>OY754333.1:139308718-140610272 GCA_963573305.1 Pyrrhosoma nymphula | reverse complement strand
AACAGGAACATGCGAAGAGGGATAAAAAAGGATGATCATTTCACACGAATCCTTCTCGCTGATTAGGAGGAACGGCCACGGCAGGAGGAGGAAGGGGAAAGAGAATGCTCTTCTCTGCGTGGTAATGGAGTAGGGACATGCATATAATTTCCCGAACACACGAGTCTACACGTAGGGCGTATAAAGCTGCCTTCCTGAGCGGGATGAATAGACGTTTTGGGGAGAGCGTCGAAAAGTTACCTCCTCGCTGAAATAAGTGGAGAGGCGAGGTAAAGAAATGTACGCCCTCTCGGACGAGCAACGAACGGCAGCGATGGGAACATTGCAGAGTAGCGACGAGGAACAACTTCCGTTGCGACGTACAGAACTAAGGAATCCTTTGGCTGACACCCCAAATTGTGCGAGCAACCATTAGGCCCGAGTCCATTAGCACTCCGTGGTAAACAAGGAAGCTAGGTTAAACGACAAAGTATTTACGAAGGAAAGGTTAAAACCTGAGAATTTTAACGTTATCATCCTTGTACATCCTTAACCTACTGGTATTTATTAAAATAAATATACACTCCTTTGTTAAAAATGAGGAGTATCATAACTATGAAACCAGGTCTAGAGAAAAACTTCATGTTTTATCTAGAAACACAAAAATATGCAGTGATGGTCCTTTCCATAAAGAAATAAAACTATATAACCTACTACCTGGAAGTATTAGGAACACTACACTGCTTGAGCAATTTAAAAGGAAACTAAAAACATTATTATTGAGTGAAGTTTTCTATACAGTGAACGAGTTTTCTTCTTTTCTGAGAAACCAGAATGGAATGTAAATTATTTAGTGTAGTAAATTTGACTCTGTAAATATTATCAAATCAAAAACTGTATGTATATTATTGTATATTGCTTCCATATAAATGCATTATATTGTTTATGTATACATCCTATTGAAAGTGAATTTTTAACTTGAAATGTACTGTAATGACAAAGCCTATGTCTACTTAATGTATGACCAAACAGGTGAATAAAAATATTATTATTATTATTATTAATAATTTGAAGAATCCACTCCACGCTAACAAACTAAAGCTATCCAATGCGTTATTATGCTTTTTTTTGAAATATAGTCCAATATAATTATCCTCCGATTTTTATAACCTACTCAAAGATAGACAAAACGAACCTAAACTGATGCCGATTACTAAAATTTTAATCGATAAAAAATGTGAATTAAAGTTTTGGAGAATTGCACACATCACATGACAAAATGATTTAAAGCTCAAAAAATAACCAAAATAACCCCCATGCAAGAGGGATCAAATATCAACATATGCATTTATGATAAGCAATCTGCCTGTACGCAAGTATTAAGGGGGAAAGAGTTAATGCAAAATTACTTGGGAAAAAATTAAAAGTGGGCTATTTTATCTAGTACTTTTAAACACTCTTAAAACTATAGGAAATGCCATATGTACTCCATTATTTTCTCCGCATACCTTGCCTTTTTATTTTGCAAGCATAATCATCGGTGGTCTAGCAGCGTGGTTAAATTTTGCATAGCCTTTAACAGGAAAAAAAATTACTGCTTGGGGGCAAGTTAAGCTTACCAACAGCAACTTCAGAACAAAAAGCGTTAACGTACGTGACAGCATGCGCTATAACTTTTTATCCATCCTGAGATTTCACGCCAAAGTTCAGTCAGTCCTCAGACATTCGTGCCCATGTAGTTACCTGGAAGTAAATAAAAGCATAATGAGTGGTAGCAGACACGAAAAACATGGAACCATAACTCTAATTTCGTCAACAGAGTCATAGAATTTCATGCTTCTTTGGCTATGATACATTTACGCAGACAAGGTTATGGGACATATTCCGAAATATAAGTGCGTCCTGAAAACATTATGGGAAGGAGTAGTGAAGGGAGAGAACTTCCAAGTAAGCCCAAGGAGAGAATGCAAGAAGCACATGTTAAGGGATGCAAAAATTAGGATTACTGACTAATTAAGTGGTTAGCTGATGGAAGGATGAAGTGGAGATATGCACCAAACCAACCACCGGAATGATGACAGCTAACGATGGCATCTGTGCATATTCTCCCCTACTCATGTATCCCCTGACAGTTCTTCTCTCATGCATACAGTTTTTAGTTAAATATTATAGCATTTGGAAAATGAAAACCTGACTTGATACAAAATATATTGGTACCTGATATCAAGCCCATCATTAACAGCTAAAAATAATTATCACACTCTTATTTGAAACGATGAAGTTAACCATATATTTTATCAAGATATATATACTTGATCAAGAAAAAAACAACAATACTTCAATTTTTTGCCACCGAAATAATTTAAGGAGCTAAAATAATGAGCGAAATCGATCATGGTTATAATTTTCCATCGTCGAGTGTTACGTGCGAGGGCAAAATAATTGGAACGTTTCACGAACCTCTCCTTCAAATTCTCTCCTCTCCAAAACTCGTCCAAATTTCCCGAGCGAAGCGCTTGTGTTGCTTCCTGCAAGTTTCTCCTTCATCTCTCCCCTTCCAGCAATTATGCAATTTTTTTAACCATCGTTATTTAAGTCGGGAGGTTTTATGATGCCCATGAAGCTGAATTTTTTCAATGCGCATTTAAATGGCATCACGGCCCACCGCATTTAATTTTTTACCACAGCTCGCACAGAGAAACAAAACGCTGGCGTAGAGGCACGCTAACATTCAGCAGGGCACAAAATGAATCCCGCTACTTTTCAGCCGACTTTGTATATTTTCCCCTGCCCACCGTCCACAGAAATATTTTATTTCTTTTTTTTTTAGAAAAAGTATTCACACAGTGTGTGTAAAATGCATTACAGGAAGTTAAATGCGAGTTCGACCAACAATGGGGTGCATGAAAATACACCGATGTTGTATTGTATATACGTTGCGTATATGTATGCTAAAGATGTTGTATAACCGTCATTACCACTCGGTAACAAATCATTGCATAGTACCTTCGTATATAATCAAGATTCGAAAACGAATTGGAGTTCAACGAAACCGTTTCAGATACATTCACTAAAAAACGGAAAAGTCTTAACTCCGACTTAAAAATGAGCCTATTTCACTTAAATATGCAAATATATAAAATATATATGGGAATGGAAATTAAGATCCTTGTTTGTTTATGGAAAAATAAATACATGATTTTGCCAAATTAAAGGGAGGAAGCTCACTGAGACTATAGCTCAGTGTCCCGCAGAATAGATTAATGTAAAATATAATTTAAAACAAAACAGTGAAGGAATATTTTTTCTTCCAAATCCCATGAGGGCTTGTTTCTTCTTATGATGCCACGAATTTCGAAGAAAAAAACAGTGAAACTAAGTAGGACACAAAGGAAAGTTCAGAAAAGTATGGCCAGATGGTGAAAATTAGTCCACGTAAAAGGAAAGAATTAAAATAGTTATTCTAATCTGCTAAAACAATTTACTAACCTCTGTTAAATAGTCTGAAGCAGATAAAATATCCGCTTCAGCATAGATATAGTGTGACAACTAATGCCGTTAATTACTTTTATGATTACATTCATCTAGGGTCTCACGCTCTTGAAACAGCCTCACAATTAAGGACTGAAAGAAAAGGAAACTATTTCGTGAATAACGCCCAGGGTGGCAATCAGCTAATTTATTAAAAGAAAAATAATAATAATTGAGAAGAAACCACTGATCTACTAATCAACTGTTTTCAAAGAATTATGGTCCAAATTGCTAAACTAAATTCTGGTCTCTGGAGACCGCAAATGTTTTTCGAGATCTTATTGAGAAACACATTCTCCATGGGATGCATAATTAACATGATGTGTAAGCCAAATTCATTTTTTCATCTGTGAACAACAACTCATATTGTCAACATTGTGAGAAATCACTCACTATTAAAACACCCTTCTTAAAAAAAAACTATATGCATGAATCTACTGTTTTTAAGGCACATGAGACGATAAAATTAGGACTCCCTTAAAGGATATACTTCATCCCATATCTCTTGCTCTGATCAGTAGAAGTTATGGCTTGAAAATTTTACATAATTTCGCCAAGGCAATGTTCCCTTGCTCTATCTCATACAATGCTATTATCTTGCGTAGGCAAGTAAGGTCGGTATAAGAAATACTGTATTTTACTACATGATCTCTAATAATAAAGGTACTTCGACAAGTATGCTATAGGCAGGTTGGTCTACGCCAAATAGGCAAAGGTGGTCCGACATGTAACAAGTTAAGCGTTTTTTCTTAGCTCCCCATAACTTACACTACGTTTCATTTGGCAAATTTATTTTTTTTAATTAATTATCACAGTGCATGCATTGTTTTTTCTCTTCTCATTGTCACATTCATTACAATAAAATTTATTTATTAAATCGCTAAATTTTTCTAAGCATTCGACGTAGCGCATGTTTGGCATATATTCACCTACAGCCACATACTCTTAAGGTGGTTTTTAGGGTGCTCTACGCGGATACTACTGCAAATGAACGTTAGAATATTACAAAAAACATTACGTAGGTAGAAATATATAAGAAGGAATACACAAAATCTCGTTAGAGCTTGTTTGAACTCGGAACATAGGGCCAATTCAAAGTCTCAATAACACCCGTTGCTGCATTACACTTTGCCGGAGGTCCAATGGGATTGATCAATTACCCGATGCTCGCTTTCGGCTCCTCTGAAGCAAAAAAACACCACTCCCAGAGGATGGGGCTGACGAAGTTAATGAGATGAGCAGAAGGCGAAACTGGAGAAGCGTCACACGAGGGGAAGGGCGGGGGAATGACAGGCACACCCGGAATCGGACGGGGGTTCACCAAAGAGGGTTAGGTCAGGGGGCGAGATGTAGGAGAGGGGGGGCGCTGCAGGCAGGGCCGTTGCTCCGAGGCATGACGTAACCTCTACCCGAGTTGGGTTGGCTGGAAGGAATCTCCAGAGTGAAGAAGGCGGAAATGAAATCAATTGAGGAATATGGAAGGGGATTACGAAAAAGAAGAATATGGCATTGGCCAGAATTTCAAGGAACCAATATCATATGCCTCTATGTGTTGATTGTGACTCTCCCTTGGCTGAGTGACATCTAATGACGAAGATGATACAAATCGCGATGCACGCGAGAGGTTTAACATCAGAAGAGTAACTATGGCGCAAGTCCTAGGCAACAAAACGTATTAGATCAGCCGAGTTTGAAAACTTTTAAGAGTAATGTTTCACTGAATTATGAATTCATTAAATTTAGTACTTTAATTTCGACGTACACTTAATGCATAAATATCTGTTTTGGCATTAAGGAAAATATTCAGTAGGAATAAGATCAGTTCAAGGCGTAAAAGCCCTTAACTTGCATAGCACCCTAAATTATTAATACGACTACTACTAATGTCAAATAAATTAGCCAACTCAGCGTCCATTCGCTAACGTTAGCTATTCTGTTTCCGTAGGCTATTTTCCATTTATCGATCTTACCTACCCGTCCTTTATTAATGTCCTTAGCCTAATGGCTTCGTTTAAATCTCACGTTGTGAGAAATGCATAAATCCTGTCCGGTGAAATGCTGCATGTATTGAAATCATCGTTTATCCCTTATAAACGTGAGTTAATGTAGCCCAAAAGTAGAAATATGGAATCAAAACTTCAACTTCAATGAAACACGAAACGGAAATGGCACACAGGGAAGTCCGAAACATATATGACCCAGCGAGTAATAACTTCAAATAAGCTTTCACACCCCACGTGCGTTAATGGCCTTCTAAAACCATGTCAATCTTTTACTATAGTACGGCGGTCAAAAATGTCATGACATTATATAACATTTTGGGGCAACCATTTTTCAACTATTATGCGGTCACTTCTCGCAAGGGGGATAACAGGTATAAAACTGAATAATTATTAAATATATCTCACTAATAAACTCGTCCTTCTCAAGGAAAAACATAAATTTTCACGTAAACGAGGACTCTTCACTTTTTTGCAACAATTAATTTACACAAAATAGTGATTCACTTCGGTAGAGACGCAATATCAGCTTTTTAATCAGGAATAAAAACCATTCCTTATAAAATGTCATTTAACGCCACTCAACGTATAAGGGGAGTTTCTGGATTTTTAATCCTCTAGGGAAAAGCCGATAAATGAAGCCTCCTCCTTTTTGGTGCCTATCTTTCGCCATTTTCGACTTGCCGAACCTATCGTCACTTTCCTTGCATGAGGGGTGATGGAGTCCACCAGCCCTTCTAATCCTGAGTTGGCAAAGCAGGGTGCGGAAGACGGATCCGAGCCAGGGACCGTGGAAAGCCCCCTTCGAAGGGTGTGGATAGAAGGATGCGAGTGGTCGGGGTAGTAAATACAGGATTAAGGACAGAGCCGGAGTAATGTGATCGTAAATTTTATTATACGACCCGGGGACGATCTCTCACCGAGGTTCGCACGGATTTCCTCCTTAAGGCTCACAATGCACCCGCCCATACATATAAATATACTTTCATGCGAGCACATTCTTCCCCTGGACCTGGTGACTGATCCCTACCGTGGTTGAAAAGGATGTCATCTGCATTTCCATCCATCGGGTGGTAATAAAGGATTACAGTTTGTTCTTTAAGCCGGACCTGTATTTTTTCCACTCCTAAACCGTCCCGTGGAATGAGGTTACTGTCAAGATGGAAGAGTGCATTTCACAGCGTGGCTGAAACACTAGTCACCCCTCTTTCTAAAGCTTCCGTTCTCGTAATTCAACTAAGGCAAGACGTTCCGAGGAGATTCCCTGATGGGAGGGTGGCCTCTTATTGAAGAGATCGCTGTAAACTATGGAATAACGTTATAAGGCGGTAACTCATAAGATGGTTTCCGTGGTTTTCTCCATTCTGCGTGATTGTTTCAAGAATATATAAATAATACCCACCCACGTGAGCTGAGTTTCTGTGCCGTTTTTGGAGTGACTCAAAACGGCTCATGGTATCAAAAGAGAGAATATAGACTTCCAAACATGAGTTATCAGTACCTGGAACGTACGATTAAATAACGCTAGAGCAATGAGATATGGTATTATTGAGTGACATGTATAGATAGACTGTCAGTTCAACTATTGAATGACCAAGATATCAGCACTAAAGTCGAAGTTGAATTGAATTGTCATCCTCCTATCCAAGAAACATTTCGATTCACACTAAATTAATTTTCTTTACCTTCCAACTTGCTAGAGTAAGGGGAAATAAGCAAATGGAAACTATATGTAAAAATTTTAGACTTGGTCGAAGCGCATTTAGTCAGCCAATGACTCAACATCGTGGATTACAACCAAAGTGCAGAATAAGCAGAGTCATTTCATTTATAGATCTTAGTGGGAAACTTTAGCCAAAAAGAAGAAAACTTGTGTGAAAAATTTCATGCATATATATTTTCAATGGTAAAGATTTATTATTTTTATTTGGGTAATGTACCGGCAAAGGTAGGTCCGAGTGGAAGTGAGTAAAAGTAGGTACTATAGATTTTTACATGCTCCATTTCAAGCTCGATGAAAGCAGCGTCAGATGCCTGGTCAGGCAATGGCAAAAGACAGTGAACAAATGCAGCAGGGGAGAGGTGAGGCTCACGGCTATCGACGCCATAACTACCAAGGAAGAAAATGACAAACTAAAATGGATAAAGCAAATACGCTCCTTCCGAATTCATGTGAGAGCCCGTGTCAGCGGGTACGCATTGGAAGTGCACGTTATTGACCGCGGTGAGTAAAGAGGCGAAATGGGCAACGGGGTGCGTTGGAGACGGCTGCGTTCCTAAGCGAGAAACATGCGAAAGCAGTAAACGTCACGTTTCGAATGGGAAAACGAAACGTACTTTATGCGCGCCGAAGAAAGACGAAGCCGACGACTGCGGGGCGCACCGGGTCTCCCGCTGCACATTTGCGATCACTGTAGAGAGCGGAAAGGAGGGAGAAGAATGGCATGTGCGGTTGCTGTTGGGAGAGGGGGTGATTTGTGTGACGGTGGACGAGACCCCAGGGGGGGTGGGGGCGAGGGGGTGTGAGGAGAAGGCCCCCCCCGCCGCTGCGTTGATGAGAACGACCCAGGGACACGATGGAGCTGCGGCAGCAAATGAAGACCATGACTCAGGGAGTAATAGGAATCATCTACACAAACTCTACTACTACAAATGTGCGATATTAGAATTTATATATTTACTTTTGAGTGGTAAAGGCAGGTTTAGATGGAAGTAAGAAAATCTACACCATTAAATTATTGCATTTTTTATTAATTTTACATTATTCTAAAAACAGCCTCGAGAACCTTTTACATCGATCACATTTAGCTGGTAAGAACGGACGAACACACGACCATGTCCTAGGAGATGAAAATCTTACCCAGGCGGGATTCGAACCCGCGATCCTTAAGTTGTCTCGCAATTACTTAACCCCGCCACCACCGGGGACGGGGATGTGACCTTTTACAGCATTGTCTCCATACACTTTCATTTTTCAGCTCGTCCTGCCTCTCTATTCTCTTTCTTCACCTTCCACCGCTTAATCAACATCCTCCCCTCTATCACGGCCTTCAGCATCTCTTTATACCGGCCGGCCCCAGTGGCGGTGGTGGGGTAATATCCTCGCTTGCCGAACTATAGGTCATGGGTTTGAATCCCGTCACGGTAGGATTTTCACCTCCCAGGGATTGGTTGTCAGTATTCTTCTATATAACAAATAGGTAGTACCTGACTTCGGCCGTTACCTATAGAGAGAGACATGATTATAACTCAACCTTCATTACCCGTTCCAACCACTGAATTTGCCTTCTTCAAATTTCCTCAAGCATTTTTCTCTTCTCACCCACCATTCCGAGCACTACTTCGTTCGTCTTCCTTTCCATCCATCGTACGTTCTTCATTCTCCTCTATACTCACCTCTCAAACGCCTCCAACTTGCTTCCATCCTCTTTCCTCTGGGTCCATGTTTCGGCACCATACAAAACTACGCTCAACGTTAGACTCTTTTCCAGTCTTCTTTTTACATTATCCAAGGTCCGCGTCATCAGGTTCCTCCTATTGCTAATACGCTTCTTTCGCTAGCGCTATTCCCCTTCTAAAGTCTTTGCTACTATGCCCATTTTTTCCCTTGCGTACTGACAGGTATTTAAATTGCACTACCTGCACAAGTTTCTGTCCTCCTACTTTATTTTTTTTGGAAAATCTCATTACTTTAGTTATCTAATGATTGGTTTTTATGCCGTAATTTCCGCACAAATATTCTAATTCACATACCTACCTAATCCTGAAACCCCTTGGATGACCGACTAACTAACGCCTGTTTGTCACTACCAGACTATCTAACAAACTAACAGCTGGTTGTCTAACAGACTATCAGCTGACCTCTTGCCTTGGTGACAAATATCGCACGTTTTTACGTATTACATTATATCCCTCCATTTCACATAATGCAATATATAAATTCAGATCGCAAAACAAATCGTGTATCATCTTATATTGCATGTTTTCTTATATCATGGGGTCAGGAACTTGGCGATTTTGGAGAGAGAAAGTACGTAGGCTGGAGGTATTTTTTCCGTGTGTGCCAAACATTCTCCCCGTAGTCACCCTAAGCCCCCTCACCAACATTCTGTTCCCTCTAAATCGACTTTGGTTGTCTTCTCCGCACCTCCGACACCAATCTGTTCGCTTTAATACCTTCTATCCTCCATGCATTTCCTCGCTCGTCTTTCTCGCCACCAAGCTTGCTATTTCCATTCTTTTTCACACCCTCTTCTCTATAATCTCCAGTCAACGCACATTTCCTTTTCCCAGTCACTCGTCACAAGTCTTCGTACAATGATACGTCACGATCCAAGTTAAAAATCAAACTAATCTGTTTTTAATGTTTTCCACGAGAGTCCTCCTCTAGTGTACTCATTGCTGCAGCTTTAATACCATGCATACAATTGATCCATGTGGCCCGCAAGGATGCTGGTAACGAGATTAAAGGAGGCAAAGACAGAGGCAGCTGCTAGAGAAGCGTATTGTGATCGAGCAAAGAAACGCGGTATTTCAGAAGAGAATAGATGGAGTCTTTAGGTGCGACAGTGGAGCCTGTTTATTGCAAAAAAGGATCCACCAAAAAAACAGCTAGTACGCGTAATTTGGCGATAAAGTATTAAAAAAATGCACAGCTTTCTTGGAAATTATTTTCTTTCCGCATTTTTATAGATAAATAATTACCATATCTCGACAATTTATTCACTGATGCCTACTTATATCATCGGCATAATAACTACACGACTGACCCATTCAACATGACCAAATACGCATTTTAATGGCTTAAATATCCCCCTGTACCATCGTACCATGTGGTTCCATCTATTCTCTTCTTTATTCTATGAAGAAACACTGGACAGGTACAAAATGTGGCGAGGGGGACAGGGAAGAAGAGAGAAATGACCGACGGACTTGGCGGGGGTGGCAGTGGTAGGGGAAGTATGAGAAAAAAGAGGGAGGAGGTGGAGCACGAAGCGCACGCCAGTTTGCAGCGGGAATGAGAGAAATGGGGATGAAAAAAACGGCAGGGGGGAAGGGAGGCGAAACATTCCCTTCCCACCGACTGAAATGGGATGAGAAGGGCGAATGAGGAAGACGAAGAGTTATAGGGAAGGGCAGTATGATTTAATGCTCCAGAAGGACGGGAAGGGATGTTCGCGCGGGAGGAGCACGAGGGAGAAGGCGGTGAACCAACTGTGCAAGCCGGCGGTGGAAGCGACTCCGCCGTTTCAGAGCCCACTGCCATAAATTCGGCGTCAGTTCTTATTTTTTTCTTCCCAATTTAAAGGATGCATTCCGAAAAATGTTTCTGTTGCATCAGCTCTCTTATTTTCTGGAACCGCACACGAAGCTGACACGTTTTAAAAACGATTTATACTTGTTATCTTCATTTTCACGATACATTCCAATGAATATTCTCATAATATTATTATCTATTTCATGCTCCAGATCAGCACGAGAAACTTGTGCTTTTTAAAAGCCATTTATTCACTTTTATGCTTTGCTTTCTTCCTGGAAACATTCCAAATAATATTTCTGCTGCTTCAGCTTTCTTTTTTTACTAACGCACACATGAAACTTTTCCACTATAAAATCGATTCTTCACATTCCTATACCCCTTTGAATTTTTGTGCAAAATCCAAATAAATAAATAAATATATTTATTATCTAAAAATATATAGATACCTATATATTTCTATTGTATCAGTTTTAATATTTTTTGGAACACCATGCGAGGTTGGTACATTTAAATAACGTTTATTTCTTAATTTTTATCATCCTAATTTTGAATATTTATTTCAATAAAATTTTGTGCAGCTGTCTTTTTTTCGGCTCAGCACACGCAGCTAATCCATTTTAAAATTATTAATTTTATAGTATTTTCCTTATTTTTACAAATCATTGCAAGCTATATTTTTGATGCATCAGCTCCCTTTTTTATGCAACAGTACTCACATTTCGCGCATTTCAAAAGCGATTAATTCACTTTTATTTTTCCGAATTTCCAAGAATCTTCCCATAGCATATTAATGATTCTGTGGCATTCCTTTTTAAAGAACAGCCACGTAAAATTTGTCCAGTTCAGTAAATATTTATTATATAAAAATTTATATTTGCTTGAGTTTTATACTGCATTCCAGTGGATTTATCTGATGCATCGGATTTATTATTTTCCGGACCTACATAAAAAGTGAGCACATTTCAAAAACGATTTATTTACTAGTCCTTATTCCTGATTTTTATGGAACATTTCAGTTGATTAATTTGTAGCATAGGACATTATTTTTCACTGAACGGAGCTTGCGTATTCATAAAGCTTTTTTATTAAGGAAGGTTTTAATGCATAAGATGAAATAAGTAAAAATACTCCCATGCTGATCACCTTTACAGCTACGATTAAAAACTTTTATTTCATATGTTCGATGCCACAATGAAATACTTAAATTATTATTATTTAGCTGAGGAAATATAAATAGTAAGAGGATTAGCAAAAAAAATAAAATAATATTATTAATGGGTCGACAATGACCAAAAGCCTTCGAGTAGTTTTGACTACATGACTGAATCGATATACTATCCTCAATTCAGCTCAAAGCTTTATCATTTATATCACAAATTCAGGTTAGTTATAAAAATTCTATTAATCCCAGTAACCGCTAACTTATGTTGAGCAATTTGAAATTTCCTGATTAGTTACCGACCTAGGTCACAAAGAAGTCAATCATTACCCACCACCAAATCTCACCATCACCTGACCACACCACACCGAGGGTCATAAAATATTTACTTATTCCCACAAAAAATAACTTTACCCCTAGACGACACCTCATTTAGTAGCACAAACTTCATCTTAACAGCAACCTGCGTGATATCACTAGCATGTTAAGCGAGGGATGGAAGGATACTACCATCCAATTTTCGAAAAATTTGTAAACGAAAAAAGTGCGTAAAAGTTCACATCCAATTTTGAGGCGCTTAACACATATCAAGCCATTAATCCTACTATAGTTCGTGCGAAATTCATTATGAACAAACTATTTACATGGGATGAGATAAATTCCTCGATTACGCAACGGGCGCTTCAATAAATTAAGCTACACAAGGCATCCGCTTCCACTTTGAACTCTGACGACGCTATCATGAAGAACCTATATTTGTGCGCATTGCGCCATAGTCCACGATATCTTGTAATGACATCTTGTTTTCTTTAACGACCCGATAAAATACACAGTCTATGAGGACACTTGGGTAGCTTAATTGGTTAAAGCATCCGGCGCGAAACTGGGGGATCGGGTTTCGCTATCCAGTCCTATTTCACACGTTAATCCACAGTGGGTACGACCGGTTTAAGTTATGTGCTTTAAACATCACCATATATCATCACCGGGGGTACCCGCCAACCCTTCCAACCAAACTGCCACCCTTATAACTTATATTTCTCGATGACGATGATGTTATTCTGAAAAATGTTTAATTGCTTAAAACAACTTATTAGTTATGAAATGTCGGGTAAAACTGTCAAAGATAGGAATGGGAGGAGAGTACGAAAGTGGAATACGGAGGCATTAACTGGGGCAATGAAGAAGAAGTATCGAGAGAAGGTGGATGAGATAATGGTTGAGGATCATGGAGTTAGAGCAGTGGAAGATGAATGGGGAGGTTGAAAAATGGAATTGTAGAAGCGGCGAAAGCAACAGTAGGCGTAGTGAGCGCAACTAAAATTAGAAAACCGTGGATCACGAAGGAGATGATAATGAAGATGCAGGAGAGAAGGAAATGGAAGAGCGTAAACTCAGAGCTAGGTAAGAGAAAATACCAAGAATTAAATAACAGGCTTAGAAGAGAAAATAAGAAAGCAAGATAGGCGTGGAGGAGAGAACAGATCGACTCGTTAGAGATATACCAAAAAGAGGGAAGAGCTGATGCATTATATAGGAAAGTAAGGGAACTGACAAGGGGTAATAAGGAAAGGAGAATTACAACGATAACAGACAAGACGGGAAAGGTAATCGTAGAACCGAAAGAGATCCAGGAGAGATGGAAGGAGTATGTTGAAGAGCTGTATGGTAAAGAAATAAGGCCCAATTGGTTAGATATAGAAAGGGAAGACGGCATCGACAGAGATGGCATCGGACCAGGTATCCTAGATAGTGAAATCGAAAGAGCTCTACGAGACATGAAAAGGAATAAGGCGGTGGGAATAGATGTCATACCTGCAGAGTTTTTAAAGGGCATGGGGAAGAACGGAAGAGGAACACTTTTTGCGCTTATTCGTAGGATTTATGACGATGGAGTGTGGCCGGAAGACTTCGCGAAGACTGTACTAATTCCTATACCACAGAAGAGCAAGACAAAGACGTGCGAAGATTATAGGACAATAAGCTTAATATCCCATGCGGCCAAAGTAGTTCTGAGAATTATAAACAGAAGGTTAGAGAAGAAGGCGAATGAATACCTGGGCGACGACCAGTTCGGGTTTAGGAGAGGGACGGGAACGCGAGACGCTATAGCGGTGATGAGGACGCTAGTAGAAAGAAACCTAGAGTATGGGTAGGATTTTTTTGCATGCTTCGAAGATTTCGAGAGGGCGTTTGGTCGGATGGACTGGAAGAAATTAATGGTGATGTTGAAGAAATTAGGGTTCGATTGCAGGGACTGGCGTCTGATTCGGAATTTGTATATGAACCAGACGGCGCAGGTTAGGGTAGCCGATGGAGTATCTGGATGAGCCACGATAGGACGGGGAGTGCGGCAAGGGTGCCCACTATCACCTTTGCTTTTTAACGTGTATTCGAAAGAAATGGTAAGGTAGGCATGGCGGGAAGAGGAGGTAGGAATAAAGGTAGGAGGGAAGCTGATAAAATCAGTGAGATTTGGTTAGTCAGTCTACTAAGGGGTTACAGTCAATGATGAATGCGTTAGAGGTGCAGTGAGAAAGGTATGGGATGAAGATCAACCACAAGAAAACGAAAGTGATGAGATTTTCTAGAAATAAGAAGGCGGGGCTGAATATAAGTGTGGGAGGGCAGACGATAGAGCAGGTCGAACAGTTTACGTATCTGTGTAGTATTTTGTAGGAGAATGAGTTTAGTGGTTGGGACATCAGATGCAGAATTGCGCTCGCTAAAGAAGCATTTTCGAAAAGAAAGGAATTGATGAGGGCGGTCTGAGAAGAGACGTAAAGAAAAGGCTGGTGAAAACTTTAATATGGAGCGTGGAGCTATATGGGTCGGAAACTTGGTCATTGCGAAGGGAGTATGTGCGTAGACTTGAGGCGTTTGAGATGTGGGTTTGGAGAAGGATGGAGAGGGTGAGCTGGGTGGCGAGAAAGAAGAACGAGGAGGTATTGGATATGGTTGGAGAGGACAGAAAGCTTGTGGCGGAGGTTCAGAGAAGGCAGAAGAGATGGATGGAGGAGGTTTTGAGAGGAGAGGGCATGTTGAAAAGAGTGATAGAGGGAAGAACACTGGGGAAGCGTGGAAGAGGAATGAAGAGGATAGAATTTTGGACGAAATAAGAGGAGGTAGAAGATATGAAGAATTGAAGAGAGATCTAATGGCGGGACATCCTTAGGAGGGAATGCGAGACAACGTCTATGACATTGGGATGCAGAATGGGGACTGCCCAAGAACCTACCAATCAGCTGGTAGAATACTTCAATGAATGAATAAAACATAATAATATGCTGATACAAAAATTGAGGTATCACACCGAGAGCAGCCACTAAAGTAATCCAAATCGGAGTTTTTTGTAAAAAATTAAAAACTGGAATGGACGTAGGCTAACGTGCTGAGACAGATAGAGGGGAAGGATTGTGAATAACGTGGTGAGAATCATAAAAGGTGTAAAAAGAAAAAAAATGGGGTTGGCGTGGATTACGGACAATGGAAAGAGAGGATGAGTTAAAAGGTCTTGTTGCTAGGCAGCGGACCCTGACATTCAACCCCTGCAAGCAGCAGATAGAGCGGAGACAAACCCTGCCCCCCTCAACTCACACCCCCTTGCCCGGAAATGGGATGGGCTGGGCTTCTTGCCGGCAGAATGAATGCTGCGTTGAATGGCAGAGCGCATGGGGGGGGGGAGAGAGGGGAAGACCCAAATGGATATAAAATGGGGGGTAGAGAGGGGTGAGAAGGCAGAGGGGATGGAAATTTCCGACACTCTGCCCCTCTTCCACTTTTAGCGCTGGACCAGCGAGTGAACAACACCCACGGTGGTAACCATCTCGGACAGCAGCCGGAGAAAACCATTCCTCAAAAACTCATCTCGGTGGACCACGCTTTCGCCCGTGAATTTTCCCCAAGCTCTCTCTAATCTAATCTAATCGATTATTGTGCCAAAATTCAACTAGCTGGAATTTTTCACGCGAAAATCCCACGTAAAATATTATTTGTTCAACGTTTCATTACCCTCTAGTGACCCAATAACTAATACGCAGCAACACTTATGAGCAGACACCTGAAAGGTGATTATATATGTTACAATTCTAGTCGCACGTTACAGTGGTGGCCACCAACAGTAACGAGTCGACATAGACTATCAAACATGTAGCAATTGTGTTCTCAGTAAATGCAATCATGACGGTAAGAATCTCGAATAAAGTCAACCACATTCGGCGTTACTTGGTTGCATAGAATTTTTCAAATTATGAAAACTGACTCCGCACGGTCGACTTCATATGCAAGACGGCATACCTCGTACTGACCACTTTATTTCGAAAATCTATGTACATTATTTGGGGAAAGAATCTATGCAAATTACCTCGACACATTAAGAAACGAAAGCAAATGCACACTCTGAATCACTCCACTCGCAATGTCTCTCCACTTTCTTTATCATTTATTAGAGATTAAACGTGCAAAAAAGTAGTCTTCTCAAGCATACATCGATCAAGTATATTCTTTTAAAATATTACGTCACTATCGAATGAACAACTAGAGAATATACGCCTCCTAAATATGTAGGCCCCTATAATGATGTAATTACATTACTAAAAATGATTTTTAAACCAATTGAATACGACGAATCTGTGACGCGAGTGAAGCAACAGAATTGCTCCTTGAATTACGAAAACATGTTATGTCATAATAAAAATAATTTATTTGATACACTGAGACGCTATAACTAATTACCGCTTTATTAATATAAATGAAGACGCTCAATACGCTGCCAAATTTTTCATGACTGATTTCGTTCGGTAAACAGAAATGAGCATTCAAAGTGGCTGCAGTGCTATCTTTTTGGTAATGATTTACCAGCAAATCTCCGTTGAGTGAAACACCTAACTATTTCAGGCATTGCTCTCTGTTAATAACCAAAAATCCAGCATCGCATTTTTAGTGTCCATCTTTACGATAAACTGCGAGGTTGAAAAGTGGTGGTAATTCAATTGATTGCCCTCATCTTCAAACTTCTTGTATTCGGATAAATACTTAGTTTCGTAAAAAATGTAGGAATTCAAGTCTTTTGGAGTACAAGCGTTTTAAAGTCAGTGGGTGAGCGAACGACAGTAAATTACATGGATGGATCAAAAAAATAAGTTTTCCCCAAGGCAAAAATTAGGAATTTTAGGATTCTCAAGAATTACGCGAGGGAGATGGGAGTTTTCTAAACCATTAGTGTTGTGTTGATTTCGATGCTTGTGGTGACTGTTGGAAGCAGTCTGCGTATTCCGATGATCCGCCTGAGTGGTGACCGACTGTTGACCCCTACTCTCTCCCCCCCCAACCCAGTGGTGCGGCGGCCACTAGAAATATTGCGGGCAGGGTGTCACGTGCCACTCGCATCGTGCATTCACCAGTGCACCACAATAGGATGGTGCGGAGGGAGTGGAAGCGTGTTCGATGATACCCGTGGTATGGGATAGTCGCAAGTCCGAGCGCTGTCGGGAGATAATGCGACTCTCAATGTCCATTGTCCCCCACCAGTGACGCCGATGACGTTGAAAAGCAGCCGTGGACGGGTAATGCCGGTCCACATTCATATGCATACTATGAGGTGTAGCAGAAGTGAGTGGCAGGGGGGTGTTTGGACACCAGACGTGAAACAAGGATGAAATGGAGAAAAGACATTCAAAGACGGAAAAAATGAAAGTGAATTAAAAGTTAAGGGAGTGTGTTAGTGCCTCACTTTCTCCTTGTTATATCCACTCATGGTTCGTGGAAATATAGATCTTGTACCTATCACTACGCTTAATTGGACTTAAGAGGGTTAGTGTGGTTGCGAGAGTACCGGCAGTCAATTCTGAGGGCCTGAGTTCGAATTTCGGCAGTGGCGGAGATTTATCAGATAGATCCCGATCTATGTTTGATGGTGCCGTACTCCGTGCTAAAACCAGAATTCTGAACTAGCCCCTTGGCGCCTTTCGTTACGTGTAGGCTGGTGCCGACGACAGTATTTCTCCACTCTTTCTCTTCTCACCAATTAATTCATCCCTAACCAATCTAGGGGAGCGTGGTGGCCTAGTGGGTAGTGTGCTTGGCTACTGATCGAAGGGTCCCGGGTTCAATCCGGGTGAAGACTTTGAACGCCCCCGAACAAAAAAAATCCTCGGGAGTGCGAGGTGGCCCAGGGAAAGGAACTGGCCCCCCTACCCTGAATGTGTGAAATTCACACGCCTGTGGCTTAGTCCGGGGTGAGCTCTACCCTCAACTATGCAAACCAACCTTCGGGTTGAATCACTGAGTGAGAGTGAACCAATCTACCCATGTATCCTAAAATGGTTCAGAAGACTTCAGTTGTAAAAATCTGCTGACAATCAAATAAACAACCTGAAAATAATAACATAACCGAAGAACGTAGATTAAAATGACTGTAATTGAGCAAGAGATTCAGACTGAGAGCGCTCTCCACGTACCTTTATAAAGTACCGTAACTTAGACGATGAGTCCACTTTACATCTTGTGTCACGTCATTAAGAAAGCCAATTACGAATTTCTTAAATTAAACATTGAGAAGCTATTTTCGTAGGTAGACTAGTGCAACCAGTGACGGAAATGGGAAATGCAGAAGTAAGAAATATATATTTAGAATGGAGTCGCTTCACAATTATTAGTAGTATTTTCATTATATGTTTGAAGACAAGGGCGATTGCAGGCTGAGCAAAACTTATGCTATCGCCTGTTACGCCACGTTCTACGAGAACGGGACTCCAGTGCGTGGTCCGAGTTCCCTGGGATCCCGAGAAGAGGGTGGGAGGGATCCCCTCTGGCGAGCGAGGATTTCGACGCCCCCTGAGCAATATCAGCCACCCTGTAATCACTGATTCACGACGTGAATTAATCCCGAGCCGGCTTTTAACGGCGTCATAAATTAATTCCGAGCCATCGCGTAAATAAGTGATGAGTCGGCCCAGCTCCGATTCGTAACCTCAACGTTTTTTCCGTTCGAGCGAGTCCAATTTATTCTCCGGTCAACCAATTACAATCCCCACCCACTCCTTTTAAGTTTTTATACTCTGGCCACCAAGATGAAATAATGAATAGAAAGATAAACTGTAGGAATAGAAAAATTTTGCCCAAAGCCTCTGACAGCGGCGAGACTTCAGAATATTACTGGTTTTTACGTTATTCTCCAGCGTTTACGCATCGTAAATTGTTTGATGAAGTTTCATACTCCTTTTGGGTACAACTTCATATCATTTATCCATAAATATTTTATTAAACAGGTTTTTGTATCACGCATTTGATTTCCAGTGAACTACAGCTAAATGATAATAGAAAGAGTTGGGGAAGAGACTAAATTCAATTAGCCCGATTGCAATAGATTCGATGGGTGAACCCAACATTTTCTGGTATTCCATAGTGAGTAACTGAAAAGCAATTAATACAATTTCAGCATCCAATTATTTGGACAAAGGTAATTATTACGACTAGTTTCGCTACACCGTGGCATCTTCAAGTAGTACTAAATTTGTTACCTACACCAAAAAAAACTTATTGAGATTTCACTATAAATTGTAATCATTTCCCAAAACGCCTGCATCACAGATTTAAACGAGTAATTTAAAGTTCAGTTGCAGATGAAAATGTACCTTTTGGACGACCATATAGAGGGAATTGGTTTAAGACTTAAACTATAAGTCCGCACCTCCAGCCAGCACAGCTCTTGGGTGCAAACGTACGTACAATAAGTTACTTGAGGTCCAAACCAGGACATTACCTAATATTTTAAGATAGATACCTCCAACCTCGAACTTCAGATTGGCAGGATTCCAGGGATACGGCAATAAAACCAAGCGATTTGAAATTTGGCCGGGTGGCTCTTCCGGAATGATTAATCACACTGCTGCCATGAAATTCTTCCCCCCCATAAATACTGTTGCCACCTGCCGACAACCTTCCTTTTAATTATCCATCAAAACCTAAATAATTATTTTCGACTTACGTACGTATAGGTATATATTTTATCATAGTATTGCTACTGCCCTTTCAGTGTCAACTATGTTTTCTGGTCGTCTTAACTGAAGAACTGACCCAATGAATATGGCCCATTGCGGATACTTTTCATCTTCAATCGATTTCCCTGAGCTATAATCCTGTGTGATTAAATCTATTCTCTTCACAAGCATATGGTTATATCACTCATTAAAAAATTACGTCAAATATTTCCGAGCTATCGTCAACCATTTTATACCAAAGAATGGTAGGAAATTGCATTGGGACTAGGGCCTCCAGTAAAGCTATGTTCAGCTACACAACTGTTGCACACTTTTCACATTGAGCGACACGAAGAGGATAATATTTATCTTGGTCTTACTCAAGGAAATGCAAGAGAATAGTTATTTTAGGTGAGGGAAGGCAAACGAGAAGAAGAAAATTGAGCAAGGGAGTATTGCAAGAAAGGCATAGCAGAGGGAAGTTTGTCGAATATGAAGAAAGAAGCGTGGGTGAGGAGCGAGAGGGAAGATTTCAAGATATGAGGTGTAGTAGGGAGAACTCGGCTCGTTGGGGTGGTAGTGTTTGCACGAGCAAAAAAGAGGAGTTTCCAATTGAGGATTTTCGCTCATAAAAAGGCTCACGGAAGTTAGGTTGGCCGGCAAGGGGAACTTTGTTTTCATTCCTTCCCCCCCCTCCCATGTAATAAGTTTGGCAAGAGGAATATCAACAAAAGAGCAATGTTTCATACACCGTTTTTCGCCGCCACAAGGAAGAGTTGAAGGGTGATTCATCTCGGCTTAATTTATGAGTTCATTATATGCGATTGGGTGAAGAGAAAAGTCAATAGAAATCACGTACTAATATGAGAGCTGCATTACAAAAAAAACTTTTTTATTTCTACCGGGCATAAAATTATTTTTATGAGATCTGGCAACAGGCCACTACTATTTGAAGCGACTAATCTCAAACCTGTGTATAGCACTCGATGCAAGCATCATATATAAAAAAATTATTCTTACATCTAATTACATAAAATTATCGTGTACTCATGAGCCATAATGTAAAACTTGTTACGTTAATAAATTATTCATGTCATTAGCTTCAATGAATCCCTGACTGAATCGATGTCCAGCATGTTTATTTCTTCCTACGACAGGATTTAGGCTGATTTCGAACTTATTAAACTCCGCTGTCTTCTCTTCATAGGAAGAGATTGTCGGGCGAACATGATGTCAAAATAACGTCACCTCCGCCAGAAAAGCACGAATTCGCAACTTGATGAGGGACGAGACCGAGTGAATAAAAAAATAGTCTTCTGACGCTCTCTGCACAAGAGGGTTGAAATTTCAAGTGCCTTATTATTGATAGATAATTATATTTGCTTGACTGTCAAACGTCTTTATAAAATACATGTTCTATACGCAAAAATTTGGAGGTTTTTCAATAATGAACGCGTATATATTGCAGGAGTTCTTGCAACATCAGTGCATTATACTCATGGTAGATGAATCGAGTTTATTTGCCCTATTTAAGCCACGTAGTTCATACTAAATCACCATAAGACATGTATGACTTCATGGAAATAATATCGGTGTTATCATAAGTGATACTCCTGCCCAGAAAAGAATTCATCAGCAAAATAAGATACCAATTACAAAGATGAAATCTTGTGATAGCAAAAGACATAGAAGAAGTTCGGTAACTTGTATAAATTATTTCCATTTAAATTATCCAAAAAACGTTATGATTGTGGATGTTGACTCTCGATTGTTGAACTGCATAAAGATCGCATAATGTCCCTCCAGTCGTCAAGTACTTTCAAAAGACAGCGAAGATGTCACAAGCGCCGCCAGGAAATCCAAATAAATTATACTGCAGTTACCCACGGGAAAGAGAAGTTCGAAAATGCGGCCTTAGAAGCTAATAACTGAACGCTAAAAACATCACTGGTCGCCTTTTATATCTTTGATACTGGTAGTGAAGTGCGGAAAACAAGCATAAACCACACCCCGCAGGGAGAACAGCCAAGTGAAAGCTCGAGAGCAAGTCTTATCCGTGAGTCCTCCCTGTTGATCACCGTCATAGAAGGGGAGAATAACAGCCCAATCAATCGAGAAATCAGGCTGGGGTGAGTAGGAGTGAGATAGGGAGGGGGAGGAGGTGAGGGCGCAGACAAGTGAATAACGACTCCGCGATCAACTTCCAGCGATTTGCCCATCATCGGTAATTACTCCGTGATCTCATTAAATAAAAGAGGCTTTGGTAAAAAAAAACTCGTTTCAAACGCCATCCGAGGAAGAAAGTAAGCGGGTGGAATGACATTCACTCATTCTCACACACGCAACCGGTTGATTTTCCAGCTCTCAACCGTGCACACAACAAAGCATCCATTCGCACGCAAGATGCTCGCACAGACGGGCAAGCACTCATTTCAAAAGTAGGATTGATTTACGGCACCACGTTTCCCCTTCCCTGAAAGATCGAAGAGGATGCTTTAATGTCCCAAAAGGTCATGCGGTTTGCCGCTAATGGGATTAAAGCTCCGCCGAGAATTTAGTTCCCACCATTAATTGCGGCTTAATCTCACAGCGTGCATAAAGAAACTACAAATTATAAACGCAAATGACATTTAGGCTCGGCGTTATTTATCCCAAAGCACCTAAGCTAATACTGCTTGGAGGCTTCGTAATTTGCATTCATAATTAAATGGCTCTCTATCGATTTAATGCGTTGCCTGTGTAAGATAAATGGTCGACATTTAGTGTTCAAGACATCAAATTAGCATCGGGTGTTTGCAATAATTTTCAGTCCTGGATTTGCTCCCGGATTGAATGAATACCTCACTAACCGGAAAGAAAGAAATAATAATAAATATAGTTTTAAATATAAATAGGTAATTTCGCATAGAGCTTAAAATGTGTTGCAGCATGCGGTGCTTTGCGCACAAGTGATTAACCCAACTCCCTTATTCTGTTGTGCGCACCAAATATACTCTCTTTGCGACAGCGAAACTGCCTATAATTTTCCTTCCAAACTTTCTTTGTTAATTTCTACCTTCACTATCACCGTACTAAACAAAAACATTTAAAAATTTGTATGTGCAACTGATGTAACTCAAATTTACTGATAAAAATCACCATTAGTAGACATATTAACTCTCCCACAGTCAATAGTAAAAGGCACTTTGAAGTTGAGTTCTAGCGCAGGAAAAATATTCCCCTCTAGTATCATTTCTTTTTTCTGGCATTTCGTAATTTAAAAATGATGTCGATTGAACCTGCGGAAATCGGTACAAACTTTAGGCTACTTCAATTACTACACTTATTTGTGATTACGTACTGGTTGAGGTAGCTTTAGATGGGGAGAGTGAAATAAAAATTGCCACATTCACACGACTAATGGCGTTATTGAATGTTTTACAAAGTCAATCACAAAGCAAAGAAGTGAGGGAGGCGCTTTCTGAAGCAATCGGCATCTAAATCAAAGTTTTATGAAAAAGTGCATGAAACACTAAAAGGTCCAATCAATGGAAAAGGGGAAGTAAATGTTTACCATTGGCAACAGGATGAGAATTAAAGAGATTAATCCAGCTCCAAATGCCGTAATGAAAATTTTAAAAATGCAGCCATTACTCTTGAATGCTCGCATCAATTCATGATATTATACACGGCGATAAACGACAATGTCCAGTAGCTAAGCGTAAAGCGAAATTTACTGCACATTAGATATGAGTAACTATTTGCATTATTCTTTGGTAATTTTGAATTTAATGTTATAATTACTTATCAGTAGCCACTCTCGTACACACAGCTATAATTCGGATTCAATTAAGAGCTTTGATTAAATTTGCTATCATAAAGGTATAATCTGGCGATGATGAAGCATGGATGTATTAAATTTTTACAGCATTGAGTAGACATGAAAAATCCTTCAATAATTTTATGGACCATCGTAAACGATTTAATTATGTTAAAATAGCAGACATTAGCTCAGAGTACATTTCGTCTTATTAAAAACAGCAAGGTAGTGATAAGGAGAGTTCGATAGCCAATACAAAGCAAAAACAGTAATGGATAGAAAAGTCACATAACATCGACGAAAAGCGTAAATCATCATTAACAACATGAGGCATCTACTGCTTTTCGTACGTTGTTTATTCATAATATTTGAATTCAAGCAATAGCAATAAATGTAACCTCAATCACTTCAAGGCGCTTTATGTCAGAATGTACCGTAGAAAACAAGCGATGGGACAAGTAGGTGTACATTCAAAAGTAAATAATTTTGCTACTCCTTTCATCTAGGAAATATTAGAACGCTGATGTCCGTTTCCCTGATGTCCGATTCTATACCAGCAGAATTGATTCAAGCATGTGGAGCAAACAAAAGATGCACTGTTTGAAATGGTCAAGGACATATATGAAAGGGGTGTAATACCAAATGACTTTGAAAGATGCATAGTAGTACAGTTATCAAAGAGAGCCCATGCGACGAGGTGCGAAGAATGCCGTACAATTAGCCTAATCTGCCATGCCTCCAAAATCATTAATAACATAATAATTAACCGAGTTGAAGGTAAGATAAATGCAGAAATAAGTGAAGACCAATTTGGCTTTCGAAAAAAGATGAGAACTCGAGAAGCAATTATAACCCTATGGACACTGCCAGACAAGAGAATCGCCAATAACCTTAACACATACATGGCTTTCATATACATAGAAAAAACTTTTGATAATGTTAAATGGGAACACTTATTTAATTTATTAAAGAAAATAGGAGTGAAATTAAGGGATAGAAGGGTTATATGGAACTTATATGTAAATGAAAAAGCGGTAATAAGAAATAGGAACAAGCGGGAAGAAGCAGAGGTCCAGAAAGGTGTGAGACAGGGATGTGCCTTATCACCAGTTTTATTTAACCTGTACATAGAAGAAAAAATTCAAAAGATACGCCGAAAGATTAGCGGAGGGGTAAAGATACAAAGAATTAAAGTGGGCATGCTAAGATTTGCAGACGACATAGTGATCTTAGCAGAAAGTGAAGCAGAACTACAGAGTACAGTGAAAAATATGGAAGATACAACGGGAAAGGAATATTTTATGGCAATTAAAAATAAAAAAAAACTAAGGGAATTGTTTGCAGTAAAGAGGGATATGTTAATTTAAAATTAAGTATACAAGGCAAAAACATAAAAATGGCCAAGGAATTCAAATATCTGGGGGCAATAATTGTGACGCAATAAGCAAAAGAGAAATTAGAAATAGAATATCCATGGCTAAAATAGCTTTCAACAAGAAGAAAAAAACGTTTTACGGCAAGATACATCAGCCTAGACATAAGGAAAAAGTTTTCGTGTTGAGAATTGCTCTTTACGGATGTGAAACCTGGACCATCGCAAAGGAAGAAAGAAGAAGACTGTATGCTTTAGAAGTGTGGTGTTACCGACGAATGCTGGGAATCAGTTGGATGGACAGAGTTACAAATGAAGAGGTGTTTAAGAGAGTGAGAGAGAAGGGGAATGAACTGTGGAAGAGTATTGTGAAAAGAAGAGCAGAATTGGTGGAGCATTGTATATTGAGACACGAGAGTTTAAGAAAGAGTGAGTTAGAGGGAATGGTGGAGGGGGTATGATACAGAGGGAGGCCAAGAGATCAATATCTGGCGCAAGTGAGGAAGGATGCTGGGTCAACATCCTATGAAGAAATGAAAAGGAAAGCTCAGAAAAGAGATGAATCGAGGTATATTTTCAAACCAATCTAAGGATTGATAACTGCAAGAGAGAGATGTTCGTTGTGATTTCAAAATATATACGCATGGAGAAGTTTTTGTAATGGTAGCCGTCTTTTATAGGTCCACATTTTCTCTTCCGGATACTTCACTAGATAATCATGAAGGAAACAACAAACCATTGAAGCTCGTTGAATCTCTGCACTGAATGTAGTTAATGCATTGCTCTTTCACCCAAGACAGCGATTATAAGATGAAAACATGTCATTATTTGCTCGAAAATCAAAACAATACATTTACGTAATATTAAACTTAGGTAAGCGCTCATTAAAAATATATTTTTACCAGCTTTAACCAGGAAATTTGAGTTTCATTTTCGAGATAAAACAATGAGCACGTATTAAAATTCAACTCCAATACATTTTTCGACTACATTGCAAGAAAATAATACAAAATGGAGAACATTAAATTTTAGACATTGTAAAGATCTAGAATGTATGATGTATTTTACATTTTCGACGCTATGCATCGCGTGCAACGTATCGCGTGCCAACAAAAGATAAATGCAGGGAGATGCTAAGACGCTATAAATTACGTCAAGCGTCAAAGGAACACTCCCAAATTGTAATGAGGTATCACAAACTGAGCAGCTCGGCTTGCTCTGCGTCGAGTAAAGAAAGATGAACGACCACAAAAACGTCCAGTTTCCAGCATCAATTTGAAGATAAGACCTCAAATGAGGATCCAATACAAAAGGCCGGAGACTGACCTCACAGCGTATTCTTCCTCGTGTAGAGACTGGAGAGATGATTTACACCATCGTACATCATCGTGCTACTGTTTCCTAATCTCACCGGCGATAACAGCTTGTTATTTTTTTGGCTAGTGGAGGAGGAATGGGAGTTGAATTAATCCCTTTGGACCGGACCACCTTTAATATCTTTACGTTGGGGTCGAGGGACGAAACCATTGTTGGAAGAGATGGCCCGAAAGAAAAAAAAACTTGGGAGACGTCAGAATAATGAAAAAAAACCTGCTTCCCTCTCTCTCTTTTTATTTCGAGCTGGCTCAAAAATCATAATCTCAAAAACCCCTTGAGAATGGACGAAGAGATTTTTTTCTGGCGGAAAAATGGAAGAAAAAAAAACATCGTGAGGCTTGGGAGAGCATCAATCAAAGTCCATCTCCTCGACGCATTCTCCACTCGTCCCGTGCCTACCCTTCCCCAACTCCACGTTTCCACCTCCTTTTGACGTTATCTCCACCTTCCAATCTCTTTTTCCTTTGGTCCATTCCTTTTAAATTCTTTTTCTCTATTTTTTTCTCTCCTCCTACGCCCCTTTTCCAATCTTGACCCACCAACCCATAGTACCCACCTCCCGTCCCTCCTTGCCCTCCCAAACCGATGGGAACCTCTTACCCGTTCGCCTCAGTGCCCAACGATTCTCCACGCCTATTCCTCCTTCCCACTCCTCACTCCCCGACCCTTCTTTGGCCACCTCGTTACCTCCTCCGCCCAATTCCCCTCCAATCCAGCCTACGCCGACCTCAAGTCCTCCTCACGCCGGAGCCCTAGCGGAGTCAGGTCTGCATGCTTGTACTCCTGCGTCCACATCTACGCCCCAAGAACTCACTTCGAGTGTACAACGAGCTTGCGTGAAATTTAATGTGAAAAAGAATTATTCGCAAGGACAGGGACTCGAACTCAGATCACCAGTTTTCACGCCGAGTGATTTCACTGATTAAGCCATCCAGCCATTGGTCTGAATGTTGCCAAGGCTTTAAGGCAGCTGAAGCGATTCTTTTTAATGGACAGATTTGCGTGAAACTTTGAATACGTGTTCGTTTTGCATTGAAGATACCAATAGATAGATGTGAAAAAATGGAATTTTACCATTTTTTCCAGGATTTCAATGCTATTTCGACACGCAGTCTAATGACACAGGATATATATTTCGCAATATTGTGATTACAAGAGTAAATATTTTCTTAAAAACGCGAAATAATAATTTCATACTTTAATCATGGTATCATCATAAATATTAAGGTGACAAGGTTTCTCAAAGAATCGAAGAAAAAAAACATTTTAACATAACTTTTGCCTAAATTTCAAGTATCCGAGCCGAAAACAATCAATAGCTTCAGTCAAATGCTATAATTACGACGAAAATTTAAAATACAATTATTGTGTCATTTCCATTGCTGCATATATGTTGAGTTCCATCGCAGATGTAGTCACATGAAATGTGGTCCAAGTATTTTTTCAACTCACTTGAAAAATTATTGAAATATGCACTCACGAACCCATGATTACCATCCAGCCACCTTAAAGGAAAAATCTTTTGTGACCTAACACTGTGCAAATGATATTACCGAAATGACAGGACCTGTGCGCATAGCGCCACAGTTTCTCTCAAATTAAAGTCTATAAACAAATTATATTTTAGTTGATCTCCTTAATTTTGTGTTCTACCTGCTTCGTTACCCGATACGTACCATATTTCGATTCCCAAATCATACCATCCCGTGCCGTGGATCAGCCAGTCCCTCCTCACAGCCTCTTTCTATATCTACTTCTACGAATTACCGTGCAAGCCACCACTAGGGTGTGTGGCACGGGGTGATTCCACACCAGGCATGCAGCACTCGTCCCAGCACACATCAGAACCTCGTGCGCTCCCCCGACCGCTAGGCGCAGGCCAAAAAGCAGGGATTCTTCCCCGCTATAAAGGGATCCTTCCCCGTGTCTTTTAAGTGTGAGACGTAACATACACCGCAGGGTTTCTCCCTTCACAAGGTATCTCCACCTCTTCACGTACTCGCTCCCCCTCCCCCACATTAGTGCCCTCTCCCGGCTACTCTTCCCCAACCATTGACGTCCCTCAGCCACCTTTCTCATCAAACAACTTCCCTGCGTTTCCTCGTTCACTCTTCACTATACTCTTTTGCGCCATCACTCGTCTCCGGTCCCGGAGTCGTGTATGAGCCATTCCCGAACTCGCCTGCCCTTCATGTTTGGACGTTTCTCCCATCCTTTGGCTCGCCTTCTCTAAAATTCGACACCCAAAAGGCCGACCACAAGATCTCTCTCTCCCCACTCTTTAGAAACCGCAACTCCATTTACCTAAAAAAAAACGAGGACGTACTCCAACAGCACTCCCCATCTCGTCGGTTCCATCAACGCCTCACCAAAGCATTCAAGGTGGGGTACATAAGGAGGGCAGCACATTATGCTCACAGCCTGAATTCGCAACAATTTTGACATAGGCAGGTATTCGCTTCCGTATACCTATTCCATTTCAACATTTCACCGCGATTGCGAAATACTAAACTTACAAAGCATCCAAAGCATTGAGAGAGAGAGAGAGAGAGAGAGAAAATATTTTATTTTGTAATCACAATACAGAATTTTTTAACAAAAATTTGAAACATACTCGGAGGCTACTCATTGTCAGCCTCATATGAGCATTCTATAAATTTACAAGAGAATAATCGTCCGTATCGTGCAAATATTCCAGTGTTTAGCGGACCTTTTTTTAAGTAATACAAACAAAACAAGAAAAAATAAAGTGATATAGGCAACTCTACAAGACAATGAATAAACTAATATAGATCCAAAATTTTGTACAAATATGCCATTTGAACATTACATTAAATTACATTTATTATGGTAAGGCCAGATCAGAGCGTGAACTTTGTTTTAGAAACAGGTAGTTAAAGAGTATTTGCCTAAATATTCGGCTATTTTTGGAACTACGTATTTCACTAGAAAGGCATTCCACAATTTGCTACCATTTACTACGAAGGACCTATTGAAGGCATAAGTCCGGTGGATGGGAATTTGTAGTTTATCGTTTCTTCCTCTAGTAACCCGTTCTTGAAAACTCTCATTTCATTCAAAAAAAGCATTCAAGGTGGGGTACATAAGGAGGGCAGCACATTAAACTCACAACCTGAATTTGCAACAGTTTTGACATTGGCAGGTATTCGCTTCCGTATATCTATTCCATTTCAACATTTCACCGCGATTGCGAAATACTAAACTTTTAGTGAGCAGTAGTACATCAGGCGAAAAAGGCGAGTGTTGGAATTTTAGGTGATCTAACTAGTTTGGTTATATCGCACCTCTTAACCTTTTATCTTTCCGCAAAGCTTATGATATCCCTTCTGAACACATCTTCATAAAAAAACAAGCTTTCACAAGAGTAGAGACGTGGGTTTGTCATACTGCCAACTTTTTAGGTTCCAACGCTATACGGTTAAAATATCCATGACCAATGCGAGATTTGAATCCAAGACCTTCGCATTACCATAGTCGGTATTTATTCAGGGCACCACTCATTCAAAGCAGTAGCGAGTTACCAACATAAAAAAAGGAAAGACAATTAGCAAATTGCTTGGTCTTGGTATACCTTTTTGGTGATATTGTTTATGTTTAAATATATTCTTGGCTACCCTTTGATAAATAAAATAAGAAGAAATTGATCGGTTTCTTAATCGGCCAAATGCACTATGGGTAAGTCAAAATAAGGAAACTGACGCTAAAAACACCCAACACACAAGTGGCCCGGATAAATACCGCGTTACGACGAAACGCACTTAGCTTGCGGGACAACAAGATACAAAAAACAACAAATATTCCCTGAGCGCGATGAGGAATGTGTCTCTCGTGTTTGCGGCATGTAAAACGAGGAGAAAAGTCTTCTGGAATAATTAGTAGGTATAAGACATGAAAAAAACTGAGTTCTATTGTAACGCGACAGCCACGAATTCCATCTCGTAATCGGGAAAACTGGTACCCACAGTTTCTAGGTTTCCTTAGGGTAAAAGAAATAGATTATTTCAGATTTAAATTCGTCACTAAGTATAATCGGTCAGACAAAACGATAACTCGAATCGCTCGCGTAAATACCAGGCTACGTAACAGCCAACCTGGTTTACGGCACGAGGAGGCATAAAAATGAAACGACAAAAGCAAACCAAACTGAGAGGGGTGAAGTGCGGGCGCGTATAAATGTCTGCGCTTGAGTAGAGGTGCGGGGAAGATACGCGTGAGGGGATAAACGGCCCATCATTGTTGTATAGGCTCCTGAATTTTGGAAGAGGAGAGGAGGAAGAGGAGGATAAGGTCCAGCCATCAAAATTGCACGGAATGGCGTGCGAATGAGATGAGGCTTTCAGACAGCTAGAGCCATGAGATAGAGGGAGAGGGGTTTTGTGTGGCTACTAGCATTTCGAAAGCCCTTCGAAAGAGGGGGAGAGGAAGGTTTCAGCGGATGAGAAACAAAAAAGGAACGAGAGGAAGATGGAAAAGGGTCCGTTTTTGAGGGCCGCACGGGTGGCAGGTGGCCGCACATTCTCGCCGGCCCTTAGCGCACTCATCTTTTTCTCAGCCTGTTATCCCCTTATCTCTCTCTCTCGCCTGGGTGTTCCCTCTGCGCCGAATTGTCCGAAAGAGCCCAACGCCCAAACATAGATACGTAAACCCACGGAGCACTTCGCCACAGGGGAGGTGAGGGCTCATCTTCCGCTTGCTATTCTACCCGTTCCCTTTGCCTTTCAGCTTTCCATTGCACAAAGTATCCTAGAGCTGCCAAATTGCTTCCATACATAGACCATAATGAGACTTATCATCAATATCTTACTTATTAAAACCAATTTACAATGACGCAACATACCTGGTGGGAACAGTAATTCAATTAATATAAGAGAAACAATTGCACTTTTCCACAAATTGCTTTAATGCCTACAACGCGTTTCGGCTCACAGAGCCATCGTCAGGTACAAGACAAAGTTGTAAGAGTGTACATCACATATATATCTTTTCAGAGGAGAGGGGGTAGTGGGAGGAAACTATAGGGGGGGAAGGAGGAGGTAGTGACGGAAAAAACCTGGGAGAAATCAGGAAAAACCAAGGGAGGAAAGGGGGGAAAGGGGATCCCTCCTCTGAAAAGATATATATGTGATGTACAATCTTACAACTTGGTCTTGTACCTGATGATGGCTCTGTGAGCCGAAACGCATTGTACGCATTAAAGCAATTTGTGGAAAAGTGCAATTGTTTCTCTTATATTATGAAGAACTTCCACGATATCTCGCCTGTATCTGTTGAATTTATTAGTAATTCAATCAATGCACAAACGAATTTAGACTAAGTCCTCCCGATAGAAAATTATGTTAGCCTGAATTGGAGGAAAAAACCATTAACCAATTGCCTCATATACCTTTTAATTTCAATCCTCGAGACAAACTCTATCATCCAAAAAGGTTTCAAAGATCATGATGAGTCCTAAGTTTATGCTTTTCAAGGTTTTGATCACTAAGGAAAGTAGCAAGATTCCATACCGATCGTATATCCATCGCAATATTTCATATCACAATAATGCCACGAACAAGCGTTAAGGGCGTAACGGCTATCTATAAATCCTTAGTAATATTATTTCTTAAAATTTGTAATTCGTTATAAGAATGTTAACTGTGTGATATTGCAAGGAAAACTGTCATTTGCACTGTGGAGAATTCTTACCACACATTGCCATCAGTATGATCATTCAGTTTTACAGTTTCCTTCCGAATATCGATAGTTCTGCAAAAAGTACCCAGCAGACACAAATGAACGTTGTTAAGATCATTTGGCTACTGAATTACATTTTACCTCGTGATATTTCTCTCTCCAGGCATTCACAACTACCAGCAAAATAACTTCGTAAAAGCGAAGCAGAAAAGTCTCGAGGGAAAATAAGTACACACATGCATACGATATCTCGTATACTTGGCGCAAAGTTAAGCGTAGCCCTCTCGTCAAAAATAGTAATATTTGATCCACCATTAAGAAATGTGAGTAAAATGAGAGATACCAGAACAGGGTCCATCATTAAAAACGCGGAGAGGAGACTTAGTGAATAAAGATACGGAGTATTGTGACAATGATCACGTAAACTGGTCCATTAGGGAGGAGGAATAGATTAAAATGGATGTCTCATAGGCACTTCAAAGAAAAGACAGAAGAACAATAGAGAGAGGGTTAAGAAAGGCAAATGGAGAGGAGCTACACATACTGGGGGAAATGTGAAAATTTATAGGAAATAAAATAAAAAAGGCAGGAAAAAGGAATAAGCATTCGTAAGACCAAAATAGAATATTTACACTTTAATCAAGGATAAAATTGTGAGATGTGACGGATACCTATAGCTACTTCGATATTTTGGTGTGGTTTTTTACATTTCACAGCACTCCAATGTGAGACCATTACGCTAAAATTACCACTTCCTCCAACTTGGGTAAATAATGGGAGGACAATACTCCGAAATCATGCATTACCTGACCAATTTTAACACTCTTGCTATAATGTTTATGTAGGATAATTAAAAGAGCCAGAGATTAAGAAGATCAAGGACACTGATACAGGCAGTGTTTTGAAATGACCTGCTGGAAAGCGGAGTATCCCTAAGGTTGTAAATTAAATGAGGTGATAGTCACATCCTGTTTCTGTAAGCTTTTTGAATAAGGGTCCTTGAACGGTAGTGGGATACGGCCAGCTTGCATCGGTTTCAACCAACCGGTTTCCAAAATGTTCTGTTAGAGAACCAGTCTTTTATCCTAAACATTCAGCCTTGACTTTTATGCATACGGCATCTTGATTTTATACCTACGTCGTATTCGCAACATTGCGTCAAGCAAAGTGGTCGCCAATAAGCAAAACACCACGAAACATATCCCAAATACGGGAGATAGAGGTGATAAATGCCACGGAAAAATTCGTAAAATATTTCCATAAAATAGGAAACTATGGGAGGCAAAGTAAAGGTGTCGTTCAAATATGATGGAATCTCCACTGAATCTAAACCCCGGCTAGTGATATTTCAGGTCCGCTAAATTTAAAATATACAGATCCAATTCTCCAGCCTCATATATAAATACTAGCCCAGCCTTTCGTATTCTATAACAGAGAAATTTCCTTCTTCTATTCATACTTCATATTTCCCCGAAAGGTGACAGCGGTTTCCTCCCAATTCTAGATGCGTCATTGCTAAGGTAAACTAAATTTCTTCTCCATCTTTTAAATCACAATACCATGGTCAACGAGCCCAAGTTTTCTCCATTCTTCCGCTGGCAAGATGAAGATAATGTCTCAATAACGATCAGAATAGTTGAACCCAACATTTATTCTCATCTATCACTATGGGATCGGGTTGGTTGTTTAGCAAGAGTACTGATTATCCATACCAAAGGCCCATGCTTGAATTACAGCTGTGTCGGAAATGTTTTTAGAGATTTCCCGATCCCTACTTGGGTGACACGAGGAGAGTACTTTGAGCATAGTACTCCGTCCGTCAGACGGGACATTAATGGAGCGGACGCTGCGCCCGAAAAGGCGTTTTCAGACTGCTCACGCTGGGGGCTTACCTATTTTCAAATGATGCTTAAATGATGGAATGGTGGTAAAAAAGTTTGTTTTCAAAATTTATAATCATTATATTGGAAAGAAAAAGTCGTAAACTTCACCAAAAACAGACCATTTTCAATGGAGCAGTACTAATAATAGGGAGTGATACGAAAACACACAAACGCAAGCGTTATGCATTGAACTTATTAATATCTCGAGAATTTTGGTATCAGAGCATTTTAGAATCGTGACAAGAATTTTTCATACACCTGCCTCTGAGGCCATTCGTGAAGGCGACGATGTTTTCCCGCCAGAGCCCTGCAGACTACCCGATTTGCCAATATATTTAAAAATTATTTACAAAATATTGGGTCGTGACTATTGTGAACCTATATCGGGATTTTAACGAACGATTCGCCAGAGTACATCGATCAATTCATATTCACTTGTGTGCCCAAAAATGCGTTGATCTACATCAACATAATAACCTGCAAGCAAACTCAAGGGCGTGCGGCAGCGGGTAAGTTATCATCATCAGCAGGCACATCACTATAATATTATTGAAACTACCGACTAACGATGCATAAGAAAAAACCTGCCAACATCTGTCAGGAGATAATTTTTTTTTCTCTCGGACGATTCTGGTGTTCCGTACGCCCCTGCGATTCCGATGAGGCATTTGCCTGTGTTTCAGGTTTCTCAGGGGGCCGAACCACCAGAATTTTACAGAAACACCCATGCCTTGGGCATGCGAAAAACCGACCCAGGCGGGATTCGAACCCGCGACCCTCGGATTAGCAAGGTGAGGAGACTCCGCCGCCACCGGGACCGACAATACCCAATCTGCTTTTGATGCGTTCCGATCTGCGCTAGCTTGAACAACTTGAACGGAAATCTCCCATTAATATCATAAAATGTTGCGCTCTTATGGTTTCTCATCACTTACCTTCCTTCACCTTTTAGGGTCACGATCTCAAGCGTCACACGCGTTCACCCAATTGTCGTCCATTCTCCAAACCAAAAATCCCGTCACCCTCCCGCCGAAGGCTTCCGCCTTTTGACCACCCTCTCTCCCGAGCATCAACGCATCAGACCTTGGGAAGCCGATAACAGGATTACGTCGCATCAGGATCTGGGCGTTGAAGTCTTCGTTAGGGCGAAGTGGGATACGTGGAGGGAGAGGGTTTTAGTAGAAGGAGAGAAGAGAGGCTGATGGATACGCAGAATCAAGAAAGAGGGGAGGAATGCAGCTTTGCGGAGGAATTTTACGGAAGGCCGTCAAATCCTGTTTGCTTTACACTGGGAGGGTTACATTTTTATTTCGCGGAGGTTTAGGTCCTGGGTGACTGGATTAGAGGGGGAGCGTAAATGATCTGCTTTCGAAATTCACGGCGAAATTTGCCATTCCATCAACGGCTTCCGATTCCCCGACGCATCGCAAAGCGCTGCCGAGGCCTTATTTTCGGAGGAAAACTTACGCAATAAAAATGCGCCACCTAGTTTGGCAACCGGGTCTTAACAGGATTCCGAGGACACGACGCCGTAAAAATGCCACAGAGCACACAAGCTTTCTAAATCTCTGTAATGGAGGTCTTATCGACGCATTATGGCGCCCAAATATTTCGTGGCGAATTCTAAGAAAAATAACGCTCAAAGATTAAGCTGCTTTCAGAGAAAAAAATCGAAGAAACTGAGTTTGAATTTCATACTAAAGTAACCGTACTTTTGTTATCTCTCGAGTTATTTCGGATGACCGTTGCAAGACAGAAACCTTAATGAAAATTATTTGCAAGGATAAATGCACATATATGGCAACGGTAGTTATTACAAAAGCCTTGAGAGAGTATATCGATCCAAGATCAGTACATACACTAGACAGATGCTTAAAGCAGACGCACCACAGACTGAATACGGAAGAACGACTGAAATTTAAACAGACAAGGAAAGAAATACTTCTAATATGTTGAGAGAGATGTAAGAGAGAGGAATTAACGAAGAAGGTAAGCCAAGAAGAGGAGAGGGATGTGAGATGTGGCAAACCAATCTTTGAGTTGATGGATTCGATTGATAAACGTGATAATTAGATCCAATCTAATAATAATATTTCTTTAGTGGCATAAAAAACCATTACTACAGGCAAAAATATATTCACAACTCTCATGTTTCTAACGCATAATGCACATGAGCTTTAAAAAAAGAGAGCCTTTGTTCGGTATCTGAAAAATGGAAAAGTCATTCAAATGGTGACTGACTTGAGAATGAACCCCAGGTCAACCCTTAAAGCTTTATTGGTTCATTAAAATAACAAGAAATGAAAGCTCGGGGCAGCTTTTTCGGTATTGTACTTATCAGACCAGTACCTACTTAATGTTATAAATTAAGAGTATTTATCACTCAGGATATAACAAGTCAGTTAATAGGCGAGTAAGAACTAAGGCATTTTTCGCATAACCAAATGATATTTCTGAGATTCTGACTCCATGAGATTTCCTGACATTACCTGAATAAATAGCAGACACATAAACTGAAAAGGAGAATGTTTTAAGAGATATGAGGTAAATTCCTAGCCTAATGTTAGTTACATAAGTATCTATCTTTGGCTTCAGCCTAGAAATGCTTTGCTGTTTTAACGGACTTTAACCAGAACTGAAAATCAAAATCTAAAGATTTTATTAAATAAAACTTAAATAGAGCACAGTAACAAAAATACATAAGGACAACAGACATACATAGATTAAGTTAACCTCATCACTCGCCTATTTGGGAAATTCTTTTGTAATACAATATAAGTACGGTCTGTATTTTGGTTTAGAATTCCGATGCATCTAAGGGGACCATCGAGGAATGAGAGATATATTTCTGTGGCCAATGCTACTTATATGCGACGTGAAAACAAGATACATATTCCGTAGTCTCCAACAGTTATTTGCCAAAAAAAATGTGAAAGGTTGCCAGATTTCAATCTATGCAAATGCAAAAGGATGCTCCTGAACATGGTGTAAAGTATTTCTGTACCATTAGATCGATAAAAGCGGTAAGCTTTGGAATTTCCGCCAAGGAATTTCCCCCCGAGGTTTCCTCATCCAAATGAGTACGATACGAGTTTGCTCACTTCCCCTCCCATAGATACACGTGCCGCCTCCGAAGTTAGAAGCGTCCTTTAAGAGCTGATCAATTTTTCATCGAGTCCAAGTCAAACAAGCAATTTCACTCGCCATTTCCTTTTACGATTGATCCGAGCACTGAAATATTCATAGCGCAAACACCTACGCCCGACTTCATCCGGCAAGTAAATATGGGTCGACCCCACGTTTATTTTGATACAATTGAGCGATGGCGGTGCCTGGGAAGGGAATGAAGTTAACTTCGGATCTGACTGAGACGGGCAAGACTCCCTCGCCGTAGGCGAACAAGCAGAATGTATGTATGGTGGGGGATATTGAAGTAAGGCTTACGCATACACGTATTCCCAAGATATTCTCAAGACTTGAGCTCCTTTGGACCGGCACGTAAAATTTAGATGAGCAATTTAAGGAACACGTGTGCACCTACGCCCGGGTAATAAGCGATTCCTTTGAAGGGACAAATTAAAACGTAAACGAAAAAAATAAGATGGTTTTCTCTTATCTCCTCCAAAAAATATCCAAGTGAACAAGAATGCACTCAACAACAGTCCACATGATCAGTGAAGAACAATTTCGGCGCATAAAATAAAGATAGAGATCATTTAGAGATACATTTAAGCTATATATTTAAGCCCACTGAATTGTCGAATGAAGAGCCGAGTGAATTCTCACGTCGATGAAAAAAAAAAGATGGGAAAAATGCTGAATTAAGGAAATAAATGAATATTCCGCAGCTTATCTTTTTTCCTCAAAGAAATGGGAAGTAAGTGGAACTATTAGGTAAGAAATTATCAAAATATTGGAAAACCGAAGTTATTTTCCTTCGTTTTTATCATTAGTCTAAAAAAACAATGATCTCGGCTAATTCATTAGTAATGACTGTATGTACCATCGCAATTGAGTTATTTTTTTCGATTAAAACTCAGTTTTGAAACATAGTTAACACTGGATATGTGAGAAATGTGATTTCTTCCATTTGGTTTGAATTCCTGAAAAATTGACTTTCTTTTTTTGGGATTCATTCCGCGATGTTAAAATTGTAAAAAAAACAATTTTTCGCTGGTACTCCTGCCAGATTCATCAGGTTAACTGAACTGATTCCTTAGTCTCGCTCGTCCTGAAAAATTGTTCGACTACAAATCCAAAACTACTGATTTTCAATTTGAATCGTGTCGAAGAAAATACCTGTATTGAAGCAATTCACTTTAAATTAAAATCAATGGCAGACATAATGCTCTCAGTTTGCCAAGGATAATAAGCGGCAAGAATAACTGTACCACGTGGGCTCAGTGGTGTGAATATTGCGTACTTCGCCCTTAGTTGCTTTTTTAATAGCTTCCATGATTGAAAATTTGAACTACCGTAATTTCAAATCGTCCATTTAATTTTGATGCTTTCAATATCCGAGTTTTAATCCAATAAAATCGAATATCACCAGAGTCAACACGATTATTGTACGAATGGGTGCACCATACATGATTAACAAAAGGTATACAGTCGTGAATTTGAATATGATAGTAGAAAGATGGATGCAAAGGCTTGGCTCGATGAAGCGGCGGTACGGAATTTCTTCCACTAATAGAACACCTAGGCCGAAGGGTTAAGAAAGAAACTCTGTGCTTAAGTTAAGAGGAAGTTTAGGAGACCTAATTCCTTGCCGCAGGGCCAAAAAGTTGAAGGGTACCAAATCCTCTCCCGAGTGACATTCATGAACGGGTGAGTACACTCGCCCCGAACCGACATCGACCTGGGGGATAACCAAAAACCGATCCACCAGTGCTGCGCCATCGAAACCAGAGCCATCGACGATATCCAATATGAGCGATATCTACATCTACGTAGTACCCTAAAATTCACCTCAAGGGTGTGTGGCACATGGTGTCTTCACCAACGCCACTACAATGTATCCTACCAAAGTTAATTCAGCGACGGCTACTAAATCATTAGCAAAACCTGAAAATACCAGTCAGGAGGTGTATTTACACCATCACGCAATGTATAATATGCTACCAGTGCTATAAAAACTAAAACTGCAGTAATAAGCTCTCGTTTTTCGCGATGATTACCAACGGTAGTCCAGTGCAGTCACTAGGGTCTCGCACTGCAGTGGTAAACGCTGAACAAAATAAATATTTGAATACAAATGTCCTGCTTAAACCTTGCCACAAATACTCCAGAAACATGTTTGAGGTATTAAACACTAGAATGCCTGAGGGTTGCGCACACCCTTGGATGCCTAAGGGGTCATTTTGACCCCCAATGTTTTTTTTATTGAATTGCTCAGCAAATGCGTCGTTTTTTAGTTAATTATGTAGTATTTATATGCCTTTTAATATTTTAACGGATGATGATGACAATTTTCGGAAAGGGTTAGGTTAGGCTTACACAGGAAAAAATTATGAAGAAAACTAAAAATTTCGAAAGTTACAAATAATTCTGAGAGACATTGCAGGTAAGTAAATTAGAGTTTAACACTGTGGATATTGTTGTTTGTTTTATATAAAAATAGCCTTGCCCTTTAAATTTTCAGGAGCAACATTAAAATTTTCAAGTTGAGATGCAGTTTAGGAAGTGAACCACGTAAGTTTCTTTGCCAATGCATTGCTTACAGACAGTATTTTTGTAAATCTAGCATGACCTACTACCCTTTGCACCTTTCTTACATTGCAATTTTACCTGACATTTCTAGCAAATTTGTGCTGTTTCAGGATAAGCACCGTCCGAATCGTCAGATGCAGTGAGAGGACCACCCTGTAGTGGTTCAACATTTTCCTGAACAAGTCCCTCGCAAAGTTTTAGCAAATGTTCCCTTCTGGAAATTCTAGAATGGTCGAGTTTCTTTTACAGTACATGGGCGTTGATTCCAACCAGATCAAGAATGTTTGAAAAGATATGCACGGGCAACGTCTGCAGGATTGTTTCACTGAGTATTTTCGAGCCATCTGATCAACAACATCAACGTCATACTTGGTCTCGTAATAAAAAACAACTGTTTCAAGTTTCTTCTTTTCATCTGTACCAATCTGAACATCTGGGTGGAGTGAGCTCAAAATAATTAGGTACCTTTGTCTGGGTTTTCCCTTGATAAAGTGTGACTTTCAGGTCATCATGCTTTAAAATTTGAGTGCTATGCAGAGGCAGTTCTGCCTTTTTCACTTGAGCTGGAACTTCACGCCTAATGGGTTCCAACGTTCCAACGAGACTCGTGCCTTTGGCCTTCAAGCTATTCACCAATCTGAGTGACGTAAAGAAGTTGTCGCAGGTCGTGTTACACTCCTTATTGACATACAGGGACATCAACTTCTCAACAACATAATCGCCCAGACGCTGTTCGTCGACACGCATGTCATCTTTGTCAAGGTAAGAGAACGCATTCACCGCGTACTTGAGGAGTCTTTTTCAACAGCCAACCAAATCGTTTGCCCATATTTGTCAGGTTTTGCGGGCATGAACTGGAGGAACCTGCACCGGATTTTGAAGGGTATAGTTGCTCATCAAAACTTATGTAAGGCCCTCGGATGTAGCAGGCTTGACAATTTGCAATAAATTTGTTAAAAACCTCGGACCGACCTCGGCGGCAGCGGGGTAAAGTCCTCGCTTGCCAATCCGAAGGTTGTGGGTTCGAGTCCTGCCTGGATAGGTTTCACCCGCCCAGGGAATGGATGTTTGTGATTGTTCAAGTTTATTGTAAGAGAGGACCTAATGGTCCTAAAAACGCTTGATTAAATAAATACGCAATTATTATTATGAGAGAAAACTTATCACTCTGAAAGCGGTTGGGTCTGGCGGACCTGACGTCAAATCGCAACAACCTCAGAAATTCTTCAAAGTTGTCCTGAGATATAGCTTTTTGAATGATAGGAAAGCCATATTTCGAAGACCAAAGAGGTCTTCGCGGCAAAAAACGGGCACCAGTCACAGGAAATAATTTTTGGGAACTGCTAAGTTGAAAAAGCAAAAGGGGTCAAAAATGACCCCTCCGGCATCCAAGGTAAAAGTAAAAATTTCTTCGAAAGAGTTGGGGTTACATAAACTATTTTTTGAGGGAATACTCATTGACTGAAGGGAATAAAAGTCACTAATAAAAAATAGGCTTGAAAAATAATTGGGAAAAACAGCCACGTTGAAAAAAGCAAAAGGGTCAAAAATGACCCCTCCGGCATTCTAGTGTTAAGGCATCTGCGAAGATTCTGCGTCGATTTGATTTCCCACTTTAATCGATTTTTTTCGATATAGTCACAATATATCACGGAGATGTATGAATACTGGCTAAAATAATAAATAGATTCAAGATGAATACAGCGTAGGAGGTGGTATTCCTTGAGACAAACGAGCGTAAGTTATCTTTCCATGATATTGCCGATAAAGATGTTTATAAAAACCTTATGACTGCACTTGACTAAATATAAAACTAAACTTCGCTCCTGAAGACGCTCGTCGCAACGTGAGAGAAACGTTGAGGCAAATATACAGCAAACGCGGCATGACTCATTAGGTTACATCATCAGCCACGAACAGCTGCGAAAGCCAACATTCAAGAAAAATACAAAACTGGAACAAATGTTAAAGTGGTTGGAGCGATTTTTGTTTAAGAACTGATTTATGTGAAACCTTTCGTACGAGTTCTGATTAATGATATATACATCTAAAAGTGGAAAAATTGCATCATACACTTTAGATTTTTTGGTAATCCAATGCCATTATAGCACGTAGCCTCGTGGCACATGACATATGTTTCGTAATAATTCGATTTTATATGTACAGATTTTCTTCTAAACGCGAAATAATATATAATTCTTAATATTATGATTGTTGCTAACAAATTATACCAAGGTGTCACGCCGAGTCCAAGAATAAAAAAACATATTTCAACACATAATTTCGTCTATATTTCGGATAGCTTGCCGAAATCTCTAGTCATAACAGGCTTTAATTAATGAAAAAATTTAAAATATTGTTTACCATCAATTAGTGCCTGTATAGTGAGTACCAACGGATAAGCATGCTTATATGTTTTGTGGTCCAAGAACTTTTTTCGACTTACTTAAAAAATTATTAAAATCCGGACTCAATGACCCGCGATTAGTGCTCCTAAGCTCCGCCAATGAAGCATGAAAAGCCAATTTATTAGAAATATAAAACCTCCGCGGTCAAGCCGATAACGCAGACTGATCGATATCGTCGGTAATTTACTCCGTAATATTGCTTCATTCAGTAGTGTTCGAAACTCACCGCTACGAGCCACCTCCTAGGGAGAAAAAATATCGAACATGTAACCGACTCCTTAACTGAGGGGTCACTTAATCCGTTAAACTATTCCTATCTGACCTCCAAACCCCTTCATACAGCCATCCACCCATATACATTTATAGCATATGGATGAAATATGACAAAAAACAGTACCCTTTTCATATTCTCTGGCAGTCTACTGAGGCTCACATTCATGCATGCATACCTGGGGGAATCGTGAAAAAGGACGAGAGGCATTAAAAAAGACTGGAGATACTTTAGAACTTGATCCCTATTCTCCACACCCTAAAACCCCCAATTCCTGCCCGCGGTTTCCTACCACAAAAAATAACTTAAAGCTCCTAACCAATGTATCCTGAATATTTCAGCAACGATATCTCATATATGAGGGGGCTATGAGGTGGAGGCAAGGGAAGAGGAATCCGAAAGGGAAGGTAGGAATACCACGGTAAATGATTAAAGGAGTGTTGGCATGGAGTTTTTAGTTGGACGATGGGCAAGTCGACGCAGTACCACTATCGTACCCGGTAGCAGGCGTCACTAAATTCGTCTTTTTCCTTTGCTATTCTCATTGTCAGTGTTGCGGAAAATTTTTACGTTATGCGTACCATTCTGTGTGAACCGCGTCGAGCGACACTTTCCAACACAAGGTGAACATAAAACAGTGCAATGTTCACGAACCGAAGGGCAGGGTGGGGTGTCGTTTTTTGAGATAGATACCGCAATGTGGATGGGGTGGTTATAGTGTTCACCACCGATGGACAACTTTTTCCACACATCTACATAAAAGCTTGGACAAGGAAGACTACCAATTAGATGTTATATTCTGAACAATGATGCAGGCTTTTTTTTATTTCTTGTTATGGCATAACAAATGGCATTTTATATTTACTTTTTTAAATATATATGTTGAAAGTGGCCTATAAATATGTACAAGTATTCTGAAAATCATCACACCATCTCGCTAGACCCTCAATTTATTGCTGACCTCTAATGATGTTACTTTAAAAGAAAACCATGATTGGCAGCAATAAAATAATGAAAATTGCTGTGTTTAAGGAAATGGTAGAATTAACTTAATGGAAATTTATAATCTACATAAATGTCAGAAGAAACGGGAATTTACTGTGTATTCTCCAACGATTATGGAGCTATATTCCTGGCATTTTTAGGCTCGTTCGTGTAAAAATTGCGTAAAAAAGACCTTTATCGGTTGCAGCGCTTATCACGGTTTGTGGTTAAAATATGCTAAGTATACACCCTCTATGGTCTGAAATTCACAAATCATGAGACGATAATGCAGACGCCTTATTGGAACACGCTTCTCCGGTAGTGGAGAATAATGGCACTTATTCTATCTCGGAAAAACGCAAGAATATTCCTTCGATGAAACACACAGCAGATCCCAATGTCGCACGCTAGGCGCAACGCAGGTGTAAACGTGGGGTAAAACGTCCTGCGTGATGACTGATTCAGGGGTGGATGAAAATAATAAGCCAAGGGTCCGGGAGAGGGTTTATGGGAAGCGGGGTGAGGTTATTTAAATTGAGGGGATAGGCTATTTAAAAGGCCAAGCGAAGCAACGGAGGCTGAGCTATGGCGCTGTTTCGAAAGATATGATTCGGCCTCTTCGGAACTATGCATTACAAAAACGGTCCGATGACAGAGAGAGCACATATACCCGTGCATTTATGATCTCCTGAATATTATTACACGACCATCTCCAGTCAGTTGTAAAAGCATTCAGAGATTTTAACCCCCCCACGACCCTTCCCTCGCCCTCGGAGAGATGAAACCCTGATCCCATTCCCCACCAACCTTCCCCCTTCCCAGGCTTTTATTCCTCCCTTAATTGCTTCCATCTCTCCGAATCCTTTGTCCCTAACGCTCGCGAGAGCCCTTTAAATCCCAACTCTCACCCCTCTCGCTCCCCGCTCCGAAAACTCTTAAGGGAGTGCACAAACTCTCTCCTCAGAAAAAAAAGACTATAGAGCGGACTCGACCCCGTTCTCTCTTTGTCCAATCCGCAGTCGGGTCAAGGGACGAGAGAGGCTAAGGGTTGGTGTCGATCACGTGGTGTAAGGGAGGCAGTTTCGATCATCATCCCACCCTCACGGTGACCGTGTTTGATGAACTACCCTTTACGCGCGTGAAGCATTCTTCAGGGCAATTGGCAGAGATATCCGGTCGAATTAACGAGCGTCGCTTCACAAGGCCACGGAGGTGCACGAATGTGCGAAATTCACGTCGAATAAATCATTCGCCTGGATTGGGATATAAACTCATATCAAACATTCGAACTATATTTGAACACACAGTGGAAGAGGATGCCTGGGGGTCGATTCTCGATATTCTACCTACCAAGAGCATTGCTCCCACCAGTTCAGCTCTAGGGGTCATCGGAGCACGCAAGCCCTTCCACTACGACAAGGTTGTAGTCCAAGGGAAAGGCCAAAATGATTATCGCGCATAAAAATAGCAAACTGTCTCATAATTACGTAAAGTATCGCAAGTGACAAAACTACTCGTTAGTTTCCAAACAATAATTATCTCATTCGGGGAAAATGTGACGAGTCAGGAATGCAGAATCGACGCAATCATACGATAAAATGAATATTTTCGCATGCGATAATTGTCGAGACGTTTCGAGAATAAACCCCCTGAGCACTAAATCAAGAGGTATGACTCCTAATCTCCGTTCAGGTGAATTCCATGAATCAATATGGTGCGTTTCGCAAATTCGTGATTCCCAGGAGCAAGACGCGCCCGTTGAAATTATACTGGTTTTAAGTCGATCATGGTAAACACCAATGGGTTCAAATGTGGCTTTTACTTCGCAGACTGTGGTGCCATGCGCACGAACACGAGTACTTTCGGCACATTCTATGCACGGTACCTCGTGAATAAAACTTGTTCCTCAAAGGGTAGTTTGAGCGAGATTTTTCCTAGTCATAACTGAGGACATATTCAAAATTTATTTATTAATTTAAGCATTAAGCAACAACTGTAAAAATATGACGCAAAAACTTTGTTTTAAACTACTAACATTTCCAGTAACTAAGTAATTATATATCTAATGGTTTTTAACTTGACTCATTTTTTTCACGTCGTGCGCTGAAAACGCCTTCGCATCCGAAGATTTTTTAACGATTCTGTAAAAATTCCTGCGGTGAATAGATGTTTACTACGCACTGTTAAATTTCTGACGTGACGAATGCGTAAAAAGTCCTAATTTTTTTAAATAAAGTCTAAGTATCTCAAGTGCATATCTGCTCCATTTCCTATGCAAAATGGCTGTTATGTTTTGGCAAACATCTGGAATAGTACAGTGGTGAGGCTGATATAAAAGATGATATATTTTCCTTTACAATGAGGCCAAGTTTATAGAACTTTATGTGAAGCGATATCTCGATTGAAATACCTTAAGCCTCTCGGAACTCCTCCGTGTCAGATGATGTTTATTTGGTGAAAGCACTCAAGGATAGAATATAACTCAAGGGAAGAAGTAAATTCCTATAACGTGTCTCACGTTTAAAAAGTTAAAAATAAAATACTTAAAACTCACAAAAATAAAATCAAACGGAAGACGGAAATAAGGTTATAAGATTATTTTACTTCCACTTTGGTGCTTAGGTAATAACTACATGGATATTATGAAACACAAAAAAAATAAAAATTGAAACCATAAGCATAGTCAACTGTGTAAGACATGAGGAAACTACACTATACTGCAGGAACTGAATTTGAAACTTTCTGGAAAAAAAGAAACACAAGGAGAGTAGGGATGATGGCATGAACAGAGAGGAAAATATTTATTCGAATGACAAAATTTGATGCTGCTATAAACCAAATTATAATAGATATTTGAACTCAACGTTCACATGAATGTTATTATTTATGCATTGATGAGGTTCTAGATCCAAGAAAATAATTCGATCGGCCCGTTTATTCAAAAACTAAAATCACATTTTTACAACATTTTCAGACTAATGTATATGAAATCGAATGCGAGTCTAAGTATCGTCAATATACAGATACAAGCCTCCTTGAAAGTAACGAGATATGAGGGTTACATACTACTCACAGACAGCCAAAGTTCCATTGAACTTCGAGTAATTCTCTTTCCGCATCGAAAGCTTAGGTTACTAAAAGTTGAAGGAAGTTTTAAGTGTAACCTGGTCTCCGTTTGGGAATTGTGGGGAGAGCACTTGGGAGAGCCGTGCGGGAGGAACGCTCAACTAGGGACCACTTCTCCCACTTAGGCCGAAAGTTGGGTTAATTTTGAAGCGGAGTTTCTCCCCAGAGTTATTCCCCGTCCCGAATACATCCCTCGCCCTAGTTAACCAACTTCCTTCATTGGCACTCGTCCCCAGGGCTGGCCAGCGCCTCCGTTGCATTAAACGATGCCTTCGAGACCGTAAATGGCGTCATTTGGACGACTGTCCTCCCATAAATACCTCCACCGTACTTTTTTACACCTGCACTGGATACATGCAGAGAACTGTGACATGGAAAAACAAGAAGGGAGTCAGGAGATCACCGTTGATTATATAGCGAGGGTGATTGATGCGTTCAAAGAATAAAAGCTTCTTGTAATATCAATCGGTTCGACCCATATAAATTGATAAGCTTTTTAAGCATGGATCTTTAGCGGTTGCAAATAACAGAAAGGAGAAAATAGTACCTAAAATCCATTTTGTGATATATCTCCCTAATTTTGTGATATGTGCCTAATCTAGTAGGTCAACTCCACTGATGTAACAAGCGAGTAAAAATAATATCTTCGGAGCCAAAATGTAGCTAGAGTAACTTTCTTCCTACCTGAAGTTTTAACTCTACATGTCCTGACATTGATTGGAAAGATTTCCAGCCTGGTTCCCCTCGTAAGGTATTTTTTAAATACCTAAATGAACCTCACTGGCCTTGCACTAAGTGTTTTTGTCCATCATGTTTAGCCTTGTAAATGTCCAAAAAGTAACCTCATAATCCATCGATATAACTCAATGACCTTAATTTATGCCATAAGTGCACTTTCTCTGATGGCTCGCAAATAATTATCGCATAATGCAAATGAGGCAGTTTCATTGCACTTGTTTTATCAGTTAATTGGTTATAGCTTTTGTGTCCGTCTTTCAAAGTTAGCAAGAGTAAAATGGTTTGCAAATGCTTTGGATAGCTTTCCAGCAAAAGCTTCAGTAGTAAAGGAGAAAAGTTAGCGACAATTAAAATAAAAAAACCGGGAAACTGATAAAGTGCCAGTCCATTTCACCATATTTTCTCTGAAGAGCCGAAAACATTTGTTTTTTTTTAAATGACATCAACAAAATAGATTAAGAAACTTTGATCATTTGCTTTCGTCACATTTGCCTGCCCTGACACTCTCCTGATAAAGCCAAGTTTTTTCAATATCCTCGGCAAGTATTCCAGCAAGCACATAATAGGCAGTCACTCGGATGAAAAAGTGAAAGAGAGATGCCATTTCCCTTTGGTTAGACCACACATTGAATACACCTAGGGCAATTGGGACCCTGCACAGAAAGACAATTCGCAAAGCAAACAAGATGCAAAGGAAATCCACAGGCCACGCAGAAAAACTGCCATGATCGGACGGAGAGGGTAGCTCAGCTAACAGATCGACTTGTTTGGGAGCCGCTACAGATTAAGATGCTACACGCTAGGCTAAGATCGCTTGCAAAATTCAGGTCAGTTTCAGTATATCATTTTAATACCCACACTTTATCTCTTGAAGTCACAAAAGCAGCAAATTAATAAATAGACTGCCGAAGCGATTGGTACAAAAATTCCTTCTTCCCACGCACCATTAGTGTCTATAGCAAAAACAGACAAACTAAGACGCTCCATCAACATGCGACTTACTTTCATCCTCTCCCACTTCTCATTTCCTTTCCTGATATACCCTCCCCATTTCATGGCTGGTGTCCTAACACCCTCCTGCCAGACGCTCCTACTGCACAACCTCGCAGGTCACAACCCAGATCTGGATCGGCATATTTTTCCCGAACCCTGGAACAGTCTTGAAACTTCACTAGCGAGCCCTGTAGTCAGATTTTCATCTCATCACCATGGAGTCTTGGGCAATGACTCTCCGTTCTCTTTGAAGCTAGGACAAGGAGGCACCATATTGAATGACACCGTCCCAATCTCTCCCACCCCGCCCACCTCTGCCATATCACGGACCGGGGACCACTCCAATTTTTTCACCCCACCCTACCGATGCGTAGAACCACCACTTACTTCCGAAAAAAAAATCCACTAACACCCCCCTCCAGTCATCCTTTCCCCACTCCACACGGGCCACGAGAAAAACCTTCCGCTCCACAACCAACTTCTCCAAAACCTCCCCGACCACCGCTCCTCATCCTACTTCGGCTAAACCCCACGGGACCCGCTTGGGGTATAGAATAGGACCTCAGATAGCGGTTGATGCAATTAGGAAGCGCCGGAGGGTTGTATGGAGAATTCGATAGGGGAGAGGCCAAGGAAGCAGGCCTTTTATAGAGTATGGCGGTGCGGTGTGGGGGGGAAGCAGAGGTCTTTTGAGTTGATACGAAAGTCTCCCGGAAACCCGTCTCGAAGGACGTGGCAAAGGTTCGTGGCGGCACGTACCGGTCATCGAGTTCCCTTCCCGGAGGAAACGACCAGAAATACGGCACCCTCCCGGTAGTTCGAGAGTCTTCAAACCACTTAGGTTGTTGAACTACTGCATATGCAACGAAAACTAAATGGCACTGTAAAAATGACGACTTTTTTAAAATTCCAATGGAATTACAAAGTTAAAATTAATATAACAAATAAATAAATTTGATTCTCTCATGCTTGAATTCGTGGAAGTGATATGTCCATTTTGATATCCATTTGAAATCAAAATGGATAATAAATAAAATTTGCAAAATTTAAATGAGTCCTTGCAACTATTTGAATGAATTTTTCTCCTTTGGAAAATTACTAGGCTTTAAATCAATGAACGCCATCGAGCACATAAAGCATGGAGTAAGATTCAATATATATATATATATATATATATAAATAAGAAGATAAAGATATTCATTTGTATGAATATCTTTATTTATGGAAAAATCGTCCATTTTTATTGTTTTTTGAAATTGTAAATTTCCTTTATTGACTTACGGACATTCAACTCTTGTGAATTTGGAAATAATGGGAGAGGAGGCTCCAAAACTGTCGCACTGAAGAGAGTTACTTCATCACTCTGTCATAATAATGCAATGTGTCTACTGCCTCCAGCCATACATTTTCTGCTGCGGTCATCGATCAAGCATCACTTTCATAGAAAAGCATGCTCCAAATATATATTTTGTTGAAATTTTTAGTTACGATTTGATGAGAATAACCATTGTTATGATAAAGATGGTTAATTTTTTCTGCAAATGAGATTTCGACAAATTAAATGGTACACTAGACGTCAAAATCAGCTGAGGAGGATGCTTTTATTGAGGGCTAACCAAGGATTTCGTAGAAATCCCTCTGCGCGTCAACTGTTCCCAACTCGTTAGGCACCACTTCAGCTAACGCGCTTCGACGTGTGCAAAGTGGCTGCTGATTCGAGATTACGATAAAATTCTGAGTGGTATTTCGGGAACAAAGTTCCCGAAACTCGGCGCCCCCTCTCGTGGCATCGCCGTCGCCTGCGAGGCGACACGCGCCCGGCACTTGGGCAAGAGAAGGACCCCCACGTGGACCCGAGTGCCGTTTCCCAGAAATGCGGGAGGAGGACTTGAAGTGGACTTATCTGCCGGCGTTGAGGCGCGTGAGGAAGCAACCTGGATAAACCTGGAGGACTCTCCCGCGAGACTCGGAGGCACAGAGCCGAGGAACTTGTCGGCGCCCTCGAGGGCTGCGGTGATGTCCCGGAGGTAGGGTAAGATGTTGTGGAAGGAAAACTAGGGAGGAGAAACGACAAGGGAAGGACTAATATGGCTCGTGTGAGGAGAGAGGGATGCTGAGGGAGCAAGTGAAAAGGGTTAAGGCTCGTTTGCGACAAGTTACATCGGCGTAACTTGGCTTAATCTCACTTAAAAATTCCAGAGATAAAAAAGAGAAACCTTTTCAACCATTAACGAACAGAAACACTGATTACAGGGGCATTTTATTAGAATGTAAAGAAAAGAATGACAAAGAGTCAAAAATGGAATTTTGCCTTGTGCGGTGCCGACATCTGGATGATGAAGGATGAGAATGGGGTGCAGGTGCTAGAGATGTGGGTGTGGATGAAATAAGAAAATGGAGTAAGTGCAACGGTTAGAAAGGAAGACGAGCGAGGAAGACCTCTGCGTGGGCATTTGAAATTAAAACATTCATGTAATCCACCCTTTCCTTGAACTACGACCTTGACGTGGTGGAAGGGCTTGTGAGTTCCAATGACCCCTAGAGCTGGACTGGCAGGAGCAAGTACATTGCTCCTGGTAGGGCCACCCATGCCAGATAGGTCGAAGGGTAGGAGCCAGACGAAAGGTAGTTCCGTGATGGTGTCACGTTAAAAATACCGTTGAGTCGCGTGGGATACCTCTCAACTATCTCCTCCCAGAACATGAAAGTCATTCAAAGAGAATTGATTCCTGGCAACTACGGGACGCCGCCCACTAGGGCGGGTGTCGTGCCCGGCAGCGGGGGAGGCAAGGCCTCCGCGGTCGTCAACATACGAAATCCTTGCACAGCAGCATCATCATCGGCGGGTACAAGGGATAGGAGGGAGAAGAAGAAGAAAAAGAGGAAGAGGAGGAGGGAAACAGTGATAAAAATAGGCACTTGGAACGTAAGGACCATGATGAGGGCCGGGAAGCTTGAAAATATTAAGCAGGAAATGGAAAAAGGAAAAATAGATGTTTTGGGATTGTGCGAGGTGAGATGGAAGGATAGCGGGGACTATTGGAGTGATAGCTACAGGGTAATCTATAGTGGGGGAGATGAGAGTCAACGGGGGGTAGGCATGGTACTAAACACAAAGTTGGGACTGAGGGTGGTAAACATTGAACAGGTGAGCGACAGGATACTAGTGGTAGAAATAAAAGCACGTCCGACGAATTTCGTACTGGTCCAGGTATACATGCCTACGAGCAACCATAGGGAGGAAGAGGTGGAAGAGGTGTACGAGCAAGTAGAAGAAATAATTAGAGAAGTTCCGGGAAAGAAAAACCTGATAGTGATGGGTGACTGGAATGCAGTGGTGGGGGAAGGGAGGGACGGATTAGAAGTAGGAGGGTTTGGGCTAGGAAGAAGAAATGATCGCGGTGAAAAGGCAGTTGAATTTTGTAGAAGAAATAAATTAGTAGTGACAAACACTTGGTTTAAACATCACCCCAGGCGTAGGTACACATGGAAAATGCCGGGTGATACTGGGAGATACCAAATTGATTATATAATGGTAAGGCAGAGATTTAGAAACAGTGTAAAAAACTCTCGTAGCTATCCAGGGGCGGATGCGGACTCAGATCATAACTTGGTGATGATGAAGTGTGAAGTTAGATTCAAAAGGCTTTGTAAAGGTAGGAAGATAAAGAGGTGGAACCTTGAAGCATTGAAAGGGTTGAAAAGGAGGGAATACCAAGAGCTAGTAGAAAAGAACATAGGTGAAGAGAAGCGGATGGGAACCATAGAGAAAAGATGGGAAGTTATAAAAACAGTCATCGCAGCAGCGGCAGAGAAAACAATAGGAACGGTGGAAAAGAAGAGGATTAAGAAGCAGTGGGTTACAGAAGAAATGATAAAGAAAATGGAGGAGAGAAGGATATGGAAAAACGTGAACACCGACGTAGGCAAGAGGAAGTACAAGGAATTGAATAATAAACTCAGGCGAGTGACCAATCGGGCAAAAGAAAACTGGTGGAAGGGACAATGCGAGGAAATGGAAAAGATGCAGGAGGAGGGGGAAGTGGGCGCTTTGTACGCCAAGGTGAAAACGTTATCGGGTGGTAAGAGAGGTCAAGCGATACTAAAGGTTAAGGACAAAACAGGGAAGATATTAATCGAACAGGAAGATATTCAAGAAAGATGGAGAGAATACGTAGAGGAGCTATATGACAGCGAGAATAGACCCCTTAGCCTAGATCTAGAGGACGAAGGAACAATAGATAAGGATAACCTCGGACCAGAGTTACTTGAGAGTGAAATAGAGAGGGCACTAAGAGAGATGAAGGGTAGAAAAGCCGTGGGAGCCGATAAACTACCTTCGGAGCTCCTGAAGAATCTAGGTAGTAAGGGGAGAAAATCGTTTTTCGAACTTATTCGCAGGATCTACGAGGAAGGAGTATGGCCAGAGGATTTCGTGAAAACAGTATTAATACCTATCCCGAAGAAGAAGAAAGCTTCAGAATGCGAGGAGTATAGAACAATCAGTTTAATTTCGCACGCGGCAAAAGTGTTGCTTAGAGTACTAAACAGAAGGTTGGAGGGCAGAGCAAAGTGCTATTTAGGCGATGACCAATTTGGGTTCAGGAAGGGGAGGGCAACCAGAGACGCGATTGCGGTAATGAGGACACTTATAGATAGAAACATAGAGCATAATCAGGATGTTTTCGCTTGCTTTGTAGATTTCGAAAAGGCGTTTGACAGAGTGAACTGGGAGAAACTAATGCAGATACTGGGGAAAATAGGAATAGATTGGCGTGACAGGAGACTCATCCGAAACTTATATATGGGGCAGAGGGCTCAGGTAAGGGTACCTGAGGGTGAATCAGGGTGGGCAGTTATAGGTCGCGGGGTACGGCAAGGGTGCCCGTTGTCGCCTTTACTTTTTAACATCTATGCTGAGGAAATGGTAAGAGAGGCATGGGATGAGCTAGAGGTGGGAATGAAAGTAGGAGGCCAGTGGATAAAGTCGGTTAGATTCGCAGACGACCAGGCGTTGGTCAGTCGGTCATCGAAAGGATTGCAAACTTTTGTAGATGCTCTGGATAAACAGTGTGAGAAATACGGGATGAAGATAAATAATAGGAAAACAAAAGTAATGAGATTCTGTAGGACAAAGAAAGCTAAGCTGGTAATAAGAGTAGGAAGTCACAAACTGGAGCAAGTAGAACAATTTAATTACTTGGGTAGTACGCTGGAAGAAACAGGACATAGTAGCAAAGACATTAGGAGGAGAATAGCGCTAGCGAAGGAAGCGTTCAATAATAGAAGGGAGCTGATGACGGGGACCTTAAGTAAGGATGTAAAAAAGAGGCTAGTGAAGAGCTTAATATGGAGTGTGGCGTTGTATGGGGCGGAAACGTGGACCTTGAGAAAGGAAGACGAAAATAGGCTGAAGGCTTTCGAGATGTGGGTGTGGAGGAGGATGGAGAAGGTGCGTTGGACGGAAAGGAAGACAAATGAGGAAGTGCTTGACATGGTGGGCGAGGAGAGGAAACTTATAGATGAGATTAGGGGACGACAGGGTAGGTGGCTGGAAGGGGTAATGAAGGACGATGGTTTGCTGAAGGCCGTGATAGAGGGTAGGATGTTGGGTAAGCGGGGAAGGGGAAGGAAGAGAATCGGTTTTATGGACGGGATGAAGAAAGGTAGGACTTATGCTGAGATGAAGAAAGAAATACTAGAGGTAGAAAGGGCACGGCACGTGTAAGAGTTCGTCGGATATTCTCTGACTTTCATCACAACCTACCTTTAACCGGTAGATTACTGTAATGAAAATGTAATCCACGAGACTTTGGTCACCTGATACTGTTAATATATCACTTATCTAGGCACAAAGAATAACTCAATGTATTTAAATAAAATATTCAGTTTATGACCAAGATTTCGTTGCAGTACAACATCAAGTACGACAGCAAATTCAGGTAGAACTGCAACGAAACATAAGTCGTTAATAAAACATGTTATTACATTAAAGTAATTTACCGGTTAAAGGTAGGTTTTATTGAAAGTCAGATAAAATTCTCCAGATTTTTACACGAGCACAGCCCTATCTACCTCCAGTGTATTTTTTTTCATCTCCGCGTACGTCCTAAACTTCATTAACCCGCCCATAAAATCTCTTTCTTCCCCTTCCCAGCTTTCCCAACGCCCTTCTCCCTATCACGGCCTCGAGCAACTCATCGCCCCTCATTAACGCTTCAAAACACATACCCTGCCTCCCCCTAGTCTCTTCCAGAAGTTACCTCTCCTCACCAACCATGTCAAGCACTTCCTCATTTGTCTTCCTATATGTCCATCGCACCTTCTCTATCCTCCTCCATACCCACATCTAGAACGCCTGCAGCCTTTTCTCGTCTACTTTTCTCAGAGAAATCCTGATGCATCTACTAAAGCTTGTTATCCTTCGAAGATTGGATAACCAACGCCTGGTCGTCCGCGAATGTAACCGACTTTATCAGCTGACCTGTTGCTTTGATTGTCACATCTAGCTCTTCCCATGCATTTCTTAGCATTTCCGCAGGATAGGTGTTAAAGATCAACGGTGACCCTTGCATTATCCCGTGACCTATTACTGCCCACCCCGATTCACCGTCAGCCACCCTTACCTGTGCCTTCTGGGCCATATATAAGTTACGGATAAGTCTCCTATCTCGTCAATCTATTCCCATTTTCCCGAGTACCCGCCAATTTACTCTTAAAAGCCTTATCAAAATCCAAAAAGCAAGCAAAAACATCCTGCTCTTTGTTTCTGTCAGTAATTGTCCTCATTACCGCAATCGTATTCCAAGTAGCCCTCCCCTTTCTGAACCCAAACTGATCATTGCCCAAGTAGTAATTTGCTCTACTTTCCAACCATGTGTTTAATATTCTAATCAAAACGTTTGCCATGTGGGAAATTAAACTAATTGCCATATGCTACCCGCATTCTGAAGATTTCTTCCTTTTTGGGATTGGTATTACGACTGTTTTCCCAAAGTTCTCTGACCAGACTCCTTCCACGTAGATCCTACGAATAAGTTCGAAAAAAGGTCGTCTTCCCTTATTATCTAAATTCTTCAGTAACTCCGATTGTATGTTATCTATTCCCACGCATTTTCTTTACTTCATCTCTCATAATGCTTTCTCTATTTTTCTGTCAAGTATCTCCGATCCGAGGTTACCCTTATCTATTGTTTTCTCATCCACTATATCTAGGTTCACAGGTCTAGCATCGCTGTCATTATAGCTCCTCGACGTATTCTCTCCACCTATCCTAGATATCTCCCTCTTCAATTAATATTTTCCCAGATTTTTTCTTTTCAATATTAAATAATTATACCACTTTACTTTATAAATACAAATTGGTTTAGCATAAAGATATTCCCCGAGAATTTTATTTGGAATCCCCTAGAAATAAAAATACCACAGGGTTACCCCATGACGCAAGTTAGAGAGCATAATTATCGTTCCTACAAAACGTATAAGAGTGAATGGTGAATAAAATAAATATGGTTTCAGACGGTAAAAAGGGGAAAGAGCCAATGGAGATTGCGTTGGTTTGGAGAGGGGATTGACACTGTAAGGGCGATAATTGATCGGGAGATGTTTTTCCCATTCGTGAGAGAGTACGGCCAGATGAGAAGTAAGATGCGATAACGAGCCTGCATTACGGACCTTGTTCCCTGCCGAAATTCGCCACTCAGTCACTGCGAGAAGCACCAGCTTCCAATTGAAACTTCTCCGAGGGTAAATACTGGGCATGTCATTCTCAAGTCCCCATTTTTTCCAAGGTCTTACGTCATAATATTTCCTACGGGAACAAACTAGAATAGACTCGAAATTTAGTTTGGAAAGACATTTTTTGGGCATCCTACAGAGCTAACTAATCTCAAGTAAATATAAAAGGTACATCAAAAGTAAATCATTGAGTTTTCTATCGAATGACATGTTTATTAATTTTGACGTGCAACGATAATGAGTAGTATGTTTTTTCCATTTAAATCGGCAGCGTTCCATCCCCAGAAAACGTGGATAAGGTAGAATGAATCAGGTTCTTCGATGAGAGAAATATGCTCTTCTTGACAAGTCCGTTGGTACATACGTTTTTCCAGTCTCTTCACATGTCTCTTTCATCAAAGTAGAATTTTTCCTTCCATCGAAGTACAAAGACAAACTTTTCTTGTTCTGGGGACATTGTTGTTCTTGTAGTGTTTGTCGTGTTCGTGAGCGCTTGACATGGTTTATGTCTATAACAAGATTAAATTTCTCCTTTTCAGATACTGTTATAACTATATCATTCAAAAGAGTCGACACCAAATGTGCAGATGCTCTGTCTGACACAGCACGCCTCCCACATACACGCAAAAACGATCTCAGATTGACCCTCGTCTGACTACTTGTTCCTGAGTTAAACTTCTTCTTTTGAAAAATGAATTCTCCATTTTCATCCATCCTTCGTGTCCTTCGCTTTGCCCCACACGGGTGATGGAAGCACTAGGGTGACGGAAGAAGAGGAGTCCTATCGGTGCAGGATATAAGCAACGCACGTTCTGGCGTTATTAATGTATTTGCATCCAGAGTCCTCTTGGTGAGAGCTGGATAGCCGATTAGTTAATGAACTAAGAGCTGCTACTTCTTTACTTTACTTCTTTTACTTCTTTACCTTATCGTTCTTGGTAAATTTAAGCCGGTGGGGTCGAGTTATTACAGCGGGTTATTTTCTACCCAACATTTCTGTATATTTGGCGTTTATTGACGAATTTCGGCCAAATTAGAAACCATTTTGACTGATTCAAACACACTCAATCGCTAATATTAAGCAAAATACAAGCAATATATGTAATTATTTGTCATAAAATCACTCCAGGAAAATCTACAAAAAATTATCAGGAAAATTTGCAAATTTTTATATTTTTCATAAACATAGAATTTTGACTAAAAAGCGCAGCCTGAAGATATAATCTGATCATTTTGGAATTTTTATAGGTAATAAGGACCATCAGCCACAAATGTTAAGCTCTAGCCGCAGACCGATTTAGAGAAAAACGGTTTTTCGATCCACCCTACTGAATATTGCTTTCTGCCCATCCATGCGAGAATCGAATCCTCGACCTACGGGTTAGCAGGCGAGGATGTTACCCCTCCACCAAAGAGGCGAAAGCGACTGCGGTCAGGTACAACGAAAACCGATTTTGATTTTTAAGAGTTAACACGATAGCAATACATAATATTAATTGATATATTTTAAACACGGCTTTAAAGTAGAGATAATCTTCACCTACATATTTTAACGTGCTGTGCCCAACGTCGAACACTGCCGACACAAAGTTCAATACCAGCGGCGCGCTATCAACAGCCCACAATCACAAATGTTTTGAAAGAAGCGGGTTACCAGTAGCTAGAATAAAGTAGCGTACAGTAATTAGTACACGATTTTGTCGTGCATATTATGGACGTATGAATCATCATAAGCAGTCATTAACCCGAAGATTGAGTTGCTGCAGCTCTCCATTCCACTATCCCATCAGCTACATATTTCTTTCCTAAATAAAATTTCACTTTAACGTCCTTCGTAATTTGTGTGATGAACTTCAACCTGGGTCTTACTCCATGATTCTAACCATTCATTTCTCCTCCCAGTCAATGTCCTCAAAAGTCTTTCTTGTCTCAAAATGTGTCTAAAAATTTGTCATCTCTGCTACCCAGAGTTTTCAGACCGATTCAGTCTTCACAAGGTGGAATTCATTCTTGGTAAAAGTTAAGAAAACACTACAATTCTACCAGAATTTTAAATCTCTTACGACCGTGGTTTCGATGCTGCGTATCATTATCAGGTGCTCAGAATCACAGCACTGCGATGATAGGCAGCTTAGAACACATGATCGGAAGACATTAATTACTCTTTTAGAACTACAGTGTGTCCTTTAACCTTACCAAGAGTTGCAAGTTGAGTGAATAATATAAGCGCAACATCGTGATTAGGGAAGCGTAAATGGGTGGTGCGATGCCTGTAGTACGGAGCAAGCTCTGAATAATACACTATTTCAGCACCCAACAGAAAATCCTCCCCCCTCCCTCCTCTCCAGGGGACACTCCATCCGGGTCACTCCGGGAAAGACCTCCACCACCACCCACCTTCGACCCATCCACTCCCCATCAATTCTCTCCCGCCCACCGCAACTTGCAATGACACGAAGGCAGAAACTGTACCCTCAAATCCGCCCATCTCCAAAAAAGGGGGCATTCCGAGGGAACACGAGCATCTTAAGGTGCATAGTAGTAGACGCCCGGCCCTCTCCATAGCTCCCGGCTCCGGGGCATAAACGGGGGAAGTGAAAAGCGGGGGGGGAGGGTTTAAGAAGATCCTCCCATCCCCCAAAACGCAGCCCTTTCACGCAAAGGGGTTTTTAGGCTCCGTGGCCAAGGGGGTGGAATGGGAAGAAGAGGTTAGGGAGAGACAGAAAGATGAGCGCGGAGGAGTGAGTCCCTGGGGCCACTTAAGACGCTCGTTCGAGGGCCTCGAGGCTGAAAGGAGAGAGCTGCTAAGGGAATAAATTATGCCTCCCTCCCCCCCGCCCCTCAGAAAACGACCCAATGGATAGGTTGTCCCTGAGTTGGCCACATCTTGGACCCGCCAAGGGTGGCGGCGTTGAGTGGAAATGTTGGTCTTGCACAAGAGGGTTAAGAAATGGGAGTGGCAGAGGTTGTGAAGGAGCTGAGGGAACGACGGTGATACACTGGACGGAAGGGTGGAAGCACATGGAGGGGGCGAATTGTAGGCGAAGAATAGTCTGAGGTTAGAATGGATAAGGTAGGTTAAAATGGAAGAGAACAATCCACCAGATTTTACAGGCGCAGGTCTCTATCTATCTACACAATTTCTTTCTTAATCTCAAGATACTACCTCTCTTTATTCCGTCCATCAAGCCAATTCTCTTTCATCCCCTTCCCCATTTACCCAACATGCTCCTCTCTATCATGGCCTTCAGCAACCCTTCACCCCTCATTACCTGTTCAAACCACCCACTCTGCCTCCCTATCTCCTTCAGAAGTTTCCTCTCAACCGGCGTACTTAGTTCTTCCTCGTTAGTCATCCTTTTCGTTCACCGCACTTTCTCCACTATCCTCCACACCTATATCTCTATCGCTTGCAGCTTACTCCCATCTTCCATTCACAGAGTGATCAGGTTCAGACTATCTGTCAATCAATCTGATGATGACTCTCCATTTTGAATACAAAACCTTTGTACTTTTCCACATTTTATTTAAAAACTGCGACCGGTTTCACCTTAATAAGCCTGGTCCGGTTTCACCTTAATAAGAAAATTGGTCGGCGGAATTGTATCTCATATTACGAAGATTAGATAAAAAAGAAGATGACCTGATGATTCACAAATGCATGTTCAAATTGTCTGCAAATGTTGAATAAAGTCAAAGAAAAGTCTATGGGATAATTTGGAATTCCCAGAAAACGGAGCAAGAGTGTTTCGATTTTGAATCTCACGCTAAGGAACTAAGGATAGAAATAGAAAACAGAAATAAGTATAAAAAATCTACATGGTTATCAAACTGGAATCAACAAAACATTAGCTTCGTTCTATCGATTGCTCAAGTGTTTAAGCATGGTTTCACTCGAAAACAGGATCAGGAAGAAAGTCTTATTGTAATGAGATAATGTAAATAACTACACCATTTTGCGCATATTCCTCCAAATTCTGGATCAATTAATTATAAAAATTGTAAAATACTTCGAATCGATGCGTTGATGTACGTACATCTACACCTACAATATTCCCTGCAAGCCACCTCACCTGTGTGTGCCAGGGTGTGAGTTGTCACCAACATGCATTACACTGTTATTAAGTTCGTGTAACTACGACTGTGAAAATGACTACGTAAATGTTGCGTTGATGTACAGGCGTATTAATTATTGTAAATAATTATTTCAAATGTAAATATTTACTTCGAATGTATTTAATAGTGTACATACGTTCCGCTGTCATTAAAAAAATATTTTAACATCCAGCAGCGAACGGATGAAACGATCGAAAAAAAAAACCATTTCAAGAAAATATTGGCGAGATAAACCGACGATAAGGTATTCCGCCGTGATTGATCAATTATCGATGTCTTTTGATAGAAAGCGATCAAAGCTCATCCAAGCAGAGCTTATGAGATCGCAAAGAGATGAGGGAAAATACAATATGGTAAGATCCAACTGGAGAACGAACTCGAACTTATATATATCACCCATTCAAGATCGAGAACTGCGCCGAACTGAATAATGATTGCAACGAATCATTCAATTGGGAGAAGGAAATTTTTTCCACCCTTACCGAGAGCTCGCTCGACAAACTGTATTAACTTCTAGAGACGATGCGTCTTATTAGCACGACTTGGATTGGTGAGGGGAGACGGAGTTAGATACGATGTTGGGGGAGGACCGCGATTGAGAGTGGCGGGTGGTTGAGGAGGGTTGGGGGAAATGGAAGACAAAGAGTGGTCCCGTATCCCTGGATGCTGTTAAAAAGACGTTCGGAGCGAAGATAAGTGGCCTTCTGACGCTTGTGAGTCAAAGGGTGTGAGGGTCGGAGGAATTACCGAAGGAAAAGGGCGACGTCTTCCGAGGACAAAAATTTGAGAGGTCAAAGTCCGTAATTTGGCAGGGTCAAAGAGACAATTTTCTAATGGAACCCCAAGCCGAAAGATATTCTTCCAGGGAATTTTTAAGATAAAATAAAGAGCTCTTTCTATTCCAGAAAGTCCGTCACACGATGAAATGCCTCGGCATAAATGTTCGACTGTCTGAATGCACCAAACTGTGTTTCATTGGAAAAAAAGACGGAAAATTCTTAAAATACGTAGATGAAAACATAACATGTGCTTAGGGTAGGATATTGATTACAGAGGCTGACCAGGAATAGAAAAAGCATTTGACGCAAAGAGTAACGGAGAGTGGTTTATTAACCGATGCGATTTATTATGAAGGTTTGGGAAAAGACAACAACAAGTCCACAAAATTTGAACTAATATCAGCTAACGAAATGTTCATTTTAATCTTAAATGCTCACACACTTATGCATTCCTTAACTTAAAAAATTTAGGCCGACGATACGATTATGTGTGAAAGGTGATGGCTCAAGTGTGCACACGGGTGCTATGGCCTTTTTAAATGAGCCAAGAAGACAGAAGATAAGATTAGTGTAATGCAAGGTATTGATTAAATGTACTATCTTATGAATGTGTGTAATCGTATTAGTAATTTAAGTCTTATGTTCTATCTATGGGAAAATAAATAATTCTCCTAAAACAAATATAAATTGTTTTAAGGAGAATTGTTCATTAAAAAAATCAATTTTCTTCTCTCGCCAACGTTTAAAAACTTTATTGTCAATAAAAACTGTCTGAATTGGTTATCTAAGTGTTCCACCTCAAGCCCTGAAGATGAAACAATTAAAGGTTTGAAACGTTGGCGAGAGAAGAAAAGTGATTTTTAATGACCAATTCTCCATAAAACAATTAATATAAAAGAGTGGTCAAAAAACAACTCTCATCAAGTTAAATAAATATTACAAGAGTAATAGTCATATAGCCATAAAGATCTAAGGAGTAATAAAAAAAACCATACAAAAACGTACAATTGTGGATTTTTCTCACCCAAAAAAGAGCGTGACGCGGTTTCTCGACCAACATCCCATCCCAAAAGTCTCCAACGGGCGCAAAGAAGTATAACTTCAAAAATAATCCAAAATGCTGGCATTAAGAGGTTTTAATTTTCACTGCTTGGATTGAAGCGCCAATAAGGGATTAACTTGAATAACATTACAAAAAGGTGGGGAGGAATCAGGCGTGATGTTGTGGATTATGAAAATAATAAAAACTAGGATATTACAATTTTCCACAGATAAAGTTTTAATCGACCCGGGTTTCGATGCACTGCATCATCATCACCTGGTGATGATCATCATGATCAGGTACTGCATCATCATCACCTGATGATGATGCAGTGCATCGAAACCCGGGTCGATTAAAACTTTATCTGTGGAAAATTGTAATATCTTAGTTCTTATTAGTTCTTATTATTGAATAACATTGTTGCTAATGACGGAAAAGTAAGAGAAACAAATACGACAGAACTTGGCCGCCTCCGAATCAGGTACGAAATTATGTTTTCATATTATCTCTTTAGATCAAACCTCTGTACATTATCAACTATCACAGGACTTTCTTCGATTTCAGAACTGCGAGGAACATGTAAACGACAGGAATTGACCATCTACTCATCGGACACGAATGTGAGCACGTGGATCACTTTGAAAACATTTAAGGGTTTTTTTCCTCCTCATCAGCATCATTCCGCTGTGGAGAGTTGACTCTTCTCTTTCTCCCATTTTCACTTGAGTGAGGAGCATCACTAAAACAAACCCACTCGGAGGGCGAAGACACAAATCCGGGACTCTTGCGGGTGAAGCATCCATACATAATTTTTTTCAATCCAAACGGTTTTACGGGAACAGTCAACAAGAGGACCGTTCATATATTTACTCAGGCCGGAGATGGATCAGAGGGCGGAAGACATAGAGGAATAAGGGGCGGGGGAGGTAGAGCGGGAGGGTCGGGGCAGCTCATTCCGGCCCTAATGACGTCGCCCGGAAAACTTCCTCGAACCACCCTTTATTCATGGATAGGGTACCCATCTCCGGAAACGGTAGCCCCATTTTTATTATGCAGGGTTTGAAAAAAAAAGGAAGAGAGTGAAAGGAGAAAAAAAGATCACCCCGGGCGTGGGCGCTTCAATTTAAGGGGCCGAGGTTTATTTTTTTAATTCATTCTACCCCCAACCTCGACATTTCCATTACCTATGAATCGTAAACCAAACTTCCGTCAGGGTGAGACGAAAAATATGATGAACGCCTTTAATCGATTAGCTTCTGGACGGGAGAGAAAAAAAGAAAGAAAAGACTTGAGCGTTTGCTCATTTCAGAAAGTCACCCAAGGGCCGTATTTTTGCCCCAATCGTGACTTAGCGTGAAGGACGACCAATGCAACCATTCTTCCCTTGGCACGACATTGAAGAAAAGTATTTACCTGGAGTTATATTCGATGTTCATTTCACGAGCAATAAAAAGCAGGAAAAAGTGAGCTGCTGGATAAAAATTTTAAAATGCAATTGGTAGGCACATTAAAAGCAATACAAATTGTATGAAAAACTACTCTTTGTTTAACGGTGTTTCCTTAACAATGCAGTTTTATTGATCCGACATATTTTTACACATAGCCTTTCATGTAATTTATATATTCATGAGTGAAATTTACACCACAGCAACATATGTGAATAACAATGAAAACATTGATCGATAATAAAATGACTGAGCAACATTTCGAGCAGTAAAGATATTAAAAGCAAAAAAACGCATTAAAAATGTATTTTAAAAGTAGGCATTTGCATTATAAGAGCGAAGGGTCATTTAGGGACAAGTTGGATTATCATATCAATAGGAAGAAGGGGATAACCATTTAGTTTTAGTGATACATTTACTCACATTCACGGAGGCCGTCTCCAAGAAGTAGAATATTTTACGTCCAGACCACTGGACGGAAAACTAAATTTGCAGCCAAGATAAATGTGTACTTCATTCTTGTCATTACAATACAAAGTTTCCAAGATTCTAAATTACCAACAGTGAATCTTGTTGCTAAATTAAATAAATAATATTGAATATGCTAAAAAAAGATTAAAAAATTCGCCTTTTTCATTTGATGTTCCAATTAAATGACTGATGAATAGTTTTATACATCCCTATAGTGTTCTGTCCGAAGCATCGCCAATTTACAATATTACAGACTCACTAAAATGCTCCTTTTCACTCATTCTATATTAACCATCGAGAATCATATCTTAAAATGATACTATTATCGATATTAAATGAAAATGGGGCAGCTTTGAATGAAATATTGAGATTAATGAAATAAACATTTGCTTGCAAATATTCTGAATGATATTTGATGCGCGACCGCCAAAAAGAAAACAAAAATAAAAATATTCACAGCAATAATGAAATAAAATTATTATAATTGAAGGAAAATCCCAAATTTATTCTCATCCATATATTATCCTGCATTCGGCCGTATGAGCAGATAGGTCACCATCCATTTAATACAATAACGTTAAAGAAAAATTAGATAAGGAAAAGAAAGGATGAAAAAAGAGAAATTAAGGTAGTTTGTTTAAGGCAATTATTGTTATAAGGTTGTGAATGGCGCGAGGAAAGAACGAATTCATGAACCGCGCTGGTCGGCCATTTTATTCCCTAGCTTTGATTGCTAGGGAAATCAAAGTTTTCTGAAAACCATGGGTGATTTCCAAACTCATCTGAATGGTAGGTATACTACATAAATACTCATACATGTATGGTATATTAACAGAAAAAATGAAATATCTGGGTTTTAGAGGGGAACTGCAATGTCATTAATCCTATACGATGTACCCCTTCCTCCACAGTTCTACGGAAAGCTAGAGAAGGTACACCGTTTTGCCATATTACGAGCAAATAATTGATTTTCTATATGTTGGGAAATTTTGTAATTTATTAAATCCACTGACATTATTCTCCTCAATCAGAGCTCTTTAAGATTGTCGGGAAATGTCAGGTGCATCGGAATCTCATGTGAAATTAATAGAGTAGTGAACAATTTTACTCCCAAATACTAGTATGCTTATCTGCTACTTAGTACTAACAGCACGCCGTGCATGTTTTAAGTATGCCTTTTGTATATATGTCCCTTTATGGAGTTGCATGTTTTAAGTATGCCTTTTGTATATATGTCCCTTTATGCAGTTGCATGTTTTAAGTATGCCTTTTGTATATATGTCCCTTTATGCAGTTGCATGTTTTAAGTATGCCTTTTGTATATATGTCCCTTTATGCAGTTGCATGTTTTAAGTATGCCTTTTGTATATATGTCCCTTTATGCAGTGGCAAAATACATTAAAACTAACGGTCCAACTAACAATGGTAACATACCTACAGCATAGTGCATACTTGCAAGGCTTCGCCTCATGACAAACATTAGCGACTTATACGAGAGCTCTCGTACTAATGCATCAAAAGTCGTTGTCACAATGTTGGTGACTACTAACACCCTGCCACACACCCTTGAGGTGGCTAGCAGGGTATTTTGAAAATGTAGATGAACTCAACACGGGATTTTGCAATTTGATTCATCCTCTAGCACACGTTTTTTCCGCCACTGTTCTCGGGAAACAGCTACCGACAAGAGAGCGACAACACTCTTCCTGGAAGGAGCGTTTTTATTTCCTACGGCGGCCAGGCGCGTTTGACCAGTTGTGGGAGTGCATGAAATCGGGATGCGATGGGATCGTTTCGCGGAGAAGTCGAAAGCTTTATCACCTTCCAACATACCCATCCAAAATACTGCAACGATAGCCATCGCGAACTTTTAACGGTTGACGACCCCTGGCGAAATCGTTCCCTTCGCTTCCGCGAAATGCTTTCGAGGCACTCATTAGCATCCACCCCCTCGCTCTTCGCGTTAAGATGGCTGGAGCAGTAATCGTGAGTCAATGAGCGCACATTTTCAATAACTTTTGAAGAAAGTCAAAAAACCTTTTGGACCACATTTCACTTAAGTACATCCTTTATTCGGTGGAAATCATCATACGTGAACTAATTTAAATGATGAAAGAAATATATTTTAAAATGTTCGCCTTCATTAAAGCATTGTTATGAATTGGATTTTCGGCGCGAGATTCGAAAACTAAGCAAAAATCATATCTAAATACACATTTTTATTTTGGAATGATACCTTTATATTTGTTATCAACCATTATAATAATAATAAAAATATTATTTCGCGTTTAGGAGAAAATCTGTACATATTTAATCGAATTATTTCAAAATATATGTCATGAGCCATAAGGCTACGTGTTAAAATAGTATTGAAATGCAAAGAAACCAAATCGGTAAATTGTAATTTGTTCACTTTTGCTATAGATATCACTAATAAGAACACGTATGCAAATGTTTGCGCAAATCTGTACGTAAACAAAAATCGCTCCAACCACCTTACATCTGAGTATAAGGCCTACGGGGTGGAAACGGCCCTCTTGGATTTGATTTCACTCAACTCGACACTCCACTACACTCGACTTTCATCCACTAATCCACTTTCAAAGCTACTCTACGAGCCACCTCAAGGGCGTGTGGCAGGGGGTGTTAGAACACAAGCCATGATTATAGGAGGAAATAGGGAAAAGGAATAAAAACAGAGAAAGAACGAAAGTGATACTCATATGGGGCATTAATACCTCACTCTCTTTTGGCTAAATCCATTAGTAGTGCGTGGGAACACTGAGTTTGTGTACCCAAAACTTAGATAGTGCTCCTATGCTATTTCTTAGTTTCTGTCAATGATGGAGGTATAGTCATCATCATCAGCAGTCATCAATCCTAAAATTAGTCTGCTGCAAATCTCCATTCCACTCACTACTTCACCAGTCACTTCACTTCTACATAATCGTTTACTTTAATTTTTTTTATTTTATTTTAAAACATACTTTATTGTTCTGGGACTTTATGTCCCCTGGAACATTTAAATATTATTACATGCCACAACAAATGGGGCCAATGGTGACAGCAATACATAAAAATTTCATTAAGAAGCACCACATATAAACCAACAATAATCAATGATAAGAAAATAAATAACATGTGAAAATTAGGGTGCACAAATTTAAGATCAGACATTAAGGATTGAGATTTAAAACAGGCAACATAGATTATCAATCGCATTGCTTACACATTTTGCATAAAGAATAATGGAAATATAAAGTAATAGACACAGCATCAAACAATATGATAACAAAAGAACATGACGAATCTCAATCAACATTGCAATGCACAGATATGAAATCACATTTCAAGAATTGATCATATTGATTAGATACATGAGAAGATTAAGCAAAGTTACATAACTGATCAGTACTTTGACAAACATCATAATTTGCCTGATATATTTCATTCTTGTTCATTCTCTGTAATGCTTCCCACTCATTTCTCCTTCCATTATTTTTTTCTAATAGGCTTTTGTGTCACAAAATCCGTCCCATAAACCTATCTCTACTTCTTCGCGCAATTTTCATTATACCTTTCTTTCTAACTCTTCGTAGGACTTCTAGGGGTAGGATGGTGGGTCAAAATAATATCCTCCGTGACGTACTGAAACTCGCCTGATTAAAATTTTTTTAACACTCTGAGCCTAGCGTTTAATCTCCGACTTTCTCTAGCGGTTCCCAAACTAATCCCTCCATCAGTAATGCCACACCCTCTATTCGCTCTTAGTAGTCTTTGACGAAGCGTAGGACTTTCTCTTACATTTTGTTTGGTTAGCTGATTCTTTGGGAAGACGACCGTTTACCGAGGTCATTTGCTCCATTAAATAGAGGTGGGTACGCTGGTGATGGAAGGATATTTTGGGGGATTGGAGGAAGGGTGGAGAGAAAAACAGTGTTGAAATCAGCTTACCCTTAACGAAAAACCCTGTAGGATCCACTACAGTCTTAAATCCAATCCGACCAGAATGCTAAACTGTAAGTGCTCCCCATACATCGGAGTATATATTGGGATGCCACTGTCCAATCTACGCCACCGTCGGCATTTGAACCCGGGCCCTCAGTCCTTACCACAACATCAACCCGACCCCCGTATTTTGCTTAGTGTGCCCATTAAATATTTCAACGCTTTGCAGACTTATCAATAACAATGAGCCTCGGGTAGTCCGTAAGCTTTTTACCTCTATCGTCCACCTATCTCCTTTTCACCCACCTTCATTCTCAACCACCTACCCATCCAATAAGTCCCAACGCAACACCCTCGCCTCACTGAAACTCCTCCCTCCTCGTTTCTCATCTAATCTCCTATCTCGACTCTCAGCACGCCCTCTTTGTACCCCCTCCCCCGCCCCCCGACCCATCGCCTCCCAACACCCTCGAATTTATATGCCCCCGCTTCGGGAGCCTGTTCGTCGTGGAAATGGGTATAAATAATGGATGGCTTCCACGAATCGGATGAAGGAGGTAAGGCATTGTGTGGAGAAGAAACGCAGAAGTGAGGGTAGAGTCATGCTCGGGCAGTTCATTTAGTTTTGAAACAGCGAAACTTGGTGGCACTCACCATCGGAGATTTTGAGGTCACCGAGGGTGAATCAAGCGTAATTGAGAGGGAAAAAGTACAGAAAGACTCCCGAAAGGACTTCTGGAGGACGACTGGGACGCTTTATCCCACATATCCTGCATGCTTTCCTCTCTTTTACGCCATGCTCTTCACAAGCGAGTGCCACCAAGTTTTGCTACACCTATAAATGCACCACCCCGTCCGTACAATGAGACGTCAAGCTGAGGATCCCTCGGCGTCTTTCGTTGGGAGCAGGGAAATGCCGATACCCGGTTTCTCTCCACCCTTCCTTATTTCCCCAAATTATCCTTCCATTACCAACATACCTACCTGCCCTCATTGGCACAAATCATCTCATCTGTCGATCTCCTCCCACGATTAGCCATTCAACCAACCGTTTCACATTCCTTAACGCTAAAATAATGGACGAATTTGAAGGGAGAAATCAAGAATACGAATGAGCAATTAGTCGCATACCCACTGTGAGATTTACTCTCCGAGGGGTCAATAATGAGAAGAATTGTTCCAGAAAAATACGCGTTTACGAAGAAAGGAAAAACGGACTAAAGGAAGAGAATATAAGAGAGGTACTGCTGAGGTGTGAATAAATTATTAGTGGAGAAGCGGATATTAGGTGTGGCATGGTATGTAGGAAATGAGTATTCTGAAAACAGAGGAAGGGTAGTGACCTGGCGTAGATACCTGGCGTCTGCATTAGCCTACTTACTTTGAATGAAAGACGCCAAAGGGTACATAGTTTAACGACGCGCTTTCTCTCGGAAAAATCTCCGCTACTACAGAGATTTAGACGCGGGCCCTCAGAACGGGAAGCCAGTACTCTGGCCACACCAAACCAACTCAATCCACAGGAGATTTGAATAAGGTAGCATATGCAGTTGGTGGACGTTTCAAGAAAGAAATGGTTGCTACAGAGGTTGATAGAGATAGAATAATAGTAGAACACCTATGATGATCGCGTTAGTCCTGTCCGACAGGACGTGATGAAACATGAAATGGCAACTTGATGTGCAATGAAAAATAAGTCGATTTGAAGAGATAGAATTGGCATTTGGTACAACCCACTCATGGTTGATGTACTGGATGATGTATGTACCTGTTAGTGACGCGTAAGCAAAGAAGAGGGTCGTTTTAGTGATAAACCCACCAGTAGGAAGAAGCAATCGTTTCGTTCTACGTCAAAGTTACCTGTAATATTGATGAAGCACTCGCTACCATTACCCAAGAAGCAGATTACATGATAACGCTGCAGCATCCCTTCACCCTCATGAATTCCTTCCAACATATTCTTCAGTCATTCTCAATAAAACACTCAAAAACCGACGATGGACCCCTCGAAACTTTCTCTCTTCAAACCGGTTTCCCAGGATTAACTCGATGGAGTAATTGATGTAAATTCAGCTGGAAGTTATCTAGGACCAAATACTTCGGAATAAGCCAATTATAACAATAAGAAAAAGAATCTAATGGATAAAATTAATTCAGTTCCGTAAATCATGAAATATCTCATTATATTGATAATTAACTATGGGCTTTACAAATCAAAGAGCCTGAGCATGAATTGCTATTCGATCCATATTCCTTTAACTCTCTGTGAATATTTCGGATAATTTGTGGCTCAAAAATCCTTAATCCTTTAGTGAAACTCAGCACATCCGAATGAACGGAGATATTTCCAAATTATCGCCGAGACTTTATTTCTAAATGAGATTCTAGCATTAGATGACGTAATGGTGGCATGCCATGGTACCATGCGACACGATATTGGTAGCTTGCTAATGATTGTAGGAGAACCACTGATTCAGAGAAAGGGGAGTTGGCAAAGCATTTGGGGGGTTCCGTAGCATAAACATGCCGTGATACCGTGGTATGCCAAGCGCGGAGCGAGTAAAGGCCACCACACACCGAATGCTATGCTAAGCGCGCTATCAGCTTTCGCCACGTGTCTTAAGATCCCGTAAAGCGATTTCCCGCTGTCCGTTCACGCCGAATGCGAGCCATGCGAACCGATGCGAAGGTTTAACGGAAGAAAAATAGCATCACTCTTTTTTCTTCACATTACCCAATATTCTCCCCACAAGTCCCAAATTACAATTAGATTTTCCGCAGATTTCTCGTACGTATTACCCAGAGAGAGAGATGCTGAATAAGGACCACACCAAAGTATTCCACTGGTTAAACTTTGATAATTCAAATAAATAAAGTTGCATCAGGGCAGATGTGGTGGAATTCATTCATAGTATTGAAATTCTTAGCAATTTTTTAAATTAAATATAGGTTTGTGCGACCAGTTTTTATGTACTACATCATTGTCATAACGTGCTTGACAATGATGTCATACATCGAAACTGGACGCACAAACCTATATTTAATTAAAAAAAGGGAAAAACTGCTAAGAAATTTCATTACTTTGATAATTCAGTTTGGTAAGTAGTGTAAAATCCTATGGTGGCATAATTATTTTTTTAATTAATTACAAATTAAAATAAATTTAATTTTGTTAAATCCACCAAAAAATGTATTTATGGAATCTAGGTCTTCTTCCAGGGAAATTCTGTCAGACTGGCTGAAAATATTTCGGTACAAAATGTCGTTCTCTGTGAGTGCATAAGTGCAGATAAAAAGTTGATTTACGGTGCAATTCTTCTGTATTAATATGCTAATGTAGTACTAACAGCACTTTTGGAATGCTTCTTGAATAATAATGTCTCTATGTGCATTTATGTAGTCACAAAATTCACGATAGTTTTATGAAGTATATAGCATGCAATGCAGGTTATTAGGTAAAACTTCATCCCTACCACATAGTTACAGGCATTTGCTAAGAAAATAATGCTCGCAGTTTCTACATCAGTGGCATTAAGTGTAGGTAGGTAACCCTTGAGGTAGTTTGAGTGAAAAATCACTTCACCTAGAATTTGATGAATTTGGCCTTATTTTAAAGAAATAACTGTCGTCTTTCCAATGATATCAACATATTAACCCCTTGCCGAACTATTTTTTGAGCAATTTGCCTAAAACTATAAGCTGTTTTACATGGGATAGATTATATCTGTGCGCTCCAGAGAGAGAATATTTGAAAAATTAGGAACTTCTAGCACCTAGATTTCGTCAAAAAACTAACGGTGTGTAGGTTGCATGTTTTCCCAACTATTTATAAAAAATAACCAATTACTTACCACAGTACTTTTTTCAAAAACGCAAAAAAAACATGCTGATTCGAAGGGTTTTCAGCCGTACGGCGGGAAAAAATGAGTTAAGTTAGAGACTTACGTGGCTTTATTTATTTAATTACTGATAATTTTGGTAATATATAACTATATTTTTGCACCATTAATATTACAATGCTAATTTCATACTTCTTACAGACACTGAAATAAAAAAATAAAATTTGACTATGGTATCCATTATGACTAGGGAACAATCTCACTCAAACCACCTTAAGGTGGATTGGGAGTTAAGGATTGAACACTGCAGCTTCCACTTAGATATTTATTTAACACGACCATGGTTTCGTAGCAGTGATACACCATCAGGTGGCATCCTGATGATGTATCACTGCTACGAAACCATGGTCGTGTTAAATAAATATCTAAGTGGAAGCTGCAGTGTTCAATCCTTTACTCCCAGTATGATTGACTTCCACAAAGTATTGCCTGAAACTGTGTCGTATATTAAGGTGGATTGCAAGTTACGTTAAAGATGTATCTTCATTTACATACTACCCTGCGAGCCGCCACGCCGCGTGGGCGTATGGCAGGGGGAACGTGTCATAGCACGTGACATGTAGATATAAATCCCAACAACGGAAAGTACTACAATGAAGTTAGCGGAGAGAGGAGGAAGAACAGCGTAGGACCGAAAAAGCTGAGGAATACTTCAACAAGAGACGTTAACCTTGAATTGTAACCAAGTTCATAATTCCGGTTTACAATCGCCTGTCAACCGGAAAATGCGTCGGCAATCGTCGTCCATCGTCTCATTCAAGAGTCTCATGTAAACATCCACTGCCATGAATGTAAATATCAAGACATTACATTAAGTTTCGTAGATAACGATAACGAACGTGAATGTGTCATTGCGCATGATAATTGTGCATTACGCTGCTCTTATCAATTTTATTCAAGTGTAATAATTTCAGTTCTTTATAACGGACGCAATAGCCATGGAAGCGCGAGAAATGGATAAGAAGGCAGACAAAAGAATAGCTATAGTTAAGGCGCATATGCGCATGCGCTGGCGTTGGTCAGGGTGGGGTTACGATCGACGTTTCCTGACGTGATGATAAGGGAGGGAGGCGTTCAGTTTTCCGTCGTCTTCCCAAGGATGGTATTACGATCGACAGGAGTATCGACGCCCATTGATGACCGTTTTTTTGCAGACGGTGTTCTCAATGGCTGCGAAGCAGTTGTTCATATTCATATTTCATAACCAATATAGGAATAATACGCAAAAATACCAACAAATATTGCTTCAAAATAAGTAATCATGTTTCACTGTAAAGTTAAAAGGCAGGATTGACCATCTGGTAATGAAATTTTATAAATATTGAAAAAAATCTCAATTCTGACTGGACAGCGTGACAGAAAAGTTAAGACTTTATCAGGGTTTGCTCGATATGGTGGCAAGGTCCGATTTTGAATATCTATTGCGGTCAACTGGTTCAAAACGATGGGGGATAATAGGTTTGTGAACGGAGAAAAATTTATGACTAACATCGATGCACCCGAGCCTAAAACCACTACCTTCCACTACTAATCGCCTTGATGAACTCAAATGTATTGCAGTTGCGGTTGAAGTTGACGCCATTCCTAAACTTCCTAGAGTGAGATATTTCCCTAGTCATAATGGAGACCAGATTCGAATTTGGAAAGCTGTTTCCAAAGTCGTTAGGCATTACGGAGCATGGATTTGGGTACCTAAATTTGGGGCAGCTAACACAAAGGGAGCTTGAGTTTGGACAACCTTCGTAAGTGTCGCCATCGACTGAGATCGAAGCAAACAAAGGATAAGTGAAAAACAATAATATTTTGAACAAATGACCCTCACGACTAGTGCTGTTAGAAAATTGGATTACGGTAATTATAAATTTCCTCATTATTTTCGTAGTTTAGGAATATTAGGAGTTTAATTCCTAACATTATTATAATTAGATTCGAAAGGTTTTTATAGATAGATTCCGTGACTTGTAGTAGATAGGATAGCATAGCACGTACTTTTAACTTTTTTCCTTAGTGTTCGTATCAATTTTTCCTTTCTGGTAGATAACGAATCGTGTTGGACTGAGCAAGTTTATTGTGTCTGCGTATTTATCCGTGCCTTTAGTAGTATAAAGCACGTATCTTTAGCTTTTGTTCATTGTATTTGTAACAATTTTTCCCTTTTGGTAGATAACGATTCGTGTTAGACTGAGAAATTTGTATTTGTGACCGTGTAGTTCATATCTTCAATTCCAATTTTATATTATCCCTGGACAGTTCTTTCCTTTTGCGTGTATTGTTAATACGCCAGTTTAAGGTGATATTAACTATTAGCTTGCCGTTTATTGTTTCTTTTGTATTGTAGTTATATTTTTCGTTTAGTTTAAAACTTGCAACATTGTGAACTTTAAACTTGACTGTGGCAGACTTCACTTCGCAGAAGTTAATAATATCAGTACTCATGATTAAAGACAGCCTAGTATCTTTTCTACAAAATTTTTAATGTACAACGCGTGTCACCACTTTACCTGAAGATGCTGTAAAGCGGTAAAACGCGTCGTACATTAAAAATTTTGTATAAAAGTACTAAGTTGTCTTGTCTTGGCAGAATCATGTGCAAGCCGTGTGTAATAAGGTTAATATGATCCTCTACCAGCTTAAAACCCAAAAAGGCCTTCGGCCAACTCACATTCGCAAGCATCTAGTATCTACGCTCATTTTCCCTCACATCGATTATTGCTGTCTGGTTTATCAGGATTTAACTGAAGAGCACAATACTAAGCTTCAACGCCTATTAAATATGTGCGTTAGGTTTATTTTCAACATATGATGATCATATTTCCCCTTATTTTACCCGTCTTTCATGGTTAAAGGCAAAAAACAAGAGAAGACAGTTGCTTGGTGCATACCTCTACTGTCTTTTCAAAAATGAACAACCTTGTTACCTGAAGCAATTTTTTTCTGTCAGAAATAATAAGTCCAACATTTTGACTAGAACGGCCCCTGATTTTCTCATCACCCCCCAACACAGAACGACAACTTAAGAAAAATCTTTCTGTGGTCGGAGCACGATTATGGAACAGTGTTCCAAAGGATGTGAAGGATTCTGTCTCTTTGTCTGTTTTTAAGCATAGATTTTTTCGCTATATACAATCTCTCGAAAGTGTATAACTTCTGTTGTTATTTCTTCTATTTTATATTGTCATGTTATTTTCACTATAATGTATCCGCCCATCCCTATATTTTCCCCATATAAATTTTTGTTTTTTTATCTATTATGAGCTCTTTTGTATTGTATAGCCCCATTATGTTCAGAATGGACAAGTCCAAGAACAATAAATAAATAATAATAATAAGTTGTCTTAAATCATGGGTACTGATATTGTAGACTTGATTTAGGTGTTGGGTAGTTTTTTGTTCATTTATGTTGTTAGTTAAGTTGCGCCCTCTCCTTCCTACCTTTCATTAACTGCTTGGTTAATTCGTTACTCCTAAAAACGGAATTTTAATTTTAAAAATATCTAACATTTACGATGCGTGAGACATTTTTATTAAAGTCTGCATTGTACACACTCAAGATACTTCCCCGCCACGACATTTGTATCTTCTCTGTCTCACTCCTTGACGCTTGCAGCACTTGGAACTATGGGAATTTCAAAATGGTGGCAGACTTCATTTACCCTAAATCTGGCGAGAGACTTGGCTACCTAAATCGCCTCCCTTATGATGCCTAACGAGTTTGGACACACTTAAAGATGGCTTCCTCCCTAAATTTCTGGATTTAGGTACCTAACTGGTGAGTTTGGACGCAGCTTAAGATGCCAGCCCGGAAAGGATAGAGAGACAGCAACGAAGTCGACGGGAAATGGGAGGATCTCCGATGGAAAGATACAGACGGGAGGGGGATTGGGCGGGGAAGGGAGGCGGAGAAAGTGGGTTGGAAGAAGCGTCCTTGAGCGCCTTAACACAATTGATAGTGGAGGAAGGACTGGCGACCACCTCCCCGCTGTGGGCGAAGGGGTGAAATGATTTAGGGACGATAAGAGAGAGGGATGGGGAGGTGAAGGCATTCGGAGAAGCACCGCATCGGACCCAAGAGGGTTTGAAATAATTGGAAGGGTGGAAGTGGGCTGGGCGTAATGGATGGACGGTAGCCGTAGAGGCGAGACAGGATTATAATAACCCCGGCGTTCGAGCGACTTTAGTTTTTACACCTGGACGGAAGCTGTAGGGGGTGGGAAATAAATTTCGTGTGCTCGGTGTCCGACCAGTCATCACGGCTACGTTTTATTTTCACCGCGATGGGAGTCCACGCACACCACGGGGTATTGGAGAGGATTTCGTGAGTGGTATTTCTCAGCTGCATTGAGTCTCGATGGAGTATAGAGGTGAAACTAGCTTTTTCTCTCGTGCACATCAAGGGTCGAAGCTCCGACAATGCACGCTCGAATTTCTTCATTAAGGCTTTAGCGATTACAGCGGATCCAATTAAAATTAATAAGTCAAGTTGAAGTCGGTGAATAAGAGTCAATTAACTGCCAGCAACAAAGATTGGGAGTAAGGAAGCACTTCATATATAACAGACATGAATGATATCAGATTTTCCGGAAAACTTTTCAGGAGAATTATTCTTGGCTTCCCATTGGGTTAATGTCGGTATGAAGTTTGACGTTTCTATTCGAATGCAAGTAAGTGATTTGATTTGTAAAACATTCTCATCAACCTCAGGGCTGTAGGTAGTGTAGTTATGAGCATGCTCCTGTATGGCAATATAAGGTGGGATGATAACTGCAGCATGACAAAGAAGGCTGGAAGCAAAGAAATTGTGATGATATCGAAGGAAGATGAAGAACAAATGTGTGAAGAAGAAGAGAAATACTTATTAGATGCCTTTTGCGACACAAATATTATTCGAAAAAAAACAATGGAAAGTGAAGAGAATGGAAAAGTTATCGGCGAAGACAATGGATTAAATACATCAAGAAGATTAAGAAGAACGTAAAATGAAGATTTATTTCGGAATTAGTTGTTTAGCTGATTAGAGTAAAGAGCTGCAGTAAACTTATTTTCGGATTGATGCTTGCTGATGATGAGGAGGTTAAGCGAATTTCTATTTGACGAAGTTTTCGTCCTCATTACCGGTCAATGAAATATGAATTCCCCTTTGAATAAGAGACCTAGGAGAAATGGGCACGCAACTCTGCCTAAAAGACTCACAGAGCCATACACGGGTCATTGCTCAATGAATCAATGCGCACATGGTCTCACGTTTATTTTCCCTCACCAGGCGGTTATTGATATGCGTTCACTAAACCCGCAGGTCACCGGCTCAAATCCCGACTGGGGATCGGGTTCGTACGGTAGCTAGAATACGGGCTTCCCATCCCAAGAGCCAGGATTCAAATCTTGGCAATGCCACACGAAGTATATTCAGTGAAATCTCGGTCCCAACCTCGGTGCTGCGTGGAGAGCACTTAAAAAGTAGCACTCCGTCCGTAAAATGGGACGTTACACCACTGACCCCTGTCTGCCACTCGCTAAGAGCAGACTAATACAGACACCAAATTTCTCTCCACCCTTCCTCCGTTCCCGAAATGGTCCGTTTGTTCATCAACCTATCCTACGTGTCCTCAAATTGCGCAAATGACTTCACTTCCTCCCCCAAATAACTATCCAACCAAACGATATTCCACAAACGAAGTTCCAAAGAAGTTGGTTCAAACTCTTGTATTTCCACATTTTGATTATTGTTCAATTATTTTCTCAGATGTTAACACAGAACTCTGCACTAAGTTACAGCGACTTCAAAATTCCTGTTTGCGTTTTATTTTTGACATCCTTTACGATGAACATGTTACGCCTTTTTATAAAAAAAATAAAATGGCTGAAATTGGATAAACGCCGTATACTTCAAAAGGCTTTGTGTTTGTTCAAGGTACTAAAATCCAAAAATCCGTCTTATTTGTATGAAAACTTTATATACAATGCAAATACTAGGACGAGATCAACTCGAATCACTGAGATATTCTATGTTCCTAAATACCAATCTTTAATATTTGAGCATTCCTTCCTCATTTCTTCCTGCTATGCTATGGAATTGTTTACCTGAAAATGTTAGGACCTCTTCTACAATTTCGATGTTCAAGAGAAATATGACAGATCAGTTATGTAACTTAGCTTAGTCTTCTCATATATCTAATCGATATGATAAATTCTTGAAATGTGATTTCATATCTGTGCATTGCAATGTTGAATGAGATTCGTCATGCTCTTTCCTTATCATACTGTTTGATGTTGTGTCTATTACTTCGTATTCCATTATTCTAAAAGCAAAATGTGTAAGCAATGCGATTGATAATCTATGTCGCCTGTTTTATTTTCTCAATCCTTGTGTGATCTTAAATCTGTGCACTGTTACCCAAATTTTCACGTGTTATTTATTTTCTTATTCATTGATTATTGTTGGTTTATATGTGGTGTTCCTTAATTAAATTTGTATATATTGCTGTCACCATTGGCCCCCTTTGTTGTGGCATGTAATAATATTTAAATGTTCCAGGGGACATAAAGTCCCAGAAAAATAAAGTCTGTTGTCAATTCAATTTCAAAGGAAAAATCACTCGCCTTGACCGGGATTTGAAGCCGGATCCATCGATACAACGCTGAGTAAATTAGCCAGTAAAGCTACAATGAATCCCTTCTCCCCTGTAAATAGAAGAGAAATTAAAGGAGCAAGTTGCTCAGGACTGCCATATTGGAAACTTCACTGGCTAGATCACTCGGCGCAATATTGAGGGATCCGGGTTCTGAATCACGGTCAAGGCGATTGATTTTTCCTCTGAGGAATTTCACACTTATGTGCAATTGCGTGTGACTCCGTAAAGGTAATACTGAAGAAAGTTTTGCCCCTTCTTTGAAATGTCTAACCATTGAACGGTTCATTTACTCCGCGAACGATAGTGTGACTTCGGTGCTCTGAACGAGATTACGATTATTTAAAGAGAATGAAAAAGCCGTCACCATAAAACATTACCCGCAAAAATCAAATGTTTATTAGGCAATGCAAATGTTGGCGAAAGTGAGCAAAACTTAGCATCATATACACCGCATTGCAAGTAGTTATACACGTTCACCACTAGAGGCGCTTGCTTCGGCGCGCTGCAAGTCTGTATAGGGAAAATTACATGGCTTGACGCGACTGTATAGACTGTGGTAATACCGCGACTAGACCCGGTACCCTCAAAATCCATCCAACCAACCATCATATCCCGACTCGAGTGAAGACTTTGTGTAGCAGGGCAATCGATTATTGAGTTAAATGCTCCCATTATTTTTTCAAGGAGCTATTAGGACATAATGTTTAACCATTTTGCATAGAAAGCTCACCTACACGGTTGGGATCCTATTCTAAGTCCAACCCTCCGACGACGCCCGCTCAAGTTGCGTGAACACGGACGATTTTAAGTATTTCGTGAAAGTCTTCACGAGATGGCAGCACCGACTAGGGTCACAGTCTTGTTTCAAGAAACTTGGGGAATGTAATATTTATAATCATCTGGTCTATCCTATCGATTGAATTTTTTGCACAAAATTGTGAGTCGCTCCTACAAATCTATCTATCCTAGCTTGTCATTCGTGGGAGAGAAAATTTTGCCCATAGTCGGTAAAAATAATCCGAAATAATCGATAAAACATCCAGACCATAAAATTATCCAAGCTTTCCTGCTATGTATTTACAATATTAGTTAGTTATTAAGTTTCCTCTTTCACACAAACACGACATACACGACATTACACTCTTCCCATGTCAAGTGCGCCACTTGCCAATTGACCGGTAGGGGTGAGTAGGGTTGGGCAAGTAAAAAAAATATATCGTATCAATATTTCAAACATGTATCGATAGTTATCGAGCCAAAATTATCGATATTTTGATAAACCGATAATTTTGGCAAAACAAGTGGTTCCTTAAAGTTTCACCAAAATATATAAAAAATGTTGAAGTAAAATTTGTAAAATTATGGACATGTAGAAGTAATAAAAAAATCTTTTATTTTTTTTATTTTTACAATCAATTTTAATCAATCAAACCAGTATTTGTCTAATATTGACATCAGAAGAACTCTCTGTTTTACATGTTCCCCCGTTAATCTACTCCTGTTGTCCGGTACCACGAAGTTAACTGCAGAAGCCACTCTTTTGGATGGAACAGATGGAGGCTTCGCATATTAAGTACTTCAGGGCGATTTCCGAAAGAACCGGTGTGAAGTGTCGGGAGTTCACCCAAAACTTTATTGGATCTGATTTCCTCTCCAGTAGTGCTTGGTCCAGATACTGCTTCAGCTCATTAGGGACAGAGCTAGGAACCTCTTGCGTAGTAGTGCTAAGAGATAATAGGTGTTCATGTCTGGACCAAATTGAACTTCTATCAGCGTTTTCTCGTTCTGTTTGTGCAGATCGTACTTCTGGAGAACGTTGTCCCATTCGCCTATGTTCTAAGCGAATATCATAACTTATTTTCGTTATAGCACTAGACACCGCAGCTGGAGAAACAACTTTACAACGGTGACGTGCTAAACAAATATATCGAATTTGATACTCGGAAAAAAAATCAATTTTTGATATATCGAAATGAAAAATATCGACGAATATTATCGATAGATTTTAAGAAATATATCGAGTTTTTGATATATCGATATTTTTTGCCCAAGCCTAGGGGTGAGTCTCGCACTCACCGGAACGGTATAACCTACGCGCCTTCGGCGCGATCAGAACTGTTGTATTTTATTTATTTTCCGGCTACGTGAGGAGGAACGTGTCATTTGTTTGACATGAGCCACAAAATTATACCTTTACCGAAATTTTTTCACAAATTGATCGTGAATTTGCATTGTCTTAAATGCCACAAAGGATGTTATTTGGGGAAAATAGTGTAATTTTTTTTATCTATTATTAATGCAGCTGTCTCGGAAAACAATATATAAGATGCGAATTTACCTTGGGAATTGAATGGTAATAAAATTAAGGCACCAATAAATTTTAGCATATGAGTTATTATATATATGCAAAACTATAGCCATCTAAGTCCAAATGATTATTAAATAAAAATGGCGTCAGTTAGCTCTATTGGCCGGAAAAAGTGCCCATTTAAAAATCAATTCATCGAATAATCATTATATTTTCAGTATAATCATCACCAAAAGTATTATCTTTTAAACAATAAAAAGGATAACGTGGAAGAAAGTATTGGTTTTGATCCGCATTTTCTCAGAGTAACTTCCGGGAGGATGTAGCGGTAATCGTGGGTGATTGAGTGCACATTTTAATAATTTTTAAAAAGGTTGAAAAAATATTAGTACCACAGTTCATTTAATTACATCTATTTATGTGGTGGAACTCACCATACAGGCAGCAATGAAAGTAATACAATAATTCCAATTCTAATTATGTATACTTTAATTAAAGTATGTTATGAGTTGACATATTTATCGTTTTCAGCACGGTATTCGAAATTATGCGAAAATTACATTTAAATATTTTTTTATCGAATCTTTGACTTGGTTTCACACCATGATATTCGATATCAAACAATTTAGTAATATTAAATTTATTATTTCGCGTTTATGACAATATATATGCATAATAAATCGAATTATTACAAAATATGTATCATGTGCCATAAGGCTAAGTGTTAAAATAGCATTGAATTGCCCAAAACCAAAAACTTTAATGAAAGTTGTATACTGTTATGTATCAGTATCACTAAAAGTGGTACTTATGCTAAGTTTCACGCAAATCTGTTCATAGACATAATCACTCCAACCACCTTAAAGGAAGAGTAAGCAATCCATATAAAAGGAAGGAATATGCCGGAGAGTAAGTAATTCATTCCGTGAGTAGCCCATTTCCAGAGGGGGAGAGAGTCAGAGAAATGCTACATCTTTTCTTCCGATGGGCACAGAGAAGAGGGGGGAAATTGAATGCCGCAGAGAATAGAAAAGAATAGGAGAGGTTATTATGTCATGCACGCCATGATCGAGCGCCGAGCACCATTGGGTCTATTTCCCCGCTCTCCTCTCCCCAATCCAGAGCACAAGGTCACGACCCCCTGACCTGAATAACAACTTAGATGGTCGGGAGAAGTGCAGCATTATTCCATTCGAAGTCTCTGGGCGAAGAAGTATACTTCTCACGGTCAACCCCGAAAGAAAATTAACGACAGGACGGGAGAGATGTGCCATAAAATCCAAGCTTTAGTAAGCATAACATTATATCTACTTTTTTTTATTTTGACGTGGCAGAAGAGGAAGTGGTAGACTTGGCATTCAATGCTCCAACTGCTTAGCTCTATCGCTTCGTAGCAGTATGCCTTTTTGGCCTAACTCCACCCCGTATATCATTGTTCAGAATATCATTTCCCCTACCCAGTTTAAATTGTAAAATAATACTTTTTTCCACATTTGAAAATAATGCGCATGTTTAGGAATCGTTTTCAATATTTGACTTTCAATAATCTTTACTGAACGCCTCGGCATAAATTAAAATGAGCTACATCTTTACACATTTTACATAAACAACAGAACATCAGTTTTTTTTAAGTAGTGGTCCCGATTCCCCCCCAATCGCCCCTCGAATTCATTTCCCGGGACAGAAATCCCCCAATACTTGAGAACTCCTGCCCTAGGGCTTTACTTCGTAGACAAAAACAACATCCATACATGAGGAAAGCTTCAAACCTGAGACCTTAAGGTCGCCAGTCTGGCACTTTTCAAGAATATATATTTCGGTTTGCTAATAAATAGAAGAAGATATGCTGATGTTTATACTTCCACGTTCAATGACATACTACTGGCGGCGAAAAGAAAGTAATAAACCGTGGTAAATTCAATAAAAGCACGGGAAACTGATATAGACTATTCAATAAGATTTTATTAGCTTGGATAAGAACACACAGGGCATGTAAGGATGAAGCAGGAAAAAGTGCAAGCTTTTTGGAAGACGTAGAAATACAAATAAGTATATAAAGCATGATGTCCTGACTGACCCTAATTAGCTGCCCCAGATAGGAAATAAATAAAATACTTTACTTAATATAATGAAGACTTAATGCCTACTGTCCGTGGACTGAGGTGGGGTGGCGCCGAAAAATTAATGGCATAGTACACAAATATAGATATTGAAAAGAATAGTTCTAATAGCCTTCTGTATTGCGGTTTATTTATTTTAGGTTCCGAGTATTATGAAATGTTAGACATATACCTATACGTTTTTAACAGAAAATTGGATGGATTTCACTTGTACCCCATATATTATTTTCAATTTTTTTTCCCCATTGAACTTATATGTGTCCTCTCCGCTGGTATATTAAAAAAATGAAGACCTGAGGGAGAAAAATGGAGGTGGCCTTCATCTTAAATGTTCAGTTGTTACTCCGGACGATTTTCAGTAATTCGCTGAGTTCGTCCTTTATTTGATATGATAGCTTGAAGTTGGATAATTAACTTTAACTTCGGAGCATATGCGTACATGGATTTCAACAGCGAAAGTTCGGAAGGGCGGTTTTTAGGCAGCAGCTAATTACAAAAGAGAATTAGGATTTCGTAAATGAGTCACTTTGATTCCGTGCGTTGCATGGCCTCCAACACATAATGGTAATTAACGACCCAAGCATTCACCCAAGATTTTATTATGGGTTACTTAAGTAACGAAGTTCAATGAACCGGCATCCTCAAAAGAAAAAGCGACTCCGTTACCAAAAAAATGATGAAAGGAGCCGCTACTGGATTTCTTAAAGCTTAAGTACCTAATACATCTACTCTAATGGACCTCTCTGTCTGGACCGGCGAGAGAGCATGCTCAAGCAGAAAAGTTTTATCCCTGCATCCTCCGCCAAGGAACGCATGCAGGCATTTTCGCGACCACAGCAAACGTATATTATCATGCAACTAACCCAGGTATGTGACTATAAATGTAGCTACCTCCATACCTCTCTCAACCTTGGCATCCGCCAACTAATAGTGGCTCCTGCTAAGCTACTCGCAAGTAAAAGACATGTATAGGACTATCAACTTCACCCATATGCCAGAGCCGTCCCTGCTCCTATGGTGAAACATGAAAACGAATACAACGATACTATATAACCAAATAAATGGTACCACTTTCGACAAGGTGAAAAGTATAGGAGGGCACGTTTAAGAAACCCGTCTATTAAATCTGACATAAAACTTTGTTATTGGCCAAGTGTGCATGCAGCAGGAATGGTTAAGATACCATTCATGAAAAAATGATGGCATGGGTTTTTAAAAGTTACAATTCCTTCCTTTCGTTCAGTGATCTTAATTTTTCCAAGGCAAAATATCTTTGTAACAACCAATCCAATTGAACCTTGAATCTTTAGACACGATTTTATCTACATCGCGATGTTTTACAGCATGGTTCTTCCTCCAATTTCTCGAGAGCAAAATCACATACCCAATAAAAAAGAAAAACATCAAAATTTGAGTAACCATGAGAATAGACTATCCAATCTTAAAAATGTAATAATTTAGTGACTTTTTAATGGCTAATTTCCTCGAAGAAGCTTGTTACGACAGCTAGGTTCTTTACTCAACCTTGAACACAAAATTTCAGTTAGAGTTCCCCACTCAATAATCTACGAACCAGCCACTGTGCACGTAGACAACCGACCGAGAAGATATAATTGAACCGTACTTCATTCAGTGAAGGTAATTACTTATTTCAGCATAAAATGAAGCTAACTACAAACACAGTCATATATAAATAAGGACAAAACTTTTCAACAACAGATAAATTATTCTTTACAATGAATTAGCACAGCTATTGTTTCCAGCCTCAAGGCCGAATTAAACCACTTAATTGAATTATTCAATATTACTATCCCTCCACCTGAACGTACAGCGATCTTGGAGTATATCATTTGATTGAGAATCATCCAGTTTTCTCCCATAGGATGAGAAAATTTCTAACAACTTGCAACTTTTGACTCAGGGTTGGATTTTAGGTCCCATTCACGATTTTGAATAAATTTTGATGCCGCAATGTGCCTTTTTTCCCGGGATTCCCCTCGCCAATATGTTTCCTCTCCAACACAAATACCGTGAACTATAGAAAACTTTGAGAATGCAATTGGTTGTCAGCTACCCAAGGGACTGCAATAGGAAAGTGAAATAAATCATTAAGGTCCAGTTTTATAATACCTAGTTAACGTTAACCCGAAGACAACGACCCTACTCGTAAACTTAATGATAAATGATGAGTTCTAGTTTTGAACATTACATCACATTGTCGGCTTATTAACTTGAGAGTTATCAATGGAGAAATATATTAACTTCAGCTTTCATACCCAAAAATATTCTGCTAAAAATTATACAAAACACCGGGCCTAATACTTTTTTTGAACTCGCGATACAGCATTCAGCGCCTTGAGCCGCTAATTTTGAAATGAGCAAAGACGGACGTGGATGGGTGAAAATTTTCCCCGCTGCAATCTGAATCCGAGACCTTGGATGAGGGTGGGTGGAAGTTGATGACTGATTCCTTCTTGGAAACGTTAACGGTCGACTCCCTCCAGCACTGCAAACCAAGAAAGATGTTTTTGTGGAAAAAGGAAAACGAAAAATACCGCGGTGGCGCCAGGAGAACTGACTCCGGAAGGCTGAGAACGACCGGTCAAACTCTCCAGATAGTAGTATACTTTATAGCCATAATTATGAACAACCATGAGATGACACCATTTGCGTGAGAAAACTCTGCTTGTTTTTTTAAGAGTCAGGTATAACGGTATATTTCAGTCTGCGGGAGGAAAAGAATAATATAGAGAAACTTATAAAGATACAATAAATTATCAACAAGGAAACGACCTTAATGGACAGTTTTTGCCCATACCATACATTTACAAGTAACATGTTTAATGCTCAGTGCTTATTCCAGGAACATGGCCCACAGCTGCTCTAAAAGAATACGTTTCTCAAAATATACGAAACTTTCAGCTCTTTGCATCTAAAAGAAAATTCCCTCCGTATGAAATTACTTATTGTTACGATAATGGATGTTGGTTGAATCGGCACGAGTTTATATTACTCATAGGAGCAGGCACAATCAATAAATTTACGAAATAAAATTTACGATCTGTACAAATATCAGATAAAATGAGCAAAAATAAAACTATAACTTACGGACGCCTATAGATTTTTAATACAAACATTTGTTAAAGAAAACATGGGTTAAAAGCCGATTGGATGGAAAACGATTCAAGTTTATGATTAAACCATGGACTGATAGGAGAAGACTGGGTTAAAATGAAAAATACTATGCATTTCAGACGCCATGAATCATCTATTTAGAATTTCGTTCAAATATTGATTGAATGAAATCCCCTACCTTTGCTTACTCATCGAAACTTATATTGTGACGGTATACCGAGTAATGGGGATACTTTACATCCCTTTCCGACATTTCTGTGAAAGAGAAAGATTCACCATTCAAAGAAAGGGCCACCATTTTGGGATAAAATTTGTCCGTAGTGGCAGTTGAATATCTAGAAATGCAATTATTTCCCACTGTTTGGTTATATCACCGTTGCAGATTTTATTGCTTCCCTTCTATAGTGATGCAAAGTATCTCCTTTTGCATGTGATTTCCTAACTGACCCGCAGGGGGCAATACTACATGCTTTTATTCGATACAAATTTTCCCCTCGAGGTGCGAAGTAAACAAACCTACGACACGCTTAGACTATCCCCAACAATATTTATATTATTTCGCTCGTGTAAACCCTAGCTTGATGAAAACAATGGGTGCTAAAATTAATATATTCCTCCACAACGAGACGGAGGTATCCGAGCTCCTACAAGAAGGGGGGCCTTCTCTAAAAATACCTATGATCCACCGATGTGACCAAAATCCACGAAATTCATCCAATACTGCATTTTATAACCGAAACAGAATAAATATTACAGGCTACCATTTTACACCTCTATCCTTCGCATCAAAGAAAGCCAGTTAACGGAGTGAGCCATTTCCAGTTCGTTCCAATATAATGTGTCTATCACCAAGTTAAGAGAGAAGACGTTATAAATAAAGTCAGTTTATTTGTCTGGCTAAAATTAAAGGCACTGGCGAAGTAAACACGGAAATATCAATATGGAATTATCTTCGCTAGCAATGGGGTTAGTGCCGCATATCACGTTTCTGTGGATCATTACAAACGATAGTGCACTACATTGCCTAACCTCCACACTGCCTTATATGTACCCTGCAATACCTCTCATAACCATTATGTTCTATTAACCTGCCCATGTTCCAATTTTCAAAGTACATATTTATATATTCTTGATTCTCTAATTTACGATTATTTTTCATTCAGTAACCGCTCGCAGTCTTAAAAAAAGAGAACTAACCACACGTTAAAGAAGGTAGTACTGTAGATGGCGTCTCGACGCACGAAATTGAATCTTGTTTTTATTCGCTAAAAATGATCCACATAACATGGTTCTCGAGCGCAATTTTTCCACAAATTGTATGAATATTTAATTAAAGGTTTTTTTGCTTTATTTGTTTTGAATTTTTATAGATAAATCAAAACGGTATTGCGAAAATTCCGCTACTGAAATCTATGTTTTCAGTGAATTAACTGCAATAACTCAAAATGGTTGATAGCGCATTATAATGACTTTATATTTTTCTGTGCTGTCCTACATTATGGTTTCATCTATTATCTTTTTTTATCAAGGTAACTTACGAGCAAAGTTTGTGGAACGGATCATAGTATAATACGGACAAGACTTGGTACTTTTCCGCCCTTTACTGTTAAGCCTCAGCCGCAAACGTCAAAATTGGTGTGGGCCGTACAATAAACTGCGGTGCAATACAAATCGGCACCCTCGTTAGAATACATGCGAACGAAAAGCTTGCACGCAGTAGAATAATACACTTGGCAATGATGATTCAGTCCAGAATTAGGCGAATAACGCTTTATAGGGTATAAAACTATACGATCTTTCAACGATTTCCTCCTAGGTGCCGGGATGACCTGCCGGAGCTGTTAAGATACAAGGGAATATTACTTTTGGATACACGCAATCATCTTCCATGGTGCTGCTCCACTCATCGCACTCGAAGACCCTGGTGAAGTAGACGAGAATGACAGTAATTTTACTCGATTTATCGGGCGATGAGGCCTCCGCACTTGATAACGAGATGTTTCTCGAGCAGGAATTGAAGCCGGCGCCGGATCGTGGCTATCTAGTCACGTAAAGGGAGAATGACTTCCAGGAATCGACGAAAACAGCTCAATTTGATCTCCTTCAGCTCTACGCGGAACAGATTGTCGGAGAAAGGCGTGTGAATTCGCATGACTCGCCCGACGGGACGTGAACAGGAGGAGTGTACCCGGTGACCTCAAATCATTTTTCTCCCGGACCGTGACCCACCATCGCTCATGTGACCCTAGCCGCGCTGGGAGGGTCTACGCGGCGGTGTGGGGAGAAACTAAAGGTGCCCGAGACATATTGTTGAATAAAACTCAACTTTATCTGCAGGTAGATTTGGATAAGTACGAAACAAAAAATATTTCTCAACATTCCGTTTCTTAAATTTGATGGTTTCAGGTGGGACTTTGTGGAAGAGACAGATATCCTTTTTGATAAGAAAACTTTGTAATTGTCCACAGTTTATTTATTTTGCGACAGGTTTCAGCCAAGTAACTGAAGAAAAACCTTTATCAGCATTCATGTCCAATAATACGAATATATTCCGGTGTAGGTCGAACTGCAACTTTCTATATATATTTGATTGTACATAGCAATGGATAACGGTACTCTTTTCCTCTTTAATAGCAATGACGTCTTAAGTAAATCACAGAAGTAATTGATAACAGTGACCATTATTGGGCTGCTAGAGAGCCTAGAGGACAATCGTCCGGAACGTCCAGATAACGTCCTCGCGGATAACTTTTATGGGATGGGAAAAGAACTCCAAGGAAACTTGGATATGGTCCAGCAAAAGAATTTGCCGTTCTGTCCTGAATGAGTGACTCTTTCCACATCGTTTTAGTATGATGTGAGAACAATCCTCAATCGTCACATAGCCAGTGCAACCCGACTCCTGTGACATTAGACTCGATCAAATTAGCGAAGTTTAATGGTGGAGCCTGGTAAACTAGCGGAATATCCTGAAATCACATTCAAGTTTTCAGAATTGCGGTAGTGAAGCAGTTGTCATTAAAATTATCGACTTATTATACAGCATTTAACTGCCAACAGAAGATTAACAGAGGCATTTCTTCGTTTTACTACCACGTATTGAGCCGTTCACATGACGATTCGATATGAAATTGACATTTCCAGACGTGACGTAATGGAAGTTCATCATAAGATTGCGAACATTTTACTTCTTACCGACATCCAAACTCAGGTGCACAAAAAACCCGGGTAAGCAAATTATTTCAGCCTTAAATAAGCTACTTAAACAAAGACTTTATGTCTGTGTAGGCTGAAGTTTCACGTCTGACGTCACGCACCTTGGAGTTACCGAGGAAACAATTTTCTCCGCTAATGGCGTACCAAGCCCTACATGATCTAAGGTTTACAATAGTTCATACTTTGTAAATAAAACTTTAAATTTTTAATTTATTTCATGCTAAATTTATTTTCCTCTTTTAACTTTATTTCATATTTCCCTTCACAAATCTCGCTCACTTTAAGATCTTAGAAACACCCTAACAATGCCAGTAAAGAATAACTGCATGAACCTCAATCACTCTCTCCATTTGCAAAAACACGGAAATAAAATGAAACTGTAAAAAAACACATCTACATAATTCCCTGAAAGTCACCTCAAGGTTATGTGGCAGGGAGTGAGTTTTAACCATCGTTCAGTACACTATATCCTAATAAAGGTAATGTAACGACTGTTAATCCATCAGCAAGTATGTTCCTGAAAATACCAGTCGTGGGGGTGAAAGTCCACCATCAAGCACTACACTCTAGGTATGCTACCAATGTTGTATAACCCCTTTCACGCGCTCCTGTTCGGGCTTTCGGGGTATAGCATTGAAATAGATTTCATTGCCCCCTCCAAATAATTTTACCCGGCTCAGAACAGATGGACCACAACGTAGGTGGTTGGGCGAAATAGCAGCTGATTTGCTTCCGCGTTGTGCATTAGCGGAGCGAATACCATATAGAAGAGGCATCGTGTGAGGGGGATAAATGAAAGAAAAGAAATTAACAAATGACGGAGAAAACGCGAGGGGATTCCGCTTCATGCATGAGGGGAGATCGTCCGTGGGCGGATCTGATCCGCCTGGCTGGCAGGCCAGAGAGAGTTCAACGCCTGACCGGTAGGTGGAGCCGACCCACACCGCGCCGACCGACGCCCCGGGCAAGCGAACCCCACTCGCTACCCGGGGTCTCCCACCACCCTCCCGCCGCATAAGGGTTCCCACTCGAAATGAAGAACGTACGAAGGGGAGATTGGAGGGGTCTGACCTTCCAGCACAACCGGATCGTGATTCTCTCTGAGGGAGGGAGGCGAGGTGGGTGGGTGGGGTGACGAGAGGAGGGGGCAGTGTTGGTTTGTGATGAGCCGGGAAGGGTCACGGGGGCATACGGCCGCGCTCACGGCATGCGCCGCCTCCTCCTTTCAAATCTCTCTCTCCGACCCCGCCGATTCCTCAAGCCCCGAAGGACAGTGAGCGAGGTAGCGCGACTGTGGAAATCGCGAACCCAAGAAAAACATTGATGGCTAAAAAAAATACGTGTTCTCATGGTGCTGGTGAAATAAAATACAAATAACCTATCAGGAAAATCGCTTTTCTTCAAATATTTCCTCCATCTTTGCATACCTCCAATTCTGCCACATTTATGCATTGCTTCAACCAGGCCTTTTTTAAAGGCTCCTAATATTCATCTTCTAAAGAGTCTCTTTCACTACATTCACCTTATTCACTTTCTTGGTCTACCTCATCCTCTCACACCATTCTTTCCCATATCATAAATCTGTTCAGTTATTCCATTCTCTCAACATGGCCAAACCGACGAAGAACGCTCATTCCATGCATGCCTTTTAAGATAGGATCCATTCCAAATTTCTCCAAGGCCATATATATAGAAAATAATAAATTTAATATATTTTAAATAATAAATGTAGTTATTAAAATTAAAAATATACGCACGAAAAGTTAGATCTAAGGAATGGAGCAAGTAGCAAGAGAATTATGGTGACAGAGGAAAGACTGCTGGGCAAGAGGGAAAGAGTAAGAAAGAGAACGGGCTCTATGAACGGGATGAAGACAGGATTGACGAGTTGAAGAACGTAACCTCGTAAAAAGTTAGGAGTTGTGCGAAATATTAAAGGAGGTAATGTTATCTACATATAAACCTAGATGAATCTGTAGAAGAATATATGTAACGCTCTTTGAATGCGCAGCAAATGTTTGAGATCCACCAAAGTGATAAGGCTATTACAAAAATTATAATATTGAAAAAGTTTCATCATGTTTGGAAATGCTATGCAATAAAGAAAAGTGAAACAGAGTGAATTAATAAACTAGAATTGGATCCCTCCAAGCATGAAAAACCAAGCAAGATAAGACATGTTTTCTGGAAAGGTTCAGATGACCCCAATTTCCTGAGAATAACGATTTGGATTAATTATTTAAGTAATTAGGCTCCCTCAATGCGTCCGTAATTCGACGACTCAGAAAAGATAAGGGAAAAAGAAGCACGTCAAATATTTCTTTTCTCACCCACAATTCTTGACCACAATGGAACAGTCTTCAATCCGGTATTTTCTTCTACAATCCATATTAAGGATTTGTAAAAGCATCGCTAAGCATGAATGTGTTCAGTGCTCTTTTTCAAAAAAATCAGTCGAAATAAAAATATCAACGCGGTAGAATTCTTCAGCGAGTACTTCGAAGCATGTTTCCACCAGCAGCACACCCTGGAAGTGGCTACCACGGGATTTCATAGATGCAGATGTTGCCTCTGTGTTCATGATCACAGCTCATAACATAACTAAGTAACCTCGCCGTACGCCAAAAGCCTAAATGAAGGATATAGAATAAGAAGTGAGAAAAGAAAAATTTAGGCCCGTTATTTATAATTTTTGAGGCTAAATGTGATTATTGCATAGTATAGCCTCAACGCTAATAGCATGTTAACTGAGTAATATTTAGGATACCGGGACTACCCACAGTATTAACCTATACGGAGTCACCAGCAGGTGCACATAAGTGCGATATTACACAAGGAAAAATCATTCGCCTTGACCGGGATCCCTGTTTTGATCCGATGCTTATTCCTCTGTGGAATATCGCAAGGGAACTAAGAATTTGGATTTGGCAATTTTCATCATACTTTTCGGTTAGTTGACGTGAGTGTTATCTCTAGGAAAGCGTATCCACAACAACAATAGTGCAGAGGAAATGTTACACCAGAAAAAATAAAACCGGGGGTAGGAAAAGAACACCTAGAACGGAAAATGTTGTCGCCATAGTGTAAAATACTGAAGCCTAGTCCCTCAACTCTCAAGCTTAATAAGAGAGGGATTTTGGCCGTTGCGATGATTTGCACATAATGGTACCACTGAATAATTTCACGCTGGAAATCTCATTAGTATCAAAAGGCTTCTCTCGCCAAGCATTGCACTTAATGTTCCCATATACACATTCCGGATCTCTCTCTCTCGTTCTCTTATGAAGATTGACGTCACCTTTCCGTTCCTCGTAACCCCTCTCTGTTCCCAAGCACATTAAGTGCTCTCCTCCACTCTCGAAAAATGCAATAAAATGAAAAATTTCAACATATCGGATGCCTCGCTCTCCTCCCTCACGTTTTACGAGCTGTTAAACCATTTCCGCGAAGTTTTTTAAGCGATGACCGCCTAGATTTCCAGAATTTGCGGATGCCCTGGATACGGACGAAGGAGGGCCCTCGGCTCCAACCTTCAACTGGCTGTTGTGGGCGGGGTGGTTGCTTTGCGCTTCCCTCCTCCGACGAGGAAAAATAAAATCTTTCCCGATGTGCACGTGACGTAAGTCCGAGTGATTTTGACTCCTACCGCGCACATCCGGCACGGAGGCGCCCCGGAGTCGTGGCTACACTGCCGTGGGGGAAGAGGTTACCCATAAGGGCCGAAGGTCAAGGGTGGACCACAGCTAGGCCCAAAAGGGAGGGTAATTTGCGAGAGGAAAAGTTAAACCGTTTTGCCACACGGGTGCTTAATTCTTGTTTTTAATTAGGAAGAGGACTTTCGAAATCGGCCAGAAAATGCGAGGTGAGGAAATAGGTAAAAATCAAGTCGTCTTTAATGCCAATCGAGCATATAAAGTAGAATGCTTGTTAAGGCGATCATTTGCTATCATCAGCAGTACTAATATTTATGTTGGAACCTTGAATAAGTTTAGAAAATATTTAAAAAATACAGAAAAAATGTTTGTTAACGATATTGTAAACATTTATTATTAATAAAACTGATGATCTCAGGCCTGACCTCGTGGAAATTATGGATATCCATGATGAGAAAACCACCTTTGTTAATTCCACAAACTTTCTTACGCTGGCACGACGCGCGTTTCACCACACTGTGGCATACTCATGTGCTCATGAGCACAGGGCACATGAGTATGCCACAGTGTGGTGAAACGCGCGTCGTGCCAGCGTAAGAAAGTTTGTGGAATTAACAAAGGTGGTTTTCTCATCATGGATTTAATATTAAAATAAGCTGTTTTGGTGCAGCGGAAGCTTTTTTAACCCCCATTTCTTAAGATATGGCCCGGTCCTAAAAAATCTATTATTTTGGTACTACCACACTATTTCACAGTTCACAAGTTAATATTTTATTTTGATTATTTTAAAAGTAATAATTTTTATTTTATTTTAAAATATACAAAACATCCGGGTAGGACCTGCAAATGAGGGGCAAAGCAGAAATTGCTTTTTCCTAACGTTATTACGTCACATAATTTGCCTCTTGAATGCGCAAAAATATGTGTGTAAATCATTGAATAGTCGGTGGAAATGATTGGATGCAATGTGCTGAATAGTTCGTTCATCCACTTCCGAATTCAAGAGCATTTTATTTTTATCAACTTGCGCTTTTTATCTCATCAGGAAACAATAAGCCACTGGTACAAAAAGTTACATGCTCATGGTGACGGACTACGTAGGAAGCCAATAAAGTCAGGGAGGTTACACGCTAGGCTAGCATGACTAGAAAATTTCCTGAAATGAACGGTCACTGGCTTGACTATGTGGAATTTTTCTATCATGGAGATGACTGAAAATGAACAATGCAAAATTCCTCTTGAGAAAAAGTAATTTATTTGGCCCTAGATTTCGGCAGACATCATCAGGTGAGGAACAACTATATGTACGAAATCCTTCTCCCATCCAGTTGGGTTTTGTAAATATACTACTTGATTTGAAACATTTCCTCATCTAATGGCAGCATAGCATGCCAAAACCTAGGTCTAAATAAATTATATTTTATCTAATGGAATTTTACATAGTTCTTTTCTCGTTACTTCCGTAAAAATCAGATCAATCGAATAAATGGTGAAGTCTTATGAACTTAACAGAAGCGAAAGAACAAAAGAGGAACTGTCCAACAGATGAGTTTTAATATTCCCTTTCCCTTTGCACAATTAGTGAATGCAGCAAAAATAGAACTATACAATGATCTCTCTTCACATATTTCACGATTGGTCTTTCCATTCTCCCATTATCTCTCCATATTATTTCCATTCTTCATAAAAGACGTCCTGACCCTCTTGCCACACGCCTCTCCGTCGGTTCACATGGTAGCATTTAGATGAGCTGGCAGGAACAAATAGAGAAATATCCTGCAGCGTAGTTTTAAAGGTGATTTTACGCATTAAACTTATTTCTAAACCACTTACATGATTCACCATCCATTCCTAACGCATCATCAGTTTTTAGGTGAAAAGATTAACATTTGTGAGCATCTTTACCGTTTTTTCAATCGGCCACGAAAGCGAACGTGAGGTGTCGGAGTTATCAAGTCCAAGTTTATAAAACTCCTACTCCCTCTGAAAAAAATACCTCAAAGAAATGTAAAAAAAGGCCAAGCGTTGGGATATTTATTGCTCGGGAGAGCAGCGGAGTGGAAATGATACTCGAAAGTTCCGGCAAAGAGCCGTCACCTCGCCCAACCTCCAACGCCCATCGCAGGAGTAACTCCGGTCGTTCCCCCCCGGGCGAGAAGACCACTTTCGTCGTGAATTCGGCAGCAGGATTAGTTCCGCATGAATTGTGTGGTCAGGACGAACAATCACTTGATGAAGTGTCGTGACCAGAGGATCATACAGGCGAGCGCTTAGCGATTGAAATATTTTGTCTATCCATAGTTGTCCCTAGTGACTGAGGATGTTTAGATACCCTTTTAAGCATTTTCTACATAATATACTTCAGCCAATTAGAAAAATTCCCACAACGTTGAAATCTAAGCCTGAGAAACTCTTGCTTGACACAGAAAGATCATGTCAAGAGAATATAGTGAAATTTATCGTGAAATTCTCAGAGACACGTGAGCCGGCCAGGATAGCCGATGTATTTCCAGGTTTGAGTGTCGGGCTAATCAACCACTAATGTAGTTAGCCACAATACCTTGTGAATAGACTCCACATAATCACATATCATCGTTTTTGTGGATTTATATATGTATTTTAAATCGGCTCAAAACCTCGATTCTACGAATAATTGTTTATTTATTAATTATAATTTAATTTATAAGCTATAAATAATTAATTACTTCTTAAAAGATTAAATATTTCCCCTAAACAAAGAAAATTAGGACAATACATCCACTTTTCGATAATTTAAATAAATCTTATCTTTATTCATGGGCCTATTTGTTAGGGTAAATATAATTAGATAGTTAATAGTAACGACCGAAACCAATATTCGATCGTGTTACCTATATAATATTTCCAACAGAGAGCAAAGCCTCCTAAAAGGTCACAAACTACTTCGCAACGAAAGAATATTTTTTCACAAAAATTTGAAAACAATTTCATCAAAAAGCAGTATTTTCACCTACTTTCGGTTAAAAAATATAATCACCATGAAAAAAAAATATGTTTTAACAAAATGACAACGTTCACCTTAGGAGTGCAACAGGGTACGAACACGAAGAAAAGAAAATTTCAAGTTCATGTATATAAGGCTAGAAATGAGGATATGAGTTCTGGACTTTCAAGGGATAGGACCTCCTTATATTTGGGATAATCTTCATGTCGGATATAATGGCATGTGATAATTCCATATAATGAATGAAGTAACTCCTGATTAATGACCAAGTATGTAAAATTATCTAGTTTAATCCACGCCGCAAAAAATAAACGCAATGTAATGGAGCCCAATGGTTTTCAACAATGAACATGAGGCAATAAAAAACACATGAAAATTCTGAGAGAAATCACTTCTATATTCAATGCGTTTTTCACAGGGAAAATATCAAGTTATGGTTCAGACACCTTCTATGATCCTAAATGGGATAAATAAATGCTATAAATGATAAAATAAGCAGATAATAAGGAATATAGGAATAGATGGGTGATATAGAAAACTTATCCGAAACTTATACGTGGACCAGAGGGCACAGATGAGCGTAGCTGACGGAGAACAGGGGGAGTAATAGGTCGCGGGGTGAGGCAGGGTTGCCCACTGTCACCTTTACATTTTGACATACATGGTCAGGATATTGTAAGAGAGGCATGGAAAGAGCAAGATGTGGGAATCAAAGTAGGAGGCCTGCTGTTAAAGTCGGTTAGATTCGCGGCCAACCAGGCGTTGGTTAGTCGATCATCGAAGCCATTGCAACCTTTAGTATATGAATTAGAATTTCTGTTCCGAGAATATGGAATGAACATAAATCATAAGAAAACAAAAGTAATGAGATTCTCTGGGACGAAGAAAGCGAGACTGTAGATGAAAGTAGGAGGTCCCAAACTGGAGCAAGTACTACACTTCAATTACTTGGGTAGTACATTTGAAGAAAATGGGCATAGTAGCAAAGACATTAGGAGGAGAATAGCGCTAGCGAAGGAAGCGTTCAGTAATGGAAGGGAGCTGATGATGGGGACCTTAAGTAAGGATGGAAAGAAGAGGCTAGTGAGGAGCTATGGAGAGTGGCGTTGTATGGTGCAGAAATATGAACCCTGAGAAAGGATGACGAAAATAGGCTGAAGGGTTCGATATGTGGGTGTGGAGGAGGATGGAGAAGGTGCGGTGGACGGAAAGTAAGACAAAGGAAGTGCTTGCCGTGGTTGGTGAGGGGAGGAAACTTCTAAATGAGATTACGAGAAGGCAAAGTAGGTCCGGGGAGAGGTAATGAGGCGTGAAGGGTTGGTTAAGACCGCGAAATAGGGAAAAATGTTGGACAAGCGGGAAAGTGGAAGAAGGAGAATGTGTTTTATGGACAGGATAAAGGTATGGCGTATGCTGACATGAAGAAAGCAATGTTGTAGCACACATGATAATGACGATCTTGATGATTTTACTGACTTCCATTTGAACCTACCTTTACTGGTAGACTACCATAGAGCTTGAATAAAATGGAACTCTAACGCATAGACCTACCAATTTGGTTGTAATTTTCCACAGTGAACCACCAATTCCCCTTCCACATTCGTGATTTTCCATAATCCTGAAATTTCCCTAGAATTCCAAAGTCTTGAAAAACATGACTTCCCTGGAAAAAATTGTGCCGTTCCCAATATCTCCAACACTCATGTTCCCTTTGCCCATCTCGAAGACCGCTCTTCCTTCACTTCATCCCCAAACCACACTTCACGTCTTGACCGCTTACCTGATCTTCCCTCCTACGACCTCCGACCCAAAATCCAAGCCATCCCCACCCCACGCCACACTCCCATCCCCAGAAACCTTTCCCCAATCTCCCCTCAACGGCTACGCTCGTTCCACCACTCATCTCCTCACGAATCTCTGAGAGAGGTTACGGAGGGCGTGCCTCCCTCCATCCACAGCATCTCACGAGAAAGCACCTAAACTCCGAATCAAATCCACCAGTCCTCATTTCCTTTGGGGGTTAGATTGATGCGGTTGCTATGGTAATGGCTTCCAAACCCAAGTTTTCGAGTTAGATTTTCGGTTATGGTGGAGGTTTTTGATGTGAATACGTCTTTAAAAATCAGTCCATCAACAGGGTACCAGGACAGATACGGCGTTAAAACGTTCGCAGGGTGAACCATGACGGCACAAAAATTTTGTAACTGATAACACGACTGAAATATATTACATAATCAGCGACGCACGGCCACTGGCGGTCATTTTTGCGCGGCGGCGAAATTTTTGGAGAGTGCATCTCATTACTCCGCGGCGGTAGCCCACGGTATTGAGAGCTCAACTAAATAACCTGCCTAGATAGAGCTGGAAAACCCTAAATCAGTAGAATATTTCTCGGCGACAAGCAAAAGATAAGAAATGAAGTTTCATGGAATATTTTAGATGGCAGGAAGCCGGCAGGAAGGCTGGAGGAAATGCAATCCATGAATACCACAGGAAAGAGCATCTAATTTGGCATCAATTAGTATTGGTTCGGGTTAAGGGCTTCAGAAATGTTGTAAATTCAGAACGGCGCGCGTCAATAACCTCCTTTGGTGTATATCCGCATAAGCATCTCGACGGCCGCGAAATACCCACCACTGATGCAGACGAATTCGCGTGAATCCCACGTCTGCACCCCCAACACAGCCACTTCCGACTTCTTCAATGAAATCCCAAACCCTACTTGAACGACAAGTGGGGAGCACTTCGAGGGCAGCACTCCGTCCGTCGGATAGGACATAGAACTTTGGACCCCATGGCGGTTTTAGTTGAGAGTACGCAAATGCCGACGGCGGCGGGCTTCTCTCCACCCATCCTCCACTTCCCTTTCCATATTCCTTCTAATACCGACCTACCCTATCCTTGATGAAGTGATGTCCGCAGTTGCTGGTCACCTCACCAACCAAAATAACCAATCAACCAACCCATTCCCCTGAAAGAGCAATTATGCCATAGTTTATATTTCGATGACCGCGGGAATAAAGTACACAAGTTTAATTATTGGAGGAGCATTATAAAACTGGCGCGAAATTCAACCAATCGCATTTAATCGAAAAGCATTTCACAAATTCTCACACATTAATACTTGAAAACGTATCATGCGTTACTAATGTGATACAAGTTGAAAGTAAAGCGCGGCACAGTACCTAAGAACAGATGAATGTTTAATGTTCAATACATTTGAGATATTAATTTAATTGGTCGAGAAGCAAATACACATAATGCCAGAGATTTCTCCAAGAGAATCCCGATCCCACACTTGGTTGCTAAAGCTTCTCCCAACCAACCTTTTCGAACAATAGAGATCCGCCTTCAGTAACACCTGATATTGCGCTCCGCACGCGAAGTTACTAATTGAATTGATCCTTCTCTTCAAATTTCAGTTCATCTAATGTCCCTACAAAGGTAAAATATATCAGTTCTATGAACGTAACGTTATCAAATTTACTGGATTTGGTGGCCCTTTGAATTTTTTCCGGAGCTTTAGAGGAACAAGGTGCTCTTACGAGTTATAGCGCCAACTATTAAACAAGTACCAATAATTTTGCGTATAATTCCACTGCTTATTTGCCTCGTAAGAACAGTTTGTTCCTTTAATTCTCCGAAATATATTCATAGTGAAAGAGGACGCACGGGTAGCATAATTTATCAAAAAGTACCAGGCGCGAAATCGAGGGATCTGAGTTTGAACACCAGTTCACGCGAATGGTTTTTGCACTATAAATTACGCGCACGATTAGGGAAATTTGTCAGCTATTACTCTCACACAAGATCTTACTTTTCCTGAGACTGACAGTACCCTTCGCCAGTCCGCGGAAAGGTACGTTCTTGAATCAAAGTGGACACTTAGCTGAGGAGCTAGACCGTGAGAGAGGCTTGATCACCGCTTAAAACTGTGTTGTTAACTACGAAAACGTGTGAATGCGGCGAATTCAGACTTTTACGTGTACTTTTTTTTACCTCTAAAATCACAATGCATGTCGAATGAAACGTGGCCGCAATCGCCTCGGGACGGAAACTTCATCAGCGAACACAAGCATGGGATTCCTCTTCTGCTCCTTCACGCTTCTCGCACGCGGAACGTGAAGTATCGAACCTCTCATTGAAACACTCGAAAAGTCTTTCATCTCGGTAAAAAAAATAAACATGTAAGCACCCACTAATCCTCGCTTACATTTATTATGAGAACGAACTTTCTGTCTCGTTCCTTGCGAGACAGGAAAAGCGCTTTCACTTTTTTAAAAAGAAAACTTAGTTTCAAAGATCCGGGGTCAAAATCGTATACGAGGTGTTGAAGTAGATTTCTCTTTTTTTTTCTCGAGCACGCGTCGAGCGGTGGCGAAGATCAAAATCTAGCAACTTCGGGAGACATGGAGAGAATGCGTGAGTCGCAAAAAGAAAATCCGCTAATTGGTCAAAGTAACCGGGATGCTGCCGCTAAAGATTCTGACGCCTTAGGGTACCACGCTCGACTTGCCTCTATAAATCGGGTAATATCAATGCATCTAGAGCAGCAGAGGATTCCTGGCTCTTAATAAAAAAATATATTTTCGTGTCTCCGAGGGAACTCAAATCAGAAGCTATCTAATCGACTCTTTCAATCCAGATGAAGACCAAATACCTATCCCAAAATTCAAATAAAACTTTCTTTTTTTTTGCATATGTACATGCTACCATAGGCTCAACGCCAGGCATCAACAGGATTGAAATGATGAATATGGAGTCAGCTATCGAAATCTTTCTTGCCGGAAGCGAAAATAAAATTTGAGGATTTCAAAGGTAACAGCACTTCGACGGAATGAAGCCAGACACAGTATCGTGTTACACTAAAGTTATCCAGCGATACATATCACCAATCGTATTAACTACTGAATTTATTTCCATCATCTCATATATAGCAACCTTCAAGATGACCACAAATCAGTTAAAATTAGGATTATGATTTAAAATAAACCTTCTGAAATACTGTGTATCCATTCTCTTTCAAAAGCCTTAGAAAAATTACTACTCCACTAATGAAATAAATTGCCATAATCGCACTACTAATTTGTTTTGTGTACCTTAAGCTTGTGAAAAAGCAGAGAATCCGAAAGCCAATTACCCACATTTCCTATAGAATTAGATCCAAATGTTTGGTAAAGAACTCAAAATTGACCATCATAACAGTCATTTGTCTCATTACGCCTTTGATATTAGGTAGATTTAAGTAATCTTTTAAAAAATCAAAGCAATTCATGATTGCAATAGAAGCTAAAGAGGCATGCAAAAATAGGGCATTGAGGAGGAAATTATTCGTTCACCACCTCCCAAGGCGCAACTCTAATAACTAAGTTCTTTCACTGCTCACCCCTAAAGGGAATAGCATGGTGGACCTGCATGTATGTTTTTCTTTTAAAAAAATCCATCTTCCAGAGTTCTGACTATCTGTATAAGATACAATATAAATTCCTTTGCCAAACGTTTGAACATTATGCCAACATTCCCAAACATGTGATCCTCAAGTACAAACTGCACTTCGATCGTGGGGTCACCTCGTGGTGACCGCAGATGACTGCTCGCAGAGCTCCAGAAAAAGAAACAAAAGGAGCATCCATCTCCACCTGATGGCTCGCATTGCATTACCATGCCGCTTGCATCCACGCATTGTGTTTTGTGAAGAGGAGAGCCCCGTGTGGGCAAACGGGGTCACGTGGGCTGGGTATGAGTGGCAGCGTGGGCGACGACAATGGAGAGTCTCTCCAATCCATTCTTCGCCGCGCTGAACGATGGATGGCCCATCGGGAGACACGCGGATGTTCCACCGTGGAAAAGAGATGGAACGAACTCAACGGCGCCCCTCCCCCCTATCCACCCCTGAGGGAGGGCAATTCGCCCACTCATTACAGTGCGGAGGGCAACGCAAAATCCAGCGCGAATACTTAGTCGAGGCTGGAGAAAGGAGATGGAGAACTGATACGCGGATAAGTATGGAGTCGGTGACCGGGTGGGGTCGTCGGGCGTAGTGAGAGAAATTTTCATTGAGGGATGGCCAGAGCCACTCCCCTCGACCCGTGCTGGGTTGTTCGGCACGGCGGACGGCGTGCGCTGATCATCAAACGAGGTCTGTTAAAACATTTCCAGGAAATATTTTTATAAATTTATACGTAAAACATTACAACTTTATGTAAACTCTTCTCGGTTTACACATGGGTTCAATATTTCCATTTTATCCCACGTTTTGATAAGCGTCTCACTTATCATCATGAAAATTCCAGTAAAGATTGGCCACCTTATATACCACCTTGTGTCAAACATTGACTGACTTATATACGTACTATCCTGGGAGGTCGGGTGACAGCTGATTGGCTAGTTGTTGCCCTCCTCCCGTGCTGATTTTCCCGAGCTTTTTTGATCGCAGCTAGAATGTTTAATGTAATAGAATGCAGCTGCCATGTTATGTTTAGTTGGATCAGTGGTCACCTGAGCTCCCAGGATAAAATATAATTCGGTCAATTTTAGACACAAGATGGTATATAAGGTGGGAAATTTTTATTGGAAATTTTATAGCCCTGTAAATGATGAATGAGACGCTTAGCGAAACGTTGGATAAAAAGGAAATATTGACCCCGTGTGTAGCCCGAGAAGAGTTTACATGCAATATTCGCCGGAAAATAATTAGTTCTTGCATTACAACTTGCAAACCATTATTCCCTTCAAATTACTATTCCCTTCTAGCCACACACTTCTCTTAACGAGACTTCAACTGATGGAATCACGAATAAAACGGGTTTTTCGCAGTCGTATTTCGTACCCCAAGATGTATTTGTTTTATTCCCTCAGCTGTAAAAAATCGCCATCCCTTGTGAGAGTGGATTTGATCCTAGAAAAAATTAAATGAAAAAAGTTGGCACGGGCCTAATTAGGTGAGTAAGGGTGATTAGGAAAAACTGCCATCCCATTTTTTTATTTAAAACTGGCGAATAACATGGATTGAATAAGCAAGAGAATTATCGTGGTGCAACATCCATTCACCACTGCTCCAAGGTTCTGATCAATTTCATCATAAATTAAGGAAAAGAGAGGATAAATAGAATAAATAATGGAACGGAAGAATAAATAATTAATAAATATACTGCAAAATAAATATATTGTACTGTAAACAATTCTATACATTGCTGTGTAAAGAAAGAAAAGAAGACCTGGTGGATTAAGGTGGTTCCACCGTAAAATGACTAAAATGTAATTTTATTCATATTCTGACTGCTTGTAAAAAGGTTTGTCCTCTATCTGATATGAACAACAAAATAATACCTTTCCACGCTATTTTATTCTATAATTGAACTTGAAATTACATGGTGTTTAATGGGGGAATGAGTGAAACACGGGGGAAAATAGTATTTTTCCATAAAATGCAAATGCCATTTTCGTAGAAAACTGTCTCTAAGAAGGAAATAATCCAGAGAAATTGAATAAAAATAAAATATAGGCATCTTACCACCTTATTTTTCTAGTTATTGCAGAATTAATGCCGTAATTGAAGTCAAAATGCGGTAATTCGTAGGAAATGGCGCTGAAGTCGGCTCCTATGGCTGGAAAAAAGTGCTCATTTAAAATACATTCGTGGAATAATCTGCATATTTTGTACCTTACTTTTGGGTTTCTATAGGTAACGCATTTCATCAGTGAAAGTAGGATTTTTTGACAAAATATCAAAAATGTGGAATTAAGTATTTGTTTTGACTCACACAGTCGCGGCGGAACCTCCTTAAGAAGAAATTCAAAGTAAAGGAAAAAAAGAAGACCAGGAGTAAGAATAGAAGACCCGTAGGAAGAAAGAAGAATTTTATGTAAAGCAATAAGACACCAAATAAATGCATTGTAATGCAAAAAAAAATAAGTAAAATAAGAAAATTTATAAATGTAAGCAAATTAAAAGAAGAAACCAAATAAACAAATTATAATGTAAAGGAAAAACTAGGAATATGGAAAAAATGTTTAGTAACATTTCAATTGCACAATTTCCATATTAAGACTCAATATAAGATCATGAAGAAAAGTATGTATGTTAAATTAAAAGAGTATTGTAATTGGGGGTAAATCTCGAAGGAACCTCAAGCACTTGTGTAACATACGAATAATATGTATTGTAATGTACCTTATCAATTAAATATTATTACCAGACACTTTTACACAATCACTTCAAGTTAAAATAAAGGATTCAAGTTTGTTTGATCTTGTAGTAAAAATCAAATATTGAACTATACGATATTATCCGAACGTTGGGAGTCAATGATAATAAATGAGAAGATTGAAGTTTAACTGAAATTTGTGTAACTGCATAAGGCAGCAGTTTCTTCTGCGATCTGCACCAATAGCGCAAAGATCGACCAGCATCTATTTCTAAACCTGCGGCCGAGATTGAAGACCACGGAATCGGCCTTTTCTCCCAAGAAAATTTTGCCATTCCTTCATAGACATCATGGCATTTTTCCCGGTAAAATATTCCGAAGGAAAATAGTTCCATCTTCGGGTAGATAGCCAATGAGAGGAGAACATCAGTCATAGTGGATATGGTAGAGCTTTGGAAGAGGTCGATGCATATCCTTTTCATTATAGCTATATGCGGGATGGGAAATGGAGCTGATGTTAGAAATGAGAAAAAAAGAACTGGGAAGAGTGTTGGGAAATGACTACCCAGGAGAACTCAGGCTGGTAGGGCGGGGGTCGGGCTTAGCGTGCTTAACGGTTCGGAACTTATTCAAAACGATGAGCGAATGAGAATGCTGAGAGTAAAAAAGGTGAGGGGAAGAGGGGGGAAAAAGGAGGCTCGGTAGATTGCAACTGTCATTGTCGGAAGCTTTAAAAAAAGTAATCCACCCTAAAAAAAGACGGGAGTACAAAGCGAATGAAAAAAAGGAAGAAATGGAAGCGGTCACCACTTATGAAATCCCATTGGGAGGGGCTCGCGTCGAGGAATGACGCTAAACTGAGTAAAAAGGAAACCGGCCATTTGATACGCTAAAACGACGAAACCTCTCGTCTGACTGAGTTGGAAAAGGGGGGCGTGGTTTTCATTTGAAAAAAAAAAATGCAAAAGGCAACGAGAGAATTGGTAATCAGTGACGTCACTTGGTTGCCATATATATATATGCTATTATCTGTTGCCATGTGGAGTCAGCGGTTGAATTCAATGGTAAAATGGTTGTGATGCAACATACATCAAATACGCATAAAAGTGTATCAGGCTTAAATTTGTGGAAATACTTTATGCCCATTTCAAAATAAAAAATATTGGTAAATTTCCACACATGACAAAATAAAAACACGGTTAAAATACACCACCGACCAAGGTTTCGGCACGTAATGGTATATACGCATCGCAAGACCTTGATAATGGCATTACGAGCCGAAACCTTGGTCGGCGGTGTATTTAAACTGTGTTTTTATAATATACTGTGTGGAAATTTACCAATATTGTTTTATTTGAAATGGACAAACATCAAATACATAATTTAACACAAGAGTAGCTGCTAAGCTTCTAGCTGCACGCTATTGTGATGTTAGTTCTTTCGTCTCGCTAACCCTTTGGATAGCCAAGCCAGCATGGATAATTAGATCATTAAGCGAAGTATTGCAACTCCAAATTTTGTAACTTACATACATGATGGGAAATTACTAACAACATTTTATTGAAGGTAAGTGAAACTTTCATGTTTCAACCGAGATATTTGTCTGCTATGAAACATGTACACTAATACTAATTGGTTTACTGTTTAAATTTGTAATTAGAATGTATTTGGGCCGCTCTCCATGTAACATGAAAATCCATGGAAGTGGCTTAAACTGCAGATATACCCAAGGGTTGCTCATAGGAGAGAGATTCAGCTCACAAAAAAATCAACCCAAATGAGAGTGTGAAATTTCATTAACTCCAGACAAGTTCCTTCACGAATAAATTGCTCCAAACAATAATACGTCAGTCAATATTGTTGAAAAATTTTCCCAACCTCATGCGGCAAGCATAGCCGTACCTAAATTTTGTACACCATCGTAAACAATAACGATTAGGCAGGTGATAATAATGAAATCATTGCTATTTTTAGACTATGCGGTAATGGAAGCACCATCATTTAACTAAGTTTAAAATTTAAGATATATGTTACAATTCCATTTTTCTCAAACGTAACACGTCACAAAATACAATCACATTACCAGCCTTCAAGAAAGAAATTTGGGCGAAAATCTGTCATTACATTCGCCATATATTTTTACAATTTATGCCCATGGGACTTGATTGAATTCTTTCACGTGTTTGTCAAACATAAAACAAACAACTGACTGCGAAACACCGGGTAAACAAAAAATCATTCGCACATTTTGTCACTTCAAATGTGAATTCATTCCTGCAACTCAGGACTAAATAAATTTCAGGCGGGAAGCAGAACACGTACCGGAAACACGGGTGAGAGTTGAGTCGACACGTAAAGGAGATTCACGAAATATTAAAAGATCGATAAAATAAATCAACCACTGGTAAGGGCCCTGCGGTTGAAAACACACCCTGAAGCAAGCATCGCATAAATCTCTGCTGGAAACGGACAATTGAAACGTCAATGGGCGCAGTTGTCCGCAGTCCCCGTCAAACTGCTACCTCCGTCGGGAGAACAATAAAATAGAGACACACTCCAGCCTTCTGACGCCCGTAACGAAAACCCTCCACTCCCAAACGATATCGAGTCTGTCATTAGACGGCCCGCGCAAAGGGTTATCCACAAGTAAATATATGATAGAGTTAGATTTCATAGTTTCTTCTCCGCATGGCCGCCGGCTGCGGGGCCGATGGGATACAAGATCATCTACGGCATTCTCCAACTCCCTTATTTAAACAAGAAAATGATGCTTTGGATGTTGGAGCGAATACGACATGAGCTGAGCTCATTCGAACTATGCCTAAAGTAGCATCATCCCTAACCGTTCAGATTGTTAGATATCAGAAACTATCCTACAATTATAATGCGGAGAGAGGTACAGAGAACATCTGGGGAAAACAAACCTGTTTTTCCTGAAGGTGTTATACTTTACCGTTAGATTCTACGGTGATTTCTTTATCGAAAAGGTTAAACATTCTGTTTAAAGACGAATAATCTGTGACTTTTGAACGCTTTTGAATGGGTTTTCCCGCTTTGATTTTTTGTGCAACGCGGGTATGTGATTAATGATAACTTATTTAAATTGTTTTTCAAGAACATTAATTCGATTGCTCGAAATCAGTCGGAAACTTGCTAATTTTGCTATACTATGCTTACTCACCGACAACAACTTTCCGAAAAACCGGATAATCGTCACAAACGACAACTTCGTCGTTAAACATAACTATAATGCAATGCTGTAATTTTATTTTTCCATTTATATTTACCAATGAATTTTCACGATTCTTTCATGGACAAAATTCACCACAAACAAAAACAGGCATAAGCTAAGTGAGAAGCCAATTCTGATATTTACGACAGCTATCAGAAACCTCAACCTTCGGTCCATCGAATGTTTTAAAATAGTCCTACCCTTGAAATATTCAACTCTCTCACTTTAAGAATAAAATTTTAGAAGGTAAAATTTTTTAAACAATATTCAACTCTAATACTATAGAACAGTGACTGGGAAAAAACAAATAAAAACTGTTTGTATACGAATAAATTACAATTAGTTCTTCTGTCATTCAACCGAAATAAATTAGACAATTAATGATTGGCAGGGTACTCATAAACCATTCACGAGCAGTATTGTATATTGAAAAACTTGCATATTACTTGGGCAAGATATGGAAAAATAATTTATCACACTGGAATTATTTCCGGCATCAAATTTGGTGAAAAAAGGGAAGATTAACCACGCCCTTCACGCTTTTCGAAACGCTAAATCCAAATTATTGTTCCGAGATTAAAAATCAATCCACAAAAGAATCGATGAAGTTAACTTAACAATGGTAATTTTGAATCAAGATCTCCCGGGTCTCCAACCGGGTGAGAGGTTCCATTTTGTCGTAACTCATCAGCATCCCTGATGAAGAGGGTCGTGTCCGACCTCAAAACGTCGGAGAAAATGGAACCTCTTACCCCGGTTGGAGACCCGAGAAACCACGATTCAACAGATTCACTGGGAAAGCATCAGATATTTCATCAGTGGTAAATTTGTAGTAAAAAGATCATAAAAAGTCTACTCAAGGTTTTATCAGGCTTTAAAATGTTTTCATTTCGCCTTAAAAATCAGGAGAAAACTACGGCCCACTTATATGATTAGTCTACGGAATGAAGAAAACCGTGAAATTCCATACAACGACAAGTAAAGGGAATGTACAATTCACTTGGGGATATAAACAACCACTCACTCGAAGGGAAATCTGAGAAGAGTTCACAGGAATTGCATGCATTAGGAACATGCATATTCACCTAGGAAAGGAATTTAATTTCATTTTCATCACGTAATATTGAAAAAATCGTAAAATACGAGGGTAGACTTAAAAGTAAGGTCTCCAATTTTTTTTTGTCATAGGAAATGACAGTTATTTACATTGTTGGATACATCGTTGGAAAGGTCATGGCTTCAGCTATTTTTCGATGTAGTCACCCTGGCGCTCGATGATTTTCCTCATCCGCATGATGAACTTTTGAATACCGTCGTCATACCAGCTTCCGTCCGCGTTGCGAAGGCGTTGACCTCCTCTTGCACCTTGTCGTCCGTCGCGATCTTCATCCCTCCTAGGTGTTTCTTCAGGATGAGGAACATGTGGAAATCACTTGGTGCGACGTCGAGGCTTTACGGAGGATGCCCGATCACTTTCCACCCAAACTTCGAGATCAGTTCCTGCGTCTGACTAGCCGTATGCGGTCGCGCGTTGTGATGAAATGAGACCCGCTTCGTCAGCATTCCTGAACGTTTATTCTTGATGGCGCGCCGAAGCTTTTGTAATGTGTGGCAGTATCTTTCCTTATTGATAGTGGTTCCCTGAGGCATGAAATCCACCAGCAATAATCCTCACCCTGAAGAAACACCTAGGAGGGATGAAGATCGCGACGGACGACGAGGTGCAAGATGAGGTCAACGCCATCGCAACGCGGACGGAAGCTGGTATGACGACGGTATTCAAAAGTTCATCATGCGGATGAGGAAAATCATCGAGCGCCAGGGTGACTACATCCAAAAATTGCTGAAGCCATGACCTTTACAACGATGTATCCAACAATGTAAATAAATGTCATTTTCTATGACAAAAAAAATTGGATACCTTACTTTTAAGTCTGCCCTCGCATAAGGAAAAAATTCCTTTAACATTTAACAGCAAAAATGCACTTATGAAGGAGGGTATTCCATTTTTGAGCAGTTTTAGGAGAGAAAAACAAGAACAATTATGGTGGATAGAGGGGAGTCACGGGAAAATGAGTGAACGCACTGTTTTTTGAGCGGTGAAACGACAGGCAAACTTGAAACGATCGAACAAACACGAAGACGAGAGCAACGGGCCCGTAAAAATACGATTCACGAGTTCATTCGCAATGTTTACCCGGTTGGACACGGTGACGCTTAAAACCAACGAACCAAATCACGACGTGGAAATGTGACGTATGGAGAGACATGCTCGGATAAAAAATTGCCAAAAAAAATTGAGTGCAAAACACTGAAGATGTCGAAAAAAATGGACTTCGAGGAAAATTTACGAGGAAAAGCAGCGAGACGGAATTTCTCGAAAAGAATATAACCCATCCCGTTAAAACTCACTTTTTTCGACAATTTTTAATCAAAGCCTGGCAACGGTCCTTGATTGGAACAAGAGGAAAACAAATGCTGACGCAACTGTGAGATTTTTATTGACGGAAGCACGTCTGACTCGGATTGGAAAATTATTATCCCTTTACAACTGAGGTTTTCTAGGAATAATTTTTTTTTAATTTTTTCGCGTGGAATAAATAATTACCCTCAATAACCGCGGGGGGAAATAAATACTATCTAACAATCACGGACACAAAAACCTAAATGAGCAATAATTAACATATGGATCTGCTTATCTCTCCTGGCGAAAAATCATTCAGAAAAGCAAAAATGTAACAGTTCAAATACCATCATTCAAAAGCATAACACCAGTGTTTTTAATCAGAAAAAATAACGATGATAATAAAACAACCGCAGGGTGGATTAATAAAAATTGGTTGTTAAGTAAGATGAGAAAAAAATATTTTTCGGACTATTAATTGCTAAGGTGCTAGCGCAGTCGTAATAAATGAGAGAAGTATTACGACACGTAGAGTGGCTATTTACACGCGAGACATACATGTCATTTTAATTTAAGAAGAAATCTATCATTAAACTATTTACAGCGCCAATGTTTATTGATCCAGTAACTTTTTACTCAAGAACAGCCATTAATATTCAGGAAAAAGATCACACGACCTGAAATTAAATCGTGGCAAAAACACACAATAGCAAGTCAGTGACTTCCATCTAGTGCTAATATTTTCTTTCCTGTATCTAATATTTAAGAAAACGCTTGCTCAATTGTAATTAACGTTTGAATTCACCAAAAAAAGGTTCCCCAAGTTTTTTATAAACTAATGTAGAATACATATTTTGAGCATGACTGTGTTCAGAAAATTGATACTAGGCCAACCGATGGGATAAATTTCTTGTAAATTAAAAACTAGAGGAAATTATTTATATTTTATACAGAAACCTAGAAATTAAATGAAAAATCGAATTTACTCTAATAAAGATCTGAATATATTTTTTCCGATGATTCTATTCTCTAATCACAGCACTCTTGATAGTAAAGCATTAATAGCTACAGTAAGCGAGAGGTAATTTATATTGAACCATCACTGACACTTCATTACTGACACTTCTCATAAACCTTATCCATTCGGTAGCTCTAAGTTTATTTCCAAAGATTATAAACTTTATCACTCTTAGAATTCTAGCTGAAATTTGACTGTGTGCCTCGTTGTGTGACTTCTTATTTAACGCATCTAACGAACACTTAATGTCACCAAATGTATTTCACCTTGGAAGGTAACGATACTTTTCACGCGGTAATGAAAATCCATTTTCATGGATGCCAAAGAGATCACAACTCCTATCCACTGGGAGATGACGGTAGTCCGGATGCGCAAGAGATAATTACTTAAAAATTACAAAAGTTTTGACATCATGAAAATAAATTAAGATAAGAAAGGCCTCGTATTGCTATTAAAATACACCACCTCGTCCTCCAGACACAGGCAGATTTTCTCACGATCTTTCAATAAAGACAACACCGTCAAAAAACTGAAGCCCTGTACAACGCACAGGACACAGGGTAAAACCAAAATTCAAAGATAAGCGAAAATGTCAAAACGACTGATAAAAACCAACCACTTGCATTTACGAGAGTAAACATTCTGGCTTGTTAGCAGACAACCTACGGATGAACACGAAATTGACGGAGCCGGAAAGGGAAACCAAAGGCATTCATTACCGCTGTAATTACGCACAAATGCGGTCCTCCCGTTCCGGCCATATCTTAATCACACCGGATCCTCCCCCACTTTTCCATGGAACACCATTTCCGGTAACTGAAATCGAGAAAAAATATAAACAGGCATTTCCTGGGGTTTGAAACAGTTCAACCGAGTCTGGAGACCTGTAATAACTATATAATATTTTTCATGCACAAGCTGATTCTCAGGAAGGAAAGACATGGGGTCAACACAACCAACGGTGGTGTTCAATAATTACTGGGCGATTTTCTGTTGGTCCAGCTGCAAATTAAGTTCATATTTGGATTGACACCAAGTTTTAACGTGAGAGGGTCAAATAATTTCGCTTCAATGCAAGAAGGCTAAATCCTATCGAGTCACCTCAACGATGTGTGTTAGGGGGTGAATCGTCTTCACGCATGCAAAATGTTACTAGCTTAATAGGATTGTGAGCTTAATAGTAATAAATATATAATCAGTATCAAAATCATGACAAAATACATTGTATAAAAGTCATAAAAAGTGGCGCAATAATGTTGTTTAAGAAGAGAAAATTTCAATATTTATACATGAACAGGTAAATGTGTTACGTTTTGGTCTCACCAAAGTCTTCACTAACATTTAAACTTAAACCCATACAACCAAAGGCTTTATACCCCGTTTAAACCCTATTTTGGCCTTCGTCCAGGATGTACAAATAAAATGAGGCATATATATCTAAACAGGATTTACATGGGTAGAAAAACTTGGTACCACTCCTATGCGAGGCACTGGACGCCGAGGAGAGGAAAACATGCAAGAGATATAGTAAAGAGTAAGTGGCTAAGGATCCCTGCAGTGGTCCCCTCAGGAGTCCTGCCGTACCATTTCCCGCTCATCAACGTTTAATTAGACACGACAGATCTCAAACACTTTGCTGGCACGTGTCACTAAAGTTATCTATGTCAATACTATTTAATCAATAAATTCAAAGTAAGTTTTGTATATTGATGCGATAAAGTTAAATGTGGCCATAAAGGCTATCGAATTTGACTCTCAACTTGGCACCAAGCATGACTATGTACCTACACATGAAGGAGTTAGATGAAGTTAAATACCTAGGAATCACCGTAACTTCAAACCTAGCGAGCGAAACCACGAAGGATTTTTGGGGCTGTACTAAGAAAACTATGGTTAATTAATCAAATAATGATAAGATTCTCTGATGAAAAAGTGAAATACAGATGCTACATTACTCTGGTTAGGCCATATCTTTAACACGTCTTTGCATAGAATTTGGGACTCTTCTTCTTCCTCCTTTGAGACTGAAAAGATGTAGAATTCGGTAAATTAAAAGACGGCTACCATACTTTATTAATCCAGAATTGTTATCATCTAGTCCAGGTGCTTTTCTGTTTTTTGTTTTCTTTAATGCGTTTTGTATTTCTATCATGTTGATGGGATCTAAACCAGTTGTGTATGTTTTTTCAAAAGCAGATTCTTCAATTGGGCTGTACCAGAGCTGTTGATAATGTTTAATCCAATCCTCGTTTGGTGTCATATTTATCTGTGCAATATCCCTTTATAGTCTCTGTACGTAGACTCTGTCTTATATTTTAGTCTGTAGTCTTTAACCTAGACTCGGAAATGTAATCACACAAATTTTTCCTCGCTCCCAATTCTCCCAATTTCTCCCAATTCACACTAAAATTCGGGAAAAGATTTTGAAGGAAGACCGACTAGATATACGTATACATAGCCGTATGCCAAAGTGGTCAGCCCACTCTCAGATTCCCATCAAGCATCAACCGTTTTGAATTTTGCTCACAAACATTTTGAGTGGAGGGGAAATTCAGATGACTCGATAAACCTTACAAGCGGACGGGATGAGCATCAGCGTATTCGCTTTCTCCGTGGGGATGAAATTTTTTTCGAGATAAAAACTAAAATATTTATGAAAACACTTCATGATGAGAGAGACCCTTCCGTTTCGTGGGTGCGTCAAATCGCGGTCGTCACGGCACGAAATTACAGAAGCCCTCGCGCAAAATAACGCCACATCACGCCGTAAAATCGGAGGTGGCCAGCGCTTCCGGGCGAATAAGATCAGCAAACGGAATCGCTTTTGTTGGCCCACTGGGGTGCGGGAACCAACGCCTCGGCCGACGAATTGACTTCCAAGTCCAATCACCTCTGAGGGCAAACAGAACCCTGGGAAGTAGTCCCGAAAATCTATATGGGCACTCTTCGGTCCTACAGGGAGGTATTACATAGGACGCTTCTTCAAACCTTCGACGGACGCACGCCGTCGAAAGTTCATTTCTGATCTAAACGCAGTCTAATCTCACGTGCAAGCAAGAGGAAGAAAAAGGTATTTTCCACTTGTCCTGCCTAAAAAATTAGGATTTGTAGGGCGGTCATTTTAAGATGTATTACAAAAATTTTATTTTTTGCATATAATGTCATAAATTAGGACCAAATATAATTACGCAATACACTAACGTAAAAAACCAAAACTGCTTGATAACACAAGCACATGTGTTACGTTACCAGTCCCTAGTTGATTAGATGTCACAAAGTACAGTGAAGTACACAACGGGTGTTACATTTTAAATATTCAAGTTAGAGGTAATCTTCATTTTTTTTACAAAAAACAATATTTATTTTAAAAATTGATAAGGACAATGAATTGTTGAAACCATGGGTGCTAATGAACTGTAATTGTGGAAACTAATATAAAGTAATAGTTGTTATTAATTATGACTTGGTACCACAAAGTTAGGCCAGGATCTGTGTTTTACAAAATAACCCTCTTTATAAGTTCCGTCTGAAATATATTAACTGACTTACATGAGGCACTCTGCAACGACAGTCGGTAAGATTGCTTTAGCGTACAATAGGAAAGAATTGCTAACACTCCATAGAGAGTGATACAGAATAATAATATGTAAGAAATACTTTTTTTAAACCACATTATATTCAAGTGTACTAAAAACTAAAAAATAATTTTTTCATCACCCGTAAAATAAAAGCGTGGGCGCTTTTTCTTAATCAACATTCAACCTCGGTCATTTATATTATCAGTATCTATTTCACAAGCACCCACCTTTAGATAGTGATGACCCATGATAGAGCGGTGTTAGATAATCAGATAAGGGAAAAAAAGATCAAAAGCTTTAAGGAAGAAATTACGAGGGGTAGGGCATATGCCGAGCTAAAGAATTAAATCGCGTGACAAGGGCTTGTGAATTTAAAATATAAGTAGAGAAACCCTTTTCCACCTGAGCCAACTATAAACGTGGATCATCATCAGTTATAATAAAACAGTTGTCGTTAGCCTACCATAATAACGGCAACAACATTTTTTCTAAGTTTAGGCTGGCCTGAAACCTGTAAGTTAGGTAGGGATGGCGTGGGTGTAGGATCGGGAGATCAATCTTATGTCAGTGGGTCACTCTAGGCTCACAAGGTCACGGCGGTAATTCATCGCCAGGATGAACTTCTTGGCTTTCCAGTTCTTTTCTTCCGGACCCCTCACACCACAGTTTAGTCCAACCTCTCAAAGGATCAGCTCACCAGCGGAAGAAATACGACGTCCGGGGCGATACATTATGGGCGTATTACTTCGCTCAGCCGGTTGAAAAAGGATGGGCGAGGTCAAGAAAATACTCGCTGTAGAAGGGAAGAACTCCGGACACGGTTTATGAACAGACGGAACGGATGACTGGACCCATATCAGAAGAGGGCACGAGAGATATGCATCGGAGGAAAAATGAACAGCTTGTGGATATCGCATTAGTTCAGTGGCTGGAGTGCTGGCTTCCCATCTCGAGAGGCTGGGTTCGATTTCCTACGGTGGAGGATATTTTTCAGTGGAATTACGATTCCTACTTGGGTGCCTTGTGGAGACATTGCAATTACATTACTTCGTCCATATGATGGGACGTTAAACCGTGGTGTTCTTGCCTCCTTTCGCTAAGAAAAGGCAAATGGCGACGCCAGGTTTTTCTACACACTTCCTCCAATCCTACCGCTTCCTCATGGGGCAGATAATCTCAGATGACCATGCCCCAATAACCAGCCAACAGTAGAGGGGTGAACCCTTTGCATGGATGCTTCCCTTTTACATCAACTTTTACATTCCGTGCGTAACTTAACTTTACATAGGTAGGTACCTGGTTTACTTACCTGGAGAGCATAATGGATGAGATTAGTTTCGGGAGTAAGGACATGTGATGAATTAATGTGTTATAATGTACAAAAAGGGGAATCGATTAAGAGAAATTAAAAAGATAGATAAATGACCCTATTATAAAGTGAGCTGAGATTGAGGCTCTCTTCCGTCTATCCCCTAAGATTAAAGATACCTATTAAGGAAAAATTAACTTTACCCTTACATGCCTGTATCTCTTGCATGATTGAAAAACATAAGTACCTATATCTTCTGTAAATGTTAGTTCCTATTGTGTGCATCAATTCTTTGAAAAGGCAATGATATCTTTGCTATTTTTAAAAATATAAACTGGGGCATATGCGTTCCAGTGGAATTATTCCTGAAGCGCATAATTCCCAATAGTCTTGAAAATATACAGATCTTAGTAAAGTAGTCAGCTTCATCACTCAATAGTCACATTCTTTAAATTCGAATTGATTATCTGTAATTGATATAAATTTGAATTTACATGGATTGATATTTTAGGGCTTATTTGCTCCACTAGTCACACACGACACCTTTGCTGGGACAAATATGTTCCGTTTGTATTGAAAGATTTAAAATCCTACCACGTACAGTAGCGCTTTAGGAAATGTTCAGAAACTTGGCTGCCATAGAAGGAGGATGATCGTCGACAGGATCCTTTCGAGATGTAGATGTGGAGAAGGTTGGAAAAAATAAAGTAAGTGGAGTGAAAACAGGAAAGAAGAATAGGATATGGATAGAAGAATAGGATATGGTTGGGATGGAAAGGAGACTGAGTTGGAGGAAATAGAAGGAGGTAGGTGAATTGGTCTGCGGGACGTATTGAGAGGTAAAGACAAGTGGATGAGAGTGATTGAGGGGAGGATAATTGAGCGTGGTAAGGAATGGCATTATCTTATTTACTTATTATGCAACTCAAACCAAGATAAGGAAGAAATGTATAAGATGAACTAGAAGGTGCTCAAGAAATTAATTTGAGCGATAGATAAAACAAGCAAAGCACCATCTGGAAATGATGACACCACCAATACTAGAGACGAATCTTTTCACCAATAACATGTGATTTAAAAACGCTTCACGATAACAGTCATGTCGTATCGTGAACGACGTCTATCGTAAGCAGTCTGGCATTAACAATCGTCAATGTTCGAGGCGATATTAAAATTAACTATCCTAAAATCAGCGCATATTCAAACAAATTAAACATGTACTGTGAGATGTGTGATCGTTTGCGAGCAACGATTTTTCCTCAATGGTTGCATTCCACGAGGGGATATATACACTGAAGGAATAAGAAAAAGAAATAGTTTGCACTGTTGCGCAATCAAAAATCTAAAAAAAATCTTCACAAATGTTCCATGAGATTTTTTTAACGTACGTATAATCAGAAATCTCTGAACACTGAGTATTATGATAGATAAAAGGTAGTAACTAATGACATCCTCCAGCAAAATATTTGCATTTTCGTACATGGAAAGAGTTGCGAAAGCCAACAACAATGGAAAACAATACCTCCGAGTCGAAAAAATACAATTATTCCAAGAATAAGCGTGATAAGTTTGGTGCATTGTAAACACTCAAAAGGTTAATTTCAACACCTTGTACCCAACTTTTGAAAACTTGGCTAATTATTATGTTGTTATGAAAAGATCCGCAGCGAAGATATTAATGCAGAAGAGTGCGACCTCTCGGAGTTATATTAAGAATCAATCATCTTGTTCCCAGAAATGAGGCTGATTTTAATGAGAGTCCGAAATTATACAAGTAAGAGAACAGAGGGCAGAGGAAGAAGGTGAATGCCCTTTCGCTCTAAACTCACATAAATCGCTTTTTATGTTTAAATATCCCGTAGATTAAATTAGCATGAGAGTGAATTCACATCATTGAAATTCATTCACAAAAATATCATATCAATCTCAAGTGCGAAAGTCGAAGTTTCACAAAGGTAGAGATTTTAATTATCATGAGCTAATACCAAGAATTATTATAATTATTTTTTTTAATGGCATGCTCGCGTACTGGAATGCATTAAAACATAGCGTCCAACATTAACTTACAAAAGACCTCTGGAAAAGAAAGAAAGATAGGAATCAAACGCCATACACTGCAAAAGATATCGAGGGAAGGTATGATTTAATGACTGGCTCTTTTCTCTTGGAATAGTGAAAAGGTGAACGCCATATCTGAAGTGAACGCTTACGAAACCTGCACAAAAAATTGAAGTTACGTGAATTGAGGTCATAAATACTTCGAGACGTAAGTTACGAGCCATTAAGCTTTTCGCAGGAATTAAAGTTAACCCTGTAATAGAGTCATCAATGATTCCGTGAACAGAATTCAATGAACAGAACAGCATTGAGTTATGAATGTTTAGGCCATTAAAATTATCACGACATTTTCCACACGACTACATCCTCAAGAAATGTTATGAATTCAAACGGCTTTGTCTCCTCTAAAGCAGAAATCAATTCCTGAAAATGAAAAGTAGTTGAAAATAAAGCCCTTCAAAAACGATACCCACACGTGGAGGTCGCAACATCAAAGGATCCCTTGTCATGCACCTACCTGCAAGAGGAGAAGAAAATAATACCCATTAGCATTCCATTTTTTTAAGGTCAAGCATACAGTACACATAGCTTACGATTGAATGAGGAAATTCATAACTTCCTCGTTTACAGTCAGTTGGCTCAAAGTCACTTTTGATCACCATGAGGGTTACTAACAGGCATGAGCGAAGTACGGAAATGATAACTAATGAATTGACTCGAAGGATTATTATGATTTGAACACTAAGGCTGCAGGAAAAAAATAATACTTAGAGCACAGAAGATGAGTCACATAGGGAAAAATACACGTAGATGAGGGTGATGAGAAAATTCTGATTCCAAAGAGAAGAAAGGGCGAAAGAATTTCATGCGAAAAGGAAATCATTGAACGGGAAATAAGAAAGAGGAAAGCACTCGAAAAATTTGGAAAGCCCTTCTGAGAAACGAGGAATTATAATCTGGAAAGAATTTTCTCAACTGGAAAGACGATAGTGGGTGACGCCTTGAATCTAAAGAACAAGATGTGAAGCGTAAAAGGAGGAATTCGTACTTCAAAACAACCTGGGGAAATTCCTATTAGTACCGTGTCGTAAATTCACACTCCAGTACAAAAATATGGCAAAGTATTAATTATTCAGGTAATTTATCAGTGTAGAAAATAACGTATATTTACAGTAAATTTATGCTCTATCATCATTTTAAAAATCGTCCTGAATGCATTGCATTCTGAACAGTTTGTTTGAAAGCAATTCTTTCAATTTTTTCAGATGGTTTGAATTTTATCTATGATGGCTCTTGTGCGTTATTATTATCAGATTTATCTACATGCCGCCATTGGATAATTGTTGTGAATGATAATGTTAGTGGCTTGTAGATGACTCTGGTTATTGTGACCCAGCTCTCTTCTTAATGAGCAAGTAGCATTGAGTCAATTTATAACTTTTACTGAACATTAATAAAGAATAATTATATAGACTCTTGGGCACTGCAGAAAATTACAAATAATAGGGAGTAGCTGCGAAAATGTTCACCAACAGAGTAGAGATAAAAGTGTCATTATCTTTCTCACAAGGAGACATCGAGTTACTTATGTTCGGGATCCAAACGAGGCAATTATTTTCTGAAACACTTGAGAGAATGCGGGAAAAGTGTCACGGCTTTCTTCCACATAGGCCCGGGTTCGAGAGAAAAACGATATTAAAGATTCTTCCTCCGTATAAATCCTTTAGAGTTAACACCTCTCTCGAATATCACCAGCAATAAGTTGCGAGACAAGCTATCAAGGTGCCGATTCTCCCAGGGAATTCAAAACTCACCCTTAACTTTCTCCTCGATAAATAGGTAAAATTCTATTAATATAATCCTCGACAAATCATTACCATTTCAATATGAATGCTAAATACGGATAATATTTTTAATAATAAATAATTTCCGCAATTTTAGAATCCAAGAGTTTTGGAAAAAATGGAACTTTGTCCCGATGGTCACAATCTCTGATCCTTAAAATAATGATGAATCATGAAAATGGATGAGTCGTTAAATTTTAAATATTTTGGACGAATGAAGCGTTTCTGATGATTAATCACTAGCTATATATAAATAAGTTAAAATATAAGTTAAAGATGAAAAAAATTATAACAGAAAGCCAAAAATGCATAAAAAATTGAAATTATCTCACAATAACATAAAACGAAACATTCTTTCATGATACATTCTTTAGATTTTTGCGGGAGATAAGCTAGGCAAATATTTTCACCAATATTGCGGGTATAAATTTTCCAAGTGAGGAATGGTCTAAGTAATTTTACTTGACAATGAGATGAAATTTTGATGACTGTAAGTCACTATTGGGTACCAACCTATATTCCAATTCCACTTCACGAGTTTTTTAAAGCCGAGCGAAACTATATGGATCCATAACATTAGATCACGCGACAACAGATCACGACGACAATAGATCACGCGACACTAAAACACGATTAAAATGAGAAAATTACTTAGTAATATATTTTCCTTCAATATTTTCCGGATATTTTGCCGCAGATAACCCTAAATGATAATAAAGTGTGTAAGTGTGATTTGTATCATGCTATTAGGAATTATAACAGTGAAATATATCTGATGAAGTGAAACCCGTGTTATTAGGTTAATTCTATCTTTCACTTATTTAAATACAGCGTTTTTTGCATATCGTGATCTGTTGTCGTCATGATCTATTGTCTTCGTGATCTGTTCTTCGTGATCTGTTGTCGCGTGATTTGATGTCGTCGTGATCTTCTGACGGGGTTACCAACTATATGCTGCATGTATTTTTTAATTGATAAACTACTACGCATATAACTCATGCTATGAAATTATAGTTCTTCCTTTAATTTACAATTTATTATCACAATTCATTTCTCTTTGACGTAATTTAGCCCTAATACTTCATACCCGCTTCATTTAAGGAATGGCGTGAGTGTAATTTTTGTCTAATTAAATTCGGTGCTACGCATCGCGTATTCCGGGAACGACGTCTCAAGGCATTATATTCCGGCGGTAAAGGTTGTCAAACTAAGGCATAGCCACTGGCCAGTACGTGGTGTTATTCCATTCCTTCAGCTCTCAGAACTGACTGACAAAGGGTAGAGTGGGAGGCAAGAGAATTGAGGAAAAAGTACAGGCATGTGAGTAAATGAGAAAGGATAAGACCATAAATTGATCAAAGTTTGATTCATCAGAATCTTAATCAAAATTTGATCAAGTTAAAAAGTTGCCCCACCGAATAATTAATTTAAGTATTCATATATTTTCTAATGATATTTTTAGGCATTGTATGTAAACATGCATTTATTGTTAGAAAGCACACTTATTCTACGAATTTCTTAAAGAAATAATCCCAACATATTTTAAAGAATTGAAGTTGAAAAGAACAACGCTAATATGATGACATATTTAGCGATTTAGCGTAAAGATTTGAGGCTATTTCGGGTTCTTCAATTTAATTTTCTTTATTACGGTTTTACAATGCTGTAGGTACTCTTAATTCTTTCTTCTATTAATTTTGATAAATTAAAAAAAAAAGTTTAAAAAAATCATGGTAGTAAACATTTGAGCATATAATCCAATAATGTTGGTCGATTTGATATCAAAACGTGTAAGTGTACATAGATACGAATGTCAGATTCGATATCTCGTCGGGTTGAGAAATGCACTCAGGGATTGGCGAAGTGTATTTTTCCGCTCGGCTTAACAATTTAATCGGCGGATATCGTGTGATGACGACCGCAGGGGCCTTGCCCTCTGGGCCGAGTCACGTAGTTGCCAGGAATCGTTATCATTGGAGAACTGTCCATAATTTCAAGGTTTTTGTATTAATTGAGATAGTATTCCGTGGCCTTACTCAATAGTGTTTTTTTCGTCACACCATCACCTAGGAGGCCGCCTCACTGGGGTCAGACGCCTTTTGCAGCCGCCTCACTGAGGTACAGACGCTGCGCGGACTACCATGCGTCTGTCTCCTAACCTTCGACCAATCTGGCATGGGTGACCCTACCAGGAGCATTGCTCCCGCCAGTGCAGCTCTAGGGGTCATCAGAGCACGCAAGCCCTTCCACCACGACATGGTTGTAGTCCAAGAGAAGGAGCTGTGCATTTAACCCAGCCTAAGTATAAACTATAAAAATATGAGGGTGCCATTCACCGGCTGCGATTTTAAGTTGCATTGGCGATTTTTGAAAAGCTACGCTTTGGCAAGTGCAGGCTTTCTCAGGAAGAGCAATGGGCAGTACCATATTCCCACCAGCATATTATACTAATGAGAGTTGGGATCGCTATCTACTTAAAAATATACTACAGTAGAGTGAATAACGAGAATGCGAACTAATGTAAAATTAATGCGAGTAAATATTGAGCAAGATTATCGAATTTCACAACCTATCTTTACTGATGATACCAACTCAAATGTATATACACATATATTTCACAGTAGAATTCTTCGTAAATTCAGTAGCACATAAATTTAGTTGGATCTGCTCACCCATCAGATAAGGGGTTAGATGGCAGATAATTCTCGCATCAGGAATAAAACGTATATCAATCTTAATAAGATCGACCAGTTTTAGTACATATCTTAAAATATTTAATGAAATCATTTCAGGAGTCATTCAAAGTTACTATCTTTACGCAAAATGGCATATATTTGAGGATCAGCACTGTATCAACAACATCAAAGAATCTTGGGGTGAAAACATAATTTTCAATTTGAACATTGACAGGCGTAGCTTTGTGGAAACACTGCATGCTAAGAAAGGAATTTTTTTAAATAACCTGGTTGTTTTATATCCCTCAGCAATGCATTCCTCTCTAAATTCCATTCACATATACTTCCATGGATTGGTTAGCTCTCTTTAAACTTGGGACCCCTGAGTAGTGTCCAAGAGGAACCAAGCGTTAAGATGGTCTTTTTTGAGGATCACAGTCGGCGATTTTACTCGTATTAGCCGTCCCCGGTGGCGGCGGGGTAAAGTCCTCGCCTGCTAATCCGAGGGTCGCGGGTTCGAATCCCGCCTGGGTCTGTTTTTCACTTGCTCAGGGCATGGGTGTTTGTCAAGTTCTGGTGGCTTGGCCCCTGAGAAACCTGATGACAATCCAATGGCTTATCGGGATCGCAGGGGCATACGGACCACCAGAATCGTCGGAGAGCAAAAAAAAAAAAACGTGAAGTTTATCGGAAAAGTTACAAACCCACGGCAGATAAAACTTCAAAAAAGGATTAAAAATCCCCGATCTTCTGAAGCACTTAGAAAGGATTTTTACAGCAGATAAAGGGCAAACGAATACCTAAACCTGCCAACTCTGATCATCTAACCATCCGAACGGCATTGGCAAGTTAAGAGGACCAGCATTATATTGGTATAATTTTGATATGCTAATAGTGCACAGCATAGCTCAACGGCCGACTCGGCGGTGGAGCGACGGGAATATGAACAAAAAACGGTAGTGGACGTCTGGTAGGAATGGCACATTTTCCCAATTAATGATGATTGGCATGGAATAAATAGAAGAGAGGAAAACATATCCGAAGAAATGAGCCCACTCTCATTTATTTCCTCGTTTGACGTGAATGCGGCCTTAAAATCATTCCGATGATGGGATACCTAGTGCCCTATTCGGATTTCCGAGCCTCGAGAGTGACGACATTTTGACGTCACAGCCTCGAATGTTTCAAATAGGGCAATTCAAAAGTTGAGATTTGTCAGGGGCTCTGACGTCACATCCGCACGGATTTTCCGAGGCTTGACCGTTTCAAGGTGTCAAGTGTCGAGTCCGTACTGAATGAGGCCCTAAGCGATGTAACGTTCGCAGGGTGATCCATTCCAAATATGAGACTATTTAAATAATAACACGATTAAAATAAATTTAGTGTCCTTCTATCGTGTAAATAAACAATGTAAGCATGGCCTAGAGTTGGAGCCCGGCATTCGTAAGTCGCGGGTGGAAGACCGCGGGGATTGGCGGTCATTTTGGGCGAGGCCGAATATTTCCTCGAGGAAAATTTTGCAACTGCGACGTGATAGTACTTTGATTTGGATACCCAACGAAATGTAACGTTTAGGTGCCACAAATAAAAGGCAAAAAACTGACTTTTTACCTTCGATTTCATCTAAAAATCAAATATTAGCGATGGAATTTGAAATAAAACCCCAGATGAGAGCCCACTATTATCACAGGGTTTTCTACCAGTTGATTTGTAAGTTAACTTTAAAAATATTCTCGAGTACACCGCGTGTTACTCGGTGTCAATCCGAAGTTTCACGACCCTTGCTGGTCACTTCTTCAAAGGAAATAAATGCTCACTGCCGATGGATGTTGCCCTTATATAATTATCATTATCTGTAATTGATAACGCCATCATCCCCAAGGTGGAAAGATTCATGCCCCGAATACTCCATACGGTCATTGAGATAAGGATAAATAAACAAAATTTCAATATTTCAAATGGTGGTCTTAAAAATCAAGCTCTAAAAATTCGGTATTGGCCTTCCCTCTCTTCTCCTACCACCCTCCCTTCTAACTCTCCCACTTGATTCAATTACAGATAATGATACCTATATTAGGACAGCAACTGCAGCGAGCATCTATTTTCCTCTATAAATGATCAGCAAGGGTCATGAAACGTCGGACTGACACCGAAAAGCACGCGGCATATACCCCGATATTTTTAGGGCTCATTATCAACCGCAATAGCATATATGAAGAAAGATTGGTAGGTTTTTGGAGAGTCCTTGTCCTAACATCCCAATTTTTGGGGTATATTATCTCTTTCCCTCATATAAAGGGCTCGCCATCAGTGGTCTCAAGAGTTCCTACTATCATCTGCATCCTAAATATCTTTAAAAATTCCTATCCTCTTTCTTCCTCTTCCACGCTACTCCAGCGTTCTCCCCGCTATAAACTCTCTTCAGCACGCCCTCACCTCTCAATATGTACTCAATCAATCTTTTTCGCCTTCTTCAAATTTCCCCCATAAACTAAAGCCCACACTCGAAAAAGAAACAGAGGAAATTAAAGGGAACGCAGCTAATCGGAAAGGGCATATCTATCAATCGGTACCACCAAATTCGTGGTGGAGCATTGAAGACGACTTCGGAATAGTTAGAAAGCCGACATTGAGTGCGTTGCGAACGACGGCCAATGATAGGAATTGCAAAACTTGGTGGCACTCCCTTGTGATGATCATGACGTCAGGTAGAAGTTAGAATCCCCGAGAGGTGGGACTGAGGGGTCGTGGGTCCCTCCAGAGTTTCCTGCAAGAGTCCTTCGGTACCTCTGCTCGCTCATCAATGCTTAATTTACCCACCTTGGCGTTAAACTCTCCGATATCGTATACCACCAAGTTTTGCTAAGCCTATACAATGACCGCAGCTAAATATTACCCGTAAATGCAGTTGGGTTCTCGAAAAATCCCACAACCATGTCCAAAACAGCCGTAACTCATCTTTTTACGGGAGAAGTAATATGAGCAATTCAAGCACGTTATTAGTAAATAATGAGAAAAGTATGACTTAGAATGAAAACACTCTTCGGGAGGAAGTAAAAACTTGTTTGCATCAAGAGGATTACCCGTAGAAGTATTGGGGTGCTCGGAAAAGTAGTGCGGCTCGAAATGTAGGGGTGGTGGGAGTTTGGACGAGTTTCTGTCAAGGGTTGGGGAGGAAATTTCCAGGGAAAAGTGGATGAGGGGTAATTGGAACGAGGGGTGAATGGGAGAAGGGGGGGGGGAAGGGTGACTTGAGAGGCGGAAGATGGTGGTGGATGGTGGTGAGGGGGAGGAGATTGAGGAGGGGGTGGATGTCGGTTGAAGGGTGGCAGAGGGGGAGGTGGGAGGAGAGAGGAGGAGTTTAAGAGAGTGCGCCAGGGGACCAGAACAGCAAGAGGTCAGTCATCCGATAAACGCGGAGGAGTGAGGCTTGACGAGGGAAGCCCCCAAGGGACCTCAGTCGGCCTGCGAGGAGGGATGGAAGGGAAGAGGAGCTCCGGGAGGCGAAATGGGATGGTTTAAGGAAGACTTGGGGGAGGTGGAGGAGACTTGGGAATACACGGGGAGGAGGGAACCGGTGGCGCTTGATGCGAGCAAGGGCTTAAGGGGGGGTGGGATGGAAAACAGTGCCCCACTAATAGCACACACTCAGCAGTTTTTCCCGAAACAAGTGCAATTACATACTACTAGCTGTCTTTGAGGAGTGGGCAGGGATGCGGACGTTTGTCGCACATTTACGAAGACGGATGCATTTTCTTGGAAAGAATTTTCTATCCATGGAAACATCCTTGGAATATGGAATTAACAAGAAATAGTTTGTGTAATGATGCTTCTTTTCGCGACATGAGCATTCACATAGAGCAGGGGGAGCGTGCAAGGTTCTGACTTGTGCTGGGACGAGTGCTGCATGCCTGGTGTGGAATCACCCCGTGCCACACACCCTAGTGGTGGCTTGCACGGAACTTCGTTGAAGTAGATGGGATTAACGATTTTAAAAAATTAAAAATTAAAATTAATCGTTAAAAATGTAGTTAGCTATTTAACTTAACCGTTACTTTAAAGAAGAGTTAACTTTTAATCGTTAAAATTATACATTAACTGATACAAAACTAAATTAAGTTAATTTTTTTAGTTAATTTTTGGCGAATGTCGACCTGTATGAATTTGGGCTCAAAGCTTGCCCAACGGACGAAGTGGAAAATAAAACGGTATCTATGAATGAAATATAACTGAGTAGTTGAGCAATAATGCAATGAATAGGCCCAGACGAATACATCCAAACATAAGCGGAGTTGAGTGGAGTGACCGCACAAGTTAAGGAACGCACCCTCAGACGAGAAAACACGATAGCACTCGAAGACCATGTCCACGAGGTCACGAATGTCTTACTCGGCGACGTCATGTCATCAATACTACATAGTTGAACACAAGAAAAGGGGTCACCGAAAATATATGACGGGTAACGAGGGGGACGGGTTCATTCAAAGTTACAAATTTGTAAAATTCACCTTCATCTAAAAGTGAGACCAAGAATGAACGTTCTTCTAAGATGGATGCATTTTTTTCTAAATTTAAACAACAACCGACTTCTATCAGTCAGGAGGCACTTTTCATCGCCAATGCGGAAGCAGTGAGATATTTTCACGAGTGTAGAAGTGTTAATGAACTTTCAAGCACTATGAGAAATCATTTTATCAACTACAACACTGGCATTCCATCATCAGCGCAATGTATAAGGATGCTTAGTGCTGCAGGGCTTTTTTTACAGGCAGGAGAGGACGCATGTCCGATACAAATTTTGAAATGAGAATGTTACGACACAATTTTCAAAGTTTTTTTCTAACTTTTCCCCTCCCCCTCCCGCCCCCCTAAAATGCGAACTGCTCGGTCAAATCAATGGGTGCTTCGGGCCCAATGGACCAAAGAGGTCCAAAGAATAATTGCACCAAGCGAATTGCATGTATCACAATTTGCAACATGGTTTAGCGTACCGCTAGCACTATAAGCTTAACAAAAAAAGATTAGCCAAATACACCTATTTTTCACGAATCTACGCCGATTCCAGGGTTATTGCAGGCAATTCCAGGAATGTTGACAGGGGACTAAAATTCCAGGGATTTAGAATTCGACAGGGGACTAAAATACCTATTTTTAACATTATCGGAGGTAGATTTGAAGCCAAACAAAAATATTTCCACGAATATAGGTACATTTTTAGCCGTAAAATCCAATTTCCAGAGACATTCCAGGAATTCCAGAATATTTCGGTTATCCCACCTGGGAACGAGAGGGACTTTTTTTCACGACACCTCCAGGGGTGTATGAACATACTGGTCAAGAAAATGTTTAGTAATTACAAAATTCCGGGTTGGGGTGAAAATAATACTCTCTATCCTGTACTATTAGGGAGATAAAGAAAAGTGCTGTTAAAGCTGTTTAATTTACTTATACTATGGCTCCTAATTTATTTATTTGGATCCTAGAGGAACGCATTCCTTTTAACAAGAGTCCAAAAGATCTCCGTGTTAAGATTATCTGTTCCAACTAATACTAATAGAGTTAAAACCGATTAATGTTTTCGTGAGTTCCACTAGTAATACGGATGTATTCTTCGAGGAAAGAACAATCGTCTGCTAAACACTAAGACTCATCGAAGAGTGGGTGTAATTTTTTATGTCACATTTCGGAGCCGGGTAATTTCCTTCGAAAAAGGACTTATTTGCCGTTAAACTATCAGTTACAGATAGCACGACGGTGCTTGATCTTTTATGCCACCACCACAATGTGCTTTAATCAATATACTTATTTGCTAAGAAATTAATGCATTAGCAAGCAAACATAGGTATAAGAATTCAGAACTAAAATGGTACTCTACGTAAACATCACCGCCTTAATACAAAACTAAGACATAATACTAAATGCATCTTCCTAGCTTCCTTTTAATATCTACCTAAATTTAAATAAAAAGGAATGAAAAAGACAGATGGGCAATCAAAAAAATAACTAAGCATTGTTACACGAGATTTTGAAGTTCAAATTTCCACACATTTCCAAACGTATGGAAAACTACAAAGTTCATCTCTTCCCAAACATGGAATAGCTCCACAAAGTAAGCCCGCCGACGATTAATTTTATTCAAATGGCCAGCTGAATAAATTTAGTGATCATTAAGGGAAACGTCACCATGTATACGAGTTATAAAGAGTAATCTTCGCCTAGTAAGGTTTATTTTTGCGATAATTATGGTAATCATTTTAAAAACAAATGATAACTTCAAACGAATTTTACGGTAAAAACTTCGATGATTCTTCTTCATTGGGAATTTCACTACATCTACTTCCTCCTTTCAATTATACCAAAGACCTATACAAATACAAGAAAAATAAGAGTAATTTTAATTTTTCAGTTTCAAATACTATTTCAAAGGTGATTTTAAGTCATTAACGAAGACAAACCATTTGGGCCCTTTTTGAGTAAACATCTGCAGTCTCAACACAACTTCAATTGCTGAAAAATTATGAACCTTTAATCTCAGCACATACCTTTGCAGAGAATTAAGACGAGTCACTGTGTATTTTGTTTTTAGACTTGAAATAAAGTCTTGGATCAGCTTATTGGCTTCGTTTTTACTGAGGTACCGATATCTGGTGCATATCTGGTAAACGTGATTGTCATCATATGAGTCAATTGCACAGCCAAACAATGGAAAGCCATCAAATAAGAAAGCAAAGAGATAGGAGTGACAAGAGTAGAGGCATAGAAGAGAATGTTGGGGGAGCGAATACATTTGCAATACCAGAGAAGAAGAACGGAAAGGAATAATGCATGATAGATTGGCGCGAAGGAATATCCATAGCCGTTTCTATTCCACCATGTGTGGGTCTTGGTATTAGCCAAGCCTCTCCTTGTTCTAACATTCATTAATTATTCTTTACACACTTACTCCCATGATGTCTCTCTTCTTTAGGTCTCTTATCACTTCATCTATCTCTCGTTTACGAGGTCGTCATCAAAGTTAATTTTCACTTTCTCTCTCCTTATATTTATTTTATCAAATACCTAATTGCCTAAAATTTCGCAAAAATAAGCCCTTATAAGCGAAGATAATTCCTTATAAATCGTACACGTGATAACATATCCTTTTATAGTCCCTATATTTATTCAAATGGTCATTAGAAGGAATACGCAGAAAATAAAGCTAAAATAAAAATTGATAGAGATATTTGAACACTTGACGACGAGGTAAACAAAGGAGAGTCCAATCCTGAGGGCCTAAGTTCAAATCCCTTCAGTGGCGGATAGTTTTACACAGAATTCCGAGCCCTACTTCGGCAGTGTGAAGAGCCTTTCAAGTGAATTACTTCGCTCGTAGTACTGTACGTTAAACTGTGGTCCTCTTGGTGAATTTCGTTAGGAGTGGGCTGATGCCAAATCCGGGTTTCTCTCCACCCGTCTTCCATTCCTCATTTAACCTTTCCCTTACCCATCAGTACTCAATGGCCCAAGTTACCTCAGGGTTCGCTCGCCTACCGCAAAATAACAGACCGATCATCAGAGGAGAGGCGTGGTACAGAGCTAAAGAAGAAGAGATAGTGAATATGTAAACTAGAACTGGACAGTGCTACTTGGTTCATGAGGAAATTCTTCCTTATATTTAACTTCAGATCTGATGACCAAGGCAACGGTACTTATAAGCATCAAGAAGATGACCCTGCATTTATTTAAGGAAATGATTCATAATTCAATTTGAAGGGAAAATCGGAATGCAGCACGGCACGAATGTAGAGATAAGAATGATGTAGGAGGCTGTTATTTCCAAAATAATGATGAATGACTACGCCCGGAAAACAATCGAATTTTAGTTGGAATAAGTCTGAGAGACCGAGTGTTCACTCAAAGACGATGCATTGATATAGAGCTTACATTAAAATAGAAGATTCTTAAAAAACTCCCCGAAGTTAAGTGAGGAGCTGATAATGTTACCTTTAGACACTTCAAAATTAACGGTAATGGTGCTAGCGTTAGGGTAACTACTTATCCCATTTTCCTTTCAACGAGAGAGCACACAAGTCATCCAAATAATAGAACCATAAATAAGTAGTCCCTGTACGATGGTGTAACATATAACCTGACTCTTCGTTCCAAACTACCCCATAGGGACACGATTATACTATGTAAACAAAAATCGCGATGAATGACCGCGATTGGGCATGCATGAAGCCTTTAACCCGGTTGCGGTGGAACACCAAAGAAACCTTCATTTAAGAACCACGACGTTTGCCTAACATGAAAATAAATAGCAATGTGTTAGTCAAAGAATACAAAGACTACTTTCACTAGTGTATATGTAGTGCTGATACAACAGCCTCATTTTTTATGGCGTTCCATACATTTCACTGTATGCTTCTATGAAATAAGTTTTATATTTACGTATTCATTTAACCGCATGCAAAGGTTGTCTAACTTGCTATCATAATTTGTCACTGGTAAGTATACAACTTTCGCGTTCGAGTTGCAGGTAATAAAGCACTAAATAAAAATCAACACAGAAATAAAGATACTACAGGCCAAATAACTAAGTACAAAAAGTGCTTAAATGGAACTTATATTGTAACATTAACAAGGATTTTGGTAGAATTTCCTTTAAATGAGGAAAATAGCTGGGAAAGACAACTGAAAAGTTTAGAAAAAACTTTTGGTTAATTATCAATGCTCGTGGTGCGCTACATGATAATCCATCCTTAGGAGGAATTCTAATTCTATCGAATTTAGGTTAAACGTACACATTTTCTACCAAAATCCCACTCATTTTGCTCGTCATTTGAAGTTCAGTAGGCGTGTTTCCCGATATGCTTTCAAGAAAAGTATCGAGTGTTCAAAAACTCAAAAATAGTTCCACACACCAATACATCCTTTACATTCATCACTACGCAATCATTTAGGCACAATTAACATCACCTTATGTCCCAATAAGCCAATCGCCATGTGGTAAGATCACTGCCCTATTTTCTAGTTCAAAACACGATTTTAGAGGGGGAAAACATTGGGATCAGTCAGCCAATTTGAAAAATTGTGACAAAGGTTCTACATCTTAGAGAGTAGACTCAAGTATTCTGCCTCTAGAATTTGAAATGAGCTTCCTGCCAGTCACGTTCCCCTAGTCAAGAACCCCCTTGTCAGGACCCGACCTAAGAATTACATTCGGAGAGTGAAATAAAGTCAGAGAACGTGACGTGGAGCATACTTAAATAGACGCAGCGTTTGGCCCTTTGCTTGAGATATCAAGCAGAGCGGAAAAGGAGAACGGAGCTCAAAGGAGATGGCTGGAGTTTGTAAGAATTGGAAGTAGGTGGAGCAGAAGATACGAAGACGGGAAAAGGAAAACTAAAGGGACATGCCTGAGCTGACAACCAAGGTTTGAGTGCAAATCAAAATCCCCAAGAAAGCTGTAGATTTACATAAAACACAACGAGAGCCTAATTAATGGACTCATAATTATCTTCTTTCATTACACTTTAGTTAAACTCACCGTGCACCAAGCTAAATTTGCAAATCTGACTAACAAAACATTTTCTTATACCTCTATTATAATAAGAACTGATGTACTCTTACCAAAGCTCGGAGATATAACCAAGATTCATATGTTAACCCAATTTTGTTAACCCAATCCATATTACTTAGTTCTTCCATTTTTTCAGGCTCAACTAGGTGGAAGTTGAATTTCGTAAATGAAATACTAACTTTGTTTCCTTCCACAGATTTATTTTCTTGGTACAACATGTTTCAACACATCAGTGTCATCATCAGGTACAAATTTAAACATAGTTTTCACGTGTATATATATCCTGAGGGTAGTGGGTTATCAGAAGGGGGGGAAACTGGGTTTTCCCCCCCCTCCTGATAACCCACTACCCTCAGGATATACATACACGTGAAAACTATGTTTAAATTTGTACCTGATGATGACACTGATGTGTTGAAACATGTTGTACCAAGAAAATAAATCTGTGGAAGGAAACAAAGTTAGTATTTCATTTACTTAGTTCTGTTAATAAGCAAAAGAAGGTCGAGGGATAATGGAGTGTTCGTCCACGCTCATATTCAAATTTTTCGGTAAAAAAATGTTACTAATGTAAAAAGTCAATATCAACAACTAGATATGAAATGGAGCTCTATTATTACTTCACGCTATTTAAAAATGAAATGGGGGATAGCAAATAATTAAAGAAAATTTTGCAATGAACTAAAATTGAGCGAATTATAAAATACAATAAATAAATGATTGAGAAGTTGGTCTGGAAAAACGTAAAACTCGTCTAAGACAACGAAAATGACTAAGTTTGAGGCATTTTAAAAATATTAAGAACACATTCTCAATACCGGAAAATATTCAGCTGAAAAAACATTACACTTAACTTTCACAGGAGTTTTTCAACTTTTCATAATTTATAAGCATGTAAAAATTGAATGCAAACCACGGAGCAATATTTATATATCCCAATATTTCAGCTTCGACTGGATATTCAAATGAAGAGGGCGTTGAAAATAACTGCAAGTAGACTTGGGGATCCTAGATGTGTAGTGGCATTGGCAAATATTGTCGTATCGGGTTGGAAAGTAAACTTCGGGAGTTAACGCTACCTTGAAGGATGATAATAACTCATCCATCGGGAGATAGCTGCAGAGCCGCAGATCACCAGGGAGAAATAAGATGCAATTTTGCAGCAAACTTCCAAATCCGAATCTGTATCTTCATTTTTATTATAACTAATACTTTTAATGGTACAAGACAGTATTAGTATAAATTATTCTCCACGGCTGTATTTAAAAATAATGTCAAAAAATAAGAAAGGATGTATTTCACAAGTATCGTTTGCGAAAGAAAGATATCTGGCCGCTAAAAACATTGATTCATATATACATTTTGCAAGCAAGTAATTTACAGGTCACGACATAACTCAGTTTTCAGAAAAGATTTCAAGCCTCATGCCATTAAGTTATTAAGTTCAATGAAACATCGTACACCGTGAAAAGTTCTGTGCGTAAAAACTGTCATACTCTCCACCACTGCTGTGAGCAAAATTTTACGACAGGGTTAAGACGAAATAATTGTTAACAATAATTCATTGAAAACGCCACACCCACAGCAAAAATGAAGGATATGATATGAGCAATGAAATTATCAACTGCACATCGATTTGAAAGCGTGTCCAAAGCTCTCGAAATAAGTATTTCTCATATGGCACCAAATGTCGTCAAACTGATTGAAAGCCGAGCGGACCTCCCGCTGACAGCACAAAATTAATTTCCTTTCATGTCGTGATAACGAATTGAGAACAAATGTCTCGATAGGAATCACGGTTCTCCGCTCAAAATAAAACCCACTTCATTGGTTCATTTGCATCCTTTCCTATTGTATAATCTGCCAGCCGCCATGAGGGCATTCGGAAAGGGTTGTTAGGACACCAGCCCATTCTGTTTTTTTTGTGAATGAAAACCTATCTGTTCCTCTCTATACCTATTCTCTTATTTAATTTGAATCTACAGACGCAGCTCTTCAGTGACAAATTTCACTAAATTTCTTTGATCATAATGAACGATTTAACATTTTTTTAACTGTGCACTTTATTCATACTTATTAAATTTGCCAACCAAGGTTTAAACACAACAAAATCATTACCATGGTCAACTATCAACAAGTTACCAGCTAACAAGGTTAATCCTTGGCCGGTAAATAAAATAATAGTTAAAACAGTACAAAGGTTTATAAGTAATAGTTTATAATTGCTCATTATGAACGCCACATTTTTACAGGATGACGCTTCGAGTTACTTCTGATTTCTTTGAGTTTGGAAGGAATGCTTCATCCAATTACCCAGTTATACTAATGCTTTTCCACAAATATTTTCCTCCTTCAAATTAGGTCCATCGCCATCCAATTATAACCTATTCCTTTATCACCTCTTTCTTGGATGAGTTCCAAAACTTACTGCATATTTTAAGAGCAGCCTAACTAATATAAACTAGCATCCTTTTCTAGCAACTTTTTCATTGCATTTACCCACCTCTGATAGTTTTTTCAAGGTCGATTCTTCGATAATTTTTCTTTTCTTATCTAACTCTTATGTCTGCACCCTTGGAGAAGGTTTGAAGCGCTCCGTCCCAGTGGAAATTTTAAAGGGGAAGGAACCGGAAGTCGGCGTGGGGGAGAAGGCGGGATGAATGCAGATAAAGGCCAAGGGGATGAGTGGAATGGGGGAGGGGAATAAGTTAAGGGGAAAGAAATCGCTTTAATGGGGATGACTCGACTGGGGAAGATGGACATCGTGAGATGCATTACAGGGGTCAGGGTTTCTCGTTCCACTCAACTCCCCCTTTCCACTTCCACTCCCCCAACTCTCCTTTACCGTCATAGCCCCGTGATTCGGGTTTCCTAGAAATAATAGTCCACGCCTCACACGGGGAAAAAAATACCCTCCACCCCAGTGGGTCATTAATGATGAGGGTGAAAAAAAAAACAAGAATAAGAAGGGGTGAAAGTACGTAACTTCCCACTGAGCTTTTGAATGAAAACCTTTTGTTCCCATCGTTTTTTTTTACTCTAACCATTCTCTCAAACTCTTCTTCGGCGCATCCCGTTTTTCACTCCCACCGACCGTCACGAAAAACGGTGTCCCGGACCGTTGAATCGGTCCAACTTTTTTTTGTCTTTTTATTTCCGAATGCACGGAACAAGAGGGCAGGTGCAGCGAGGGTTGTGAGACGTCAGCATATCTTCTCCGAGCTGTGCGTTGGTCAGTGACAGGAACGCACGCGATAGACGCTCAGGGATCGCGTCGATATGTTGATTTGAGGTGTATTATTCCTATTCCTAAGGGTCCCTAATCGATTCCCGACAGTGGCTTCAATTTGCTTCCTAGTGGAGTTATCCTATTCTTAATTAAATGATATCTAGTTAGCGATTCAAGAAAATCACTCCGCCCATCAAATGAGACGTTAAAACCGTGTATCCACATGTTCTGCTAAGAGAAGGAACGCTAATGCTGGCACCGGGTTTCTCACCTCTCTTCCTCCAAATACCAAATAATACCACCTCTGACGATGTTCCCCCCAAACTTTATTGTCTCGAGGCTTTGGGTTAGTGTTGTGGTAAGAGTCCTCCTACGCCAAGGGTCTGGGTTCCATTCCCTGAGCTAGTGGAGAGAATTATTATAAAGGTAAAAGTTTTATGCTTTACTACGTGGAGCTGACTCACATGAAATAATTTCCCACTTTGTATATTCCACACTTTTTTATCCTAGCCGACCACAGTTTAGACACCTATACCAAAAGGGGCGACGTATCGCACATATATCGTATGGAAAACTTTATCGACAGTGTTAAAACTGAGGGGGTGGGGTTAAAACCGAGGGGGAGGAAAGACCGTGACCGGTAGAGGCGCTGTCGTAGAGTGCTTCAAGAGCAAATTTGAAATTTAAAATACATTAATAGTATTATTTGTAATTAAATAAAATTCAACATTTTGCATTAGTTTAACGCCAATGCGTAATACTTTTTAACTTTAATATGTATAATTCATGAGGGAGTTCAAGCTATTGTAGTCTCGGCACCAGCTATTTTAGTCTCGGCACCAGTGGTAGTTGCGAAGTTGAGCGCATGGCTGACTTGCAATTTTCATGTGTTATACGCACGAAGCTGAAATACTATATTAATAACGGCTACAACCGGGCTGAGAGATTTTTAGAAATGTCGAAACCTGTGCATAGTAAGCGATATGCGGTGATTTGGTGTATGAATGTCGTATAGACAGAGCTCTATTTTCTCGTTGTTCAAATAGGCTATCAGGTATGTTGCATTCAAGTTTTCGTAGAATCACGGTGCCATGGGTCATTTATTAACTCAGAAAAACACTGCTATACGCGTGGATTTTCATGATTTTTCGCAACTGATACGAGTGTTCGGAAGTATTTTGGATTCTGGCAATGTTCCATCAACACAGGGCAGAGAGATGGGCAAGATTCTGTCCCCGTACGGATTCCTTCGTTGATGATTACAGAAGTTCATAAATCAATATATTTTTTTCTTGCTTTAACGCGAGAAGGTCTTCAACTCTCATTACACCGACTGCCGTTCCGAGCATTATCGAAGGTTAGAATATTCGTGATGCTTACATGATGTGCATTAGGTGCCATGAACTGTGATGTGGTATATATATGATTCTCGTTGGCCATATAATAAGGGCATAATAAGGGTGTACCTATGGCTAACGTAAGTATTAAAGATAAATTTATATGTTCAGCGATTCTTAAAATTTTATATACGTATCAGGCATGTGAGGCGTTTGTGCTGGATAGCAAAACAAAATCCTTAGATACATAGCTGATGTTCACTAAGGTACCAGCCAGACGACCTATCCATCCAATCTTAATGATAGTCATTCTGATTCTTTATTGTTCGCCCTACCTCTCTGGCTTATCGTTCCCTCATCGGCTGGCTAGAGACATGAATTGGATTCCATTTATCGTTTTGGGAAATCGGTGCATGGAAGCGATTAGGCCAGGATTTTTTTCATCAAGGAGGGCTTCTCAAACGGGAAACTAACATAAAAAAAGAATAAGGGACGTAAATTAGGATTAGAACCTGAATAACGGCGAGGGTTGAAGCGGGGAATTCCTTTTTTTCTGAAGGGTTTTTAACTTTCGGGTAATTTGAGAAATAATTGCTTTTCTTCTATCTTTCTATTTTCCAGACCCGCGTGAGCGCACGACTGGTCACGCTGGATGCGGCGATTAAGAAGGGTGGTTACCTTTCCCACGGACGCTTGAAGTGAGCAGTCTTTTCACGCCCAAAATCAAGCACGGCGTAGATGTTACAGTTGATTCTCTTTACCAAGGTCAAAACTCTTTGTGCCTCCAAGCGTTTGTAAAGAAATTAAGAGTTTATTCATTTTAAGAAAAAAAGATTTTAACAATAACTCGAATCCCCTGAGATCAGTAAACTTGTGCCGTTTGTGTTACAAGAAGTGTTTGGCGATTTAGCAGGAAAATTATCTCTGGGACTGCCAGGATTGAAACCCTTCAATTCTCTCCCCCTTTTCAATCCATCTCCTCGTGTCAGTCCCAATAAGTAGAAATAAATGATAAAATTATGAGCTACACAATGGGGGAAACAAAAATATAATGAAGTTCATCAACAAGGGAAGGTTCATGAAGTAAAGGATTTCACAAAAATTTATAATCAGTTTAAAAATGTGAAAATAACAGAATTGGGACTGCGGATGAGAGTAATACTGGATCAATCAATAAAAATAACTCTTCTGCGACTCCACTATGATTTTATTTATGCAAAGCTTAAATGTTGTATGAAGAAACGTATCTAAAAATCTTTATCATAAATATTCTATCATAAATATGATATCATAAATCCATAAATAAAGCCTGAGATGGAGTCTTACCGAGCAAAACGAGTTCAAATGGAAATAAGGATATAGTCTCATTGGAGTCAGAAATATCAATCGGTTTACCGAATAATTATATAATAGACGTTATTGATTCGAAGGTAATCAATCATTCACACGCGTAATCAATCATTCGCAAGCCTGTTCCTTCACTTAGCCATTTCAATTCCCCATTGTCTATGAAATATACATTTTTCTAAAGAACAATCAAGCAATCAAACAAACAAACACTGCACTATTTTGGTGAATGTAAAATTACAAATTTTATATCGCGTTCAAAGGATAACACGACAGTGCTAAAATTAAAAAATGCTTTGGACGACACAGATGGCTCTTAACTAATATTACATTATTTACGCACTGTGGCTAATCAAAAGTATGCTAAAGAAATATGCCTCTTATGGGTTTCTATATTTTGGGACACAATTCTGTCTACGAAAATTATCAACATAAACGGTTATTCCTTCTTTCTTAAAAATACCCCGATTATCTCCCTCCATTTCTTCTGCATCACCTAAGCTTCATTTTTTTCTACATCACTAGCTAGTATTCCTTCTATTTACCCTAAATACCACTCAACAAATATCTCTAGCACCAGCTTTTTTCCATAAAAGAACCTACCCAGGAATCTGGCATGATGAGCTATTTTACGATAGTGTCCCATGGATCAAATCATCGTTCAAGACTACACATTTTGGCAGACAATCGCGACCAATGCAAGTAACTCAACAGCCTTAAGCGCAACCTTTAGCAAAAAAGGTGGCCTTAGGGGATTTCTAAAATAAGTCGTAAGAACTATTACATCACTACGTTGTTTTTCGCTGCTCATCCGAGCAGGGCTGGCATAAAGACGTAAAATTGACTTAATGAATTTGAGAGTTGATTAAAGCAACGGAGAAAGCAATATTTGGACCGCAAAACAATTCAGCGTGTTCTGCGATCATGAGGCTCTCAATCTCGCAGGTTTGATTCAATTTCGATACTATCTCGCATCACAATCGCAACGGCTCGGTCCTGCGAAGCGAAGAGAAGAAAATCGCAAGAGTATACTCAGAAAATTTACGCGAGTCCATTCTGGCCGGAGGGGAAGTAATGAATGAAAAAAAATATAATACGAGGGTACTTTACGACGCAAATTAACACTCTTCCTCGCATCAGGAATGACGAGCAGTCTTATTTTTATGTTTGCGTTATTTTTCCTCGGGACGCACCTCCCCAAAAATACACCTATCCGAACGTTGAAATTTTTATGGGTGATGATGCTGGAGTTAACCCGCAGCAGATGAGATGCGACAACTCACTAATCCCCCTCAGGCTATCTCGCTGTTTTACGCTTTTAACCGGCGAAGGAGAAAAGAAAGAAATAAAATAAAATAAATAAAAATAAATGCGCAATTGCCCTCTCTCTCTCTCCATAAAATTGAGATACAATCGAAAATTACCGTAGAACAATCGACGTGAGTGGTTTATGGTAGGGGATGACGGAGAAAAAATATAGCCTCGGCTTAACGCACCGACGCGGCGCAACAAAATCGACAACGGTCAACAACAGACCAACCTTTCCTTCAGATGAGATGAGTGGAGAGGCCAGAAAACGGGATACGTTGACGACAATAATCCGAAGGTGCATAAAACATAACGTATATTAATTGGCTCCGGAGATCGAATTATCGGAAATTATTACCTACACCAATAGGTCATGGCGTAGAATAATGTTACTCAAAGTTTACAGCAGGAAAGCTTTACGGTTGTCAACTCATGAAGAGTTAAAAGCAGGAGTAATCCGTTCCCTGAGTTATTCCGAGAGATTCAGGGAGACTAACATTCAAAACATATTCAATACAATCCTATGGAATGAGTACTCTGCATTAATAAACAGGATAGATGTAGGTACATTCATTTTCAAAATTAATAACAAAGCAAACTGAAATAAAAAGGAAAAATATAGCAGTGACATATCATCGTTTTGAATATGGTAACATAAACTTGAAAATGACCTTGTGTTATTTTATTACAGTTATTTAGAAGGAAGGAAGAAGTTTTTTTTCGCAATAAGTGAATATTTGTAACATTTTTTAATCATACATAGTTAAAATATGCATAGTTTTATTTACCCGCGAACATGGAGTTATTTTGGAGTAGATAGTTGTTACACAATGAACCATGTTAAAAATAAAATCAAATTCATTAATGCAAATAAAATGTGAAAAAATACAATAGATGAAAAACATACTAAAGTAGGACAATTTTGAAAGGCATTTGCATTACCTGTTACGTTGATAGAGGGTCAGGGATGAAAAAAGTCATAAATTTTCGCGAATGATAGCCATGAAAAGAATTCTTTATTAATTATTATTTGAAATAGCATCGGCAGTAAAATACCTTAACCAGGAAGAGGTAAACTTCAAAATGTATCGTTCAAACCCCGGAGTCTCCTGGAAAGTAAGCCCTATGAGGCAAAACATTTCAACAGATGATGGTAGATAGTTACTAATCTCATTATTACCACTCCTATTTGATTTACAAGAATATTTGTTTCTATAGCATTCAGCGATGATTTGTTTATCACACAAATCCTTCAGTGTCAATAACTGAAACCCGCTTTAATAAAGCCTAGTTAAAGTTGACCACAATAAACAGAGTCTTCACGTTAACTTGAGTGGACTAAAAGCTTGGATACTTTTTTGATATTACATCAGACTACCTTTAGCTGACGAGGGTGCTATCGATAGAAGAACGTATTATCACAGGTTGTTTAACCGAAAGTTATTTGACCAGTGATTATAAAACCGGGACTGAATAAATCATAATTGCTGGGTATAAAACGTAAAAGAAATAGTTTCAAGTTTACACTTGGGTTTAAGGGCACCATGACTGGTAATGTTTGAGAAAACCTCCCAAGCCAAGATGGGATTCAAACTGATGGCAATTGGTTTGATAGCAGTTATTAAACTGGCTACTGAGGTGTACAATCATCGAGTTTGCCTCGTCCAAACTCTCAGGAGAGTGCGTGGAAAGTATAGTAACGGAGAAAGAAATGACACCCACGTTGTTGATGAAAAAAGTCCACCGATGATGGAGCGTTTCGTACACGGGAAAAAGCAGCAATCCATATTCCCTAACTTTTCCCAATATGTGGCTTGTCTGAATCCGACGCACGCATTTACACCTCCGCAAGGGGTTGCTCTAAGGGAGCAAATTACGGGAGCAGGGCGGAGGAAAAATAGCGGAGGATAGGAGAGGAAAGTTGTGAGAATCAAAAATTATGTCGCACGTAGCTCTTAATCACCCGAAGCAATACACTCCTGTGGAAGAGCCGAGCCGCATTGATAGTTTAGTAGGGAGCTTTCATTCTCAGATACGTAGAGAGTACTTGATAGTTCATTTAGGCAGGTGAGTTAGTGGGTGTGAATTCAATTAATCAACAATTGAGTTATCAACACCCTGAATGGCTAGTTAATACTAACAACTTAAGAGGAGCATAAAATCTGAAGCTGTAACTTAAATTGCCGCATTTTTTACATAATTACATAATAAGAAACGGTATCAGGCGTATTTTTCTTGAAAAATATGGATATTATTGTGGAAATCAACTCACTAGGTTAAAATGTCACTCTTTTTTTATTCACAAACCCACGTTTTAGCAAATTTTAGCACAAATGAAAAAAAGTTTGATTTTTTTTCCATATGAGTTTCCATATGAGTTTTCCATATTTCCACATAAATATTACATAAAATAAATAAAAGACAAACTCACAAGATTAATAAGTAGAAGAGACGAGGTTAGGTGAACCGAAAGAGGAAGAGAAGCGATTCCATGATTGCTTTGTCTGCTTCTGTTACAAAGGAGTAAAATATTTGCCTGACAACCCTAGAATCCCGCCTGGGTAGGATTTTCTCCTCTCATAGTAAGGTTGTGAGTTGACTGTTACAATACCTGAAGTAAAATGCCCTTGAGGCTGTTTTCAGGATGTTGATAAATAAATATTATCCCTCATTTTTCTCTTAATCATCTGGTGCATGGCACTTGCAAGGAAGAGTTGGGTATTCTTGATGTACATGGCGTTCAAAGGAAGGATAGGAAATCTTTGAGGATGAACTCATAGTCCTGACCTGGACGAGGGAGGGATATTAAACGTCGGGGTTAAGAAGATGACCCCTCTAGTTGCTCATAAACCAACCAAAACGTTGCCTAAAACATATAAATTTCCGGATTCAACGTCGAGAAGCCTTAACCTTTCCCTTTAGATGAAAAAAAAAACCATTATTCTCTTTCCAAGCTCTTTTTCAGCTGCCCCCAACGGTTCCAAAATCCTACGGCCCACCATCGTAAAACATGATTCGAGGTAGTGGAGACTGGGTTGACAGGATATTGAGAGCGTACGGGATGGAAAAAAGTCTTAAAACTAGAGCAAACCCTTGTGTAGGCTGATGAAGAAAGTAATACATGAAAGAAATGTAACTAGCATCGTTGGAAAGTGAAGAACCTACCAGTAAAAGATTTTTGAGAATTGGCAAGGAAAGTAAAAGTTATACTAATGGTTTTGAAAGAAATTCGATAGCTAGGTAATTTCAAACCTTACAATAAGAAAAATATGTGAATTAGTGATTTATCTTCACCTTTTCTACATAACTATCCTGCCCTAGCCTACCACTTGGAGACAGGGGCATCAGCAATCGAGGACAAAGAGGAGTAGGTATCACTCCTTCGAATGCGAGCCGAGCATATATGATGCTTAATTTTGGTGACTGAGCCGGTGTTTCACAGGCCAGAGAAAATAAGAACCTACAGAAAACATAATCTTTATTTCCGTACAAAATACATATTGCGTGAAGCTTTAAGGACTCATTTCGTTAAAATAATATGCCCAATACTTCTTTCAAAAATATGACAATCGGAACGCTAAAACCCAAGGTCTATAACACCACAGGGCACATAACTGAAGGAAGAATTAGGTTAGAGAGTGCTCAACTAATTAGGCATAAATATATGAGCCTTAACAACAGTATAACAATGACTTAAAAACAAATTCATCGAAAAAATAACAACAATTGGCCAGAATCAAGCGGGTCTATCGATAGACAATGGAACTACATGTCGAAATGCCGGAATGAAATGGAACTGTCCGTTGGTACCTAATATTTAATTGCTTAAAACCGCATCATTTTTCAGCATAGTTCTTCACAGTTACATAAGGATTATTGTTCAGGTTTACGCGAAATCTATTAATTTAATTTATTTCATTACCCAGTTCCATCACGTTTGGTTGCATTATGTAAAACGTTTCACCTCTCAACCTGAGGCGTCTTCGGGAAAGAGACGCCCGCTAAAGTTAGGGAATTTGTGACGCTGATTGACGCATGTAATCCTGATATTGTGATCGGTACAGAATCTTGGCTTGGTGATCAAATTATGTCTAGCGAAATTTTTCCGCAAAATTTCACGGTTTACAGAAGGGATAGGCATGGAAGAGGAGGAGGTATATTTATCTGCGTACTTAACACAGTCATAAGTTCTCTGGATTGGGTAAGAAACGATTGTGAGATGATGTGTGTTCAAGTAAGAAGTCGGAAAGATGGCAGATGTTTAAAAGTAATATCGGCGTACAGAAGTCCCAACGAGGGATTGGGCACCGTTGAAATCTTAGCAGATGTGTGTGCGGAAAATCCCGCGGGACACACACTGATTGCAGGGGATTTAAACCTTCCGGGTATTCAGTGGTCTAGCGAGGAGGCCGCAGTAGGGGGTGGGAGGGCTCAGGAAATAGTTGACCGTCTCATAAAGGAAGAGGGCTTTGTGCAGATAGTGGGAAAACCCACGCGGGGGATGAACACCCTCGACGTTATATTATTAAGACCAGACAATTGGGTTCGGAGCGTTGATGTCTTTCCGGGAATTAGCGACCATTCAGCTGTGTGCGCTTATCTCAACTGGGAAGGCGCTAAGGGTGAACATGCTGAAAGAAAAATGAAAATATGGCAATATAACCGAGGGGACCGTAACGGGTTTCAAACGTTCTTGAGAGACAAGTACCCCAAGTGGGTTAGTGGAGGGAAAAATGTAGAAGAAATCTGGGAGGGATTTAAAAATATATTGGAAGAAGGTTTAAACCTCTTTGTCCCAAATAGATCTATCAAGTCGAATACGGATCCCGAATTTTACACTAAAAATATCAGATCTCTGAAAAGAAAAGTAAGAATTAGCCACAGAAAACGAAATGATAGCTTGGATTCATTAAAACATTATAAAACATTAATCCGTACATTAAATAGGGAAAAGAAAATAGCCAAGGATAATTTCTTACAGAACGCAATCATGAATGATAACGGCAACCGGTTTTTTAAATACATGAGGAGGATGAAAGGTAACAAGGTAGCAATAGAAGTCGTAAAAAATCTGGATGGTACCCTAATTACAGATGATAAAGAGAAGGCCAATGCTTTCAACAGTTGGTACGCAAGCGTTTTTTCGGGGAAGGGAAATAAAACAGTCTCAATAGAAAATGTAATACAGTGTACAAGATATGAGAAAGGAAACGGGTTAGTTATTTCCAGACCAATCCAAACCTCACTCTCCGAAATTTGCAACAGCATAAGAAAAATGCGTAGAAATAAGTCAGTTGGTCCCGATGGTATTGCCATTGATTTGCTAAAACTGGGTGGTCTAGCTGTTTCGAAATATATTTACCATTTATTCAATGTCACCATGAATAATAGCGCCTTACCTGGTGACTGGAAGAAAGCCCGAGTAATTCCAATATTTAAAGGGGGTGATAAAGTCCTTGTTGAAAATTACAGACCGGTTAGTTTGACCTCCGTAGTCTGTAAGTTGTTAGAAAAGATAGTGGCTAATTACCTTCGGGATTTATGGGAGAGCGAAAACTGGTTGTCAAATCGACAGCATGGATTTAGAAAGGGTCACTCAACTGAAACTCAGTTGCTAGGGTTTTGCCAAGAAATTGCTGACTCCATGGATGTGGGAGTAGAATTAGATGCGATTATTGTCGACCTTTCTAAAGCATTCGACAAAGTGGATCATAAACGGCTTATGGAAAAAATGAAGAAATTACCGTTGCATGTAGATGGAAGAGTTATATTGTGGATTAAAGATTTTCTCAAAGATAGAACCCAGAGGGTTAAAGTGGGTGAAGAATGCTCTGAACTAGCCAAGGTAGCATCGGGTGTCCCTCAAGGCAGCGTCCTTGGACCTTTATTGTTCTTAATTTACCTAAACGACCTTCCAGGAATGATAAACTCTAGCATAAGACTTTTTGCAGACGACTGCATCATTTATCGAAGAATAGGTAATCTGAGCGACCATGAAGCCCTTCAGGACGATGTTAACAATTTGATGAGTTGGGTATCGTTAAATGGGATGGATATAAATGTACCAAAATGCAAGTATGTTAACTTTAGCAATAAAATTATTTCCACAAATAGAATATACGAATTCTCTGGCAATGCAATTCCGAAATCCGATAGCTGTAAGTATTTAGGTGTTCATTTGACCAATAATTTAGACTGGGAATTAAATGTGAATTGCATGACCAAAAAGGCGTTCAAAACGCTGCATTGGGTAATGAGAAACCTCAAAGGCAGCCGTAAGATTACAAAGAATATGGCCTATAAAACACTGGTTCGCCCTATCTTAGAGTACGCTTCTCTTGTATGGGATCCACACAAAAAAGGTCAGGATATTAAATTGGAGAAAGTGCAAAGAAAAGCAGCCAGGTATGTGTTAGGAAGATATAAGAAAACGGAAAGTGTTGAGAAAATGATCCACGAACTAGGATGGGATAGCTTAAAGCAAAGGAGGAAAAGGAGCAGGCTATGTGGGATGTACAGAATAGTTACCGGGGAAAGAGCATGGGACGACCTAGGGAAGGAAATATTAAAGCCAAACTTTGTTGGAAAGAATGATCACCAATTTAAGATAAAGTGCCGATCACAAAGGACTAATGTTAAGAAGTTTTCATACCTAAATAGAACAATACTTGACTGGAACGATCTACCAGCAAGGGTTCTCGAACCCTTCCCAAAAAATGTAAATATATTTAAGAATAGGTCGAAAAAGGATGTTTTTATCATTTAATTGTAAGGTATTGTTAACCAGGGCGATGATGTATATTGTTCGTACCTTGTTTATCTATGTTACCACCGGGCCAATTGTCCACTTGTAACATTGTCAATATAATAATAATAATAATAATAATAATAATAATAAAGTTCTGAGCTGTCAGGCAAGAACAAGGTTCTTGCCACGAACATGTTCGCGGTTCCTACACTGCTGTATACCTTCGGATGCATGAAGTGGAACGTCAACGAGTTGCAGAACCTCGATAGGGGAACGAGGAAGATGATGACCATCTATAGAAGTCTTCATCCGAAATCTTCCGTCGCCAGATTGTATCTCCCTCGCAATGTAGGTGGTAGAGGACTATTGAGTCTGGAATGTCTCCACAACAGAGTTGTCCTGGGTACAGCTTGCCGAGTTTTGAAAAGCAGGGACCCCCTGCTCAATCTCGTGAGTGATCACGAGAGTGCGGGAGCAGGGGCGTTTCTCTTCCAGGCGGCAAAGAGGGCAGCGGACGAAACCGGTCTCGACTTCGACCCGTCATCCGACGGAAGCGACAATGACACGACCATCTTGTCATTGAAGGCAGACGTCCTCAAGCTCGAAATAAAAAAAGCCGAGCAGAAGGCCTTGCTCAAGGAGCATACCGATAAGCCCATGCATGGAGGTTTTTATCGAAACATCGAAAAGCATGGGCTATCGAAGGAGCTAACGTTTGCCTTCCTACGCTCCGCCGGTCTGAAGTCCGAGACCGAGGGTTTTGTCCTCGCGTGCCAGGATGGTGTCATAAACACACTCGTGTACCGCCGCATTATATTCAAGGCGGAGGTTGCGGACACGAAATGTAGGGCGTGCCGAGCCCAGCCGGAGACTTTGAGTCACCTTCTCTCCGGCTGTAGTTATTACGCTAAATCAGCATATTTAGCTCGGCACAACGCGGCCCTACGAGTGTTATACTTTCATTTTCGACATCATTATGGCATCGACGAAACACCTGTGCTGCCCTATGCCCCTGGAGATATTGAGTCCGTCGTGGAGAACGATAAATGTACGATCTGGTGGAATTACTCCTTTTCCACCACCAGGCAGTTGGAGGCGACCAAGCCTGATATCGTTCTCCTCGACCACCTCACACGCTCCATGTTCGTGATCGAGTTTTCGGCTCCGGCTGAAACTAACATGGATGCGAAGGAGGTGGAAAAACGGACGAAATATCAAGACCTGCTTTTCGAACTTCGACAGATGTACCCCGGACACTCTGTGAAACTGGTGGTCCTCATCATAGGTGTGCTCGGTGGAGTTAAGGGCTCGCTGCTAAATAACATCAAGTGTATTCCGTCCTGCGTGGCACAGGCGGAATTACTAGTTGCACGCATGCAGAAGGCCGTCATCCTGGGGTCACTCCGTTTACTGCGGACGCATGACCCTACCGCAGCGTAGCCACACATCTGATGGGCGTCGGACGTGGCTGCGATTACTGCCTAACCCCTCTCGAGTCTTCGGCCATTATGACGGCAATGAAACCTGATGCTTGCCGGGGACTCGGAGGGTCATGTTACAACTGTAACAATTAAAATAATAATAATAAGGGTACGAAATCCGGACCACCAGCCTCCACGTGGCGTACCTGGCAACGGCTCTTGCCGGCTAATGGTGGACGTCTGCGTGTGGGGCTAACCACCCTACACGCAGTAAAACTGGTTCCCAATAGGAATACAGAGAAAGCCACCCACAACCGGCCCCTCTCGGATGGGGGCCCTAGTACAGTTGGGTGTGGCAATACAAATACCACCGTAACGGGAGCCCGGATGCAGTGGACGGAAGCCCTAAGGGGCGACCTCCTCGCATGCCATGCTGCCAGCGAGCCCGAACGCAGGGGTTATATGGCAAGGATGCACTCTTTGTGGTGTGAGATGCATCCAGAACACGACCACCTATCGCAGCAGAATCTGCGCGATTATGCCAACCACCTGCGAAAAAAGGAAACTCTCCACCAACCGCCAGTTCAGAGGAACACACCACCGGCCAGACCACTCTCCCCGACACAGGCAGCCTCTGCACCACCTGAGGCTAGAACGGCACTCATGCCGCTGTCTATGTCAAATGGAGAAGAAGCTGGTCAGGCCGTCGCTGAACTACGAACGCGGTTGTTAAGCACAATATCTTATGATGATGGACAACCTAGGCCGAGAGACATCCACCGGAAGATCTCTCTGCGGGGTAACCACCTGCCCCAGTTGAATGGTCTTATCGACGAAATCCTAACGGAAACGTCGGACCTTTGGACGGTAAATTGCGTGGTCTATGCTGCTGCCAAAATTATGGCTCACTCCCAAAAGAACACCTCTTGGGAGGACAAAGCAGCAAAGAGGCTTGAACAGTTGGAGGCCAAGATCACGCAGGCGAGACAACAGGCGTCGAGAATTCAGTGTGTGATGGAATACATCTTATCTGGGCGAACTTTCACTCCTAAAGTTCGGCGCATAGCGCGCAGTCTCAGGTACAACCATCACACGCTGAATAAAAGCGTGCTGCTTACCATTAAGCAGCACGCGGTCGATAGAGTTCGGGCACTCACCACGGCCCGGAAAAAACTCCTGAAGAAGAGTAGGGGCGTGAGAGAAAATGCCACCTTTCTCCTTCAGCCGTCCCGTCTCTTTCGACCACCTCCGCCTGTTGTTGAATCTCCGCCACCCGTCCAAGAGGTTGAACGTTTCTGGAAGGAAATATACGAAACGTCGAAGCCATTCAACGGAGACACTCCGGCCATAGGCCTCTTTAAAGAGGTTTGTGACCGCCACCTACAAGATGTGGATGGACCTCTTTCAGTCACCGAAAGTGACGTGAAGAAGGCCTTCTCTGGCAAGAAGAATTTCTCGGCTCCAGGAATGGATGCCGTGAATAACTTCTGGTGGAAGAAATTTACTTCCACCCACCAACACCTCGCCAGAATCTTCACGTCCTTTCTAAATGGTGGAAAACCAATTCCACCTTGGCTGACTGAGGGACGCACGGTTTTAATACCTAAGAAGGGAGACTTGTCCAATCCAAAGAACTACCGCCCTATAACCTGCCTCAACACTGTATATAAGGCGTTCACCTCGATCTTGAGCGACCTTATCCTACACCAAGTCCAGCCGGTTTGGGAGGAGGTGTACGAGCAGAGGGGCTCAAAGCGAGGAATCGCGGGATGCAAGGACAACCTGCTCATTGATAGGTGCATATGCCAGGATGCCATCCGGCATAAGCGAAACCTATCAATGGCCTGGGTGGACTACAAGAAGGCTTTTGACACCACTTCGCATGAGCTATTGATCGCCATGCTGAAGTTGATGAAAGTCCACCCTGGGGTTGTGTCCTGCATCCAACGCCTGTTACCACTGTGGAAAACGCGCTTCGTTCTGACCTCAGGCAAGCGGTCAGTTTCCACAGAGTTGGTAACATACCACCGTGGCGTTTTTCAAGGCGACAGCTTGAGCCCCCTACTGTTCTGTATTTCCCTCCTACCCCTGTCCCTTAGGCTGCGACGAGGTAAAGGATACATGTGTGGTGTTCCAGGTGACAGGAAGCATAAGGTCACCCATTTGTTTTATATGGATGACCTGAAGCTGTACGCTTCTAATGCGAAAGACCTTCGCACTGCCCTGGACACCGTACTGGAATACAGTGAGGCTATAGGAATGGAGTTCGGATTGGACAAGTGTGCATCCATCCACTTGGCGAGAGGAAGATTTTCGGAGATCAAGGAAGACGTGCAACTTGTTGACGGGAGCGTCATTCGTCACCTCGAGGACGATGACAGCTATGAATATCTCGGCGTCCCCCAGCGCCGAATGCAGGAGGTTACAGCAGTGAAGGAAAGGCTCACCGCCAAATACAGACAGACTCTCAGGAACATCTGGAGTTCTGAGCTGTCAGGCAAGAACAAGGTTCTTGCCACGAACATGTTCGCGGTTCCTACACTGCTGTATACCTTCGGATGCATGAAGTGGAACGTCAACGAGTTGCAGAACCTCGATAGGGGAACGAGGAAGATGATGACCATCTATAGAAGTCTTCATCCGAAATCTTCCGTCGCCAGATTGTATCTCCCTCGCAATGTAGGTGGTAGAGGACTATTGAGTCTGGAATGTCTCCACAACAGAGTTGTCCTGGGTACAGCTTGCCGAGTTTTGAAAAGCAGGGACCCCCTGCTCAATCTCGTGAGTGATCACGAGAGTGCGGGAGCAGGGGCGTTTCTCTTCCAGGCGGCAAAGAGGGCAGCGGACGAAACCGGTCTCGACTTCGACCCGTCATCCGACGGAAGCGACAATGACACGACCATCTTGTCATTGAAGGCAGACGTCCTCAAGCTCGAAATAAAAAAAGCCGAGCAGAAGGCCTTGCTCAAGGAGCATACCGATAAGCCCATGCATGGAGGTTTTTATCGAAACATCGAAAAGCATGGGCTATCGAAGGAGCTAACGTTTGCCTTCCTACGCTCCGCCGGTCTGAAGTCCGAGACCGAGGGTTTTGTCCTCGCGTGCCAGGATGGTGTCATAAACACACTCGTGTACCGCCGCATTATATTCAAGGCGGAGGTTGCGGACACGAAATGTAGGGCGTGCCGAGCCCAGCCGGAGACTTTGAGTCACCTTCTCTCCGGCTGTAGTTATTACGCTAAATCAGCATATTTAGCTCGGCACAACGCGGCCCTACGAGTGTTATACTTTCATTTTCGACATCATTATGGCATCGACGAAACACCTGTGCTGCCCTATGCCCCTGGAGATATTGAGTCCGTCGTGGAGAACGATAAATGTACGATCTGGTGGAATTACTCCTTTTCCACCACCAGGCAGTTGGAGGCGACCAAGCCTGATATCGTTCTCCTCGACCACCTCACACGCTCCATGTTCGTGATCGAGTTTTCGGCTCCGGCTGAAACTAACATGGATGCGAAGGAGGTGGAAAAACGGACGAAATATCAAGACCTGCTTTTCGAACTTCGACAGATGTACCCCGGACACTCTGTGAAACTGGTGGTCCTCATCATAGGTGTGCTCGGTGGAGTTAAGGGCTCGCTGCTAAATAACATCAAGTGTATTCCGTCCTGCGTGGCACAGGCGGAATTACTAGTTGCACGCATGCAGAAGGCCGTCATCCTGGGGTCACTCCGTTTACTGCGGACGCATGACCCTACCGCAGCGTAGCCACACATCTGATGGGCGTCGGACGTGGCTGCGATTACTGCCTAACCCCTCTCGAGTCTTCGGCCATTATGACGGCAATGAAACCTGATGCTTGCCGGGGACTCGGAGGGTCATGTTACAACTGTAACAATTAAAATAATAATAATAATAATATTGCGCAATATGCCCGGTCAGAACCAGGATACAAAATTGACTTAGGCAGCAATGAAGTGCAACAAAGAGAAAATCGTCATATTCTCATACTAATAAGAGAAGTCTCATACTAAGAAGAGAATAAAAATAATGAAGAATCTTCGGCCGGGAAGACTGTTATTCGCTGGCGTCCACGAGAAAGATATTAATTACTTGACATCATTAAACGGCAATCAGGGCGCTCAGATTCAAATTTGAACTACAACAGCTAATGACATTGCTGCTTAGCAACCAGGTACCATAAATGTGGCAGGCGGATTGCAACAAGAATACCTCTTCCAGAAAACCCCTCCTGAATGAGAAGTGAAACGTGTTATAATAAGCAGTCAAAAGCGATGGAACCAGAAAATAAAATCAATCAGCTACGTAAGGACTCTGCGGAGAAAAATTTCCAATAATTAGGTAGGTACAACTTCACAGTAACCATTGTTAGGAAATTGCAGCGCATCAAAAGGGCGGGTATTGCAGAAAAAGAGTGATAAAGCTTCTCGGAAAATCGGTTATCTTGAAATAGTATCAGCATTTCGGCCAGATATTTCAAATGAAATTCAGCAGCTATAGGTCATCAGAAATAAATGTAGAGTTCCTAATATAGCTAAGGCACCATCAATGCCATTTTTTCACCCCCGATTGACAGAAATTCGGGTACTGAAAGTTGGGAGTATGTTTGCATTGGTCATGGCACTAACGAGCAAGGTATAACTTGGTTGAAAGCAACGAGATAGAGTAAACAAAGAGGGGCAAAGCATCCCACCATATTTGAAGCCACTTTCCCAGGACAACACCACGGCAGAGAAGGGAAATATAGCTGTGGTATTTGAGCTTAATCTCATGTTAACTCGATCGTCTTACGTCCAAACGCGAAAAATAATCACATATCCTTCGGTTATTGGGGTAATACAGCATTTACACTCTGATCGCGAATGTTTTCTCCAATATATAGCATTTGAACGGTTGATGAATGCTAAATGTCAACCCCAAATTTCCATCTTTGCTGACAAACGATAAGCCATTTTCAACAGAATTATGAAGCCAGTATCCAATGACTTATACTAAATTTGAATTTAACTTTACACTAAAGACGGTGAACTTTTCCATGAAAAATACATTTGACTTGACCGGGATTCGAACTCGGATCTCCCAATTGCCTGTCAGATGTGTTAGTCAGTTGCACCACCAAGCCATTTAAATTCAAGGCGAATTTCAGCAGGGCAATAAACATACGAACAAGATGTTCGCGTCCCCTGTCTACACTGTAAGCACAGGAAACGTGGTTGTGCATGATATGCCACAGTCGTGGAGAATAAACCTGCATATTACACCATTTGTATAAATTCAAAGATTGGAAATTTGCATTTAACTAGTTCATTGAACAAAAAAAGACTTGCCTTATACAGTAAAATGTGGCTTTGAAATTAAATATATACTATATGGAAAACTTTGCCATTGATCATTTACAGCTAACACAACCACATTCCCCCGAACATTAACTTATGAAAGGTACTGCATAAGGGATTAAGTACTTCCTTCTGCTCCTCTCTTAGATATATTTGTCCTCAAAATGCTGACAACATGCTTACTTGAAAAATGTAATTGCTGAAGCTTTTCACTGTGCCAAAAGATAATGTCATACGCCGCATTAGAGTTGGCCTATTGTGAAAATGTTAAATTTAACCCTATTTAACTTCGTTAACCTTCGACCTCGTGATGTACTCAACTGCATAAATTAGCTCCTTGCCGGTTCCCGTAATGGTGGCCATTAGTTCACTTGACTTCAATTGGAGGGCGCTGTTGTTAATAGGATAGCCCCACCATATTTAATACAGCTCGTCGGTTATTAGCTACTGGCACCTGAGCAGAAAACTTTCCTCGGTATAGACAATTCGAACTTTTGACGAATTACAGCTGGATGGGGGTGTGGGCGGTAGTGATCACAAGGGTGGCAATTTCCTCTCTTTCTGCCATTGCACACATCAAAGTTCCACGAAATGTCAACCGAGCTTTAATGCCGACTGATTAAGGAGCCTAAGGAAGGAGGGAAATTCATGTCACCGCCATCGGAATTGCAGTAAGTAACGAAGTGGGAAGGTGCTAGAAAAGCTCTGAGAACAATGTAAAACACACACTGAGGTAGACAAAAAAAACAGGGATGTGACGACGCCGAAAGGGATGCTGGTTGGAGCATGAACAAACAGTCACACAAATATAAACTCCGAAGTCGCCGGAGAACGAAATGGATAATCCGATTTCGTCCGTTTGACATCTAATTCTCTCACACACAAACTCCAAAATCCGGCGAACAGAGGGATCAAGCGTCAAAAAGGCATATGGTGCTAAGCCCTCGTTTGCATCACTGATCAAATTCTCCTGAGCATATATCATCTAATTATGACAAAGTGGGAAATTTCCGGGAAATAAAAAAAAATTAAAACGTTTGGAGGACCCCCAGCCTTCTCCCTTATTATTTCCGAGAGCAATACCCCTTTGAAACTCCATGGAAATCGCCTTTATTATTTCAAGGTTTTTGAGAATCAACATGTTTGGCCTAATTATTTGAGGAAATTTTCGCTGGAAACAAAGGCAGCAATGCTCTGTAAAGCATTTTCCTTTCTCTCTCTCAGGCGATTGCCCTCATCAAGTCCCCGTATTAATCGCATAATAAAGATGGGGGACTCAATTTAATTACCTTCAGAGCAGGAAGTTTACTCTCCGATATAACCGAGGTCAAGCAAAATTAAAGTAACTCAATTAAGTCAGATACTGTTGGCTCAGGCAGCAAAGGTGAAAATTTATCTTTCAGGAAGGGAATATTATCAGTTTCGTGATGACAATCTGCGTGAGGTTCCAAGAACTATAATTAACATAGAGAATTTAACAAAATTACTTTATTATATCCTATCTCGAGGCATTTTAAAAACAATATATATAACATTTACTCAATAAATAATATCACGGGAAAATTCTGCTTAATGTCTATATAGATTTTTCAATTTTTTGAGCATGTGCGTTAACGAAGTCTTTTTTAACAATCAAGCAAGCCAGGGAAAGTCTAACTTTAAGGAAGGAAGCATTCCCTTTTCATTACGCTCTTGGCATGATAAGTATTGCTCACAAGTTATAACATTTTGAATATGAAGTTTTTGAATATTCAACTGCCTACGCCACTTGGAATTTTACCTCGGGACACGAAGGCCCGATATGGACTGGACCGAAACTAAAAAATTAATTGATCAATAATATTGAAATTCCTCCATCATGCTTCTTACCAATTATTTCAATTTTAAGATAAAACTTTAATATGATCTCTATTAGGATGGCTGGAGCGGTAATCGTCGGTCATTGGATGGACATATTAATTATTTTTAAAGTAGGTCGGAAAAATTTCTAGGACCACATTTCATTTAATTACATTTGTTAATGCGGTGGAACTCACCATGCATGCAGTTATGGAGTTGATATAAGAATTATGCGTTACATTTTTTGCCTTATTTAAAGCATGTTATGACTAAAGTTTTCGGGGCAGTATACGAAATATAGTTGGCATTATATTTAAGTATGTTGCTTACGAATATTGGACTCGACGTGACAGCTTGATATTTGTTAGCAACACTCATAATGATAAGAAATGTATAATCTCGCGTTTAGAAGAAAAGCTGTAGACAGTTAATCGAATTATTACGAAATATATCAAGTGCCATAAGGAATAAAATTAGTTACGAGTTTTCCACTATTTTATATTTAATATTTATTTTTATGAGACTATAGCTATTAATAATGGTTATAACCCAAAACTTATTGACCAAATAGTTAGGAAGAAATTAAAACAAAAATCCATTAACACAATAATCAGCCTCACTCTAGCATCATTCCCAAACTCTGGCGTATAATTCCCTATTTAGGCCACCGCTCCTATAAAATTGCCAAAATCTTCCCCAAAGAAATAGACAAAATTTCATTTTACACGTCATACAACCTCTCTAAACTCTTATTCCATTCAAAAAACAAAATTGAAGGATAAAAAAGTGGAGTATATAAAGTAAGTTGTAACTCATGCCCTACAGTTTATATTGGTCAGACTGGACGAAGTTTTAATACACGGCTTAAAGAACATCGAAGATGCCTAAGGAATGGTAATGACAACTCCATGATAGCCAAACACAACATGGAAAATAATCATGACGGCAACTTCCAACGAAACATAATGCATTTGGAAAGTAAAGGAAGCAAATTAGATATTTATGAGCAGCTCGGAATAACTCAGCTCAGTCTTGGTCAAATTCTGCTTATGAACGAAAACATATTTCAATCCCACTCCCCGTTACTCTCCATTAGATTCTCACAATAGTAGCTTCAGCCTTCCCCGTCAATACTTCCAACCTTATTTTTTCACTCCCTAACAACCATCTTTAAATATGTAAATAGTATTTTTTTATTATATTATAACCGTGCTTGACAATGAGTTAATACATCGAAGCATATATTCAATATAAAAAAAGGAAAAATGCTAAGTAATATCATTCCTAATGAATACATTCCTCCACATCTGCCCGAAACAACTTTATTCAAGTACCATAAGGCTACGTGTTAAAATAGCATTGAATTGCCGAAAAACCTAATCGGTATTATAATATTTTGTTCACTTTTATCTACAGACATCACGCAATGAGAACGCTTTTCTGCAAATTTGTACACAAACAAAAATTGCTTCAACCACCTTAAGGCTAGAGAAAAATCTCGCTCAACTACCTCTCGTTTAAAAACTCCAATTCAAGGTTTTAGAAATGCTGAGGGTGATTTTCCCCCCACACCGATGCACATCCACAAACTCCCAATCACTCGCCTCCCTCCACCCCCTATCTTCGTCGAGTCCACTGTCCTACACGGCGTGGGGCTGCTGAGGGGAAGGGTGACTTCCAGCCCCCCCTCTCTCCCCTTCCAACCTGCCCTGCGATCACAGGCAACCCCCAGACCATCGGTGGTAATCCAGCTCTCGGCACTTCCGCCCCCGTCCGTGAGGGCAGAGAGTCACGCGAAGGGCAGTGGAGGACAAAAGGGGGAGATGGGAAGGGCATCGTCTCCAGACTAGATCACCCTCTCCTCCCTCCCCACCACACCCCCATGATTTGAGAGGATAAAGAGACGACTGTCGGAGCGGGGAGAAGGCGCACGGTAAGGCGTGGGGTAAGTGGTGGCGCACGCACGAAGCGAACGAGAGAAAAAGAGAACGCGGATGAAGCGAAGTCAGTTCACCAAAGAAGGTGAAATTCCCAATTTAAAAAATCATTTGACTTGACGGAGATTCGAACCCGGATATCCCAATTGCCTGTCAGGTGTGTTTGCCAGTTACACCACCAAGCCATCTTAATTCAAGGCGAATTTCAGCGGGGGTTTAATATGCGTACCATATCATTTGTGCAATCGCAATGATTGAAAATTGCGAAGTAAGTTCTATCATTACCGTGTGACTCAGAATATATACTTAGATAGTTTGAGCGAGTAGTCGTAATAGAGACCATATCCCAATTTTACATTAAAATCTAGGCTGCATTGTGCTAAGGCTGAAGAAAATATGACGATATAATTGAGGCAAAAACTTCGTTTAATGGAACTAAGCTTCTCATTAATTATCTAAATATATATGTATATCCAACAAATTTACCGGCATTTTCAGCGTAATGCGTGACAAAACTAATCAAATCAACATTAATGTAATGGACTCAAACATGCATAGGTACGTGCAAAAGTCTTTGACTTGATTAGTCACGCCATACGCTGAAAATGCCTTAAGAGTCGAAATTGTTTATGATTTTAAAAATTAAATACCGTTAGTAATGAGTTTTTTTTTTAATAATTGACAAAATATACGAGCTACCCAAAGTTAAATTTATGACGCGATCTATGTGCCAGAACAAACTCATTAAAAAAAATAGTTTCCCAGGAATGCATAGCCGTGGAAAACGGCTAGCATCTTACGGCGAAATCTTGAAAAGTAGTGCGGTTAAGCGGCTGATGTTTTCATATCGTTGGAAAGGTTCAGCTTTGGAAAACTACCAAAATTCCACCGTTTTGCTTGTACTTAAAAAATTAATGGTGCCACCGATCACATTCCTTAGCCATTATAAAACGTAATCATAATTCATAGAATATGTACTTATTTTAAATTAACAATATTACCAGCCATATAAACTGACTGAAGCGCCATTTCCGTTGGGTTTACGCACCAATTTATAAGACGGAAATATGCTGAAATTTTATTATAATGCAATATCACTTCCAATAAAATGTTTTTCTGGAAAATATCATTTATATTAGATAAAAAATTCTAATTTTTACCATTTTTAACTCATTCTTGCATTTCAAGTAACCACGGCACGTTAACACCTCTTAATTTGATGTTTACTTCACCGGAAGCAATACCGAGGAAAGGAATTATTTTGTTGCTTAAATCGAGTAAAAAACGAGATTTTCTGCAATAGTAAGAATACAAATAAAAGGGAATTTAAGTCATTGCAAAGTGAAAGGACCTTCAAAGAATCCCCGTCACCATGATGAACAGTATCGATCGAATTCAAGCGAGTCTCAAACCTTTCATCTGCAAACAATCTGCGATCGTATCATCACCGCGACTGCAAAACGATATCGCTTCAACTTTTTTCACGGGCCTTTAGTAAGAAACTCGAAAAAATGTGGCAAATATTACAATCAGCAACTAAACACAAAATGACGACTTTTTAAAATTTGTTATCTTTCATCTTTCCAGATGGGTTTTTACACTAATTTACAACCTTCGTAATACTTGGACATCTTCGTGAATTTTTCATTAATAGGCCGTGGGCTCGAATTCTGCCACAGGTGCGAACGTAGTGTTTGTCTATGGTCGCGTCTTTAGCCAATAATGCCAGTTAAAGATAAGATCATCCTAATTGGAGAGTTAAAAGCTAGTAGATGACCTGTATTTGGGATACCAAAGGATGAATATACGAGAGAAAGAACATTTATAGGCAGCTATCCCTACATCATTTCATACCCTACATCCGCCATATTGTCACACCACTGCAAACCCCGAATAATAGAAAATCATATTCGTCGGGAACGTGTAATGAAGCTAATCTTCGCGCCAAATTACTATATGCTAAATCAAATTCTCCATTTTACGAGTGCTTCCTTCTCTGCTGATGTATTTTCATACTCACAAGCATTACATTATTTTACAGGACATTTATACATTTCCGGGACAAAAAAATCATGTCAATGCATGCATGCTAGAAGTACGTATTCATCAATATCACTTCCACGCCAGGCGCTCTACTACGTAACCATTCAACTCCGCTTTTTATAAAAAGTTACTTTCACTACACCAGGTTTTTTTTTATTCCTAACGGACTTAGGTTCCATATTTTCAAGTTGATGCTCGTTTCATTTGTTTTAAATCTATATTTACTTAGCTTTTTATTTATTAAGAATGCTGATTGCATTTCAATAATAATGCAATCACTGTTAAAAACAACAATAGTCAACGACGCGAAAATCGACGCTCCAAAATCTCACACCATGGGTCAAACACGACCCAAAGTGAAAAAAATAATCATTCTTACTACTTATGGTGGGTACTGTTCGGTAAAACTGGTTGACGTAAAAATTATTAAGTCTGTCAAAGACATACCTAGATTAAGATTTATGTCTTGGCCTTTAGAGAAAAGTTATTATTCTAAGAATGTTTGCATGCCTGGGGCATGTCTATGGTCAATAAAACCCCTAATATAAACCACTTGATGCACGCTATGAAAGCCACTTGAATGAAACGAAACCATAAAACTTCGGGGATATCCCGAGGCGCCACGCCCAGAATTCCAGAGAGGCCGCAATTCCAGCCGATTACACAAATACATATTTTCCATTTTTCGGAGAGAATGAGGTAAATGGAAAGGTTCCTCCGCCTTTCAGCGAAATTCTCAATTCGAATTACAGCCGCATGAGGTAAAAGCGAATGGAAGGCGCTTAGCCATTTCCCGTGTCAAGCAAGCAGGCCTCGCCAGCGTCAATAAAAAAATTAAATGTGTATAAACTGATCCCTGGCCTTCACCTACCTTTTATCGGGAGAGTAAAAAATGGGGTGCATCCAATGATTACAGAACTGCGACACTTTATAAGGGAGTGAAGCAGAGGGTATTAGAATTCCAGCCATTGTTTTCATTTATGAGGATGAAAAGATTGTCATGTATAGTAAGTTGAATTCAGAGCAGTATAGCAAGTACAAGAAGTATAGCAAGTTGAATTCAGAGCTACGGCTGCTTTAGTATGGTAAAAATTACGCGGAGAGAAAATAAAATATTTAAACCTATTAGTCCCAATATCTATCTTCCTTATTTTGTCTGGGCGGTCCTATCCACAAATGTGTTGAGGGAGCATAGTAATCTAGACAGTATTCATTGAAAGACTTACGCCATTCTAAACAATCCATAATGTTTGCATTTTACAAAACTTTCACTATTTTTTTAGCTATATACAACTCAGCGGAAATTGCCACCCTCCTATCAGTGAGAGACCATGTGGGGCGCTGTCCTCCACAATAACCCACAAAATGTTTGACTTATTTCTGACGAAACATCTTTTAAGCTAAAATGCATGATAGATTAAAAAAATGAACGGCAACAGATTGTTATAATTTATACAAGAAAAGTGACTATTTATTCGATTGTTGTTTATTAAATGAGTTAATACAGCGCGTTGGGTGGAAATTGGCGTAGCAGCAAGGACATTAGAAGGATAACTGCGCTAGCTAAAGAAGCGTCCAGTAATATGCAATGAGGGGCCTTTGCTATATTCTTCTTCTTTCACAGCTCTACAGCCCGGTGTGGGCCTTGGCTTCCTCAGTTATATGCCTCCATTAGGCTCTCCTTCTTGCTTTCTCTCTCCATCTTCCAATCCCCATTGCCTTCAGGTCCTCTTCAACATCTTGCAGCCATCTTTTGCGTGGTCTTCCTCTCCTACTCCCTTCCATCTTGCTATTTAATAATAATTTGGGCATTCTATACTCTTCAATCGTTTCAACATGGCCCAACCATGACAGTCGCAATGACTTCGAGAACCTAACTATATCCTTCTCTTCCAACATTTCATTTATTTCATAGTTCATTCTTATTCTCCACGTTTCTCCTTCTTTCACTGGATCATAGATTCTCCATATTATTTTCCTTTCAAATCTTCTTAATGTTTCTTCGTCTTGTTTGGATAGGACCCATATCTCAGCTCCATATACAATTACTGGTCTTATCATTTTCTCATAAATTTTCAATTTAGCTTTCCTGGACAGAAGAGTTGATTTGAGGAGGGGTAAATTTGCGAAATAGGCCTTTTTACCTTGCATTACCCTTTGATTCATCTCCTCAGAGATCTTATTTTCATTATTTAACATTACTCCAAGGTAAGTAAATTTTCTGACGTCCTCAACATCGTAATTCCCAATTATTAGGTTTTGCAGCTCTAGTTTGTCCTGTGAAGAAGACATTTTCAAGTATTTGGTCTTATCTTTATTTACATTGAGGCCCATTCTTTTCCCAATATCTTCAATGATAGTAAACATTTCTTTAAGATCCTTCCCACTTCTTGCTATCAGAGCTATATCATCACCATATGCAAAACCTTGTTTGGATTTATAAACAATAGTTCCCCTTAATTTCAATTCTTTCATTGCTTTGTGCAAAACCAAATTAAATAGTACAGCAGAGAGAGCATCTCCCTGAGGTCACTTCAAAAGCGCTGCTTGTTCTACCCAAAACAAAGGTTTTACATTGGGATTCCTTCAGTGTTATCTCAACCAAATTTACCAGCTTTTGTGGAATACCATAACCTTTCAAAGCATGGATCATTTCTCTCCTATTCACACTGTCAAAAGCTTCATGAAATTCAATGAAGAGTATATGCAAATCAAAGTTGTATTCGTAGCACTTCTCCATTGCTTGTCTCACCCTTGCCATGTACCATATGAAATTCTATTACTAGTCGTGAAGGGAACCTATAATTTTCTGTATTTCCTTGGATAAAATTAAGTTAATTTTTTTAGGAACATGCATCTTAAAACCTCTTCAAATATGTATATAAGGCTTCACAGGAAAGGAATATTAGTAAACTGAATACGTACGGACTAAATGAAAAGTATGGTTACGGACAGTGGGGGTAGTAGAAAATAAATATTTTTATATTTCAACGATCAACGTTTCAAAACCAAACTCAAACAATTCAACCTGAAATTTGTAGTCAAATTAAAAATAGACTGGGCGAGAAAAATTTCTCGTCGGCGACAGACCGTATCACCGTAGCCGCCGCTAATAACTTGCCAATACGATATAGGCGTTCACTCGAACGGGCCTCTCCGAAAGCGCATGTGTAGACATTTAAATGGAAACTATCCTCCATCCCATTCTAGCTTTTTCGCTCTTAGTATTCAGGTCGTGCCTCTCTCGGCATCATTCATTTGCCTCGCGTCTCGCTTTCCTCATTCTGGAGTCAAAGGATCAAGGGTGTCAAAACAGGGAGGTGGCTCGCGTTCTCACACCTGCCCCAAGGACGTTCTTCTCAAAAGGAGGACGACTGAATACAGGCGAACCCTTCACCAAACTCCACTCTCACTTCCATGCAGCGCACAATGGCCAAAAACCTTTCGAATTTTTGAAAGCAATGAGCAAGGTGACGACAACTGATGTACCAGGTCGGTATTCAATTTCATTTTTTAGTCATCAAGACGCTGAACATAAATCAGAAACTGTCCTTTTGACAGACAGATATACCTTTTGACCGGCATTAATGTGTTGTCCGGTATGTTGGTGCTTAAGGCCGCAAGAACGCGCATTGGTATAATCGTAACCAAGATCGTAACCATAGTAGTTCCTAATGCTGCCAACTCTCTATAGTGAGCGGTGGCGTCGCGGGTCGAAACCGGAAGAGATTAAGCAGGACAATCAAATCAGGGACTTTCCTTCCCCATTTTAATTTACTAAGTCAAATGGGGAAGGGTTAAAAGTTATCTTGATAAGCAACAAAGAGGAGAATCACTTGCTATGGAGACGTTTCCCAAAAACTTCAAATCGTCTGAAGAAAATAGGATTTCTAATTCCGTTTGAAATTAGAAATCTCGCTTTTTTTCACTAGTTCGCTGGGATCTCTGGAGAAGGCAGCACGGAGCGGCTATAGTTCCTCAAGTAGTAGTTTGAATGCATGACAGATGGTTGCGTTGGTACGAGCGATGGTAGTTTGAATCGGGACATCATATCGCACCTGATGATGGAGTAGTAAGACCAGTTGAACTTATTGCTAACAGAATACGCGTGGAAATCGCCAAGTTCATCTAATTCACATTGCCATACACCAACTTGGATGAGGATAATACCTAACGTAGAAATATATACTACATTTTCTATGTAAGTTATATGTCGATCTATTTTCAGGCGGCTTCATAAACATTTTGCAAACTTCGTAACATATGATTGATTAGATTGTAAACATCACTATGCCAATAATTGGGGTCAAATTTTAAATATCCTTCACTCCAAGAACTATAACTTCTATTTTTTCACGGAGCATATGGCGATCACCACATCGGAAATTAAATATTTTTCCTCATACCACCATAAAAAAATAGCATGGATGCATATTCGATGAAGTTCAATGTGTGTTATGCAACGAGCACAGCAATCGATTGCCAAAGTCAAGGAGAATAATACATGGAAAATAACAAGGGAGTATTTTGATAGCTAAGCACAAGACATCGCTACATTCATCATTCTTCTCTGGTGGAAAAAAGAACCTGAAGCGAAATCCATCACTTTGGAGAAGACAATGCGTCGAGCTCGCCTAGCAACCGAGGCTAACAACCTTTCTCGCCATGGCGGAAGAAGAGCAAGGGAGAAGCAACAAAAGATGAACAAAAAAACAGTACCGCAGAAAGCACTCTTCCACTCTCATTTTTTTCAACAGCGCTCAGCTGGACGCTTTTCCGAAGCGCTCAACCATGGCCGAGCATTAAACGCTCAACATGCAGGTATATAGCTGCAGTTGAGTGTGTTCCACCAAGGTCAAGATGGGTTCGTGGCCACCTGATATCGCCGCATGTGAATGGCGAAAGAAGGGCAGGAGGACAAACAAAGGAGAAGTTCCTGAGAAAAAGATGGAAGATTGGAAGGTATGCATTTATAAAAAACGAAGCAGCGTTACAGTCAGCTGATCGCCATAACACCCGTGCCGCAACATGCTCCCATGTTCTGCGAAGCATTTAAGCTATGCAAATCACGTTGAACGCAAAGGTGAAAACGACTTTCCAAGAAATGCCGACAATGTCTTGACTGAAGTCGGCAAAATAAATCTTTTTCTAACTAGGAAATGTTTCATTCTTCAAATCGGGCGTTCTTCTTTTGAAAATGCAATCTAAAAATTCTATAGTGAATTATAAAAATGGGTATTATCGTCAAATAATTATGAAATTGAAGCAATTCGCTTGCGTACATTTTCTTTAGTACAATTTAAATTACGAGTTGGAAACAAATGTGTAGTGTGTAGCATCATAAATCGTTCTAGAGCTCTCATAAGTAAATAGGTTTTTGAGATCGTTAAAAAAATATCATCGCAATAAGTACAGCTCAACATGGATGTAAGAGGCTATTGAATCAGCAACATAATTATACGGCGCAACAAACATTAATTTGCGAAGCATTACGTAACATTTAGCGTATGCACACCAACGCGTTCTATAAGACCAAGCCGTAAAACTACATCAAAAATTGAGGACTGGCTATATAAATTCGTAAACACGATAAATTACACCAAAACTAGACAATGACGATACAGCTTCCAACAATCAATCGAACGCAACAAATTATTTTATAGTAATTCATAAAAAATCAAGTTTGATTTCAGGATTTTCATCCAAAAATGTTGTAAATTGTACGTGTTTTTTTATTTAGCAACAACAAGTTTCAAGATTTGAACGATTATTATCCGTGAAATTAAATGGAAAAATGCATACAAATATAATCCGTGACTAATAAAACCATTTCTTATCCATTCATTCACTATTACTGGTGGCCTACCGGTGGAGGTAGGTTTACATGAAAGTAGGAGAACCCTCTTCTAATCATTTACAGCTGAAGGTCCTTGTCACTATACACAACTTCAAATCCAAGCTCGGTATTTGTCGTTAGGGCCGGTCATGGAACAACTTTTTTCGAAATTCTAAGTTCGACATACGGCAAAATGTAGCCCGTAGTACCCAACGAACAGAGAAAATTTTTTTTATTTCGGTAGGATGACTTCCTACGGTGCCGCCGAGGTAATTTATCTTGAGGGTAGGCCACCCACAACGCACACCCACTTTTTACACTATTTCGGCTGTAAATGTCGCGATTCAAGCATTTTTTTCAGTCAATGCTGTACCAGTCATGTCAGAAATTGTCGAAGTATGCCACATAGATAGGATGATCACATGGTGTTTATACAATAACTGGTATTAAAATGCTGAGAAACGTGAAAAACTGTGAAAATTGCTTAATTTATGACTTATATTACAATTTGCCGCAGTCGCACGGGTATGACAGAACGCATACGACCACTTCCCTTCTCCTCTGGTCTCAAAAACCCCCACTTCTCACATGTACCGCCCACGAACTCATATCAACGACACTGTACTGGCTACAATGTCTTCGACAAAGGGTTTCTGTGTTCAAAATGCTGCAGCTCTTCGCCCACTGTAAATGTTAAGATTGAAGTCACAGGCTGCCCCTTACGCAAATAATCAAAGTGTTACTAATGACCGCTGCATGATTTGGAGCCATCTAGTGAAACAATTAATGCGCCTCGACTGCCCACGAATGTCATTTGCTTAGCGCGCGGTCTGGCGAGGCTAGAATGACGTGTCGGAAGGAACTTCATTATTTTTTTAGTGGAGTAGTAATTAAAAGTGCAATAAAAGTGGTGACACGCTCGTCATTGGATAGTCTTTCCTTTAGCGCTCCTCAAGAGTGGTCTGGAAGAAATCTGCCCACATTTGAAGATGTTATGAAATACTACAAGTGGGTGGAGATGAAAAAGCGGCAAGAGAGAGAAATATTTGATACATCGGCCCAGGAGATTACGCAGGTTGTCGCCGACAGAGTGGAGCAAGTGCGAAACGACGCATCTGTACCTGGCACCTCAAACCATGGAATTCTCACAGCAGTTTTGAGATACTATAAGAAATGTAGAAACATTATGAAAAGAGCAAAGAAAGAAAAGTCACCTGTTGTCCAAAGAGACTTGAAACAGTTTAAGAAAGATGCTAAAAGACTGTTTCATATTGCTCAATGCAAGTGTCTTCCAAAACTGGCCAAGTGCATCTGTAAGCCAAAGATAGTAATTGAGAAAGAAGAAATGCTATTCGTTTTGGACCAAAGATCAGCCAGGGACAATACCGTCTTTACCATAAGTGCACACGGAGCCCGAACCCAGGGCCCCCGACCTCATGGGGGCCCCGAAGTGCCGATATATTTGCTTAAACAAAAAAAACTCAATTGTTTTTCCGTTTTAAAGAAGATATCTACTAAAATTACAGTCAGATTTTCAATTTTTTCCTGAGGGTGAACAGTGAACATTTTAATGATAATAAATAAGTATTATTTGCTATTTGGTGAAACTGATTAACTGCGTAAAATATTTTTTCTCCTCATTCACTTTTTTTACTTTCCAATGAGGCCACAAATTTTTGTGTGCCCAGGAGCCCCGGCATGTCCTAAAACGGTCCTGGCCAGGGAGCTAGTGATTGGGGCTGTTATTTGAAAAACGACAGAAAAACAAATAAAACAGTGTGTCGATGAAGAAAGAAAAGTGAAAAAATGGATCAAGCATTTGAAAAGAGGGCGTCAACATCGTTTTACCAGGAAATTGGATATAAAGTGAAGTCTTTGTGCGCCAAAGTTCCAGATGACACTCCGCCTGTGCTCGACAATGAATGGCAGCAACTCTCCCAGCAGTCTTTGAGTCGCTCGTCGCGCAACATCCTGGAGCTGCCCGTGACCTGCAAATTGGCGGAGAGATACAACGTAGCCAGCAGTATTGCAGCAGCCTTCGTGACTGTAGAGTTTGAGGACGACTGCCAGGTCACACCTGAAGATACTTTGAAGGTTGTTGACCGTAAGGAAGTTACGCACCAAAGGAAGAAATTTAGAGAGCTTGCGACTGCAGAGGACCTGCAAAGGTTTAGAGACCAACTGTGGATAACCTTGTACTTCGATGGGAGAAAAGACAAGACGAAAGTCAGGGAATTGTGCAGTAACAATGAAGTGCGCATCACGACTGTCACCGAAGAGCATGTAGTTATTCTTGCAGAATCCGGATTGGTTTATTCGGGACAGGCATCACCTTAAACAGGAGATGCTGAGTGTCTCGGAAAAAATTTTCCTCGACTTTGTTGAAGCCACTGATATTGACACGTCTCCCATACGGTGCATCGGTTGTGATGGTTGTCCTACGAACACCGGCTGGAAGGGAGGCACTATACGTTTTATCGAAGTGCGTCTGGGGCGTGTCTTACAGATTTCTGTATGCCAGCTGCATGGAAAAGACTTCCCCCTTCGACATATAATGGAGAAATTTGATGGGCTGACTACCAGTCCATGACTACCAGTCCAAGTAGCTACAGTGGACCAATAGGCCGCCAACTGAAGACCTATGTGCAGCCGCCTGTGGTGAAATTTCAGACGATTGATCTTGACCTGCCTGACCCTGAACTAGATTCATCACTGATCAGCAAACAAAAAATATGCGCTGGAATTGGATCGTGGTATTGCCATTGGATGCATCCCACAAGAGCTGGCTGGTCGTGATCCTGGTGAAATGGATAACAGAAGATGAGGAACGACGGTCAACAGAGTGATGCTCGTTTACATAGGAACAAGACGACCTACAGTGGCTTTGAAGACAATGTGTGCATAGGTACCAATGTAGTTTAAAATAATGAAAAATTGGAAGATTACAAAAAAAGCAAAACATCTGTGCGAAATGTTTAAGAGACCAAGACATTTCCCTAAAATGTACAGAGTTTCTTGAGAAAGTCATCCAGAGCAACGCGTTCTTCATTCATCCAGAGAACATCTCATTGCATTGGTGAATGATGAAAGGGTCGAAGTGCGAAGAGTAGCCTTCCGTAGGATAGTACAGGCAAGAAAGGTGCATTCGCCATAAGAAAGCATTAGGGCTTTTCACATCCCTCCTCTAAACTTTAATGCATCTCACTACCACAATACCATCGACTGGGAGTACACTATAGTCACCGCACCACCCCTCGTGGATTACATCTCAACAGAGGAGCTTGAGTGTATGTTGGCCGACCAGACGGAGGGAATTCCACCCCAGACCAAAATCCCTGACTTACCCTGCCACACTCAAGCCGTCGAGACACATGTGAAAATGGTCACAAAGGCATCGGTGAGCATAAGTACAGCGGAGGAGAGGGATGGAAACATGCGTCAGAATATCCAATCAAGGAAACAAATGTCTAATTTTGGATCCAAAAAAGATTACAGCGTGACTGGTAAGTCATAAGACTTGAAGGGTGGTTGGGCACGGGAGGAACTCGAATTGCATCCACCTCCACGTGGTAAGTTCTGGGTCACCCTGACAGCCGAAGTGGCACTGGTCCTCATGATGGGTGAAGAGCTGCAAAATTTGGAACACAGAACCATTTTTGTAGACGATGTAGCCAGCGCAGTGCGTTGATATTAGTTCAATAGGCGGGACATAGGGAGGAGAAGGGATGGTTGCTTGAGGATGGGGAAGGGGAAGAGTGTTGTTATTGAGAATGGGAAGGGTCGTAAGAGTACTACTATGTCCATACGACTATGGCAAATTACAATAGAATTTATTAATTAAGCAATTTTCACAGTTTTTCACGTTTATTTAAATTTAAGACCAGTTATTGTATAAACACGTGATCATACGATCTCTGTGGCTTATGTCGACAATTCCTGACATGACTAGTATAGCATCGACTGAAAAAATGCTTGAATCGCGACATTTACAGCCGAATTAGTGTAAAAAGTGGGTGTTCGTTGTGGGTTGCCTACTCTCAACATAAATTACCTCGACAGCAACCATAGGAAGTCATCCTACCGAAACAAATTTTTTTCTGTTCCTTGGGTACTACGAGCTACATTTTGCCGCATGTCGAACTCAGAATTTCGAAAAAAGTTGTTCCATTACCAATGACCATGAGGCACGACGAATATGGTCATTGACCCTATTGGTCGTGTCTCACTTTATACCGTCCATAAATCCAATTCTCTTTCTTCCCCTTCCCCGTTTGCATAACATCCTCCGCTAAATAACTGCCTTCAAAATCCCCTCCACTCTCATTATCAACTCCAGCGGTCTACTCTGCCTTCTTCTAATTTCCTCATAGATCGTTCTGAGCTCTTCCTTGTGCGTCTTCCGTTACGTTCATGTCAACTTCTCTATCCTTCTCCACGCCCACATCTGATCTTCACTCCCCACAGTCTACGTTTCTGCACCATACTCTCTACTAGATCCTTAGTCAGTATTTTCGTTGCACTCTTAAGATGATAAATTATTCCTAATCACACCATGAGGCAGTCGAAATCACGGTGGCTTGAGAGGAAGGAAAGATATTCCGCGAGGCAAATGTAGATGGAGTGGGAAAGAGAAGTCGAGATAGGAAGCCGTGCGGGAGCAACACCCAGTTCCCCCTATCAACTTTCGCCCTCCTTCTCCTATTTAATGATCCGGGCAGTTCGTGATCGCAACTGTTGTTCCTCCGCTTCGCCACCATTTCAATTCGGCTTGATTGCACCCCCATCTCTCGACTGATAGCATGGAAGGAGGTGAGGCGGGAGGGGGAGTGAGAGGAAGAAAGAGGGGCGGAGGAGGAAGACAGAAAAGGAGAGACTATGAGAGGTAAATATCCCATTTCCACTACTGACGTACGTACAGGAGTCCTACGGGCTCAAATGGGAAAGAACGACCTTACTGCTGTAATTCGTAGTTCCAACGCCGCTAACTTACATTGGCTTGCGCTGGCATCGAAAGGGGGGGAAACAGGAAAGTTGAAGCAAGATGATCAAACAAGACAAATAAAATGGGAAGGGAATAACATTGAGACTGAAGTTTCCGCATCTTCAAAGTGGTTTCGAATGAAGGTATGGTAAAGTAAAATATATATTCCTCAAAATCCAAGAAGACCGCGACGCACGGAATTCTATGAGAAATGAAATATTGAGGGATGTATAACAATTGAATTTGACCGGAATTCTAGCTCGGATATTCCTTATACCTACCAATTAGGCATGATAGCTATATGATCCCAATCTCAAATGAAATGTTTATGATAGTTTTCCACTAGTTTGCATTACATTCTGCTCCTGAGCGTGTCCTCCTTACAATGTAAAATAATCATAATAGTAATTCATCCATGTGTACAGAAATTATAGCTTATTACAAAGATTTAAAAAATATATAATTCAGATATCCTTTTTAGGCATTGGCTGTGTATGGGGTACTTGACAAAAATCAGTTTCCGTTTACATTTAATGGAAAATTAAACTGAGAACTATCAAATAGACAAGTATTAACATGTGACATTGAAAACAAAATTCCAAACTCATCAACTAGGGCTATAGCCTAATTGCTGCCTCTAATATTTTACAAAAATCCCGTCTGTGTCTTCATGACCGGCTAATTAACTTCTTGCTTTCTTCGGACATATTGCCAAGCACTTCGTATCAATGATATACTCTGGTAAACTAAAAACTTGGGCCTTATGTACATGAATGAACGTTTGAACAGGTCATTGTGGGATTTGGCGAGATTGACATTTTTACATTGAAGTGTATACACAATAGGTCTGATTTACAACTTTGTTTTGGTATATAACCACTTCTTAGGTACATTAAACAATTTTAACACTTAAAGGATAAAAATAGCGTCATGGGAATAGCTGCAAACCAAAAAAATAAGGGGAAGGATGGTTCAAACTGGCATTTTTTAGCAATCAGACTCACAATTCCTTATTGAAGGAACACTTTAGGGATAAGAGATGATCAGTTATATCATTTGTTTCATGCTCACGTTGGATATTTCCTCATTAGTATGCTGTATGACTGCACATTATAAAGAAAGATGGATTAAGGCATCTCACAATCCACCTTCTCTTAATCGTAGCTCACGCCTTAATGAGGAATCAATGACAATGTAGAAGCAGGGATATTAAGATATATTACAAAGCCATGTCCCCACGTAAACGAAGCCCCATCCATTCCTCCCGGTCCACATCCAAACGGCCTCACACTTCTCCTCCCACAAAACCATTACACCCACCCCCTCCCAGTGCAACTTTAGGCATCCCATTCCATCGTCATTCACTAGCGAGGCTTAGATACAGTTTGGAAAGCGGAGCCGGTCGTTGAACTCGTGGCGAAAACCTTCGAAAACCTTTCTCCCGCCGCGTGCAACGCCGGGCACCTCCCCCGGACTAGGCGCCAAATGGCTCCCCCTCCCTCCCCCCTGCCCCCACGGGCCGCTCATCTAGCAGTGGCCACCACAATCAGGTTTGCGTCAGAGGGGACGAGAGCCCTCCACCGCATACAGAAATGGGTTTCCGCATAGAAGCAAGTCATTTTCACTTCTTTCGTTCCGAGTGTTACACCGATTTAAGTACGAAGTTTTGAATTGACACCAAGCTTAAACATATTGATCACCATGAGCCGCGAAAGCTTCAATGAAACTAAAACTATATCTAAATCCTCAATTTTTCCAGATCTTATATCAATTTTGGGGAAATTAAGAAACAATGAAAGGAATTAGGCACTACAGACGGTAATAATAGGAGGAGGGCAATTATTTATCGGGGTAAAAAAGTACCGCTTGCTCACTGTGGGTCTTGGGTCCAGATCCAGGCTGAGGAGAAAATATTTTAGAGGAATACTTAATTCCAGTTTAGCGTCATGAGGAGAGAATTTTAAGTGAAATAACCCGCATGTAGGATGAAACGTTAAACTGCGGTCCCTTAGCCGTCTTTCACGTAGAGAAGGCACATGCCGACCTTCGATAGGATTCTTCCTTCCCTTTCTGCATTCTCCAAAGAATCCTACCCAATCCTAACCCATACACGAGTCCTTCGAAGCACATATAACATCAGTCGTCGGTCGTCTAACTAAATAACCGACCCACCGACCGATTGAAAGGTCATCAACTTGGGAATACAAGTACATACTAGGAAATTCAAGTTGTACAAGTTAACAGTCGTTTAATCAATTTCAGATGATCAAATCAAAGAAAGCCGTCGTCATGCATAACCTAATTCGTCTAGCCCTGGATTCAGTAAACTGCGATTCGGGAGCCATATGCGACCCTTTGGTTTCGCTGAGGGGTTTTCGATCGACGAAGTTCGATGACACAACGATCATAGATCATGAACACATTACGCTTATCAAGGAACGTGTCTTCGACGCTAATAAAACTAAATTATAAACAGTACAAGGTAATAACATACTAGTCTGATTTCTGTTCTAGACGATAGACTAGACTACTTCTAGTACAAAAATAATCATGCATTCTAATAACAAAAATAATAATAATTTAGGTCAACAAATAGATTAATGGAAACGCCCAACTTTATTATTAGCTACAAATATTTCCGAGCAATACAGTGCAAATATTGAAGACAATGCTATGCGAAAATAGATGCTATCAAATACTAACTAAACACGTACAAAGCATTAACACAAGGGTATACGAAAATAAATTATAGAATGCGATAGTTAAACAACTTCTCGACTGCTACCTTAGAACTCATATTTACAAACCACTGAATAAGTTGCGGCGCGTAACCAAGAACAGAAATGTGTAAAACTCACTTTCCTTCAGAAGCAAAAGTGTCTCATCTCAATTAGTCCATAAACTTTAGAAACCCCCTGTGCACATGGTTCTGAGAAAAATTGATAATGAAGAAAACATATGATGGTTTAATTTTATTAGTGTTACAATAAATAATTCAAATCATGATGTTTCTTTATCATTCAATTAAGCTACCTAATACGTAATGACGGGTAAATATTAAGCCAGTTTTTTCGTGAATTCACCTAACATGGCTATCACGCGTAATTTTTCCATGAGTTTTACGAATAATGTTGAGCTTTTTCGGTAATTATTTCCATTTTCATTTTTATTAGATAAATCATTAAGTTGCCGGGACAGCTGCACTACTAATACCTATGTCTTCATCGTATTAACTACACAGCTGATGCATTCGATATGGCCGATTGCGCATTTTAATTGCTTCAATATTCCCCAGTATTCTCGTCCCGCATGGTTTCATTTTTTTTCTTATTTAATCTATGCTTTAAATTTTCCTTGTCCGTATAAAATACACTCATTGTACTGCAAATTATTGCGAGAGACAGATTTTTAATCATGAAGTTTTCATATGTTGCCGACCCCTGGTCCAGCATTCTTCCATCACATGTAAGTTTTGCAAGCGGGCGGGGTCACAACAGGTACTTCTATACCGCCCCGCCTCAACCCGTAGGGGAAGAATCCGTCTTCATTTTCTGCAGGCGCCATTCCGAGTGTAGCCCTTTTCGTGGGCGCTCTCTGGATGGGGTCAGGAGGGGTCACACCTAGAAAGGTGAACAATGCCTCGGGAGGGGGAAGATTGGGAGGGAAGAGGTGACGCAATCCCTTTCCCCCCCGAGAGAGTTTCGTGCCGGCTGGCCATAGATGAGTGGAGGATAGACAAAGCGGAGAGACGGCCAAGATCTCAAGGAAGAGCTCTTTTGAAGAGTGGCGTTTCGGATTCTCTGGCTCGTGGGTGAGGCCCCGGGATGCCTACCTACTAGTCATTGTGTCCCATTTCGACACGCCCTCGTGTGGCTTTAGAACTCAGTTAAGTTGTCAAATATTCGAAAGATGATATTGATTTTCACGCCGTGCCGTGAATTTAAAAGACAGACTGCGGGCACGAGAGGTTCAATGAACGTTGTGCACTCCTTTGTTTACTTTTGGGACTTGATTTATTAATCATCATCTCCCTCCGGGAAATCCACGACGAGAGAAGTCATAGAAGAATGATTTCTTACTTACTTGTTGGGTAGGCGACCGAAAGCTTACGTTATTTGCGCCATTTGATGAGTAGACCAGTAAGGAGGAATGGAGTAAAGACGGAGAGAAACCCAGCGACGGCATAAATCTATTCTTAATGAACTGGGTCAATGAATCCACAGTTTTTCGTCCTAACCGACAACGGAATTCCAAACTGGAAGTACTTTCCACATAACACCCAGACAGATATCGGGGCTCCATCGAAAACTTTCTACCACTGCCGGGATTCAAACCCGGGCCCTTCGAGATGGGAAACCTGTACTCTGGGCGCCACGCACCACCCGATTCCCGATGTCTTACTTCACCCCTCAATTTTCTGATGCCAGAAGATAAAAAATTGGAATGAGATTGCAGGCAAAAATGAAACTTCTCACACCAACAACCAGGCTAATAATAAGTGCTTAGAAATGTTTTCAGCGGCTGACAAAAAAATAAGCCTAATATCATAAAATGAACCGATTATCGACACCATGCTATTAATATAAAGTCCACCATGGGTAAAAACATCAATGGGTGCTCTAGGTACACACTTATTTGGAACAGTCTGCTTTCCTATCCATGAATTACAAAAACATTTGTCATCATTCAACACAATCCTCTCTACCTTTAATAGGCTACTGAAGCCATATTAAATGCAGGAGGGAATCTAAAAAATTGAATATTCTGGGGGATTTAAGTACACACTATCGCATCAAGCATTACTTTTAGCCACGATAAGATCCGTTGATAGTCCTTTTTGAGATTTTTAGTGTGATGATATCCCGGGTGGGTTGGGAATGGCGTTTAACAGTAAGTTTTAGAATACCCTTTTGTAGAAACACTTGTTCCTCCTGATGTCTCCCTATTGTTCCGTCGCCTGCCAAATACCAAAAAATCTCTAATTTGCACCAATCCAAAATTTCAGCTTTAATATAAGTCTTAACTCAAATATAACTGTTGCAATGTAAATTTTTTATGGTAAAAAATAATAAGTACCTAAGTGAAAGGCAGGAGAGCTAATATAAAATTTACTCGTATTCGAGGGACCTTTTAAAACTCATTGCATGGATCGGCGATTCCGTAAATATAATAGCCCAGGGGCGCCCGTGACATTAATGGCAATTTAATTGCCATTGTAGCTTTGTTTGTGGGGCGCATGCTATCATGTTGCAATACAAAAGCCAGGAAAGATCCGGCGCTCAAACGGCCACTAATTTTGTTCACGAGCACTAGTAAATGAACACGTTATACGCATAGGCGGGCCATGAGAGGGGCTAAAGTTAATTGGCATGGCCATACATGGTAGCAAAAGCATGCTGGAAGATTTTCAATCCTCTGTATGGGAAACAATGACTTTCGGGGAAACAGGCGCAGGATCGTCGGGCCGTGTAATGAAAAACGCCCAGCTGGCTTCGGGGCGCAAAATAGGCCAAAACCTTACACGGATGCACGCATTAACTTCGTGATGGAAGACTTCGATACGAAGCGGCCGCACCTCAAAGCTTTTGACCATCACCCGTCCCGATCGTAAATATTCACCACGCAACGTGAAAGATCGACCAAATACCTCGCAGATTTTTCAATTTTTTTTGGAATTCGAGTCGAGGCTTTCCAAGAGTACAAATGGATGCATTCCCTTATATGTAGTATGACTAGCAACGTGTTGAAAAAGAGCAGTATATCCTTCTTTGTTTCTCAACATAGACGTCGAATTCCTAAGGTATGGTGGATTGCAAGAGCTACCCATGGAAATGTTACAAAGAGAGGAGATTCCAATGGAGAAATAAGCTTTAGGTGAACTAACCGGAATCGTCATTACCCAGACAAAAGGAGCTGTATTATTGATGAAGTAACAATAACGTTTCCTATTCCCTCCTGGTACTCTGCCTAATTACATTAAGTTGAATACAGGCCAAGAAAATCAATGCATGATGGCAAGTTCTAAATATAATTACATTTTTTACAATTTTATTTCTTTAGTTTCGGCATATTTAATTTCTCTTTACGATCCAGCGAAAGTTCCTCCTTTCTTTCCCTATCTTTACTTCGCTTCCTACAATTTCGTCTCACATCACTAAAACTCATCCCAGCATACATTCTTCACCATATATAATCGCACGCAGTTATTCAACCCGAAGGTTGGTTTGGATAGTTGAGGGTAGAGCTCATCCCGGTCTAAGCCACGGGCGTGTGAATTTCATACATTCAGGGTAGGGGGACCAGTTCCTTTCCCTGGACCACCTCGCTCTCGAAGGTTTTCTTTGTTCGGGGGCATCCAAAAGCTTCACTCGGATTTGAACCCGGTACCCATCGATCAGCAGCCAGGCGCTCTACCCACTAGGCGACCACGCTCCCCTAATAGAGAGATAGAAATCATAGTTTTTCACGATTTCTGGCACCCAATTTAAGGTATTAAGTATTTAGTATAGCTCCACAAGATCCACCACACCTAATGTTGATGCGTCGTCCAAAATTATCACCCTTAGATGAGAGGCAACAAACAGAATTAATAAAGAATAGAAATCGATTTACATCTACATCTACATACTACCCCGCAAGCCGCCTCAATAGGCGTGTGGCGGGGGGTGTTAGGACACCAGCCGTTTACATATAAAAAGGAAACGCTCAAATGAAATTACGCCTAGCATTTATTATTGTCCCTTATTGTTCGGGGGAAAAACGAATTCCCATACCTATCCGTTCGGCAAAATATCTCTCTTAATTTATCGTTTCTGTCGGACCTGGGAATATAGTGGGGTTCTAATATGATGTTCTCCGTGTCGCTCTGAAAGATATCTATTCTCAATTGTTCAAGCAAACTAAGCCTAGCGCGCAGCGCAGCAGATTTAGGGATGAGTAACCCAAGGGACATTTTAATGAGGGACTTGAATGATTTAATGCGGTCATTTATAAATAAAAACCATCACTAGGAGTCATAGGACAATAGCATATTCAAAACAATGCACGGGTATCGGCGGCAGTGGGTCATTACGGGAAAAAATTACCAAAAAGCACCAATTTTATAGACCTGCCACAAATAATGATGCGGTATATTTTTATATAATAACCCGAAACTCAACGGCTTAAATCAGCAGTTACCAACCTGGGGCTCGCGCTTAGTAGTTTTTAAGTATTAGAGAGCCGTAAAATAATGGCGAAAATGTTTAAAAACTATTGCCACGATGCAAGGAACTATCTGATTGTGATAAATTGGAAAGAAATGGACTACTAAGAGTGACATAAGTCATAATAGGTTGGAAGCCACTGAATTAAAGGACACTTATGCATAAATACCTTTGGAAACAGCAGTGACACTAAATAATAAAAACCTTTTATTTTGGCTTAAAATAGATTATGTAAAGAAAAAGCACTCTAAACCAAAATGTCCAGAGTCTATTGTGCCAACTTTAAGTCTTTTGCCAACTTTTTCTGCATTTTGAATCTCATTGGCGAAGATGATTGAGAACGGTCGTTACACACAGCTACGCTAAAAATACGAAAATAATACCAAAAACGAATGCGAAACCAGTCAAATGGAAGAAGGGCGAACGGGGCATACTACGCAAAGATTAATTAACAAGCAGTGGATACAAAATCAACTAAGATTTAAAAAAGAATCAATTTTCGTGTTAATATGCAAAATAATCTACCACGGGCGATTAATAAATAATGCAACATTTTTTTTTTCAAAGAAGTAGGTATATTTTTACGTACTTACTTTTTTTTAAATACAACATTTGTTTCCAATTCTTCCACTACAAAACCATATTTTTCAACATAATCTCCTTTATGAGATGTGAGAACCAGTCTGCCTTCACTCGACAAGTTACAATCAATAACTTCCTCAAAGTCATCGAATATTATCCAAGGCTCTTATGTTTCTAATCCACGACATCCACGAGCTAATTAAATGTTATTGGCTCGTTTTCAGCCAAATGGAACACTATAACTGCCATTTTATGGAACGTAACTTAGTTACGGAAGGCCTGTTGAAATCTGATCGTTTCAATGAAATTCATCGGATAAATTAATGAAAATATGTTCAACAAATAACAAGAAAGTATTTTATAATTTCACGTATTATATTTTCTATTTTTGGAACCACATTTGACGGAGAAAAATAAGGTGCATTATTTGTTGAGCACTTCTCCCGTGATCAGCGAAAGATGGCACTTAAAGTTTCTTCCCGCGGGCAAAAACAAATTTCCTTCGACTGAGCGCGACGGAAAAAATAACCCTGGGTTGAAAAAAACACAGAGTGATTTAGAAGCGTCGGCGGCTAGAAAACGTATGACGACCGCTTACGCGCTGGAGGCGGAAATGAAAGCGGTCTGACATTATGTGTTCCGCTGAACGCTTTGCTGATTCCTGTGGGAAAGGAAGCCGTAGAAACGGGCTGGATGACTGCAGGGAGGAGAGTTCTCTCCCCATCCTTCCTCACCTTTCCGGAATACGACTGGTGCATGGGGTCATACGATGGATGCCCACTGCAAGCGGAGAAGGAGAACGAGACACGGCCGCTGAAGTCCACAGAGCGCTCGCTCTTGTTAATTAATTATTATGCAAGCGGAGAAATTTCTCTCTTCGCACAATGGTCTCGCTAGCGGAAGAATATTAGAGACGGATCACTGGATATACCACCGTATTATTAAGATTGAGAATGTTCCACCGTGAAAAGCAGTGAATTAAATTTTTTTCTTATTCTTATTGCCAGGAGGAAAAGCACATTTACTTTTATACACTAATGCCAAAAATCCTACCTTTCAACCTATTAACAAATCGAACTTGATGTTAAAATATCTTAAATGCGAAACATAGGAAAATATTGTGTTCATTCTACCACATACAAATATCATTTTAGTAATGACCCTTACAGACGACTTAAATTATTTCATGAAATTAATGGCAAAGAAATGAAAGCGCCAATCGCTTAGTTTTTGAGTGATTAGGAAATAAATACCGCAATTGACGTCCAAATGTGATATTTTCATTGAAATGATACCAACATTGGGCTCTCATTAAAAGGTTTTGATAGCTTAGGCATTTTACAAGACACAAAAGTAGCTTAAAAACGGCATTAATGAAAATTGAACAACATTATTCAGATATTTCAACATTGTTCAGACTACATCAGTCACGAGGGAACCTGTTTATGGTGAGCGAGATCAGCAGCGAGAGCCTCCATTTCAGTAAATAAAATTGTTAAGTTCCATTGATGACGGCTATTAGATTAGATATGGGCGTACTCATTGGGACACATTTCTAAGTATAAGTTATGATAAAATCTTCGTAACACTGAAACAAGTTAGAAGATGGCTCATTGTAATATAAGCCGTGATTTACTCATCAACAGTTGTTCTTCATGTGCTAATGGGGGTTTATAACAATTTTTGCCTTTTACTTTATCGTGCTGGGGACCATGAAAAATTATCATTTGCAAATCATTTCTTAAAGATTCCAAAAATTTCCAGAGATCTCCAGAAATCTTCTTCAAATGTCTTCTTCAAATGTCTTCAAAAATTTCCAGAGATATAGGAGTCTAAAGTTGAATGAACGGGCAACCTTCCGATAACGGCCGTGATGTCAGTTCATCCATCGCTTCTTCCCTCATCTTCCCAATACATTCTAAAAGATGCCTTAAAATGGCTTTTGTGAATATGTCCACTTCTCCCGGAAACACTACTGTATAAAGATTTGGAAAATACTTTAAAAAAATATACGTCTTCACCGGGAGTCGAACCACGGGCCTTCGATCAATGGATGAAATGACGTCAGAAGTCGTTTTTCGGAAACAGGGAAAAAATGCAACTTTTTACGATTAGTTATTTGGTTATTAGGCCTTAATGTTTCGAAACAATTCCTTAAATCTGTGAAAACCTTTGCAAATTTTATTTCAACGGTAATATCAAAAAAGAATTCGAATGATAATCCCCCATTTATGCATCACATTGTACTAGTGAAAGTAAAAATGACAGTCAAAGTTACTAAAGGGTCATGATTTCTACGCCTATGCCACTTATATGATCACGTACTTGTCAAAACTAGGATCAATATCTTCTATCACTAACGGTAAAAGTGATTTTAATAAATCTTAAGGCCGCTTCATACCTGAGACGCTATTGTTAGTACATTATTTTGCAAGAGGAGAAAATATTCTACTCACAAAATTATTCTTCTCGCGTTAGAATACTAAACAAAAAGTACACTATTTAACTGCATGGTATAAGCAGTGTATTAATTTCTCACATTATTTCTAAAAATCACTCAATCTCACATTATTTCTAAAAATGAAGTCTCAATCTCAAAGAGTTATTGATGATATACACTCATGAGCTCAACCAGAATTGAACTAAGAAATCCGTACCACTAAAAATTAGTAAAAATAATGTCATTAAAGGTTGTATTTCTACTGAGCAAAGGTAGGCTTGCTGAACATAATAAGTAGATATATATTTTGTGTTAGCGACAGTATAACTTACAGCTCCATACATATATTACTCGAAGGCATTCTATATCTATGAATGCTTACAAAATCTCAAGGTTGATTAAAATTACAAGGACTGCTCTCCAGCAGCATTGGAAAATTGGTTATCCTACCAATACAATTTTCCTTTCTTAGCAAGTGACGAAGGAGAGTATTCAACGAATAAAGTTGATCAACACAGAAAATAAAGAAAAACCATAATTCTCGTTTGGTTAAACTTCACCAAGCCATCGAACATGAACAACCGAGCCCAATTATCTACATTTGTACTAATCATAGGAAATTGTGTTAAGTTAAAAAATAATTTAAAGTATTTCATCCAAAACTCTATCTATGTAAGCACCTTGATAAATCCAATATGGGCCTACGTAAATGGGTAAATGAAATTCATCACAACGATCGATGATTCTAAAGGGAAAATGACATCACTGACTCCAAGAATTAAGTTCAAAAAGTTGAAAGTTTTACTCGGTGAATGGTCGTCATATTGATAGTGTAACGAACTTTGTAACTTCCAACTGTGGAACTCAAGAACTTCGTTTCACCTCCTAGAGTTAACTCCTGCAATGTCAATAACTATTCACATTAAGGGCCCGGTAGCAGCGGGGTAAAGTCCTTGCTTGCTAATCCGAGGGTCGTGAGTTCGAGCCCTTCCTGGGTTGGTTTTTCGCTTGCCCACAGCATCAGTGTTTCCGCCAAGTTCTGGTGGTTCGGCCGCTGAAAAAACCTGAAGACAAGCCAATGACTTATCGGGATCGCAAGGGCATACGGACCACCAGAATCGTAGGAGAGCAAAATTGAAAAAAAATCATCAAAGGAGAAATTTCCTTAAAGGTTCCTCAGCTAGATACTAGCAAAGAGCTCGAAAAATAATTTTTCGGCCTGCATCGTGAAACACAGCCCTTGAACCGGCCCTTTAAAATTGTGGGCGTAAGTACTCAAGAGTGAGTTTTTTTGGGTGCGTCAGGAAACGTGGCCCTTGGACCGTCACGTAAATATTTTAACTTAATAAGAATCCAGAATGATTCTGTCACACCCTACGAGCAACGATGTCTGCTTATCATGCGAGCACAGGGAGCATGGAGCCTCTCCACTGGACTTTTTGACGTTCTCGCGCGGATGAGAAAAATTTCCAAGGAACCATCTCGCACGTAGGCGCGGATGGAAGATTTTAACGGCTGCATTAAATCAGAGAATGCCTTGTATGCATGAGTTCTGGAACCCTGGGGGAAGCGCTCCATTCATTCTTCCTCTCTTGGCACATCACAAGAGCCTAAGCAATATAACTTGCAGCCAGCCATCGCCTCTAGGAGGAGAGACACAAAACACTGGGCCGCTGGGTACACGTACATTTTTACTGCGGAACTCATCACGTCGAAAGGAAGGAGAGAAGGGGGAGAAACGGAATAACCTGGTCTTCGGGGGAACTTTATTTAAACGACCATTGTAATTTATCCCCTGTAACTCCCTCGCTCTTTCTCTTCCTCTCCCCCTTCCATCATTACTCTCGCCAAAAAATTACGACTCCCCATTTTCGACGAACGCTTTACTGCCGAGATAACCCGTTAAATACATATCTACAAGCTCTTCCCTATCCACCCCCCCCCCGACCCCCAGAAAACGCTCGCGTAACTAGCGGTCCCTGGTGGTAGTTCTCTTCCTCTTGCTCCTTCGCCGTTTTATGGCGTATTAACTCCGGCTGCGAAAAACGGAGGGACCCATAACTCGGGCCTGTAAAAACAAAGGTCCCTTATCAGCTCGCCTCGGGAGACCTTAATATTTGGGCGGGAGAACTTGGCCGAACCCTCCCTCACCCGCTTCTTTGTATCCAGCCGGTGTTCCTCCTCTTCGTTGCACGGTTTTAAAGGCTCCTTGCGACAAAGCAAAAGGAAGACTAGGGAAATGGGCACGCTCCTAACTACCGCACCACGAAGATTCACCTCGTACCGCACCTTGTCCCTCTAACGCACTCTATTCCCCTGGATTACTAAATCTTTTAAGTAATTTCGAAGCAGACTATTTCTCTAAAGATGTTCAACATATTTTACGACCTCCAAATTAGGAGCACTCCGGTGAAAAGTTGACAAGTGCAAAGCAAACGAAATAGCTGAATGAAGAGATTTAAAACACCTATTTTTTTCCGTGAACAATAGGGGTCCATGATAGTTGTTATAGATATTGCTTACAAACTTTATCCTCTCAATGGGTAAACTAGACTGGGTCTATAAATCAATAGTTTCTTTTCATTTTTATCTATAACTAGCACCTCACTCAGCATGAAATAAGTGCCCGCAAGATTGCCATTCCGAATTAATTAATATCACATAATAAGAGTAAAAGCAAATCGATCAATCCATTGCCTTGAAGTAGTTTCTTTCACCTAGCATCTTCCTAGTTCCTGATTTGGCTATACATAGTTATCCTGACAACATTTTGATCCTGCTTAGAGACAATGGGAGTTGTGTGGGTTTTCTGCCTTGAACTGGGACGAATATTGCAAGTCTGGCCGAGATATACCCCGTGCAACATAGCCTGCTGGTGGTCAACATGATGCTTACTTCATACAGTTAGATGTAAAAGAACATTCCAGGTCGTCTCTTACCCCCGCTACAATGGCCATTGCGGCACAAAAATACGCAATCTTGCGACAATCCCCCGTGGTATTTTTATCCCATCTTTTATCTATTAACCGCTGCGGTAGTACACGCGTTTCATGCACGTTTATCATCTGGGGTTCTTCCACCCCAAATTCTTCGGTAAATACCCATCCACAGTAACCACCTCCTTCCTCACAAAGTAAAGAGAGCAGTACCTAATTCCACTACGAGCAGTTCATTTCGTAGAGACATCCGCAGAATGGTCTATCAAAACTATTGAACAAAAGGTCATCGTTATCATTTGGCATTCTACTTAGGATTGGTAAATTTTATGGACAGGTTTCAAGTCAACCCCTTAATGTGAGAATTCTCCTACTATCCATCCGACAATGTATTTGCCTGTTATGTAATTTGTGATTAGATCCTCATTCTTTCCTCCTCCCCTCACGCCTTCCAACGAGTCCTTTTCTTCTTCCGCTCTTGCGTAACATTCTCACCACCATGACCTCTTTCAACATTCCATTCCCACAACAATACGTCCTCCATCTACTTCTGTTGTATTTTTCGTACCTCCGACACTCATCATCTTTCCTCACTCACCATATATAACGATGTCTCGTTTGTCTATCCCCCGACGTAGTGTAGCACCTCCATAACTCTCCGTACCCGCATCTCAAAAGCCTCCAGTCTGCGCAAATTCCCTTTCCACAACCACCATGTTTCCGAACCGTACGGCGTCACGCTTTGAGAAAAATTACTTATCTTTTCTTAATATCTTTGCCCAGAGTCTTCCTTATCCATCCCCTTATCCTTGCAAAAGCTTCCCTGCTCAATTCATTGCTTGGTCTTTGCCCCCTAATCGCTAAACCCACATTTCTAAAAAAAATATAATGCATAGATATATTCCTCGTTTAGTGTGGTGCTTCTCCACGTAAAAGCTTCATTGGTCAAACATCAATTAGCTCTAAAAAGTTTCTTCACAATACTGTCTTCATCAGCTGCTCATTTATCATTTTGAAGTCCATACACTCTAAAATGTCTCCCGTTTTTTCCGAGAATGCTCTTAATTTCTCTCAGTCAAAATCATTTTTTGAAACTTCCACCCGGCTAAATAATAAAACTAGATTCACTTTCCATCTCCCTGAAGTTTCCCCTCCCAAGTTAATAATATCTACGGATCAATCTAAAGTTTATGCGCCAGTCTTCCTCTCCCTTAAGCATATTTTCGAAATCATATCACAAATTCTGCTTAATCTACGCTCATCCTCTTTCCTCCGAGAAACTCATATAAAATTTATTTCGATACGGGAAACTAAGGTAATTATTCAAGGTTTTTCAAAAGTTTACACCTGAATCCCATCAGCGAAAAGATAATGTTTACACAGGAAGTATAGCCAGAGGAAAGAGAAACTCTGAGAAATTTCTGAGAATTGTGACTTTGGGAAAAGTAAATTTGGACAAACAATTTAGATAACCAAAGGCTGGCACCTTCATTAAATGTTACCACCGTAGGGCACAATCCCAAGCATATCAATGTGCAAAAACGTAAGTGCATACGGAAGAGCAAAAATATACCTTACGCTGTGATAAGGAATGCTACAGATAGAGAGACGTTCAATGCCGAAAATAAAATAATTATGGGAGGGAACTATTTCCAAAATTCACTAGAGAGGATCATACTCAGTACTTATTGCGAGAAAGTATCACAATGGAAAAAATCGAAGCGGACATAAATAAATTAGTAATTCCATTCAATAGGTGAACTGAACAGGTTATTGGTAATTATAATTAATTAATCTGCCAATTATGGTAGGTTTCATGGACCTTGTCTACTCTGCTCTACCCTCTTGAAACATCTCACACGTACAGTGTGTATGTATTCATAAAACATGTTAATTATCAAAGAACCTAACAATGAGTACACCTGTATCATAAGCAGCCTAGTACGTAACATCGAAGGGCTATGGTTGAATGAAAACAAGTACTTAAAGCAGAAATATGGTGGAATTTTATGATTAACGTTGCTAAAAGTATGCTTTTCACGTGTAGATTAATATACAGACATATACCTATATTTAAGCAGAACAAATATATTTGTCACCAGTTCCCACAAAGGTTAAGGGCATCTATTTTCCTTAGTTGGAACTCAGATGTAAATCACACAATCACACTCAAGATACACTCACTCACAGCGGCTAAAAATGTACATATTTAGCCATATCGCTTCAAATGAGGAAACTGTCAATAAATGGTTAGGCCATGTTTAAATAACGGCAATGTTTAAATAACGATGAGCTAAGTAAATATGAAGCCCGAACAGCCAAGTCACTATGTCCGTTTTTTATAACCCACTAATACTGCAGTGGGTGAAAACACACGTAAATGTCGCGTCCTACTGGTGATTATTTATATTCTAGAGAAATGCGTAGGCTTAGATTTATAATTATTAAGCACAGTTTTTGAATAAAAAATAAATCTAAATCAAGCTTACAATAGGTTCCAAACAAAGAATGCCCTCCCCTTAATTCATTCCGCAATCTTCTGACAGACATGCCGCAAGAGTTCGCTATGAATAAAACATTATCTTACGTTACAATCTATTTATTATAATTTGAAAATATTAAGCAAATAGTAGTTCAATTTTTACTTCCTAATAGGTAAATTAGAGCCAGGATAAAACCACAAAAGGGTGTTTGGGGAGCAATTTTGGGTCATGTTCCTTTGTCGTCAAGTCATGTTAACTTTTACTTCCTAAAACAAATTTAACAATGACTATGAAACACCGAGAACGGAGTACCCATTAAAGGTATCTAATTTCATTATTCATCTGATCAGATTTTTTTATCTTAGGGAAAGGCAGTAAAGAACGTTAACCTCAAAACATAGATGAGCTGGTATGCTTAATTACCTGGCGCAAAATTTTCTAGAAAATTGCAGTTTACAAAGTCGTAAAATACCTAAGGCTAGCGTTTCTCCTGGTGTGAAGAAAATGTGAATCAGTACAATTACTACATCTTAGAGTTTCAAACATTTAACAGGGGACGTAAAAGGCTGCATCCGAAAATGCGAAGCACAAAATGACCTTTGTTAAAGCACAATCCAAAACCGTTAAGAAAGAGTCATAAGGGGTTTATTAGCCATTCTCAACCATATAACGAGTGGAGTTTCAAAGTGATCCACTGTTCCACTAAACGATTAAGCAGTTCATTGTTCCGAGGGAAGGAGCCGTGATTTAGTTTTGCCTTATCTCCAAGAGAGAAAAATATTCTCTACCATTCCTTGTGATGTATCTCCATCCATCGTTAAGAATATTATCAGGGAAAGTCCCAATAAAATTGCTGGAACCCAATAGTGGAGATGAATACAAGTCATTAAAGCAACTTATGCGATACATTACGGCGAGATAACAAATTATGAAGGATTATTGAAGTAATCACAGAGATCAAAGCTGATAAAATTAAAATCTTGACCACTTAACAAAAAAATCTATTTTTGATATTCTAAAATTGCTAATGTAATCACAGAATAATGATCATTTAGGAATAAATTTGGGCTATTCAATACCAAATACTCTGAGCACGGTTTATCCCGGGCCATTTTTTTATTTTACGAAAAAATTAATCCGAAATCCGAAAATCTGAAAAAATTAATTAATTATTAAAATAACAAAAAAAATCTATTTTTGATATTCTAAAATTGCTAACGTAATCACAGAATAATGATCATTTAGGAATAAATTTGGGCTATTCAATACCAAATACTCTGAGCACGGTTTATCCCGGGCCATTTTTTTATTTTACGAAAAAATTAATCCGAAATCCGAAAATTTGAAAAAATTAATTAATTATTAAAATAACAAAAAAATCTATTTTTGATATTCTAAAATTGCTAATGTAATCACAGAATAATGATCATTTAGGAATAAATTTGGGCTATTCAATACCAAATACTCTGAGCACGGTTTATCCCGGGCCATTTTTTTATTTTACGAAAAAATTAATCCGAAATCCGAAAATCTGAAAAAATTAATTAATTATTAAAATAACAAAAAAAATCTATTTTTGATATTCTAAAATTGCTAATGTAATCACAGAATAATGATCATTTAAGAATAAATTTGGGCTATTCAATACCAAATACTCTGAGCACGGTTTATCCCGGGCCATTTTTTTATTTTACGAAAAAATTAATCCGAAATCCGAAAATCTGAAAAAATTAATTAATTATTAAAATAACAAAAAAAATCTATTTTTGATATTCTAAAATTGCTAATGTAATCACAGAATAATGATCATTTAAGAATAAATTTGGGCTATTCAATACCAAATACTCTGAGCACGGTTTATCCCGGGCCATTTTTTTATTTTACGAAAAAATTAATCCGAAATCCGAAAATCTGAAAAAATTAATTAATTATTAAAATAACAAAAAAAATCTATTTTTTATATTCTAAAATTGCTAATGTAATCACAGAATAATGATCATTTAAGAATAAATTTGGGTTATTCGATACCCAATATTCTGAGCACGGTTTAACCCGGGCCATTTTTTCATTTTATGAAAAAATTAACTAAAGCATTTCCTCCGAAACATATACAAGCCCATCACGTCGCTCACTTCCAAGGAAGGCACAGTCAAAATATCTTACTAATTAGTGTGAGACTTAGGAGACAGGCTTTATTTCAATAGTCTCTTCCTTTTTGCCCTTTTTCTTGCATGCCTCTTTTGGTTCTTTTACATTCATGCTCACAAGCACTATTGTTATTAATAGTCCAAATATTACTCCTCTACCGAGTCTCTCCCATTACATCCACCAAAGACTTTCCCGGTCTTGCACTCTCTATTAAAAAATTCACTCCTCTTTCATTAATATTTCTCACTATTCGACTCTCATCCATTTCTCAACATGGCCAAACCAACGGGGCACGGTGTATGCCCATTACGGAAACATCTATTCCACACTCCTTCATGACCTACTCATTCCTAACCCTATATATAACCTACTACTTTTAACGAAAACACTTCTCAGGCACTCCATGCCCACTGCAATTTTATCCTTGCGTACCCACGAATGAGAACTATTAATATTATAGTGTTCAAATACTAATATTAACGTATTTGATCACAAAATGAGGGCCCGCGCATATGATAACAGTATTTTTGTCCACAAAACACAGGAGAGTGATTCAGAGTATACTCGTTCTACGATAAAACCTCTCGAAATTTACAGATCGTCATCACGGTGATGGAAATGAAAAAATCCCATTCCAAGTGAACCTCCAAATATTGAAGACTTTTTCTCACATTTGTGTAGGAGAAGGTTCAGTGTTCACGCATTTCAATTTTCCCAGGATGCCTTAACCCTACGGTGGGCGCGCCGGCGGCAAATTGCCGCGCATTTTAGTTTCTGAGCTCTCCATTTATGACCGTTTGTACCTAATGCCTGTGTCTCCAGGTATTCATTTATCATGATAGCAGGGAGTATTTCCGACATCCGGATCAATTATCCACCGGACGCTTCAGTAGCCGTGTGACATCGAAGAGAGTTTGACGTTTGACTAAAGATATAAAAGAAATTTTAGGAAAATATAATAATAAGGAACCTGTTCCTGAAGCACCTAAACCAGTAATATGCCATGTTTGCAGGAGGCATAAAAATTGCAGGTCAAAAATTGTGTGCCAGTGATGCACAAATAATGTATGTAGGAGGAATTGTCGTCAAGAGACAACATGTATGAGATGGGAAGATGAACAGGACCTAGATATGAACTAAGATGATTAAAAATGTACATTCAGTGTCAAACAATAAAAGATGTAACTGTAACAACTTAATCAACCTTTTTATTCGTAAATTATCTAGCCCTTAAATATAGGAATGCAATTTATATTTGCGGTAAAATTGCCGCGGCGCGCCCACTCGTGGGAGTGAATTTGGCGCGCCCACCGGAGGGTTAACTTCACACTCCCTGCACCTCGCAACTTTAGATTTTTGACAGTTCATTCATTTTTGTCTCTTCTCATTTTGTTCAGTCTCTTCTCTCCGCACGCTCGACCTCCAACCCCACCGTAGCATTCTCACACACACACTCAATCCCTCCTTTTCATGTGCAGGAGGACGCGCTCCATACAAACCCCTGCACCCCATCCTACCCAGTCCATAAATTCCACCCAAACTTTTTCACCCCTGCTTCCCTCTCCCATTTTGACCCCCTTCACCTTTTCACCCCCCAAAACGCCCCCCTACGGCTTTGAGCGTGACCTCACACCCGTTATTTTTCATTACGCATGCACAACCGTCCTCTCCCTCCCTCTGCTCCACCCTCCACCCTCTGTCTCACACACCCTTTACGACACCACCTTTATTCTACCGCACCATCACGCCCCCACGCTCGTGCTTTTAAGGTAGCTTGAGCGAAATAGATCCCTAGTCATAATGGAGACAATATTCGAATTATATTTTATTTAATTTCAGCGTCTGTAAGAACATCAACTAATGACTATAATAAATATAGATGGGCATAAATTCGAAGAAGAGGAACAATTCAAATACTTGGGAACAATAATCATATATATATTATTTCTCAAGGGCTTTTTTTTGTCGGTACGCCATAACTTCCTTAATACTTCGTCAATGTTCATAAATGAGGCATCATTTTAAAGCTTTTCTTAACCGCTAACCCGGAAGTATATACAAATTACTCACATTTCAATTATTTTTCGAAAAATTACAATTGAAAAAAACGGTTTTTTGAAATCCCGCCCTCGACCTATCGATCCTCTATCGAGAATATCGAGATATATCGAAATGAAACCGATTTCGATTTCATGCATCTATTATCTCATTCCGCATTTAATTTCGACTTAAAATATTGATTTAAGGTATTCGATCTGCTGATCTATTTATAAAATGAATTAAATTAATCAAAACTTGAATTTATATTTACTTCCCCAAACCACTTGATTAGAATTTCTGAACTCATTAAGCCCTTCAGGTTTGCCACCTCATAAACTCATACTAAAAAAGAACGCTATTATCATGTTGATTTGAAACCTAAACGCTAAGCAGGGCTTAATTAATGGAGCCAGATTAGTTGTAATTTACTTGGGCAACTACACTATCACAGAAAAAAAAATTGACTCCGGTCAAACTGTCGTCATACAACGCATTAAACTCACCCCTCCTGATCCTACCGTGTCTTTCAAACTGACTAGGAAGCAATTTCCCATAAAAGTTGCCTTTGCCATGACTATAAATAAGACACAGGGACAGACGCTAACAAAGGCAGGATTGTACTTGCCTGACCCTGTTTTTTCACACGGTCAGTTGTATGTGGCGTTTTCCAGGGTGCGCTCTTTCAGTGACATCTATGTCTGTGTAAAACAGACCCACCAACAAACAATCACAGATGACCATATCATCACTTCAAACATAGTGTTCAAAGAGGTCCTGTAAATATTTAAATATGTTGTAAATATGTAAATACCTTAACCTTATGTTTCAAAAAATATACAATCTAAAATTTAAACACACATCTATTCCTTACTTCAACCCACACCTACATCAATGACGCACTAACTACACGGTACTAACTATACGGTGTGCACTTCAATTAAGTGGGATTTGAGGAGGATACAGTGCGAATGCTTCGCACGGGTCGACTAGTATCAAACAAAAATAGTGAAGAACCGGAAATTACGAACATAATTAATTTATGGACAAATGAAAAAACGTAGTGAACTCCAATTTTTTCATTTTTTCATTTGTCCATAATGGAAAACTTCCACCATATCTCGCCGGAATTCATATCCTCTATAATTAATTTAGCTAACAAAGGCATGTATGCCTGTAATAAAATATTAAATTCAAAGGTAATATCACAAAAGACCAAAATCAAAATATATCACACAATAGTTGGACCGGTACTTGTATATGCTGCAGAAACATGGATCATGGACAAGAAATAAGAAAGGAAACTGATAATATTCGAAAATAAAGTCCTGAGGAAAATCTTTGTCCCCACAAATAAAATGAAATATGGAGAATCAAACGGAATAAGGAAATAAGAGATCTCTACAAAGAGCATGACATAACTGCATGTGTCAAAGCCAGAAGAATGAGATGGCTGGGGCGGAGTAGGGCTCAATACTTAAGGATGTTACCAGTGGGAGACCAGAGGGAAGACGACCACCGGGAAGACCAAAAAAAAGGTGGTGGGATGGATCCAACACGGACATAAACCGGATAGGGGGAGCAGTGGAAGAAGCTAGAGACCGAGACAGATGGAGGGCACCCGTTGGTGAGGCCAAATCCCAGTTTGGGCATAGATGGCCATGGGAGTAAGTAAGTAGTAAGTAAGTATCTGTAAGAAGTATGAAGTAAATATTGAAATATTAGTGGTGCAAAAATGGTGCTATATATGACAAAAAGTCTCAGTAATTAATTAAATATTACCACATAAGCCTCGAACTTGACTCATTTTTTCACGCCGTAGGGTTATATAGCCTTCACAACAGAAGGTTTTTTGCGATTTTGTAAACGTTTCTGCGCTGAGTATTCGATTAATTTTTATAAGTAGTTGAGAAAACATCCATACTACACACTGATAGTTTTTGACGAAATCTAGGACATAGAAGTTCCTATTTTTTTCAATATTCTCCCTCTGGAGCGCACAGCCGTAATCTATCTCATTTAAAATGTAATTTTTCCAACGAAGGGACCATAACATCTGCCAATGAGACTTTTATCTAGGTTTGTCGTTAGGTAGTGTAGCTCTTAGTAGTAGTAGTACTCAGTAATACTTGAATCCTTTTCTGTTACCTAGTACTATCAGCACGCCGTGCATGTTTTCTACATAAGTCTTGAGTCTCTGTCCATTTGTGTAGTTGCAATATACATATATACTAACGGTCCCTCTCCATTGTGATAATATCTGTAGTGCAGTAGTGCATGCTTGTGAGGATTCGCCTCGTGACAAGCATTAGCGATTTATGCCAATGTATAATTAGTCGTCGTTACACTAACTTTAGGGTATAGTGTAATGCAAGTTGGTGAATACTCACCCCCTGCCACACACCCCTGTGGTGGCTTGCAGGGTATTTTGTAGATGTAGATATTCCATGTAAAACAGCTTATATTTTCAAGCGAATTCCTCGAAAAATAGTTCGGAAAGGAGTTAATATTTTGATATATATGGAAATATGAGAGTTTTTTCTTTAAAATTAGGTCAAATTCATCAAATTCTGGATGAATTGATATATCGCTCAAACTACCTTAAATGGAATTCGACGAAAGTTTTATTTCTCTAGGCTGATTATTTGATTTACGCGAGAGAAGGGTAGGCTGGAGGCGAAAGGATTCCATGAAGAATGGAAATTAGGTGAAGAGAAACCCAGCGACGGAGTTGAATTCTCCTAAGGAGGTTCAATTGCGACAGTGGGAGTGAAAAATAGCTGAATTCGGCCTATTTTTGCATTACTTAAATAACTCATCTCTATAAATAAACAAACTACATATATTTTCACTGATTAATTTAACGTGCGACCGGTTTCGTCTCTTAGGCGACATGATTAGGTCGATGACGTCACCAATGTGATAAAACTCGTCGTATAGTGAATTAATCAGTGAAACTATATATTGTTAATTTAGAATGCTCAACTTTACTGCCACTTGTATTTACATCAAGTGATCTTATAGAGTGTGGTATTGACATGTTTTTGAGGAAAAATGATAATAAAATAATAAAAGGCATAACTATATAGTTTCAACAACGATCTAGCATAAATAGCTATTAAATAATGTTGCAGAGGATTAACGTGAAAACTAATAAAATAAATAGTAAAAATACACTTATCTCAATAGTGGCATAATCTAAGAATGTTAAAGAGTTCACCAACATACAGTGGCACATAACACTACAGGCTACAGTAATAAGCCTCTTACCAAAAGACTAGTGGTAAACAGGATAAGGTACATAAATCTGGAGTGCTCATTTTTAAATGCACAACACCTCAATTGATGCATCACAGTTCATTAGAAAATATGGCCCGTACAATCAAGTTTCCTATGTATCAATGTTTTTGAAATTTCAGCTCATTCTATTGCTATATCCCAAAACATTCACATGTAGAAGAAAATAAAATATTTTTAGAGAAAGATTAACTGTTGAAACATGACTCACTAATCATTAAGTTTGAGAATTCTGAATATTGCAAGCAGATATGGAGGGGGCATCAAACAAGGCGACCAAGAGAAAAGCAGCTAACGGAATTTAATTAATGCGAGGCTCATATTGAAGGTCTCTTCTTTTCTGGTCGCAGGTTGATGAGATACTGGAAAGAAGCCAATTCAAGCCAGTTCAATTGAATGAATAAAACTGCATAATAGTTATTGTTACGGAGTGTCTCGAGTTGTGGCGCGGCGGTTAACAGCCAGAGGAGTGAGCGGTGGGACGGGGAACTGTGTGTTCGCGAGCGGCACGAGAAGGACGGAGACTAGCAGTGGCTCGCGTGGCTTGGTATTGTGATGACCGGTGGAAGTACAGCTGTGGTGTGAACTACACATGTATTTGAATCTTTGCTTAATACAGTCCACTTCAAAACTCACAAACGTGTCGTTCATTAAGAACCGCCATAGAACAAAACAGTTACTTTTTACCCTATATTTCTTGTAAATAATGCTCGAGTACTGTATATGCCTTAATATGAATTGGTCGTGAGGTACTTTCGTGGGCATCTTTGGTTCTCAGCATGCCTTTAAGCGTTATGGCTAGTGGTATAAAATAATAAAATGCTTCATATTGTTTAGCCGTGACTAAACAGTATTTTCCTTGTATGTACCTTGAAGAAGAAAATACCATCTCTTTTCACTTCCTGAAAGTTCGTCAACGTTTGTGTGATCTATATTTCCCAACGCGCATTCTTGCGGTGACTTATGGAGCTCCATGCGGTCGTAGACATCTCGAAAAGTAAAAAAAAAAAAAATGGGGAGGGCTTTTAAAATACTTAGTCGGCGCTCTGTGCTTTTGACAAACGCTCGTACCAGTCCGTCCATTTCGGGGTTTACCTCTGTCTTTCTCTCTCCATCCTTGGCCGTTTCCAGTGCTAGCTCTTAGCACCTAAGATAATTCTTAAGGCATTTGGATAAGAACGGTTAAAAACAAAGTATTATTCACATGATTGTCAAGCGAAAACATTTAGTTTTTGTGAGGTACCTAAGCCATATACGAACCAAGCAATACAAATGGATATCGATATGCAAGAGCTCATTTAAGCTCTTAACATCTCACTACAATCACTACAATCTCACTGAACGGTACCGCTGCCAGTAATATGATTCGTTTCTAGATAAAGTTTGACAGGTTATCCGATATTCTATCAAAATTAACATTTTAATTCTCTTCATGGTAGATAATTAACAATTACATTTTGATTCATTTTTTAAAAATACGTATAAGGCTGTGAAGCAATACCATGCATTGAAGACAAACTATCGATATTTCCAAATGGATCACGTGAATTTTTAAAATTTAGAGGAAATTAATTGAGTTTATAGCTGACGCACTTGATGATGAGCGGTTATATACCGGGTTATATTTTTTTTACGAAGAAAGGAATACTTTTACCAAGGTTTTACAGCTGAAGACTCTAGTCTGCACACAGTTTCAATCTTCAGCTCGGCATACGTCATAACCTCCTCCACCCATCGATAAAGCCTATTCTCTTTCTCCCCCTTACCCACTTACCCAATATCCTCACCTCCATCACGGCCTTCAGCATTCCCTTGCCTGTCATTACCTTTTGGAACCACCTACTCTGCGTTATCCTATTGTCCTCGCGCGTTTTAATTTTCTCACCCACCAAACCGAGCACTTATTATTTCCTCTTCCTTTCCGTCTATCGACCCTTCTCAATCCTACTCCACACCCACATCTCAAACGCTTGCAACCAATTCTCACCCTATTTCCTCAGAGTCAACGTATCCGCACAATACAAAGCTTCACTCTTCGCCAACCTTTTCTTACACATGGTGCCTGCCACTAATTCTATCCTTTTTTCGAGAACGCAATCTTTGCTAACGCTGTTCTCCTGCTAATATATTTACTTCTATGCCCATTTTCTCCCAACGTACGACCTACAACGTATACTTATATGGATTAATACTTTTTTAAGTTCATGAAAAAATTTGCTCTTTTCTGCATTACTCAAATCTTACAAATGCATTTTATAAACGATCCCCACTACCGTGGAGAGATTCTATTTCTTATGGACCTCATTGCAGGAGAGTAGAGCGACCATTAGGCTCAAGAGCGGAGGAGGGACACGAACTGATAGGTGCCCTAATGAGACCTGGAAAACGCCCCCATAAAAGGATCGCAGTGCATGCAGGACGCCTGGAGGGAGACTAATGTGGAGTGACCTTATGTGACCCGCGGGGGTACAACGGCATATGTGCGAATGAAAAAAAAATTAACGCAACGGGTAGCGGATAAATGCCATTCGCAGAGCGGATATGACAAAGAGGTTGTACCCACGGAATCAAGCATCACATAGGGAACTGACGAAGGGGAGGTGAAAACAAAAGACAGCTGTGAAGAAGAAGAAAAAAGCGCAGCTTTGCATGGAATACTATTCCTAACCATGTTCTGCAAAATTCTTAGTGGCAAACTTATATCATGAAAGTTTCATGGCTCGAAGAGGGTGCCTGCTGAAATTCAATTTCAGGAAGAAATATAAAAATGATTGCATATGCATAAATCAATCCTACCTGTTTGTTTCTGCACAATGCATGAACGATGAAGTAGATAGAAACTACACTTGGCGAGGCTGGGGTGAAAAATGCCCCAACTAAAATCTCCCAGTACTTATATCTCACATTGATAATTGACCATAAGATATGGATGTTTGTACAAATGCTTAGGTAGAGTCAAATTTGTGATTACCTAGGACACTAAAATTTTTAAAACAGAAATGGAGAAAAAAGAACGGTTTTGGAGAGGAAAAACTTAATTTCTACGAAAATAAAATTCACTTGGGAGAAAAAAAGCAAGAATTCAGAACTTCCTTAAAAACTTTCGCAGGAGGTAAAAACAACCACTTTAAATTGTTGTTATTTGTTTTTGTTTTATTTGGTCTATTTTGGGGTCGCGAATCGTATTCCAACCAAATTTTATGTATCTTACTAGCCCGCCCGAAACTTACTTTTGCAGGCGTTACAACGTACGGAGAGAAATTAGAGAACTATTAATATTCACATGGAGGCAAAACTTTTAGAAATTCTAAACACTCAAGACTTAAATTTTGCAACAGCTATTATTTACCATTCGACAACGTTTCTCAAAGTTGCTACCTGAATATAGCTAATTATGTCCCCGATGGAGAAAATTCAGGATGATAATTTATTGAAAGAAAATGAGCAGGTATTAACTGAAAAAATAATTCAAGCTTTAAATGTTCTCCTTAAGAACAGGAAACCTTTGTCCTAGTTTTCATGCAGCCTTGACAGTATCTTTGACTTATTAGTGGCTTTCAATTTCCGGGACAAGTCTAACAGAAAGATAAATCGTGCCACATCACATTTTTTGCTGGAACGTTTTCATGATTTCATGAAACGAAACGCGACGGGACTTTCAATGAAGATGCAACAACACTTACAACTACAAATTACATCAATAAATCACAACGACACTTTCACCAACCACTAGAGACACAGGAAACAACTTCACGCAGAGATATTTTACAGACTCTCCAAAAGTTCTCGGCAATTTATTGCAGCCCGGGAAGATAACGGCTCGAACATCTCCAAGCGACGTGAAAATAATCACAAAATGCTGAAAAATTGTTCAGGCACTTGATGCATTTGCAAAACCAGAATTCCCAACACCACATCGTATTCCATAAAGTGGGCTACCTAGAAGATGATCCATCATCAAGAAAAGCATTAAATACTTAAAGTAGCAGCGTAAAATGGACAAAAGATCCGTGAGCTTGTAAAAAAATACAACTTGTAAATTTAGTACGAGGACGCCCTTCGCGGGGGAAGAGAAAAATGCAATCTATTGAAGACCATAAAAACCAAGCACGTACTCGGAAGAAAGCCAACGGTAATTTCACGTCATCTTGCTTAAGCTAGGCGTGAATGATTATCAGCAGGTTAAAAAATTTCAACATTTGTATTAGCGTAGAGAAAAAATGGAATCGTGTTCGGATACCGCATTTTTCACTTCAATAAATTCAGAAAATGGGGGAATGAAAAGGAATGGGACAAGCATTTATCAACACAAATGAAAGGGAGATATATAATCTGATAAAATATTAGGAACATTTAAATGCACACCTGAGAATGAAATGGTGTTGAATGCATAAAAACGTAAAGTATTTTAATACAGCATTTTAAAATTTTAAAAATCATAAAACAAATCACACAAATTTAAAAAATTCATTTCTAAAAATTGACTTCGACTATAGACGACTGGCTTACAGGCACAATCCTACGGTTTCGGTTAAGACATCAACTAATTATACTGAAAGCAAAAAATAAGCCGACATTCATTCACACGAGAACGCCAAGAGATTTTCGCTTAGTAAGTAAAAGAGAGTACCTAAACACTTGGGAAATAGCTTAATATTTTATAAAACGGGGGTATTATTGATCGAGGGTATTAGGAGCTGATGAGAAGCGCGATCTATAACGTAGGCTGCGATTATGCGATCACCAAATTGAGGTATTTACCTCAACATCCATATTCAGTGAGAAAAGAAAATTACAATATGCGTGATTGGGAAACAGGACGGGAATGGTTTCCCCAATCAGTAAAAAGAAGTTTGACAGGTTTAATTGAGTACGACAACAATTTTATTTTAATTTGAAAAATTTAACTAATAATAAAAAAAAATTAAAAAACAATTTTATTTTTATTTGGAAAATTTACTAACAATGTAGTCAATATAAACTTAGTATTTCCACACAGAGAGGTAATTTTTCTTTTCGAACATGCATGCATGCATTTTAACTCGGTAATTTAGTCAAGCCTGATAAGTCTCAGCACGAGGAATTGTGGAAGTTCCCACATTATTTATATTCACTTTAGTCACTATGCCGCACTATACTACAATACCAGCCGTAAAAATGGTAATGGCTATAACTGCTAAATTTAGAAAATGGTTGTTAATCACTGCCTCCTTTGTCACTCTAATAATGCTGGAGTAAAGAGTAAAAATAAGTAATGGCACACGAGTTTAATAAAAGTTTTTTCAAACTGACGACAAATAAATTGAAAAAGCATGAGTTTTCTGCGATTTTTCCATCTCTCCATCAGCCTCTTGTTAGAGGGGATGCCCAGACAAGTTAAGAAAAAATCCTTCGCGCACATATCCCGCGAATATTCCAAGATTACGAGATTACTCAAACAAATTATGAGAACGCCAATGCATTGGCGTGTTTTTCTTGTATCCAACGACTCTTTAAGCAGTAATTCATTGCAAAACGTGACTCATTTCGAAGAGAACCTGCTCAACAACCATTGTGTCCTCTCTCACGACTTTTTACATTCATGATTATCGGGAGGGAAGCAAAGGAGTACTACTTCATAACCAACGTATTTCTAGATAAGAACTTTCTGCCGTGCTAATGTAATTTGTTTTTGACGTATTACCTAGCTAATATATGATCCAAATTATCAAATAATTACAAAGCACAAATCGAAAAAGGCTAAATGATCATTAAATGCACCCATAAAATCCCAGCTAATAAACCGGTTAAACTAAAAAAGACCGTGATAAAGAAAGAACGTGAGTTAAATGAGAAAAACTAAGAGGGTAGGCATTTTATACGTGATAGTTACAGAGAAACAGGAAGCATGCATAAAAAAACACATTTTAACGATGAGATTTTTGAAATGCGAAAGCAATTTAGCAAATTAAAACCTTCCCAGTAAAATACATAACAATTATAATAAAAAATTTTCTTAGCCCTGGTGAAGCAACAAATTCTGAATTATCCATAAGTTTCACATTTTTGCTAAAGAGATAAGCATGTTGCAATTCAGCAATACGTATCAGCCTTTTTTATACCTAGTGTTAACCGTAAGAATTCCTTTCCAGCCGGCTTCGATCATGAGTTAACCAAAAGGTTGAAATAACGAGGGCATTTTAACTAGCTAAGTTCGTGACTACTTAGGTTGAAATTTCCACGAGAAAAAAAAACACTAAAACTCTAAGGAGATCGAACCACGGGCCCTTACCTTGAAGTACCATTGCGCCGCTCCCTTTGCGAAAGACATGGGTGGGTACCCAAGGGAAAAGAATAACAGTACTCAAGCCGCTGTGTGATGCGTATTGATGATTTTCATTTCCTAATTCCTTTCCACTCCACCCAGGATTTCCAATTCCCTTGATAGAGATAAAAGGGTTGGATAGCACAGGGACAAAGCGCATTGGCCCGGCAATCAAAAGATTCAGGGTTCACTGGTAGGCGTAACTTGGTGGAACTTATTCATTGTATAAATGGAAAACGTTAACTTTGTGGTTCCACTGTGGTGACCAGGCACGTAGCCAAGGGGGGGGGGGGGGGGAATTAGGAGCTTCAGCCACCCCCCCCCCGAATTCTTTTCCCCTTGCGGCCACTGCCTATCGCCAAGGGGACCACTAGCCAATGGGCACTCATGCTCTGAGATAAACAGGCCCCCTCCCCGAAGCAAATTTCTGGCTACGTGCCTGGTGGTGACCTGAAGATGATGTTATGGTACGTTGAAACCCGGGTCGTGCTAATGAAACTATCATTGTGGAGCCACAAAGTCAAAGTTTTTAATTTATTCAGGGTTCAATTCCCGTTCTAGATAAAAATTTTCCTATTAGCAATTTCTACGTGTCTCACCACCGTACTTCGTCACGATGAAATTTGTCGCATTCGAGGGTAGTCATCGTTAAAATCCGGACAACGGCGTCGAATACATTGCTTATAGACATTCGACGTGGCGGCGTGAAAAGCAATATCAGACATTTTCTGAAGATAATTCCTACCAAAGAGAAGCTACCCCAGAGCAGTTAACCCAGTGGAGCAGCAGTAATAGTACGAAAACGGAAACAAAGTACAATTAAAAAAAAGAAGACTTTTTCGCAATTAATCTGAATAAATGAGTCTTTAAGCGAGAAAATTACTACACGTACGTATTATAGATCTAGAATTTTGGGTAATTTTATTCACTCAAGTAACAGGTATTCTTACAGCAAACCAAGCAATATAATTCGGAAAAGAAAATAAGTCACAAACTTCTAAGGTTAGTTGGGTAGAAACATGGAAATAGAGGCGATTCGGCCCATGAGGGTAATAATCTTTTATAGCGATTCGTACGAGCTTAAACATCCAACTGCCGCATTCCAGGAACTAATAATAATTGCCCCTTAAAGACAAAGGCCCGTTTCATTCCCTCCGATCGCCTGAGACGCATCGGTTTCCCCGCCATTTCCCAGTTCCAAGGAGCGAGGGAGAGGACATTCGGGCGAGATAGATAGATACTCCGCGGCTTCTTCAAATAGAGATTAATGGCTGGCTGGTCATGCTCAATGAATGAATGGGTTCATTCATCTCGCGAGGAGGCAGATGGATGAGGGAGTGTTTTTTTTACCCTAGCGGGTGAGAGGAGGGAGAGTGGGGAGGCGGGAAGAAAAGAAGGGAGGGGAGTACAGAATGGGGAGGTATCAGAGCGCAGAGAGGGGAAAAGCGCTTTTCTACATCTACATCTACGATGTACCGTGCAAGTCACCACTAGGGTGTGTGGCACGGGGTGATTCCACAGCAGGCATGCAGCACTCGTCCCAGAACAAATCAGAACCTCGCACGCTCCCCCTGGCGCTAGCGCAGGCCAAAAGCAGTCAGGAGAACAGTGCGCAGTCCAACCGGAAACTGGGAGAGTGATACGTAAAAGAACATACAAACATGCAGAGAAATATTATGGACACATCTAGTGGTTAATATTACTAATACTGTTAATTTATGATTACTACGAGATGCTACTTCATGCAAAGAACAAAATAAAATAATGCCGGACTAATCGACCTGTTTGAAGAGTTAGTAATGATGTGGTGTTATTAAGCACAAGTGTTTTTTAGCACAAGAAAAATTCTAATATCTCATGAGTTGGCCAACATACCAACATACCGGCCATTGCAAGTACCTACTGTCGCCGTCAAAATGGCATTGATCTGTGCATGAACGCTTACCAAAGGGACACTTGATGTGCTGGTAATGACAAACTAGGCATCGTTAGGAGGAGAGTTAATATTCCACTGAAAAGAGAATTCAGATCGAGATGACGCCATTCACCTGCCAGATACGAGTAATCAAAGTTACACCAAAATGCGGTAAAATCACTCCACCACACGATTCTATCGCTGTGTACTTCCTTTCGACGAAATGTTGGGCAAAATTAATTACATTTTTATCCAGAGAGTCGTAAAATCAAATTTCTGCCTAGCTTCTTTTGAGAAAATTCAATTTTTTGAGTGGGAGTTTTTAGAAAAAATGTGGTAGTGATTCGCCTCCTGTTTCACCGCAAACCGACCGGAATTGAACACTTGTTTTCTCATCAAAGTTAACAACTTTTCCGGTTGGAACTTTTCAATTTTCAAGTCTTCAAAAAAAAGCATCTAGTACCCTACTGCTCATGTACGGTGAGTTAGCGCGTACATGTTCCATCGTTTCGAAAAGCTGCAACGCCATTAACGATTACTTAGGAATTAAATCATGAAAATTAAAATAAAACTATGTAAAATCTTAGCGAAAAACGAAGAAATTCCTGATAATGTAGGGTAAATGAGAATATTTTGAGGAAATCAAGAGGGGAGCTCTGAGTAGGTGAATGGACCTAATTATAAAGGAGAATAGGAAACTGATGGCTGTTCTGGAAGACTACCAATTGCTAACCAACAATTTCCCATGCATTGTGACAAATTAACACAGATATGCGTTCATGACAAAAAAATTAATTAATTTTTAACCGATACTCATAAATGGTGAGTAGTCAAGAGAATTAAAAATAAAACTAGTATTGATATGCTTGTTTCAATATCAAGGCTTGTTTCAATATCAAGGTAAAAAAACAACAAAATGAGTGAGGTAAAGTGTTAAAAGATCAATACGGATGGAGAAAAAGGTGCCATTTGCTTATAAAAACAATAACAAAACAATCATGGCAAAACAATCACTGGAATGCTGGATTTCTACATTCGTTGCAGATTTTGCTAGCTTCTCAAATGTAGCGAGTTTGATAGCTAATTATGGAGAGGTTGAGTTTGAATTACGATTGTAGTTCAGGAAATCGGACGCAAGTCCACTGGTTGTGTTGGTACCAACGACAGTAGCGTGAACATGGCAAAAGGCGAAAGTGGGTGGGGGGATGACGATCACAAAAAAAGAAGCAACCCGATAGAAAGAGAGCAACAGTTACACTCCCTGGCGGGGACACCACGCGACTGTGACGGCGGTCTCCGACAGTCAGCTGTTCACTAAACGGAATTATCGGGAAACAGAGATGGGGTGGGGTAGGCGGGGGAGGGGAGGCTCAAACTGGAGTCGAGGGAAGGGGAAGCGGACAGGGTGGTGAGGCGAGGCAAAGAGGCAGGGGAGACATTATTTCGCAGAAATGGACATTCAAAAGCCCGCAACTTCCAGTGGCTTCCATTTTTTTGTCCTGCTCCACGCACCACCGCGAGAGGGTGCTTGATTAGATGATGGAGCGCGTCATTTGTGGCGACTTCGGTGAGTAACTTGAGTGGATAATGAATCCATTAAGAAGATGAAGGCATGACAAAGCATCATCTCCTCTCCTTTTCATCCACATCAAACGGGAGACGACATGCCACGAGATCACACCGAATTTTTTCAGTGCGGTTAAAGCGGGAGACACGGAGAAAAAGAAAATGAGCACAAAATTACTCTCGATAAGTTAATTGACGGAGAGAATCACTAACGAGGGAGTCCTACGAAAAGCTGGAGGGAAAAGAAGCACGATGAACACTCTGAGAAGAAGGAGGGACAAACTTATGGGACACTATTTGCGACACAACAGCCAAATGAAAGCAGTTTTGGAAGGCGACATAAATGGGAAGACTTATTGAGGAAGAACGAGAATGGAGTACATCAAGCAAATTATGAAGGACGTCAAATTAAACAATTATGTAGGAAAGAAGCGGTAGGTAGAGAGGAAATTGGAATGGAGAGCTGCTGAAAGGCAATGTTCGGATTGATGACTACTGATGACGAATAATTAACCCTCGGGTATCCAGTTGGTGTGGTGCAAGGAGAAGATTAGGGTAAGAAGTGAATGGAAAGGGTTCGAATCCCCATACTTTCTTTCCACTGGATCGGGAAAAAGAGTGCTGCCGACATTTCAAAAGCTAACTCTGCCATAAATATCATGGCTTTAAGAGCCCAGTCTTATTATTGGGCTTCTATACTCTATGGCCGGGTTCCGGGCTACCGAAATTAGATTGGAGAATTGAAAAGTCAAATGCGACATTGGATACATCCTAAGCAACCCATGGAAGCCCATACAACAGAGTGTAAGGGGTTATAAGAAAAGGAGTGTATTGGTGCCCACCAATCAGAAGGCACCCGAAACCGGCCAGAGAGTATCGATAGAAGGCCCGGTCGACAGAAGGACCCGACACTTATAGCCCTAATCATGATGACCTTCGAAACGTCGACAGCAGCCATTTTCCTAGATTGTTGTAAATCCCGACAGCATCATTAACCGCGAAAAACCCAAAATCCTTATACAGCACATGAGAATTTTCAGAAAAATCTTGTTTTTTTCTTGAGTGAATTGTAGATAGCACCCAAACTATATATTGTTTTAGCATAAAGAATCCACGTGTTACGTTCTCCCAGATGCCTTCACTTACAAAGGGTATAAATAAATCAAGAATGCAGTGACTATTCGGGTAGTTGACTGTGACATAATAAAATGAAGCTAAGAACAAAGTCGACAGCTCATTGATGGTAATTCCCACACATGACTCTAAACCAGGATACACTATATAAGTATCGCAGAGTGTTATTAAGGAAATAAATATTATGGAAGATTCTAATCCCAGCATTGGTGTTGATGTTTTTAATGGAATACCGATCTCGACATGAGGAATGTGCTAAGAGCAGGTCAAGCGTAATATTTTGCCTGTCAGATGTGACATGTAAGCGTGGACCCCTTCCCGTCTTCCAAAGCCGGGTTTTTCTCCATCCAGTCTCCATCTATTCCCCAAATATCTCTTCCCCAAGCGTCCATTCCTGTCCTTAATTTCAATGAACTGTATCTTTCCGTCGTCTTCACATTTAGTGATAATTTTGTTTAACGTGCTTCGACGGCTAAGGTCATTTCGCACATACTGTCTGCCTCGTGCAGACAGGGGCAACAGCATTCGGACGAATCGGAGGATCACCCCTCCAAATTCGAGCCAAGCCCAACGATGTTTAACTTCAGGGAATGCTCGGCAGACACCATCGTGGCAGGCCGCTGCCCGTATCCACATATGGCCATAGTGAATTATGGTTAGCATATAAAACGAAGTTATTTATAAAATTATAACTGCTAATTAACCTAGATCACCACAGAAAGAAAGACTTTAGTTGAGAATGCAAAATTATTCAAGAGGGCAAGAGGAGTCTGATATATTATGCAATAAAAACGCACAGGCGATAAATAACTCAGGTTTATCAACGTTTTGACGAAGGTGGCTTAGAAGGACCTGGCTAAAAATGCAATAAAGGTAATTATTTCTTTAAAAAAAAAGTGTTTTCCGAACTTGGGATTCAAAAGAGCCAAAAATGAGAGGTTGAAAGAACATTTTTCCATCAAATAATTTTGGTGTCTATGTCTCCCGGTTCAATTCTAAATATCTTATCGCATAAAATTGTAAAATGGCAAACTAAGAAATTAGTTCCAGTAAATGAGGTTTAAAAATTAAACAAGTATTACTTACTTCGAGAATCTTTCACAGAGTTCAAGAAAAAGGAATTACAAAGCAGACGTTGATAGTAACCAGGAAGACAAACCTGAAAAGAGAAATAATTTTTCATCAATAAAACTATAAGTCAAAAATTAAGCCATCATGCAACATCATCGTCTTATCAGAATTCCTTTATTGCAGCATACTCATACGCCTCTTTTAAAGTGGTCAAGCACCTCATTATTTTGGAGAAGGGCATGTTTTTATTTAAAATGACACATTAAAACACATTTAGATTGTAATATCACAAAAAGCGTAGAGAGAAGAATAAAATACTTCATACCAACAACAACACTCTATTTTAAGTTACCGGTAAAGGTAACGTCCAGCAAAACTTGTTTATCTTCACACATCTATGACTTATCCGACTGTCAATGCTCGCAACGGAATTATGATCTTGGGGGAATTTTGAGCCGTTCCAAATATAATTAGAGGTCAGAAGGTCAATTCATTCCAAGTTCATTTAGATGGGCGCTGGAAATAATTAACTCAAACCACGCATGTGGCTTTTTTCCAAGGTCAAGGTTAAGTGATGATCCAACGTATTATATCCACAAGCATCACCATTTTTCTTCATAATAAGAAAGCAACCGAATAAAAGGATGAAAAAAATCAAGCATTTTCCATGCAGTTTGTTCAATGAACAAAATTGGTCGTGAGCAAATGGGACTTAAAATTGAATAACGGAGGAAATTTCTTTAATGAATTGAAAAAATGTTTGAATGATATTTAATTTCAGACTCAAAATCTTTCCCGTACGGAAGTTGAGCCGTAAGGATTGTCACATCGCAAATGTAAGTACATATCTCCACAAATAGATTGCAATGTAAAATAATAACCCAACGAATAATCATCTTGTTTAATAAATCCTGACCCACGGCCTCCGTAGAGGTGGGTTAAAGTTCACTTCAACTAATTCTGAGGCCACGGGTTTGAGGGAATGGGTATTCATGGGTGCATTCAAAAACGTTTATCGTACGAGAGGACCTACATTCGCTTCCAATAAAAAGCGAATTCATATAAATAATTAGTCCTCTCTTCAAGCCATCTCTCCCTTGCATTGCAGCTTTCTATATCTCCTTACTTATGAATGTCACTTCAATCCACGGTTCTTCACTTTTTAGCAAATATTTGGGAAACGATGTTTCTATTATGATACTCTGCAAGGCACTACACCTTTTAATTTTCTTTCCAGTCAATTGCTACACATGTGGACCGTGATGACCTTTATGAAAATATAGGTTATAGCACTGACTCTTTTGCAGGAATGCTAAAAGTACTAGACTCAATGTTGGATGGTATCAGCAAACCATTTCCCTTCGCCAGGGACTTATGAATTTACCATCACCAGTACGATTGGTATTCTTCGTAATCTATAGTATATACCTACATAAGGCTGGGTCTTTCTTGAGATCCCCTTCTCTCCGCCAATTTCTTCACAATTGTCTTAATCAAGTACCTGTGTCATAAAATGGACCTCATTAGTCTTTGTACCTGTTTCTTATACTTAACTTATTGTATATAGCTTCCCTACTACTTGGTTAAAGTTATGTTAAAGTCATATGTTATTTTACCTTTCCATATGATTTTGAGCATTCTTCTCTGGCACCACCGATCAAATATCGTGAAGTCACACCAAAAGATGGGGTTACTGCGCCCATGACAGGTTTTCTGTAACTTTTGTCTTTAAATTAGCATTTTCTAATAATAATGACAATTATTCTTCATTTAACTACCATATATTTACTTTATTTTAAAACATAATTAAAAATTTACATATTTTAATGCATTGTAGTTTTGAATATAAGTGTTCGGTAGTCAATCTCATATTCAAACATTTTTTAAGGATCTCTTTTGTCTATTTCAAAATGCTTAGAGGTAAAATAAACATTATTTCAATTCACAAACTGTGGCTGTATGCAAGTCAAATCGTGCAAGCCGTGTGCCTCTGGGTGTGTTACTTAAATCCAAATTACCAAAGCTCAAATTTTCCCAACTTTAATCTCCATGTCTCCTCCGTCCCTATGTCGAGGGTACAATCACCTGTACGGCAATACTCCCAAATTTATGTTCTTAGGAACTTCTTCCTTAGACACAAGTTGATGATCGTAGTAAAGAGGTATTTCTTTTTGCTAAATGCCATCTTCGTATCTGAATGGTCCTAGTTTCTATTTCCGTCTTTACTCTTCTGACACTAATGATATTATAAAATATTATTTTATGAATTCACACCGCGTAAGGTTACTAACGTTTCAATGGCATTGGCGGACTTAGCTGTTGAAGCGTTGGTACCCAGAACCTAATCTGGTTTAAAACCCGGGATAAGTTCGTTCAGTCTAATTGCCGGGAGAGGCTAAAATTCTCCATTAATGATATATATTCCCACATAAGGGAATTCCTAGTATGTAACCTCCTCCAAAATTTCCAAATTCATGCTTAATTAAACTTTTGTGTTTACACTACCGTCTCACAGCACTACCTTAGTTTTAGGTTTATCGATATTCATATCACATTCTTTCAACATAATATTCACAAATATGCTTACTCAATATGCCGAAGCTATCAAGGGAAAAAGAAAAAGGTATTCACCAGTAGCCACATAAAAAAAGTCGTCTGCATCCACTTAATACCCTGCAAGCGTTGAGGCAGAGCACGTGGAATAGAGTGTTAGGTCACTAAACATGAATTAGCACTCTTTAAGTTGAACCAAATACCCAATTTAGGACACTCCTGCGCTTAGCCCAGCTGCGACACAGGACCGACGAACAATCAGCTCATTACCACTTTTCAAGTCGTCAGGGCTTTCGTAATGGTGACAAAGGACTCTACGCTCCATGCATTAAACACACGGCCACCTAATTTCCATTAGCCAAGCCAAGGGAGCCCATTAAATGGACAGCGCATTGCATTTAATCAATGGGTTTGACCTGTTACGTCGATGGCAATGTCTTCTGAGCTCAATGATGTAACGCTTTAAGGGCTGGCACGTTGAAAGGTCAAGAATGCACTCTAAAAGGGGAGGGGCATGACATCTATCGCTGAGACCTTGAAACCCATTATCTATGGAGGCGAACGGCGTCGCAAGGAAGGAAGTACTCGTGAGATCGGATTAAGGAACCCTTTATGATCGTCCATTATCGGTGAATATGGAACAAAAACTGACATCAATTGACAGTTGCGTTTAAGTTAATATTTTCTTCGAAGAATTGGCAAATACATTAGCCAAATGTTATGGCATTCCCAAGTGACGCGACACTTTTCACGCTAATGCTTAGGAGTTATCAAATCTACCTTTAATGAGCTCAAGAGCAGAATGTTAATTAGCAAATATGGACTGAGAATGTTAAGCGACTGTCAAGTTAGTAGGAATTGCGACGTTGCTTCCAAACAACTAAAAAAAAATACCTTGAAGCTCATTTCCAAAATGAAAAAATGGTCAAAGAATGTCGGATTTACCAAAATACTTCGAACCACAATGACAAATCCCCAACACCGAACAAAAAAGTTGCAGCATGTCTTAAGGAAGAGGATTTATTTTCCACTACTAATGTAAAATATTTCGGTCAGGCGTAAATGCGAAGGAGAATGAGATTTGTCCGAAAAAAGATTACGTCTAACATAACTTACAATTGTAATTCATTGACCTAGCTCTTTTAACTTTAAGAAATACAGCGAGCATAATACTGACTGAGTGAGTGAGCTGACGCTTACGCGACGCCATCAGAGCAGGTAATCGACAAGGTTGACCCAGTGACCGATGGAGAATCCACACCGAACAAAAAAGTTGCAGCATGTCTTAAGGAAGAGGATTTATTTTCCACTACTAATGTAAAATATTTCGGTCAGGCGTAAATGCGAAGGAGAATGAGATTTGTCCGAAAAAAAATTACGTCTAACATAACTTACAATTGTAATTCATTGACCTAGCTCTTTTAACTTTAAGAAATACAGCGAGCATAATACTGACTGAGTGAGTGAGCTGACGCTTACGCGACGCCATCAGAGCAGGTAATCGACAAGGTTGACCCAGTGACCGATGGAGAATCCACTAAAGATATGGAGAGAAAAGGCTAACGCAAAAGTAAATGGTGCCTTAAGGTTGGCGTTTGTTAAGATTACTCAGATACCTAGGATACTTCTGCAAATGGAGCATTTGCCAATGAATGGAAAGTGGTAAGCATGTAGGACGAAGACGGCGAAAACATCCGGTGAATAGGGGCGTCATCTTATCTCACTTAACGCCTTGAACGTTTTAGCCAGCTACTTACAAAAGAGAGAGGGGTTAAATAGCAGCTCTTTATGATACGACAGAAGTCGCATGAATAACAGGTTCATTAATACGTTTAAATTTATATGGATTAGAAATGAATGCATACGACAATTTATTTGCACCTTACCACGGAGAGTTAGGAAGACAAATGAGGAAGTGCTTGACCTAGTTGGTGAGGAGAGGAAAAGTCTGGATGAGATAAGGGGGAGGCAGGGTAGGTGGCTGGAAGCGGTGATGTGGGGTGACGGTTTGCTGAAGGCTGTGATAGAGGGAAGGATGTTGAGCAGCCGGGGAATGGGAATAAAAAGAATAGATTTTATGGATGGGATGAAGAAAGGTAGGACTTACGCTGAGATGAAGAAAGAAATACTAGAGGTAGATAGGGCACTGCACGTGTCAGAGTCTGTTGGATATTCTCTTTTATCATAACCTACCTTTAACCGGTGGATTACTCAGATGTTGATGATGACCACGGAGTAAAAGGAACTGGGGATAATTGTTTTATTTTTCCTCGCCAATCAATCAAATTTTGAAAGAAACAAGCTATGAAACAAGTTACCGAATAAAATGTTTCACAATAAACACCAAGTAGGTTCAGGCACATCAGCTAGAAAAAAGTTATAACTGCCAGTTGAGAGCGTGAAATCGACCATTTGCCAGAGGATATAATTGGTTGAGTACACTAGAGATTTCCAAATAGGACGGTCAAGTGGACTTAACTTAAAAAACCAACTAGAAGGTTAAACCCAATAGTTTATTATACGCTGCAAGATGAAATTATCGTCAACAAAATGTCAATGGCAGACTTTCTTGCAGGTTTTGGTTTGGCCTCTTACACCCAATTATGTCCCCATCTAATTATGAAGATGATAAGAGAATTGAAATAACGTGTGTAATAAAAGGATACTAATGGACAATAAAAGAGGCATATTTTTTGGGTCAAATAAAATGAAACATTTCTTCACTCAACGCCCTGAAAATATGAGACTTGGGTGCACAATAAAGAGACTGTATTTCGAAATAAATGTATTTAACATAAAACTCCGAAGTGCAAACTAGGTATCCATATGCTATTTTAATAAGTTAGACAAATTTTGATGTTTACTTCATTTAAATTTTGGCTTTTAATTATAATTTAAATTTCTAATGTTTCATCTCGTCGTAAGCTTTCATGCAAAATGATCGTGATGTTTTATATGATGAAAGATAGAAATTTCGAATTTTATAAAATAGGCTGGTTAAGCAAATTATGGGCACATGGTGAAGGATCAAATGAGACGAGTTGGCAAAAAAATACCACCCTTTACGGAATGGACCTCGATGTGAATATGGAGTCATTGACACCTTTCTCGAATCTTCCGAAAAGAAAAAAAAAACATATAACCTGAAGATTCCCGAGCATCCTGCCCACTACACGGCCTCATAAAACTGGAATCACCATTGAATCGTCTACACCTCCTCCACTCACTGGTTTATGCTCAGAAAATATCTTCAATATATATTTTTTATGGAGGAGAATCCAAACGCTAAAGTAGCAATAACGGAATTCGCTTGCCTCGATGGCCTGCGTTGAGTAGATTGCACGAACGATTTCCATGCGATCGTGCACGCAACCAAGCAATCATCGGTCGGATGGAAATATATCTCCAGGAGTGGAGACCGAATGAGCGCCAAGATTATTTCCCCTTGCAGCACATGCGGTACTTCTCACTGGCTTGAATATTATCTCCACAGCTTCACCATTTGGAAACGAGGAACCGCCGTTAACTACCGTGGAATGAATCGATCGACGCCAGCAAAAACGAAATGGGGAAAAGCGTGAAAAAGCGTGCGTATATTACCTCGCCCACGACCCAAAGAAGAAATGATTACAAGGTATAATATTTTTTTAAACCTCTAAAAAAAAGTAAAATCCTTCTACAATGTACCCAAAAATGCATGTAAGGCAACAGAATAAAACTGTAACGAAACACCTAAAAATTTTACATACCTAACTCGCATATACCTTTCCTAATAACATCCGATGTAAAAGGCCTTAATATCTGTTTGTGTTAAATAAATATAAAAGTAACACCATGAAACCTGGGCAAAATCCAAGGACAAATTTTTCATCTTTATTATCCCAAATGCATGACATTTTATGCATTCTTACTAAAGGCGTGACCTATTGCCAATTTTGAAGAAACCGGGTCTAGCCACGGTAGTAACCTTTACGGAGTCACCCGCAAGTGCACATAAGTGCGATATTCCACAGGAGAAAAATCATTCTCCTTGACCAATGTTATTACTAGACACTCTGCATCGTGGTATTGCATGAATGCGACACCTGGAATTCTGGGGAGTGAGAATGACGATATGTTAGAGGTCTTTGATACATAAGCGTGAAGAATGACAGTGAAGATGCGGTGGATTGAAATAAATAGAGTAAAGAGTGTACTTAGTATGGAAGGACATAAAAAGTATGCATAGCAAAACAAGATAAGGATGTGCCAAAGCTTATGGGAGGATAAAAGCTTAAGAGTCTAAGGGTCAAGTCTAAGTATGTTGAGCTGAAAGAAGAAGTGTTTGAAAAGAGTTGAAACCAAGAAAAATCTACCCCAAACGGTAAATTACAAATTTTAATTTTACTGACCAAATTCAGGTTTTTGGACAATTTTTGACTGTTCTTATCTACGATTTCACTAAAATGCCTAGTTAATCCTCCATCTTTTCTTTTCACCTAGGAATTTCTCTCCCTATAACGGCCTTCAATATCTCACTATCTTATCTCCATCGTCTCAGGCTCAACCTTGTGGAAGTTCATTTTATCGTAAATGAAAAGGAAAACTTTGTTATATTCCACCAATTTATTTTCAGGTACTACTAGTTTCGACGCAGCGGCATCATCTTGAGGTACTTGAAGATGACGCCGCTGCGTCGAAACTACTAGTACCTGAAAATAAATTGGTGGAATATAACAAAGTTTTCCTTTTCATTTACGATCTCACTATCTCTAAATAGCCAGCACTCACCTCCCACTTAATTTCCTCAAGCAATGTGTCACTCTTAAAGCTCCTTGTTTTCGAAGTTTTAGGTACATTAAATTTTTCTCTGCCAGTGACCTGATCTCTTCCTTCTTTTCTTTAAGCACACTTAAGAGGCTAAGAAATGCAACACTATACTCAAAATCATGGATTTCACTCAATCCAAAATAAATTGAAAGTTAAGATTGGCTTTCAGTTTAGTTCATAAGTTTAGCCTTCGAGGAATGAGAATGACTTCTGAGATTATAGCAATTAGGAAAAATAATTTCGTTCAAGATTATTAATAAAAAGTAACCTCATAAAAACAAAGTTTTTATCATACTCCCTTTATTTTCATATGCATTACGTCACTTTTTAATGTCTCATATTATCACTGCATTTTATTATTTTTTTCATTGTTTTATGATACCTTTTTCATTAAATATTGTTTTTTCACATTGCTAATAAATTTAAATTGTAAAAGGAAATCATTCTATCTTCACTGATATGTCAAATTATTCAGACATTCGACCACCATTAGGAACATTAGTAATTCGACTAGCAGACCTGCTGCCTGCTTTGCAGGCAGTTTCTGTCTGAGAAAGATAGACTAGCTCTGAAAAAGTGAACCCGGGAGTCCCGAAAAACTGCGAAAACTTTTAATGGTTGGTCATCGTGGGCAGGCATGGTTTCATCAAAGTTGGAGTTTCTAGAAAAAAACAGTAAGGCATTTTTTGCACATTACATTGTTTTAGGTTCCCCACTGGCAATTTTACTTCCCCAAAACAGCAAGTATACGGGAGCAATAAAACACTATCAAATACTGGTAATGAATTATCTCCGAGGTCAGTTTCTCGCACATTCATATAGCATTCGTAATGGAATAAGTAATACTTCTAAACTTAAAAAGTGAAGTTTGTACCAATATTGAGACAGCGGCACACGTAAATCTATTGGAACTTTTACGACATGGGTATTTATCCAGTCACTTTATTGCATGGAAAACTCTTTGAGGTTCATTTCACTTACTAGTAGTATTTTTGTTCTATGTGTTTCGACGGCTAAGGTCATTTCGCACTTACTGTCTGCCACGTGCAGACAGGGGCAATAGCACTCGGACGAATCGGAGGATCACCCCTCCAAACTCGAGCCGAGCCCAACGATGCTTAACTTCGGTGACTGATCGGGAACCGGTGTTTCCATCGTGGCAGGCCGTTGCCCCATTTCACTTACGCTAGCTGATCTTATGCAATAAAAACAAATCAAGGGAACGGCAATATCAAAAGACTTAATTGATTAATTTAACGTTGGGTTTAAAGAAATTAGACATGAACCTTTTTGAATTGTTTTAGAGTGACATACATTTAAACATTCACCCGGATAATTTCTAAATATCTTCACTAAATAACTTCATTCGCGTAAAAGTAGCTATATATCAAGGGAAATAAAAGAAATGAAAATAAAGTAATACAGAAAATATAGTGCAATCAACATTTACCTTAACAAGATAAATTAACAATGTTTATATGCCCATACGGTTTTCAACTGATTGTAATTTAATTATGAGTACTGTTTGTTTACTTCACCGTTGCTAACCTAAATAAATCCATCGTTGTTTAGCAGTTTTTACGGATTATGAGCTTAATAACTCCGTTTTTTGTGTTTTTCTTTGCATCACCAACTGCTAAAAATCCAAAACTACTACCAATTCACACAGACAGAGAATCCACATTTAATGCATCAAACCTCATTTCTCCAGCTCAAAACTCGAGAGATAAATAAACAAAATGGATACAGAAGGACTAACTTACTGACTGACTGACACGCTACAAAACTAATATATATGTATGTGGCATTTATATTCATTGTTGGACATTCAATAGCAATAATCACACTTGTTGGCTCACCACGGTCCATCTCCCACAATGTCCAAGGGCTAAGTGCTATTTGATCGCCGTCATTAATGAATAATTAGCGAGTAAAATATTGCAAAAAAAAAGTTCAGAGGGTAATGCGATGATGAAAACGAAATTTCTAAAGATTTAAGTGAAAACGACTATGAAAAAAAGAAGAAAAACAATTGACCCAATAAGGAAACGAACACCACACCTTTCGCTCCACAGTCCACTACCTTACCCCTGGGCTACCGGTTGCTTGCAAGTGTAGGCAGATAACGGGCCTTAAATGCTCTTTGATTTTCATGCAAATACATTTTAATATAATTAAGTCAGTGTATATTTATGTGTGGGTTTGTAAAATTAATCGTTGGTCACAAGGAGTATTTGGACCAAATTTCAGACCGATTGGATGAGGGGATATGGGTTTGTACGTACACAGACAAGCAGATAGACATGGTGAGCTTATATAAAGAGAGTAAAAAGCAGTATAAAAGATTTCTATTCAGCGTAAAAGTCATTTATTGGGGCCAAAAAACATTTAACGAAGCGCAAAACCTTGGTTTCACATGGACTTCCGAAAGAGCGTGGCCGACGACTGCACACAATATTTAGCGATAAGGGAAGAGATGTGAAAGAGAAACGCGAAACGAAGAGGATTGAAGTTGAGTGAGTGGGAGCACTGACAACCAATGATTATTGTCGGAATAAAAAAAGGAGATATCTCATACTCATGCGTTTTTATGGGGCCGTCAAAAAGGAACATAACACGTGGGTTTTGAAAGAGAGCTGTTGAGGGTGATGACGGCTGTCCGAATGAATTAACTCGTCGAAAGGCAGCGAAATCTTTATGCATTCTCTCCCTCCTATTCATACGCGCAATCATAACCTCAAATTCAAAAGTTCATTGCTCTCGAAAAGGAGAAACCCCATCATTTGACGGATATTCTCCGCCACTGAACACGTTTCAGAATCTCATTGCACCGAACATTTTCCATTTTATTCCTCAATTGAATTCTACAAAAATATTACTGATATATATCGCAGCTAGGACCCAAAAGGAATAAAACTTTTAATGGACTATTTGACCGCTCATCTGGTTTCATTGCGTGGAACCGATTACAGTCGTTTAACACCAAGATGGACGGTGTTCAGGCCCCAGGATTTATTTATTAATTATTATTATTACTATTCATAACCGTGTAGATTACATTTATGTAGGAAAACATAAATTAACCGAATATGTTGCTTCAAATAATGGACTTCTTAAATGACGCTTAAAATGACTAATTCCGTATTACGAAGCAAATAAAGGCAGGTATAACGACCTTTTGCGGTGGTAATAAAATTCGAGGCGTATATTTTAGAATTCATCCATTGGGTAGGTATCCTAAGGGCTTTTTGTCAGGTTTTTTTGACAGTCCTTAATATTCCCCTTTCGTGTTCATTTTTTAACTTCCCCTCACATTACTTACCCGCCATCAAATATCCTATGCTCTTTTTATGTCGTCCAAAATTCCTATTCCCTTCAGACACTTCCTCGCTTCCAAAACGTTCTCGCCCCAATCACCCTCATCAACATGCCCTCACCTCTCAACATGCCTCCCATTCACCTAGTCTGTATTCTCCATATAACCACCCCTATTATAGCAGTAGCGAAACATGGAGACAGTAGCGAAGGAGACCCTTTTCAGTGAATTCAACATGCCTTCCATTCACCTATTCTTTTTCCTCCAAATATCCACCACTATAATAGTGGTAGCGAAATATGGAGGAAGTAGCGTAGGAGACCCGTTTCAGTCGAAGAGCCCAATGTATACGAACTTACTCCGCAAGGGGAAGTAAAGTAGGCTCCACGTTTCACAACCAGGGTTCCCAAGGTCGCTGACCTTTATTGCAAACTTCAAAAATGCTCAATCTGTTGTTCACATCGACTAAAGTTCTGTCTGTGGTACTTAATTCAATTATATATATAGGCTTCTCCGATGAGTTGCAAAACAATAATAACATATATGATTGTTCTTTTGCGATTAACTGAGTCAGGATTTTTAAAAGCCAAAGTTTCTTCTGCTTTGCCGAAGATTTCCTCAGGGATAAAGAATGATTGCCTTTATTGCGCATAAAAATGCATACCCTTGCGGAGGTGAGAGAGGAGGGGTGGTAATGGGCGTAGAACCTTTTGCAGTTTATTCTTTTTTCTAGAAAGCACTGGTAGGCACGACTCCCTAATCTTTCAAAATTTAAAAAAAAGATTAGTGATTCGTCTATAAAACATAAAATCATGAAGGTTCTACACCTACCAATGTTGGTTTTTTATTATCTTGACGCGGGTTATCCCAAAAGACCAATCCCTTGCGAACATAAGACTCCGAAAGTTATAATGATTTGACTAATTGCATATTTCATCCAGCTTTGTTTGCATCGTAAATAACGTCGTTAAACGCGCCACTGACACTTGCCCGCCCTCTCAGGTTAATAGAAGTTATGTTGGGAGCGTTACCTACCATTGGCGGTCCTCTCCCCTCCGCTCCTTAGCGGCCCCTCCCACACGAACATTTTCCTCCCTATAAGCCCCACTTCCCGCATGCTACTGCCACCAAGTTTCTCTACTACTATATTCTTTCATCTCCCACCATATCCAACTCCTCCTCGTTCGTCTTCCTCACCACCTAGCTCACCCTCTCCATTCTCCCCCACACCCAAAATTCCAAAGACTTCCGATCCGCGCAGAAGAGTACAGGGGAAACATAACTAATCCACCTCATCCTCGAAGTTAATATCTTTCATCTTCACGCACCGTAGAGCTCAACGTACAGCTTTAGGCTCGTATTGTCAGTCGCTCCTTTTAGGCGAACTTCGCCTTCTAACCCTCCCGAAGGAGGGATTTCATATTGAGAGACGAGAGAAGGCCACCTTCGTCTCCTATAGGAGGCGAAGGTGGCCTTCCCATAGAAGGAGACCCTGGGCTATGCTTCTGTGACGAGAAGGCTTCCTTCAACATGGCGGACGAGGTAGAACACGACGACCACCTCGATGATTTCATTGAATATATTTTCGACAATCCTTACGACTACATGCCTTTAATCTGTCCTTTTATTTTCAATTATATCCCTATATTTAATAATTAAACTAACCAGCAAATCTTACTCAATGTTCGTCATGCGCTCCATCGTGAACTGACGTCATTTGACTCAGCGATTAGTTCTTCGTTTCTTATTTTTCTTCGCTTCGCTTTTGTCCGTGCGAGTGAACGGATCAGTCCGTGAACGTAAACAAAAGCTCCTTCTAAGAGAAGGTGAAGGAGACCTACAGAGAAGGACGGTCTCTCGAACTGACTGACGTCCTTTAAGGCGAAGGTCACCTAGGTGAAGGAGCCGAAAGAAGGAGCGACTGACAATACGAGCCTTAGACTAACCTTCTTCTCTTAAACACTCTCCTTTAACAATCCCTTAAAGCAACCTCACGTGGGTGATGAGAATATACGAACAGCCGGTGTATTAAATTACAAATTCTCCTAGTTAAAAAACTTTTGGAATAGCACGCTCCAGCATTCAGAACGATGCGGTGGTCAAGAAATAAAAATCGAGCCGCGATTTTCAGACGGCAATATTTTCTTTGAATGGAAATGCCGAGCGGTGAGAGGACTCTCCGAAGTATGCATAGAACGCGCTGAACGTTAGAAGTCATAAAAGGAGTTGCATTAATCTTCGCAACGGACACCCTGCTGAAAAGCCTCATTTCAGCCACTTTATTCTCCTGAATCCTCCCAAGGCCTCCCATCTAACGAAAGAAAACGAAAAGTCAAATGACCTGAATACATGCCCGTATCCTCACCTACCTCAGCCAACCATTTTTACGGTTTTCTAGGATCGTAATGCCCCATTGGAACGTTCCGGTGTGCTGCTTCTCGTCCGACAGCGGGGATGATAATCATGACATATTTTGTGAAAATACGAGCGGATTCTCCATTGGAACACTGATGGAAAATATGAAAATGGAAATCTAAGAGGAAGAACACACACCAACGCGGCGGAAGCAATGGAAATACAATTATTCGATCGCATCCCACAAAATGTTGAGCAAAATTTTAAGGTTTAAAGAACTGCGGAGCTGGCCGCGCAGTAACTTTAACGGAGTCAGCCGCTAGTGGAGTCACACAATTGCGTGAAATTCACACTGAAAAAATCATTTGCCTGGACTGGGACTAGTGCTCTACCAGCTTAACTGGTAGAGCACTCGGCGCGAAATCGAGGGGTCTGGGTTCGAATCCCAGTCCAGGCGAAAGATTTTTTCGCTGTGAATTTCACACAATTGTGTGACCACCAGCGGGTGACACCGATAAAGTTACTGCGCGGCCAGCTCCGCAGTTCTTTGAATTTGTCGAAGTAAACACCTTTGTGTTTAAATTTTGGCTTTACCTCGTGGACAGTAACGCTTAGCGTTCGCACACGGGTACTTTGGCATTGTATGGACAGTACCCGTGTGTGTAAGACATCTCACTCCTTAAAGCCTCCATCAAATTCACAGAGAGAGATGACGTCTGGGTAGCTTAACTGGTAGAGCACTCGGCGCGAAATCGGGGGGTCTGGGTTCGAATCCCAGTCCAGGCGAAAGATTTTTTCGCTGTGAATTTCACACCAAATTTTAAGGGTACAAAAAGTCATTTACTTGGCTTTCCACAATGTTCGCTTGAGAGCATTCCGCAGAAACAACTCACATAATAAACTCTGGCTCATGCAGTTTCCTTGAGTTAGAAGAACATACCTACTTATTTGAAAAACTCAGAAAATGTACATTTCAATTCACTTAGCCGGTTAAGAAAAAAAAGTGTATATAAGCACGGCTAGTAATATATCCTCGAGGAATAGCGGAATTTATCAAGGTTCTCTAGCTGACGATGAAAAAAAACATGCATTAAAATACAATACGTTTTATATGATATTTACATTTATGTTAAGATTTATTTACATTCAATTTTCCCGTTAGCAACACAAAAACGTGCTCACAATCATGTTCTGGGTGGCAAAAAAAATTCACTCAGACGGAATCTGAACCCTAGACCTCGTTGTATCATGGATTTTACCAAACCACCCTTGGGACCGCAATCACCACACGTATTCTATCAAATTAATGGTCCATGAACACCATGAGTGGCGTTAATTTTTTTAAATTAAAAAAAACTTAGGAATCCGTAAGCTGAAAATGGTCGATTTAGCAAGAAAATGCATAGGTTCTAGTGTTTCAAGCTGAGCGGTTTGCCATTCATGGCCGTGTGCTAGGGATCAAATGTCAGTAGGTTCAAGAAGCGCATTTTTCTGTGAAAAACTATCAATTTAAACGTAAATAAGTCATTTTGGAACCCTTCTGGAACGAGAATTGAAAACTTTTTATTGATGCAATCACTGGTTTTTACTTTTTTGTGAAAACGATCTTTTGAAAATGTTATGATTTTACAGAATAGCTTCCATTGTGACACGATGTGACATGGGCGTATTTACCCTCCCCAGAAGCGACTTTGTTAAGGGTACCAACATTAATATACAAAAAAAATAAATAAATATTTACATAAAAAAGGGCTATAAAATGCAGTTTTGTTATTATAATTTCCAAAACCTTTCCGGGGTAGGTCCCCCAATTTAGCTGGACTCAGACCCCCGGTACCCACCTATCAAAAATATTCCAGCCCCCCCCCGAGCCAAATTCTAGATACGTACTGGATGTGGGTGTGGAGGAGGATTGTGAGAGTGCGGTGGACGGAAGGAAAGACACACGAAGAAGTGCTTGGTATTATTGGTGAAGAGAGTAAACACCTAGAGGAGATAAGGAGGAGGCAAAGTAGGTGGTTGGAAGAGATAATTAGGGGCGACGGGTTGCTTCAAAGGCCGTGATAAAGGGGAGAACTCTTGAGAAGTTGGGTAAGCGGGGATGAAATAGAATAAGTTTTACAGGCAGGATGAAGAGGGATAGGATGTATATTGAGATGAAGAAAGAAATTACGTAGGTAGATAGGGACCTACACAGCATTTACTTTCATTTAAACCTGCCCAATCCGGTGGATAACATACACCAACGTCCGTGAAATTCGCCAAGAAAAAATCATTTGACTTGACTGGGATTCGAACCCGGATCTCCCAATTGCCGGTCAGGTGTGCTAGCCGGTTACACAAATGATTTTTTCATGGCGAATTTGTGCAATCATATCATTTGTGCAATCGCAATGACTGAAGAACCGGTAGATTACATTGATAATAAAAAATAATACATTTTGTATCGGTTCCACTACCGGAGTTATGGTTGGACATGGCTGCTGCATGGTGGAAAATGGCCCAAGTTGCCGATACAACCTTCAGTTCCAACTCTACTAATACTATACGTTTTTTAAGTATGTAAGTCATTGTAAACCAGTGTCTACACATGTACAAGCTTGTGGCACCATGTGACAGTGCTCTGCAGTGCCCGGTGTCCGGCGATGAGGCAGGAAAACAGCCCCTGGGACGCAACTCACTCGGCGACTTTTGCTTCATGTCACTTACAGTTTAGCACGTGCCAGTACTGCATTGAATCCGTCACAATACGTGAAAATTTTGAAATACTAGTTGGTTGGCTGGTTATTTGGGGAGGTGACCGACAACACAGGTCATTGGATAGCTAGGAAGGTTGGTAACGAAATATTTAGACAGAAAGGAGGAAGGGTGGAGAGAAACCGGTGCGGCATTGGCATTAGCTTACTGCAAGCGAAAGGCGCCACGGGGACCACAAGTAAACGTCCCATTCGACGGACGGTTTCCTGCACTAAAGAGGGGGGATAGTGCATGCAAACCGGGAGGCATCCGGTCGGGGACCGCTAGGGGGAGGTATCCCGTCCCCCTAGCGGTCGAGCAAGCGTGAGAACATCTGAGGACGGTGTCGGGTCTCGGAATTGTCTGTAGGCCACTTTGGTGTCAAGCGGGGTGTTGTAGTCGATAGAGCACTTGCCACGCTGCTATCTCTCGAGAATCGGTCCTATCCCGGGGGAGTCGTCATAGACAAGATACAGCTTACGTGAGACGATTGCGATTCTCCGATGACTGTGAGACACCTCCTGTCAGAGTGTGATAGATATGTATTGAGATGCGCGCGAGAGGCTGAAACTCCGGGGAAACCTAAGTAATAACTTAAAGAGTCTTAGGTGAACACTCCGGTGGTTTCATCCGAGTTTTTAGAAGTTTTTCCAATGAGCGTTCTTCTTCGTAGATTTTAATTTTAGAAAAATAAAAGTGTTTAATGATAAGTCTCGGTTTCACTTCTTGAATTTTTTCCCCTGAAATTCTTCCCCGTTCCCATCTTAAAAGCCTACCATAATAGCAGATGTCCCATCGACAATAACTGTGGCAAAATATTTGAAAAAAATTGGTTTGAGAATCGTGTGACTGCCCGAATTTGAAAAAAAAATAATTTTATCAACCAATTTGAAGTCATCAACCAATAAAATCAATCACATTTTCGGAATTAAGTTATATTTTTTGGAATTCTTCTTAACTCTAGATAACCAAACTCGTTTTCAACCCGGTCAAAGTACTTGATGGGGCGATAAAATTTTAAGACAGGTTAGCGCAAATACTTTATTTAGAATCACATTATAGTGCACAATCTGCAGAGGCACTTTCCGTTCGCCGTCCTTCGAGGTTAATTGCAATTGGTGCTCTCCCTCCAGCATCTCCCACTTCGGCCGAGGAAAGATGGAGGAGGGAAAGAGGCGAGGCTGATGCCGTGCGGCGGATGTATTTTTTTCTCAATCAAGATCATTACTTGAGATGTGAATGACATGAGATCATGCGAGGAATGAGATCACTCGGAATACGGATGGCCAGTGCGGTGGGAGGGTTGGGACGGGAGGCATAAGATGCACGAAGCATAAAAGGGAGAGGAAAGTGCAGTAACTCCGTGCCAGGGCGTTGAACCCACTACTCCTCCGCTACGGAGATGCGGCTGTCCAAATCAATGAGTAGTTTGAGGGAGCTACGGGCGCCCGGTAGGCGCGGCCCAAAATAAGCTCCCGTTTCACGCATGAGGGGTGGACAAACATGCATCCTGCCACAGCCAAAGAAGAAAATTGATGCCATGTAGCGCACGAAATGTCTAGTGTCGTATTTCAAGATGCTACGTTCGTTTTTTTAATAATTTTCATGTCTAGATCAGTGATCTTCAAATTTTTTTCGGCTCATGGAACCTTTTGATTGTTACAATATTTAACGAACCCTTCTCGAAAAAAATCCATTATAGGTATACACAAAAATATATTGTTAAGTATGAAAAAAAGGTTTTTTTTGCACGTTTAAATAGTGCCTAACACAAAACAATATAATCATTAATTCGTGAAACCCTTGGAAAGGTGGCATGGAACGTCAGAGTTTCGTGGAACACAGTTTAGATACCGCTGACTTGATGAAAGATCATGGCTTCGTGGATCTTTTTTGTATTATCACTTTTCCAAATTATTAACAGCGTAACTAATCTTCTAAATGTGACCGACAGTAGGTTTCTTATTTTAATTCTCGTAGGTAATGATGAAGATGATAGGTGAGGAAATAAAGTTGCTAGCGTAGATTCCGCGGAGGCTGCAAAAATAAACGAAACGAAGACTTACTGAGCGGTAAACAGAGTACGTTAAAGAGATGAGTAAGAGTTGAAGTCAAAAGAAGAAGAAATTCTGTGTGAAATAAAAGGGGTCAAAATACAAGAGGACCTACAAAGACAGTTCGGGGAAAATAGTTAACAATGTCGAGACAATCCAGCTATGGAGTAAATAGAGGTAGGGCCAATCCAAAGACAAATCTATCAACTGATAGGACACCAAATGCATGACCTCCACTGTGCCTTAGTGCCATAGAATTTCAACTGATCTATGCTATATTTTACTTTTAATAATGGCGTAGAGATTATCGTGTGACTTAATGATTATTTTGATAGAAATCAATTTATACTGCTAGAAATATTTTTTATGAGATAGACTGCAAGACGGAAATATTTAAAATGTAATTTTTTCCACGTACGATTACGGAATAGCTGAAATCGAAGCCGCCAGTAACGTAAATGATAACTATTGGTGGTGTTGGTATCAAGCCCTTCTTTATGATTTTTCATTTCTGCATGAGATGTTAATTCAATTATTTATGTATTATGTGCCTGTAATATCATAACATTTTTGGAAGCTAGTGGGACTGAATTTTAATAAATGGTACTTGTTACTCATGAGTGAAGTGTCTACCCCCAAGAGTAAAAGTATATTTAAAAGCAATAGAGCACGTTAAATCTCCTTGCAAACACGTTACAGAGTAGTGCAAGTAATAAAATAGTATTTACATTAAGGTTGAGAGCTTGACCATTATTGTTCTGCAATCCACCCTGGCGGTGACTTGCAATGTAGTACGTGGACGTAGATCGCTGCAGTTGTAGAGCGAGGGTGGCATGACATTCCGAAAAGTTAAACGAACAATTCCTAGTATCGCATTCTCCATTTTTGCAAAGATTCTCACCCACGGGAGTTCTATGAGCTATCCGTTTAAAGGCTGTGATTATCCCTCCCCGCATTGCATTTCTTTGTTCTTGAGCTAATGATGCTGAAATTACTTATTTTTTTTCGTTACACTCTAATACCCGCAATCCGCTTTATTTTCATAAATGCGTTCCACTGCAGAAAATGCCTATTTCATTGAAACATTAATTTCAATACCCTTTGAGTAGGTCCACGCGGCATATTTTTTCTTTCCATGTGTATGGACAAATGATTTATTTTCCTCTCCCTTCTAAAGAAATAATCACACGCATTCTGAAAGCAAGTACGATATGTGATTGGAATCTTTTATATGACTGGCATAAAGGCTTTGTAAAATAATCAAAAGCATTGAAGGAAACAGTTTTCCATCTCTTCCAATGATTGTAATAAGAATGGTTAATCAAATGCACAAATAAATCAAATGCCACTGTGAAATTGCCATTTTTTTCAAACAATCTGTTAGTATAAAAGCATTCAAACAGAAATAAGTAATTTCTTCTCTTTAATGACAGATATTCAATCAAAGCACAACAGTAAATATATAAAAACTTACATCATTTAGGCCATTCGGGTAATCTATCGGTTAAGTTAGGTTTAAACTTAAAAATTCATTTAGCTTTTTACAGAGATTATAAATATTTCACTAAGAAGAGACAGGATAGCTAAACCTTGACAACGGATTTGAGAAATTGCACAAAACGAATTTCCACTCATCCTCGTGGAGGGTATTTACGTTGAGGGTAATAAGCTCCTACACAACTAAACACACACATAAAGGTGCTGAGACGGAGTAAATATGTAATGGAAAATTCCATTGGAAGCAAGGGAAACGCAGAAGAACTTTAAAGATTCACAAGGTAACCCTCAGAACAGAGAAAGATCTTTGAGGGAGTTTAGACTTTGAGACTTTAGAAATCGCATTAAAAAAAACAGAAAATGAAGGAAAAGGAAAGAGCTGATAAAAGTAGGCATCTGGCACTGGATCAAGAGATATGCTCACGGCTCAGGTGGTGCAAGGTGGTGCTTCAAATTTTGGGACACCAAGGATATTATTTATCAAAAGCAATGATGTGGACACTCAGATAATCAGAAGTCAATCACCAAACCTTAATCTGTTGAACCATTTACGGTGTTGTCACACAAATGTCCCTAGTTCGAATGAAATACATTTATTTTTCCTCATAGAAATTTTTAGACGATGGAAATTCGGCTCATTTGGATGGTAGAGACGGACATTGCGTATATTTAACCGTTGAAACCATTAGCCATGTCTTCATCAATATAAATAGATTAATATTTTTCCAACAATTTTCATCGTTATAATTCCGACTGTTATCAGATATCAATCCTGTATTTTGAAGATGCAAATAGACAAGCGGACACTGATAATGTACGTGTGAGGTCTGTTTAAAAACAAATTTTACAAAGGAACACTTTTTAATTCAAGGAGAAAATAATTGGTGTTTTCAGCTTAAATCATGACCATTTCGTATCATACTTTTAATTACAGGTATTCCTACGAGCATTGCTTACCACGAGGCAGACTTACCTTACAGCCAAGTAAGGATGGTTAAGGAATAAGAAGGAACTGACATGTGATTATACTCACTATATACATTATACGCACATTTTACTAATGTTCCAATGTATAATATAGTTAACGGTACACCATATTACATGGTAATTACACTGAAATTCCTCAATTATTTTCCACACCTTTTCCAGTAAAGGTAGTCGATAACTATATGTCATGAACAAAAAGCCATTAGAGGTAATGAGTCTTTTTTAAACTAGATGATTAGATACTATAGTTAATGATTAACTTCAAAAACCATTTGCACCCTTAATGAGTGAGTTATTGCGGCAGGAAGTCTTAAGGCAGAGAGAAAAGCCGCCATACAAGCCGATAGTTCGCTAATCCACTCACGAAACTTGTCGGAGAGATAAAATTGGACTGAGTTAATTTAAATGTCGATTGTAAAACAAGAAAAATGTTTCCTTAAAAAGAATTAAAAATTACCTCGCTCTCGGTACACATTAAGAAAATACTGACATCGTCTACTTCCATTGGGTACATGGAAGGCGCGAGCTTCGGGCCACTTCACTCTGACAAGGTGTGATAAAATTACTTGGCACCTCTTCGGCAATTGCATGTCTTTTGAGAGCCTACGGACTATTTTCATACCAATTAGGCTTAATAATTACACATTGAGTATTCTACCAGCTGATATTTTCTGCCAGCCAATTTATCACGTTTTTTTATAATCCCTAACTTAACTTTCTTTATTCGTGGCCATCTTTTAACGTTCCTGCGCATCACTGACATAATGAAGTCACCCATCCACCATGAATTCTATTTTTCGTTCCCATACCTTCTGCCTCATCTTTTTTCGTCCTAAATTTCATCTCAAATACTCTTCATTCCTCTACCGCGATTACAAAGCACATTAAACAATAATAATAAAATTGAAATTATTATAATCGATCAACGCGATACTCATCAGTATAATATCTTCCACAATACGACGTTAAACATTGAATTAGTCACTTGGTAGAGACAACGGGATAGACTCAGTAGGATAATAGAATTAATGCCAATAAACATTTATTTCTTAACTATCCAGCTTTCCAACAGCACGTTTTAAGAAATGCAATTAAATCTGGGCCTTTAAAAGCCTTACCCGGTGGCAAACCCGAGAAGATTTTACCAATATTATTCGCCGGGAAAACCTAAGATCTTTTAATGCAATCTTAGTAGCCGGTCTAGGAATGGAGTATATGCAATAATTTTATAGCTGTAAAATGGGAGCATAAAAATATGCACATTGCGCTCCAAAAGGAAGGAATTCCAGTAAAATAATATGAAGAATCAATTTCAATCAAGAATCAATTTCCTCCAGGAAAAGTAATGGCTTCCCCTTTCTCAGAAGATCCACCGTGCACCTCGCAGTTACGAAACAGTGATGCAAACATTAAGACGAACGAAGAAATCGTCACATATTACTTTGAAGCGAGATGACGACCAATGAATGCCATCAAAGGCTTCCTTCCACTCTTTTTCAACTTCGCGCACCGTGGCTGGGAGCTGTTGAACCCTCCATAACCGTTCCGAATGGACAAAAAAGAGAGCAAGCAGATAAAACGTGTATACTCATGGCGAAGCAGCGCTGTTGCCGGGGCGGACAGATGAACAAACACGTCCTTTGAGACCATCGAACCGAGGGACGGACTCGCAAACAACATCGGCGATAAACAAGCACGGGACGAAATTAGTTTCGCTCGTCCCTGTAATCTGGCGCTATACCGAAAATGGGGTCGACTGAAAATCGAAGTAAGGGTGAAAATCACACTATTGGCCGGTCGGCGGGTGGGATGGCCTCCGCGAGATGGAGTAGATTGACAGCGTAGAAATGTTTACTCGAACATGCACGTTCACCGGTAGGAACAAACAGGAGATTCAGGAAGTAGAAAATAACTCAAGAGGATGGGTTATTTCACACCCGCCCATCCAAAGCATGACAACTGAAAGTTTCAGCTTTATTGATACTGGAATATTAGCTGTGAAGGATAAATTGATATTCCAAAGATCTTGGCTCGATGTACAGTCAATATTTCTTAATCCTCAAACAATTTGGTGATACATGGGGAAAAGAAATAATTTTAGTCATTTTGTGAATTCTCTTTGAAAATTCTTCAGGTTATCCCCGACCCGGGTTTCAGAAAAACTTTTTTGTCCTCGCAGTCTTCGAAAAACAAGTTGAAACCCCGTTTTTCTAATTAAGAAGTTTTATGGTTTTATGCAAAGACTTAAGTTTTAATTCCTCTCCAATTGAAATAGTGACACCATAAAGTGACGCCCAACTTAGTGAAATCATTTTGTAACAGAAAAAATTCCGGTGACTGGTCCAACGTTTTGGAACTTATTTTTTTGGGAATTGGGAAAAAATCCACTGGGAAGGAGTTAAGGCCTCTGGAGGAATATTTGATTTATTGTAATCATAGCTAACTTCAACAAGACACCTTACAACACCTAAAGTCTCCCCAGATAAATAACCATATTTGTCTGGAGACCACTGACTTGATACTACGACCAAAGTGTAGACACGATCGGCAATTTTCCAAAATAATAGGGTTACCAGGCATCTGCGGCAGTCCTAAACTCCTTACCGATTGATTATATGGGTGTTCTATCAATACAGCTGGTTTTAAGCGTAGCTCCTCACCCCAAAAATATACAGTCGATTCTAAAACAATTCTCCCACGATTACTAAACGTGTCCTGCATAGCCCACTCCTACTGGAGTCCGAATTTTTCTGGCAATATTTCGTGAAATCTCATGTTGGAAAAGGGAAGTAACATTTTAGATTCCACAAGGTATGAAAAGATCTTTCGGAGTCCTGATGATTAAACAGTGCAGTGAAACATATTGACTAAATAAACTAATCTCTCCAGTGGAATTGTGCAAAGCATTTAATCTTTTTCCTACAATGGAATTCCACAAAGTATCGGCTGCTACCAATAACTTCATCCACAAGGTATATTGAGGTTCGACCGGTATCATTGACGGGAACCGGCTCTACCGTAATACATTTAGCAAAGTTTAAAAATATTTTATAAAGGTTCTTAAAAATACTTTTCCTCATGCTGGCAAAAATCCATACCTTTTCCTTGATTCGTCCATTATTTCCCGAACATTCTCTCTTTCATCAAAACCTACAGACATTTATTTACTTTACAATTCGACCACCAACAACTTCATACGCATTCAAATTAAATCTTCAACTTCATTTTGCTTCTCTATAACATACATAGGTAATTACCCACTACGCCGTTCCCTTTCGGGGTAGGCAGAGTAAAAACAGCTTAATTCTTGGCGTTTGACCTAGAAAACTGGAATCGATTTCAATAATTTCCTCCACAATTTCCTATCTTTGCATACTTCCTCTGCTTCTGACATTCATGCACTGCATTATATACGCTCTCCTTTTCATAAGACTCTTAATATTTTTCCTCTTAACCTCCACAACATTCACCCATGACTTTCGTGGTCTATAGGTGTAGAAAAACTTGGTGGCACTCGCTTGTACAGAGATGGCGTCAGGGAGAGGAGAGCATACAAGACAGGAGGAATGGAATTGTTTAGGTTCTCTCTCAAGGTCCCCATCTGAGTCTTGCGGAACCTCTGCCCGCTCTTCAACTCTTAATTCACCTTCTGGAAACTCAAACTCTTTGCTGACGAGTGTCATCAAGTTTCGCTAAGCGTATACCCCTTCCTCTCATGCAATTTATTCCACTATAATTTATTTGTTAAGTTTTCCTACTGTCCTAAAAACAATATTATTAAGATATAATTAATAAAAATTATAAGTAGGTATATTAAGTACCTATCTATCAATTATTTTAAGATATTTATTAAATGAATAGATAATATTAATATCAGTTATCTGGGTAGAATGAATAATATATCAGCAGCTGGGACGTCACTGTAAACATAACTGTCAAAAAAGTAAGGAAATGAATGGGAAAACAAGGAATTTTGCGAGAGAATTAACAGAGCAAACGGGTGACAGGGAGCAAAATTGACAGGCTGCAAACACGATAAGGCGGGGAAGCGTCAAAATTGTGCCGATGATATATTCGACATACATGACAAACTTTCATCCAATCCATGGCTCTGAATCATTTTGTCAATAACGATTTCGTGCCTCGCAAAATTCCCACGGCTACAAAATATTTCAATTTCGACCATCTCAGCCAGCAACGACAAAATTAATTTCATTCGCTTCGGTCATTTTTCTCGAGCAAAACTGTTGAATCCGGAAATCTCCTGGCTGCCAAATTTCTGTCACGTGAAATGAAGAGGGACAAAGTAATGAAAAAATCATTCCTGAAATCTTGGATATCTTATGATTACACCCTTTTCAGGCTGACATCGCCACTTATCCTCGAGAAACGAGTGGTGTGATGAAGATTACGAGAGACGCAAGGGAAAGAAAACACGTTCCGAAAAACCCAGCTCGTGGAGACACGACAGGAAATAAGGCGGAAAATAAGGGAGCCACCTCACAAAAAGAATAACGCAGCATAAAAAGAGGGGAAAAAAGAATGAAAACATGAATGTGTAATAAACGCGTTTGTATCCCAGCGCAAACTGCCAACGTTTGAATATCGGTCCTTGCCCCCATCTAAAATCAGAGATGGTGAACGTACATACACCCTCTTGTGTACACTCATAATTATCATAGGTGTTCTTTCCTTTGATTTTTAGATAAATAAACTTGTGTCAATAAAAAGAAAAAAATCCACACTTTAATGGTAACCCAGACCGGGATCATCGCCCACGTGTCATTGTGAGGGTGATTACCAATGACATTCTTTAAAATTCCGCAAATTAAACTCCCAAACCATACAAGTTTGATATGTTTTCTGCCAATTCACCAAACGAGTCCACGCGCAGAAAACCTTTACTCACCTTCGGAGAAAAACGCAGCATTTTCTTTCACACAAAATTTCGCTTGATTTGACTCACTATTTTTTCTATGTCGTCTATTTCCTTTATCTCCCACCTAACCACTACAATCCACATTCTTTTTCTCCCGTTTCCGCAGTAGGTAACACATTCTTTCACCCAATGGAAACAGGATAGAATGCCTCCTAAAATTGAGTAGTAATCATTGAAATAGCTCTTTAAAACTAAAAAAAAATTCACTGAGCATTCATTCGCTCCGTAATGGAAGTCAGAATGCACGGAAAGAGGGAGGTAAATATTAAACCTTTCAAATGTAATGAAGAGAAGTAGGAAGTATGCATGCTGAGATGAAGAGAGGAGCTAGTGCTGTCCTAGCAAGGGGAATAAAAAATAATAATAGTAATGGCATACATTATTGAGCAAATTTAGGAGTATATATTGCTTCCCCACAATTAACTCAACCCTGATTGTACATACAATCATACCCAGGATTGTGACAAACAAACCCGAGTGCTGTTGCCCCTGTCTGCACGTGGCAGACAGTAAGTGCAAAATGCCCTTAGCCGTCGAAGCACGTTAAACAAAAATACTTAATACAAACCCGAGCGGTTCTCAAGTCCGTGACCTCAGCATTAGCTGTCGATGCCTTTAACCCGCCACCACCGAGGCCGGCAATGTAATGGGAGAGTACCCAACGATCCATCAAAAATCTGACCTCATTGCATGAACGATAGGATGCATTAATGTAATAACGGCAAAGAAAGAGAAAAAATATGAGATAGTGCAATTGTAAACCCGCGAGGACGTACATCGAAACTCCGGGCGTGTTAAAGTCAACCGAGGGACAGGGATGAGACCAGTGGGTAGGTGGCAGCAGGTTGGAGGAAGAGGAGAACTCCCCATCCAAAGTTACACGGGTAATAGAGAAAAAAGCGAAGCGAGGAAGGCGGGAAGAGATGGCGAGAGATTGAGGTGGGCGGGTGACGTGTAAGACAGCTCGGGGCCATTTCATTATTTTCTCTCGTAGCAAGGCAGCCAGCCAGCGAGGCACCAGAAGCGACCGCCCCCTCCTGCCCCCACCCCCCGCTCCGATCCTGCCTCCCCTATCCTCCCACCAACCCCCTCTCCACTTCACTCGAGGCAACACACCTATAAGTAGGATTGCCAACTATTGAAGGTTGGATTCCAGGAACTGACCGTTTCCATACTAGGAAATTCCGGGATTTTAAATTTTCAACAATAATTTTAAAGTATTGAGGGGGATTTGTATCCCGCATTGACGAACAACATTAATGCCCGGTTTTATATAATCACTGGTTAAATATTTTCTCCGTATGAAAACCGATTCAAAAACATTCATCTACAGCGCACACGTCAACTAACCGACATTCTGATGTAATATACAATGCCCCCACTATCATTTAACACAAAGCTAGCGTAAAGGAAACGATATATTGCGGTTATCGTTAACTAAAAATTGTAAAACCACCCCTTAACGTGCAGCAATTAATTAACTTTCCATGTTTATAACTTAACAGAATGAAATTGATACTCTACAATTCACCTGCGATATGTACGGTAGTCTTGAATAATAAAACATTGGCTCTAAAATTTTCGAACAATGCTATGTTACAGTAATTTACTTGAATGAATACTTTTTCCCAATAAATTAAGTATAAAAAACATGCTTATTATTATGCACCATAAGAACTGCACGCTTTCATCTGATAACTAACATGAACTTGTTTCTGGAATAGTCGATACACAACAAACCATCATTGAAGGAGATTAAACTTCATTAATTTAAATTGATGGATAATTAAAACTTTTGGTTGAGGACTTTTCAATCAATAAATGTTAAAAATACACTTAGATATTCAGTTAAATTAGTTGCAAGCAACAAATGATTAAGAGTTAATAATGATTTCAAAGGCTAAAATATATATAGCTAGAAATTTCAAAATGCATAAACTAAATCTGAATTAGTAGCAAATCAATGATGAACAAAAGTCATAAGTGGTAGAAAACGGAAATAATATAAAAATTCATTTGTTAATTATTACTCCAACGTAAAATTGGGAGGAATACACCTTGATCCGGGAGGCGGGATATTCTTAAAATGTCCCTGTACAATTACGAAGTTGGCAGGCCTCGACACAATCCTAACGCCATCCCAACTATCCATCCAACAGTGGTCAGTTCACTCCTATACCTCCAGAGGAAGTCCCTTTCATCTTCCTCGCTCCTTCGTCCTCCTCTGCCAGTCCACAGCATTGGACAATGAGTTAACTACAATCACGGCGCTCAAAACTTCTTAACACGACATAGTAACATCGCACGTTAGCATCCTCACTGGGAATTTATTAGAAAATAATCGATTAATCGCTATCGATCAATCGAGTAGAAGTAATCCATCGTGCGATAAATTGAGCAATTAATTTCTATAAAATATGAAGCGAACTATTGGTCATGTTTTGACGGATTCTCCATGCATGATAATTACTCCTTCAATTCGCATTATCTTCTTTGATGACTTCCGACTACAATTCAAACGCAAACCTTGTTTTATGTTACGAGAGAAACCAACTACATGGACCATGGTTTGCTTTCCGCCCCCATGATTGAATGCATGGCTCAGGGTCGCCAGGTCTCCCAATATTTGGGCGTCTACGCTCCAGGGGGGGGGACCATCATCTTCTACGCTTCATGGGTTCAGGACCAACAGCATAGAAGGGAAGGTGGATTAGGTTCTAATTGCACACCCAGTTAGCACAGAAATAGTTACACTTTTGATACCTTTCCTAAATACAGCATTATCAGCAGAATAATCACCATTTGAAGGTTTATAACCTGCCTGATTATTAATTTAATATTTATCATTATGTGGAAGAGACAATCACTTGATAATCGGTCAGAATAATCAGCATGAACAAACGATTGAAAAAATATTTAGTCCTTGGATAATCGATTGAAATGTTTCGATTAGTCAAACAGAATAATCGATTATAATGATAATCGCATTCGTAATTTTTATTCCCGTTTTTTCGTAATTAGCTGTGGAAACGGCTTCTAGGTGCTCCACCTTCTTATGCTATATCGCACCAAACCTAGGCTGGATCATAGAAAAAGTAAAACATTCAGGTCCGAGGTGGGATTCAAATCCACAGATTATGGGTTCGTAAGGTGCCTTCACTCATCAACAGAATAGAACTTCGGTTTCAGGTGCTTTAACTACTGTCATTATATTGCATTTTAATAAAAAATATGCATAATTTTATAGGGCAAGAATTCATGCCTAAGGCGGGATGCGAGGCGGGATGTATTTTAGCTGGTTAAGATTCTGAAATACATACAGATCTTTTTATTCATTATTTGATCATGTTTTCGCTGAAGTTGTCGTTAAGATCTTTATGACGTTTATCACCATTTTGTCAATCTTTCTTGACTGTATACAGCTTAACTTGGTACATATCTTTCACTGGTATGTTTCGCAGGATAATGTGCACGTATTTATGAATTTTAATGAATTATGAATATGTAGTACAGGAATGTGTTTCAAAGATTTTCATCCATTTTATCAGCTAATACAGTGCCGTTAGACCAGAGAGAGCTCTAGCACCCAAAATCGCTGTTACTGGTTTTCAAAACCACCTTTTTTTTTGGAAGAGCTTGCATTTTTCTGCCTTGATTCCCAAGGCCTTTATTTTCCTTCCCTTGCTCTTCAATTCAAGTCTACCATCAATAAATAATCCCCATTGCAATTTTTCTGACGCAGGTACTGTCCACTATTTCCCCTTTATAACAAGCATTTTTACTGACATATACTATGGCTACGGACAGAAATTGGGAAGGCCTCATAGTCACATCTTTAGCCGGAATAGGGACAAAAAAGTATCCAATCACATCATCCAAAGCCTTTCTGGAACCTACCTTCAATCAGCTGACTATCCTTGTCAAAAAAGTATCTTTTCTACACGAAGCAGGATAATAAGATTACATCCTTTCATTTGAGATAAAACACAAATAGCTAAAACTAAGGAATACATTGAGGAAAAACGCTAATGGATGGGAAAACGTTAAGGACTCTAAGAGAATACATCAATGTATTTTTTTAATATGCTCTTCAAGAAGACACGTGAGCTCTAGGACAGAAATTTCATAAACCAACCTACAACCATGACTTTCCAGGCTCAAAGACGAAAGAGAAGACGAAGACTGATTAATTTAATCCCATGCCATTAGGTTTATCAAGCAGGCAGGTACCTACAAAATATGTTTCTATTTACAATTATGAATTCTAAATATATCTAAATAAAGATATTAAATAGCAGTCCCGTTATAGGCTAGCACAACTCTTCAGGGTCAGAGTTATGCATGAGTGTAGTTGTGTAATTTTGTCTGCGAAGTAGATTTCAGATTTGAATTTTTTTTAATGATATCAAACCTCATCTTCCGAGTATGATGTGATGGTCTGGTATTCGCCCAAGGGCGCGGTGAAAATCGCCAGAATCCCTCTCAGACCGTCGCGCCGTGTAGATCGTAGATGTGTAGATTCTGGAGCTTCCTCTAGGTAATGCATGGAGACAGCGAACCTCCCCAGCACCCAATACAACTCCAAAGCCGCTCACTGGCGCCCGAGACACGAACGGGCCCCGCTAACTCACGTAAACCACTTTTTTTTCTCCGGCGCCCCGGCCACGAGACTCCCCGAGCGTGCATCCCATCATCTCGAGCAAGTCAGCGACCGAGACCGGGGCACGCCTTTGACACCCCCTCGGGCTAATCCAACTACCCCGGGCCCTTTAAAGGAAGGGATCAAGGAAGGGGAAAGAAAAGCGTGAGTCCCGGAGGGAACGATTACTATGGTTCTCATTATCGAGAAGGAAGACGAGAGAGCTAGAGGGGATGGAAACAGAAGTGGGAGAGACGTGAGATCTGGCCGGGGGGATATTCTGAGGAGAGGAGAGAGATGGGAGCGAATGTGATATTTGGGAGAGGTGTGGGGATGATCGCGTGAGGGAGCTTTTAAAAGGAGGGCCCGTATCGAAGATTTGACGAGCAAATGCAGGCGGGGAGAGGTTTTCGCATGAAAAAAGAAACCTGAGCAAAAAATAACTTTGGGAAGGGTAAATTGCAGGAGAACGGGAAGTTTTCTTAATTTTTTCGATCATCTCCCTCCAAATGCACATCGTACAAATACACCAAACTATCCCATGGAAGTCAAAACAGGTAGGTTTATGGAGGGAAGCAGGGCCAAAGAGGGCAAAAGAGGAGGTTGACATGTACCAAAGAGTCCCCTGAATGAAAGGAGATTGTTGGAGGACTAGGGGTACATGGGATAGGATGGTTACGCCTACAGTGACCCAAACATTGAAGCTCAATCATATAAATATCCCAAAGCTACATAAAATGTTGCTTGGCATAATTTATCTCATCCTGAAATTTCCATTCTAATCTGTATTAACATCCACTGTCACACACCCTTGCGTTGGATCTCGGGGTATGACGTGGATGTAGCTGGATAGGGATGAAAACTGCGGGGTATCTGGTAGATGAGTAGAGTCCATGGTTTCCCAACCCGAGAGCCCGGGTTCGAATCCCTGCAGTGGCCGAGATATTTAAGTGAAATGGGTGTGATGTAGTGAGCACTTCAAGTACAATGCTTAAGATTAGTTCGTCGAGTGGGACATTAAACCTTGCTTGGGGCCTTGGGTTTCTCTCAACCCTTCCTACTTCTAAAAATGAAAAACCTTTAACTTTGTGGTTCCACAATGATCTACTGATGAGAATATGAAGCGGTGTGGAGAATATAAACTAGGTGTTCTGTAGAGTCTTTAACTGATGATGACGTTGTAGTACGTCAAAACCAGGGTCTAGATCGGAACCACGAAGTTTTTCCTTTCCATAATGAATAAGTTCCACCAAGTTACGCCTGAAACCACCAGTTACTTCCTCCTTCCCTAATAATCCTCCCCTTAGTTTTCAAGTAAGGCAATTTTGACCTCTTTTTAACCTACCTTCTCCCCCTCGCAAGACAACGTAATATTTCATGAAACCCCCCTCTCTCCCCTCCCATTCTTACGTAAGTTGTAATAAACTTTTGAAACCATTCACGTGGATAAACATACATGGGTGATTCCATATCCAAGTGCGCCAAAACTGACCCCACCCCCTCCGATATTTTAATTATTGACGTCATCATAGGTCCTACAGAGAAACCAGTAGAAATAAAAGTATTAAGCCGGACACCGATCACGGCTTACGAAATTTCACGATGTACAGTATATGCGATTTGCAAATCACTTGATCTTTAAAATTGCTCCAATCTAAAGAACGCAAAGAGCTGAGCATACGTTTTCCTATATCTAAGCATAGGTCCGCATAGCACGGCAATAATCCTGTAAGGTAAGATTTTTAATTGAACAATAATTAGATAAGGTGATCTCAGAAGTGACAAAAATCTTACGCAAGATCGTTTCGCTTATTGAGTATGCCACACTGTGGCATACTCATTAGACTCATACACATGAGTATGCCACAGTGTGGTGAAACGCGCGTTGTGCCAGCGTAAGAAAGTATGTGGAAATAACAAAGGTGGTTTTCTCATCATAGAAATTATTATGCTACAAATGTGGTTTCTGACGAAGTGAAGCGCAGTTTTTTTGTATTAATTTCATCAATTTTTCTATAATTAGCTGAAACACCTATCACAAAAAATATAATCCTCTATTATCAAATTCAAAGGTTTTTAAAGTATTTTGTTATCTTCCTAAATAAAAAATACAATTTTTCCCAAAACATTATTTTGTTCAAAAACACTTGCAGCGCTTATTTCAATTTTTAAATAAAATATTACGGCACTTATTAAAAAATGGACGCCAAAAAATCTTATGAGTTGACAGCTTTTTCAGATTTCGTTTTGAGCTCTCAAAATATTGGCAAAATACCTCGCAAACATTCACGAAAATCAAAAATATTCAGCAACCTTTTTTCTTTTAAATTATGAATGATTTCATTCGAAATGACCCATTATATCGATCCGGGAGCGGAGTAGTTTTGGAGTCGGAAGAGGTAAAAAAAAAGCGCATCATCTTCTCCTGACGAATAATTGCATGTCCCGAACCGGAAATTTCTTCGCCTTGGAAATCGGCACGGGAGCTGCGCGGGTGCAAAACGTGACGGTCGGCGGGGTTCTCTCCCTCCCATTCCTCTGATTCGATTCATCCCGCTGCAATCAGATTAGCGCCCAAAGGAAATTGGCCCATCTCTTCCTCGCTCCCGGGTCCCATTCGAAAGGGGGTAGCACAGCTAAGAGTGCAACGTCTTCTCTTTCCAGCGACTCGGAATCGGGGACGAATACGAGACAACCGCCTCTCAAGAAACCTTTTTAAACTCTTTTTCAACTTCACCGAAATAGTCTCCACTCCAGCTTCCACTGCTGTTCTCACAAGTAAACACTCCTCTCCTTTTTTTACAAAATACGTACAGTCTGACCTTTACCACGGCTGTAGAGGGCTCGCAAGCCGGCCCAGTGTAATAGGATTACTAATTCCCTGGACTGAACTGGCCTGGGGATGTCGGTGAAATCTTATGATCTCAATTTCACCTATTCCCAAAAACGTATATCTCTGAAATTAGGCAAAAATGTGGAATTGAACTGAAAATACAATAATATAAACAATAAAAAGTTGTATAAATGAGTAAGCATATAAAATAAGTAAAAATAAAAAGAAGTAAATAAAAAGTGTTTACCTTAAAATAATCAAAGAAATGCTTCGTGGTATATTATTAAATTATCTCGGGATACAGTCACAAAGGGAATGGGATTAACGTCGAGTCGATCTGTTGCTGTGACACGATTATGACATGAAGTCGACTTTAAGCCGCTTCTTTCCAATTCAACTGCCAGGTGGTATGTAGAGCCTAGCCTTCGGAGTTAACACTTGAAATTTTAAATTTTGTTATTTTGTCCAGAAAATAGGGCCATGAATAAAACGTATTAACCATTATAAAGGTTATCCTTAAAAACTACGTCGAAATTGACTTTAGGTGTTTTGTGATGCATGATTTCGATGTGATGCCAGTCACAAACCGCATTTCAATTCTCATTGTACAGTGTATTGTACTTGTATGATTATATTAAAATCCTATGCTGCTCAAAATTTTATTGAATAAGACAGCCAAGATTTTAAAATATCAACATAGATAAGACGTATTAGAAGTAACATAAAAATAATTTTTGAGGATGTGTTAATGACTTGTTCAGCATTTTATTACTTAAGACATCCAAAATTTTAAGGCAGCAATAGTGATAAATATGGCATGAATGCAATACAAACTACTCGTGCATTCAAATAAATGACGGAAATGTACTAATGACGTGACATCAGCCTCCAGTCTAATCTAAATTGGCCTTCAGCGTGCATTATTATGTAGGTTTGTACCAAAAAATATATTTGTTGAATATCTTTTGAGAGATTTTGTTCTAATTTCATTAAATCCTTTTTAATCTACTTTTAATTGTATTTTAAAAGTTTTAATCATGCTATTGACTCATTCCCGTCAGTTATGCGCCGGCGAAAAATAATTACAAAAAATTCTAAATATGAGCAAACAAAAAGATTACAATAACGAAACATGCATCTTTTTGAAATATGATTTACAGATTGACTGTTCCCCATATGCCATACAGCATGCACATTAAAATCATACGCCAAATGCCCGTAAAACTAACGAGTATATTTGAAAAAAAAACAATAAAATGCATGCGATATCACTTCCATGGTAATGACTTGACAGTGAATCCAAGTTATGTAGCATTTTGAAGGTGAGTGGGTCAATCGCCCTTCAACTAGCCTACGGAAATGAATTCATAGCTCTAAGTACAGCTTCAAACATGTTAATAAAAAGACTTGGTTCTATTCTATATTATCAAGGCATATATGTACCGAAATCATTATCGGTTTTTAGAAATTAAAAGTGTGAAAAAGAGCCAAGTCTTTAATTATACATGTTTGAAACGAAAGCATTCCACAAAAAGACATTATCCTACGTCCTATCCATAGAATTGATAAGTAATTCGATTTTATTTAGTTTGATGACAAATTGGTAGCTTTTAGAAGTGAAACATTTCGTTTTCCACTGAAAAACGGATCCAATGTGAATACAGCTGTGGTGAGGAGATACCGGTTGAAGAGCAGCAACGTCACGGCGCGGATAAACCGGATGAATGATTACATTTTCTCAAGCAGAGCCCTGGCGCACTTAAATATGTCTCCCGAATCTTTCAATGACAAGATCGGCATACCGTATTCCTATCCAAGTTTCTTCGATATTCCTCCCACAAACCCGCCAAGTTTTTGTCACAGGAAAAGATTTTCTTTCTAGTTATCAAAACCTAACAAGACGTTTCCTTGATTTTTTTGTCCCTGATGACGAGAAACGAGTTCTTGATCTCAAAAGACACTCTTTCAGCCACATAAATAATGTAAGAGGAGTTTCAAATAGCGACCATGAATCACTAACAAACCGGTTTGTTCGAAATCGTCGTTAAATGTGGGGAGTGAATGGACTACGGAAAGAAATGCAAAGCACTCATTAGAAAACTGATGTTCTGAAAGATTATCTTAAATGGGAAGGTATAATGCATTACGAACAGGCTACTTTACAAAAAAATTCATTATACATTCACGCTCTAAAACACAGCGTGCTGGAACGAAATATACGATGAGCTAGGAATACTAGTATGTCGTGACCCACAAAATTTCAGCATCATAAAATATTATATGCGCATTGATTTTAAACGTCCCTTAATTATGAATGCCTGTTGAACAATTTAAGCCATTAACGGAATGTTCAGGAAGTCTTTATGGGAATTAAAATGCCACCAATAATTCATGTGCAAGAGAATAAATGCAATCAAAAATGGAAAATTACAAACTGATTAGTACTGCATATTAGAATTATGAGCATTGAGGAAAGAAAGGAAAAAAATCTCTAAGGTATTACCTTCACGTCCAAAAGTGGAATGGTAGTGAAACATAAGAATTAAATTCTTCACATTATAAGCACTTGTCCAAATATGGAGCTATCATTAATTAACAGCATTTTGCTGAGGCTTTGGAGGACAAATGTCGATGGAATGTGTGACGATACATAAAAGGTCTATACCACGTGACCACGTGTCAGCCATTTTATCCGCTAAATGGAATGATATGCAGTTGCGCTCGTAACATAATCCAATTTTTTGGAGTTTGATTATCCCAGAATGAATGGTTGAAGTGTGTGGTTCAATTGGAATGTCCGGCCGCTATGCAACCGAATTGAATTTACCAAACATTGCTCTATAGCTCGTAAGTATGGGAGATATATGTACGAATCATGCGCCATTTGAAATAGTAAGATTTAAACAGTAATGTAAATGGTCATCTTTTAATTTATGACGTCATCGTGCAAAAGAAAATGGTCGCCAAATATGGGTAAGGAAAATCACGCGTGGTCACCAGAGTTAGTTAAGGGCAGCTCCGCGGAACATCGTGCAAGGTGTTCGCTAGTTGGTTAGTTTAAAAGGGTTAAGATTTACATGAGGAGCTAAAACAACGATTAAAAAAACGAATTCATGAAGGTTAGATACTTTAGTTTTACTTACACACAAATATATTAACGTATCCATCACACCGTTCCCTTTCAGAGTAGGTACAGTCAAAAACTTTTATTCTCAGTGATAATCCTGTAAAGCCACAGTCAATTAGAAGCCGTATGAGCAATTCATGTGAGAAAATATTCATGATACTCTAATTCTTGTACATTTCACATCAAATTCAAGGCTAATGCGTTGATCATACGATTATATACTAAGCTTATTTACGTTACACGTTTGTCGTACAATTATATACTAAGCTTATTTACGTCATACGTTGGTCATACGATTATATACTAAGCTTATTTACGTCACACGTTTGTCATACAATCATATAGTAAGCTTATTTACGTCATGCGTTGGTCATACGATTATATACTAAGCTTATTTACGTCATACGAGTATATACTAAGCTTATTTACGTCACACGTTTGTCATACAATTATATACTAAGCTTATTTACGTCATACGTTGGTCATACGATTATATACTAAGCTTATATTAATTGGTACAATTCTAAACATCAATGGGCGCTGAAGGCCAATTTAGATTAGGCTTGAGGTAAATGTCACGTCACTTGCGCATTTCCGTAATTTATTTCTACATCTATAAAATATTCTGCAAGCCACCTCAAGGGTGTGTGGCAGGGGGTAAGTAGTTACCAACTATTAGATGCATGATTTTCTTATATGGCATCCATGCCATATTTCTCACTAAATTGCTGTTTAAAATCTTGTTTGTCTAATGTAATAAAATGCTGAGCAAGTCATTAACATATCCCCATCAATAATTATTGTGTTAATACTTATAGGTACGTCTTATATATATGTTGATATTTTAAAATCTTGGCTGTAATGCTAAGTAACCTAAGCTTTTTATCAAATGAAAGAAGGATTAGCCTTGTTCATTAAGAATGGAAAAGCGGCTTGAGACTGACGTCACATCGAAATATTGCATAAATAATAATTTAATAGTATTATGGTAAGTTTAAAAATATAATGGTCTCATTAATGGCGTATTAGCTACGGGAAAGCAAATAAGGGTTACTATCAATGGAAATTAGGAGACCAATATTTTCAGGAGCAAATTAAAATTTTAAACTCGCTGATATTGTAACAGAAGAGGAGAGAAAATAGATAAATTAAGGAATTGTCGTTGGCACAAGTTTTTAGCATAGCTAAATATATATGCCAATGAATGGACGTTACAGAGAGAGTTACCATTACGTCACTTGCGTTCACGAGGAATACTATATGAAGTCGTCATTTAGCACCGAAATTTCGCAAATACTGAAGGCAGTGTTTAAAAAAGGTTCAAGAGAGACGTTTGGCACAGGAAGCAATAATATTAAGGGATAATTAACATTACTCCCGGCATGAAATGGCGCTTCACTGGCAGGTTTCATTCCAAGCCAAAGTCAGAAATGAGCTGGCCACCATTTCTCATCTCCCATGCATGGCCACAGGACATATAAATAGAGATCTTGGAAAAAAATGGATAAACGCTCTTTACTCGTATTTCTTTCGTCTAAACCTCAGTTGACAATTTTAATGTTGGTTAAAGTTGAGGAAAAATATTCTCTACACTCTATAATACCTCCCATTCTTTTCATTATCCATTTAATCCCCAACTCTTCACGCTTATGTTGCCTTCATACACGATCTTTGGTTCTTGGGAATCATTGAACCGTTTAACTTTAACTTCGCTAACTTTATAAACGTCCGATTCTAACTATTTTACATTTCTAATTCAACGATTTAGTGAATCGGATCTAGGCTATAACCTGCAATGAATCCAGGGACATTAAACGAAATTGGGGTTTTGTCAAAGGAAATGGACATCCTTCAATATAGAATATCAATATGTAAATAAATATTCTAACAAGAGTTAAAAAATTGTGGCGCAAACAAAAAAAGAGCGACATTTCTACTCAAACAATGAATATGATAAACATTGAATTGGTTTTAATGAATAAAAACCCCTATTATTGTCCGACTTTGAAGAAATAGAATTTCGTTGGAAGCGGATGTGGGCGAATTAATACTCATATCTACATTTGGCGTGAAAATCTTGAATGCTCAAAGAAGCTCCGATATCTTTCCGTATCTTATATTTTCTCCTCTGGTTGACTAACGACTAAATGCCCCGCATGTGATCTTATCAACTAGATGGAAAAACTCCTGCCCCTATGGGTTGCGAGCGATTTACTTAACGAGGTTCTCTTGCGCTAACTGATTTTTTCATGCACAGCCAAAGGGGTTTTGTTTCGATAAAATCATTTCCTTACATGATCGTTGGGTCATTTCTTTCGGCGGCATGGAATTAGAAAGTATCAATGATGAGGGAGGGGAAATGAATTAGTTTCTATTATTCGTCAGGAAAATAACGTCATTCTAATAAAACCTTTGTGTAAAAATCAATTTAAAAAATGTACATCGGTTTACTACTTGAATTAAGGCTGTAAATAAGAGTGATTATTAGGTGTACGGATATGCAGACTCTCGAACTAAAAAAAATAAGGTTTTATAAATCCAACCTCGGAACTCCCAGGTTCCCGGGGCATTGGCGATTGGCAATGCGTTGTCCACCAAACAAACTAAAAGGCAAATTTGGATGATTAGCAAAACGCATTCATTATAACAACTAGCGAAAGTTGACTTATCACAAGAAATTTGATGACACCCTCGTGGAATGGCTGAAATGAAATTTGATGACACCCTCGTGGCTTCTTTGCGCGAATATCCTGCCTTGCGAATGATCTCAATTATGGAACGGAAGGTCTCACGACATTTTTCTTCCAATTTCCCTCGGGAATGAGGAATCCGAGTGAAGAGCGGAAAGGGAACGGCATTCCCAAGGTCTGTGATTAGATTCACGACGCACAGGACATTTTTACGGCAAAAATATTCAACGTATTCCTGACGCGTATGGCTACATATGCCGCTTCACATTGCATAATTTCGGATTCTGCTAAAGGTTTACAATTTCTCGGGGCATAAGTCCTATGGAACGATGCTGCCATTTGGTTTAAGGTGTCAAGTCAGTAAATGAAATTAGTGAATTTTCTACAAATATAACAACTCTCGTGTCAGCGCATCACTATTTCATGTCACTTCCTGAAACGAACAGTAAAATATATTCGATGTTTCCATAGGTTAGGCTGCAATTTACGTGAATAAGTTTTAAAATTGGCGAATTCGTGAAAAATAACTTTTAAAGAGCAATAGTTGCTCAGCGAGCGGATTTCAGATGATAATACTCAACGAGTAGAATTTGTAGTATTTTAGTTTTAACTTGCATCGACGGTTAAGGTCATTTCGCACATATATTGTCTGCCACTTCTAGACAGGGGCAACAGCACTCGAATGACTGGCAGGATCACCACTCCAAATATGAGCCGAGCTCAACGACGCTTAACTTCGGTGACTGATCAGGAACTGGCGTTTACGTCGTTACCTAAATATTCCACGATACAGATAAATTTGAATCTTCACCGGCTAAAATATTTGCAAAATAATGTCCATTTTTCTGGATTTTCGTCATAGCATAGCCACGTCACATGATGCATTTTTTTTAGATTATACGGATATTTTACCCATCTTTTTATTATTGGATTAAAAAACCGCTAATAATGCAAAAATAAGTTTATGGCAGTTTGACCAATCCGAAATCGACTTCATGAAATCATAAAGTAGTTTTCTTTAAAAAAAAGACTGTGTGGCTACGATAGTAACTGGAAAGCGTATTCCCTAACGTTCCCATATTTTTTAAGTTTTCCTCCAATTTTAGAAGCCTAAAGCCATACACGATGCATTTACCCGCGCAAGTACGTGGCTGGAGAGATGCGTGAACACATTCACCAAATTAGAACAGGGGCTATTTTCTGTCCAAGCATTCACGAATTTGCGCAATTTTGAGTGTTTTTACACGGTAAAATTTTGATGGTGATTGTGTTCACGCATCTACCCGCGCGGGTAAATGCATCGTGTAAACACGGCTTAAGAAACCCACTGTGGCATTTTTTATATTATTCTATCATCATCAACCATTTACATATAAAAGTACGTTTCGAGATTATAACTAGCTCTAACAGAAGATTGAAGTAAGTGAATGGTGATGATATAAGTGTTAACACATATAAACTTTTTTATATGTCATTCCCTTTGGATCATTTTCCTGAAGAACCCAAGTTTTCCATAATTTCAACATTCCAAGATAAATAATAGATTCCCCTGTTCTGTTGTCACTGTACTTCAGCAACGAACTTCAAAGAAACGTGCCCAGATGCGAGAAATAAGGAAAAAAATAACGAGAGGATTGATGCCGTCCAGATGAGAGGGCGAGGCAGCATGTGGTTCATTAGTTCCCTCCCCGGCCACTCGGAGGCAGCACCGCACGGAACCAACTACGGAAAACCTTCACCGCCTTTAATCATAAGGTTCCCACTCTTCCGGTCGCACATAAAACTTTCTGGAGGGTCTTTATGACCCGAGTGGCGGTCCTCTGGCTGCCTACCTCCCTCACACAAATGTCCAGTTCGGGAAACTGTCAGGAAAAGCGTCCCGACCGAAATGTCCCGTCCACCAATGACAGGCCGAGTTCGGGTGGACCCCCAACCGTCACCTCTTTGAGGGAGGGGTCCTCCAAAGGGGTCCCAGGACCCCTCTTTTCCGAAATATCTCTCCTAACCGCCCAACCCCCTCCCCCGTGACGAAGATGGTAGTCCTCCTCGTCAGTTGAAGGACATAAAATTCGGTCGGGACATTTCGGCCAATATGCGCGCGGAAGGGAGGGATGGACATAGAATACAACTGAAAGACGCTCCTATTAAGGGGAGGAATGGGTGGTGTCGACGTGCAATGGGTGCCCATGAGAGAGAAAGCAGGGAAGGCGAAAATAGCGAAGTAAGAAAGACAGCGGATGCTTTCCAATGGCTTTAGTACGACGCTAACTTCTCAACACTGCAGCTTACTTTCAGACCCGGCGCAATAAGGACTGTAGGCCTGTGCGATTATCGAAAAAAATCTATATCGATCAACTATAAGAATAATTGGAAATGTGGTCGATTCAACTGTCGTGAAATGAAGAAATGACAATTAACTGAAGTCATTAAATTAATTGGCGAAGGCCAATTAATTGACAACGAAATGGGTGTCAATTAAATGTAATTTCTCAATTAATTGACATCAACCAATTAATTGGCGTGACTCAATTGGATCGTGCTTTTCAAAGACTTTCCTTTGGCAAGGAGAAGAATGAAAGAACTAATTTGAAAAACAACAAAATAATTCAATCAGTTAGCTTTTATTAATTAATTAAATAAGTAGATCGCTGTTTTAAGACAGGCAGATAAGATCCTCAGCGCGTTCATCCGACAGACACTGGCGTGTGTCGATGACAATGTTCCCACCGAGACTGAACAACCTCTCGGACGCAGTACTAGTTGCCGGGATAGCTAGATATCTTCTTGCTTACTTCTGGAGGGGGAGGGGTAGGTGGTGGCCGTCACCACCGTCAATAATCGTCAATTAATCGATTAACGGACAATAATTGTGATTTGAATTACAATTGAAAATTGAACAACAATTGACACTTGAAAAAAAATTGACAATTGAGTCAATTCCCACAATCGACATCGATGTGCTGAAATAATCGATCAATTGCAAAAATAATTGAATCGACGATTCAATTAATCAAATAATCGCACATGCCTAATAGAGAGCACACACAATTTTGTGTTTTTAAACAGATCGGAAGCAGAGTTGATGTGCACGTGAGTGCGGATATAATGCCCACTTTGCGGACAAGATACGCCATCAGCACAGAATGCTGTCTCCAAAGGAACTCCGAAGTACGCGACGACACACATAAAGTCAGCCGACAGAGCCCGGTAGGCCTTTTTAACTATCTTATAGTTATTACTGGCTAAAATTATATGTGCCCCAAGTTATTTTTTTATGAAACTTATGCGAGTACACACAGGTATCTAAAAGAAGAAGAAAACAATGTTCAATTTTCGCATAAACGTCTCTTTAATACATACCAGTGGAGAAAAAAACCGCCCTTATTCGTTTTCTGTCAGAAAATTAACGCTGTGCACTAAATATGAAATTTAAAATAGCTTCAACACCACACTTTCTATGCATTGATAGTCAATTTTTAAAGGTATTCCAAGATGATACCGAGCTCCACTACGTAAACACCGTAAATCTCACCGTGCCAGAATGAACACCTTTGACCTCTCTCCGGATTCATAGTCCATAGGAGAAACAAGGTGCGAGGTATATTTTCTGCAGGGAGCACATAGGTACTTGAAAATTCACTCTATTAGGAGTTTGATGTTGATATTCAAAATTATTTTGTCGTTGAATTTAGTGATTCATTCCATGATAATTATGTCGTAAGTTAATTTCTTGGTTTATTTTATCCTGAGTATTGAGCCAGGCGTTGGGTGTGGAAAATTAGCAACTACTTAGGAATTTAAAATGAATTACTATCCATTAGAAATTTTAATAATACGACTTATTAGTTCCGAAATTATGTTACTCAAAAATTTTTATAATTGTTTGGTAAAATGAGAAACTTCTTAAGCATGTGGCCACAATGCATACGATCCAGCGTGCCGAGAGAACGCCACCTAACGGAAAGTTAGCGAACTAAAGCACACGTTCCGCCTGAGCTCTTCGCCAGTGCAATGCCGGCGGCGGGCCGAATGTGTGGGCAACGTCAGCAAAAGCCACGGGCGGTAAAATAAATAAATACCTTTAAAAATTTTGTCCTAGGGGCGGCCGGTTTGCGATGCATTATCAAATGCGAAAAGGCGACAGAAATTAAGAAAATTGGAATATTTTACTAAACTAGTTTGCCATATGGGTATTTCCATCCTAAATACCCTTCTATAGTAGTATATCGTAAAAGTGACTGACACCCATTTAAAACTTCAACAAAGAGCACAAGGAAACCTACGGACTAACAATTTCCTAACTAAGAGGGTTGTGGCTGAAATCGCACTACGATTCACCATATAAATTACAACCACCCACAAGAAGAAGGTATAAAGTAAATAATCCGTGTGAAGGCTTCCGCAGCTCAATGAATTTGAAGAGGTAAACTCACTTTTGAAGATGCCACCTGCAACGCCGGTGAAATTGTAATCCCAGCACAGTGGACCAACACGGGAGGAGACCGGGAAGACTTACATCTTCAAATAAAGTAAGTAATCTCTAAAAGCACTTTTAATCGTAGAACTCGAAGCTTGGAGATTACTTATATATTAAAAACTGAGTTCCTGGCAGAAAAAGGAACTGCAATGTTCAGAGAATCATTCTGAAACCCTAGAGTATCCCTCAAATCAAGAAATTACTATCGGTAAATAAATTCTTCATCAGGGGCGGTCAGATAAAATTTTGTCCACACTTTTAAAATAGCTTGGACAGGCACTGCTCATCGTATCATTAGTCAGCACTGAACTGTTTCGATCTGCAAGAACTTAAACATTGGAAGCGACCAGCGAATATACTTTTCGTGGAACAAGACTGCCCCCACTGCCCCCACCCCCTTCGCGGGATGGGTGGAATATAGTGGGAGGATAGTTGAATAGAAGAGGACCCGTATCCAAGGTTGTTCTTCTGAGCGACCTTCTGCGCAGGGATGAGGGGAGAAGGTGCAGCATATGGCAGGAAATTGGTGAAGATCACTACGTGTGCGCCACATCAGGGATGGAAGACGCAGAGAGATAAAGCACTTCGGTGAACCTGCTCGAGATGGGAATGAAGAACGCTTTTCCGCGAAATGAAATAGAAGAAGGGAAGATAACAAGCGGTTTCAGAATACCCGGGTGACTAGAATACTGGCGGCCCCGGTGCGAATATGGGAGGAATCTTTGTGGAAATACAAGACCACAATGGCTAAACACTTGCTACATTCTAAGCACTCATCTGATATTAATCCTTTTCTTTTATATGTTTGTGGCAAAAGTGTTAATTTAGATTTTTTAGAAAAATTTGAAACTGTTTCAGTTTTGAAATGTGAAGTCATATAATTTTAAATGGCTTTGTTCCGGAAAAATTGTTCCTCTTTTCACAGTCCCTATCTCCTTATTTTAATCTTTGACGTTTTTATGATTTTGCTGCCCATATGATGAATAACTGACCGAATCCTATCCCCATTTCCAAGGTCCTTAACCTTCAAACCCTCCCCCACATCTCATCCTATACATTAGATGCCAACTGGACTTAAACGTGTAGTCAAACTCGGATGATGCTGTTGTGGCACATCGAAACCGGTTAGTTCTAATAAAACAGTTTGGAAAATTGCCAAGTGATTTAGTCTTTAGCATAGGTGGTGGTGGAAGTTTTGTACCCTAAGCTGACTCGGGTGCTATGAGGAAATTCAAGTACAGTACTCCGTCCGTCGGATGCATAAATAAACCATTAGTCCATTCACTTGTTTCTTTGAAAGGAATTGGATACTACACTTGAGTTGGTTTGAGCCATTGAGAACAGTTGGTTTGGCTAAAAGGAAAAGAAGTATCGTGAAGTGGAGGAAGGTTAGAGAAAAACCTGACTTCGGCCTCAAAAATGTGGCTGGAGCGGTAATCGTGGGTCATTGAGTACATATTTTAATATTTTTAATCAAATAGAAAAAATAATTCATTGACCACATTCACATTAGCGCATCTGTTTATGCGTTGAAACTCACTGTGAAGGTAGCAATGGAAATGTTATACGAACTATATTTTTTCTTTAACTAAAGCCTTTCCGCATAAAGCCAAGATATTTTTCGGTGCGATATTCCATATTTGGACGAAAATATGTCGAAATGAGTTGTATTTTTATATTAGACTCAGTCTGACACCTTGCTATTTGTTAGCATCTATTATAATAATAAGAAATGCATAATTAGGCGTTTAGAAGAATATGTGTACATAAGTAATCGAATTCCTGCGAAATATGTAATGTTCAATAAGGATACGTAGGTGTTAAAAACTGGCATACTTATCCAGGAGCTGATCTAAACACAGACCGCAACTTATCAGTAATGAAATTCCGAGTAAAACTGAAAAAGATTAGAATGGGAAGGAGGGTACGAAAGTGGAATACGGAGGCATTAACTGGGGCAATGAAGAAGAAGTATCGACAGAAGGTGGATGAGATAATGGGTGAGGACCATGGAGTTAGATCAGTGGAAGATGAATGGGGAAGTTTAAAAAATGGAATTATAGACGCTGCGAAAGCAACGGTAGGCGTAGTGAGTGCAACTAAAATTAGAAAACCGTGGATCACGAAGGAGATGATAAAGGAGATGCAGGAGAGAATGAAATGGAAGAGCGTAAACTCAGAGCTAGGTAAGAGAAAATACCGAGAATTAAATAACAGGCTTAGAAGAGAAACAAATAAAGCAAGAGAGGCGTGGTGGAGAGAACAGATCGACGCGTTAGAGATATACCAAAAAGAGGGAAGATCAGATACATATAGGAAAGTAAAGGAACTAACGAGTGGTAATAAGGGAAGGGGAATTACAACGATAACAGACAAGACGGGAAAGGTGATCGTAGAACCGAAGGAGATCCAGGAGAGGTGGAAGGAGTATGTTGAAGATCTGTATGGTAAATATACAAGGCCCAGGATATAGAAAGGGAAGACGATATCGACAGAGATGGCATCGGAACAGGTATCCTAGATAACGAAATCGAAAGAGCTCTACGAGACATGAAAAGGAATAAGGCGGTGGGAATAGATGACATACTGGCAGAGTTTTTAAAGAGCATGGGGAAGAACGGAAGAGGAAAAGTCTTTGCGCTTATTCGTAGGATTTATGAGGATAGAGTGTGGCCGGAATACTGCGCGAAGTCTGCACTAAATCCTATACCAAAGAAGAGTAAGGAGAAAACGTGCGAAGAATATAAAACAATAAGCTAAATATCCCACGCGGCCAAAGTAGTCCTGAGAATTATAATCAGAAGGCTAGAGAAGAAGGCAAAGGAATACCTGAGTGACGACCGGTTTGGGTTTAGGAGAGGGACGGGAACGCGAGACGCTATAGTGGTGATGAGGACGACCAAGAGTATGGATAGGATGTTTTTGTATGCTCCGTATATTTCGAGAAGGCGTTTGATCGGGTGGAATGGACGAAATGAATGGGAGTGTTGAAGAAATTAGGGGTCGATTGGAGGGATAGGCGTCTGATTCGAAATTTGTATAAGAACCAGACGACTCAAGTTAGGGTAGCAATGGAGAATCGGGATGGGTCATGGGATGGGATTGCGAAGGGAGGATGTGCGTAGACTTGAGGCGTTTGAGATGTGCAGTTAGAGAAGGTGAGCTGGATGGCGAGAAAGACGAACGAGGAGGTTTTGGATATGGTCGGAGAGGAGAGGAATCTTGTGGCAGAGGTTTGGAGAAGGCAGAAGAAATGGATGGAGGAGGTTTTGAGAGGAGAGGGCATGTTTAAGAGAGTGATAGAGTGCAGAACACTGGGGAAGCGTGGATGAGGAAGGAAGAGGATAGGAATGCTGGGCGAAATTAGAGGAGGTAGAAGGTATGAAGAATTGAAGAGGGATCTAATAGCGGGTCATCCTTAGGAGGGAAAGCGAGACAATGTCTATGAGGTTGGGATGCAGAATGCGGACTGTCCAAGAACCTACCGATCAGATGGTAGAATACTTGAATGAATGAATGAAAGAAGGATATCACGATTTTGACATGGCAGCTGGTGTCGTTAGGTAATATCCCACAGCTGATAGAAGGACCACGTTAGGAACCGTTATGGACTCGGAGTTCACAGTAATTTTAGATTACTTGAAAAATTTAGATCACGCGAGTTTCAGTTTGGTATGGAGAATATTATTTTGAAACCTCGCTATAACTCTAGAAGTGATAGGAGCGACAAAGTACGAGAGATACACACCCGAACTGATAGATGCAATAATTCCTCCTATCAACGCACTATTAGTGATTGTAACTAAAACAGTGAGCCACAGACATAAGACATATCATTAGAATAAAATTGACCTCTGTCCTCTCCTCCCTCCCTTTCCCTATTCCCTCCACATCCATGGCTGTTGGCCTGACATCCCCTACCTCACGCATATGCGGCAGCTCGTAGGGTATTATGTACATCTAGAAATCTGAAAAAACAACTTACGATGTAGGACGAGAAGGGCTTTGAGCAGATTGTATGTTGTAGGGCTTTTCATTCTACAGGGCGTTAAAATAAATTAACATTTCTATACCATAGGGATAATCAGGGGTTCTCGACCTTTTTTTCTCGTGCATAAGGAACAATGCATTCATGTTGTATTTGCTACAATGTGGTCGCAAACGGGCGTCGCCAATCACATGATCTACATTTTAGCAGCTATAGTAGCAAGCAATAATTACCGCCTTTGAATACGACGTCCATAACATATTCCTATAGCAATATGCCCACTCTCACGACTACACTCGCGGAATCGTGTTTTGGATTCAGCCTATCGGAATGAGCCGGGAGAGTTCTTAAGTTAGTTTGTCCATTATCTTAGTGAAGGCGGCTTCCGACTGAGCCCTAGCTTCTTCACGTGGCACTAGTGTTGCACATATCGGAAAGAACTATTCCATAGTCGATATAAAGGTGATATTAGTGGTATTTATATTGACTCTCAACACATTGAAGTAGAAATATCAAACATATGATATATCGATCATTGTTTATTGTGGAAATAATGACCGGGTCAGCAAAAAAATCAAGCATCGAGGAAATTTCTACTTAAAATTACACGAAAGACCCAGAAGTATTTCAAACGTGACACCAACAGGTTAACGACCTTTCGTCTGACTCCTGCCGTTTGACCTATCTGGCATGTGTGGCTCTACCATGAGCATTTATTATTCCCCTTCCAGTCCAGTTCTATGAGTCATTGGAACGCACAAGCCCTTCCACCGCGTTAAGGTTTTAATCCAAGGGAAGGACCGCTGAATATGTTGCCATATATTTTTTAAGATAATCGTCGGTATGCTCCCAAAACTCTTCGATATGAATATTTTTTCAATATATATTGCGATATAATTCCTAATAAAATATTTCCAAAATTTCCCTCGCAAAACATCGATTATTCGATTTATCGATATTATATGTGCATCTCTTCTACTTGTACTTCAAAATGTGACTGTCACATCAGCTCCCTACTCGCTTGCTGATTGTTTTACATTCCCCTTTTTTTACATTACTTTCCCATTTAACCACAGAAAAAATATAGCAACCGCTGAAATATTCCGTCTCAGAATTTCACTCTCTGCCCAATTTAGTTTAGTTTACAGATATTACTTTTTTTAAACACCTTGTAAATATGAAAATAATGCAAGTGAAACAGAGACAACAAAAGAAGAAAATAATCCAGACACGATACGGATATAAGAAAAGTTTCAGGAGAACAATCGAAGAAGGCAGAATTCGTAAAGGTGTCCTCATGACGCAAAAGGCATCAAAAAATTATTTCTGGGTGGTTAGACCCCAGGATATAATGAAAATGGGGGGGGGGGGCGCGAGTGTAAAATAATTGTAATCTGGGGGATATGATTAATTCAGCCTGGGATGATGCGCACCACCGCGGAGTCGCCAGAAGCTAGAGAAGATGTTAATCTCAAAATAAAACGGATTTTTTGATGACTTTAATTGCGTCAGGTAGGTATTTTGTATGGAATAAAGTGATGTAGCGAGAATACCACGGCGTAGAATGATATAAAATCGGAAAATAAAGTTGGCAAGGGAAAAGGCGCCGTGGAAATAGCTCATCAAAATCCTTATATTGCCGGCAGAAAGCCAATGATGATTTATTCCCGACGAACGAAGCGTCCCGGAAATAAAACGACGGATGATAACTCAACTTTGAAATTGCCTCGCCCTCATTTTTATTTCATAAAAGAAGAACTCACGGGAAGAGAACCGACCCTTGCGGGTAGGATTTGAAGTCCCATTTCTGCGAGCCATCAAATCTAGGAAGTCCATTCAGTGCTGATCTCCGCCCGGAATTCCGACGAGAGTCTCGATTCTACTAAATTAAATCTCCTTGTGCAAATGAAACGCAGATGGAATCGCCCGCAGCGAATGCTGAGTCGATGAAATAGTATTATTACGACCCAAGTGAACAGCATGGTGAATATGGAGGAGGAAATGACGCTCCCACTAGTACTCACGTGATATATCACGTGGAATGGAACGCAACTAATATGCGAAGCCTGCGATTCCTACCGAGTCGCTATACCGAGTTAAAATATTTTAACAATAAACACTGAATTATGTCGTTAAAAAAAACCTGTACATCCTAAGGCGAGGTTAATTGAGATGGTGATTTGAATGAGTGAGGACTTTCCGAAATGCATGAAAATGCTAATAAGTCAAGGAAATGGAAGCCTATGTATTATTTGGGAGGAGAGAGGGAGTAGAAGTAAGGAATTCGAAGGAGGAAGAAATTCTGGGTGCAGAAGATATGGCGAATGGAAGGACGCTTTGTATGCCGTAGATATAAAAATCCTCAATGCCCGCGAAGAAAGAGATAGTTATATCAGAGGTAGTCTACTTCCCTCTTGACTACTCATGAGGTGGCTTGACATGAAGGAGCATGAGTGCAAACCCGTAATGAATGTTTTTTCATTGTCCCAATGATTCCCACAAATCTATAAATACAAGCTAAATTATGTTTCAGAACCGAGCAAAACAACGGCATCCACCCTTCCTAAATATAATTATTCTATACCTGATCCCCACCCACGCAATACCCTGCATGCTTTCCTCAACAGCTTATGGTCACGGTCATATGCGAACAAAATCGGGCGAAAAAACTGCAAATATGTACAGAGACTTATTTTGACAATTTACCGTTAATGCTCGTTCCTAAAACACAGGCGTGGGTTGTGAAGCAATCAGAGCTCGTTGATTTCTCACAACAAAATCTCCTTATAGAAAGCAAAATTTTCATTGATTACTTTACGGATTGATAATTCTATTGATAAAAAAACATGAGAGGCATCTGAGAATTAGAATTTTTGGTAGGAATGAATCCGTATTCAGATGCGGTAGGAATATGTAGAAGATGTGGTACTACCGAAACTACGGAGGGAAAAATGTCTGCAGAGAACGTGAATCCTAAGAGAGAGTGACTACATGAACGAAGAGATCCAAGGCAATGCATGAAAACAGGCAAGTATTTATCATTACCAGGTTTATTAAATCTATTTAGGACAACGGGCTTCTGGAGGTCTGAGATCAACATAAGTATCAATTTGTCCACTCATCTGCAATCCAAAATAATTATCTTTCTCGAATTTCAGACCGTTGGTTATGATAATTATCTTAAATAAGCTGGAGAAGACAATTATGTTTTATGAAATTAACGATTACCGATACTCAGAATAAAGAGTTTAAAATTAAATATAAAAATAAATAAAGAATCATCAAGCGGATCGCTCCACTAAATCTTCACTGCATGTTGCTCATCATTCTTAGCCAGATTAGAATTTCTTACGCAATCTTTGGTTCCAGAAAGATAAGGAAAAATGCTGGTGAATGTTTTAATATTTTGGCACACTAAGACATGCCTTTGGGATTCATTTTGGATTTTTGATTTTAAAGCCACTAGGATTAAGAAATGATAATGCTTCGAGAAACTCCAATAAGGGAGGAAAAAGAAACATTACCTGATCTGTCTTTTTTCATCATAAAAGAATAGAGGGCGGCGCTTGGAGATCAACCCTACAGAAATATCATATTCCTTAATACTTGAGCGTAAATATGTTATATATTTTTCCGCTAATGAGAACATCCAAAATATGCATAAAAGGAAGAAAACGCGATTTCATGAAACACAAGACACGAAATGAACGGTGGAAATGAAGATCAAGATCAAGGGTTAGCAATGAAATTCGGTCATTTTTATTCTAAGACAAGTATTCAAATGGTTTCTTTAAGCGTGGATCAATTCCAAACGTAAAATCTCACAAGATGAAAAAAAGGAATAGGACTTAGGACTTGCAGTGATCTAATTGTCATTTTCAAATACCATTAAGCATTTTTTCACAACGTGATGACGCTGAAATAATTTTCCGTAGGGAAAACATACCACGTTTCAAAACATTTCATCAAAGATTGAGAGTAAAGATTGATATAAATAAACCACAGGTATGGCATCTTCTTGAACCATCAATGGCACGCAACTCCTCGAAAAACTTCGCGGTCACTCATTTATATTCTAATGCTCCAAACTGTTTCAGCCTTGAATGCATTTCATGGAAAATACACCACGCATAGAAATTTAAACCTATCTCTTTGATTGCATCATAAAACATAGTCAAAACATTAGGTATTCCAATAAATTGCAAAATATCAGCATGTTTTGCATGTTCTAGCTTCTTAGGCAAATTGCCCTCTTAAGTAGCATGTAGAATATTATGTGTCATTGTACATGTGTGGCGTGCATGTGGGGATTCTCTTGCATGCTGCATGATGGTTTTTAGTTAATGATGGAATTGGTTAGTATCCTTAATATTCATGACCGTGCGGTGTGCATGTGGCGCTCCGCTTGCATGCTGCATTTTGGTGACTTGTCACCCCCTGCCAAACACCCTAGAGGTGGCTCGCAGGGTAATATGTAGATGTAGATGTAAATTATACTCTCATACCCTTAGGCAAATGGAGCTACTTGCTTTGAAGTTTCCTTCATCGAAGCTTTCCAGGTTTCCCAAAAAATATTTTTATAAAATATCTCTTTATCATTATCATTATGACAGTTTATTAAAAAGCTGCTCGATTACGCTGGAAAGGACAAGACACTATCAATATAGGACACTATATATTTAGAACTCATATAGCGGAAAGTCTATCACAAAGCAGAGGGTCAATTATAGCTATAAAAATTTAATGGACCAGAAAATTGGATTTCAGCCCATCATTATCCAGCACACTGCCGATATTCTGTGAGCTTTTTAATAGAGTTCATGGTGTCAAAACCATTCTCATTTACAAGGGCGAAAGTAATCATATTCTCCGCATCAAAAAATAAATTGATTGACATTATATCACAGAAAAGTAATTTTAGATGCGGTAGTCAGCCCACTAACACGAGAGTGGAGGAGGAGCGGATGTTAAAGACGGGAAAGTAATCCAAGATTCTGATTTAGCTGTAACACATATTAGAGTGGCTTTCCTAATATCGTAATAGTTTGATAATCAAAAACGCATTATTTCCTCACGCTGTAAAACTAAAACATTCCCAATATCCTCATCCGCGGCAAGAAAAAAAGATCTACTTTTACTTAAAGAGATGATGGTTTAACGTAATACGCTATTGTGATTTTTAGCGAACAAAGATATAACTAAACCTTCATAATATTTGAAAATCAAGTTCTAGGATGTCATAAATTTACCAAAAATGAGAGGAATTAATTAATGTAGACAGCTCAAAGACTGTTGGCTGGACCAAAGCCACAAAACCCTAACTTCTGAATGATTTTCAATGGAAATTATTATCCAAAAATTGATTAGCCATTAAGTTAAAGAGTTAAAGCAAAAGAATGGCTCTAAATGGATTTTCAATGTTTAGCTTCCAAGAAACTTTTGGAAGATCATTCCAATTCTTAATATGAACTTCAAAGGAAATTATATTGGAAAAAATTCCTTTTATTTTAATTCGTTGTAACAAGTGCATTCTGCGGAATTTTCTGAGATAAAGACATGAGAGCAATAATCTAGTTGTCAAAAATCATTAAAAATTTTATCTGAAACAACAAAATTATTGCTCCCGATTCAATGTCTCTTTTTTATCAAACAACTGTTAATTATCGGTGTTACCTGTACTGTTAAGAGGTTGAAATGCGGCACGCCAATGTCATGGCTGGTTGTGCAAGTACCGTGCAACGAATTTCCTAAGCGTAAACAACGCGAACGAAACGGGAAGGGGACAAGAAGAAGTGATGGAACTGCGGCTGTTGCCCCGAGAGGTCGTCGCTGCGGTTTACAGTGTTTCTTTTTCATAGTATCTCGGGAGACGAAGAGAGAGAGAGAGGGTGGAGAAAACATGCAAGCGGAAACGAGAGGAGAAGAAATAGAGGTGGGGAAGGTGAGAGGGATGCACACGGGATGGATAAGGAACTGGATTTTCAAAAGCCACGAAGAGACGAATGGAATCGGGTCTTTAAAAAAAAAATCTTCCGAATTGTGCATCTCAATGGACAAAAAAAGAAGACGAGGAGGAAAGACAATTCCGCCCAAATAACGACGGAATAAATTTTAGTTCTCCGCGGGGTATGAGGCGGACGAGGGACAAGACCGGTTCAACAAGACTGTGACAAAGCGGCACCCACGCCCATCGTGGTGGCAGGGGAAAGGCGGGGAGGGAGGAGGACCCAATCATTGCGAGCCCAGAAAACTTCGGAATGGAAGGAGTAGGAAGAGGAAGAAAAGGCGACCATTCCCGGGACTCGCTGGTAAACAGAAAAAATGAGTACGACCATTCTTACATCTATTTATTTATTTCCGCCGTCAGTTTTTATTTTAACGCCACCCGTTTCATTTTGGCATCGGGACAACTTGATTCCTTATTCAGTTTGACCTACTAGTACTGAAAAACTGGTTCGTACGTTCCACGGACTAGAAAAACATTACGTTCCATTCTTTCTTCCAAACCCCAGACCACCTAAACGCCGTCGATGTTAACGTCCATGCAGCATGAATGCAATCAATGAGGGAGAACGGGGGGAAACAACATTTAGACAAAGCATTTTGAACTAAAAAAAAGCTTCTTCATGTGAGCTTAAAAAGCTCAAATGTTCACATACAGTTACATAAGCGCTGAAATAGAATTGTAAAAGAAAAAAAAACAACTCGATGGGAAGAAAGCTTGCTCACCATTGTGCGTATCACAACTAAAATATAGTAGAGAGAGTAGAAAATGGCAGCATTGTAAAAGGCAAAAGAGAATTTAAGCATAATTAAAACTCAAGGTTAAATTTCGGTCGATTTGGCATGAAAAAACATACGTTGTCTCAGTGCTGATGTGGTGGGGCTTGTACTCGACGAAAGGAGAACTCTTTTCGCATTTTTCCACGGTGATAAATATTTATCACAGTGGAAAACTGCTAAAAGAGTTCTTTTGTCATGGAAAAACATATATTTTCAATATTTCCGGGGAAAAAAATCTCATTTATTCCAGTATACTTTCCCGGTTGTAGTTCTTCAGTCAATGAAATGGATTGCGCGCAAGAAGAAGCCATTAGTCTTGAGTAAGCCATCTAACGTGAACACACCCATTATACTCGGAGCTCAGTAAAATGCTGTAAACCGCAAATAAACAGGCGAAAGAGCGCGACAGAGAAAGCAAAACGAAAAGTCAAACGTGAAACTGACATGAATAATGAAACTGACAAACGATAAACTGACCTGACATGAATAATGAAAACTCGTTTTAATGTAGGCTTGATTTAATAGCCTAAAAGCGAGGTAGAATACATAAAAACCCTTTGGTGAAGCCATTCGGTGCCAAATATACAGCGCAATCGGATCCTGTTACTAATAATAGAGTTCGCACATCATTCTTGAGCAAAAATACCCGCCGGTGGATTTTGTATTAGACTGATGAACATGAGCGACATCTAATGGGAGTCCATCAAACAAAAATTACTAAGCGATTTCCATGCCGCATAAAACCTAACTCAACGTCATATAAAACTTAAAAAAAAACACGAAAAAATGCAGCTAAACAACATGAAACAGCGTGGTAGCCTACTGGATCGAGGATACTGAGCTATTTCTCTCCTTCAAATCCGAGAGAGTCCATTCAGTACGTTCAGGATAACAGAATAATTGTATAATTGTAATAGTTATTTTAGTAACGCTAAAAGTACCCAGAGGGCGAAAAATTATATGAAATATCTTCATGAGCAAGACATGAAATATTTATGATTTAAAATTTTAATAGTGTTTTCTATGCACTGATGATACATTTGAACACAAAGGACAGTTGATTGACGCTCAAGAAAAATTTTGGAAAAACGGAGAATTTCCATATCCAGGATCGCAGTGATTATTTCGAATAGCAATAGGTTTCCTCCCAAAAATTTTCTTGATTGTTGTAAAACACTGTTCAAAGGTACGGATTGAGAACATTCACTGTTATGATAATTCACGTTTCGCCACATGAACACATTATTAGAAGTAGCGATTAAGACGAATCCATTTGCCTGACCCCAACATTCTATGCTTCAAATATTTGTACGAGTAGCTATACTAAAAAACTGATTCCGCTTTCAACTTTCGCCCTCTGATTAGCAAACTATAACATTCTACTGCTATTTATCGCAAGCACTCCCCCTATTCAATAGGTACTGGGTTGTCCATGAAGTCACTTCAAGATGGTCCCATTCGCCCATAAACGACTACATCATTAAATAATACTTCATTAAAAACGTTATCGTGCAACGTTACTGAAATGTGCCAACCGCCATTAGAAATAGCGATCTAAGATTCACTTTTTATACCGTATTTTCCGTGAATTAAATCACTGATTGTGAGTTCTACATCTACATACTATGTTGCGAGCCGCCACAGGGGCGTGTAGCAAAGGGTGTCAGGACACCATTCATGTAAAGAGGAGAGCCTAGGGAAAGGGGATAGGAAGAGGGAGAGGACGATAGAGAATTTCGTGTAAATACAGCATCTTTGTGTCGCGCTGTGTGTATTTGTCAAGCCACCAATGATCCATGGAAAGAAGGAATTTCTGCAACTATCAGTTCAGCCGTGAATCATTTTGTCGCTTATATCACCACTAGAGATGAGAGCAGGGTTAATTTACTTCCGTGGAATCCTGAAACAACTGATCTGAATTTTTCAAGTGATCTATGTTGAGGGCATAGCCTCCAAGTCTCAAGACACTCCAACCTAAGTCTTTCCATCAGGGAGTGAAGCCTTCTCTGGTCTAAACGCCAGGTCAAGTATTTGATTGCCGACGTTTCAATGACTACCGCCATCGTCTACAGGGTCCAGATGACGATGGCGGAGGCAGTCATCGAAACGTCGACAGCCAAAATCCTGATCTGGGAAGACTTAACTCACGGCATACACCGGGAAAGAACCAAATCCTAGATCTACATCTACGAAGTACCGTGCAAGACACCACTAGGGTGTGTGGCACGGGGTGATTCCACACCAGGCATGCAGCACATGTCCCAGCACAAATCAGAACCTAGCACGCTCCCCCTGCCGCTAGGCGCAGGCCAAAAAGCAGTCAGGAGAACAGTGCGCAGTCCAACCGGAAACTGGGAGAGTGATACGTAAATGAACATGCAAACATGCAGAACAATGTTCACATCTAGTGGTTAATATTACTAATACTGTTAATTTATGAATGATCTTTCAAAAGATCTTTCAATCAGCCTCGTTACACTTTCTGTTTGTTCCTTTTACCACAGCAGTTTATAACGAAGCGTTCGCCAAACCATTCTAGTTTTGTTTATAAGTGTTGTTTATAGCTTTATTTTAGAGCTCAACGGATTAATCAAACAGGAATTACATACATAGCTATGTGCATTTACCGGTGCAGGGAAGAAAGAGTTTGTGGGACAGAAGTGGGAGCATTGGAAGGAGAAGGCAAGGATGGTGAGGCAGAGAGCAGGAGGCGAAAGGCGGAAGTGGTCGGGAGAAAGAGAGAAGAGATAACACGGCGGTGGACGGGTCGAAAAAAAAAAAAAAAAAGGAAAACGCAAACGAAAACACGGAGGTGAGGGTTGGGGAAGAGGGGGGAGAGGGAAGAGGGAGGAGAGGGAGTTGGATTGGAGGGAGAGGAATGTCCCGGGCAAAGGACAAAAGGAAATCTGTTTTGGCCGCGAACTGAATACAAAGGAGGCATAGAAGGAGGGCTCCCTCTCGACCCTACCGATGCCTCCTTTTGAGCGTGTGTGATTGCGTGCGTGCGTGTCCCATGGAGAAGCACGAAGAGAGAAGATGGGGGAAGAAGGGGGTTGGGGAGGAGGATCCTATGGGGAAGTGAGTAGGCGTTGCCAACTCTTCGGGATTCACCGTGAAAACTCCCGGGATCGGGCAAGGATTTTGAAAAATTTCCCGTCTTCCGAATTAAGACGTTTCCTTCCCATTTAAGGTAGTTCGAGCGATCTTTTTTTAACCTAGTAAAAGTAGAGACCATGTTTTAATTTGATTTTTAAATTCAAACAGTTGCAAGAAGCAATTAATTTAACATTGTCGCAAAAAATTGCCATTAAATTATTGAAATTCTCAGTAATTAACTAAATATACATTTATAAGTTTTTAACTTGACTCATTTATTTCATGCCATATGCAGAAAACGCTTTCACAACCGAAGATTATTTTTAATTCTGTATTAATTACTTCGGAGAGTAATTGATTTATTTTAAAAATGCAGTTGATAAAGCATAAAAACTACACAATAAACATTTGGACGATATCTCTTCGTTACAAATGTCTTATTTAATACATAAAGAGCCTCTGAAGTGCATACCCGTACCATTTCCCATGGAAAATGGCTGGTATTTTTTGAATATCTCTACAAATTTAAAGGTGAGTAGCTGATATTTTGCTGCTATTGGAAATATGAGATCATTTTATTGATAATAAGGCCAAATTCATCGAATTTTATGTGAGGTAATACCTCGCTCCCACTACCTAAAATGAAGTTTATGTTGATATTCAAATTGATATGTTAGCGTAAATTAAATTAGTTTAATTTACTAATTAATTTAAGCTGAAGTTTAATCTCGGTCAAGGCGAATGATTTTTCTTCTGTGAAATATCGCACTTCTGTGCACTTGCGGGTAACTCTGTAAAGGAAATACCGTGGCTAGTCCCAGTATCCTCAAAATATTTTAATTTACTACTAGGTACCTGAATTGCAAGTTCCTGTGGGCAATTTCATCTTCAATTACAGCCTTTTCTAGTGAAGGTTGTCTCACCACCTTTATCTTGGCCAACCTACGTTTCTTCTACCTGCAGCCAGTTTATCTCTTGCAATACGTACTAATATATCGTTTATCATTTTTCATATAATTTTTCCATTATTTAATGATGTTCTTTCCTTGTATTCGTTTTATTTCCCAATCATTTTATTATTTAAATCGATAAATACAATCTAAATATAAACTCTTCCTATTGAAATAAATATGTTTAAATTAAATTTATAGAATATTTATCAAATTATTATTTTAGTTATAATTTTGATTATATTTTTGTAATATTTTTATGGCCAACTTTATATCCACTAATACCACAGGATCCATTAGCTTCAACGATTCGTGATTTATATGATTGGCAAATGATGGTAAATGATACAATTCGGTAACAATTGAACTAACTCGTGACAGAGTTACTTTAATTGGGGATAAATTAAAGATTTGAGGTTGCTCATTTATTGTTAATACACATTCAACGGTAATGATAACAATACTTTTGATTAGTTCTCCCGGTCGTTTTTACCCTTAGAGCGAATTTATTCTGGAATAAATAATTCAGAGTTTGGCAATCCTAAGGTCGAGGCGATATCGAGAGTTGAAGGGGGAGCAATGGATGCAATGAAATGGGTGTCGCGCGGAAGAGGATGTCCAAAGCAGGCGTGGGAGACGAAGGAGAAAAAGGATGTCGCCACAAACAAGGGGTATTTGAACGTAAGAGAAAAAGTATCATTGAGAGACTCTGAAATAAGAAATGTTTTTGTCCTTTTTATTTTTTCAAATCAAGCCATGACACAAGACCAAAATAATAGTGAGGCTCAATCGTAAGATAAAATATCTCTTTTAATTGTCCAAATTCAGTTTTTTTCAGGTAAAATTTAAGCATCACACCAAGAAACCTCGGATCCTAGCACACTCTGGAGCACCAAGGACACTGTGGAGCACCATACGCCAAAGAAGAACACGGTGGGTTGGCCATGTTATGAGACACAACCATTACATAAGTAGCATAATGGAGGGAAAAATTGCAGTGAAAGTCCCCAGAGGAAGGCCAAGAGACAAGTACTTGGGGCAAGTCAAGAGGGATGCGGGGAAGAAGAACCATAGGGAAGTGAAGGGACTGGCATGGGATAGGGCGAAATGGAGGGCTGCAATATACCAATCCTAGGATTGTAATACTATGATGACCAAGAATGGACTACGGGAGGCAACTTATGATCGAAGTCAGAGTGAAGAGTTATGCAAGAATGAAGCTGTTAGCTGATGGCAGATTGGATTAGTTAGCAGCAGCAAACAAGTTTTTGGATCGAAGACTGACGATGACGATTACGAGTAGACCAATCATGCATATCTCATTTTGGACAGTAAGCAAAGGAAAGGATTTAAAATCCGCACAGAAAGGGAATATGGCTTTTTTAAAAGGCAAGGCGTTCAGTCATCCTATTTAAAAGAATTAATCACGAAGGGCGAAGGGGTACTGATCCACAGGTTAAATATTGGGTGGCAGGCCATATTTCATTAAATACTAGTTTCGCGGGCCGGGCCTTAATTACCTCTCCCACAGCCAAATATGAACGACAATCATTGAGGAAATGAACTTAAAAATGCCAGATTCAAATGTATATTCACAAGAGTCAGTGAATTGTCACTTAGCAAAGAACTTCAATTAACTATGAAAAGTTTTTAATTATTCGTACATATTTTCTTCTAATCGATATGAAACTCATTGTTCAAATTCGTCCTTTATATGATTACCAAACACACACGTGAAGGAAAAGATTGGATGACATAAAAAAATGTAATAATGTTTTTTCAAATGCTTTCAGGTCGGCATTAGTGTATCAATGCGAAATCATTAATATTTTTCTAAGTGTTCTTATATGTGCTTAAGACATAGTTTTGAGTCACTTGTATGTTCTAATAGGTGCCAATCAAATATCACATTTTAACTTTTTTTCAATTGCGATGGCGCTTTTTTTTCAAGTCATACAACGTTCACAGTATTATTCTGAGGGGCAGGAACCGATTAAGGTATTGCTTGGCGGGGAAAAGGCCACATTAAACTGCCAAGAGTTCATTCCGATGGGGGAAAAACTAAACTATTCCATCAATCGTTGAGTTTAAAGGAACAAAATGCAGGAGTGAAGATATTGACATAAATCAACAATTGATATACACCCATCCTAAATATCACATAAAAGCAACTTAAATACTTTACGTTTACTCCAACGTATTTGAGCCATTCATGACGCTACGAGACTAATAATGCATGAACTTACGAGTACACCTATAAACTCTTTTTTCAACAAAATGGGCATAATTCTCATATTACTGTAGAGACATAGAATACTAGCGTATTTCACCTCGTGGCACAGTCCAGGGGAACCATAAAAATAATCCAAGAGAGTAAAGATCAAGGATCAGTGGAGGTACAAACTCCAGGCAGGGAGTGTGTACGTCCACTGATCTTTGATATTGACTGGAATCTGGGGGAGGGTGGTAGGGAATTTACGACAGCATTGGGGCGAAGATGAAAGAAATATCCAGAGTAGGAAAAGACGGCAGAAGTACTTACTTGGAACAAAAACATGGTACGATGCTACCACGGACCGTCGGACGATGATGATTAGAGGTAGGCATATAAACCTGGAGTTTAACTAAATTAGTTAGATCTGCCTTTAGCTCCACGACTATTATCCTACCACTCACATGTTCTGCATACACTACTTTTCTACCGAGTTTCCTATTCGTTACGAATGCAACCCCGCGCTGACTTTCATTCCCTCCACTATAAATTACTCTATAGTCGCCGCTCCAGTAATCCCCGTCATCCTTCCATCTTACTTCACCCAGACCCATGATGTCTACACCCACCCTCTCCATTTCTTGCTTTATATTCTCTAGCTTCCCCGCCCTCAGCATAGTCCTAACATTCCACGTGCCTATTCTGATAGTTTCTTTCCTCTTCTTTTCCTCTGCTACTACTACGTCTGAGCAAGGATTTCGTGTGATGACGACCGAAGGGGACTTGCCCGGCCCTCTGGGCCGAGTCCCGTTGTTGCCAGGATTCATTATAATTTGAGAACTGCCCATTATTTCAAGGTTTTTGTTTTAACTGAGATAGTTTTCCGTGGCCTTACTCAATAGTGTTTTCTACGTGACACCATCACTGCCGCCCCACTGGGGTCAGACACCTTTTGCAGCCGCCTCATTGAGGTACAGACACTGCGCAGAATACCATTCGTCTGTATCCTAACATTCGACCAATCTGGCATAGGTGATCCTAAGAGAAGTATTGCTCCCGTCAGTACAGCTCATGGGGTCATCGGAGCACGTAAGTCCTTCCACCACGGCACGAAGACAGGGGTGGGGGTTTAGAGGCTTCAGCCCCCCCCCGAAATTTTTTTTCCCGTGCGGCGAATGCCTTTCGCCAAGGAGACCACTAGCCAAGGGGCACTCATGCCCTGTAGACTTAGCCCCAACCGAAAGAAATTTCTGACTACGTGCCTGTCATCAACACGACCTAAAAGATGCGTGGGCATTGCTGACAAATAGGTGTCGCTATTTGTATTACTCAGATACAGAGATATTAATAGAAATATGAACGATTACAGTGACAAGAACAATGCATTAAGGCAACTTTAAATGGGCCATAAATAAACCTCGAAGAATGGGGCAGCAAATTTAACAAATTTTACAAAGACTCGCATGAAAATTTGAAAAAAAGGCAACAAAATTAAACCATTTGGATAACTTATGACGTCCACAAGGAGTAGTTCATAAAAAATAGGTCTTACCGCAAGCAAGCAATGAGGAAACTAGTGAAAATAACAAAATATAGAGATACCAAAAAAGTACCATATTAACTACGTACTGCGGAGTTGCATTGTCTGCATGGAAATTTAAGTTAAGACTCATGAAAGTTCAAACTACAAGACTATTAAAGTATATTTTAAAAAATGTTTACGTTCGAAAGACGTAGGTTATTCGCAGAACCTAGTTGCACCACGATCAAGTCTTTGGGGCAACTTATATAAGTTGCAGATAATATAATTCATGGGAAAACATTCCTACGTCACTCACCACATTACCGAATCTGAAGACCTTTCTCCGAAGAAATACGAAAGGTGAAGGCGTACGAGAAGGGAGATGCGCCTGTGGGGATATGGAAACAAAGGCGAGGGAGATGAAAGGTGAGAAGATAATGGTGTGAGTTGAAAACTAAGTCAAGTAAAGAGAAAGAAGATGAGGTCCAAAGAGAATTACGGGGAGTTGGAACGGGGAAGGGTAAAAGAGTTCATCTTACTCACTTTTTTTGCGAGAATAGGAACGGATACCTGAACGTGGTGGTTGGGGGAGGACAAAGGAGGCGATGGCGTGGAACGAAAATAAGTCTCCCCAACTTGGAGTGAACGGTCTCAGAGATTAGGAAGAGTACCTTAAAGCGATCACGCACAAAAAAGACTCCACGTCAGAAAAGGATCCAAGAGCGTTTTCCATCCCCGGAGCATCCCTCATTAGAGCTAATATGCCTCGGCGTTTCGAGTCCGCATTCAAAGACGTTCAGTTATAAACGCGTGGATTTAGATCCCAACCAAGCAGTGCTGCGATGAATACGCAATAGCAAGTGGGGGATGAGTGAGTGTCAAATTCATTGGGATACAAGGGTAAGAGAGGACTGAGTTGGTTTCGCACAAATATCATACGATACCGACGGGGGAATTTCTTCATGAACTCAAGGAGCTGTGGTGAATGTTACAAAAGGAGAAAAGCATACATATAAGAAGAGATGTAACCGTATGGAACGATGACGCTGAAGACCTCCGAAACCAATAGAATATGGAATGGGTCATATTCAAATTAATAAGATGCAGGGTGCCCAAAGGAATGCAGCTCGTTTTCGAATACCGAGATAAGGTAGGGAGGATAGCGTAAGAGTAATTCTCGATATTTTGGATGCGAAGTCATTGAGGAAAATAAAAGTTGCAAATGCGCTGGTATAACGTGGAAATATGTTTATGCATACAGCATAAATAGGAGAGGAATCATGGAAAGAGCAAGGTATAAGATTGAAAAAACCCACTTATATGTCCATAAAATTAAAAAAACGGGAAACAAAAAAATTTAAGTCAAGTATTTATGTTTTAATAGGATCATAAGGAATAGAAAGTAGGACCAGGATAGTTATTGAATTCTCTACCTACCAGCTTGAGTTAGTTTAAAAATAAAATTACTAAAGTTTGATAACGAAGGTATATAATATAAATGTTAAATTCTTTCTTTATCATATCGACCTCACATTTTATATATAGGGAAGTAATATTCAGTTTAAGTCATGAAATTAAAATCAGCTCTTCTTTGCCAACGTTTCGGAATATAATTATTCCATCTACAGGGCTAAATAAAATATACGATGGTCAAAAAACAAAACAACAACACAGCATTTAAACCAATTTCTCAAATAATTATCCATAACATATTACCTTACAATACATTCATTTGAGTCTTTCAACATCAGGTCATTATTGTCAATGACGAGTTAATGACCAGTAAATAGAAACCAAGGTTGACAACGAATAAAATCACAGAAGATACAAAATACTTCACCGGTAATTTTTCCATAAGGCTTCGTCTTGGCGTACAAATGTATGGAAAATCACGGCACCAAATATTTCTCATTTCAATAGATAATAATAAAGCAAAAATACAGGATGGGTATATGAAAATTACCTGTTTCCAGCAAAATAAAGAATATTAATGACTCATAGATGAAACATCTGCGACGAACTAACTTTTAAGCTAAAATTTAAAATCGAATCGAAAATTTAAAAAAAGACGATAGCATTGAACTTTCATCATCTACACCTTCCCTCCACCTGTTCCTTCACCCACCCCCTCGTCCAATCTCCCTCCACATTCAACTGTTCCCTGGTACGTACGCATCTACTCCAACTGTTAACTTTCATGTATTCTACCAATAATTTCCTCCTGCTAACCGTAAGCATTTTTCACGTCTTCTTCTCCATGATTATGAGATGGAAAATAAACCTGGATTATGACTGAATACGCATGCTTAACAGAACAAAGAATATAGATGAATAAATAAAATACAAATAAAATTAATAAGACAGTATGAATAGTGCAAGAGTACTTCTTAGGTTTAACCTCGCTATTTTGAATGGACGAGAGTGAACCCCAGAAATTGGGAGGAGGTGGGAGGTTCCGGGCCCGGGAGATGCAAGATGGTTTCATGATACAGAGCTTATAAGAGATGCGAGATCGGTCGATGACCTTAGCAGTGCACAAGGACTGCGTCTCACGCAGAGATTATTATCGATGCTGAAAAACAGACTCGTGGATTTCACGACCATTTCAAATAAAGTTATCGGAGACACTGTGACACAAAAAAAATAACGTACCGCGAAAGCTATTACACCTTCATGTCCATAGAAGTAGGCTCAGAAACTGGTCGTAAAACTGGTCTCCTTACTAGATAGTAAATAAATTTTGGACCTGATAGCAATGAAAATAGCTAGCACAGAAAAACTGGCTTGAAACATAATGAATTTTATCTCGTAAAAAATATCGACTGCCAATGAGGTGAAAATGGCCCTAAAGGCGGCTTAACACATTGAAGTTACTTCCATGACAGTAGCCTCGCAAGTGGTACTTCGATGTGTAAGCACGTGCTTCCATGGAAGTAGGGGTTGATAGCGGAACTAATCGACCACGGTGGGCATTTACAAGGAAAATAGACTGCATTCTATTTTGCCTACAAGTAGTATTTCGATTCAGCGATTGTATTGCAAAACATCCGGTGAAATATTCTGCGAGGTTCATCTCGGTTGAAAAACCACAGTTATACGTATTAAATAAAACTTATCTTAAGATTAAAATTTTACAATGTTGAAGTACTAAATTAGTAATCAAAATGTTAATATAAAATAAAATTTGAAAAACAACAGAGTTATCAAGGAGGGCAAGTTTGTTTACATAAACCCATGAGTTGATTTGATTAGTTTAGATTAATACAAATCAATAGATAATTATTCCTGTTGATGAAAACAAAATATTTATTATTATTGATTAGTATATCATGAAGTACTAAATGATATAATCAACAAATATTTAACCCAAAGTCAACCATAGAAATGTGTATGATGATAGGTACTGTTTTACAATTACATGTTAACATTTCCGTATAGAATTAAGATCGTAGTGCCTGCAGGGTTTCGATTTAATGATTCATTGGTTGTTTGATTTCACCTCCTTAGTTCCGCCTTTCATTTATTTGTGGATAAGCCGGAAGTAATGTGTAAGCAGAGCTATGCTCTGCAAGTAGCGATAAAAATCGATACTTCGAAGCACTTGCATCTTCCATAGAAGTCAACTTCCATGTGTAAAGCCGCCTGAACACCAAGAATAATAGACCCCAGAAAATATAAATCGCGCACACACGAATAACCATACCGCGCCACAATAGCAGATATCTCGAGGTTTCAGACGAAGCATGTCCATGTAAAGAAAATACGATGGACCATAACATGAAAATGTTAAATGGATAGAAGGTACATCTACATCTACATACTACCCCGCAAGCCGCCTCAATAGGCGTGTGGCGGGGGATGTACATATAAAAAGGAAACGGTCTAGTGAAATTACGCCTAGCATTTATTTAAGTCTCTTATTGTTCGGGGGAAAAACGAAGGTAGAGGTAGAGGAAGATGGTTGCTTAAAGTAGGAATATTGGGCAGATGGAGGAGGAAATAAGGGACAAAAGAATGCTAAAATCTACAATAGAAAAGAGGATGATGAATAGCCAGGAAAATTGAGGAAGAGAAAAAATTTTGGAAGGAAGACGAGAGGAATGAAGAATGCTGAGCTAAAGAATGAAATTGGGCGGACAGGGATTTCAAAGGGGCAACGGGGAACAGAATTATTCCATCTAAGAAAGCCTTTCCATCGGAAATGTGATAACAATGAAAACGAGTTCTATTCTATAATATAGTTCGAGAAGTTGACATCTTCCTCCATCATTGTAAGAGTCTAAATTCTGAGTAAAGAAATAAACATGCTGCAACTGCAATTTTTTATCCAAATGAAGCAATCCACAGCATATCCAGCATATCCACAGCACAGCATATATAGCACATCCACAGCAATACATTCTCCACCATACGCATGTGCTAACGGGTAAATTTGCATCTATAGCAAAGATAGGTTATATGATGTTACTTATCCCTTAAATATTATATTTAAAAATGAAAAAAAAAGACTCGAAAGCGAGATTAAATAAACACGGAGTGTATTACACTTCGTTTGCCAAGTATTTTATGAAACAAAAGTCACAAACGAATAGTTTCACTTCTAGTTATTTTTTTAGAATAAATAAAAAATAATATGTTAAAAAAATATGAAAATGTGCAAACCAATAAAATTTCGTAATATTTATTCTGAAATTCTCAATGGAAAACCGCATTGCCACGTGACAGTGGTTCAGATAAGGAAAAATATATTAACAAAGAGAAGAAATATTCATGGCACGTGCATTCCTTTTTTACAACCGAGTATTCACAGGAGCAAGAATCATGGACGGAATAGTTCCACCCAGCACGTTTTTTAGTTATTCAAAATATGCCGACCTCGATGCTAGTAGAAACTTAGACGAAGCACAGAACCCTGTTATCGCGGGCGCATTAAGAAGAGAAAGGTGGCCCAGAGAGTGGAGATTGCATTCAAGATCGTTAATCGCCGCCCAAAAGGTCACTTAATATCATTCAGGGGTTAAATATTCAGGCCGATTCGTCTGGAGAGGAGCGGTCTCACTAAACATTCAGAAAAACAAGAAAATGTTGAAGACGGAAAGAGAGTTAAGTTTAAGTGTTAAATACGAGGGACATCCAACGCCGAGGAAACAGGAAAGAGAGAGCGATAAAGGCGCGGTCCTCTTAGAGCTGACGTGAGACGCTATAGGAGAGACAGAAAGTAATGAAAACATTGAATAATTTGTGGAAAATAAGAGAAATGACACGAGAAAAGGTCATTCTCGCTAAGTATAAAATTACACCGAAGAAAATAAATGTTGCTATCCAACTGGCAAGAGACTTGTCTAAAATAAACTCAGCACTTAGCTAACAGGCATCATTTGAAGGAGGAGGCAGAAACCTATTTGTATTAATAACAGTTCCGTATTTTATTTGATGCCTTAAGTAGTTACTTTGGAGATCAAGTTTGAGGTAAACTCAGAGAGTACAATCATATGGAGCAAGATGAAAAAGAAGGGATGAATAACATCTTCAATAAATCCTTCTTATCGCATCTGTAGATATCCTTCTCATGTTTCCACCTAAATTAGAGCAAATAGCATAATTTATTTCTACATATAATTTTCAGTTTTACACGTAAATAACGGAATTTCGGAATTCATGCAATCCGAATTCAAAGACTCTTTTCTCCGCTCAACATTGGCCGCAAACTGCCCTCCTATCGCTTGTATGCTTGTGCATTGCACCACCACTACATTATGGATTTAAAAAAAGAGCATAAACGACTTTTTGTCACCAGTATAGTGGTTCAAATGGTGGATATTCGCAGTTTAGAACAAGATTTCTACAGTTAGAAAGGAATGTAATAAATATTTGAGGATTAAATTACTTTAAATAATTTTTAGATGAAGAAAGAAAGACTAAATACAAAGTGAAGGAAAACAAATGTGATACCGCCATGTATATTTATATCTAGGGTAACATTACCTTGCACGCCAAGCAATCTCTAGGCAAAACAAAAGCAAAGGAGCACAATGGCTAAATAATGCGGTACTGCAGTTCAAAACAAATTTCTTTCGTAAGTAGTTCAAAATGTAATATACCTTATTATCCGGAAGAAAAGCACACAACAAATTCCCACTCAAAGTGTGACATTTTAAAATATCCATTCCTTTTTCGCAATTACAAGTTATCAGGTGATACTCATGTCTTCTCTTTAAGCGCTCTTAAAGCATTGGAGCAACTGCAAAATCAATATTCATATTTTTCACGCATTCCCAAAGTCAATACATAACCTAGGAGAGAAATATAGTATTAGAAACAGCTACTTATCCATGCTTCCAGAAATGATATACTTAGTAAATATTTACATATCAAACACAGTTCATGCGTGTTATTGCAACATATATTCTGCAAGATACACGATAGAGATTGTGCGCAGCTTGTAATTAATGAAAAAGAAATGAGCAGCCTCTGACAAAAGCACTGAAACCGTGTTAAGGTCACAGATCACAGCCAACTTTCTGTACGGTCTCAAACCTATCATTTATCATGAGGAGTTCATAAGTTTTCACTTCTATATTTAATGAAACTTACCCCAACTTAAAAAAAACAAATGACAGGAGAAAGGTAAGCGCTAGTTCTAGAAACCAGGACAGAAAATGATCTCAACCGAAGTTGCTAAATGATAAGCATCTAGCACAAGCATTCATATAGTGGGTACAAACAACTATTTTATGACAACTTGGATGGATATACCTCTAGTAGCATTGGGAATCTCAGCTAAACGAGATAACTTTCCCGGAAGTGGCTCAGAAGTGTTGGAGATGAAAACAGAAATGATCTTCATTGGCAGAGTTTTGTTAAAAGCATGGAAGGATGGAGAACTTCTTCCTCTTCTTCCTTCTTCAGTGTTTAAGGTCAGCAGATGGAGGGATGGAGTGCATTTTACTATAAACATTTAACACTCCTTTTATCAACATTAGTTTTCCTGAGGAGGAAGCAGATTGATTATGGATGCGCTCTGGATTGGGACCCGCAACAATGATTATTACTGCACCAAACTCTCGACCGAAAAGCTGGATCTGCTGATGCAATGATACCATTATGCAGTTGTAAAATGGTGACTATGAGTTCGATAACGGTGGAGGTATTTTTGACGGCCTCAAAAAACAAAAGATGACCACTGCACTCTCTTGACACTCCTTCCACGGCACACTAATAGTGTGAGGAGAAGGTGCTATTGATTCTTAATCCATTTAATTGGTTTAAACAGCAAAAAACGAATTCAGACTTTTAAAAAATTATTAACCATCAGTACTATCACTTGTTTTTGTAATATTCAATCGACAATCCTGGACGACCGTTTCCCGCAGCAATGTTATGTTTCCATCCGCACCTAAGATGCTTCGTTTCTAACCAACTGCTTCGACGCGCATAAATTAGAGGGAACGGCCGAGGATATGGAGACGTATCGAAGCGGATGATAAGTGAAACGCACCTACCATTCATTCTCTGCGATACGATACCGTGGTTTGTTTTTCCAATAATGACCATTTCATGACATAAGAGAAAGAGACCGAAAATGAACGAACTGGGAGAAAGAAAACCACAGTGGTAGATTGGTAATTAGGGGACGACTGAAGCCAAGGCCAACACCAAGGTGGTTCAACCGTAAAGTCACTCTGTAGAAAAATGTTCCCAGTTCAATATGAACAATAAAATTCTTCCAATCCGCGCTATTTAACTTAAAATTACATAGTGAAGAAAGAGTAATTTGTCGTTTTCCACTTTTAAAGTCAGTTTTCAATGCGCGACCGGTTTCAATGAATTTATATCATTTTCAAGCAAACGATCCTGTGACCTTCAGTTCCTTGGCAGGCAAAACACGGCACCATTATGCTAACTCCTCCTATGTTAGCAATAAGAAATTCATGTTAGTACCTCCCACCGTCAAAAATAAACCCATTTTCACAAATTCATTCGCCAAGGTCCTACCAAGTTTAGTCAGTCTGACGGTAAGATTCAATTTTTCAAAATCCAATACCCACTGCGCTAACAAATTATAAAAACCTCAGAGGCTGGTCTTCTGCCGACGGCCGACTCGCCGAAAACCTTTCCGGCGAAAGAGTTGGCTGTCCGATCCAACCAGACGTCCCAAGGCTCTTCGCGAGTGTTGTAAAGACCGATATGATACAGTGGAAGACAACTAAGTGCATCTCTATTTTAAATGGATGGTACATACACCCAAGCGCCTTAGATTTTTTACGGATTGGAGCTGACTTTATCTCAAACAACTATTATCAAACAACTGGACAAACTTTTTCTTATCCAGCAATATTTGTATTCCTCTCCAATTTTTTTTTCTCAGTGCAGCCAACATATGACAACCCGATCCCCAGTGTGTATATGAAGAGAGGAGAGAAGGCCTGTATGGTGGAGGGAGGGTGAAGGGGCGGCAGGCAAGGGTGGGGAGAGGGTACTGTTCTGAGGCTGGTTGGGAGTGGGAGCGTGATTTGTGGCCGCTTCGTGCATCTGGGTCACGGCGAGACCGCGAAGTAAACAACTTTGGCCACTTCCCACTTGAATAGATGAGCCGAGGAGGGTGGTGGAGAGTTTACGAGTAGTCAGGGGGAGGGGGGATGGCGGGGGATTGGGTCGGCAATCAAACGCCGAGGAGAGGGAGGGGAGGAGATGGGGGGAGACGCGATGATAAATGAGGAGGCAGACTTTGCAGGGCCAGGAGAGAAGTTCGGACTGTCGTCGAGGGGGCGTTGGACTCAACCCCGGAGTTGAGCGACGGGATCCCGGGCGAAGCACACTGACGACGCATCGTCAACGTATATTAAGTTTGAAAGGCCTGCAGTGCACTTTTGTGTCCGGAATTACTCCCATTTTCTGCAACTTCTCTCTTTTTTTCTTCGAGGCACTAACAGCTAAATGATTCATTCAGTAAAAAAATCCAAGATCAGAAATTTCAGCACTGAATTTACATTTCGCTGGGGAGGTTGCTATGAAGAAGTAAGGAGAAAGTAGAGTTGGCAAGAGTGAAATTAAGCAAAGGAATACGTTATCTGGTTGCATTGGGTTGATTTGGGGAGGAAAGAAAGTTACTCAAGGAAATCAGGAGGAGGCAAAAAAGTTAAATATAGCAATTAAGGTGCAATTGGCCGATTAAGGCTGTTTAGAGAGGAAGAATGTAAGAGAAGGAGATGAAGAAGGATAAGAATACTCAAATATCATGATGAGGGATAAGAGGACTCATATACTGACCTGAAAATGGAAATTGTATAAGGAGGTTGATCAATAGGAGAGTAGCAGTGATCTATCAAAAACATACCCAAACCATTATTTAACTGAACAATAATATTTAGTTTCTTTTCCTACTTTTTCTACTTCTTTGAATACATTTTTATATTCACCAAATGTTAAAACATCAATGTCAAATGTAATTTGCATCTTTTAAAATCTATTTTAATAAAAAATCGAGAAAGGTTAGTATTTACTTACAGGAAACTGTAGTAGAATAAAATATTGCAAAGCAATTAGAACGAAGAAAATCCATTAATTTTTTCCAGTGCCACCATGTCAATTCATACATATATTTCGAAACTGTAGCTGCAAAACCTCTGTCAACAAAGGTATTTGAGAATACACACTTTTTGAGAACCACTAAAAATCAGACAGACTAACAATGGATATTTGGCATGTTAATTATTTTTCACCTTCCTTTTTAAGTATGATATGATATTAGGAGCCGTAATAACCTAAACCCTAGGGTAGGAATGAAAGGCGAAAAAGAAAAACTGCCATTTCCACTCTATTTTATTGTCCACGACCATGATTTCCTTGCAAAGCAACATAATCTGGTGGCACCCGATGATGTTACTTTGCAACGATGCCATGGTCGTGGACAATAAAATACAGTGTTTCTGTTTCACCTTTCATTCCAACCATGAAATATTTCCATATCGTTAAGCCCGAGACTGTCAGCTAACTTAACTCTAGGAGTATTTATTATCTCTGATCACTAGGCTAAGAGGCTGGCGTGACATGGGGTGATTTTTGGCAGTGAAATTATAGGAATAAGCAATTCAGTATTTCTATAATCCAGTCAAAGTAGAAATATTTTATGTTCGCGTGAGAAATACGTTTTTCCTTCAGGACACGGCTCAGGCGGATATGAACGCCAAACGCAAGATACATGCGATAAACTTCTACTCCATATTCTAGCGCAGTGATAATCAAATGGATGTAAAGTTAAACATCATTAACCAAGAAGGCAGAGCAAAATTAACTGGAGGGAATTGCACGATTTGAGGGATTAAAATAACCTTTGTCTTGGGAGCGGGCCTCAGTTGCTTCTAGCCTACAAAATGGGCACCTTGTCTCGATTTAAAAAATAATTTGTCTTACGAGGTCACTCTTAAATTCGTAAATTTATGAATCACGATCTTGGGTCTGAATAAATCACCAGTGGGGTGGTTTGGTGAACGATGAAGGACACAAAAGGCCCACTTTTGCCCCGTCATGGTAGATACTTCGGCCCCGTCCGCGGCCGGCCCACGTGTAGGAGTGAATCGTAAATATGGTAGCGCCGACGGCTAATTGGTTCGCAGCCAGCAAGATCAGGCAGTCGACGATAAGAATGAGAGAAACTGAAGAGTTATTCTCAGTTTCACATAACTCCGCCCAAGACACACATTTTCCCGAATATATCAGCGCATTCAGTGGCTTCGCCCACCTCAAGGATTTTTTGCCCTTCTTCCGAATCTATGAAAACAATCTCTCACAAATAGATTCATTATGAAAAAAAAAACAAAAACCGTGAGTAGAATTTATAAAATATCAAGGCGTGAAATTAACTCAATAACTTTTAACGGGTTAGGTTAGTTGTTCAATAAATTAGAGAAATTCCTATGAAGAACTTTGAGGGATGATGTCGATGTACAATTGTTTCTGCAAGTATAGGCATAAGGACAAACAACATTGGACCTCTTCGCTATGTTTTAGAAGGGAATAGGCACTGCAGCTTCGCAGGGCGAGAAATGGCACGAGTTGGCTGGACGCCAAACGGTCTCCCACTGCCCGACGGATGACGACCCATTCCCCGCGAACACAAGATCCCCTCCCACTTCGTGTTTTGAAAACGCGAAGCGGACATTGACTCTCGGCTCGCTCCCTCCCCCACATAACAAACCACGGGGTCGTCCTCAATGGTGGCCTTTCACAAGCCCTCTACTTGATTATCAACCGCATACGAATTGCATAAGGAGAGAGATACGGCAAAACCCTCTCTCCCTGACCGTTCACTTATGTACTTGAAAAGTTGAAAGCGAGAGCTCGCCAGAGGATCAATAACCGCCACGATCGAATAATTATTTTTCTATCTCTCATTTCTTCACGTTTACATACTAGAGAGAATAGATAGCGTATTTTAAACTTAAGTTCAGAGCTAAGGAGAGAACTCCAAAAAATTAATGCCTAGGTGTTTGAAATAATGAATTCCGAAAACCTTATTTCCTCTGCATAGGTATGTAGCCTCTTCTCTTGAACTACAACATTGTCGTGGTGGAAGGGCTTGCGTGCTCCGATGACCCCTAGAGCTGCACTGGCGGGAGCAATGCTCCTGGTAGGGTCACCCATGCCAGATTGGTCGAAGGTTAGGAGACAGACGAATAGTAGTCCGCGCAGCGTCTGTAACTCAGTGAGGCGGCTGCAAAAGGCGTCTGACCCCAGTGGGGCGGCCTCTGAAGTGATGGTGTCACGTAAAAAACACTATTGAGATAGGCCACGGAATACTATCTCAATTAAAACAAAAACCTTGAAATTATAGACAGTTCTCAAATGATAATGAATCCTGGCACAACTCGGCCCAGAGGGCCGGGCGTTGTGCCCGGCAGCGGTGGGAGCAAGGCCCCTGCGGTCGTCATCACACGAAATCCTTGCTCAGACGTAGTAGCAGCAGAGGAAAAGATAAAGAAAAGGAACGAAACTATCAGAATAGGCACGTGAAATGTTAAGACTATGCTGAGGGTGGGGAAGTTAGAGAATATAAAGCAAGAAATGGAGAGGGTGGGTGTAGACATCATGGGTCTGGGTGAAGTATGATGGAAGGATGACGGGGACTACTGGAGCGATGGCTATAGAGTAATTTATACTGGAGGGAATGAAATTCAGCGTAGGGTTGCATTCATAATGAATAGGAAACTACATAGAAAAGTAATGCATGCAGAACAGGTGAGTGATAGGATAATAGTCGTGGAAATAAAGGGAGACCTAACGAATTTAGTTATAATCCAGGTTTATAAGCCTAACTCTAATCATAAAGAGGAGGAGTTAGAGTGGGTATACGATTAGCTTGGGGAAATAATTGGTAGGATACCGTGGAGTAAGCACATGGTAGTAATGGGGGATTGGAAAACGGTGGTGGGCGAAGGAAACGATGGGCGGGAGGTGGGCGACTACGGGCTTGGAAGGAGGAACGACCGCGGCGAGATAGCTGTGGAGTTTTGCCGTAGAAATAATCTAGTAAATACAAATACATGGTTCAGACATCTTCCTCGACAAAGGTACACTTGGAAGAAGCCGGGAGACAGAGATAAGTCCCAGATAGATTATATAATGGTTCGTCACACGTAAAGGAATAGCGTTAAAAAATCGCATTCTTATCCAGGAGCTGATGCAGACGCAGACCACAAGATATAAGTCATGATATCGGGCAAAACTGAAAAAGATACGAATGGGAAGGAGGGTGCGAAAGTGAAATACGGAGGCATTAACTGGGGCAATGAAGAAGAAGTATCGAGAGAAGGTGGATGAGATAATGGGTGAGGATCATGGAGTTAGATCAGTGGAAGATGAATGGGGAAACAACGAAAGCAAGAGAGGCGTGGTGGAGAGAACAGATCGACTCGTTAGAGAAATACCAAAAAGAGGGAAGAGCAGATGCATTTTATAAAAAAGTAAAGGAACTGATGGGTGGTATTAAGGGATCGGGAATTACAAAGATAACAGACAATACGGGAATGGTGATTGTGAAACCGAAAGAGATCCAGGAGAGGTGAAAGAAGTATGTCGAAGAGCTGTATGGTAATGAAATAAGGCCCAATATGTTAGTTATGGAAAGGGAAGACGATATCGACAGAGATAGCATCGGACCAGTAATCCTTGATAGCGAAATCAAAAGACCTCTACGAGAAATGAAAATGAATAAGGCGGTGGGAAAAGATAACACACCCGCAGAGTTTTTAAAGAACATGGGGAAGAAGGGGAGGGGAAAACATTTTGCGCTTATTCGTAGGATTTATGAGGATGGAGAGTTACCGGAAGACTTCGCGAAGACTGCACTAATCCCTATACCAAAGAAGAGTAAGGCAAAACGTTCGTATAATATAGGACAATAAGCTTAATATCCCACGCGGCCAAAGTAGTTCTGAGAATTCTAAACAGAAGGTTAGAGAAGAAGGCAAAGGAATATCTGGGTGACGACCAGTTCGGGTTTAGGAGAGGGACGGGAACGCGAGACGCTATAGCGGTGATGAGGACGGTAGTAGAAAGAAACCTAGAGTATGGGCAGGATGTTTTGCATGCTTCGTAGATTTCAAGAAGGCGTTTGAACGGGTGGCCTGGACGAAATTATTGGGAGTGTTGAAGAAATTAGGGGTCGATTGGAGGGATACGCGTCTGATTCGGAATTTGTACATGAACCAGACGGCGCAGGTTAGGGTAGCCAATCAAGAATCGGGATGGGCCACGTTAGGACGGGGAGTGCAGCAGAGGTGCCCAATATCACCGGTGCTTTTTAACGTGTGTTAACTGTAATGGAGGCATGGAGGGAGGAAGTGGTAGGAATAAAGGTAGGAGGGGAGCTGATAAAATCGGTGAGATTTGCGGATGCTCTAGCATTGGTTAGTCAGTCTGCCAAGGGGTTACAGTCAATGGTGACTGTATTAGAGGTGCAGTGCGAAAAGTATGGGATGAAGATCAACCACAAGAAAACGAAAGTAATGAGATTTTGTGGAAGCAAGAAGGCGAGGCTGAATGTAAGGGTGGGAGGGCAGAAGATAGAGGAGGTCGAGCAGTTTACGTATCTGGGTAGTATATTGGAGGAGAATGGTTATAGCGGTAAGGACATCAGATGCAGAATTGCGCGCGCTGAAGAAGCATTTTCGAAGAGAAGGGAATTGATGAGGGGGTTCTGAGAAGAGACGTAAAGAAGAGGCTGGTGAAAACTTTAATATGGATGGTGGCGCTATATGGGTCGCAATATTGGTCATTGCGAAGGGAGGATGTGCGTAGACTTGAGGCGTTTGAGATGTGGGTTTGGAGAAGGATGGAGAAGGTGAGCTGGATGACGAGGAAGACGAACGAGGAGGTATTGGTTGTGGTCGAAGAGGAGAGGAAGCTTGTGGAAGAGGTTCGGAGAAGGCAGAAGAGATGGATGGAGGAGGTTTTGAGAGGAGAGGGCATGTTGAAGAGAGTGATAGAGGGGAGAACACTGGGGAAGTGTGGAAGAGGAAGGAAGAGGATAGGAATTCTGGACGAAATAAGAGGAGGTAGAAGATATGAAGAATTGGACAGGGATCTAATGGTGGGACATCTTTAGAAGGGAAAGCGAGACAATGTCTATGAGGTTGGGATGCAGAATGGGGACTGTCCAAGAACATTCAAATCAGCTGGTAGAATAATTGAGTGAAAAAAAGTATGTACCAGCGTTCTTGTGCCACGCCGAAAATTTCATGAAATCATCGTCATCGCAACAATTTTCCGCATATTTTAGCATCAGAAAACAAAATCCAGTAGCATTTTGTGAATTACCAGTCAAGAAGGAAATAAATGTTAATAGTATTTTACTGCTTAACATAATACGTGGAAAATAATTGACCTGAAATTGAGTAGTTAACATTTTCTTTAAACCAACCGCGGTTTCCAAGATCAGGTCATAGTAGACTTATTCCAAAAAGCAACATTCCTGCCACACTCCCGTTCCAATACATCTTATTTTTTATTTTTATTTCAATTGATTGATTTTCTAAAATAGATTCTTACCCCTCGATGGCTTTTTCTATTCCACTCTGCCGTCGGATATACCTGTTCTTTTCTGAAATCTATGGTATCTTTAAACCTGCACCCGTTGCGATTTCTCGAAGAGTGATTATGGTTTTCGCAATTAGTTGAGATATTTAAGATGGATTCCAAAAATAAAACCAGGAGCGGGCTCTAAAGGTGTATTACTCATTGGCTGCCATGAAAGCATAAAGTATGTTTAATCTTCTCTCATGAGCAACAGCTAAATATCACCCTGGATGATGACAGCATCTCCCCAATGAAAACGATTGCCAATCCCTTGGTCTACAAAAAAACCACTCTCTGAAAATGCAACGCGATACTAAATCAATCTAAACGATGAGCTAAAAAACCTACATATCAACACAAAGGATTGCCGAGTAAAATTCCAACGTAAACGCTAAATAATATTATTTTACACCTACAAGAAGTAATTTGTTAATTACCGTAGTAAAGCAAGCTCTATTAGCTCTATTATCCTTCGCAACGCATGAAATTGCATTCCTCATTGCCGAAAACTTGTAAAAGCCCTTTCTTATTTTCTCTAACAGTTAAAAATAAATGGAAAACCACAGCTTTGGCTTCATTCTTGTTCTTATATTTTTCTGCTTTACCTAAAGTAGATCACCTATCTTCTCTCCAACTAAATGACCACGTAACTTCTTCGAGTGTCGAGAAACAAATTGTTACCAAATAGGCCAAAACCCAACACAACTACCGGTTCTAAGTCAAGGTTAAGTTCCGCCTAAGACACCCGCTAAACTAAATCATTTATTCTATGCACGGAACTGATTTGATCAATAGGGGCTCGAAAGATAAGACATGAGGAACGGCGACAAATGCGAACAATGTAAGGACCGGTGCAACGGAGGAGGGTAGCGAGCGACGTGGAGGCCGAACGAAACTTGGTTCACGGATCCTTCGAATGTGAAAACTTTTCGGTCGACAGATTTTGAATTTCAAAGAGCTCCTTCCAACGCCCGGGTTTTTATCTGTCGCACGTCCGCGGAGGCATTGGATTGGGAATGGAATTAAAAGGGCGAGGGATGGAAGCGGGCCGAAGGCGTAACTCGCCAGAATGAGATAAAGAGGAAGAGATAACGTGGGGAGGGTGGGAGGGCATAGGGGTGGAGGGACGGGGTTTGGCACGTGGAGAGCGGGTCAACGCAGGAGCACATCGGAGGCGCCGAAGGCCAAGACAAGCGAGGGACCGAGAAAAGGGAACGTTTCCATTTCCCACGCACCCTACACTCGCATGCGATCTTAAGAGTTTTCCAACTAGCGCAGTATCTACTTTTCCTAGGAATGACGACAAGCATAGGCGGAGCGAAACTTGGTGGCATTCGCCTGTGAAGAGGACGACTCAAAGGAGAGACAATCATACTATAGATTTGGGATAAAGTGCCCGAGTCATCCTCCGGAGGTCACTCGGGGAGCCCTTCGCACTCTCATTAGCGTTTGATTCACCCTCAATGACCACTTATTCTCCGCTGGTGAGTGCCACAAAGCTGTGCTATACCTATGCGTGGGTACCCGATGGAAATTTTAAACCAAGATATGTACGAATTTTGAGGATACCAGGACTAGCCACAGTATTACCACAGTCTATACAGTCGCGACAAGACGGACACAATTCTTGCAGCTAGCAGAGTCCTCTGGATTTCCGATAATACACTACATAGTTAAATTACTACAACCCTATGAGGGAGTAGTGTTGAGAACGGCCATCCAGAGGACTCTGGTTGTTAGTAGCGCTCCAAGCGGCGAACGTGTATAACTACCGTAATGTGGGGTGAGTACATACACTTGCGCGCACTGGAACTAAAGCCTATTTTCTTCTTCGTGAAGTAATGGAATTATTCCTTTTGTAGAGAATATTTTAAAATGTCTCCCCTAGAAGGATTAAATTGCGTTAAAAGGCAACGGTGAGAATAAAACGCAGTTCAAGCGTACTAGAAACAACCGTTCAAACTCATCCTGTATTTCAATCTCACGATACAATACCGTACTTTGGATGTCATACCGGCTTTGATTGAGACTGTGTGCTGAGTGCTGCGACTACGTACAATGTTTTTACTATAAATTTGTACGAAATAATACTGCAGCAGAAATCGGAAATGGAATTCAGGAGTGTCATTTTTTTACGATTCCTTAAGTATCATTACAGGTTGGTCGGTGCATATTGATATTTTTGAAGCCCAAAAAACGTGAGCGCTCTCTAATTCTTTTATTTTAACACGCTAATGTAATTTATTATGATCATTGCAGGTGCATACGATGGGTCACCCTTTATCGTAGAAAAGATTGAAACGGGGAAAATGCCGCTTACTTGTGTAAAAAATTATTTGCTCTGTCCGGGGCATTTTGAAGAGAGCCAGTTGATAAAAAGAGATTGGTGCTAACCGCTGTCCTCATAACATTTGATATACCTAATAATCCGTCTCTAATAAGCTGGCGAAATGTTGGCGAAAGTGAGCAAAAGTTAGCTTCATATACACCGTATTGTAAGTAGTAATACACGTTCACCACAAGAGGCGCTTGCTTCGGCGCGCTGCAAGTCTGTATAGGGAAAATTACATGGCTTGACGCGGCTGTATAGACTGTGGTATTACCTTAACGGAGCCACCCGCAAGTGCACATAAGTGTGAAATTTCCAAGGAGGAAAAATCTACTAAGTGAGAAGAATTCGCAGGGAAAAAGACGCCTTGGTAGTTTAACTAGTTAAGTTATTAGTTTTAGTAGTTAAGAACTAGGCGTGAAATCGAGGGATTCGGGTTTGAGTCCCGTTCAATGCGATCGCACCAGGATGTATATTTGACACAGTTTTCGAGCGTTAAACGAGTTTTCAAACTTTAACTGGGTACCCTGGTTACACTGGTTAGCTGGTTTTGGCACTGGCTACATTTTGCGAGTAAAAAATGATTTATCAAATCTGCAAACCTTACAATAGGAAGCCTGACAAAGAAAGACTGAAGGCTGATTCTTTTCTCAAATTTTACTTTTGCGCCACATTGTTGACATTTCCAATTTGAAAAGAGCGATCTTTCGTGCATAATGCCAGTAGGTGGAAGCAGCGTACGGGTATTCGTTTAGCATTGCTGATCATTTGTTTGAGTGTTGTTTGTGTTTCACCTGACAAGAACGGAAGTGACACAAGAAGGGCAGTACTCAGCAATAACATTGTTTCCATTTGAAATGTTTTGATATCAAGAAAATATTACATTGAAATAATAATTAGACATCAGCATAATTACCAAGAAAACAGTTCAATATGGAAAACCTAAAGAGCAAAGCGTAACGTCGGTTACAAAAGCATTAAGGACAATTTCGACCATGTTCTACGATGACATCAACGCATGTTCAGTGCACTGTGATACCATCCGCATCATACTCCGGAGGAGTTTACAAAACATTACCGAGGAGTGTACCCATGGTACTTCAAATACCACACATTGAATGAATTCATAGCAAAGGATATTGATACTGAGTATATGTTTCGAAACATTACAATAGCATGTGAATTAGAATAAAATGAAGAAGCGAAGGCCATACAATTCTCCCTTGTCAAGCAGCCATTACATACCTAAAAGAGCCTAATCATTGAAACTGACAACCATTCCTGGGGGGCTTGTTACAGGATGAAATTAATTGTTTAAAATTATAAAATTCTTAAACAAGTTTTTGGTTAATTCCGACTACGCAGCTGAGATTTTCCGCACATCATGTTTTATATATGTACATGCACTTAGTCACAGCTTGCGCCGATTTTCATACAGGTTAGAACACGCTGCAAAACAGCATCAGCATGATGCGATGATGATTGTGATAATCCAACCAATTTGGCTTCGAATAGAGCTTCACCTCCACATGAACCGGGAAAAAATGATTCCGATGCTTTTATATTAACTCCTTTGATAGAATTTATGCAAAGGATGTTCAAATCGGTAAAATTTTATAGCAGTTCTTAAAACATTTAATTGGACGAACCTGATTTTTAAATAAAAACAGGCGGGCGATAAAAGCGAAGAGATAAAAGGGAATATTAATATATCTTTTAACTTGCAATGCACGTCTCGTCGTTTCTCATTCCACGAAAGATGACTGCGGGCGATCGTTATTATTTAAAACATGAGGCTCTGTGCCGAATGAAAAGGAGGCGGCCGCTTGTTTGTGGAGGCAGCTGGTTGCAGCGCGGATAAAAAAATACAAGGCTCTTTATTATGGAGCCTCCGAAATCGGTAATGATTGGTCAAGTCACGTTTTCCCGGCCGCGGAGCGTAGCGAAAGACAGATAGAGGGAGGATCGCGATTCGTTGATTTATGGGGAGAACGGGGCGACGAGGACTTGGGAGATTTACGGCGACGCTGAGCGCAGAGAGAGGGCCGGCCCCCAACCGGGCCTAACTTTCTGACGGCTCACCAACTTCCGGTTTCCTCCTCAGATGTCACGAAGTGCGCTGGTTCGAGGTGCAGGGTTGAGCCATTGAAGAACCGACCGCGCACTTATCAGGAGAATTCCGGTTAATTCCAGTGTCCACCGCTCGAATAAACTTCATTCGCCTCCAAATAATTGGTTCATTCACTGGTCTTTCAATTCTTAGATGAGTTGACTGCAGTCTTCTATCTTCCCCTAACCTAATGCTACTTTCCTTACTCCCCAGTGGTTCTTTTTATGTAATTTCCCTGTTTTTCTGGTCAACGTATTCCAACCTTGGCTATCCTCTTGGAACTTTTCACTCTATTTTTCCTTCAACTATATTCTTCACACATCCACTGTGCCTCACGGGTTGCCCAATCCAACTGGTTCTTCATTTCTGTAAAGTGTTCCATATGGTCCTTTCTTCTTCTACTCTTCTGTAAACTTCATCATGTTTTATTTTATCCACCCATTTCATCTTCAGCATCTGGCTCCAACACCAGGTTTCAAATGCTTTTAACCTTTTCTGATCTGCTTTTCCAATGGCCTATGTTTCCGATTCATAGAGTCCCACGCTCCACATGAATGTTTTTAAATACTGTTCCCTCGTTCGCATTTTATCTACTTTGAACACAAACATTTGGTAGGCGTGCTTGAGTGTTTCGATTGATTAATTAAATGTGGCTGCAGATAACGACATTATGGATGAAGCGGAAGGCCAGAATAAAGAACTGTTGAGTTAAAAACATAATAACACAAATTGTAAGGCTTGAACAGATTGAGTGCTTAAGAATAATTTTGACCTAAAATTGGTACAGCTTCAGATTGATTACTATGAAAAATATGCGAAAAGACACTAGTGGAATAAAAGAAAATATTTTCAAGGGATAGAACATAGAATTTTTGAAAAGAAAAGGTTAATTACGAGGAATTCAGGTAAATACTAGGAAAACAAAGATATTGATATCTTGATAAGAATTATTTTTCGTCGGGAAAAGAAAAAAGAATGAATTATTCGAGGATCGTTTTTATCGTGGCAGAATATGTGAACGGAGGAGGCGATAGTAAACAGTACAATATTGAAAACCATGATATACGGGGGAACGGAAAATGCGGGGAAGCGTGAGGAAATGGATAGGAAGTCTATGTTCCATGGAGGGAGGTAGGATGTTTGAGGAGTGCAGAGAAAAAATGGTAGGGCTATTGGTGTCCAAGCTAACAATAGACACTAACAATAACAGCATGGTAGCGGAAGGAAGTTGTCACAGGAAAAATAAATGAGACAAAAGAGTACGATATGACAGACAATAAGAGGGCGCCGAGATTAGTCCAATGTATAGGTATGTTTTCCAATCATTGCGATTTCACAAATGATATGGCATGCAGTCTCGCGCACGGATGCGAAGATTTACACCAAAGACGGTGAAATTCTCCATGAAAAAAATCATATAACTTGACCGGGATTCGAACCCGGAACTCGGTCAAGTCATATGATTTTTTCATGGCAAATTTCACCGTCCTTGGTGTAAAGGTATACATTTCAATTGTAATGGAATGTCATGAATATCGCCTCTAACTCTTTGAGATAGATTTTAACTCTCTGGGATTTTAAATTAACCCACCGAAAGTCTGGAAAACAATTTAATTTATTTGAAATAATTCAATTTAAACCTCTCTTTCACTGAAAGAGAGTAACTGAAAGGAAATCACGAGTCGGAACGAAGTTGGGAATTTGATACCTGAAGGAGAACCGTAAACGTTGCCAGTTATCACCTCAAAATATCTCAAAAGCGATTATCGAAGATTTATGCTGTCTGTTCCGGCACACTAATTTGTGTTTTCAGACGCTAAGATAAAACGATCGACATCTTAGCGTGGATAAATGTGGTTGAAAGGTTACAGGCCACTCATCTTTATAGTATCATTTGTTGAGTCATTCCCACCGGCATATACCAGCAAGCAAACTGTTTCACAAAAACAGAATCTGTTAAATTTTACAGAAATAGAGGTCGCAATACATAAACGATCATTAACAGTAGGAAACGAACATTTCCCTGAATAAAACATGGATAGTAGTATTTTGTTTCTTTCATTGCTTCGACACATGGTCATTTCAAACTTACTGCTTCCCATGTAAAGACAGGGGCAACCGCACCAGAGACGAATTGTACAATCCAAATTTAAGCAGAACCCAGAGGTAATCGAGCAGGAACTGGTGTTTCTGTCAAGGAAGGCCAGTCTTCACCAAAGATTTGTCATTTGCCTAAAAAACTTTACCCTTCCCTTCATCATTCGTGAATAACTCATTCAATTTTTACATTATTGATAACTAATCAAAATTAATATTGTTCAATATTAATATGGCAATGCGATGGAATGTAATGCAATGAGCAACGGTCAATCGAAAAGCGTGGTAGCCGTAGGTAAGAGAAAATGCTGTTCGGTGATGGACCAAAAGATATCGTTGATCTTGCAACATTTTAGAAGCGTGACTTTACCGAATGAGAAAATAGTCTCCCATGAAATCACTCGCCTAGACAAATATACGAACGGAAACTCACCAGCCAAATGGTCTTAAAATTCATTTATTAAGGCGGCCAGGTTGGGAGAAGTTTGCATGACCCTAGCACAGCTGGCGGGGAGGCCATACTTATCAATGATGGAGCAAAGAAAAAAAGAATAGCGAGTGACTGAGGAGTTTCAAGTGAAGAGAATGAAAAATTACAACATTAGTTCCCTCTATAGGTCAACTCGCATGCCAGAACTGCTAACAGCATGGACCCGTGCCCACTCTATTAGGCATGACTCCAGCGCTCCATTCAAACGTGACGGAGATATGAGCATTTACCCAATTAATCGATGTCCAGTGGACAATGCACTAAAGCTGGATAAAACCGGAATAGTTTTACAGCCCACGTAAACATTTAAGGAAGAATTCTATGACTTCGTACATACTTCGTAGTTAGTTTAATCAATATCAACGGAATTAGGTACGTCACGTTAGGCTAATGCTGTATCCATCAATATTCCTTGTTAAATGCATCTAATAATTTAAATTTTAACCCAATTTTGTACATAATTAGCTCCATTACATCTGTATATTGGCACTGCTTTCTTATTTGTAGCAACATTTTGCTTAAAAGAAAAAATAACTAGATGGAACATGAAATATTTATTAGAGTGATGAGACAACATTTCGAAAAATTAAAAAAAAATATTTATCACAAGAATTAAACAGATAAAATATTTCTCCAATGGCCGTAAAATATATGCACCACTCGTAAACTATCACAGGAGGGTATTCTGGTGGAGAGGCTGTGGTTGGTCCCTGTTGTGGAACCTCATTCCCGCAAACCAACACAGTAAGTATTTAATTTTTTTTTTGACGAGTGGTGCATATATTTTACGGCCATTGGAGAAATATTTTATCTGTTTAATCTATAGAGGCCGTAGAGCTCATCTACCTTGATCACAAGAATTGTAAGCATAACAATTGCTATATCTAGAGAGAGCACTTAGAAACTAGGACAATTACCATTATAAACGTTGCTTTATGTATGATTCAACTAAAAAGCATTCACTAAAAAAACAAAAGTAATTGCTAATGAATGGTAAACACATTTAAAAGCGTCCATTAACATGTAATCCAGATCTGGGGCTGAAAAGTATTTCGAAGGAACAGCCGAACCTACCCCTGACAGATGTTTCATAGCCATTAATATAGTATTACAATTAAAGAAGAATCAAATTATTTTGATCTAAAATATTAATAATTAATCCATTAAACTAATGAAAAATTACTGCTTTGTCAATAATAACTTAGAAACAAAAAAAAAGACACCATGAGATTTTTTTGAAATTCAATTTTACGTGAATGTAACCTAAGATCCGCAGTTTGCTGGCCCCTTTTCTGTACCTACAACTTTTATTGATAATAACAATGAAATAAAGTTAAGTAAACGGAAGCAAAACATCTTTAAGAATGAAAGGCCTGCCCAACCAAACTAATATATGAAATGATCCCATACTAGGGTTGACCATCCTCTTCAATCTTCCACATGAAAGATATTATAACGGAATGGGATAGCTATCTGGGCTTAAACTTTCTAAAAGAAACAACTAAGCATAAAAAAATAAGTCTTCCGAGACTCTTGGGATTACGAATACTTAAATCGTAGGCGTGTTCCACGTTTCGACGCCTATTTAAGCTAATAACGTTAAGTTCATTCAATATATGCTCATCAGAATAAACGAGGTAAATGTGACGACTATGACAATTTGCGAGTCATGCTGAACGGTGACCTGAGTGAAAAACATAGCCATAGTTACGAAAGAGTGACTCTCTGCAAAGAGAGTAAGTAGGTATCAAGATAGATGATTTACTAAGCTAAATTTGCTGAGATAATAAATATTCTACGGATAATATCCTACACCTATTGCCAGCGATTCTGAAGGAAATTATACTATTTCACGATGAAGAATTTTCATAGGCCAATAACTTCAATAAGAGCTTTCGAAATATTAAAACGAAAATGACCATAACATACTAACCCAAATCAAAAACATAAGGTTAAAGGGTTAAGACACACTGCACCCTAGCATGTCCTCCTACAACAGCCAAAAGCGCGAGATAAATCACATAGTTAATCTGTCGTAATGGCTACAATAAATTTACTCATGGGATTACTTGCAAGAGAAACTTTACAAAGGAATTTTATCTCGGCTCATATCCCACAGGATAGGGGTCGTTCCGATGTTCCCCATGGGAAGACGTCTCACTACTCCCGCAAGCCAAAGTTAAGGGCGAAGGATGTATCACGGGGGGCAATTTGTGAAGCTCGCTGCCCACGGAGGAGGCACGCAACGGCCCATGGTCGCATCTAGGGTGAGGCATTTTTCGATGTCGTTTGAGGATTCGATCCCGAGCGTGGAGAGGGAATTGCCAGGGAAACAACAGCAGGGGTTCGGATATAGTGGGAAGTGGGTCACAGGGGATGAAGAGCGAACACCAAGAAGAGTAAATTTTCGGGAATCATGGGAGGAAACGAGGTTGGGTCGCTCACGTAGTAAGGATTTGTTTTCTTTTAGGGGAGGTGAAGGTACGCCGTCTCTTCTATTTTAGACACTGATAAACTGCCCACAAGCAATCATTCATCAAAAGCAATCATCAATCCGATGATTGATTTGCTGCAACTCTCCACTCCACTCTTCCTTCAAACTGAGCGCTTCACTTCTTCATTCTTCATAATTAAGAACCTCCTTTATAATTTGCTTCAGGCACACCAGCTTTGGCCTTCCTCGATAATTCTTCCCATTTATTTCTTCATTCAGTACTGCACTCAAGAGATTAAATTTCATTCCTCCCAAACTTTACGCAGGATTTCTTCTTTGAATGTTAACTTTATAAATTATATTCTTTCTTCTATTTAAACATCCTTGTGTAATATGAGAAGTAGCTAATGCATTTTTTTATATTCCATCCCCAAAAACATTTTAACTTTAAAAAATCTTCCTCATGGGTGGTATAAGGATTGAAACATTTTCCATCGGGTTATGTGGAATTTTGCAAATATTTATTCCAACTCACATTCCATGATGGAGGAATTCCACGAAGTCAAGACCAGCAGAGATCATATATTCATCCTGCCTAGGGGTATTCAATTTTCACCACTTATTTATTCGATAAATAAATATCCTGAAAAGCATTATTGTTGGTTGTTTGCCATGATTCCGTCCGATTCGCATGCGCGACAAAAATATCTCTGATATAGAAAATACCGATTTCATTGGTGAAAATTTCCCTTTCAAAAAATATTTTATATTTCCTTATCATTATCCACCCACGTTTTATATTGCGTACCATATTTTTTTCTATGCATGCAAACTTCGTTATTCAGATGAACATTGCGTAATACAGAAGTGTGCGGAATACTGATTTTTGATCCTGAATGAGAATCAACACAGATGAAGCCTGAGTACGACCCCGATTCTCCTAAGAAAAACTAATTTCCCACGCACGTTCGCCAGAAAGATCGGAGAAAGAGGTTCTGTAAAGGGACAGCACTGCTTAGTGTGGAAGTGTTCAGGCAGTCAAGATGAGCGTTACATGAAGAAGAATCGATGACATTCTAAGACCGCTCTTATGAATATCTATACTGGATTCCAAACCGGAATACACGTTGCGTACGGATCACGAGAATCTTCGTTTTTTTCTGAGCCATGCGTAAAGGACGGATAACGAGAATTCTCGTTTTTACTGTTGACACTTTTCATTTTGCAAATATTATTGAATAATTTGTATTTTGTTAATATTTAACGGGCACATATTATGATGGTCAGAAATAAACTTTGTTATATTCCACACAAATTTATTAAAATACTCGACCGGTTTCGACCTTTTCAGGTCATTCTCAAGAGTTACGGTCGAGTATTTTAATAAATTTATGTGGAATATAACAAAGTTTATTTCTGACCATCATGTATTCATTCCACGAAGTGAACTCGCGGACCATAGATTTGGGCACATATCATTTAAAAATAAAATTGCATTATTTTTATAGTTTTTTAAAAAGATTAATATAACTTTTTGTTTAAAAAAACAGTGGAAAACAAGGAACAGAATTATTCAACTCTCATTATACCTCTGTTTTATACTACTTATGCTAATCGGCGCCGGCTACTAGCTACAGGCTCTCTGGAGATTTGGCAACGCATCATCTACAACCCCATCGTTGGAAAGGGGAAGAAAAAATAACACACGCGGGTGCGTAAAGTATGCATATAAAAAAAAAGTGAGAAGTGAAACTCGATATACATGCAACTTTTGCCGCGTCCCACTGCACAAAGGTAGCTGCTTTTTGCAGGATTACACCAGGAGGGACTACTGACATCAAAGGTGAGTAGACACAAAAAATTCCATCTAAAACTTACAAATATTATAGAATTAACAGCATTTTAAACAGAAGAGTTCATTTAAAAGTAGTCACGTTTAAAAACCTGCCGTAACAGAGGAGTATGAGGGATTTAAACCTCTCGCACGTGTTAAATATCTTAATGAATACACTAACGCAACATGTTAAATATTTTATTGAATACACTTGCAGAATTTTATATTTTTATTCAGAAAGTATATGTAGGCACATGTTTCCTGAATGAATTCCTTCTTTTGTAGAAGTTATGCATCAAGGTGAATTCCCGCGTCTTGACGTCTGTTGAACCGTTGGTTTTGCCGTCTACGCTGCGAGGTGAACTTGGTTCAAGTACCGGACAGGCACAATTTTTTCTCGCCTGTTACTCCCGTGGTTGATGGTTTGAGTCCCGTCTGGGATGATTTTTCAACAAATTTGGTCACATCTAGCAATGTTTTGAGTATCTGACATTGAGGAAGCACTCATAATTTTCTCGGCAATAAGAAATCTTTCTTTGGCTTATTTTGTATTAAACAGACATATTTTCAGAAATGAGTAACAAAAAATACAGAACTAGCATTTAACAATTGCCTCTATTCCAAAAATTCTAAAACTGCTTTCAATTGGGGTAATTAAGTATTTGCACTGATACAGTAGCCATACTTCTATGTGAAAATTTGTATCAGGCGATTGTCGGAGCAAACGGCTGTTATACGAAATATACGATTTTCTAACCCAAAATATTTACTCTTTAACTCTTCCATGATTTTCATTACTCTGGAAGATATATTTTAAATAGTTAATCTTCATAAAATAAAAAAATACTCCTTTGGCTCTATGTTAACTTTGGAGGCCACATCAATGAATTCCACCAAGCACTATATTAGCCAGAGGTCTTAGGTAAAGTGCGGATCGGCTCAGCCATGAAACGACTCTGAGCGCGATGTCCGATATTATGGTCACTGGGGAACCGCCTGCTTCAACTTCGGTAGAGAAGTGACTGAAAGCTATAAGAAATTTTTTGGGAAAGGATGAAGTGCGGAGAGAAACTCGGCGTTGGCATTATCATATCCTTAACGAAAGGTGCAGTTCAACGCACCATCCGACGGACGGAGCACTACACTTGAATAACTCTCAATAGGGCACCCAAGGTCGAGAAAACACTGAAAAATCTGTTTCTACTAAGATTTGATATTTCATACCAGCACCAAGTTCATATTTGAGATTTCATGTGGCACTCGATCAGATGATAAAAAAAGATGATAGCAGGACTACAACCGACTTATTTAAGGAACTTACAAAAATGACAGAATATGCACTCAGGGTTCTACGGCAGACAACAAACTCACAGGAAAGCACAGCTTCCTCTCATGAGTAGATATATCTTTTTGGCGTGACGCATCCCCATTCTCAACTGGAGGAAGTTTATTAGTGAGGAGAAAGGATCCCTTCTCCGTATCCCAAACCCAGTAGTAGGGGTTTTGGGGGAGTACAGTTTTTCCCCGGCCATTTCTAGGAAACTGTGCTCATTTAGGGAAGGGAATCAACTTCTTCAGATGACGGGAAAGCGTGACCGAAGACCGTCATGGCGAAGGGTCATCGATGACTCCCGCAGCCCCGTGCAAAACTGCCGTTCCCATTGTACTGCACGGGGGCGGGAGAGTCGCAGAGTTGCGTGCGATTGGTCACGATGATCTTTATGGAGGAGGAGGCCGACCAGGCACCAAGCGGGCGCCTGTGAGGTGGTGAGGATGAAAGCAAGAGGATAAGTCACAGGACGCCGGCCGGGTGGATGAAAAAGCATCCGTCATCCATCCATCCGTACTCTCAACGACATCCAAAACTCGTTATTGGGAGAAATGGCACAAAAACTAGTCGACCGTGGCACGCTCTTCCACAATTGATGAGAGAGAGAACCGAAACTACCGCCTTCCAGAGCCTACGAGGAAATACGGACCCATCTGAAGTAGCGTACCGGAAGGGGCGTGGTTTAGTGTGGATCTACTGCGTTTATATCCACTGACTACGTTGGTGCATTACTTGAACAATGTCGCGTAACGCGTTTTATGCCTTACGAGTTTCCGGAAGATTGCGTTAACCTCAAGTGAACATCTGCATCGATCGCACGTTCTGCAACCCACACAATCACCAATATAAACAATATATTCTGCTCAATCGAATCAAAGGCTTCTTTTTTTTTAAGCTAACCCACTCTTACCTTTGCAGAATAACGCACTGACATTTATTTCTACAGCGGCCACGTGCGTACTGCAAGAAACGCCGGTTCCAGGAAAAAAGGTACGAGGTAAACACATTCATTGAGCCCGTTTTATACCAGACTTGATCCAGCATAAGTTCGAAGATGCTCGCTAGTATGATAGCTTATTAGCATCGTGTAAGACGGAACCAGGATTCCGGCAGCAAGCATAATTGCTATCATACTGACTGAGCTACTTCATTTAGTTATTAATTTTAAAAGGATTTGTTTTGGAGAGTCGATCTTCAATAAATTATATCACATGAGACCTCTTGCCAACGTTTAGAAAATTAATATTTTCATCATCATGGCTTGGTGTAAAAATTAGATTGAGAATTCAGAATATGTAGGCAGTTCTTATGTACATTGACATGTGTTTTGGTCCAAAAAGGATTCTTTAATAAAATTGGTCAATAACTAATGACCAAACGAACAAAATAAAATTCGAAGGCACAGAACGAATGCTCGTACATACCATTTTTTAACTAAAGCGATTGATTAATGGAACAGTTGTCCTGAAGAATTTTGAGCCCTTGTTCAATGGTGTCTAATCATTAAGTAGTGGAAAAGTAGATCACACATTATTATGATGTTGTAATTAGTCAGTACACTTAGTTAATTGTAAAAATTACAAATTATTTTAAAAATTGTGAATTGTATTTCAGATTAACTTTTTTTATCGTGAACTGTATCTCAATTTGTTATTTGTATTTCAAATGAATAGAGTGTGTACTTTGTGAATTGTGATTATTAATTGCATCTTATTTCTTTGCTACCACCATGAAAGGTTAGCATAATTTTAACTTTAATCAATGGTAATAATAACGCGAAGATAAGCACCTACTATTCGGAAAAGCCACAAAAATTACTTGCTCCTTTTTCATAATACCTCCACAAAATGACTTTTTAACTAGGAAACCAAATCAAGAAACATCTATTTTCACACCTATAATCTAATCAGAATAATGTTGACTGTTTATATTAGTATTTCTACAGAGAAAACTGTACCATTTGTCTTCAGTTAGTCACTAAATTTTGCACATGACAGTTAATAGCGACGTTCGGAGATACTCTTTCCGATGGTTTCTAAAACTCAAATTCTTAATTATAGAGAAAAATCTTTTGCGATATAAAAAAACATGCTGATATTAATTTTCTAGCCACGCCTCGGAGATTCACAATAATTTTTAAAATACCAAATGGTTAATGAAAGCATGATATTACAGTTATCTGCACCCAATAAATGGACTTGGAAGAATACAATGAGGACCTAGCAACGAGATAAATAGCAACAGATATATTCCAGTCAAAATTTGTACGTGTTATGGTAGTCAATTTGTTTCCGACGAGAATAATACTGGAATCACGCCCACTCAAATTCATACTCTTCACGTTATGTAAGTACCTTTTAAACAATTTTTAAATTTAGTGATACAGTTAGCTTAAACGTACCATTGGGAATTACTTCTAATGTGCATAAATAAGCAAGAAAAAAAGATGAATGTAAAACTCAAAGGGATGAATATCACACATCCATTTCAAGTCTAGATTTTCTTTAACTACAATACTTTCGGAGCACATATTCATGAAATGGAGCACTATTTTTGCCCTTCTATGTGCCCTTTGTGTATCAGAGCATTTGGAATTAATTCAGTCGATTAATTTAGGAAGCATTACATATTTTTGTGTCACGCCATAAGGCAATTCAACATTTTGATGCCAAAGGATCAAGTCACTACATTTACTGCACTTAATTCATTACAGTTAATGAACATCAATGCCGTATGCGCTAACAAAGTACTAATGACCAAGGGTTTTATTATACGTACAACACATATCGTGTCGGTTGGCGCAAAAAAAGGTTTCATGAGCAACAACTAGTAATGTAAAAAATGCAATGAAAAAGACATTAGTGTTGCTCATTGAAAAGACATCTTTATGGTATAAAATGTGTTCTGGACACTATTAACCGTTCTATTTTATTCATTCACGCAAAGTTCAATGAAAAAAGAAAACTCAAACTGATCCTAAATATTTTAAAAATAAACTTGATTTCAACCACGACATATGTATGAGTTGGTGCCATTTTTCTGCAAACACCTTTTATCATTGAGCCTGGGAATATACTAACTTGTCGCCAAAAAAGGCTGGCGTACTTTTCTGTATGTCAGACTGGATTATGGAGCCTTGAATTTTATTTTATGTGTTTCCAGTTTTAGGAATACTTGCCGCGGTACTGCTGGAGGAAATCAATCTGATACTTATCCCAGGGAAAGTGACATGTCCCGAAATAGAAGAAAGCCTCGATCAAGTAGAGTCAGCTGAAGATGGAAATTCAACTATTAAATACCCAAGGTGAGACTTGCCAAATAAGAAGTACCTAAATGAAGCACTTATTAATCACTCAATAATAACCTAATGTGAATATACTGAAGGTGATTTTCTACTAAACTTTAATGAGAAAATATTTAAAACGAATTTGTTTGCTTAGTTTCATGTTTCATCTACCAACGGACGAGTGCCTGAATCTCGACCAGATTGAAAAAAACTGTGACACGAATTATGCACTCAGGTCAAAGTTCTTCCAGTGCCCTGCAAACGAGAGTCATGCGATGGGCGATGAAGACCCGGAAGGAGCCGAAAAAAGTCAATGGAACGATGATTGGATCCGGTCTGTGCTGAGGGCGATTGAGCGCGAAAGGGAGGCATTTAACCGAGAGATGCCGAAATTACACCCAGCTATTAGCACGCTGATATCATGCCTGACATCTGCGTTTTTCACTCCCACGCATCTCTGGAGACGGCGCCTTCTCCATTCATTTCCTTAAATACAACAAAGCGAAGGCCTCCGAATGAACTACCTTCCATGACCAAGAAAGAATTAAAACCATGTAAATAAATGATTGGAGAACAGATCATTCATGACAATGAACAAGTGCACATCAAAATGATCGCATGAAATCCCATTAAATTATTTCCACATTAAAAATCAACATACAATCTCATTCGCCGTCCGATGGAATTTAATACAAATGACATTCCAGTGAGCTGCCTAGTATATATATAAAGAACTATAGACGAAAATGAATGCATAAATGTATTCTTCAACCAAGTGATTTAGTAATAAATTAATAGTACAATCAGAACTCTAATTATTATCTCATTAATGTTAACAAGAAATCCGCAGAGAGAAAAATGACTCTTATTGATCTATCACGGGTTAATTTAGACATGGTCATTTTTGGTTAGTCCAGCTCAGTCAAATACTTATTAAGATAAAATCCAAGCCGTTTATTGCATCTAGAAAAGCAGTAAGCAGCACGGGGAAATAACATTCTCTCAATATATTGCGGGCCAAATTTTCAATTCACAGCAAAATTTGATACGCGAGCATTACCGCCACAACCCTTAAATATAAATTTGACTTGAAAAATGCGAGTGGGATACAAAAAAACACTAAAGACAAACGCTTTAAACAGATAAATAATATTGCCTGACAATAATCATACGCTCCATTGGAGAACATCTGAGTCACCAGTCTGAGTTTATTTGCGCGCATTCAGAGTTGCACATTTCATTTTGAAAAACATAAAAATCGCCCCGGAACACGAACGAAATAGGTATATATTCATAGTTTAATAATTGACCCATCAAGAGCCTCAATTGGCATATTCTTTTTTTATTTCTGTCTACATGGGATAGGCGAATAGGTTAATAAATATCACTGTTCAAACAGGGCATCGCCAGGCAAACAAAAAGTTCCCCCAGTGAGCGCCTTGACCATCCGAGGCACGGGGGAAAAACATAATGGTGAAATATCGCCTGCGCACGTGTATTTCTCTCTACGAAACCAGAAATAGGCCCGTATGAAAAAAAAATATATACAATCGTTTTCACTCCACGAAACACGCCAGGAAAACCGAAAGACAGAGGAGGAGGAGGGAGAACTTTTTCTTTTATAACCCATTCCTTAGTTGAGAATCTCTACGGAGGATCTAGTAGGCATCGCTACCTCCCCACCTCCTATTCCCACAGCTCACGTCGTTGACAGCGACGATATAAAGGCGAGAGAGAGAGAGAGAAAGGATGAAGGAGAGGAAGAAGTAGAAGAAGAGAAGGGGACATTGACCGTAAATCAAACGCGCGCGACACAAGAGCCCCCACGCGTGCGTTTCTGGAACACCGGTACTCGCACGCACGTGGTTGCGCCACACACTTCAAAGGCCATCATCGCCTTCCCTTGTATACGTATATATAAAAAAAAACTCCCTTCTCCACCTTTCCCTTTTGCTGAGCAAAAGATCTTATCCCCCAATACAATCTCCAACAACCTCACACCCTCAAGGTAAGGCCATCCTCAAGGCACACACGTGTGGCTCCGCACGGCAGTCAAAGGACTAAAACTCTACACGGTAGAGTCCTAGAGTAGATGCGAATCGAAGCGAGGTAGACGAATTTTTAGGAGGATGGAAGCTGGTATGCACGCATATGTAGGCCTGTGCGATTTTTCGATTAATTGAATCGTCAATTCAATTATTTTTACAATTGATCGATTATTTCAGCACATCGTTGTCGATTGCGGTAATTGACTCGATCAACGATTAACGATTACGATGGTAATTAACGATTGTTGCTTCGCACAATCCCTGCGTCCTGCCCCGTCAACTGCCTTCGAGTGCGTGCGTTGTCTGTTGTAACCGCGTTAGCGTGTTGTGTTTCACTGTACAGACGGGCCATTTAATTCATAAAAGCTAACTGATTGAATTATTTTGTTGTTTTTCAAATTAGCTATTTTATTCTTCTCATTTTCAAAGGAAAGGCTTTTAGAAGCACGATACAATTGAGACCTGTCAATTAATTGGTTGAAGTCAATTAATTGAGCAATGACAATTAATTGACACCCATTTTGATGTCAATTAATTGGCCTTAGTCAATTAATTGAATGACTTCAATTGGCTGTCACATCTTAAATTCCTGATAATTGAATCGACAACATTTCCAATTATTCTTATAATTGATGGTTATCAATTTTTTTCGATAATCGCACAGGACTACGCGTATGTATGCATTTGGGATCCAACGAAAATAAAAATTTCCGAACTTCGGAATTTAAAAAGTCCGAAGATTTTTATGCTACGGCTGAAAATCAAAGAACAACGCCAGAGCAATAAGTTCTCCGGAACAAATGAAGTCTCTTTCATTACGATACGTTCATTTTAAAAATACCTGAGCCTTCAAACCAATTTTATTGAAGAGCAGACAGATTAATATATATTTCGTATCAAGAGAACATTAGAATCACCGGAAGCATAAACCAAAAACCAAATTAGTAGGTATATATTTATAGCTGAATAATTAATCCATATGAACATCACTAGGCAAACATATTTCTTTTTTCCAACATTCATCAGCATAGTGCATACTAACAGGTAAACACCACAGTTCAAAGAAGTCATCATCGGACAAATGTGAAGTTCTCCTAGAAGCTTGACCACATGAGGCAAGGGAAACAATTTTTTTCACGGAACCAGAATCGAGGATACGCTCAATTGAAGTCAAATAAAACGATATGAGTCCAAAAAGTATGTTGACAAACATAATCACCAGATCCGCGATAAAATAATAAGAAATAATGCAAAGCGCATAGCAATTGCCTACTTCAAAATCTAGTGTGGAGACAAAAATAGGTGAGGCAATTCAATACTTATTTCCACTCATAAAAATACGTATATATATATACTTTGTAAGTTTGTTGAATTGGTTATTGACCACTTTAAAAAAAAAGTTGATCCACATGGACACAGCTTAAGTTTTTGCTTTGGAAAGTTGATCTCACATTAATGATTCTTTAATTAAAAGGCGAAACGTTGGAAAAAAGGAAGTGGAGTTTTTTTAAAAAACACATGGCCAACTCTCTATAATATAAACGCATACATTGTTTGTAAGCTTAGATTGAAGAAGAGATTAGATGTCAACATAGGACACAATAGTTGCTTTGGTGTATAATAAAGTCTTTAAGGTACGCGGTTGGTCATAATGAATAACTCGGTTGCATAATAAATGCGTCAAAACACAAGGCCTTAGTAGAAACATTCTCTGTACCTTGATTATTTATGCAAACAAATCCAAACAAATTACTTCACAAAACACAAAGCATTTATTTTGGACGATGCCGGGCAAATTTCTCGCGATAGCCATGATTTAATGGCTAATATTGATGAATTTCAGCTTTCACTCTCATGAATCAATACGTCATATCTTTTCTTTAATCAGTGATATCTTATGATATTACTCTAGGCATACAATCCTGATCACACATATACCTCCAGCTGAGACTACGGTAGTAAAAAATGAGAGGTTTATACTATCGAACTTTATGAGAAAGAAATACGCGAGTAGCCGTATAGAACATAATGAAAGGTAATTGTGGCGTTATAATTACGTCGTAAATGTATTTACATGGCTAGAATCCCACATACACCCGTTTTTATTACTTGTCTTACTATTTCGTTACTATTATTTTCGTTACATATGACTATTTCGTTAAATAATATCTATTTTTCTGCGCCAAAGCTATAAAAACTTAAGTTTTATCCTTGACAAAAAAACAGCGAAATTTTGCTCGATAGTAACGCTAATTCAAATGAACAACTAATTACAATTTGTGCCTCTAGTACGCTTCCGATGCTAATGCATTACCAGGCCGGATGATGAAACGTCACGACCTTCTGGTGCCAGCACCCAAAAATTGACCCGTAGGCCGTTTTTCCTAGTTCACAATCAGCTGGTTTAATCCGATACGGGGAGATGAAGATGACCTTGTGGGAACAAAAATATCCGGATTCAACTGGAATAGGCGTTTCATTTTACGAACTAAACAAAATAAAATCCTTTCAAAATTCTAGGACAGTGGAGTGGTTTGGGTGCGTTTGCAATGAGGGTGAGATACAACTTCCGTCCTGTTGGTTTGGAAAGAAAATGCAAATTTCCCCATTGTTGGAAAAAGGATAACATGAAGCTTGGAAAACGGAGTTCTGCTTTCCATCAGAGACCATATAAGTGTGCTTTTTCATGCGTGAATAAACTCTTCACAGGGACTGAGTGTGTACAGGCATAATATGCGATCAAAATTACGGATATTTGCGTTAAACGTACATATTTCAGGAGTAAATGTCAATATGTGTAAAAAAAAATATGTGATCAATACTCGAAAGATTTTCGTCGACAGCATGTTTATCATAACGGATATTCTAAATTCTAGGTAACCCGTGCGAACATTTCGCACTTTCACGCTATCAGGGAATAAGTATGTTAAGGAAACGGTGTAATTGGGTATTAAATAGAGAAGAAGGTGTATTATAAAGTACTTTCTTTATACTTGTTTTCTTGCAAAAATATGCAAAAGATATGAATACAATACAGGCAAGAGAGTTTATCGAAACTTTTAAGTCAAATTAATGGGTAAATAGTGAAATTTGAGATTGAGATTGTATTTTTCGCCAGAAGCCGGTGATTCAACGTTTAAAATGATACCTCATTTATCACTTTAGGTGCAGTATTAACGGAGCATATACGGAATGACAGAAAAGACCTTTCTGTAATAATATGTATGATGTTAGGTCCATGGAAAATCCGGCCTTCACTGACGTCGGGGGTTTTTCATAAAGCAACTTCGTTCCCAATATCAAATCCCATTTGGCATTGAATATTTTGTCTCCCTCCATACCATCCAAAATACCTTTTCTTCTCCTCAATTCCCCTCTATCCCTCATAATCATATTTATCATACTTAATCTACGAAAGAACCACTTCTAAGAAGATGCTCTCACGGTTGTAATTGTAATAACTCAATTAAATTGAAGTCGAATCTTAAGAAAATATAAAACGAAATATGCATGAATAATTCACTATTAACTTAAGTCTAAGATTATCTTCAAGGCTATTAGATCAATACGAAGATGGTTAGGAACAAAAAAGTAAGACTTTAAGAAATCGTATGAACAGAGAGAACTAAGTAGGAATCGCAGTAACACAACAAAAAAAAGGTTTCAACATATATATTCTTTAAGGTATCTACCTAGTTTAAGCGAGATATCAGTTCATATAAGATGCAATTAAATTGGCCTCATTTAGATTAAAAAGATCTCATATTTCAAATTATACCAAAATATCAGCTAGTTGCCTTCCTACTTTTCATTATACTCGCCATAAAATACGAGCTTTATTTCATTGGAAATGGCTAGGCGCTCCTTATGGGGGACATTTTTTTAAAAATTGGGATGTTATCACTCATAGATCGCGTCAGAAATTCAACAGCGAGTAGTTCCAATGCTTTCTTAACCATTTTCAAAAATATTTGCATTACGCACAGTAATACTCTTTGCAACATCACAACAAAAAAAACTTTGGTCCTGAAGGCATACGTCGTGAAAAAAATGAGTCAAATTTAAAGATTTGTATACGTATATTTAGTAAATTAGCGAGAACTTCATTCATAAGCCTTGTCGTCATTAACATTATTATCTTTATTCCATATTGTTTAGAACTGCTTAAATGGAAAAAAAATCTAATTTGGTCTCTATTATGACTAGAGAAAAATCTCACGCAAATTACCTTAAGATCTTACGATTTTAAAATCATCGTTCCAAACTGAGAGCTCTGCTATCTTGTGGGAAAAGCTGAGCTCAATACCTGAACATAAAGGTCAAAGGCCACGCGCTGTGTTTACCGGGCTGCAATCGAGCCCATTCAACTGATAATGATAAAACGCAGCGAAGGCGATCATTTAAGGGTGAAGAGCATGTATACACGATTGCTTTCCCACGTGCTTAGAAGTGGCTGTAAATGAAAGTTCCCAACCTCTCTCTCGCTCCACACATACTATTATCGATACATTATCGACGAGTAGTGTCTTTTCCAATGACCGTTTGGCGCAAATAAATCCTCACTGAGGCGGAACTCACGTGAATTGCACGTAAAACTGCTGTCTGAAGGCGTGAGAACTTTCCGCAAGAATCTAGTAAATCCAGAGCTGCCGCGCTGTGCAGTGAGCAAGGTAAAGTGATCGTCGCATTGACCGGGAATCTATCCATGAACAAAAGAATCCCCTCACCCGACGGATAAGCGGGTCCTCACTCGAAGGATAAATGTTATTTTGAAGTATTTTCCACGTCTCACGGTACGAATCTAAGCCTATGCCTTCTAATTAACAAACACTGCCTACTTTTGAAATCGCTGCTCCAGTGCTCCAGAAAGCCAGACCAGAGGACATGGTGACTCGAGATGACGAGGTGCATTGGAGGGAGGTAGGTGAATATCGCAAAGTGGGAAACGAAACGCTATTAGGACGTGAGATACTGGCGATAATAATCTGTTACCGGTCTAAGATACCCAATTTGACTCTACCAATGTATCCCACACCAGTTTTTCTCGACTTATAATTAGTTATTCAGAGATGTATAAAAAACATTCATAAGTGGAAATTTTTCTGACTTATATATACGTATTAGAGTTTATGCACATTAATTTCATTTTCCTCTTTGATTTTGGCCATCTATGTGCCACGTAGAATAGCGTTATCTATATTTCCGTTTTTATAACTTATATCATTCCAGTATACTTTCTTTCTTTCTTTCTCTGTTGCCCTTTTCTTTCTTTTGTCCATAGTCCACCTTTTTCTTATTCATCTTCTCTTTGAAACTCTGAAAGATGTGAATTTTTTTCCCGAGTTCATTTGAGTTTCCCATTTTATTTCCCTGCTATGTTTATTTCCGTTCTTTCCTAGCATTAATTCATAAGAATTTTCCACGAGTTTTATTTTGTTAATTCTACCTAGTTTACTGCTAAAGATTGTCAGTGTTTCACGAACAACCGCACGAATAATCAAAAATTTTGCTAGGCATTTTTATCCTTACTTAAACCAGTTGCAATTAAAGCATTTTGTCATCGACAAGGTTTTAGTTGAGCATTTACCTATTCGCTCGTTCTGATGGCATAGCTGTAAGGCAGAGCCTTCTTATGCGAAGGAGCAGAAGAAGGAGCGAATTGGAGCCACTCGTAAAAAGGAATAAGACATAAGAAAGACGCAGGAGAAAGTGATATTCGTACAAGCGAGAAAAGATAAAGGAAAGGAGGCAGAATGGAACGATTCCTTCCCGGCAGCCACTACGCAGATAGCGAGAGTGAGCGCTGCGCAGTGGTTTAATGGCCCGGGTTGGCAAAGGGGGGGTTTCTGGACCTTGTTTACGGTTCGGGGGATGACGAAGCTTAGCCTCTAAGAGTCATGCCAGAGCTAAAGGATTTTTGTGGAGGGAGGGGGGAGAGGAAGAAAGTTCTGCGGGTCCAGCAAGATGAGGCAGAGGAGGATGCCTGCTGGAGAGAGAGATTTAAAGCACCGAGAGTCTCGCTCGCACATTCACAATGCTCCTTCCCTCTTCAGCCTCCGATAATAACTGGACTCGGGCGCAATCCGGACAATAGTTCCCTGCGACCGATAAAAGCCTTTGCTCGGGTGGCGACCCTGAGAAGTAAATGAGGCATTGCTTTGCCTCAAATGTAGGCTCGTGGCTATTCACTGGCTCACTTCGGGTCGAAGTAAAGGGTCGCCAGCGGAGGCCACGATGTGGATGAAGAAGTCAATGCCTGAAAGGCGACTGTAAAGTTCAAAATCTTGACCTTCAAAAGTTTTGACAAAACAAGCTTGAGTAAAACGTTACAATCAGAATTTGCAGAACAAATAATTTTATTCCAGGACATCAATCAATCAAATTACACTCCCTTCAAATTCTTCCTTTCACAAGATACTCAAACGCGTTTCATCAATTTTTCAATAGGGCATCCAGACATGACTCGTGAAGACCGCACGAAGGAGGTTTAGATGATTAACCATTCATAAGTTGAACAACAATTATACCAGACAATGATGAATGAAGGGAAGGGATTGAGATAAATTGAGCTCGTTCACACCGATGAAGCATAATCATCGAGCATCATACATCTCCGCAAAAACGAAAGGCTAATTACTATCTATGGTCAGAGTTTGCATGATTTTATAATAATAAAAGCGTATCAGACTTAAATTTGTGGAAATACTTTATCCATTTCAAATAAAACAATATTGGTAAATTTCCACACAGTATAAAAACACAGTAAAAAAACACCACCCTTGATAATGGCATTACGTGCCGAAACCTTGGTCGGTGGCGTATTTTAACTGTGTTTTTATAATATACTGTGTGGAAATTTACCAATATTGTTTTATTTGAAATGATTTTATGTTCCTTTACTTTCGACAATGCGCTTTTACGAATCTTCTGATTCTTTAGGGATATGAATATTCGTATTTATTAACATCTAGAAAACCTCGAGGGCATTGCCAATCACCATTGACTTACTGAGCATGATGCATTAATACCTTAGGAGTGAAATGTAGTCCCAATATATATGAACTAATTTCCAAACCTCCCCGCGGGGTAACGCTTTTCGACCATTTGACTACAGAGCTGGCCGCAATATTTTGCCGCAAATAAGGACAACAATGCAAGACGACAGCAGAATGAAAAATAACCTCACTAAACATTGTAGGGAAAACTTCTTCGGGCTAACGAGGAGAAAGATAAATTTGCTCGAATTATTTTCCAAAGCTCACTTCTACTTCACACCATGCAATTTACTCAGTAGTTTTATATGCATTAGTATTGAGCTGGAATACTTACTATAACCACACTCCTGAAATAAATACGTTTTGCCTCCAGGAGTGCATAGTTTTGCATATTCATTACTAAGAATAGTCGAGGTATTATTTAGATTAACACACGACAAACCGTAAGGCTAAAGAGACAGCAGTTAATAGAAATATTTAGTGCATGCAAGACGTCCGGGGAGCGTGGTGGCCTAGTGGGTAGAGCGTTTGGCTACTTGGGTTCAAATCCAGGTTAAGCCTTTGGACGCCCCTGAACAAAAACATCCTCGGAGTGCGAGGTTGTGCAGGGAAAGGAACTGGTCCCCCTACCCTGAATGTGTGGACTTTACACGCCTATGTGGCTTCATCCGGGGTGAACTCTACCCTCAACTATCCATACCAACCTTCAGGTTGAATCACTGAGTGAGTGAGCAAGACTTCCAAGGCATCGTGGTCATCGCTCTTGTATTCTTAGTAAAATATTAAAATTTTCAAAGGAGAACGACGCCTCTATCAGATACCAAGCATCATTTGGAAACACTTTATAGATGCATTTGGAAATAAAGTGATTCTTACCTGTTCGTTGTGGGTTCCTAATGGTGGTAGCTGAAAATAAAAAAGAAAAGTTTCGTCAAATACTTTGCAGAAAAACTTATACCTAGGTACATAACAAATATAATGATTAATCGTCTATTATAGAAATGACTGTTTGGAATTAGGTTTGCTCCTTTAACACAGGTAACTGGTAGTGTAAAAACAGTTCTATAAGATTACGAGCTTTGTGAAAATAGGAAAATTAAAATAATTTTCTTAACTTTTTAAAAATTGTATTGTTATTATTAAAGAAACCGGGGAAAAAAGGCTTAAAAGAAAAAATAAAAGTAATTTTGGAGATTTATACATAAGTACAATTTAATTAAGAAAATGCAACAACCTTGCCTAAGTATAATGCAACAACCTTGAATCAAGTTCCTTGTTTGATTTCTCGCAACTGAGTGAGAAAGAACATTCGCAGGAATTCAGAGTGGCCGACAATGTCAGGGATGCGTCGAATTCACTTGCGGCTCTTTTCACATAAGAACTTTATTCGAAATCGAACTGTATGTCACGAAATTAATCCATAATTTGAAAAAATATTGATTATTCAGAAGTTATAATGCGAGCGTACTTACGTACTTGGTAATTACAAAAGGGGAACCTGCTAAACTAACAGAAGGGTAATACATTTGATTTAGATTTTTACGTTACATGAATTTGCAAAAACTTCTCCAACCATGATTTCCTGCGAGTAAGTTCTACAGCATGTATATTTCTCATTCTCTATGTGTTTGAGATAAGATTTATCCTTTTTTTACTAAGTTTATCGTATTCAGACTATATTTAACACAGTAAATATATTTCGGGGATTAATCGTTACATTTTGGATCAAGGCCCAACGTTTCTTCACTTACTTTTTCTCCAGGGAGTGTGACTTATATTATCCCTTGAGAACGTTACCAGCATATGGTCGCGAAACGTAGGGCCATTACACATCTCCACGCGGTGATTTCCCGATAATGTGTTATTACTTCGATGACCCGAGAAATATGTCTACTATTTCTATACCATGCCTCAATCTTCTGCAATACTTATTATTATATAAAAACTAGTCGAAGTACGACAGCCAAAAAAAATTCGATGACCACCTTCGGTTCTTGAAATAGGTACTTTGATTTTGCACTAAGAGCAAACAATTTTTTTGCCACAATTTTGATTAAATTTCGAGTATTCATGATGGCAAAGGACTTTGACCTCCCATTCTGTATTCCTTCTCTCTTCCGAACTATGTTTACATTTAGATGTCTTGGTGGAACAGCTGAAACGCCAGAAAAGACTAAAGAAAAACAAATGGCTGAACGGGAAAAGGGAGGGACGGAGCCGACACTTGTGTTCTCCGACGACGATTTGTCGCAAGCCAAACAAATGAAACGAGGAGCGCAAACATACGAGACCAACAGCGCGCACATTTGAGAATCAGAAATGGGAGCGACTCTTCCGGCGGAGAATTTCATTATTCCACGTGCATTTTTCTGGACCAATCGGCGACTGCCCCCTCCGCTCTTCGAGAAACATACTGTTCTCGCCACAATCAAAATCTCTTGGGTCAGCAATGCGAGGGGGCGGGGCGGAAAAAGAGCAGAGGAGATTGAGAAACGCCACTCGGGGAAAGAAAAAGGGGCTCCACATTGTCTCCTGTATGGGCGTCAGAATGGGCGCTGGAAGGCTGGCGGCAAAAAACACTTCTTGGATATTGCAAATTCTCGATAGTTTTCTTCGGTCGGAATGGAAGAGGGGGCCTCCGAAATGGGTCCTCATCTTGATGAAGAAGCAGTAGAGATGACAAAGACGAAGGAGAAGGGGAAGTGTGCAGAATTGGGCAGCCAAAGGGGCGTCTTCCCAGAAAATGGCCCAATGAATCATTAATACGACTTTCTCTATCAGGCTTCGCTCAGCAAACGGCGTATTAAAACTGTCGAGAATGGCCTAAATGGGCAAAGGAGAACTTTATGCGGTAAATAACAGTTTCCTCCAAATGGAAATGTGCGTAACAAAATAATTTTCCAAAAACGCAAAATCCGCATTTGTTGAATTTCTTTGTCCACCAAAAGCATTCTTGTTTAAATCAATAACTGAAAAGAACGTCCAAATTGACAAATATGATTTTTTCGGTAAATAACAGTTTCTTCCAAATGAAACTGTCCGTACTAGAATCTGAACTTCGTATTCATAGGATTTCCCGGTGAAAATTACCATTTTAAGTACTCTTGATTCACTTCTCTCTGCATGTCCATGTATGCATTTTGTCTTACTTCAAACAATCTGAAGTTACAATTTTTTTCTCATTGTTCCTGCTTGTACAGCACTCAACCCTCAATCGCAGTCCTCAGAGCACCTCTTCATCTTTCTTGCTTTCTATAATATCCTCAAGAAACTTCACGTCGAGTTTTGAGAACACCGAGACAAGTCACGGCAATACATTTACGGAGTCATCCGCAAGTGCACATAAGTGCGAAGTTCAACAGAGTAAAAATCATTCGTATTGACCAAGACACGAACCCGGATCTGTCTCATACTGAGGACGCCTCGGTAGCTTAACCATCTAAAGCAATCGGCGCTATAACGAGGGATCCGGGATCGAGCCGCGGCCAAGGCGAATGATTTTTCCTTGGTGGAACTTTGCACGAATATCATGTCTTAATATACCGTTCCCAAAATGTCTCAATTGTATTTTCTTTCTCAATCAAATGTTTACCATCTTATACTCCACACCTATTAAGCTTACCATCTACTTCTGTCACTGCTATTAAAATATTTTAATATTCTAGTAAATTTACTTTCAAGTAAATTTACTAGAATAAATACCTGCCCACCAAAATAACCCGACCCCACCCACCACATAAATGTCTTAATAAAATAGTCCTCCATTGCATTTTCCCTCCAAAGCAAGCATATCCACGGGCCAAAATGAAAAAAAAATATGTGCTCCGTCGTATTTGATAGCCCGATAGACCTCTGTGGATAGGGACTGGGGAATCGGAATTGGGAGAGTATGGAAACAAGCGATTTGCGGGGATGAAATAGTAGGGGGTGTGCTGCATATGGTAATAAAAATGCAGAGTAAACGAGTGCATTTTTCCTTCCCACCATCCCCTGCCAATCGAAGGGTTCAGCCCGGAGCTCAATCCCACCAAAAAACACACTCCCACCTCCGTATCAACCGTCTCTTGGAGACACTTCCGAGACATTCCCGGGGGAATAAATTGAAATGGAAGACGGAGGAGTCAGAGAGGGTGAGGAAGTAAGGTCAGGAAGGAGGGGATGTGTGTTTGGGTGCAGAGGGCTTGAGAGGGTGAGGGCGCGAGGCAGATTTACAAGCTCGCATGTCGAAAGAAATGGGCTCATTCAAGGTGGGGAGGGATTGTACCATAGAGGGCTGAGACCTCATATTTCAGGTTGAGAAGGTTATGGCTCCGATGAAGCATCGTCCGACGAAAATTAGCATTTCGTAAGAATCAGAGAAAGGTCGACACTTCATTCAATTTTAGAATGGAAAACATTAACTTCTGGATAAGAACTAAGATATTACAATTTTCCACAGATAAAGTTTTAATCGACCCGGGTTTCCATGCACTGCATCATCATCAGGTACATATATTTGGAAATCAAGGTATATATATACAAGAGGAGGAGGTTAGGAAAGTGGAGGGAGGGAGTGGGGAAGGGGAAAAATTTCAAGGGGGAGAGGGAGTTTTATTTACACAAGAAAAACTTTAACATTTGAATTTTGAAAAAACATAAGTTCGTTGAGGTGATGTCCCGCGCAAAAAGGAGGAATCAGGCGTGATGTTGTGGGATATGAACATAATAAGAACTAAGATATTACAATTACCTTCTTGAATTCACCAAAACATTTATTAAAACCAGACCCGGGTTTCGACGCAAAAAGTAACCTTCACATTGACGTTATACGCGGAAAATCGGGTAGTGTTTTTGTAAATTTCAGTGGAATCCCAAAGTTACTCTTTTTCATTCTAATATGAATCGATTCCATAATTTGAAAATCGTTTCAATTCTTAAAAATTGCACATTTATTTTGTTTAATGCTGACCCAGGTTTCGACTACACTCTATCATCATCAATGATCATGATGATTGAATAAAAGTATTGAAAAATGTTTACAAAGTGAAATTATTTTAAAATCGCAAATAAGGTTCCACCAAGTCAAGCCTTATAATTTCATAAGTAGGTATTATTTTCCATAATGTTACGCCCAAACTACAAACTACAAAGTAACTTCATTTCATTATTAATTCCATTATTTCCGCGATTAAAATTCACAGAAAAGCATGATGCATTTCACGAAGTTGTTAGAAAGACAACGCAAAAAAAACGAGTTTTAAAAAGTACACTTGAATTTGGCGGAATTTCAAGAAGATGGGAAGAAGGCAAAAAAAATAATATCACGTAGTTCCTTCACTACTCTGCATCTTATTTTAATAGAAATATCTAAATGAAAATAAAGCCTTGACACACCCGTTGTAAACTCCATGCACCATACCATACCTAATAACATGTAATAAACCTCTAATATAATGTCTGCGATCAACCCGCATTTGTTCAATTTTATTGATTGGCTGACTCATCACCGTAAAAAGATGAAATCTTACGACGTAATATCAACGAAGGACAATTGAACCTTATATTGTGTAGGCAGCCAGTTCAAATGTTCTGTTTACTCACCCAAAGCAGTAGGTAATTATACAAAAAAACTGACACGTAAAAATTTAATGTTTCTCAGCAAGTATAGACCGCAAATAACTAACAAAAAATTGTGTTTTATACTACGTTACGCGACCATTTTTAGTAAAGGTTTTGTTGAGTGGAAAGCCTTCCGCGAACAGAAACAGACTTCACTCGCTTTCGTTATCTTTTCTTTTTATTCCATTTCAAAGAAATTCGGCAGATAATGGTGTTTTAAAGCACCTTTCATTGCCCAGAAAAAAAGACAGAGTATAAAGCACGAATACAACAGCCCTTAAGTAGGCGCACCTCACTTTGTGACGTGAGTGGGCGCATGGGGTCTTTTAATACCCCATGCGGAATTGTTTATAACTTCGCCAAATTTGTTTATTTTACATTGCTATATTTTACGATAGATACTGAATGTTGGATAATTCGACTTGCGTACCTTTAATTTTTTCCTATTATTTCTTCCTGAAAAGGTCAAATTCGAAAGCAATTTTTGTTATAAAATATTGCGTTTGCTACACCCATGGGGTCTTTAAAGACCCCACGCGCCTACTTAAGGGTTAAAATCTCCTCTAACCTACCCCACATTGAAAAGCTCTGAGATATTTCCCAATAAAATTAATACATTTGAGATGGTAATTTAATGGTAGCAGCGTCCACGGAGATGCTATTAAGGTAATAATAACATTTCACTACGAAACTATCGCAGCAAACAAGATAACATTCGGTTCATACCGTCAGAAGGAGATAAAAAACGTTCCGAGTGAGTAGGCCACCATTGAGGGACTGACAACGGTGACTAGCAGGTACTGGGTGCGAAGATATGTTGGTCGGTGGGAGCGATGGCGGAGGAGCGTCAGGAAATGAGAGAATGAAAAAAAGGTATCATCTCTGTCAGGGTGGGAAGTTGAGGAGCCGTAAAAGACCACTTGGTCGCGCAATTCGATCTTCTTTTATTCTCCCCCTAAGAGGAATCCTCGAGATTGATTCGTTTTACGGCCGCACATGTGTCTCCGTCGAACGCTTCGCACAACATCTCCCCTTGCACACGCGGGAATGATTAAACTTGGAAAGACTCGGCGGAAGGATGAGCGCTATGCTGTCGATGTGTTGGAAAGATGGGAACATGAGCGGTATCAGAGACAGTGGATGTGACAGATCGAGGACTAAGAAGGAGGGCAATATTCGATGACATCTCACAGGCAATCACTCCCCGCAAGGCGCAAGCAATGAAACGAAAAATATGGTAGCATATCTACAAGTGACACAAAAACAACGAAATGGTGAACAACAAACGCTAACAAATCATCGAGGGCCGGAAGCGGTAGACTGGTTGGTTGGCCTGGCAACTCATTTATATTGTAAAAAGTATGTTCTGGAAAGGAATACATTACCTACCTCCATAAATAGCTATATTTTCACTATCATGACATAAATCATTTTGTGCCTAAAAGCTGATATATCTTTCCATACAAAAAATAAAAGCTGACAGCAGCCGATATCACCCAAAATTGATGGGACACGAACCCCTACTTTATCATTGGTTTTTCAAAGCATTCGAAACATATAAGGCGGTGATACAAAATTTAAATAGTCGGTGCACCTAAAAAACAGAGTCACTAAAACTTGAAAGATCCATCGAACAAACACAACCAAATAAATATTTATGATAACATATTTGACCACTTATCCATACCTTATGCCTTACCAAGGGTATATTGAACATATGCTAAAACTGAAACGAAGTCTTTAGAAATTTTCGCGTTCCAGCAAGACGTAGGTATCGTTGAGCCATCAAAATTCTCACCACGCAGCAACACTCGAAAGTCCCCACAAGGAGTCAGGAACCACTGCGGAGAACTACGATACAAGTATGATTACTGAAACCGGGGGATACTTCACAGGCAGCAGACGAAGCGGTGCCGGTCAAAATGGAACATTTGGAGCGAAATTATGATCAGCATTGGTCAGTTCAAGCAATGGGAAAGGTGAAGGTTTTTCTAATGATCACAGTCAGATGAAAATTTAGCTTGATGACACAGGCAGCATAGTACTCGAGCGCTACAGGGGCTCGTAGACAATAAAGAGAAAGGAAATAAGAGATCACGCGCCAAGGTTATCGTTTCGCTGGTTTATTTCTCTTTAGCCCTGGAAAAGTGGAAAAATCTGTGCTAATATCCGTCCAAAACTAGATTTAAATTTCCTGACGATCCCATGGAAAGGCTCCATGATTCAATGGTCCAGTGATTCTATTCACCGAAGAATATTTCTTTATGCCAATAGTTTCGCACGCTCTGAAACATACAATATTAATCAGAATAATTCCAGAAATCAGTCTAAGGCCTAAATAGATTGTTTTAATCGAAAATGATTTCTTCCCGTGGTCATTCTTTGTCCCGCTAAATACAGTGAAAAGCGCTTGGATGACGCCCACTTTTAACTAAGCACTACGTAATCAGAGGAGGATCATACGACGACCGACGAGGACCGACCTTTGCCGCATCCCCTTGGAAGCCGGCACTGACTGGTAACTTTGGCATAGAAACTCGTAATCCGCTCCATTCACCACTTCATAACATTGCCATTTATAACACGGAATCAACCATAGTAGCATATTGACATGTGAATAAATACTGACCTTTTCAAGCTTTTTTACAACGGCCGTAAAATTGCAGCACACAAGACCTATTCGAGGTTGACGGTTAAAATAATTCGAGTTCATCCAGAGCCATCAGCGTTTATTCATACATTTCGGGCGAAAAGAAGACCCCAAGGTCACTTCCTCCATTTGACCCTCGTCCAGGATAATAACTGCACTGTGCAGCATAGTATGAAAATCACAAAACTAAAAGAATGTTTTATACCTCACAACAGTAGGTTCCATGGGGCAATTAACATATGCAGGGAGAAACCCAAACCAAAGTACCAAACCGACTTTACACAATGTTCACAAGTAAACGCATTTGGTGAAAATTTTGGAATAGTAAATGAGGTGAAGTTCACAGAAGGAAAGCTTGCGACAAACTAAAAATTGCATCTGTTTTAAAAGAAATAAAAATAAATACAATTTAATGGAATAATATTATTTTGGCAAGAATTCGTGGCTGAATAAACTAGGTGGAATCACTTCATCACTATTTGAGGTGCATTATTTCCCAAGATTTCTAAAACTTAAAGGAAAAAAGATATATAGGGTCTCGATTTCGTTCATGACAGGTTTTATCCTACAATTATTTTTATTTTTCCAAATATGGATGGAATCGGAAACCCTGGGCACGCCCAAGGAATGAAACCACGAGAGCACCGAGGCATTGAACCAATTCCTGACAAAAAAAATGACAAACGAAACAGAAAGACCGTCACTCGGGTTGTGAGCGCCAATACCGTCTCCTAACTCGGGAGTGCAATATATACATGGAGTAGGTATACCATATGTATATGGATACTCTTTGTGGCCGGGATATTGTCACCACCTGGGGCAATGCTAACACGAGACGTGTGCAGAATATGCATGTATTTATGTGCGCGCACTTAGTAGCATTCCTCCTATACTTGCTTCCTTGTCCTAACAGCAACCTTTCTGACGCAATTTTACCCTCCAACCTCTGGCCGAAATATTCCGTCCTATGGCGGAAGGTGTCGGGGGTCGTTTCGACACATTATTCCCCAACTTTGTGAGCCAATTCCAATATGTATATAAAAGCAAATGGAAGGCGCAAACGAAAACCAAGCCGATGACTCGCACCCTTGGATCGCGCATGGATACGGGGGGATTGGCCGGGAGAAACAATTGAAGATCTGCGGAGATTGCCGGCACGCTCGGCAGGGATCGTAAAACTCAGATCTGGAAATAAAAACGATCTTTTACGATCGGAGTCATGAGCGAGCCAGCCCTGTGACGCCGAATTATCCCGGGAGAGAGAGAGGGGAAGTGGGGAAGGATACATCGCTCGAGGGGTGGAAGGTGTAAGCCGGGGAGTTAAGGGAAGGAGGGGGAGGACAAGAGGTGTTTCTGGGCAAGGCATAGGGGGGGGGGGGGGAAGGAGACGGAATCGTAAGAGCAAGTGAGTCACAGCGGCGTTGCAGAAAAGATCCGGGATCCGGTGGACTCAATCAACCAGAAACCCAATGCAAGTACAGCCTAACTAGTAGAATTCAAGGATTGAAATCAATATAATAACAAAGGGTATCCTACCATATTAATGCTATATCCAGGGAGAGTCCCGCCAATAATTCCCCACCGCGGGCAGTCATTGTTAACGCTCACTTGATCTCACTATCTACCAGATCCTTAAACTATGGATTTACTACGCCAAGCCATTTATGTCTCAACGCCTAATCCCTATAAAATTATGGTTGCTTGCAAATAGATGATCATTATTTAACATAATGGCACGTGAAGAATAGATTTTTGCCCAACCCTAGCATAAATTTTCCCTTTCTGTGGTTATATTTTATTTTTCTACATTTAAATATCTATTTACTCTAACAATTAATGTTTCTCTTACCTTCTGCCTTTTGTTTGCCGTCCTAATTTCTCTCTTTCCTCTTTCATCCCCTTTTGGGCTAATCTAGCCCGATCACCACATTTCCTTCCCGCTATCACTCCCTTCAATACTCCCAACAAATAAGTATAAATAGTTATGAAAAACACGTAACCAAATAAAGGTCTGCATGGAAATAATATAACCTGAAGTTAGCGTTCAAGAGTCCACCAAGGTGGACAATTGCTTCCGAGGACCACTAAACATGCTTCTGCGCATGCTACACCAAATACCGTTTCGAACGTAATGATGCTTACTAAATATAAGCATACCTATTCCAAATTGAAAGTCGATACTGTAAAGTCAGCTGTAGAAGTAACAATCAGCTGAGTCTGCCACTGAGTAGGACACGTACTTCTTTAATGGCGATTGGGTTGGTGTGATAGCTAAAGTGCCGGCTCCCCATCCAGGTGGCCCGCGTTCGAATACCGGCAGTGAAGGAGATTTTTCAATGGAATCCCGATCCCTGATTCGAAGCAATGTGAGCAAGACTCCGCAGTACTCCGTCCGTCGGCAGGGACGTTAAATTGTGGTTTCTTTGACGCCTTTCGTTCAACGTAGGCTAATGCCAACGCCAGGGTTCTATCCGCCCTTCCTTCACTCCCCAGTGTACTCCTATCCTCAACAACGAAACCCACCCGTCCTTAATGGTGCAAATGACCGAAGTTTTCCGTAGCCTCCCCCAAAAACCAACCAACGAATTTGAGGCAGCGAAAATTACTTCACTTTGACTAGGACTCAGATCCAGTTCCTCGAATAAGTTCTACTTAACATATTGGAACTCCTCCATAATATGGTAACAATAAATAACATAATTTATCCACATAAATATTATTTTTCTCAGCCTAGGTCAACTATGAAGCTGTACAGTATTAGAAAATGATGCTATTATATCACAGCGAACACTAGTTCGTAAAAAAATTTAAAATACAAGAGGTTAACCTAAGCTATTGATAGAGGCTAACTAAGTTTATTGTTGTTTCACTACGAATTCGTGCCAAGCTGCGAAGCTACCAAGTTCTGCGATAAATTAAATACGCCGATGAGGCTGAGGGTGCATTGACGTCGGTACGAGCGCATCAGTCAGTCACGGACACTCTTCGGCCGGATATCGCTGCCGGGCCATTGGGTAAGAAGATGATGGGACGAGCTGCTGCAGTGGGGTTGGTGGTTGGGGGAAGGATAAAGAACGGAGGAAGGACTTATAAGGGTCTGGGAATGGGGAATGAAATGAAATTCCGCAGGGAAACAAAAGCACCGTGGAGGCACAAGTAAGAGTTTGAGAGGGTAGGAGAGGTTGGTGCGCCATTGAGCGGGCATGTGGGGGGGACGGGGGATGGCAAAAGGGGGATGATGGTGCGGCCGATGGGAGGAGGGAGGGTGATAATAAGGGTGAAAAAGAGAGAGACGGGGGTTGCAGGGCACGCGGGGGGAGATCGGGGGTAAAATTGTCAAGGGGTCATTCGGCCGGAGTTGCTGGAGAAGGCCTAGCAGGACAGGCAGTCGGCGTATTCCCTACCAATGTGCCCCTGGGAGTCGGCGAACTCCAAGGGGCACATTGGTAGGGCTAAGAGATGCACTGATGCAACGACTTCTATACATGTGATACGTCAGTGATGCCGCATAGTGATTTTGACCGCCAAGGATATTCATTCAAGTATTCTACCAGCTGATTGGTAGGTTCTTGGACAGTCCCCATTCTGTATCCCGACCTCATAGACATTGTCTTGCTTTCCCTCCTAAGGATGGCCCGTCATTAGATCCCTCTTCAATTCTTCGTATCTTCTACCTCCTCTTATTTCGTCCAGAATTCCTATCCTCCTCCTTCCTCTTCCACGCTTCCCCAGTGTTCTCCCCTCCATCACTCTTTTCAACATGCCCTCTCCTCTCAAAACCTCCTCCATCCATCTCTTTTGCCTTCTCCGAACTTCTGCCACAAGCTTCCTCTCCTCTCCGACCATATCCAGTACCTCCTCGTTCGTCTTCCTCGCCACCCAGCTCACCTTCTCCATCCTTCTCCAAACCCACATCTCAAACGCCTCAAGTCTACGCACATCCTCCCTTCGCAATGACCAAGTTTACGACCCATATAGCGCCACGCTCCATATCAGAGTTTTCACCAGCCTCTTCTTTACGTCTCTTCTCAGACCCCCCCTCATCAATTTCCTTCTCTTCGAAAATGCTTTTCTTTATATAAGGATGCCAAGGATATAAGATATATAAAACTACGATATTAACCATCCAGAGTATACGATATATAAATTCAACAGATTCAGGTGAGATATCGTGGAAGTTCTTCATAATATAAGAGCAACAATTGCACGTTTCCACAAATTGCTTTGGTGCGTACAACGCGTTTCGGCTCACAGAGCCATCATCAGGTACAAAACAAAGTTACAAGGGTGTACATCACATGTCTTTTCAGAGGAGGGGGGTAGGGGAGGAAGCTATAGGAGGGGGGGAAGGAGGAGGTAGTGACGGAAAAAACCTGGGAGAAATCAGGAAAAACCAAGAGAGGAATGGACAAAATGGACAAAACCGTGAGGGAAAGGCCAAGAAACGGCAAATGGGGAGAAAAATCGAAGGGGGAGGGGGGGGGGAACTATTTCACAGCTATTCTCTCTTTCACTCGTGTGTGATAAACCTAGGAAATGGTGTCAATTATTGTTTGTGGGTGATCTTTCTATTTAGCCTGCTCGTAAATTTTCGAAAGATAAATCCAATGTTTCCTTGTATAATCCTACTACCCTGGGAAAAATCCTAAGTAGCAATAAAGATAAAATAGATCCCCTCCTTCAATCTGGCATTTATAAAACAAATTGTGACTCTTGTGATAAATATTACATCGGCCAGATAGGTAGAAACTTCAACACCAGAACTAAAGAACACAAAAGGTGTAGGAAAAACTGTGATGAAACATCTCTTTTAGCCAAGCACCTGATACAAACTTCTCATTCCTGCAGATTCCAACCTGAAATTCTCCACTTTTGAAAATAAAGGCACAAGATTGGGCGTTTTAGAATCCCTTGAAATTATACAATCAGAAGTGTTTGTCTTTTAAATGAACAAGTGTTTCTCCTCTCCTCAAGATCCCCCTTCCTAAAAGAAACGGCAATATTCCCACTCACCCTCCCCCCAACTGACTCCCTTCCCCTTGATGGTTTTTGCCCATCAACACTCCCAGGCCCTCCACCCTTAACCGGGTGGTGCCCACCTAGTGATGGAAAAATGTCGGTCAAAATCGATTTTTCGAGCAATCGATTTTTAATCGAAATGAAAAACTCGACTTTTCAACAAAAATCGAAATTTGAACCAAAAGATCGATTAATCGAAAAATCGACGGTTCTTTTTTGAAAAAAAATACAGTTGGTACAAAAAAATATTTATTATTCATTCGAAAAACGCTCATAATAAACATTTGAAAAGTATAAAAAATCCCTAAAAATGTACTTAGAATACATTCTTGAATTATTTGTAGTAAAAATTTACAAATGCACGCACATTAAAGTGTGGGGATCACCGCTTGGAACCATTCGGCTTCACTAAAATTTTTAAGAAAGTTCAACTGATTGAGATGCTTTCTTGATGATCTAGGGCGTGCCTTTCCAATTTTACCGGCTTTACAGAAAAGTCTTTCACATGGGATGGATGACGTTATCATAAACAGCACTCTGATCGCGAAACGGTACGAAATGGTCAAGATCGAAGTTGAAAAATCGAGTTTGGATCGAAACTCGTAGATCATGGCTCGATCTCGATTTCCTCGATCTTTGACGATAAAAACTCGATTTTTTATTTTAATCGAAATCGATTTTTCCATCACTATGCCCACCTTGCACCTTATCCCTTCCGATAAAACCCTTTCCCATTCATACCCCCTTTCCCAATTACTCTCGGGTGCATTATTCCCCCTCATTTCCCTGGCCCCGCTTCCCTCCGTTCTAATGACATGCCTATTCCTTGCCTTCCCCCCCCCTCCCCTTCGATTTACCCCCATTTGCCGTTTCTTTGCCTTTCCCTCACGGTTAAGTCCTCCCCCCACCTTTCCTCCCTTGGTTTTTCCTGATTTCTCCCAGGTTTTTTCCATCACTACCTCCTCGTCCCCCCCATCTCCTCTAGTTTCCTCCCCCTACCCCCCCCCCTCCTCTGAAAATATATATATGTACACTCTTGTAACTTTGTCTTGTATCTGATGATGGCTCTGTGAGCCGAAACGCGTGGTACGCATTAAAGCAATTTGTGGAAAAGTGCAATCGTTTCTCTTATATTATACAATATATCGCACTTCGTCATTAATTCAATGAGGTTATCTACCGGTTAAGGTAGGTTTCAATAAAAGTCAGTAAAAATCCTCTAGATATTTACATGTGTGATCTTTGTTCAACTCATCTACATCTACCAAATACCCTGCAAGCCACCTCAGGGGTGTGTGGCAGGGGGTGAGTAATCACCAACATGCATTAAACTATACCCTAGAGTTAGTGTAACTACGACTAATTATGCATTAGCATAAATCGCTAATGCTTGTCACGAGGCGAAGCCTCACAAGCATGCAACACTACACTACAGATATTATCACAATGGAGAGGGTCCGTTAATATATATGTATTTTACAACTACACAAATGGACAGAGACTCAAGACATATGTGGAAAACATGCAAGGCGTGCTGTTAGTATGTACTAGGTAACATAAGGATTCAAGTATTAGGAGTACTACTACTACTAAGAGCTACACTACCTAACGAAAAACCTAGATAAAAGTCTCATTGGCAGCTGTTATGGTCCCTTATCGTTCGTGGGAAAAATGACATTTTAAATCTGTCCGTTCTGCAGTCTAGTTCCCTAATTTTATTCACATGATCTGATCTACCGTAGTATGTCGAATTTTGTAAAATGTTATCAACGTCGTCAGAGTATGCGTCTCTATCTCATGTACTCAGTATGCGTCCTAAACCTCTTCACCCCGTCCATAAAACCTATTCTTTTTCTTCCCCTTCCCCACTTACCCAGCATCCTCTCCTCTATCATGGCCTTCAGCAACCCTTCGTCCCTCATAAATTTTTCCAGCCACCTACTTTGCCTCTTCCTGATCTCATCCAGGCGTTTCCCTTCCTCGCCCCCCTTACCATGAACTTCCTCGTTTGTCTTTCTTTCCGTCCATCGCACCTTCTCTACCCTCATCCACACCCACATCTCGAACGCCTGCAGCCTATTATGAACTTCCTTTCCCAGAGTCCACGTTTCTACCCCATGCAACGCTACATTCCATATTTAACTCTCTGCTAACCTCTATATTGCATAAAATTCGATACACTGCGATACGTGATGAATCGCGAGATAAGTAATGCAATACGTAACATGATGTTTTGCGATATTTGCGAAGAAATGCGATGCGGGATGTAAAGCGATATGCGATGCCATGTGATGCAAAGCTATATTCAATGTAATGGGATTAATTGCGACATTTGATTTGACGAAATGCTATGCGGTATGCGATATAATGTGTTATATGCGATACACCGCATCTATTGCGATGTAAAATTAAGATCGCAATGCGATATGAAAATCTGAGCATCGAACGGCTTTAAAAAGGAGCAGAGCACAGTGTGAATACATGGAAAGGAGAGTGAGTGGGAAGTGGGTTCAGAACGGTAAACTAGGGGATGAAAAAGGGTGAGAGGGATAGAGAGAGAGGAGTATGTGGTTTCGTAAATGGAGGGGGACGAAGCCTTGCAATAAGGTATGGGCGAAAAGGAGGGCACATATTACTTTCCTGGGCCGGGGGTAGCCCGGGAAAAGAGAGTTCCAAGTGGAAAGTTCCAAGTGCAAAAGGAAGCGGTTGCCATTCATTCCGTAGCTGCATTTACGCCCGGCCCTGCAAGCAGCCGCAAGGGTATACGGTAGGAGGAGCTCGGAGAAATATATAGCGTCGTCTCTTACATGTCCTTTTCGTCTGCTCTTCAGCTGAAATTTGGGACTGAGACAATGCACTCCGCATTGTGGGAGGATTAAATTTTCTAATAATCTTAAAGTTGCGTATTACCTTCGAGTTACTAGTGCTTCTCATGCTAGTCTTTGTCGTAGTTCCGTAATTTTTGTGGTCCACTCGTAGTTTAAAAAAATACGGATTTCTTTTATTCTTTTAGTTAGCGTATTAAATATTAGTGTGCTGAGTACCAAATTAGGCGTGCTTGAGATGAGTTCAAGCTAGGGAGGAGGGTATCTCTCTTTCCAGGTTAAATCTACAGCATTTTCTAATTCTTTTTTTTAACGAGATTAATTTCCTCAGAATCAGTATTGAAGCATAAAAATACTTATTCTAGCTTGAGCATAATCAAATAAGAGTTAGGTTAGTCTTAAATACACTGATTATAACGCAATGAAGAAGAGTTATTAACATGAAATCTCGTCAAAGAGCCGTTGGCTTCGAAATATTGGTCATCTTGGGCCACCCTCCTTATATCTATCAGTCTATTTAAAAATAGCTTTAATCAAACTAATTCAATTATGGCGAAGAACATAATAACCTCATATATCAACTGCATCTCATAAAGCATTATTACAGTAATCAAGAAGCTAAAAAGGGGAAATCATTTTCACGTCTACTGATGTTTTGATACAACTTACTGGATATTTATTTATTTATTTTCCATCACCACCGAAAACAGCACTCATTGGCATTTACATCGGGGTATTAACAGTATTAACAATGGACGATCACACACAACCATGCCCTGGGAATTGAAAAATCCTCCCCAGGCGGGATTCGAACCCGCGACCTTTGGGTTAGCAGGCTAGGACGTTACGACGCCGCCACCGAGGCCGGCGATATTGATAAATATAGCCAAATCCCAGTAGATGTGTCTAGTCACACTCAGCAACGCATTTACATTGAAAACGGGTGAGATAGTGACATTCAACGCTATCGTAATGCAGCGATGGAAATGGGGAAAGGGAAATGAAAGATGGGAAAGACGCCATGCACTCATCGATGGTCGTGGTAGAACTCAGGGAGGGATGAAGAGGAGTGAGTAGAGTGGGTTAAGTAAGACGCGTAGCACTGGAAACCTTAGGGGTGTAAGCTCGGCCCAATTCACATCAAGTGAAAGAACTTAATTTGTTTACCAGACAACTTTTACTCGTATTTCATCCACACCAATATTGATACACGTGCCATGCCTGCCTCTTTTCGACAGAAGAAAATTTTTGGTATGATTTCAAGCAAGAGTTCGTCAGAGGATTAAATTTTCACACGGTTTGGCTAAATTTTCGATGGCGCCGCCACCTTCGTCAGACTCGGAGAAGAGAATGAGGGGCTGGTTCCCCGGTCTCTCCACTGACAAAGTGCCTCGTCAATATCACTCCTCCAACTTCTTCCAGGTCTTCCTCTCTTTATTCCCCCGATGGGTATCCTTTCTAAAATTCACTTTGGCCATCTTGAGTCGTGCATCTTTTTAACGTGGCCTAACCATAATAGTTGTTTCTTCTCGATCTCCTCTATTATGTCGGTGGTCATATTCATATTTCTTCTAATTGTTTCACTTCAGATATTTTCTAGTTGGTATCTTCTGCAACTTCACCTAAAGAAGTCCATTTCGGTTGGCATACGTTTTTTTCGATTCTTCTTAATTGCTTACGATATTCAGGTTTCGTATGTGGTTAAACTTCGGATGATACTTATATATACTCTTTTCTTTTGTTAAAAGTGTGTATATCATTTGGGTGAAATAAACTTTATTCTATTCTCTATTCTTCGTCTCCTCCGTAATTGTTTTCTCCCAAAAACTGGAGTTTAATTAACTAATTGTCTTTGTTCTTTTGTTGATACGTTTTTCATTTCATCAATGCTACTTCATTGTTTGTTTAGTATTGCTCCAAAGTATTTACATGTAGCTACTCCTCCTATGGTTAAATTACCTAGCTCTATTTTCTTGCTTTCCGCTTCCCACTACCATATATTATGATTTTTCAAAATTTATTGGAAGACCTACAGTTTCATATTCCTCGACAGATTTCCTCATTGGCATGGTGGGACTGGAAAATCTCGCTGCTCTCCACTGTGAAATGGCATTGCAGGGAAAAGTGAGTTGTTCCTTGGAAGTACAGGAATATTTTATCTTAGGAGTGCAAGATGAGGGTGGAAGGAAAACGAAGAGAATAGTACCGTGGACCGAAATAATGACGCACGAAGAATTCCTTGCCATGGTCGGTGAGGAAAGTCTAGCTGTTCTCCGCAGTAAAAAAGGCATTTTGTGGAAAAGTAATTCGTACCTTTCAATGCTATGGTTCTTTTTATATTCAGACATGAGATATCCCAAGGAATCGGTAAAACGAAGAAATTTAACGCTAGTAGTCAGGGCGGGAAGCGTAAACGAAAGTACCTACATCAGAGATTAGCAAGAAATAGAAAATGCCAAAAGAGTAGTGTTAGGGGAATGACTCCTTGCACTCTGCAAAAGACGCCAGGCGGGGGTAGTTTTTCATCCCCGGACCGGGGATAGCTCGGGATAAGTGAGACACGGGCGCGAGGAAGGAAACGGGAGGGATTTTTTCTTTTATGGAAGGACCGGGAGAGGTGAAGGGAGGCAGAGTGGGGTTGTGAAAGGAATACGATGCGCCCGCCCTGGGGGAAACGGAATTCGTTCGCAAGGGGTTTGCGTGCGTGTGTCAGAGGAGAAGGTGAACATTGCGAGGAATACAGGAGAAGGGGAGAAAGAATAGAATCTTTGAGGGCGGAGGCTGGCGAAAGAGGAAGGGAGAAAGATAAGGAGGGAATACAGGGGCGAAAATAAGGGTCTTGGGGGAATGGGAGGAGAGGTTCCGGAGCGAAACCGCTGAGGTAGGTGGTGGTGGTGGAGGCCGGGAAATGAAACCGAAGGGATAACAACAGCGCGGCCTTGCTATTCTCGGGCAATCGACACTGCGGGGGAAAGCATGAGAGCTGAGGACATAAGCCCGAGGGAAAGTCGGGACCCTTACAAAAGGGGTTGTGATCCTTTGGGCTCATTTCAGCGGTGAAAACAAAAGATGGGAACGTCGAAAACCGATAGCTTTAAGCGTTCATTCCTTATAAGTTTATTCTAATTTGTGTGTAGTGTATAGTGGTGAAAACACACACTCTGCCACACACCCTTGAGGAGCTGTGCAGAGTATTATGTAGATATTAGTGTACTGCAATTTTCTCCGCGCACAAAATTCACGAACTTCATTTTTTTACAAAGAAAATTTTTAAAATATACTTAAAACGCCTTAATGCTCACATAAAAACTTGAGTCTCCAAAGCACGCCTGTCCCTTCCATTACGACTCAATTACCTGTTCCTTCTATTTCCATTTATAACAAGTCTCAATATCAATTATTAATACGGTGATCTACTGATCAAGTTATGTTCAAATAGAAGACAGTAAACTCCTTTAAACTTTTACAGGTCCAAGCCCCAATCTCCATACGCAATTTCTTTCTCCACCTCAATGAACATACGTACCACCTCTCTTCATCCAGTACATTAAGCCTATTTCCTTTTTTCCTCGTCCCCGCTTACCAAACATCCTCCCCTCCATTACGGTCTTTAGAATCCATTTTCCCCTTAACACCTGTTCCAACCACCTAATTCGCATCTCCCTTATCTCCTCCAGTTTCTCTACGTTTCCTCTCCTCACCCACCTCGCACCTCCTGGTTTCTATTGCTTTCCGACCACCGCATTTTCTCGATTTTACTTCCACACACACACATCTCAAACGGCAAATAAATATTAAAAATCAATCGCGACAACGGACAGCCTAGCCTTACACCGCGACTAATAACTGCCCACCTTGGTTCTTCTTCACCTGTGCAGCCTGCCGTACAATATTCGTACGAATCTTCTTTCTCTGCAATCTACCCTATTTTCATGAGAATATTCAATAGTTTTCTCCAATTTACTCTCTTAAATGCCTTTCCTAAATCAACTAAACACTCCCGATACTCTTTTCTTATCATTACCGCACAAAAACAGGGTAGTATGGTTGCAATTTGCTTAAGTATTCGTGCTACCGTTATTCACCGACTGTTTCCTTAGAAATGTTTTTCAAATTAGTATCATTCGTTCAGTTTTCTGAACCGACTCATTTTACGTTGAAGTAAAAAAAAGAAATTAGCCAAAAAAATGTTTTTAAGAAAAGTTTTAATGGTGAGTTTTTGGAAATATTTGTAATCAGAGAACGAATTTTCAACCATTCTGATTGCCACACAGGAGAGAAATGTGGAAAAGATATTTAAAATTAGTGTTTATAGACCGTTTTCGTGGTTAGGGATTAATTGGCAACAAATGCAGTACCTACATCATAATGGGTTGCAGGGTAGAATGTAAATGTAGACATGGGAAAAAAACATGACTGAAATAGTAAAATTTATTGAACGCTAAATTCTAGGAATTTATAGTGCCACGTTAGCGCGGTTTCTCGAGCATTGGCATCTCACGCGTAAGTTCCAACTAAAAATCCTGATACGGTGAACAAAACCTACGGAATCCTCGATAAAATAATTTTACGTAAGTGGTAAGTTTGCATTGACTAAAAATGAACTATTTAACAACGATGGGTTTCTACTGTAATAACTAATAACTCAACACATTACACTATTTCACTTTTCAACTGGGCGAACTTCGTCCCAACTAGAATTATTACAGATCTTCTGTGGCCATCTATTCTGATATTATTCAACAACGTTTCCATAGTACCTAAGTATAAAAATAAAATATGATGTTCTCAGTGTTACACATATGATATATAACATGGTACAACTAGTTTTTCATGACTTTGCTTAAATTTGAAACATTCATCTGATAGCGGCTGAGCATGACTAACTAAATTTGAGATTAAGGGCACTGATTTCACCTTAATCTTTTGCTGAAAAGGATATATGTTAAGGAAATAAAAGTTATCAATAGGGATAAACACATCAAAAACCAAAGTTTGTGAGATGATTAAAATCCTTTCCTTCTCAGCCAAAGCATTAATAAAGCAACAAATAGTTGTTTTCCTCAGCCTGACATATACGCTTTTAGCATCAAAGACTGCATCCAAGCTGTCATTTCCAGTGGGAGAGGGAACAATTTAAGAGGAAACGCCACAAAGAACTTTGATTGGCTTTGAATAGGAAACCATCACAAAAAGCTCCTTTCAGATTCATTCATTCGTTAATTCCACTTCCTGTTTCTAAAGAAAATTATTCAAAGGAGGTAAATTATCTTTTGCTCCAAAGAGATTCTCACACCGCTTTGCTTTTCGAGAAGTTATTTCCTTTCATTCGATTTGGTATGAATGGAATCAATATTATTAAGAAAGCATGCTAAATTTACTATTTTACCGAAGCCTTTTCTACTATTGTCTCTTTGGAAGACAATTTTACTCAGAAAACTACATTCAATTTTCGTCCAATTGGTTTCAGGCTTCTTTTTTCTTTTCCACTTGACCACATATATTGAGTCAAAATCATCGTCGGAGTTAGGATTCCGCGATGTCTCTTGATCCGTTGATAAAAACGGCTGGTGTTCTAAGACCCCCCACCACACGCCTATTATGGCGGTTTGCGGGGTAGTATGTAGATGTAGGTGATGAAAAAAATCCTGTAACTATTGAAGGAATCAGATAAATCATGCATTGGGTCTTATGAACAATTGGACGAATGTAACTACAGCAAAGGGGGCATACAAAGATAGGATAGTATGGAAGAAATTATTGTTAAAGCTAGATTCCTAGGCCTAACACCGATAGTTAAGCGCTTTTGAGTGTACCTACCTCAAATAGAATGAAACGATGAGTTAATATTTACGGTATTTATGAAAGCAGCTCACGCATAAACTATTTTGACCTGTTTTTGAAATCTCGGGTAAAATATTTTCTGGACATGAAAACCAATGTTAATACTTTTTCACATCGATAACTCTCACGTCAACAAACCGAAAGTTTAATGTAAAATATAAAACCCAACATTTCAGTTAGCATAAAGATTAACTAAAAGCTAAGTCATCTTGCAGTTATCGCTAACCAGATATTAGAAAACTGGACCCTTGTGTTCAACCGGTCAGGGTATGTTTTCAAGGCACTTTCTCATGAGATTTCCTTTTCTCTTAACACCCTTGTTACTGTCGCACTACATCCTTATTTGACCTCTCCCATCAGCTCAGCATATTTTCCACCTGTTTTTATAACACTTAAAAAGCCCTATCCCATTCCTGCCTCCTTCCCGTTCCCCAAGCATTATCTCTTCCAGCACCGCTTCCAGCTTATCTTCCTTTCGGTACACACATTTCATTTTTCTTCCATACACCCACGTATAAAAAGCCTAGTCTTGTCTAGCCTACTCTTTCCATGGTCCAAGTTCCGCTTGAGTAGAGAGCCCCTGATCAATCTTCTAAATACTCTGTTACGAATGCCTTTACCAAGGATCAATGACTTAAGTTCTCCGACGAAGGTACAGCAAAAAGAAAAGACTATTTCGATCAAATTTCGCAAGTTCATGTATCATTTGTAGGAAAATAATTGTGCAGAGTTAAAATGCTATAGTTCTACGAGGGTGAGTCAAAGAAAAAGCTTAAATATTTTAAAGAGCTACTATATATTGTGCACAAATGTGACGAATATTTTAGCATAATGTTTAAACTCGCTACACTTTTACTCAATGGTATTCTGCTGTTTTCACTCGCGATGGCTTTAAACTGCTTCAATGTCATCTGGAGTCGCAACTCTATGTACCCGTGCCAGACGAGGTGAATATTCCGCTGAAGCCACAGCAATTGAACACTTCCCACTCCACTTTTTACTTTCTGATGTGACAAATATGCATCACCATACTGAAACTTCATTCTTCAACAACTTTCAATAAGTCTCTTTCAATAGCCTTTCCGAATAGCAGAACAATGTTCTAATTTGTTGCTAGTGTCAAGTGGGGCAGCCTTATTTATATTGGTCCTGTGACTGTCTTCGCGCATCTGTAGCTCTAGATCGATCTATTTCAACATAGACCTTTAAGTGAGTCTGCACTATGCTGACATCTGATGGTAATTTTGCACGCAGTAGCTTACCAACTTACAGAGTAACGGTAAGATATATCGATTTTTTAAAGCAAATTTAAGATTTTAATTTGACTCACCCACGTATACCCTTTGCATCATTCAGAAGCTATTATTAAATCTTAACGAGAAGTTCAGTGATTGGTAGCGGTACCACAGTTTGGAATTGGCATGACGATAATCAAAGACTAAGGATAACGGAGAAACATCATTTTCCCTTCAAACGATGTCAACATCCTTATTCGTACATAAGGGAGACAGATTCTGAATCGGCAGGTATTTACGGATATAGAACGGAAACCAAGTTCCGGGACAATATTTTTGCCGCTTTGCTCATTTCTTCGTTTCCCCTCCACGAAGAAGGAAAAAAAGACCGGGGGGAGTCTTCAGAATAACGCCCCCGCCCCCCAATTCCCCCTCTACGGCCCCATCCCCCGCTGATTTCCATTTCGTTTCTGCCGAGGCAAACATTTCCGCATGAGAGAGAGAAAGAGTGCGGAGGATGGAGGCGAATGGAAGGAAGGAAAAAAATACAAGTGCGATAAATCAGTTCCCACGCCCGCCTTGTGTGAAGCAAGAATAAAGCGATGGCCAAGTGTAGTAAGAAGAATGCAATGGAAAGAAATAACATCGCACAAAGGGAAGTGAAGCCTGATGAAGTACGCTGAGACAGTGTTACGTTCAGATGCGTAGATACTAAGTAAGAAAGTAAAGAGTAACAGAGGGAAAAGAAAAGAATCCCGTGCGTCTACGTATTACGGTAGTTTGATCGTGATAGTTCCCTAGTCATAACGGAAGCCACAGTTAACGTTTATTTTTTAATTTAAGCCTCTGTAAGAAGAATGAAGTAAATATTGTAATATTAATGGCGTAAAAATATGACAAAATATATGCATATATGACAAAAGTTATCAGCAGTTAGATAAATATAACCACATAAGTCTCTAACTTCACTCATTCCATAATGTCGACATTTCACAAAGCACCTCGCCCTACCATCGAGTCACTTCATTTTTTCACGCCTTATGGAAAAATCGCCTTCACTAGAGAAGTTTTTTTGCGATTCTTTAAATACGGTATTTGATTAATTTTTGTAAATAATTCAGAAAACATATAAACTACACACCGTTAGTTTTTTGAAAAAATATACGGGGTCATACCGGTCTTTCGAGTTGAATAAAATTCTTCCTATTGTCACAGGATTATAAAACGATACATTACAACATTCATTAAGCACAGTTTTCTGCAAATTGTAAGATAATTTACCAACAAATGGAAATTTTACCCAGCGATTTGGGAGGGATCTATTGACAGGCAGGGATGTAAGTAGCTGTATAGCTTTTCATTGGCAACAACGGTGTAGTAACCAGTATGTACAATTTTCATCAAACCCATTCCGACATGCCAAGGCCTTTATTGTATTCAACTCCTCACTGAATTTTTCCACGGATAAAGGTATATTAACTAATATGTGCATCATGGATCTAAAAGCAGCAAGTTTGTGAGTGTGGAGAATCATTTGACTCTTTTCTTCAACATTCTTCAACTTCAACATTGAAAACGTCCACACCGACCTAACTTCCAAGGATTGGAATGAGGTCTTCTCTGCTGCGCCTATTAACACTAAACTTTAAATATTTAACAGGAACCTTATTGACTGCATGAATTTCCATGCGCCTATACGTAAAGAAATCCCTAAACGGTATTTTCCCCCTTGGCTAACTGGGGACATTAAGAGCAAAATTCATGAGAGAAATAAACTTCGCCGCATTTTTGTGCGCACAAGAAATCCGATGTTCCACCAACACTTCAAGAAATTAATAAATGAAATAAAACAGCTAATCACCGATTCCAAACGGCGACATATTGCTGAGTCTCTTATCTTGTTTTTCCGATACAAATAGCATGTGGCGAGAAATTCGAAAACAAGGAATAATTCATAAACGGGATGACCCCGTTATATCTGATGTTACAATTGATAAAATAAATGATTACTTCATCTTATCAGCTACTGGTAACCTTAGCGCCCACGATCATCCGTCTAACGACACACAGACCTCTTCCTCTGTCACATGCATACCATTTAATAATGAAATGTTTCATTTTGGTTATATTCTCCCCGAAGTAGTAAACAAAATATTGTTCCATTCGAAATCTCACTCGACAGGCTACGATGAAATATCTTAATTCATGCTTAAGAAATCCCACCCTGTCATTCTGCCGATTATTTTAGAAATATTCAATTATTCTCTCCAGTACTCTCAGTTTCCCACGGTATGGAAATCGTCGCTGGTTAGACCTATAAATAAGGTAAAATACCAACGAAAACATCTGATTATAGGCCTATTTCTATCTTGTGCACCATCTCCAAATGCCTCGAGCGCATTGTTTATGATCAAACCCTAAAATATATGTTGTCTAAAGATTTGATGGACCCATATCAATCTGGATTTCGCCGAGGCTTTAGTACACAAACTGCCGATCAAAATAACAAATGACATTCGCAAGGCCATTGATGAAAATATGGTGACTATTTTTGTTATGCTTGACTTCAGCAAAGCATTTGACCGTGTTGATCACCACCTTCTCACACGAAAAATGAGGGAGCTCAACTTTTCCACGGGGGTATTAAATTGGTTCCATTCCTATCTTTCAGGTCGCAGACAGGCCGTCAAGAACTCGACTGGGAATATTTCTAACTTACGGTATGTACCGAGTGGGGTACCTCAAGGATCCGTTCTCGGTCAGTTGTTTTCCCTGCATGTATTAGATCTCCCAAAGAACCTGATGTTTTGTAAATATATGTCTACGCGGAAGATCTCCAAATTTATTTACGCTTCACCAAGTGACTTCAATACCACAATAGGAAAAATTAACATTGAACTTGGGGCTATATCTCACTGGGCCGAAAGGAATTCCTTTATTCCTAATACAAACAAGAGTAAATCAATGGTTTTTGGTAGTAAAGTATTCATAAACAAAATGGATTTCAACAATGTTCCGAAAGTTAATGGTTAGGAACAGTGCAGCGCCTTTCTCCAATACTGTTAATAACTTGGGGGTTAATCTTTCTCCCACACCATCTTGGAGTTATCATGTTGATTGTACATTTAAAAAAGCCTCAAGAGTTCTTTACCTATTGAAGGTCCATAGGAACTTTCTAACAGAAAAAATTAGAACACTATTGATATCGACTCTGATATTCCCTCTTATTGATTATTGTTGCCTAGTGTGGCCAGATCTTACCAATGTATTGAATACTAAAATTCAAAGGAATATAATTGTATGCATCAGATTTATATTCAACCTGCGTAAAGACGAAAACATTACTCCCTATCTCAATCAACTGAGGTGGTTAAAGGTACAAAACAGAAGAAAATACTTCTTGGGAGTTTTTTATACAAACATTTTGAAAGCAAAAATCCTCATTATATGTTAAAAATGTTTAATAAGAAACCTCAGAACCTGATTCACTTCACAAGATCGAATCCAGACCTTTTCTATTTCCCCAGTCATCATACCGCCAACTTTCATAACTCGTTCCAAATAACTTCAACAAAATTTTGGAACTCCCTCCCTATATTGTTGAAACAAAGTTCATCAGCTACCTCCTTTAAAACCAAATTATACGAACATTTAATGCAACAACAGAAAACTTGAAGCTGGGTATCTAAATCTTACACCTATATTTAATTATTTAGGTAAAACAAATATGTAAAAATGTGCACTAAAGTCAATCAAAATTATGTATGTAATCAATTAACCAAAAATATGTATGTTAAATGGCATTGGCCAATACTGACTTGTAATCTTGTTGTATTTTATTTACACTCTGTACAGATTTTGTAAAAATCGAGCATATATTTGCCTTAATTGTACCTGGTCTTACAGGGCATGCTATAGATCAATACAATTTGTATCTAATCTAATCAATTGCGTACCCTAATGAAATTTTGAGCTCTTTTTCGCCATTATATGAATATATTCACGGTTATAATCCACCACTGCGCCAAATTACAGATCCTAGAGGAATATGCGACAATGATGCGTCCCTGCGTCATACGGAAAGAGTTAACACACTTATGGGTGAAACGCAATAAAACGTGCCTTCATCAAGAATCCAACGCTGCTTTCAGAAAGAAAATGGAAGGTATAAGTAGATTTTCCTGGTGCGGTGACTGCCATATAGGCTTTAGATGACGAAGGCTCAGTTCGAAAGTCGGTAGTGACGGAGGTTTAGTGGAAAGGTATCGATCCACTTCTTGTAGCATGAGCAGCACTTCAAGTGAAGTACCCTGTCCGTCAGATGGGACGCCAGGCTGTGGACCTCTTGACGCCTTTCTTTTTCAGGAGGCTAATTCACACGAACTCCCTTTCATTCGCTATAAGTGAACCCACCCTATGATGGAGCACTAAAGCCCCTTTTACGCAGCCCAACCAATGACTCTTTGACAATGATCTTCGTCAATGTTCATTTTTCTCCTCTGAGCACGACGGCAGCTATGATGGACTCCAGCTTTACAAATGGAATAGTTGGGTATTGAAAAACAGCGATTTATAAATGCAATGCAAGAGCGAAATTGTATCAAGAAAGTTTAGATTAAGGTAAATAAGAAAAGTTCGATAGAAACTCTGGAGTTAAAGTCAATTCAAGTTAAATAAGTCCGTGAATAAGAAGTCAGGATACATTCATACATCTTGTTCAAGATTTAATGAAAGCATTTAGTAAAAGATCAACTATTATGAAAGGGGTTTAACTCCCAATCCTCGTTAGCAGATATGACCTCAGCTATCGATTTCATACCCTCATCAAAAGCATTGCACCTAAACATGTAAATCACTAGCTCCAGGCTGCTTAAAAATTTTGAAATCGCTATTATAATACCTTTTGTCTTTAAAGAAAAACTAGGATAAGAAATAACTACTTAGAATGTGAGAAGAACGTATCCACTGCCGTGTAAGCAATGGAAAAAGAAGAATCACTAAGGCATAATAATAATAAGGTATAATAATATTTTAAAGGGTCACTGTTTCACAACACGCCAGAGTTTTTGAGAGTATTGCATTTTACCGTCCAACCTTTTTTATCTAGTATTAAAGTGATTTGTCGGTGAGTGTGTGATTGTGTGTTTTTACCACTTCTTTTTACTTTGAGTGATTCCACTTTCCTATATTTCCTCCTTCTAGATCACGTCTAGATACATTGCCTTTCCTATTTTTTGCATCTCATATCTTAACTTGCCTTCCTCACTTTCCGGGCCCAAGTGAGATCACGACATTTCGGATTCTTCTTATTTCTATTTTTGAAAACTTTACAAAATAATCATTCGCACGTCCATCCCAGGAATTAGGCATCTAATTCGCGGTGTTATCTCATACTCTCATATGAGTAATAATTGTATGCATGTATGAGAGTAAAATGTACCTCTCAAACAATTTTGATGACACACCGTTATTTAAGGGCTCAAGGTTGTGTGAAATCCAGTGGGCTAGGTCTCGTCTTCGGGAAAATTCGCATAAGGTCAGAGTTTGATCCCAGAACATGCATCCAGGGCAAATTATTAAAAGCATAGGAATTAATCGAGACTTCAAGGTAGAGTATTTTATTTTACGTCTATGAAATACGATGTTATACACTTAAGGCGATGAGACTTGGAGGACCAGAGAAATGAGCGACTTTGATGGACGTGCGGCATGGTTCACAGAAACGCTCCAAAAATTATTTCCTCAGCACGTATGTTTTTATTTCAAGAGTTCGCTAAAACAAAAATCACAATCCGATCAAGCATCGGTATCCAGATATGTTTTTATTAGCTGTATAAATTCTACCACACAGGGTATATACTATATACTGATAGGCCGTACCGATGCTGCTCATCCTTCTTATCTACATCTACATACTACCCCGCAAACCGCCTCAATAGACGTGTGGCGGGGGGTGTTAGGACACCAGCCGTTTACATATAAAAAGGAAACGCTCTAATGAAATTATGCCTAGCATTTATTGAAGTCTCTTATTGTTCGGGGGAAAAACGAATTCCCATACCTATCCGTTCGGCAAAATATCTCTCTTAATTTATCGTTTCTGTCGGACCTGGAAATATAGTGGGGTTCTAATATGATTTTCTACGTGTTGCTCTGAAAGATATCTATTCTCAATTTTTCAAGCAATCTAAGCCTAGCGCGCAGCCTCCGAGTCTCTAGCGGCTCCCAGCCTAATTCGCTTAACATCTGTGTAACGCTGTCTGTACGCCCGTAGCAGTTTTTGACGAATCGCGCAGCTTTCCTTCGTATTTTATTAAGTTCTCGGACTAAGTCTTTCTGCACCGGATCCCATATGCTCGCTGCATATTCAAGGTGTGGCCGGACGAGTGCGAAATAGCACCTCTCTTTTACTTTTTCATCCGAAATGTAATTGACTGTCTCAGATCACAATCAACCCCACTACACTTCCAAAATATCATAATTCCGTTTAACATGACGCATTCTCTACCTCACTATTCATCTCTTCCTTAGCCCTGGCTACTATGAAATGCACACATTAAAGCCTCATAAAAACGCTACACGTCGATAGTAAGACCGAGGTAGGCAGGCTGCCAACGCGTTGTCCTGACAGCCCAAATTAGAGAGTTAGGATTTCTGATCTGACATGGGTATTGTATTTTTATAAAGGTCTAGGTTACATTAATTATGGGGTAAGATATAATTATGGCAGATAGAGCACCTTAAAATCCGAGCCCCAAGTCTAAATCTAATCCTACAAGCTGATATTACTCGCGCAATGAATTGTAGCGCACTGGCGTATAAACCCTCCTTAGAAATCACTTCACGTTTTCCATCCTACACGTTTAGGTGGATTTGAGGTCTCGCTTTCTCGGTACGTACAACCGGAGGTCTTTTATAATGTATCTTCAAGTATCAAATGACGCTTGAATAGGGTTATATGCATACAGATCTAACCAGCGAGAGAAGATAAGAGAATACGTGATAGGTCGACTGCCAAGAAGAGTCGGAGATAGTTTCTTCCAGAAGCACTCTCTTTCAAGAAGCAATACAAGCACAGGAGTTGAAGCTAAATTAGACGCTGGGAAGAGAGAGGCAGTTTTTACCCCATGTTTTTCCATCATGCTTTAACCTATATGTTTTTCCTTGATCCATGAATACGATAAGTATAAAAGATAGAAGCATGAAATAAAAGCATTACAACCTTTTGGATACTGCATAGTACACTTGATTAAGGGTAATAATAATGTCATCGAAAATGACCAAGTGAAAGCAACACTAAAATTACAGATACAGGAAAAGAAACAATGTGAAATAATTTCGCAAAACAAACCTTGACCACATTCATGAGTTTCCTGACGCGCAGCTGTTATATATTTAGAGTTTTAAAAGTATTATTAATATTTCACACGATATTTAATCCTCATTGTCAGTAAACTCATATTAATAGAAGGTCAATTATGAATTAAGGTGGGTCTACTATCTAAGCAATATAAATGGTCATGTATTCATATAAAATTGGAGTATGAGACAACTATAAAGAAACAAAAATCTACTAATGAATTTTGAAGAAAGGATTTGCTATGCATAAATTTTCGAAGCGCACTTCATTAATAATATAAACGTGAATTTACGCAATATACTAATATAACATCAACTATAAGTGAATGAAAGCCTGACAATGTGGCCTTAAAAATTCGCAGTTACCATTGTAGATAATTTATACATACATTTGCAGTTACCACTAAATATAATACATGTTTCACAATCGATGAGTGTACAGTTGAGTATTTTCAAACAATGATAAATTCTGAGTACATCTTAGAGTAGATCTTCTGAGTACAATGAAGAATTCGGATGGTGGGGAGTTGTGAAAATTCACTAGAGAATTAGGAGGGGAGGAAAATTGTCCATTTTGGATAGTGCTTAGGTTGACGAAATAGATGAAGCATTGATGAAAGAATTAAATTAAGTAAAAATGAGTGTACTGTCGGAATGAAGGAAGCAATACGCGCGAAGTGCTTTCACAAATGCCTCAAAACGATCCAAGATGATTTCTCATGCACAATGTTCAAAGACCATACCATACTAGGTATGATAAATACATGATATCTATGACAAATGAGCTAGGTGGCTCACAAAATAAGGGTTCGGTATATATTTTGCACAAATTATGCCGTTAACAACAGCATCTTCTTGGATCGGGGAAAAGCAAAGTAGACAAAGAGGGAAGAGAATGAGATTACAGAGGTGACCACTCGCACAAAGGGAATAAAAAATTAAGAGCACAAGAAAAGAGGGGAAAGGAAAACTGTGGAAGAGCATGGGTAATTGACTGAAAATAACACTAAAAAGCGAGTTCACATTGAAAAGATGTTATTCAGCTCAAGGGCACCAACATTTAACGAGCCAATGGAATTAAGACAAAAGCTGCGCAAATACTTTGATCGTCTCGAACCACTGGGATTTGAGAATGAGTTCATGATTTAATTTAGGACTATTTCCCAGAAAGTAATCATGCATTCGTGCAGTCATTCAAGCAACTTTATTCTTAGTAAGACACAGTTATGGCTGTACATTTTCCCACAAATAATACCACACAACTTCGAAACTACCTTTAAGGCTGTTTCACACTAGCCACTTAACTGCAGAGTCTCACATATGGATGGACGTACAGTGAACATTACCTAACGTAAAGCGAACAACTGCTAGAATGACTGTGACTGCTAATACATGAACGAGAGTTGTAAAGAAATAGTACCTGCTGTAATTCAGTTCCTGCATTACAACAATTTTTTATGCATCAAACTGCGCAATGATGTGCCTTGTGTAAAATGGCCATAACACAAACGAATGCACTGGGGATGACTAAAAAGGAGAAATAAAAATAAACAATATGTTCAACAGCTGTCTCCGCAGGCGCGAACGGAATACAACATAGATAAAAGAAAAAAAAGTAGATGGAGTCATGACGCATAAAAACGAAGCTGGCTTTAGGCAAATAATTATTCAAATTATATGGATACTGCGAGAATGTTGACCATGAATTTATTGAGGCACTTATTGCGTTACTTTTCCGGATATTCGCAAAAAAATAGAAGCTGTTTTCCGTCGGCACGGCTGCACAATCCAGGGAGGTACTAAGCAACGAGGAAGCTCTGAGTCATAGATCGCGTCAGTGTAGGCGTTTAGATTGTGTACTTCAATTATTTTTATAATTACAGGAAATTAATCACTCACCATAGCATTGTTTTTTTCGTTTTGCAAAAAAAATTGAGTGTGAAGGCGTATACAGCGTGGAACAAATTTATCAAAATAAACACTCAAATGAATGTACGAATGTAGTTAATTATATAGCGTTCCAAATTTAGTTGACATGATGGCCCATATGGAGAGCGCTGTTGCCAAACTTCTACTCCAATTGCCTACATCTAAGTCACGTAGAAAACCATTTCCAACAACGCGTTAAAGCTAAGTAAGTTTTTTTAAGGAATAATATTTTCACATAGGGAAACCCTTAGATTTGCAGTTAGTATACCGCATAGCACTATGCCAATTTTTCCGCTGCTATAGGCAACATCGCACCTCCAATCTTATGGAGATTTACATAGGAAACCAATCTCAATATGAGTCCATACTGTCAGCTAAATGTGGAACGCTCTATAACAACAAGTTTTTCAAAAATTTATATCATTAATAGCCAGATTTTAAAATGTCTGGTTAAGTTCAAGCGTACGATGGCGCAGCCTTTACGTTAACTTGACGTTAGCATGAGTCTTGTGTATTACATCAGACGCTTATAATGTTGACGGGATCGATTGCAGTATGTTATAGCAATGGTTTACATGCCGATAAAATATTAAACAAGATATTATAAAACCGGACCTAAATGTAATTAATGCTTCTTACAATTGAATACATTAAAACAAAAAATTCGAATACGGTCATGACCAAACAAAAATCTCGCTCACTCTACCATGAGAAAATCACATGCATAGGGCAAGTCAAAAAGAGGGGGAAGAAAAATAAACAAGAACGTGTACCGTAAGTGGTCTCCGCTGGCGCGAAGAGAGTACAAGGTGCGGAAGAACCCACGAGGAGACATGAGGCGAAAGGACAATAGAAACAAGGGGGAATAAGAATTCATGAAGCGAAAAAAAACGGGGAAGAGTTTCCTTGGCGAGAAGGAAGGGAAGAAGGAAAGAAGAGATGGGGAGTGGAGAGATCGAGGCAAGAAGATTGCGCGTGGCGGAGCGAATGAAAAGGGAAAAGCTGAAGGCGAAGGAGAATGAAAAAGGAGGCGTTGTTGGAAAAGGGCAAAAGCGGAAGAGGGAAGGACGCCCTCTCAGGGCCAAAAGACGGGGCAGAAAAAAGGAGGGAGGAAAAAATATATACGCAGTTTGAGTAGAAATATGGAAAAGAGGAAGAGAGACACTGGGAGATGGAGAATAAAAGAAAAGGAAACCAACCCAAGGCGATCCTAAGTCTTCCCCGAATTAATTCCGTTTTTCTTTTACTTCAAACGAGACCTTGCAAGTACCACAAAAATAAAGAGGTAGAAACAGAGATGGAAAGTGAAATTGAAAGTTTTCCACTTCTGTAGCTGCGAGTAAAAATGTCGATTGAACTAATTTTCAAAATCAAAAGGAAAGCATGCGTCGCTACGTGCCGCCATCTCTAAGCACATTTTTTTCAAGACAAAGAAATCATCTACACTCAGAAAAGAGACTGGCTGAGGCATCCTGTAATTGATGAATTACATAAGGCTATTCCGAACACCAGCTCGGATCGATACAACACCGAAGGTGTTTGGGTTTACCATTCATTTTCATGTAGATTTTGTGTCTACATCACAGTACCCACTGGTTTTTACAACACTCGTGAAGACTCTAGAGTATTCTAATTGGATGAGAGTGTCGGCTCGTTTGTTATCCGGGTGAGCCTTCTGGCAAGATGGTGATTGGCGGAAAATTCAATAATTAGGTTTCTAACTCTTTAGCGCTGTTTGTTTCTGACTTCTCTCGCATCGACCTTGAACAAAACATTGCCATGGCTTGGATAAATAATGAAAATATTTCGTCAAAATGGAGTGATTTTTGGCGGATTTGATAACGGCAATGGAGGTTATCTTCTATGGAAGAAGTTCACTATACATATTGAACATATGAATATACTTTACTTCCTATTTAACATCTATGATTTCCCGTGATCAGAACAGAAGAAGTTGGAGCATAGGACGAGTTCAACTACGGAACTACGGTGCCGAATCCCCAATTGACGTTCGAGGAAATTTTACTTAATATATGTACTGAGTTGAACCCTTTGAAGGACGAATCGCAGCATGTAGTAATGAAAAATCCACTTTTATAATGATGGTTTGATCCTTCACATAAAGACAGACAGCAGTCATACCTGATTCCGGCTCTGAAGAAAGAACCAGGAGTAGTAAGATTCGCAGGGACAACTTACGTCAAATATTAGAAGGATATTTTAAATTCAAGTGTGACACCAAGGTTCAAGATCTATCCAACCACTAGTTCTCGGTTTGAAAGAGTGGCAAGATTGAATTGCCACAATTTTCGTTTCGTTATTCGGGGGAGACAACCCACGACTAAGGTATTGCGCGTCATTGAGATAGTTGGAGGGAAATATTATTTACCATAAATAAATAAATAATTTTATACACAAAGCAAATAAAATTCAATATATTTAGTCTCATTACAAATAAAAACATCTCATCCTTTTAATGATACAAAATTTCACCTGCTCTACACATAATTTTTTGGGATATTTGTAAAAAAAATAGAAGCCGTGTTCCATGGGAAATGGAGATGTTATTAAAATAATGAGAAGGTTTGGACATTCAAGTTACGTCATAAATGAAACGGGATGGTAAGTATGTTTTCTGAATTATTTTTAAGAATAGATTCATTACTCATCATGTTACTTCTAAAATTTGCAAAAAAAAACTTTCAGTTGTAATGGCATTTTCAGAGTGCGGCGTGAAAAAATTAGCCAAGTTAAGTGCTTTAACATGTGTATTTAGCTAATTGATAAGAAGTTCTGTCGCAAAAGAAAAAATGTTGGCGTCATAAACATTACCATATATTTTTTGACCTTATCACAACACCTTAAATTTCAAAATAAAATTTGAATACCTATTTGGCCTCTATAATGATTACGGAAAAATGTCACACAAGCTGCCTTAAGAACAGAGGGGTAAGTTATTAATGAAAGAATCATCTGGGGAGTGGTGGAAGGGTGGAGAGAAACCCGGCGCCGGCATTAGCTTTCTCTTAAGGAAAGGCACATAGGGGACCACGGTTTGACGTCCCATCCGACGGACGGAGTGTTGAACTAGAAGTGCTTTCGACATGGCACCCAAGTAGGGATCCGGATTCAACTGTATAATCTCCGTATTTCCTTTGTAATTTGGTTATTTCGAGAATTTAATCTTTCTGGGCAGTCCAAAAGGCTCGCGGCGTACTCGAAATGTGACCTAACTAGAGGTCTAACAAAGGTGGTAAAATTTGTTTTTTCTTCTTTCAGGAGAAAAAGGTCCTATAATTGTTAAATTATTTTTTTCTCTTTACCAACCTTTCGCATTTTATATATACACTTCTTCAGGGCTACAATGAAAACTAATGGTGCGAATTGTATATAAATTCAATAAGGTTTACAATTTTGATACATAATTATGTTCAAAAATATATACATGCAAATATGATTTTCCAAATTACCTCAGAGAAAGTTCTTTTTGAATGTTTTTATAATGATAACTTCGTTGCACTTTATAGTTTGTTTACGAATTGTAAACTGCCTTAAGATCAAATATCAAATTATAATAAATTTCACTTCATTTGGCGATGTCATTTTTTATTGCAGAGATTTTTGTTTTTTGTGATGTACACCATTTCTTTAAATTATCTTTTAGTTAAGTTAGGTTCTAAATCTATTATTTTTGCGAGTTGGAAATCAAATGTGTGGTTATTTTTTGATTGCATGATCTGCCAGAGCACATAATTGAATTTTGGATGTTATTGAAGTTTTATGCTGGGAGATTCTATTTTTCAGATATTGGGATGTTTGGCCTAAGCACATATTGTCACAATTATTGTTACATGGTATGGAATAAACGACGTTTATTTTCAGTTGCTTAGGAGTTCCAGATTTTAATTTGGAATACATGAGTTTGTGTTGTGTTTTATGGTTCCTATGTGCTATTTTACAATCCGAATTTTTAAAGACTCTTGCCATTTGTTCTGCTAGACCTTTTATATAAATAACTCCTCGATACTGATCTGTTGTAATGTTTGAGAGGCTAGTTGTTTCGATGGATTTTTGTTTCTGAGAAAATGACTTTTTATAAGAATAAATTATGGAGTGAATTAGAATTTCGGATAAAGGTGGTAAACAGGGCCCCCATAAGCAGAAAGTTTCGACGGTGACCAAGGACATAGAGGACAAGAAGTGCCAGTGCTAGTTCATTCCCACGCGAGTTCTTTTATCTCAGGAAAATTTGGCCCGTTCGCAGTGCTTGACCATCGGCTCTTGAGCCCTGCAATCGACTTAAGTCAGAGATTTGAACCCGATATCGAATAGCGGGGAACAAGTGCAGAAAGTGGGTCAACCCCCTTGGCGATCTGCTTGATAGTTCTTTTCTTGGTTTTTATGGAGTCCCTCCAAAAGAAGAAGAAGAAGAGAAGAGAAATGGGAAAGGAAAAAGAGAAACGGTTGAAAGCGAGAGAGTATGAAGATTAAATGGAAAGGGATGCGTACGTGGGTGGAGAAGGAGAAGAAAGGATTTTGACATCCTTTACGCAGAATGACTTCCGGTGTCGGTACCTTCCCATAAATAATACACTTTGTTGTTCTTTCATTTTTTGCTTAGTCAGGCTGGAAACGATCGAATTTCTTCTGCAAGGTACTTCATTAAATCTTGACGGCATTAGACACCCATCCACATATCTCCTAAGGAACGTAAACCAATTCACGCCATTAACAACTCATTACGTGTCGTATAATCGCTTTATAAGTGAAACTTATCTCGATTGACGCGGGGGACTTGTTATCCTTCCAAACTCGGTTTCGTCGCATGGCGACATAAGTAGACATCCTCACTCTAACTCATGTTTCGAAGACGCATTGCTAAGAGACTAGTGGGTGGGAAGGGAGTTGTTTTCCATCAATGGGTGGCAGTATATGGGATGAAGGAAGAGGGCTCCAAAAATTAAGGTCGTAGTATTCGCGGTGTGTAAGAATAATGGGTTTGCTGTTTAAGAAAGCGAAGAGGTTTAGGGTCGGGTACGAGTCATTTACAGGCATCGAAGAGGTTAGAGATTAGACTGCTACATGACCAAGCATTTCTATTAATGCCAGAAGGCGTAGTCTTGACTCCCTTCTCCTGGTAGTAAAGCATCCACCAAGCAGCAGGGATGGTTTCCTAGACCCAAGTAGCAAAGAAGCAGGTGTCATTATCTGTTCCCAATGTTTTTCATTTCCATTTTCAAATTTACTATATTTTGCTCATATTTTTTCCGTACGGTGCATTTAAACTTATCGATTGACATAGATTCTATAAGTGGACATTTTTTGTTTTCTTGGAGGAGTAAATCAGATTCCTCTCGATGATTTGTATGAATAAGGCTATTCCATTCTTCGGCGGACAGATTTTCCGAAATATTTATAGAAAACCTATATTTTAAGCAGAGAAAGTGCCAATGGAAAACGATAATTGCATAAAAATCAAACATTGATAACCATCAAGTCGTTCTCTTTCGGGGTAGGCATGGCCTAAATCTAAAATATTTAATTATTGGCGCAAGGCCTTGTCCTTGGCTCTAGTGGTGGGTTGCGGCAAGAGAATGTTGGATCTCTATGTAGTCCTTGTAGAGGGGATCTTAGAACCAGTAGATTAGGGAAACAGGGCCTAGGTTATTGCTAGATTCTTTGTTTCTCTTGTGATATATGGGAGCAAATAAAATAAATACTGAAGGGTGGAGCACCCTTTTGGTAACTTTCAGGGTAACAGGGTAACTGTCAGCAAAGAAATCTGCACGTGGTGCGATTACTGCTAAGGATGGCAACCTTGCGTACTCTGATTTACATTTCTGGCGACAGCGAAAAATATGACAATCAAATCAAGGAATATAGAATAAAGAACGTTGGGAAAATAAATAAACCTCGACAAGTCTGTTTAAGTAGTCGACGCCCCGGAGAAGTAGTACAAGAGATCTCAGATTGCTAGGGAAAGGGTTGGACCCAGCTGGAAAACGTGGGAATCACTCGAGGGATTGTCACTGCTGCGCCTGAGTAGCGACCCAAGATGACGAAAGTGAAGGAGGAGGCATGGCATGGAAGAAGAAAGAAGGCTAAGAAAGGGATGAAGAAAAAAATAATTTTCGAGCAGGAAGAGGAGTGGCAATGCGAAGTTGGACCGTTAAAGGCGTGGGCTGGGAAGGAGAGAGAGAGAGAGGCGATAAAAGGGTTGTCTAAAAGCGTTCCGGTGTACAAGGAGGGTCTCGGGTATTGGGAGAGGGGTGGGAAGAAATGAAAAAGGAACTAGGTATCGGTGGAAGGGTAGAGGAGACTGGTGTCGATGGGAGAGGGCAAAGCAATGGGAAAGGAGAGCAAGGGAGAGAGAGAGAGAAGCGAGCGGGTAAAACATACTGACATTGGAGAGGAAGAGAGAATGTTGAGTATATCAGTCCGCGTATCTGGAGCACTTTGGGAGGTGTTGAGTAACTAACTACTCGTAGCATATTGAAGGATTCTAGGCTTTCACAGCAAATAGATTGTGCATCACCTTCAGTCGGCCCCGGTGATGAAGGGTTTAAGTCCTTGCCTTCGAGTTTTATTTATAAAATTATTCACTTTATTGAAAAATATGAAACTTTCCACTTCTCCAGATTCGCTAAGATAGGTGTAATTTAATTTAAATATTTAACAAGTAGAGTACGCTAAAATTTGCAATTTTCTGCATTAGATATCATTGCATAACATATCCTCACATTACACATTTTATACTCGTTTATTCTTCCAGATAAACCGACCGTGGCTGCGTGGGCTCAAAGACTGCAAACTGGGAGAAAAGCAGGGAAGTGCGCGACTGAGAGTTGGGAATGGAGCCGAGCACATGACAGCTGATGGACCCGGATGCTGGGGAGGAGTGAATGGGAGGAGCGGACGAGAGCGCAAAGGATGATGGGAACGGGGACGAGCTAACCCGAGAGGGTGGGGAGAACTTTTGAAGAGGGAAGGAACACTGGGACTCCTTTCACTACTTGCTCCGCATCCAAGGGCGACCGTAGTAATTGTCCAGCTCAAATGGCCGCGGATTCGAAAGCATTTTTCCCCTCTCTGAACCTTCGCGATGAGTTCAGCTCGACGGTGACGATGACGAAAAACCATGTAGCGGTCTATGGAAGAGATTTGAACTCTCGTCAGTCTCCACACAAACACATCTTCCGCTTCACAAAAAAAAACAGAAAATATCCAACTAGCAAAGTCTGTCAGTATTTCATCGAAGTATCGAACTCTCTCGCATGTACATTGAAAAATTAGGGAAAATTCCCAGTTTAGTTCTGCTTCAGTTTCCATCTTTCTTGAACGATAAAAAATCTGCCGTGTCAAATCAAGTGTGCTAAAACAAATATCAAAGTGATTTGTCCGGGCGGAGAAATACACCCATGTCCCGTATCTGGCAAGAAGCAAATAAATATTATCTCCGAAGAAAGCGTTAATATTGATAGATTACAGTTCAAATAAAGATAGGATATAGAGTGAAGTTAAATGGGGAAAGGATGAAGAATCTTTGGAGAAAAGAGAAAATACATCAGAAATGCGATTCAATTAGATAATGCATATTATTGCGTGCTCAAACAGAATATTCGATAGAAAAAAATAGTAATGGATGGTGGAAAATCATTAAACAAAAGCATTGAGACACATAGGGAAGGCCTATCAACAGCCTTATTCTATTTGTGTCGTTATTCAATAGGAAACTAAGAGAAAGATTGCGAGTTTCATGTGATTCTTTGCAACGCTATTATCTAATTGAATGTATCAACCGAGGAGTGCATCATTGGATGCGAATAAATAAAAATACATATTACCACCTGGGAATTGCGATGCGGGCTTTCACCTCAATTTATCGTTTAGCACGGAGAAGAACTGGCTAATATGAATGAGATTATTGGCTAGTGAGAAGAAACTTGTAAAGGGATTGTAGGAGAAGGTAGAGTTGGTGTTCGGAGAAGGTAAAAACATACGACGAAATTCTGAAGACAAAAATACGAGGGTGTGCTATGAGCAAGCGAGTAAGGGAGAGAAACAAAGTAGGCTTTTTACATGGGATTTGAAGAAATGGAGGACGCAGGCAAGTGTAGAAGAAAATAATCGTGTAGAGTATGTACACGCAGGAAGTCTAAGAAAAACATGTATAAGTAGTACAAATGAAAATAAGGTAAAGCCCGTTTCACATGATGCATGATCCAGAAAAAGACCTAGTAACCTAGCCGGTGCTAGATATTGAGGACAGAATCCAGTATGATTGGCGCTGTCCTGGGAGGTTTCACACGATCATTGAACTTTTACGGGCATGGAAGAGGTATTTTCATTCATATCTTAACGCATTTCTAGTAAAATATTAAATTAACCAATCGATGACACCAGGACAACAAAACAGCAGTTGGGACATTTTTATTTATTGTTGATTTCGTAGCCTGAAAATTACCTTTAGTCAAAAGGAGGGAAATGGCGCTGATTTTAAGAAAGTGAAGATCGCACAGCGTCTATAAAAGGTAACGTGATTGATCGAAGGCTTCTAGGTGTTTCTGGGAGTTAGTAGCAAACTAGCACCAAATCAATTATAAAACAAGTAGCTCATTCAGTATGAAAAAGATCATGCTTGCCAGCCAGCATGTTGATTCTATATCAAACGATACTGGAAAGCTATCATGCTAAAGAGTATTCACGAACGTGTGCTGGATCAACAATCATGCGAAACAGGCTAAAAATGAGTAAGGTTCTAACGAGTCATCAACACTTATTCTGATTTATGGACCGTCTATGCTTGACATTAATGTAGCAAACGCTGGTGCTCTGATCAGTGGTAGATGCGGTTTGACATGCATAGCACATCTACGGCACAAGGAGACAGGCATTTAAATAGTGAGGAATATCCAATCCATACAATCGTGTACTCGAAAAACGGTACCGTTAAATGAGCGTACTTTACTTCTTAAGGGGATAGTTTGATATTTGCATCTAATTAATAAAAAAAGTTGCCTTGCACTCTCTGGGTCAATTACATGCATAATTACTGCTACATTTTAATAGTTGGAGTAGAATATACTATGTTATGAATATCGCAACGCCGCGGTGGCGCCGGATGCCGTCTTGATGATTTCTCCACTAATCCACAGCATGAGTGACACAGAATGAAACTATGAAGGCGACATAAGCTTTATTTGCGTCGTGTCACCATTTTCCTTCAATATCACATGGAATGAGAATTCTATGCAATGTTAACTACCCTCTTCGGGGAATAATTTTCATCACTGATAAAATAAATCAATAAATTTTAAGACGATTTTTTTGCCAAAATTTAAAAATAATTATTGTTGTATATTTTTTACTATTATCCACGAATATTTTTTCTTCAAAATATTGGCATCCTTTTTTTCCTTGAAAGATAAACTCTGAGAAGAGATGAAAAATACCGTGAGTCTACGGTAAGTAATCCTGACATGAAATACAAGACCAGAAAGCGTGAGAGCGATGGAAAGAGATGGGGAAAAATAGAAGAAAACACATTACGAGTCGGAAAGAGGGAGAAAGGACGATAATCTGTCTTTCGGTCGGATGCTAACTACAGGGGACGTATCCTCCTGTTCCCGCATCCGCCGGGGGGAGCCCGAGTCAACGCTCATCTGCATCAACGTCCACTCCTCCCTCCCTGTGGGATGCCGCGTTGAAAGCAGCAGCAGGGAAAAAAAAGGACGGAGATATGAAAGGTGGGCTCAGGAAAAATCCAAGGGGACTTTATGGAAATAACTGCCTTGTCATTTGACGCGTCCACTTTCGTCGGAGGAAAAAAAAAGCGGCCAGCTTCCCCAGTGGTACTCACAAATAAGTCGCTCAGACTTTAATAAAAATGATCGTTCTATCGTTTCCGCAGATGACAACTTAATCGCCCCCATTTATTCTAGTGGGCTATTTTATCTATTCTCCTATTTAACTACCGACGATTGGATGTGGGTAAACTGTGGGAAAACGATCCCGTGCGTGTGCTTTCTGTTGCCCAGCCGACATAATGAAACTTCCTCTGCGAAGGAATTCTGTTGAAGATGCTGGGGCTCAATAGATTTGCACCTGCGCTATACCTTGCGGTTCAACTAGCGAGTCTGGTAGGGGATGTTAGGGCACCTGCAATTATTTGAGTGCTGGCTCGCAAAACTTTTCAAGGTTTTTCCAAGGTTTGAGATCATTTTCAAGGTTTGCTGGGGTGAGTAGAACTGCAATGATCATGACCTGCGCGAGGGGAAAATAATTATTCAAGTATGTCAGCCCCTTACTCTACGACAGGTCTAATCCGCCGATAAAGTGAAGAAGCCTAAAGGTATACTCTGTGTCAGAAGGAAATTCACGTTCCATGAACCTATTCCAGGGCTTGAGGCATTTCTATATACCTACCTTACAAAATACATTGATGGAGGATTTCCGGAATTCGACGGATGAAATTTGCAATAATAACAAGCCAATTGAATCCAAAGCTCAACTCATATACTACATTCACTAATCATTAGAAATGAACAACAACTTCCCATAATAAACGGATGTCCTATCAATGTCAGGATAAATAGATATTAATAAAACATTTCTAAATGTTTGTGGGTAGAACTGGCTTGCAGCATAATGTCCGGTCTCAAGAAATTGCCACGCAGAGTTTTTTAATCGTTGAAGTGAAACAATTTGTACAAGAGATATTTTTTTCACTCCTGAATCAGAACACTTTTTAAGGAGTTAGATGAAATCAAGCGTAACAAGAACAGTTTTTTGTTTCTATGTTCTATTATAATATTTCTTCAAAGTAAAAACATGCTATTTACAGAGATAATTTCAATATGTTGAGCAAGATTTCAATGCTTAGCTCTCATTTTCATGGCAGAAAAGAAAGGTTGAAATTATAAAGGGAAAAATTAGCAGTATCCTGAGAAACTTACACCCTCTAGGTCCTTAAATCCAATTACTAAATACTAGGAAGGCCATATGCCGGATTGAATTTTGGCATACAACCCTTGTACCTCTCCATTGACTATTATTTTCAGCATACTGTCCTGAATTGTTTCGTTTAACCAAGGTCATATATATAACCATATTGTAAACAGTAAAACACTTCGTGAGGATGCGAATCGAAGCGCTTAATTCAATTCTTATAAGAAATCAGATCCAAAATATTATGTCCCAAATTTGAATTCTATTCCAGGGTGGTTTGAAATATATTTCAGCACCATTTCGGCTACAAAGTTACTTGTTTCAATCAGGTTACATTGAAAGAGTTTCAGTTTAAATAAAATCGGAGAACTGCCTTTATCAGTTTCGCTTACATTTCTTATTTGACTATGGATTCTACCGTGTTCTCATACTCGCTCATGTACTGGTTAAAGCATCGCTCTCTACTCTTGAATTAGATGACACTTGGGCACCAGCAGACCAAGCCCCGGTTTCATGAAGTGCCTGAGAAAAGGCGTCCCCCTCAGCCACCGTGCATCGTAGTATAAAATAATACGCTCTCTTGAGGCCCTAAGGGAGTACATGACAGATAGTAGCTACGGAGGCATATTTTTGCCTATGAGATGGAAACGACACAGTAGAAAGAACACGAGGGGACCACCACCCGCTTAGAGAAAACGTCTAGCCATGGTACGTAGTACAATGGTTGAAACGTCTAAAAATACCCGCGGCCAACCGATTCCCAATGCAAAATCTAGCAAGCGAAAATTAAATGTCGAGTCACAATTATCATAAGAGCATAACTTAATAATGTTACTTAATACGGTTAAACATGAGCATACTAGTCAGTTTACAACGCACCTCATAAATTTAATGCAGTCATTTACTCCTGAATTTGTCTTTCAATTTGCAAATCAAGACGGAGATTGATTTCTAACGAGGACTCAAAATTTATCTTTATCTGAACTTAATGCCTTTTAATTAATATTCTGGTTTCTGGTATAAAATCATGTTCTGTATTTCATTATTATCAGTACGAGTGATGAATCGTCAGTAATCTACCAGTAAGGGTAGGTTGAAATGGAAGTCATAAAAAATACTGTGGATTTTTACAAAGAGAGGCCCCAATTAACCTATAATTTTTTTTTTCATCTCATCGTATGTACGTTTTACTCTTCTTCATCCCATCTATAAAACCTATTCTCTTTCTCCCCCTTCTCCACTTGCCCAACATTTTTCCCTCCATCACGGATTGAAGCAACCCTTCGCCCCTCATTACCTCTTTAAATCACCTACTTCACCTCCCCCTGTCCTCATTCAGAGGTTTTCTTTCTTCACCAATCATTATAAGCACTTCCACGTTTGCCTTCCTATGGAATAATCAAAGTAGTGAAACGCGTCGTGCGAGTTAATAAATTTGAGGAATATTACTCAAGTGTTTTTTTCATCATGAATATCGACAACTTCCACAAGTTTCAGCCTGACACTTTAATGTGTTTTCTTGCTCCAATTTATGCCCTCCTACTTTTATGACGAACCTCGTTTTCTTTGGCTTAGATAATCTCATTACTTTTATTTTCTTGCGATTTATCTTCATTCCGTATTTCCCGCTCTGATTTTCTATTGCATCTACTAACGTTTGCAATCCCTTCGATGATCGACTAACTAACGCTTGATCGTCCGTGAACCCAACCAACTTTACCAGCTGGCCTCCTACATTGATTCCGGTTGATAAGACAAGTATTGTCCGTGAGAATAAAACGGCAATAACATTTAGTCACCTACCAATAATTATTTTTGAGTTAATAGCAAATTAATGTAGTAATTGAAGTTAAAATAATTCTATAGAAGTAAAAACTTTATAGAAATGGCGCTGTATTTGTTTCGTAGAGCTGGAAAAATGTTAGTTGAACAAATATGTTTATCGATTTATCTGCATATTTTACAGCTCAATGCCCTTCTCGGTAAGAGTTAAGTCCTAACGCCAGTGGAAACATTACTTTTTAAACTATGCGGACGAGAAGGTGGCACTCAGTATTTGCTTTGACTAAAACAGTCGAAGTGGAACCTCCACAAATGGACCAATGAGGGGATATCTTAGCGGGTACAGATGAGCCACCAGCGGAGAGAAAACGAAAAGTAAAAGTAGAGATGAGTTATTGAGGAGCCAGCAGATGGGATTTACGCGTTGAGTGATGTTGGGTAAAATAGTTTTTAAAGATTCCAAACCGCTGCTAAATTACAGCATGAAGCCTGTTTGTGGATTTATACGAACACGAGGTCGGGTTTTGGTGATATCTCTGTACCAATTTGTATTATATAATAAGAAAAATATCCTTTAAAATTTTGTGGAATTTTACGTTACATTAGTCTATTAAAATTAACGAAAACGTACATTTTCAAGTAGTCACCGATGTGAGAAATGTTTGAAATCGTCCTTGGCCGTGAATCCCTCTATTAACTATTGTGAAATTACATTCGTTTTAAAGCCCAAATTCTTTTTGAGACATAACATTTACCATATAGGTATTAGGAGTGGAACTGTTGCGTTGCCATAAACATCTAACTGGGAATATGTAAACTGAAATTGACTTTTTTTTAAACTGCATTTTTTCTTAAAATTGATGGACGAACTGTGCACGATGGCCTTTTAGGTGGATCATTTTTTGTGAAAAAGCAGGTTTCACTTTCGTGCTTCAAAATGCCATTCACTCCCTTCTTCAATATATGATTCAACTGGAAAAAAGAATAAAAGAATTATTCAGACTGTACGAATCGAAGGCAAGGTTGATCGTAGCTTGAGCTGAGAACGTTATGCTCTCTTGTTGTGCCACTCTTTCAATGTGAACTGGCTTTGAAGGCGAGATATCGCATCCCCGAAGACTGCGCAGTACACGTATTTCTACCCGTGAGAAACAAGCGACGCTCTGGAAAGCGCACGAGAGGACGGACACGCAGGCACACATGCTTTGGGATGGGAGAGCGTCTAAACTCTTTAAAAATGCCCACGGCCGACCATTTCCCGAACGCGAAAGCGAGCAAACAAACAATAAGAAAGGGCCGCATTCACGCAGGCTCCTGCCGTTTCATGGCGAAAAGCGAGAGCGGAGAGGGGAGGGAGGAAGAAAGAAGGTTCCTCTCACCCGTTGCCGAGCACATTTTTTTCCTCCCTCGTTCGCCGGCCGGCTGGATGGAACGCGCACACTTGGGCCACAAGATGTTGGGCTGGCGGAAAAGAAAACGGGCGGGGAAGTGGGAGCTGCTGATAAAAAAAAGAGACAACGCAGTTTGCTTACGGGAAGGACTCGAGCAGGAGCGAGGAAGGGTAAGACGAAGGGGTGAGGAGGCGTTAATGTCTCAAGAATGCAGGCAAAGGAGCAGGAGAGGAGAGGAGGAAGCAGGATTCCAGAGTTGGATTAGCGGGAGCACGATTTTTCTCGCAGGAGAAAAAAAAATTTCTCCTTTGTTTTTCCATCGATGCTCTGAAGAACGAAATCTGATTTAAGTTAATTAAAGATAGAACTTCTATTAGAGCATTGCAATTTTTATAGAACGATGCGTAGAGTAAAACGATGATACGACTCTGTCATTTCTGGAAACTTCTGTATTTAACAAGGAATAGCGAAACGGACTGATCACTCGTTACCCGTGTCGATGCGGGACGACTGCTGTCGCTTTAACGTAAATACAGGCGTAGTGAATAATTACAGGCGTAAAATAGTCCTTTACAATCATTATATATTACAGACGTTCACGATCATATAAGTTGACGAACGGATGAATATCCCTCCGCCTGACGTCAAACATGGAACTCCATTCAACTTAAAAGAATCCCATCTAACAAGCTCGAACCTGAATACGCAAGGCTATCGCAGCATTTATACTAACGTTACGGCAAAGGGGTGAATATGTGTTTGGTAATGGTTTAATACGTTTCGATAATCCCTCTCTATTGTGATAATATCGGTAGTGTAGTAGTGCATGCTTGTGAGGCTTCGCCTCGTGAGAAGCATTAGCGATTTATGCCAATGCATATTAGTCGTAGTTAAACTAACTTTAGGGTATAGTTTAATGCATGTTGGTGAATACTCACCCCCTGCCCCACACCCCTGAGGTGGCTTGCAGGATATTTTGTAGATGTAGATGATATGATTCCGAGAGTTTCCCCAATATAATATATCGTTTCGAGCCTGCCAAGCGCAACGCGTATCGGGAGATTCACCCACTCCTTGCTATGAGAGGGAACCCAAACTCACACATGTGGAGCAAACAGAGGAAAAGTCTTTTGTACTACAAGAGATAAACATTGAAGATTTCAGTCTTCATTATAGCTATTTTGAACATGAGACTGTATAAGCTCGATGCCATGGATGATATTACGGTGAAGTTTAAAAGGACAGCGCATGCTGCGACCAAAGAACAATGAAAAACATACTGGAGCCACATTATTTTCAATTTACGACTACAGTGAGAATTATTTTTCTGTGGGAGAAGTTACGTGGAACGAGCTGATTGATGTACTATGATGCACTGGAGTATCAAATACTTCACTGTTACAGCTCCACAAGTGTAGGCTGAATAATAAGTCGGAGTCCTCAAAAGGAGAGGGATGACATCACAATGGTGCAGAAATAATAGTTTCAATTCGCCGGACTAGCATCTGTATTGAAAACGTTAATTGTTTATTTATTTTAAATTATAATTAGTAATTAGATTAATTAAATTATAATTAGAGTTAGGATGATTCTTAGAAGCTGACTTGGAAATTTCTGTTGAAAACTTATTCAGTTCCTCAACGGTAAATTAAATTAATTAAAATTTTATTATTAATAGAAATAATGTCTCGATGTTTTATTATATACCTGTTCTGCATCCTTTTTTATTTTTATGCTAAGGATGTATATATTTTTTTTCAATTTGTTTTAGTGATTTTTCTCAATTAAAACTACAAATGTGTTATTAAAATAAATGCAGATTGCATTTTCTCTGCCTTACGCACGAATGACCCGAGACCGCTCTTTAAACTAAGGCCGACTGCATGAGAAATGAACTCTGGGTCGGTGTTGTCATTCGTCGTCAAGGTTCCGAAGCCACTGAGGTCAGTTGAGGCTCAAGACTAAAGATTTTTTCTGGTGAATAGTGACAAGGGGCGGGTTTTGTTTGGAGTATTTGGCGGAGGAGGAACGAGATTTTCGAGCTGGCTTGGCCAAGGCTCGAACCAAATCTGGACGGCTTGCTCAACTCGGCTGAGCGAGCGAGCTCTAGCAAGCTTTTTGGCGCTTTTGCTGGGCTCTAACTTCTAAAACAAGTGCCTTCGATAACATGACCAGATTTTTACATATTCTATGAAACATGCATTCCATTGTCAATCTGCGAAACTAATCAGGGTATTCTGCCAGTTCACACCGAATTTAAGCATCGTTATCTCCAGCCTCATTGCGGTGTCTATGTTTTCAATTTTGCTAAGTAATTCATCGAAATTCATAACAGGCATTCTCGTATAGTTTTAAAAATATTTATCTTCATGCTAACATAATCCACTAAAGAAAGCAGTGAATTGTTCTTCACTTGCCCGAGTTTGTAACATAGGATGGACGCAATACATTTAACTCTTGCATTTCACAAAACGCATGTGCGCATCAACAGCTCATCTCTTCAACATTCATTGCAACTGAGCACGGCCACTCGCTCAAATATAGAGTAATACTATCACCTATTAAGTTTTACTCGCTCACGAAGATGATAAAAATACTTTCACGAAGTGACGCAGGAATTTCTTCCCCACATTCTTCAGATCTACCATTGAAATCTAATGACGCCTAGCTAATACGACGTAGTATCTCTCTCCCCTTAGCTTAACATCTCGTAGAAGAACCTTCCGAAGATTCTGGGATGATTACCGGGCGGAAACCAACAGAAGACGTACCGACGCCGAAGATTGCCCAAGGCATCGGTAAGTGACTCACACCCTCCACGCCTGTCCCTAAAGCCATTCCCCACTGACACTCCCACCACACCACCAAACAGCCCACCCTCTTCCTCCCAGCATCCTTTTCCCTATCTCTCCTCTCTGCCCATCATGAAGAGCAAGTGCTGGAAGGGCAAAGGGGGGAGGAGAGCACTGGTAATCCCCGCAGCGAGGCTTCCGGGAAGGAAGAGAGGGTGGAGCAGCGTTCAAGGGGAGGTTGGGAGTAGGCTCTGCATTTTCGCCAGAGTGGAAGCGAGCGACTAGATGGAGGAGAAGAAGAGAAGGGAATTTGGGGCACGGAGGAAATGAAGAGGGGAAATGGAGAGTGGGTTGGAGAGTTTGGGGGCTGAATGATGGGGAGTTTAGAGGGTGGGAGGGCGGAGTTGACGCCTCCTGTTCCTTCGGCACCCTCGTTTGAGCCACACACCCCCACCCTCCTGTCCCCTACCCCCTCTAAAACGTCAGATTTTCTTCCTTCCGATGCAAACGGCCGGAACAACCAAACCTCCCACATCTCCCATCCCGAGCATTCTCCCTCTCTCAGCAACAGCAGCGGCACGTAGGTACTCTCACAGAACCGATTCTGATATTCGCACTCACACCTGCTACCCCTTCTGGCACAAAGTCAACACTCAACATACACAGTGCGTCGCAACCTCAACTCGACCATCATGCGAGGCAAATTAATGCGGCTCTAATACACTGGACTTTTCTGGGTGATGATAAAAATAAGGTTGAAATGGAAGATATGACTTTTACCCCGTACAACGTCTCTATACATGACAGAAGCAACAACTTTAGCGAGAGAACGTGTTGGCACAAATATTTCTCTTTCCCACGCATCATTTATTTATTTCTTCAGTATCTGGTTTCGACGCTTAAAGCGATATTTAGCCCAGTCATGTGCTTCTATTTTTTATGGCTTGCAAAGATTTTCAGCAAAATAAATCTTAGTAAGCATCTCCGCTAAGTTACTTATGAGTAATTCTAATTTAAACAGTATTTAAGACACTTTTTCTCGAGTAAAAAACCTTGCCGAGGTATTTTCAGCAAGTAACCAATATTTTATGCCTCAGTAACTGAACTTAAATGTCTTCAGTCCTAATTTAACTTTAATCAAAAGTTCATACCACATTACTTACTTACTTCCTCGGCGCTACAGCCCGGTATGGGCTTTGGCCTCCCTCAAGACGCCTGTTCATTCTCTTCTGCTCGGCACTTTCTCCCACCATCTTACGATCCTCATAGCCTTTATGTCTTCCTCCAAATCCTGCATCTATCTTTTCCTTGGTCTTCCTCTTTTTCTCTTTCCATCCATATTTCCATGTAGAAGCTTCTTAGGCATCCTTTCTTCACACATTCTTTCCACATGACCTATCCAAGCTAACCGTTGGGTCTTCACAAATTTCACTATGTCTTCGCCTCTGATAATATTTTCTATTACCCTGTTTGTTCTCATCCTTTGTTACACCATCTGTCACGGGGCCATATATCCTTCGTAAAACTTTCCGTTCAAATATCCCCAGAGCTTTCTCATTTCCAGCAGAGATGGTCCACGTTTCTGCTCCGTATGTCACGACCGGTCTGATAAGTGTCTTGTAGATCTTGACTCTCATCTCCTTAGATAGCCGAGTGGACTTCAGGAGTTTAATATAATCAAAGTAAGCCCTATTTCCGGCCATTATCCTCTTGTTGATCTCTTCTGTCATTGATTTCTTACAGTTTAAATTAGTACCGAGGTAACTGAAATATTTTACATTTTCAAAGTTGTACTGTCCAAATTTAATGTTTTGAGTCCACCTTCTGTCTTCCATGGTCGACATTTTCATGTATTTCGTTTTTCTCTCATTGATTCTAAGCCCTATATTCTTACTCTCCTGTTCTAAAATTTTTAATATTTCATTCAGAGAATCCATACTCCGTGCCACTACAACTATGTCCTTGGCATAGGCATCAGTAGATTTATGCACAATTGTTCCCTCTAACCTCAGTTCTCTCATGGCTTCGTGTAAATACATATTAAACAGTACTGCAGATAGAGAATCTCCTTGTCTCGCTCCAGTTGTTATCTCAAAGGCTTCACTAGTCTTGCCTCCGATATAAGTCTTAGCTTGAGATCCTTCCGTAGTCATATTTACCAACTTGATTAGTTTTTTTGGTATTCCAAATCCCTCCAATGCATTCAACATTTTTCTTCAATTGACACTATCAAAAACTTGCTGGAGATCAATGAAAAGTATATGTAGGTCAATGTTGTGTTCGTAACATTTCTCCATGCATTGTCTCAATACAAAGATTTGGTCAGTTCTCTTCCCGGCCTGAAGCCACCATGGTATTCACCAAGGATTCACAACACATCCATCTGACTAATTTGGGAGTGGTTATTAAATGATATGCAAGCAATTAACTCTTATGACCTGAAAGGATAGAGCAAATGTGAAGCTGAGAATGATACTGCCAAAAAACAAGGAACATGAACAATATAAAACGAAGTAAATGATGGCAAATATGACCAGGTTTCAGTGACGCAAAAGACAGAAGTTCCCTCAAGTTTGGAAATTTAGAACTTATGGGTATCCGGAGAAAGGCGTGGTTTATTACATTTAAAAAATAGAAAACGTAATTTTCTGTCACGAAATCTATTTTCGAAGTTTCGCACTAAAGTAAATATGATCTTAAATCTTCATTTTAATAAAGCCAACGCCTGAACTTGAGATTTATGAATCACTAGAAAGGAAAATAAATATTATTTGGAGAAAGTCGTAAAAAGTTAGGAGAATAGACAATTTCACTGAAGATAGATCCTACTTATTCTGCTACAAGTGTCAGGTAGACACTGCAGAGGCTGAAATGGGTATGGCATCATTTCTGACATAAAATCATATTCATTTGAGTTTTCTACCAACAGCTGAATAGTAGGCTTTTGGACAGTCCTCATCCTAGCGTCCCTAATTCGGGCACATCGTCTCACTTTCCGTCCTATAGATGTCCCACCATTAGCTCTCTCGTAAATTCCTCATGTGTGTCCATTTGCGAGCCACAAAATGTTTTATAAAATCATAAACACCAAAAAGTATTTCCGTGTACCTCCACAAACATTTGTATGTTAAAAAATCCATTAAGTTCAGCGAGATACGACGGGGCATGGTAGGAAATTGAAAGATCTTTTGCACTGCTGAATTAATTCCTCGTCGAACCGATGATTGGGGCATGTTAACTTCTCAACGACATCACCAGTAGTAACGTATGTACAATACAGTGCGAGAAAACGGGTGGTTCATTTTTCAATAAGACAAATTTATTTGTTATGAGATTTTTAGTAAGAATTATTTTTCATCCAATCTATCCAGCAAGGTTATATTATAACGCAAAATTTTAGTTTTTACTACATAATTTCTCACCCTTGAATTTATTAGTCCGTCAGACGAAGAAAGCAACCATTGGCACCGAAATTTAGCGTCCAAAGTTTAACAACACAGCAAGGTGCTCTGAGTGTTCGCGGCAAGTGGTAACAGGAGAGACGAGAACGACGGAATTATGAGTGAAATGCGAAAGATATGGTATTTTCCCGGCGCATAATGAACGTAAATTCTTCACGGGATTACCACAGAGTCAGGTTTCTGGCAGCTGCCGACACTTTAGTGGCTGACACTGCCAACGTAGGTATGGTATGATGGTAGTGTCAGCCGTTAAAATGTCGGAAGCGGTCAGAAACCTGACCCGGTGGAAGTCCCGAGAATAATTTACTTCCAAAAGAGAAATGTGTTCCATAGTTTATTCCACAATTAGATTGCAGTATGGGCTCTTAGGGAGAATCATTTCTTGTGTAAATCCCCATAAGTCTGGAGATGCGATGTTGCCAATAACAGAATGAAATTAATATAATGCTATCGCTTATACTAACTGCAGATCGAAGGGCCTTGCAATATGAAAATATTATTCTCTTAAGTGACTCAAATGCATTTAGCGCGGCGTTGGAAATGGAAGCCTTAAAGGCCTCAATATTATCATTCGGAGCTTTAGTTTGGTAACAGCGTTCTTCATGTGGCTCATTAAGTCAATTAATTGTGGAACAGACTCTAGTGCTTAAAATTTCGTGATATTCTTGCTGTTCTCGTGGTTAAATCAAGGGCGAAGACCCATAATACAACCTAGCTGTTTGACAGTTTACTCTTTCATTCCGTAGCCATTGTCCCAACTAAAGAAATGGCGTGGGTCCAGGCTTGTACTGTTTTTCATTTTATGAAAGAAAATCATGCGCTCTGCAATATAGTTAATGTAGCATAGTGCCTTTGCGGAATCGGGAGTTTCCATTTCAGATTTTCAAGTTAAATTTCGATGCTTTGCGTTATTTTTCAGCCAATGTTTCTAATACCGGCGCACCTTTTCTCTAAATCAAAAACTCAAATGCTGAATAACTTTAACCCATCTGTCATTTATTATTCAACTCTTGAGATAAGGCGTCTGGCCCTTGAAAAAAATCGTCGAAACGCCGGCGCTGCACATTATGTCGCGAATTATAAAAATACAAAGGAATGCAGCAAGATTCGGTAAAAGCTGATGCGAGAAATCATTTATGTGTGACACAGGTAATGGAAAGACGGGGTTGGGAGTCTTTAGAGACTTGTAGGATATATGTTATAGGCTTAGATTTTTTTAAATTTAGATGAGGCGAGTTTCAGGTTGACACGGAGGATATTATTACACCCCCTCGCTATATCTCTAAAACGGATAGAAGTGGCAAAATACGAGAATTACACCGCCGAAATAATGGGAAGAAAAATTCCTCTTTCGACGCATCGCAAGTGGCAATAAAAAAACAGCGCGAGACACAGGGACACGTCCGTAAATATGCTTCCGTAACACTTCCACCCTATCCCTCCACCTATTTCCTCCACCTATTTCCTCCACCTATTTCCTCCTCCTTTTCATGGGTGGTATCCTAATAACCCCTGCGTCACAACTCTGCGGTGGCCCGCAGGGTAATATGAAGATGTATAAACTGACTTTATGTAATATAAATTAATATTGCGGCGTTCTTTCGCGGCTGAGGCTCAGTTACGAATGCCCGGAGCCGGAAAAAAACCCTATATCAGAGGCAAATGGAAAATTTCCGCTACAGCTGGCATGAGCGAGAACGCTCCCTTCCATCACCATGAGCACTTACCCTCCCCCTCCCTTTTCGTCCCATAAAGCCGAAAGGGTGCCTTCCAACCCAACACCCCCTTTTAACCCCCCCCCACCCCCGCCCAGAGAGCCATTCTCTTTAACTACCTACCCCCGGCGCATTCAACTCACAGCATCTCGCAGCCTGAACGGTAAATGCCATCCGGCGTATTATGCCAGAGCTCACAACGGAGAGAATTCTCCCTTCCGTTTCCTATCCTTATCGCCAACCCACTAACTAAGCCCCAAGAGCCCTGACGCCCCACCCAAAAAAAATACGATTCTTAAGCTCTCTAGTTTTTATACCCAGTCCAAAAAAAACTAGATTCTAACGCCAACCTGCGATATGTTAGCATCGATGCTCAGAATTAATTTGTTCATAGAAAAACAAGATATTGCATCGCTATGAATGATGAATTTATCCGGCCTCGTAGGTGAGATCCTTGCACACTAATCCTTTAGCCAGGATTCGAGTCCCGAACGGCTAAATATTTTCATCACCATGGGTTCTCGTAAGCGCGTACTCTTATAATGTAGAACAAACCCTATGTTAATGGCCTTAGAACTCTTTTCAGAAAAATCATTTTTTAAGCAAAACATTTACTGAGTGACAAAACAGAACTTTCCTGGACTAGATATGACTAATCCAGTTATGATCGACATTTTAGACCTCTTATCATTTGTATTTCACCAGTACTTGGTTTATAGTAATAGCAAATGTGCTCATTGTCTAGGATAATTGCTAACTAACACAACATTCTAAAGCCCATGGTCTTCATGTAGATATTGCGGTCAAAAGTACACTGAATTATAGTGTCTTGAAAATGACTTTTTTTTAATATTTTTTTTACACTCGGCCAAATTTATCAGTCTTAAAAGTAGGTATCAAAGTCCTTCATTTTATTTTCGGCAATTACAGAGATGACTAAGTTAAAATTTTTATCAAAGTATACATATATATATACATATATATACGAGCATATATATGTATCTTTGCAAGGAGAAGGTTTGTATACTATCTAAAAATATCTCACGGCCCCAAAGTGTCCCAAAAAGGGGCCCCTTGGTGGTTTACGTTATGTTTTGGGTTTCGTGCAGTGGTTAAATTATTTTCTTTTTAAAATTAGTTTCACTCAAGATAGATGGTTGGGGTTTATTTATTAAATGGCTAAAAGAATGAAGGTAATAATTCTTTCAATCAATTATCTTTTTCTATTCGTATTCGTCTGAAAATCGCGTTTTTAACTCCAAAAACGCACATTTTTATCAGAAATCAACAATAGCATATTTCCTTGACAGCCAGATTTTGGTCTTAACGCATTTAAATTTCATTTTGCTCAGTGAACCTGATTAGGAAAAAGCATTGGATTTTATGCAATGGTTTACGTTTTTTTCTTTTAAAAAATAATTCCACTCAAGATAGAGAGTTAAAAACTATTTTATCGGATACCCCGAAAGATGAAGTTTTTCATTTTTTCCATCGATTCTCCTCTTATATGCTGAGTTACATAGGAAGTGCAGCCCCGAGCATCGCAGGGGTAGTTCAGCTATACATATATAAAAATATTATGGAGTGTGTCTGTCCGTCTGTCTGTCTGTTGCTCCATCACTCAAAAACTACTGGACCGATTGAGCTGAAATTTGTCATGTAGATAGAAATATATAGGTATCTGGTTGTTAAATAGGCTATATTGAACATCCCTCGATGCCCCCAAAGGTCCCCTTCACTCAAGATAGAGAGCATGGTTTTTTAAAAAATGTATGGCTGAATAAATAAAGTTTCTTTCTATAGATTTTTTTAGGCTTCGTATTTGTCTGAAATTTATTTTTTTAGCTGAAAAATCTAATATTTTTCTCTGAAATCAGCAATAGCATATTTCATTGACAACCAGAGATTCGATTTTCAAAGGATATTTATGCCTCATGTTTTATGTTTAAATATCATGTTTTCCTGCAGGGCCATTATAACACGTAGAAAGGAAATCAGTATAATCACGAGTCATATGAAATCATGGGGCCCAGAGTCCCAAGGGCCCCATGATAGGTTGTTTCGGGGGGTAATCGATAATTCAATGCACATTTACAACAAGTTTACTCTTCAATGTCTTTCTCAAAGTAGCTCTCATAGGGGCACTGAATGTAGGTATATGAGAGAACACTTTCGTAGTAAACGATACACATAAAGGAATCAAATAGACTACGCACGCAATAAAATGTGCAAAAATGCTTACGTGCAGCGAATAGTAATGGTAATAATGCCTCTTTCGCTAGAACAAACACAGCGTTAATTGTTATCGTTTAATACTCAGACATACAGGTATTACTGGTAGTGGAACCGTCTGCCACTCATTACGATTGCGAACTGTTTATAGACAAATTCCCACATCATAAACGTTACGAAATATGTTTAAAAGTGCTACAGTGCAGTTAACTTATATTCCCTCAATCATCTAGTTGCCTATTCAAGACTCACTAGCCGCTGTTTCTCCCTCCTTGGACTTAAAAATATATCCATAAACATGCCTCATAGAATAAAGAGTAGTCTTTCAAAAAAGTCTTCTAAAGCAAGAGGAATGTCTTCTTTGCGAGTAAATGAGTCCTTGCATGAAAAACGACAAAGGTTAGACTTAAATGCTCAAAAACATGTCCACCAGCGATCGCATAAACATCTCCCCGTGGTTTTTCTCGGGTGACGCCAAGAACCGCACAAATTACATCCAAACCCAACCTACGGTCGGGTAGCAAGCTATAAATCTGGTTCAACTATAGACCCATCTATTTCGAAACTTTACTCTGTATTAAGATGGCGGAACTATAATGACATCAATACATGCTTCTTACCCGAAAGAAGAGCGGAAATTCTGCACAATGAACGATATCCGTTCATGGAAATCGACAAGTACACTAAGAATCACCATAGAGCTTTTATTTAGCAATCGTAACCAATGATTATGGCTACTTTTTATGCCGGCTGCTGCTGCAAATGCTCATTTTGACGGTGTCAACCGCTGGATTGTACCCTACTACCCAATCCTGATTAAGATACTCAACGCACATAACAAAGTTGGAGAGCGCTAACAATTTAAGTCATTGAATACAAATATATGTATGTACACAAGGGAAGCGGTCAAGCTGGTAATCACTCAGAAGACGGCTCAAGAGAACTGGAGGCACGAGGTGACTATCTATCAACCTGGATGCTATTTAAGTAGTAATGAGTTTTCGTGGCCCATTTTTGGGTTTCCAGCCATGAAAGAGGACCAACAGTAACTCATCTCTCCGTGCACCTGGAAAATGGTCAGCGTGTCTACTACAACGAACATAACATACAAGATAGGTTACTAACTCCTCAAATGACCACGCTGACACTATTCTTCAGGATTTGTGGTTTTCTTATAAAATAAGTTCAATGATTTTCACACCCGTTGAATTTCAACGGGTACCTTCCGCTTTCCACTACGTTTCGGTTTAATTATAAACCATCATCTATGCATTATCAGCATACCAGTATTCGGTTTTCGAATTTTTACCTTTTTGATATAAATTTAAAAGGGATTCAATTATATTTTTTCGACTCAAAATCATTTCCCTTTCGTATAAACAGCACTACTACATTAATTTCAAGTTTTTTCCTTCCCGTTGAGAATCGACGGGTATTTTCTCTACTATCTATGTAAAGGAGAATGAAAAAAAAATTTGGGCCTCAAAAGATACTTTACGACAGAATAAATGACAGAATACCAGAAAAGGTCAGTTATCACAGAAAAATGAGGAGATAAAGGAGACATTACAGAACTCAACAGAAAATACAGAGTTTCATTTATACCATTGATAGTGGAAGTACTGAAGAGCAGAGTAATAAGCTGAGTGAACCGGCTCCAATTAGAAATAACGTGAACATATAATCTGAGGGACATGAAGTAAACAGAAACAGAAACAGAAAAAAACTGTGATAAGAGAGACAATTTTTGGGAAAGTTATAGCGAAAAAAGTGAACTCCTACTACTACTAGTCGTATAGCAGTGCAGAGCTCAAGCCCAAGGGAGTAGCATAGGCAGCAGCATCTCTGCGGGAGTACCTATACCCATGGTGCCCTTTATCAGGGAACGAGTGACTGGGGAGGTGGTTGATAAAACGCCAATAGGATGGAAGCTTTATGAAGGGGAAAGCCTGGGGAACACAAATGGGTCGAGAGGCTTAGAGCGAGATGGCCGGAATAACGTGAAGGTGCTGGTTGCTACCGCAGTTTCATTTTATCACGGACGTGTCGGCTGCAGGCTGTGCGAAGGAGATAAGTCATGGAATTCTTGATTCCTCAAAACCATGACACGAGTAGTAACAATTCCCAGACACCTTAATAAAGGTTATTCTCAATAGGTATGGGCCGGATGCTATTAGCCGTGCGATAATTTTAAGTGGATTTTGCTAATAAGGCATTATGCTCGGAAATTACACAAGTTGGGTATGAAAAGTAAACATTCTAAGTTCACCAGATATAGATAGAAATTATTTTCAATTCCTTTATAGTAACACCGGGCAAAATTGCTCATAACTAATCAGTAGGTATACATCAATTCTATCTCCTCCATCCTAAACCTAAATTCAAATTCAGAGGAAGCTAGAATTTGAGGATACTAACAAAATTTATAGCTTTTAAGTTTAATTACAAAGTCAATTATCGATCATTTGGATAAATCTTTAAAACTCATAGTTATTAGGCTATAAATTTAATAGGCTAGGCTTATATTAAATAGGCTATATTATTTATCTGAAGAATAAAAGTTGAGCTTGGTTGACAAGTTAACTCATCTAAAACTGAGTCAGGCACCGAAGATGATGAAACTACAGCCAATAAAACAATCGTCCATTAGGTAAAAACTGGCAGTTGAGCAAAAGAACCCTAATTTTGATCTTAAATTTTCCATTTAGTCTTGAAAACAGTAATGGAATGAGAAAACAAAGGAACGAATCCCCGAAGCACGCATTCTCAAATTATGAGAGTTGTTTAAACGATGGCAAACGGAGAATAAAAGTGGTTAGCGGAAAGGAGAGTGAAGCAAGCCTACGGATTGCCTTCAAACCAAGCAAATCAAGCCTTCATCATAATCAGCTTCGGATTAAATGCTGATTATGATTATAAATAGGACCAATATTCAAGTTGTACTGAGTACTCGAGAAAACAAAACGATGTATTAATCACCGACACCGGAAGCCTACGACAAGAACTAAGAATATGGCCATGAAATAAATTAAATCAACGCCACGAGATTCTGATTAATTTTCATTTGAGTGTTCTACCAGCTAATTGGTAGGTTTTTGGACATTCCTTATCCTACATCCCAAATTCTGAAACCTTGATCCGATTTCCCTACTACAGATGTCCCGCCATTAGATCTCTCTTACATTACTCACATGTTCTGCCTCTTCTAATTTCGTCCAGACTTCCTATCCTCTTCCTTCCTCTTCCACGCTTTCCCAGTGTTCTCACCTCTACTACCCTCTTCAACATGCCCTCTCCTCTCAAAGCTTCCTCACCCTTCCCATCCCTTCTACTTTCACCGAACCTCCGCCACCAGCTTCTTCTCCTCTCCAACCATGTCCAATATCTCCTCTTTCGTCTCCCTTGCGACCCAGCTCACTTTCTCCATCCTTTTCCAAACTCACATCGCAAACGCTTCAAGTCTACGTACATCCTTACTTCGCAAATACCAAGTTTCCGACTCATACAGCGCCACGATCCATATAAAGAGTTTTCACCAGTCTTTTCTTTACGTCTCTTTTCAGATCCACCCTTATCAATTCCCTTCTCTTTGTATATGCTCTTTACCCAGGGCAACTCTACATCTGACATCCCTGTCACTGAACCCATTCTCTACTATTCAATACTACCCAGATACGTAAAATGCTCAACCTGCTCCATTTTGAGTCCTCCCACCCTTATATTCAGCCCCTCCATCTTACTTCTAGAAAACCTCATCACCTTGATCTTTCTATGATTTATCTGCATCCCATACCTTTTTCACTGCACCCCAAACGCATTCATCATTGATTGTAACCCCTTGGCTGACTTACAAACCAATGGTAGATCGTATGTAACGAATATCCGAGAATAAATCAAAATCGTGGTTGCTATGAGAAGAGTTTTCACTAAATCCACTCATTTTAATTCTCATTCACCCTAAATTCAGCAGGATTACATATGAGAGAATCGAATCACACTCGTTGCGCACGTGAACTCCCTGAAGCTACAGTCCTCTGAAATTTCCGTCCACTCGATCCGCCCATCGTTCTCAAAACGAGAGGTACGCAATCGTTTTCCCCCGGCTATTTTAGTTCACCCAGAAATGTAGGCAATAAGGGAAAATGAAAGTTATGGATCTCCTGAAAAAAATGGAAATTCCATGAGTAATTGAAATCCACGACGATTTACGGAGTGAACGATACATTGCAGCATAAACTAGCATGGCGATAATGACACGAATTAAAGCAAGCCATGAAACAAGGCGAGTACTCGCCTCCAGCACGATAACCAACTGACTCAATTTCAGCGATCCAACAAAACAAACCAAATAAAGAGCCCGGTCACCCGGATATCGAATAATTAAAGTCCAACAATAATTTCCAATTTGAGAGATCCGGGATCAGTTATCCCTCATGTGAGGAAAGTTGTGCTTTCGTTATTTTGCGCGCTTTCTCTTTAGTTCGATTTCAGATTTAAATGCTTGACCTCGCTGATCACGTTAAAGGTTGACATCCTCATCCAGAGCAGGTTTGATTGAAGCCTCCCGAGGCTGAATTGCCACCGTAACTCCAAAGAGAATATAGACACCTGCGCTGGTGTTCACTGAACTGGTGAACTGAAGTACTACATTAAATGAGAAACATAAGCATCGTGTATTAATTTTATTGGTCGTTCAATCCCAAGATTGGTTGACTGCAGAACTCCATCCTTCCCTATATAATGCTAGTTCCCACACTTTCTAGTAGCTCTTATTTTACAGATATTCTTCTTCTATATTTGGTCTATGTATCTATCTATCCCTTGCCCTTCCTCTAGAAAATTTTCCCTCTATTTTCCTTCAATTATTTTCTTTACAAACCCATTCTGCCTCAGCGTGTGCCCAATCCATCTCATTCTTCTTTTCTGTATAGTGCTCCATCTGGTCCTTTTTTCTTCAGCTCTTCTCCATACTTAATTATTTCATATTTAATTCGTCCATTAGATCTTTAGAATCTTCCTCCAATACCAGGTTTTAAATGCAGCTAGTATTTCCTGGCCTACTTTCACAATGGCCCATGTTTCCAATCCATAGAGTGCTCCACACGATTTTTTTCACATGCTATTTTCCGTTCGCAGTCCTATCTGATTTGAACACAGTAGCTGCCTTTTCACCATGAACGCTTTCTAGCTTGGGCTATTCTACGCTTGATGTCCGTTACACTTCTTCCATCCAACGTGATGGCATTTCCAAGGAAGGTGAAGGAATCCACTCGCTCTAATTTCTCTCTCCTAGCGTCACTTCTGCATTCCGCTTCTCTCTTTCACACATTAGGATTGTGTTTATCTTCTTGTTTATTTTGATGCTATATTCTTGGGGCATTAACGTACAGAAGAAAAGGGGGAGGAGCGAAAGACAAAAGCTTGGGCGAGACAAAAACGAATGCCATGTAAATCACGCGTCGCAGTCCGGGCGGTAAAGCCCCGAGTAAACCAAAAGAGAGAAGGTTCTGGGGCTTTTCGGCGAAGGGAAACTTAAAGTCTTTGCCAAATGGAAGCATTAAATCACTCGTGAGGATGGGGAGGGGAGTGGTCCAGGCGTGGAATGTTCCGGTGGGCGGGAGACGGAAAACTGCACTTAAAACTTAATATGCACCACCTACCACCCGAAAACCGAGCCCACAAGTGAGAAGGGATGACTCCCACGGGGAACATGTGGCGGAAGGTGAGGACAGTCGGCTTTTTCACAGGAAATGAGAGCTGAGGCGAGGAATCAGTACCGTATGATTGTTCGTTATGATACACGGGTACGATTTACATTCATCGAAATATATTAACATAATTTTTGAATTTCATGTTTCAAATGTTATCCATACAATAGAGCTATTTCTATCGAGCTACAGGAATATTATTTTAGAGAGTATGACCTGAAATGAACACATATACAACTTGCAGATAAGGGGGATTTACATTCATAGAAATATATTAATATAATTTTTGAATTTCATGTTTCAAATGTTATCCATACAATAGAGCAATTCTATCGAGCTACAGGAATATTATTTTAAAGAGTATGGCCTGACATGAACACATATACAACGTGCAGATAAGGGGGATTTACATTCATCGAAATATATTAATATAATTTTTGAATTTCATGTTTCAAATGTTATTCATGCAATAGAGATATTTCTATCGAGCTAAAGGAATATTATTTTAGAGAGTATGACCTGAAATGACCACATAGACAACGTACAGACCCATAAGGGGAAATAGGAGTTTTTTAAAAGAAAAAGGAAACTTACGGCTTTACGGTACACAGGAGTCAAAAACAAATTTGAAGCACTCTCTGCAATAGACGCAGTTGGGAATTCAATGAATGCAAACGATCTTCCGAGGAAACGAAATTCCATTGTAAATGAACAGTTAAATAACTTTCTAAAAATAAAAACAGCTCCATCAAAGATAGGTTGAAGTATAAACAACAGGATCAAATTTTAGAGAAATGATTAGATGGACATGAAGATGAGAAGTATTTTTATGTGTGAGGAAGACAAAAGACTTCCAAGTTTTATTTCACTTTTTTTCCCAACTATCTCCGATGACACTATCATCATGTGTAAAGGAGTCATCATCTTCGATCCTCAACGTCGTATAGGTTTCCTCTGCAGAGATTTAGACTGGTCTTGTTGCCCTCCCCCCCTTTTGCGCCCCGCCCGTCGAGTTCCAGCAATTTGGTAAAATGGAATGTCTAAAACAGAAGGCCAGACAAGCATGCTGCTTCCCCCGTATGAAATACCATACCGCTCATAGATGAAATGGAAACGGATGGAGACATTACAACCTCTTGACTAACGACTTTTTCCCTAGAAAAAAATGGGCATGGTGTTTTAAAGGTCCTCTCCGAAGGAGATGGATAGACTTAAGAGTGACAGGGCTAGGGTTTTACAACTGTTTTGGAGGAATAATTGCCGCAGATGGCTTTGGACTCACCGGAAGATGGGAATTAAAAGAGAAAAATAATTTAATCTGACTTAAATGAGCTATTCGGGGGCCTTGCGACGGGATAGTGGTCTTTTTTTATAGAGTTTTAAAATTCTTAAGAAATCAAAGTTCATATTTCCACTCCCAATAAATTAAAGAGGACACAAATGTATTGATGAGCATACAGCTGGCGTCGATGGTTGAGACATTCTCTAATTAATGCCATCTATACTGCATACTGAGGCTATGAACTGTCCATCTCTATGAAGTTCACGGAAGTGGGCGATTATGTCGCGCCCCCCCTTTTTTGCCCCTTTGAACTCCGCGGCGGCGACTGGGCGGTGAAGACCCGCGCCCCTGGGCGAGCTGAAGGCCGAGCATACGGCCCAATATTCTCAATGCAGTTCAAGGGAGTGGGTGATTATGTCGCCCCCCCCTTTTTGTGGCCCTTTGAACTCGGCGGTGGCAGAGCTGACGGGAAGTATGGGCAGCAATAAATAGCAGCGTCGGCGGGGCCTCGGGGTTGTCTGTGTCTTCGTGCTTGCCGGATCGCCCGACGCCGCTTCATCCGAGCCGACTGTTCCTGGGGTGCCGAAGAGTCCGCACACCGTACTAGGGATTGGAAAATCGTTTTCGAATTTTATCGAAAATCGATTAACACACTCTGATTTTCGATTTAATCGAAGTCGACTTTTTCTTTTGAATAATCGATCAAAAACGATTCTAGCAGATCGATTTTCGATTTTTAGCTTCTTGCTACAGCATTTTAATTTTGCCAATCGAGCTGCGCCATTTCGTATACCGCCCTCCAGTCGACCGCAAGTCCAACCCCAATCCACTACAAGCCTGGAAGAAGATTAAGGGAGAATATCCCCACGTATACAAACTCGCCAGTAGGATTTTATCTATAGTTGCCTCTACCGTCCCGTGTGAGCGACTATTTTCTCACGCCGGGTTAATTGCAACACAGGTGCGAAATCGATTATCCGGAAAACATATGAATAAGTTATTTTTCTTAAGGTCCATCCCTGAGGAACACTGGTTCCACGGCTTTGCAAACAAGAAATAAATAAAATTCTGTTTTTCATTTTGTGGTAGGTATGCCCACTTTTCAATATAGGTACAATTCTTATTGCTACTAAACTATATGTAATAATCTGGTATGGATTATTACTTCCCTGTATACCTTATTAATATCTTTAAAATAATATATTGTATTAATAAATTTAACCGTATTCAGTTCTTATCCCTAGTGCTTCGACTAACCCATATTTTGCATTTTGTTACAACAGCACATCCGTATTTCAGCAGACAAATACTTTACTATTTTAAAATATCGATTTCGATTTTTCGATTATTTTGGACAAAAAATCGAATTTTTAGAAAATCGATTTTTAAAACCAAAATCGAAAGTCGATTAATCGAAAAACGATTCTGGATTAAAATTTCCAATCCCTACACCGTACTGTGTTCCCGCCCTGGTGCAACTTGCCCTTCCTTCGATCCTCCTTCTTGCCTCCTCTCCTTTTCCCTATGCCGTTCGCTGCTCGTCCCTGGTGTGGAAAGTACGTTGTATTGTTCTTGGGGTGAATAAAGTTTAGTAAAATAATTCGGAAACGCCGTTATTAATCCGCTACCTCCGATCCCAGTTAGTCGGTTCATAATTGGTAGCAGAGCGTGGTTTTCGGAGGGTAGCTAACTGCGCATCGTAACATGGCTAGTAAATTACCGGTAGGGACCGCGTGGGTAAACAAACTTGCTAAGACTGAATCTCTTGAATGGTGTGAAAAAGTAAGGGGTTGAAAGTACTGGCACGCTAGATGAAATTAGAAAGCGTTTACGCGAATTCGTGCTTGAACTGGCAAAAATTTCGGCAGAATGCGGATCGCTTGTGGCCAGTGCAGGTGATATTGGTGGCAAGACCGAGGAACGGAGTGTAATCTCGGATCTAAACACGGTAGAGGGAATTGTTTCCGCAGCTAACCGTTGGCGATTACGATTTGAAGGTATGGACGGTGAAAGTGTCGTATGTTTTTGGGAATTGTTTGATATATTTTTTAATCAGTTTTAATTAAGTGAGAGAATGCAGATAAATCAAATTCCGGAAGTACTGGGGGGTAAGAGCGAGTGTTTGGTACTGGTCGAGGCAGTTTTCCGACAGCTTAAAATTCCGTAGAGAAATAAGAATGACCTTTGGAGTGCCAAACTATGAGATGCAATTGAGAAGGGATATATATAACCGGACTCGAGGAGAGCAGGATGCGTCATCGATTATATATAATTCTTTTGGAAACCATGAACTCAAGACTCAGTAGACTCTTTCACGTGAGGAATTATTGGAGGTCGTCTGCGGGAATTTCAACCCCCAGTATTCTTTCCATATGACTAGTAAGCCCCAGTCGTTCGAAGAGTTGGTCCGACTGGGTGTTGAGTACGACGAAAGAAGGGCGGTGGCCGAATCCTATAGGGAACCGCCGTCACCTAGGGAAATGGTCGAGGCAGACTTCGGTTACCGGAGTCATACCCTTGCGGTCGGGGGTAGATAGACTGATCGTGCCGATAACGTAGGGCCCACGTTTTGAGGGCTTTATTCCGCGGGACCAAGGGGTGGTAACCGAGGCTACGCAGGGAGTCAACGAGCCCCCATCCGGGAAGGTATGCGGAGGGGAAACGAACAGGCCGCGGCGCCCTAAAACCAAAAGGCCGTCACGGCAAATTAATTTCGTACATTAATAGGCCGAAGACCGTAGGATCAGATATGTTCCCAAAAGTTACTGTAGCCGTCAACGGGATTCAAGCGACGGCTCTCCTTGATTCGGGCGCGTATCGGTGCTGTGTGGAGGAATCGTGCTAGGATAATTTTAAAATTCCGTCCAATAGGCTACGTACTACTCAAGTGATTTGCCGGGGAATAGGTTCGGAACCCGTTAAGGTCACGAAAATAGTGAACCTCCAAGTCAAAATTAATGGGTGGTCATGGAGACATGAATTTCTTGTACTGCCGAAAGCGCCAGTCCCCGTTATTTTAGGGGCGGATTTTATGAATCGTACCGGGATGGTCATAGACTTCGTGAAGAGAACCATCTCTTTTAAATTCCATCCCGAGGTGATTTCAACCGTGCTAACGGAAGAAAAATTTAGGAATACCGGGCATTCTGTTAATAATGACCATTTAATGCAGGCACAAAGAGAACGAATAAAGAATATCATGTTATCGTTTCAAGACGTCGCGTCGTGACGAAATCTTTAGGGTGTACTAATCTCATTGAATACGAGTTACAAGTTCTCGCGAAAGCTTATGGCCTTTAGATGCGCAGAACAGAGGGGGTGAAATGTGTGGGAGGGGTAAAGGAAAAGGAACGGAGGAGAAAGTGAGCGCATGGTAGGCAGAATGGCCAACATAGTGTCTCAGCTTAGAATTGTAATTCCGAGCCGTGTTGGACAATTCGACTCGTCGCGAGACAGGGAGCAGATAGCCGACCCGTCCCTGCCGTACCTCCGTTCCGCGGCTGGGGCTGTGGAATGAAGGGTCTTACGCGATGATTCATAGCAAGGCATTTCAATTACTTTAAATGCATTAACATTTATTCTACATCAATAAAAAATAACAAATGCAGTTCTGATTTCACTGAAACGCTGAATAAGTAGAGACCAAACTTCGCACAATTCCGTTGATTTTCAGTAACGTTGCTAAAATTTTCAGCCGCGCGAAATTCTGTAATCCAGATTTATGACATACAACATAAAATTACGAAATAAAACGCATTCTATGATCTTCTTTTACTTAGCTAATGCAATGAATGTAATTGGACTTTGAATAATACTAACTAAAATTTCAGTCAATGAAATAAGAAAAATAAAAGTATTTGAAGATATAATTTCATAAATTGGCACTATGTACATGTAGGTATATTCTATGAATAAATGGGACGTTGAGAACACAAAAGAGTGGAAATATAAGGATATATATATAATAGAGAGACAGAGAGAACATATATGTTTTATGCAAAAATAAATTACGGATAATTTCCGTAATTTATTAAAAAAAAGGAAAATCGGAAGAAGAACGAGTGTTATATTTGTTTTTGAATAATATTTTGGAAAAAAGTAAGTACTTGTTGCAACTATAAGTCCACATCTAAGTCATTGGCCTGAGATCCCCAGGCCGTGACCCCCTGGCGCGCGCTCAGGTACGAAAGGGACGACGCCCACTCCATAACAAACTGCAGCGAATTGCTGGGGGCGTTCAAATTCATTGAAGGCATATGACAAGTTTCAATGTTGGCAACGAAAATCGTTAAAATTAGCCCACCGGTTCTAACCTTCCACCCGCGGCAACCGGTTTTTAGAAAATAGACCCTTCCAGTCCCAAAATCGTCTACTGCGCAACGCCGTAAGCTTTCGCGAGGACTGTACTGTTGTCCGATCCTATACCTATTAGATCTTCGCCCTATCAATGCAATCCTATTAAAATGTCTGAAATGAGGGAACATATTGCCGACCTGTTGCATAATGGCGTCATAACGGAATCCAACTCGCCATACGCCAGCCCAGCATTTCTTATTCCAAAGAAAGATAGCACATCAAGGTTAATCGTGGACTACCGCGCGTTAAACAACACAATAAAATTTGATGCCTTCCCATTACCCACAGTTGAGAATGCCTTACTTCACTTCGGGAATGCAAAATATTTTACCATTCTCAATTTAAACGCTGCGTATCACCAAATACCGCTTACGGCCCGCAGTAGACAAGCGACGGCCTTCATCACCCCATTCGGTCTCCACGAATATAAGAGGTTGCCCTTCGGTATTTGTACGGGGGGTCAAATATTGTCACGCCTCATAGACAAAATATTTGGGGACATTAAATACGAATGTTTTCAACTATCGATGATATTTTTACATACAGCAGCAATGCCGAAGATCACCTAAAATACCTCGAGGAAGTTCTGACTCAGCTTAGAGGGGCTGGCATTACTATCAAACCAGAAAAGATTACGGTCGCGCTTTCGGTAATGAAATACTTGGGCCACGTTGTCACTAGTCAAGGAGTTTGAGTCGACCCGGAGAGGGTCAAGATTATCAATAAAATCCCCATCCCAAGGAGCTTAAAAGCGGCTAAAAGCTTTTTGGGAATGTGTAGTATTAATTCGCGTTTTATCCCCGCGTTATCGGAAATTGCAAGCCCATTGAATCAATTGAAGAAAAAGAATTGCCGATTCGTCTGGGGGCGTGCGCAACAAACCGCATTTGACGTCCTGAACGAAAATATTTCGCCTCCTCCCGTGTTGAGGATCCCGAATTTTAATGAGCGTGAATAAAGTTTTGTAAAGAAATTCGGAGACGCCGTTATTAATCCGATCCTCCGATCCCAGTTACTCGGTTTAGCTATCGGATTGGTCTTCAAAGTATCGTATTCACATCATGAATTGCGAGAATCTATGAGCTAATGTTAGCTTTAGTTCGTTATCTAAGCTCTAATTTAACAATAAGACAATACTGACAAATTACATAAAGTTTTAAATATGACTAAGTCACATTAAAGTCACATAAAGTTTATTATCTAAATAAATATCCTAGAAGATCTGTACGGATCTAATTACAATATGTCCTTTGAACTGCAGTCGTTTTGAAATTTAATGTACATGGAGGAGGTCACCGATTAAATTCCATTTCTCTGAATGAGAAAAACAGCTTAAACTTATGTCTAGATTAATTTTTGATATTAGTAGTTTTAGGCGTATGTCCACTGAACCATAATGAATTTTCTCTCCTTAGACAGCTAATCCCCCGAATGGTTTGACGTTCTCTCGGCAATTCTATTGAAGGAAAGTTTAAGGTTTAATAAGAAGCCCTGAGGATGAGGAGCGAGCCGTTCTCCGAAAACTTCGGCGGAGATGGAGCCCCTGAATCGGCGGAGCACCCGAAAAAATTGCCCTTCAGCTAATCCACGCTTACAATTTATACTTACTATCTAATAGAAATATAAATGAAAATATTTTACCGGAGAGAAGAAGACTTCCAATCAAGATATATTTATGCTTCAGTTAAATACGTTGCCATACAGAATAATAAAAACAGCCATATTCAAATATTTGTAGGTTAAACGGGAGCTACCCGATGAGGAGATGAAGAAAATGCACAGGGTAAAACTCATTCGTCTGGACCGGGACTCCAACAAGGTACGGTCTGGAATACTTCATTGGCTTCAGCACTCTTTATTTATTTGCAGGATCCGAGTTCTAACCCCAGTCCGTAAGAATAATATTTTTCTCCATGAATTGGGCTCATGCATCATAAACAATGCAACGCAATTGCAAAAGTAATCAACCTGAAGATTTGTATCCCACAATATTATGAAATATTTAGTCAATTCTCGATTATCCGGCTTCCAATTATCCGGTTTGCGGATTATCCTTGCTATTTTCTCATTCCTACACTCTAAAGTTTGAAAAATATCTCAATGGTAAAATTAAGTAAATTCTTTGAAATTTCGATGCATCTAAAAAGAATGTCAAAAGGAGGGATCACACTACTTAAGATTACGTTTGGGTTATAATATTTGAGACGTAAAAAGGTCACTTACCGAGTTTTGCCCACGAAAACCAAATAATTACGCTCCTAGAGCCGTTTGAAATTTCAATTTGAAATCCGTGCCGAAAACGTATTTCTCGGCCGACGCCATGTTGATGACGTGAAAAGTATATGATATCGCTCCTACTACCCCATGGAATGCATTGCTGGTGTCGGTCACAAACAGTTATAAGAGTCTAAAGTGGTTAGCGCGGCCGTGTGTGTTAAATATGAGTGATAGAAAATCTTATGTATACTGTTGTGTGCCGGCTGGTAAATCTATGTCACACAAAACACCCGAGAAATATTTCTTTTTGGTTCCTAACAACCCGGAACGAAGAAGAAGTTGCACAGTGATCTGAGAGCCCAGTTGTTCTGGTGAAAAACTGATTTTTTTTTCAATTCTCTGAAATTTTATCATATTTGTCCTTATAATGAAGGTAAATCAATACCTATTTCACGAATTTTCACTGTCGGATGACCCGAATCTAATTAATACTGCCCGATGCTAGCTGGGACCAGGTTACCACGATAGCATCGTACATTCACGCCAGAATAGTGAATCGGATTACTACTAGCCATGAAATTATTACTTGCGATTGTTACATAATTTATCGATTTAGCACCCTAAAAAAATTAATTCATAACTAAATAGTTACTTTGTCGTATATTTAGTGACAGCGATTTCTTAAACGATGCAACACCACTCAACTTACCCGTTTCAGTCAGGTGTTAGAAAAAAATCGTTTAATATCGGGTGTTCTGGCATGGTATCGCTAGTTAAAGGTTTCTTCTATAAGATAAAACAACTTTGAGGTGCTTCTAGGTGCCATTTTGACAGCAATTAGCATTTATATCTTGAAGTGCGCGCAATGGTCTGTTTATCTGCCACTCCGTTTACGAGGCGGCGACGAGTCTTACTGATACAGTTGTTCTGGAAAATTGTACCAGCTTACAATGAATGTTTTTACCATTTTTGATTTTTTACACGCACGCTATTTATGGACAAAGTTAAAATTCTTATACCATGTAAACTGATATGTAACTTAGTCATGATGCTCCTCGTCACTTGAAATGTATTCAATTACAGGTGCAATTAGGGGAGGAAGTAGCAGTGCAAGAACATCTGTGGGAATGGGATATTTCGCTTTCTTCGGGAGTTCTCGTAAAGAGAATATTAGAGGATCTGATGACTGAAGGAGGATATGTAGTAGATCTTCATTGGTTATCTCCCTTTAAATTTTCGCGTGTGGTGCTCTCTGAATCTATTACAGTCCTTGTTCCTGGATTCTTGCGGTTCCTCAGAGAAATATCCTATTGTAGAGATAGCAGCTTGTTTTATTGATCATGAACTTGTTTCAGGTACCAACTTCTGCCACATAATGGGAAGGCATAGCGAAAGGCACTGGAATTTTCCCCATTGCATTGGAGCCCTAGATGTAAAACATTAAATTTCGAACTGCAAGAACTGAAGGATCAACATATTCTCATTACAAGCATACTCATAGCATAATTTTTTAAGGCTTTGGTAGATTTCAGTATACATTTCTGTTAAATATAAAACGCATGTATGTTGTATAGATGCATAAAATGGAAAACGAAGAATCTGGAATCATAATACGCCTATAATCGCCGTGACATGGTTTGCCGACAAAAAAATGTCCGCAACTAGAGATCGAAATATTTTGTGTTTCGACTAACCGGCAATACTTATGAAAATATTTTATATTTTGAGTTAAAGAAGTAATTAAGGACTTCAAAAAAATTTCTAATAAAAACATACGTCGTATAGAATTGAAACGAAGACCTCCGCATCACCAGACGAGGACGGTAACCACCAGGCTACGAACAACTACTTAACGTTAGGAGAACAAATATGATCTATTCCGTACATGGCCTTTAGCAGGCTTTCGTGCTTGTCGATGGCTAGTTATGTTTTGTTATAAAATATTCTCTACATTCCTTCTGAATATCTTATTTGTACACAAAAACAATTGTTATTTAAAGATATACAGTCAAGTCTCATATCTTGCGAGAAAACTAGTACAGAAGTAGAAAATTATCATAAATTCTTCGACGGTGTCCCCTTCTTGCCTGGAAATTCTGTGAGCTAAATTTGTCTGTTAAGTTCTTATTGTACCAACAGTTGACATTTCATAAATATTAAGCACGATATCAATTATTAATAAAAATGCAGAGATCATTATTGTACACCTAAATACGCTAATGAAAGTTCTTTCAAAATACGAGGTGAGAGATTGTCCTTGTTTTCCTTCCGTCACTAGAAATATTTTACCGTCAATTGAGACCATTACATACCTCGTATAGCTTACATACATCTTTCATAATTTAAAGAAAAATGGCACTTGCATGTTAAAAAGAGTAAATGTTACATTGAACTATTTTTTATTATAACATAATAGCATAAACAAAGTCACCGTGTTTCTCGCCCACACATGAACAATGGGTGAGAAACACGGCGACTTTGTTTATGCAATTATGTTATAATAAAATAACTGTTCAATGTAAATTTTACGCTTTTTAACATGCAAATGCCATTGTGCTTTAAATTATGAAAGATGTAACATTCAGTAGACGACTCAACGTTGAGCAGCCTTCTGAAGTCCGTTCCTTCACTGCCTCTCCGGGCGACTTCATATGCTTCCCACGTCACGGTTGGAGCCAGCCAATAGAAATACGTTGGGCGTGGTAACAGCTCCACGGCGACTTTTAAGGCTCTATATCTCCCGTAAAAATTGATCAAAAACACCAAAATTTGGCGGGTGTGTGTTTTATGCATACTTCATTCCGCCAAACGGTTCAAATTCTATTTTTAATTTTGAGTGATCCCTCCTATTTTGTATAAGTTTCTTTTTTAGTTATCTTTTTAATTTAATCACAATATTATGTAAATTGTTTTTGTTATGAATGATGAAAACTCAGCTGCATCTGCTTGTGAAATTATTTTATCCGATCTTTCCCATTACCCTTTGCCACTGAATATTCTATCTTCTTAAAACAAACAGAGTAGTAACTATACAATGGAAATAATTTCAAATACACTACTGGTAAATAAACTAACTTATATTACACTTAAAAATAACTACTTATTGTTCCGTATATTCTTACTTTTCGGCCTGAATTAATAAAAAGGAAACAGTATCAGTGCTCCCAGGTCATTAATCGCCATTGAACAGTCATTTGTTTTTACCCAGATACGATTGTGCCAGTTCATTCGTGGAGATCTCAATAACATCAAAGTTGTATTTGGTACTGTAGTGCCGCCTTCTGACCAAGCTCATGCAAATGGCAGAAAAACGGAAGAAAATTGTCCTTTCCATCGCTAAAAAAATAGAATTGATGACAAGAAATGAAAAAGGAGAGACTACGCTTAAACTGGCCAAAGATTATGATGTGGAATTCCAGACAGTTCGGGATATAAATGAAAATAAAAGTAAGCTGATGAAGTTCGCTGTAACTTCGGACAGTGGTTTGGGACCCTCAAAGCTTAAGACTATGAAAAGATCAACCTTTAAAGATTTATACTCCGCCATGCTTCTTTGGTTCAATCAAAAACGGTCAATTGGTATACCCGTCTCAGACCCCATGTGCGCACAGATGGCTAAACTTTTTCACGAGTCTCTAGGGATAGAAGGGGATTTTAAAGCTTCTATTGGGTGGTTGACGAGATTCAAGCAGCGGCATGGTATTTGTGAAATTGCTATTCAGGGAGAGCGATTGACAATGAGTGGCAATGCTTCAGCCGCTGATGCTTTTCGCTTGGCAATGTTTCAGCCGCTGATGCTTTTCGCTTGGAGTTTTCAAAATACGTAAAGGGAGAACAGTTTGGCACCCGCATAGAAGCTCTGGCGAGTGTTGAAATTTTGCTGGATTACATGCGACAAAATGATTTCGTTTATTGCGACGTTATCTCAGTCAGAAAAATAAGAACTGCAATAAAAGAAAACATGAAATCAAGTAAACAGCAAAAAATAACTTGCTATTTCCCAGATTCACAATAAAGAATGTGCTCTATTCTGATATTCACTTCGATAATGATTTTTGCATTTACTTCAAATATGCACAATGTGCTATTGTTTATTTATTATATATATATTATCAAGTTAAGGGCCCATTATCTTTTGTTTCAAGCATAATAAACTATTTATTAGAGTATAAAATATTTATAGATGAATGTTGAAGATTTTATGATATTCGAAATTAACAAACCGGAAAATTATCATTTCGTTATTCACTTGTTTTATTTGCGTAACACCTGCAGTCAATTGTAATGCGAAATATTTTTAATCCTACTAATGCCGAATCTATATATTATATCACATATATTTTTCAGAGGCTCACAATATAAAAATGTGTTGTATTATATAATCACTTCATAAGTGATTATATAATACAACATAAGTCATACATTCATTGAAAATAAGCAAGATGTCAGTTTTTTATTATCTATCTACGTGGTCAAGCTAAGTGAGTATGTTCTAAGTGAGTGGTAAGCCCTTTATGTTGTGTTTCAAGCATAAGAAGCTATAAATTTATAAATTTTTACGATATTATTATATTTCGAAATAATAGTAATATTTAGTATTTCATTAGTTGTCTTGCGGTAACCGCTGCAGTCGTTTATGTTAAATAGTTTCCATCCTACGAAGTGAAATGTTGATATCACGACCACATTTTCCATGTTTTTCGGTTATCCGTGTTTTTCGATTATCCGTGCCTCGTCGTGCATCCATTAGCACGGATAATCGAGAGTTGACTGTATAAAGTCAAACCGGATACACATTAGTCGAGGATATCCTTAAGAAAAAACGGAATGATAGGACCATGTCCTTTCCGTCACTGCTTGAACAATTTGTCCATTACGAAAAGATAATGACTGCACAGCAAGCTAAATGAATTTCCTTCCATTTTTTATCCTTTTCTGAGAGACTAGCACATAATGTTTTTCGAATGGAACTGATAGAATGATATAAAATTGGCCGAGTTCATTAATAAATTAAATAGGTCGATTTTTTCTCGTTGCAATTTCTACGTTTTTTTAATCTCTGATCTTCGCGGAAGTGTGGCAAAAAATTTGAAGGTATTCCCAATACATTTCTAACATAAGTCAGAGCATAGGCCAAATTTTCTCCTTTGCATCCTAAGCTCTCTATTTTCTAAAGGTGAAGAAAAAGTCGTTCTTCGAAACCTTGGAAGAACCCCGTTTACCTGTTGGAATACCCGATAAAAGTGAAAAGCTTCCCACGCGTTCCTTTGCATTTTTTGTAGTTCGCAAATTAAAACTTTCTGAGCTGTGCCCTAAATGCTCCCAGCATATGCGAGATGAGGCCAAACTAGAACTAAATAATGCATCTCGTCCACTTTTTTCCGTGGACATCCCTCCTATTTGCTTGAAAAAACCTGTTTATAAAACACTTCAATAAAGTTCCACATCCAATAATGAAAGCCGTACTTTTTAGAGCTTGACTTTTTCATCGCATGCATTGACAAAACTAGATTGGAATATGCCAGCATGCCGGTTATACAAGATGGAACGAGAGGGCAGAAGGGGAATTAATGAGAGTCCGCATTCCAAACATGTGAACGGCTTAATTTCATTCTGGGAATTCGTCAACCTGAAGAGCTCAGGTACAAAATCACAACACAATGAAAGAATTGTTTCATTATGCACCCCTCTGAAAGACTAATCATCACACACCAGGCTGTACGTTAATTAAGACGTGATACACTAACAACCGGGTGAGTTTCAGGGTGTAATAAGGAAATGAAGGACTTATTTCTCTCCATCCGGACGCCTTCCCAAATCCATGCCGACACGCGAGGAGGACAAATGAAAACAACTAAGGTGGACCAACTGGTCTGCGGAAACGACCAGATGGAACGTCAACTGTGGAGATTATGCTCAAATTAATGATCCACGTGCGGGGTCATTAAAAGGTTCGGGGTCGGAAGCGCAGCGAGGAAAGAAAGGCGGCATACCACGGTCGAAATTTCCGAATGAAACAAAGAGGCGTAGAGGCGGCTCACGACGCGAGAATACTTCACGCCACGACGCGCGACCAACACTCCCAGACCGAAGGAAAAAAATATAGGTCGAATCTTTCACGTAAAGTCGAAGCAGACTATTTTTCAGAAGATGTGCAGGATATTCTACTGATACTAGCATAAAAATGCGAAAATTCCACAGATGAAAAATCATCCACCTTGACCGGGACTCGAACGTAGTAATTGGAGCCCATGTAATTATAACACGGCTGACGCTCTGTTGGTAATATCGACGCTCATTCGCAGTATACTAAAAAAATACTAGATACGGGAAATATATTGCAGGACGGAGAGGTTTGAAATGTCATTTTACTGTGAACTTTGCGCGACCACAATAGCAGATACGCATACTGCATAAAATTACCACTCTCACTAGTAGACCTTGTACTTGTGTTTAATTATTGTGTGTCCCGTTTGAGTTAATTTCATCATCATGACTAACAACTTTACCTTACCAAAATATAGTAAGTACCACTTAATTTGATTTCTACATTACTTATTAATTACCTATTATCAATCAGTAAAAAATCCTCCCTCTATATAGCAAGCGAGAAATAGATCTGACGTAGTACAGGTATTATCCTATTTTATGGTATAGTTTAATTGCATTATTTCTGCTACGAAAATAGTCCTCCCTTCTCTCCGTGGGTGCACTGATGATGACTGAAAATGCACGCCTTCACCCTTATCGTTTCGCTGAAGATTCCGTATCACAGTCTGGGATATCACTGTCTATCGCATAAATTCTGCATATGACTGAATAAATTCTACATTGCAACATAAAGGATAAATAAGACAGATGACACCAGGTAAATTATGTATGTTCATGTTCAGAAAAACCAACTTTGTCATTTCCAAAAAATGTATTCCGCTGGCACGACGCGCGTTTCACCACACCGTGGCATATTCATGAGTCCACACATGAAACATGAATATGCCACAGTGTGGTGAAACGCGCGTCGTGCAATCGGAATAAAGGTTGTGGAAATAACAAAGTTGGTTTTTCTCAAAATGGACAAAAGGGTAAAATTTAGAATAAATTCCTCCAAAATGACAGCACATAAAAAAATAAGGACTAAGGAAGATTTAAGCATGATAAGCCATGAATTAGATTCTAATATCGTTAAAACGGTAAGTTGCAAGAGACCATCTCGGCCGAATATCACTGAAGGAAAGTAAGATGGGTGAGACTATTCAAATCACGCACGAACATAGAGGCATATAGACGTTTACTTTACAACTTTGGATGACCGATGACCGATTTTGGTCATCGAATGTGGAAGAAAAACATTCATCGAAATCTTTCGATGACGATGGCTGTCATCGATCATCGTATAGAGTGTACACGATGATCGATGAATATCGATGATCGATGAATTTTGATGATCGATGAATGCCGATGATCGATGAATTACGATGATCGATAACTCTCTATTAACTGTGCAGTAGTGATGAGCGATATATCGCTGTGATTGAATCACTGATACTGAAAAGTAGCAATCACAGCCTGTGACTAAATAATCGAAATCACTGTGACTGTGAATTCGGTGAATTTAGCCGATTTAGCTCAGGCTGCTACCGTTGCTACCAACTGCACCAGTGTAACCAACGAATACAATGCTACCACTGCTGCTGCGTATTAACTGTGATTGAACGTGATCGCTACTTCTGTATCGTCTACCACAAACTTGAGGAAAAACATGAATTCCAAACATCCCACTGTGGCCCAGCCATCGTCCTCAAGGCGCAATAGCTGGGGTGCTTATACTTTATACATTTTAGATCTAAGGCGTTAAAATGAATGGAACAAAAGAAGAAAAATTAGTGATATAAGGATATCGATCATCCACATCGATGGTTCTCATCGACATCAATGATACGCATCAACTCATCGGGATCGATGATTCTCATCGACATCGATGATTCGCGTCGACTCATCGGCATCGATGATTCTCATCGACATCGATGGTCGATGACATTCATCATCATCGATTAAAGTCATCGCACCGAGATGACTAAAATCATCGTCGATGACTTCGATTAATCGACTCATCGCACAAGCCTAGTCAAAACGCTACGCCAATCACATCGACCTGAAGAAGCCACCAAGACTAGAAGAGGAGCTGTAGTCACGAAAAATAACTCGGCTAAACTTCCCGGAAGCAGAATGGAGCAATCGACTATTATTTGTGGTATCTCAGAAATAAAATTGGACTTAATTTTAGGATAGAAAATATGGCGGCTTTATGGGAGATAGGAATACTAGGAAATGCATTCAAGACAGTAAAAATATAAGTATTCAATTTCTTTAGAGCAGCGTTTGAGAAATTTGCAAAGCACAGCCTGCTTCCCTAACCTAAAAATCAACAGCCAGAATATTTTAACCTGTCTCTACCCAAAGAGAAGTGGTGAGACAGTTATCGAGTATTTTCCTTATTCCCGTAAAATTGTCGAAACGCTGGTAACAAGAGGGAGATTTTCAGTTTAGTTTTCAAGATATTCTCGATTGAAAGAGAAAAGAGCATTATCCTGACATCAAGTTTCCCAGGTAAACAAAACCGACGAATACCAAAATAGGAAAGGAGACTTCCTGGAAAATTATGGATTTTTGTTATATATTTTGCGATGAAAAAATTTTCAGAGCTGGGCGCTACCTACCGGACGGGAAAGAGAGACAAAGATAATTTTAAAGAATTCTTTGAAAATAAAATAAAAGAAATATGCGGGCGTCTTTACCGCTAAGGGGATCAAGATTAAGGTGATAATTACACCACCTGGGTCAAACGCATTCGCGAATTTTAATGTCCACTAAATTTTTAAGCTCAGATTTTATTTTAATTGTTAATTTTTCAGCTCGAATTTTATTTTATCACACCAGGGAGAGGTTTTCTCAGGATATCTACCATCCAGATGAGATCTGAAGGAAAAAAGAAAGCTGTTTCACATAAAAAATCCCTAGCGACTAGCTATTAAAACCCAACAGCCACTTGGGCCGAGTTCAAGCTACAAAAAATCGGCACGTGTTTGACCTGAGATCTTGGTCGCATTAAAACAGTCATATTATCGCAAGGGTTTATTAATTCAATTCGTACAGGGTTTATTCACGGAAACAACTCATTTTTTTTCTTTGAACAAAGAAATAATTTTATCCGTAAATCAAGTAACCCGCATCCAAATGGACAGAAAAAGAACCTACACTATGCCAATGCAGCTCTAAACGGATGAAAGAGTGGACAGTGCAATTCTAGAAGATAGAGAGTAGGATCGCTGGGAAATTAGAATTAAATTAATTTTGGTTAAATCAGTAACTTTGGGAGAGTGCTTATTACCTATGTTATCTTGCCGGCAATTTACCAGGAGAACGAGATACTGCCACAGCCAAAAAGTATTTGTGGTTCAAATTGAATATGCCATGGTGGAAATTGTTCTGATTTCTAACTCGATTTCATTCAATACATTCAATTATTAAAAAAAGGATTATTCATTGTTCATCATGCATGAAAACGCTATTTTTTAACACAAAAACTCTAATATGTAATTTTTATTCAGCCCCCGAACTAATTAGGGTTTTCACGTCAGCCTTGGTTAGTATTTTTGCATTGAAATTTTTTTCAACTACGCATCCAATAGTTACGATATGGCTAATAGCACTTCCTATGGTCAAGTGCGTCTAGCAAATTGAATTGATATGGTAGCGAAAATATTTATGTATCTTTCGATAAGAAAATAAAATGAGGTTCAACTCTGAAAAAAATCAAAAATCAAAATTTTTTAAAAGTAAATGAACTTCAGTATATGAATATAAATGAGAAATAATAGAAACTACACGCTCTTACCTTCCAGATTTTTTTTTAAATTATGGACTAGCTATTTCAATAGAGTTGAATATGCTGTCAAAATTTTAAGAATTATATGTCAATTATTCAACTATTATGCACATCATAAAACACAAGAAGTTTTTAAGACAAATAAAACATCAACAACGTACTCAAATATCGAAATCCTGAAAGAAAATTCCGTCATTTACCCAATTACTACATGAAATGATATTCCTACTGGCGCAGTAACAAAGCTAATATATACATAGGGTATCCAATCGTGATTTATTATATTAAATCCACATTGCAAGATTCACAGATATATCAACAATTAGTCTCCTCCTTCTGCAAGACGCGAACTCAAGAAAACTCCACATATATAAGAAATATTTGTGGCAGAGCTCTGAAGAAGCTAGGATTCGTCAAGCGTATTGTGGGAAGATTTTCGGATGAAAAAGTAAAAGAGAGGTGCTATTTCGCACTCGTCCGGCCACACCTTGAATATACAGCGAGCATATGGGATCCGGTGCAGAAAGACTTAGTCCGGGAACTTAATAAAATACAAAGGAAAGATGCGCGATTCGTCAAAAACTGCTACGGGCGTACAGACAGCGTTACACAGATGTTAAACGAATTAGGCTGGGAGCCGCTAGAGACTCGGAGGCTGCGCGTTAGGCTTAGATTGCTTGAACAATTGAGAATAGATATCTTTCAGAGCGACACGGAGAACATCATATTAGAACCCCACTATATTTCCAGGTCCGACAGAAACGATAAATTAAGAGAGATATTTTGGCGAACGGATAGGTATGGGAATTCGTTTTTCCCCCGAACTATAAGGGACTATAATAAATGCTAGGCGTAATTTCATTAGAGCGTTTCCTTTTCATATGTAAACGGCTGGTGTCCTAACACCCCCCGCCACACGCCTATTGAGGCGGCTTGCGGGGTAGTATGTAGATGTAGATATAAGCAATAATTGTGATTGTGTCATTTGAATTGTAAAATACCAAAGTATGTACATCGAACACGTAACTCTTTTAGTGTACGTCAATTTTGCAGACTCTTCAAAAATATTTTCACATTTCCCTGGCACATTAACAGAGGACGCGCTGTGCATGGTGTGCACAGAGTTCTCTATATTGCATTCTCAACACTACTCCCTTACCAAGTTATTATATGGCAACCCAGAGGACTCTGGGTGTGTACAGAGACCTGTACATAGTGGCTAATCAACTACGGTCGAGTAGTCACTATGTAGAAGCTCTTGGAGTGTAGAGTTGTATATCCTCACATACTCAGGGAAACTACGTAAACTTTAGTCTGAAAACGTTTCACCAAATGATAAATTTAGACATTTAGACATTTGAAATTCAATGGGCTGTTGTATAGAACCCCGTCCCCGAAAAACTCCGTCAGGGATAAAAGTAAAAATAAAACTAACGCCAAATTTCAAAAGCAAAACACTCAAAAAGAAAAAAAATACGAAAACGTAATAGAAGTGCGGCAATATGGCGAGCAGCATTGACTTAACAAACATTTCTTCGACTTTATTGACAGGCATTCGATCGTTTTAACTCCCAGCACTCTTTTCGGTTAAACGGTTGTAACTTGACCGAAGAGAGTGTGAAACACGGCTGCTGCTGCTGCGAGACGAAACAAGTGAAGAAATTATTTCTCTGATTAAAAAAATAGCGGAGACCATCAGAATTCATTAAGAAATGGCAGCCTGTGGGCAAAAGGTGAGGAAGATTCTAAGCCACCACGAATGATATTTTTTATTCAGCGGAGAGTTCTTTAAGGGATAAGGAAAAACTGTCGCAAAAAAATGCACTCACAATTGTCAGCATTTTTGTCTGGTTTCGATATTCATCTAAAACTACTATATCTAGCTAAATAGACTAATTCCGCGATTAACCATCTTAACTCTAATTTTTTTCAAAACATCATTTCTGCTGTGAAAATAAAATCTGTGAGCTAATCCTAGCAGTTATTTGAGGGCTGATTTCAAAGCCATTCCGTTTGACAATAACTTTCATCTATTCCAAGGTTTTTAGTGCACTTTGTTACTGAATTCTTATAAAGGCCACATTAGTTTGTTATTCTATTTATTCTAAATAACTCCAATGCTCAAAACTAAGGGGCAATAATCGAAAACGTGCAATGATTACACCCCTGTATTCACTCATAACCATGTGATTTAAGTCATTTACAAACGATTTTTCAAATTGGAAAGCAAAACAACAGCAGCGGAAATGAAATTCATGAGATGAACAGGAAATAAAACCAAAAGGGATTTGGAAAGAAACACAAAAACCGAGAAAACTCCAGCAGGAGCTCTTAATACCAATTATGGAGAGAAATCAACTTGGATGGTATGGACATCTCAATAGAATAGAATCAGAATAGAGTACCCAGGAAAGTACTGGAAGGAAAACCGGATGGGAGAAGAAGTAGAGGTCGACCGCTAGAGACTTGGATGCAAGGTGAACAGAGAAGGAAAGAAAGGAAAAGCAAAAGGAAAGAAAAGAGAGCAGCCTGAAAAGGAGACGAATAAAATGGCAGGTGATCGGAAGAGGTCCATCGAGGTTCCTACACTAATGGCATGAAAAGGAATGAAGAAGAAGACAAACAAATTGCCACCTTAAAATTGGGAGATTTTTGTGAGTTAAATCTTTCTGTGCTGGGTCCAAAATGCTCGCGGTGCATTCGAGATGTGGCCTAGTTAGAGAAAAGTAACATCCCTCTCTCACTTTTTCACCAGAGAACATTCCTACAATCCACTTGATAAATCCTAGCCACTTTAATGCAACTCAACAAATGTTTCGTATGTTTCCCTCACGTTAGGTCTGAAGTCAAGTTGATTGCCAGGTAACTGACTTCATATGACACCTTTAACAATTCTTTCTCCCACTTAAAAAATATAGCGTTGGTATGGGTACTTTCGATAGTACTCCTCTTCAGCTTATTGACCACAATATGATAATCTGTGTAATTATGGAGTGCCAATTGGTCTTTAAAAAATAACTTAATACCAATTATGGAGAGAAATAAACTTAGATGGTATGGACATCTCAATGGAATAGAATCAGAATAGAGTGCCCAGGAAAGTACTGGAAGGAAAACCGGATGGGAGAAGAAGTAGAGGTCGACCGCTAGAGACTTGGATGCAAGGTGAACAGAGAAGGAAAGAAAAGAAAAGCAAAAGGAAAGAAAAGAGAGCAGCCTGAAAAGTAGACGAAGAAAATGGCAGGTGATCGGAAGAGGTCCATCGAGGTTCCGACACTAATGGCATTAACGGGAAAGAAAAAAGAAGACAAACAAATTGCCACCTAAAGGAGGTTCCGCCGTGACTGTGTGAGTCAAAACCAATACTAAATTCCACATTTTTTATATTTTGTCCAAAAATCCTGCTTTCGCTGGTGAAATGCGTTACCTATAGAAACTCAAAAGTTAAGTAGAAAAAATGCACATTATTCCACGAATGTATTTTGAATGAGCACTTTTTTCCAGCCATAGGAGCTGACTGCAGCGCCATTTCCTACGAATTACAGCATTTTGACTTCAATTACGGCAGTAATTCCGTAATAACTAAAAAAATAAGGTGGAAAGATGCCTATATTACAATTTTATTAAACATCTCTGGATTATTTCCTTCTTATGCCTGTTGCTCACGGTAAAATTTTCGGTAAAACGTTTTATAAAACCGACTAATTTTATAAAAATGAGCTTGCTAACGATAAAACCGTTTAAAAAACCGAGTTTTATAAAACGTTTTACGGAATAGGACAGGTTCTATTTCCATAAAACCGTTTTATGCAACAACCAATGAGATGTTCCGCTCATCGCGAAGGAGAGCTTTCGTCTCGCAATTTTTTTCGCGATTTTCACCCACTTTAAACAGAGATATCGGAACCAAATTCACCTCACTTATTATGCAAACTTAGCAAATTTGTTTAACACTTTCAACACAACAATGCATCACCTACTTTAGAAATGGGAAACTTTCAAACCTGAGAAGTGCAATTTTTCCTCTCCGCCATCTTGTGAAAAATGCCGTTTCCTCTTATTCACTGTACGTGGCGCAGCGATCGAGCAGTTGCTTCTCTAGTATATACACACCTCTCCTACACAGTTTCTTACCTCCTTCCACTCAAACTCGCCCCGCAACAGCCATTTAACACAATTATTTTAAGACTAGAAATGCTTGGCCTCCCACGCGGTTGCAGCCCCTCTAGCGGCCGAAGTTGGAACTTGATTTCTTTCGAGGCCGTTTTATAACACGATCGAAGTAGGAGATAAACCTCCTCTTATAAGGTTCTTGAGTTTTACCGTGAGCAAGCTAGTACGTTTTACGTACGATTCATAAAACGTTCAATAAAAATTTTTATAAAACTGTTTTATGGAAAATTTTACCGTGAGCAACAGGCATTATAATTAGTTTTCCGCAAAAATGGCATTTATATTTTTTGGAAAATACTATTTTCCCCCGTGTTTCTCTCATTCCCCCATTGAACACGTTCAATTGAATTTCAAGTTCAATTAGAGAGTAATATAGCGTGGAAAGGTATTATTTTGTTGATCATATCAGATAGAGGACAACATTTTCAACAAGTAGACAGAATATGAATAAAATGACATTTAAGTCATTTTATTCATATTATCCATTTTATTCAGCCTATCTGGCGATGAATACGCTTGAATATTCGTCCGTCATTGTTTACTAGGAAATTGAAAACAAGTGTTATCATTGAAGTCGCAGCTCTCCAAATTGTACTTCCGTTGGATGGGACGTCGTCCTTATTTTAAATGTCTTACTGAAAAACTGGATTATAGCAGTTCAAAGCCCATCCAAAGCTATTGTGAGACAACACTGATAAGGTCAGCGTTAATAGCTAGCGTGTCAAACTCTTGTTTTTCCTACCAGAAGTTGTTGATAATATATTTCAGTCTTGCAAGAAGGTCTTTCGCAACGGATAGCAAGTAAAAGCAAAGTTCATTGTGACTTAATGCTGGCATAAAATGCCTTTCAGTAATTCCACGGAGTTGAGCAGATGAGGTGTGTTCGAACCCTGCCGATTATTTTCATATTCACACCAATGATAGACTTATAAAACGATGATATGATAAATGTTCAATAGTTCCTCGGTATTCCTGCAGATGGCGGAGATATTCACCGCCATAGTTTTCCAGAATGTCGTTTTTTGCAGTTTGCGGGGTCCTGATCGGCGGGGTGCTTCTCATCGCTGGTGGTAGAGCTACAGCAAGAAAATATTTGTCAAACATCGGCAGGAGATCAGATCATTTGATTAATGTGACATATATTCCATTTTTATCCAACATTTGGTTATTTTAGAGCCCTTCAAATAAGCGTTCTAATGTGCCATTTGAGCTTCTTAAAAGACCTATAACTCACTCAAGTACTTTTACACGTAGGCGAAAATTAGTGAAAAGGTATAATGAGACTATATTAACACAAAAATATCAAAATCGCCGATTCATTACGATTGTTTGCTGAAATATGTGCCACCTAAAACCGTTTTTGGCCGAAAAATTGCCAAGAAAAGGCTTGTACTGATTTTTATTTTATTTTAATCATTAAAAACCACAAGGTATTACTTTTGAATGAAGTAGGTTTTAATTTTAATATTTTCTTCATTTTCAAATATATCAGCTTTCCGAACGTCAAGTCACGTGCTTTGCGGTCAGCAGAGTGGCGCCCAGGGACGTGCCTCGGGTAGCGCACACGATGCAAGCGTTGCAAAGGCAAAGCAGGACCATAGAGCATAGAAGTGTGCCATAGCAGCATTATAATGCTAGTAGGATTATGCAAATGAATGTATTAGCGAAAAAAGGAAATGAAAAACGTTTTTGTTAGCCATGGGAACAGCATAAATTTTGATACAAAACCTGTATTAATGCTGACCATAAATGTATATGCATGTAACTGTACAGAGACTTAAATTCGGATATTTGGTGTAACCGTTCGTTCTAAATTTGCTCTTCTCTTTGATCTTTAGTAGTTTTCTTTCATTAGAGTGGGATCAGACTGCATGGGTCGGTGCAGCATCACTCATCACTTCAATGGCGCTAAAATGTAGTCAACAAAACGACTGTAGTATTTACTACAAGGTGAAAGTCAACGGGAAACCACTACGTTATTACACCGAGGACTAAAATCTCACCACTTCCTCTTTGTTTTTAGTTAGCAACATTAAGAGGCATGACAGCCTCTTATAAACAATAATGGGGAGAAATGAATGAGAAGAATTACCGAGGAAGGCCAAGGAAGGAATATATCAGGAAATTTATGAAGGGATATTGTATTGAAGACTAATATAGGAAAAAGAAGATTATCTGAAAAGATACTGCAGTGGAGAGCTGCAGCATACCGATCTTCGAATAAATTACTGCTGATGACGACGATGCAAAATCCTGAACAGAATCTCAACCATAGGCGGATTTAGGGGGGGGGGGGGGGGGCACGTGCCCCCGTGCCCCCCCCCCCCCCCAGACGCTTAAATAATGGACAAGATTTTTAATACAGTCCCGTTATAATTACGTTCGTTTTGTTTTGTGTATTACGGAGCCTCATTCATTTTAGCCTTAAGCACAAGTCAAGAAGACAGATTTGCCGGTCATTGGTCATTCGCTAGTCAGCGCTCGAAAAAAAACATCGCCCGAGTGGGAAGGAAGACATTGTGTCAAAAATGAACGTTAATGAAGTACTGGACATCTTCAGCAGGAAACATAATAGAAAACTGCCGTTATCATAAATGTAACTAATTAATATTTTCATATTAGTAATCTCTATATTAAAATAAAAAGTATATTTCGTACATTAATTGTTGTATGTTGTTTTTTAATCCCAAATATGAGAAGACCGTTTGCCCATCAGACCCTTGTGCCCAAGAAAAATCCTAGATCCACCCCTGATCTCAATCATGTATAAAGGGTACTATTTCTGTACCTCTTAAAGAATAAGAGTAAGAACCTGAGAGTATAGCCCACGAGTATGCACAAGATCTATTAGGTGATAAAACTCATTGTTCGATAGAACGAGAATGAATATCAACACCAATAAAACGCAGGATATCATATTTTATAAACAATAACTAAGGATGAAACACCATCGTGCGGCTGTGTACCTACGATTTAAAATTCAACCTGTCCCGTGGAGTGACGAAACCACGCACTTGGGCGTTACTCTGGACAAGTTGCTAAGCTCCAGAGACCATATGGACTGGGTTGCTTCTAAATCATTGAGTGAGAAGGCTGGTGCCAATATTAACAAAACACTACACCCTCATAAATCGATATAATAGAAGCAATGATCCGCCAAAAAATTACCGCAGCGCCGCGCCGGTTTGGTTTGGTCTAATACAAAATGGGACAAGTAAAATTGAAAATTTAGACAAAAATGCGATTGTAACAGCTTATAATATCCAAATATGGACCAAAATTAACTTCTAGCATTGTTAACCTCTATCAAAAAAAATATAGTCAAACAAGCAAAAAGATATAATAAAGACTTGGAAAAATCAAGCAATCAGATGCTTTAATTCACGGCCAAAAATAAATCAAGTCCCAACGACAAATGCAAAAGACCACATAAAATATTAAAAATATTAGAGCATCAAAAGAAGAGGTAGCCTCGTTCGAAGAAAATAAAAAGAAGTGTGAGCACAGAGCCTAAGTCTTAAAATGCCGTGCTATTCTACTAAGCAGCCAAACACGCTCTTAACTAGATGCTTAAGACACAAATGTAGGAGAAACTGCATTTAAAATCATTATGAATGACAATATGATTAGCTGGCATTCCAAAAACCATGAGTGAAAATGATTATACTGCGTTGAGAAGTATAAGTTTCTAACTGAATTACCCGGCGTTGCTCGGGATTACACTTACTTCGCAACTCATAATTAGAGATAAGTTATTTTCGCATTAACGAAAAATGCAAAATAAGTTACATTCTCTTAAAAACATGTTTTTATGATTATATTTATTATGTTTTTTGGTATTTGGAAGCATTTAAAGTTGTTTTCTATTTCACGAATTAATGCTAAATAAGTCTTTTAGAGCGAATAATTGCTATTAAGCGAAATAGGCGCTAATTTGTTTTGAAAACAAAATTGAGAATAAAAATATAATTATGAACATCTTTTGTCTATTGTAGTAACTGCTACATTCTCGTTGTTTAAATAAAGAATGATCTAGGCCTAGCAACTTGGATATATATTTTTCGTTTACTCTTCAGATATCACTTTTTATCAACACATCCATTTACAAAATACATGAAAAACTTGCAAATACTCCATTCATAACAGCGTAGGCACCATAATTTTGACCGGAATCCTCTGTTTGTGACCATTTTAATCCCATAAATCCAATTTTCCACACTTGGCTATTTATTTGCTAAATTTCAAATAATTAATGCTAAAAATACAAAAAAATAATGTTATAAAAACTTCTCTAATCATCATATAAGAGGAGAATCGATTGAAAAAATTAGAAATTCTTTCGGGTATCTGATAAAATAAATTTGAAATCTTCTTCTCGAGTGAAAGTAGTTTTTAAAAACAAAAAAATAAACAACTGCACAAACCAAACGCTTAGCATTCCTAATCAGCTTAACTAATCAAAATGAACTTTAAGTGCGTTAAAGACCAAAATCTGTTTGTCGAGCTAGGAAATATGCTATTGTTGATTTCAGAGAAAAATGTGCGTTTTTGCAGCTGAAAACGCAATTTTCAGACAAATACGAATTGGAAAAGATATTTAATTGATTGAAAGAATTATAAACTTCATTCTTTCAGCCATTTAATTAAAAAAATCCAAACCCTCTGTCTTAATCGGAAGTAATTTTAAAAAGCAAAAAATGAAATAATTTCACAAAACCCAATGCGTAGCGTAAACCACCAAAAGGCCCCATTTGGGACCTTTTGGAGCCCTAAGATCTTTTCAGATAATGTAAAAACCTTCTCCTTGAAAGAATACATATATGTGCCAAATTTCATGGTGATCGGTTAAACGGTGTCGAAGTCTATTAATCTCGGACAGACAGACAAACAGATATACACACATCCATTTTTATAGATATAGAAGATATAGATTTAAACTCATTTAAATACTCTAATGCGCCGTCATGGATTGGAAATTGAGATTGGGGTGATACTTCTACATAGATAAGCACCCATTACTTACCTACTTTGGAATAACCTTAAATACAAATGACTCAGATCGTCACGTGTTTCACCCTTCGAGAGGCGCGGAAAGTAGTTTCGGAGGAAGAACGGCTTCCTTTGAACCTTTTGAGCATCACCCGCCGCCGTGCGTGACTGATATTAGACGATAAATTTCATTGCGAGGCTCACGTCCACCCCGATATAAATTCTTGATCTGTCTTCTTCACAATCGCCCGATATTTTTTGACAATAGAGGAAATGTGAACCTCCGCCCTTTAGCCGATTCCGTAAATTCTCGGGAGATGCCTCAATGCGCCCCTTCCACTGGAACGAAGAAAGACTTTCCTTCACGACGGATTGCTCTAAAGAAGATCCGCCTTTGAATTGGGAAATATTTATACACGGTGCAAATCAGACCTAATCTGGAGGGTAGGGTTATAAAAGCTGTAACCATCTCTTCCTCTTGATTCCCATAATTACAACAAGCAACACGATATCGGAAGTAAGATAGCACTTCACGGAAACATATGTATGGACATAGTTGAGAAAGTTACCCGAATAAATTAACTAATTTAAGTTAAAGTTTATCTCTGTAAAAAGTAACTAGTTAAAGTTAAAAGTTACTATTCTGAAAAAGTAACAGGTTAAAGTTAAAAAAGTAACTTTTACGTTAAAATTTACTTTTGCAGTTACTTTTGAGAAAATTTTAAAATGTAACAAAAGCTATTTTTCGCAATTGGGATAACATAAATACGAACTTCAAACTATAGAAATTTTCTTCTCTCTACTTTTCTACTCTTTTAACTCTCCTAAAAAAAGCATCTCTTTTCTCTTAAAAGCATCAGTCAAGTTAAACAGTTATCTAAATTGTTAACGATTAATTTTAATCGTTAACTTTTAAAATAAGTAATCCCAACAATGTGTATGAACTGTGTTAATACCGCAGTGAGAATTTGACAGTCATACCAGCGGATTAGAGAAACTTATAAGAAATTAATATGTGGAGTAACAAAAATGAAGAATATTAAATGAAAGGAAAAGATTTAAAAATGAAGAATTCCGGCGTAGAGCTGAGAAAAAAATACGAATCTCGGCAAAGAAGAAGAAAAAAAAATATTGGAAATATTCTCAGCCATTACAGCCCAATGCACATCTACACACTACCCTGCGAGGCACCACAAAGGCGTGTGGCAGGGAGTTTTAGGAAACCAGTCAAGGAAGGGATGATAAAAGGGAAAATGATGGGAAAGAGGACAGAGCTGTATTTGTAATAATCACTAATTGTGAGTGGAAAGAAGGAAATTTTGTATTTGTAATTTCGGCGGTGTATCTCACTTATTCTGCCGTTTCTATCGGTTCTAGAGATGTAGCGAGGGTATAAAATAATATCCTCCGTGTCGTACTGTATCTTGCCTGATCAATAAGTTGAAGCCTGAAGTTTTTCAAGTAACCTAAGCCTCCGAGTCTGGGTTCTCTGCCTAGTCCTTCCATCAGCCGTGTGACACTTTCTGTACGCTAGCAACAGTTCGAAGAGAGCGGCTTCCCTTTGTATTTTATTTCCCTCGCGAGTTAAATCTTTCTGTGATGGGTCTAAAATGCTCGCGGTGTATTCGATATGTGGCGTAGTAAGAATTCTTATTATAAGTAATTCTTATTAAGGCCACATTATTTTGGTATTCTATTGATTCTAAATAACTCCAATGCTCAAAACTAAGGGGCGATAATCGAAAACGTGCAATGATTACACCCCCGTATTCACTCATAACCATGTGATTTAAGTCATTTACAAACGATTTTTCAAATTGGAAAGCAAAACAACAGCAGCGGAAATGAAATTCATGAGATGAACAGGAAATAAAACCAAAAGGGATTTGGAAAGAAACACAAAATCCGAGAAAACTCCAGCAGGAGCTCTTAATACCAATTATGGAGAGAAATCAACTTGGATGGTATGGACATCTCAATAGAATAGAATCAGAATAGAGTACCCAGGAAAGTACTGGAAGGAAAACCGGATGGGAGAAGAAGTAGAGGTCGACCGCTAGAGACTTGGATGCAAGGTGAACAGAGAAGGAAAGAAAGGAAAAGCAAAAGGAAAGAAAAGAGAGCAGCCTGAAAAGGAGACGAATAAAATGGCAGGTGATCGGAAGAGGTCCATCGAGGTTCCTACACTAATGGCATGAAAAGGAATGAAGAAGAAGACAAACAAATTGCCACCTTAAAATTGGGAGATTTTTGTGAGTTAAATCTTTCTGTGCTGGGTCCAAAATGCTCGCGGTGCATTCGAGATGTGGCCTAGTTAGAGAAAAGTAACATCCCTCTCTCACTTTTTCACCAGAGAACATTCCTACAATCCACTTGATAAATCCTAGCCACTTTAATGCAACTCAACAAATGTTTCGTATGTTTCCCTCACGTTAGGTCTGAAGTCAAGTTGATTGCCAGGTAACTGACTTCATATGACACCTTTAACAATTCTTTCTCCCACTTAAAAAATATAGCGTTGGTATGGGTACTTTCGATAGTACTCCTCTTCAGCTTATTGACCACAATATGATAATCTGTGTAATTATGGAGTGCCAATTGGTCTTTAAAAAATAACTTAATCAATCGTTGACGACTTTCCGTTCAATTATTATAATGTAATTACGGCTAAAAATACAAAATATTGACAAACACCATGATTTGTAAATGGCCCAGTTTTTTAGTCTCTTGTTAACATTAACCGCAGGATGCCGTAGACTTTTCGTTAGTTTGACGTTACCTGAGAAAGCGTAATCGATTGGAAGAAGTTCATATTGACTTTTGTTTCCAAGCTAAGAAAATATTTGATATTATAAAACGGGAATATTATAAAACGAGACCTGAATGTTGTATTCTTGAGTTAATCTTTTTATTATTATGAGTCAATAACTATATTGATTGCAAACTATAATGGATGGAAAAATTAAAGGAGAAATAAACGAAGGCCTAAAATGGAGTTCCCCGAGCAAACCATGAGGAATTTTAAAATAATGAATCATGAAGGTCTTAAGGTTTTAAGCTGAATGGAGAGAGGAGTGGATTGCCACAGTGGACCACCTCGGAATGAATGGCTTGTGATAATGATGATTCACACGTTCCGATCATTCCCAATAGCTATCAAACAAAAAAAAGATAAGGGTAAAAGTACCTACTTATTTTCCCGTACATCTTCAACCTGCGGATCAGCCCCGTCAGTTGGATGTTGAACATCCAACCAATGTCGCAATATCTGATAGTGAATGGGAGTCGTGCCGGTAAGGAATGGTTAAGTCGTTCTCCAATGATTTCGCAACGCAATTTCGCACTGAAACAAGACAGCAAGTAAATTTGCAGTTTGGTAGCCGGTAGAAGAAGAGACTTCTTCGACGAACGGCTGAATCGGATTATGAATTAAATATTACGAAAGAAAAGAACGGCACGTCTCGTAATCATATGCCGTCCTCTAACGATTTTAACTCAATTTTAAGTACAAAGCGACTTCGAAATAGGTTATTTCATGAGCTTCAGCGATAAGATCGGGATGCAAAGATTCACTTTCACCAATTGTGCTTGATCCAACACACCTGGTCCAAGATATTATAGGCTATAAATCAATATCAAAGGAATCAATTCCCCTAATAGTCCTTAAATGGTGAAATTCAAACAATAATTCCCCGATAGGCCTTCTGGCTGACTTTGCGACTTGGATGTGAATCAAATCACTGGCCTGCACGGATTCCGGGATCCGTTATAAGACCTGAGAGGAATTCAAAAAGATAGCATGCCGGAAAAGCACAAGAACTCACAAAATATATCCCAAACAGCGAAATTGTATCAATAATTCTGCAAAAAAATGCTTAAATGGTAAGAGAATGCATAAAAAAGTAACAATTTGGCGTGCAAATATTAGCAACCACGTGATAACTAATCCCTCGCTGATACCTCCATCTTGTCGTGATGAGGGAGCTTGTGTGCCTAAGCGAACTTGAGAGCTATGCCGGCGGGAGCATAAGCTCCAGGGTAGGGCCACCCAAGCTGGACAGGTCAAGGGGGATAGGCCAGACAAAGAGAGATACCCTAGTCCTCCAGCTTGGGGGTTGATCATAGGGCTAACGACCCTATATCATAAAAACTTTCTTGTTACGAAGCTCAAAGAAAATGAAACCCGGACTGGTTATTACGATAAACGAACCATGCAAACGAAAGGTAAACGCAAACGGAAATTTGATATGCAGATAGCAACATGGAATGTTAGAACCCTGAATAAACCAGGTGCTCTACAGGGCCTCAAGGAAGAGATGGGAAAATATAATATAGCACTAGCAGCCATTCAAGAAGTTAGATGGAAAGGAGACGGAATCTTAAGTAGTGGCAATTATACAGTCATGTATAGTGGTGGACAGAGCGGTGTAATATGACGTACGGTCTTCTTATTGGATAATAAATATAAGGCAGCGATACTTAATTTCAGGCTTATAAATGAAAGGATGAGCACTCTTAAGGATGAAGGCCCGTTTCTTCAATATTACATATGTATGTGTATGTGCACCAACAGAGAATGCGGAGGATGAGGAGAAGGATCTATTCTATGGACAACTAGAAAAGGAAATGGATAGCATCTCAAGACAAGATGTGAAAATAGTATTAGGGGACTTCAATGTAAAGGTTGGAAAAGAGGAAGATTATAGAGAAACCATTGGAAAGGAAAGTCTTCATGATGTATCAAATGATAATGGGCAAAGATTGATTGATTTTTCTATGGGAAACTTAATGGTGGTAAAGAGTAAATGGCTCCAGCGAAAAAACATAAAGAAGGTCAGGTGGTGTTCACCGGACGGGATTACTTTTAACCAAATTGACCATGTGATAATTGATAGGAGACATGCATCCGATATACTTCAGATTGACAGCTACAGAGGAGCGGAGTGTGACTCAGGCCATTACATGGTTCGAGTAAAATATAGACAGCGTATTGCAATGCACAGATCCACTGGGAAGGAGAAAGCACCAAGGAGATACAATGTCTCAAAACTAAAAGAAAAGATAATTGTCCAACACTATGAATCTGATATGGAAAAGAATTTGGAGACTAAGCAACAAAAATGGAAGAGATAATGTGTAGAGGGAAAGTGGAATATAATAAAGAATGCATTACAAGAAACAGCTGATGAAGTCATCGGGGTAAAAGATAATGAAAAAAGGCAAGGATGGTTTGATGAAGAATGTAGAGAAGCAATTAAGGGGAGAAATGAGGCAAGGAAAAAAATGATTGACAGAAGAACAAGAACAAATGTAGAGCTGTTCAGACAGAAGAGAAAGGAGGCAGACAAGCTATGAAGAAGAAAAAGGAGAGTTTGGGAAGGGAAATGGATTACGGAGCTGGAGGAGCAGCACAACACCCAGGAAGTGCGGAAATTCTATACCAAAATACACGATACAAGAAAAGGTTTTCAACCACGGGCAGTATTTTGTAGAGGTACTGAAGGAAATATGATTGTTGGAAAGGAACAAATCCTAGGACGATGGGCTGAATATTTTAGTGAACTGTTGAATGTCACTGCAGAGAAATGACAGCAGAAGTAGATGAAGTGGAGTGTGGACAACAGTGGCAAGAACCACAGAAAGACAAAATTCCAGTACCGGTTCCATCGATAGGGGAAGTAAAGGAAGTGATAAAATCTCTGAAAATTAATAAAGCACCAGGAAGTGATGATATTTCAGCAGAGATGATTAAATATGGAGGGGAAAAGCTTACACTTCTCATTCACCAATTGATAGTGGATATATGGGAATCAAAGCAGATGCCCAAGGAATGGAGTCTGGCTATTATTTTCCCAATTCATAAGAAATAGGATAAGGCCAATTGTGAAAACTACCGAGGCATAGCTCTGTTAAGTGTGATTTTTAAAGTCTTGGCCAAAATATTGGCTAGGAGACTTAACCCATTGGTGGAACAGATTCTAGGAGACTACCTATGTGGCTTCAGACAGGGTAGATCAACGACTGACCATATATTCATAGTTAGACAGATAATGGAAAAGTATTATGAATACAATGTGGATGTGCACCAATTGTTTGTAGATTTTCGGCAATCGTACGATAGTGTAAAGAGAAATGAGCTGTTTCAGACTATGGTGAAAATGGAATTCCCAGCCAAATTAATCAGATTGATACAAATAACCCTAAATAATACAATATGTAAGGTCAAAATAGAAGAAAACCTCAACAGAAAATTTGAAATTAATCAAGGCTTGCGACAAGGAGATGTACTATCCGCCATGCTCTTCAATGTGGTCCTGGAGCGGGTGATAAGAAAAGCAGAAGTCAGCAACCCAGGTGGTACATTGTTCAACCGTATATCGCAAAACCTAGCCTATGCTGATGATGTCGATATGATACCAAGAAGACTCAAAGATCTCGAGGAAGGACTGGAGAGATTAGAGATGGGGGCAAGAAAATTTTGGCAAAAAGTGAAATGTGCCAAAACTCAGTACCTGTTCTCTTCCAGGAAAAGTACGACTGTAAAAGATAAATCTATAGAATTAAATGGTAAGAAATATGAAAGATGTAACAACTTTAAGTATTTGGGAGTGCTGGTGACAAAAGACAATTAAATGCAAGAAGAAATAAAAGCTAGGATTGCAGCAGGCAATAGGGCTTATCGAGCTTTGTTGAAGATGCTCAAGACACGGAACCTCAGTCGGAACTTGAAAACGAAGGTTTATCGAACAGTGATTAGACCTGTGGTTATGTATGGTTCAGAAACATGGACCATGAGAACTGCAGAAGAAGAGCTACTAAAACGATGGGAAAGGAAAGTGCTAAGAAAGATTTTTGGTGCAGTGAAGGAAGACGGGCAGTGGAGAATACGGAGGAATAGAGAACTGGAGGGACTCTACAATCATCCTAACATAGTGGCAGAAATTAAGAGTAACAGGTTAAGGTGGTTAGGGCATGTTGAGAGAATGCCTGAAGATAGGATGGAGAAAAATATATACCTTGGACATCCTAGTGGCAGAAGATTCAGAGGAAGACCTCGGAAAATATGGCTGGATGATGTAGAAGATGATCTAATAAATATGAGAATAAGAAGATGGAGAACTTATGTAGGATATCGTGATGTCTGGGCTAGCATTGTCAGAGAGGCCAATGCCCTACAAGGGCTGTAGCGCCGAGGAGAAAGTTAGTAAGTGATAACTACGAGAGTTACTTCTTATTAAAAACGCTGTCAAGTATGACCTATGCAGTATGACGCTGCGATGTAATTATAAGAACTGTATGGGTAATATTTATGAAATGCCTATTAGGAAATATTATTTCCCTTATTCGCTAAGCTTGAATATAAGGGACATTCAATAATCCTAAATATGTCCCTAGATTTCCATGGAAAATTAGCAAGATTAAGGTCAACGATTAAACCTTAAAGTATTTAGTAACCAACCAGATAACTCCTCCCAGACCTAGAAATTTATACCAGATTATATGATCAACGCCGGGTTTCTCTCCATCATTCCTCCATTCTCCAGATGATCCTTTCCTTTCCTGTTTACCAGCCTGTCCTCGATGGCGGAAGTGACCTCAGCTGTTGGTCGCCTACCGGCGTAGCCAATCAATCCTAGTTACCATTCGCTGCCTAATGCCTCACCTATCATCATAAATAATTTCTATCCAGATATCGATAGGTTATCGAATAATATCCATGCAGACACCTACTGTATTGCTATTCCCCAACTCGTCAGGAACTCGTTGTCAGGCCATGGGTATCTTAAACTGTCGTATGTAACGAAACTAAATCTGAAAAAGTAATAACTATGCATATCTTAATTCGTATTTATCAATGTCTCGCTTCTGGGAAATAAGCAAATGAGGGCAATCACTCATCCACTAAAATTTTTACGAAAAAAAATCGAAAAATATGACACACATGAGAAATTTTTTACATCAGATAACTAACTGACCAACGCCGCAAACCTATCTTAACGAATTACAGTACTCATCATTGATCGTTCAACCCTAAGATCGGTTGACTGCAGCCCTCTTTCCTTCCCTAACTAATGCTAGTTCCCCTACTACCTGGGAGTTCTTCCTGTATACTTCCCTCTTCATTCTTTCTAAATTGTGTTCTCTTCCCTGTATAGTGTTCCACGTGGTCCTTTCCTATTCTACACAACTGTATACTTATTAATTTCTCATTGTATCCTTCCATTTGATCTTCAGCATCCTTGTCCAATACCAGATTTCGGTTTCTTCTAGTCTTTTCTGGTCTGATATTCCATTGTTCCATTTTTCCAATACTCTTTACTCGTTCGTTACAGTACTACTGCCATTAAAAATTCCTCGCTCACATATCCCTACTCACAAGCGACTTTCCGACTATTGTAATAGCAGTCAACGCAAATGACTTGTCACGCTTACCTACGGTGTATTTTCGACTGCGGAGAAAAACATCCGGCAGGCCACCGCTGAAAACAAATAAGGGAGGTGCCCATCCCACTTGCCCTCGGAGGCTTAGTTAGATTGAGTGAGGGAGCACAGGGAAGTGAAGCCGGGAGGAGGAGGAGGAAGAGAAGAGGAATAAAGCGAGGGAAGAAAAACAGGGGATTATGAACGGGTTATCTTTCGGGAGGAATCTTTTCGGCGAGTCGCGCACTGGAGAATCAGCCAAGCATCGCCTAGTACGGGTCACCTACACGCACAAAAAAATACGCCCGCTCACCGAAAAAAACAAGCAGGGAGCGGAAAAAAAGAGAGATGCATATCTTTGGGAAAAAAATAACTACTACACCCCCTTCGACCTAAAGCTCCCATTTGCCAACTCCCATGTATGTATATAAATCCACCATACCAAACCATCTCCAAACCTAATCTCCCTCTACCTTTTCCGCTCGCAACCATTTCCACCGTCGTTCACTTGACTGCCGTTGCGTTACGTAAGAGAGAATAGAGCTTGTGAAAAAATGTTGGGCTGCCGCCATCAACAGACGCAAGAATCGAGCTCACTTCGGGGACCTAAGTCCTGATTACACCATTGTATTCTGTATCAGTCCACGCCCACTCGCACGGGCGCTAAGGGCGGGGGAGACCCACCTTTTAAAAACTCATTAGCATAGGTGGAATGTGGGACGCTACGAAAGTCATCCTACCATAATTTTCTCCCGGAACCTAATAGATGCAAAGCACGAGCGCGGCTTTCGTCTAATGGGATTTTATTTGCCTCAGTGTTCCCCTCCAATACTACTATGTCTCGGGAGCGGAGAGAGTCGCGTATCGGTCTGCGCCCCGCAAAGTCTCATAAAAGACTTTCCGCATTTATGGTTCATGTGACTGATTATTTTGGTCTTAAAGCGGTAATGTAATCAAGTTTGGATTGACAGGTACGCATGCCCTTCGAATTCCTTAGGAAGCAAATGTGGTGCGAATATGGAAATGGCTTGTTTTTCACTACTAAAATATTCATTCAGGTAACGAAGGAAGAAATTAATAAAAGGTACAAGCCATGCACGACTTGCTATTCATTGAAATATTAATGCAAAACTCACTCTGGCACATAATTTATTTGCTGAAGAAACCGCGTAAAAATGTTGTACAGGATTTAATGGAAGCTATATTCATGCCATTTAAAATTAGGAAACTGAATCTTAAGAAACAAATATCAAGAAAGATCATGATTATTTTTAAAACTGATGTAAAAACTAAATTTTTAGTAGAAACTCAACTGTCTAATTGTACATACCTGAACTCTTTCTTGAGACTATTAATCAATTTTGCTGTTGTTGTTGAAAGTTGAAAGAGAAAAACTTGACTTGAAATTTTTTAAATCTACCTGTCTCTTTCACAACGTTCGCATTAAAATGTCACTCACACATAACAAGTTAGGTTTAATATTTCCCAGCAATACCATTATGTACATATTATTTACAAGCCTTCAATTTGATGTTTCAATATTAGTTTAATATTATTACAACCACGAAAATAGCTATTTACAATAGATTGTATTCAGGAAATACTAACTCAAATATATTTTTTATTCGCTAAAATTTTACTTTAATTAAAAACGACCAAAAGCGTTCAACTATAAAATTTTACATAACTACTACATGCTCACTCATCTACTCTATGTGATTGGATGGAGGTGTTTGCTTACTGTTCACCCAAACTTTGAAAACTGTTTCTGATTCACGTCTCTCATATGCAGTACCAACCAATGCCTCCAGTACCTCGCTTATCCATATTACCATGAGTTTCCACAATTGCACCACTACCTATAAACCAATTGGATAGCATTATCCGATTGCGTTTCCGAAGAACGGCTGCCTTCACGAGAAAAAAAATTTAATCCAAAGCTGGCTGAAGTAATCTCGAAGAGTTTGAAATGATTCACTCTCGTAAAATTAAATTTCCACGAATTTCTGAGTGACATCAAAAAATAAACTGGGCTCTTCAAAGCATTAACGTTTTAATCTTCCTTGATTCCACAGAGCCTCTTCTCGTACCCGGCCCTGGCCTCGATAATTGAATGGAACATCATCAACAGATCAAATTAACTCAACAACCTAAGGGGATTTCCAACAAATGATCATCGGATATTGAATAAAAATGAACAAATTTCGCCAAATTTATCCCCTTTTGTGAGGAAACATCATTAAATTCTTACTTCCGCAATGAGTCATTTCGATAAAACGCCATACCTACGAAATTGTAGAAGGGGGTGGGGATCGAGAATCCTGGCTTTCTATCTCTAGGACCCTGGATCGAATTCCAACGGTGGCAGAGATTTTTCAGGTCATTCCTGAAAAATATACACATACTACACTACAAGCCGTCACAAGGGGGTTGTGGCAGTGAGTATCAGGACACCAGGCCTGAAGAGAGGAACTTATAGGGAAATGGAATTAGAAGAGGGTAAAGACGATAAGTGAGATGTGTGTCTTAGGCCCGCGGTTTTATAACCTCAGGTTAATTATTTTCTCTAGTAAAATGAGCAGATACTGGGGAAAATAGGAATAGATTGGCGTGATAGGAGACTCATCCGAAACTTATATATGGGGCAGAGGGCTCAGGTAAGGGTAGCTGACGGTGAATCAGGGTGGGCAGTTATAGGTCGCGGGGTACGGCAAGGGTGCCCGTTGTCGCCTCTACTTTTTAACATCTATGCTGAGGAAATGGTAAGAGAGGCATGGGATGAGCTAGATGTGGGAATGAAAGTAGGAGGCCAGCGGATAAAGTCGGTTAGATTCGCAGACGACCAGGCGTTGGTCAGTCGGTCATCGAAAGGACTGCAAACTTTAGTAGATGCACTGGAAAAGCAGTGTGAGAAATACGGAATGAAGATAAATAATAGGAAAACAAAAGTAATGAGATTCTCTAGGACAAAGAAAGCGAAGCTGGTGATAAGAGTAGGAAGTCACAAACTGGAGCAAGTAGAACAATTTAATTACTTAGGTAGTACGCTAGAAGAAAGAGGACATAGTAGAAAAGACATTAGGAGGAGAATAGCGCTAGCGAAGGAAGCGTTCAATAATAGAAGGGAGCTGATGACGGGGACCTTAAGTAAGGATATAAAAAAGAGGCTCGTGAAGAGCTTGATATGGAGTGTGGCGTTGTATGGGGCGGAAACGTGGACCTTGAGAAAGGAAGACGAAAATAGGCTGAAGGCTTTTGAGATGTGGGTGTGGAGGAGGATGGAGGAGGTGCGTTGGACGGAAAGGAAGACAAATGAGGAAGTGCTTGACATGGTGGGCGAGGAGAGGAAACTTATAGATGAGATTAGGGGAAGACAGGGTAGGTGGCTGGAAGCGGTAATGAGGGACGGTGGTTTGCTGAAGGCCGTGATATAGGGTAGGATATTGGGTAAGCGGGGAAGGGGAAGGAGGAGAATCGGTTTTATGGACGGGATGAAGAAAGGTAGGACTTATGCTGAGATGAAGAAAGAAATACTGGAGGTAGAAAGGGCTCGGCACGTGTAAGAGTTCGTTGGATATTCTCTGACTTTCATCACAACCTACCTCTTACCGGTAGATTACTGGAATGAAAAATGAAAACCGATGTTAATACGTTCTCCCACCGATAACGCTCACGTCAAATAACCGATGCCTAATTTAATATAAAAATCTCGTACTATCAGTTAACATCAAGTTGACTAAAACGCTACGTCATCTTAGGTTTAACGTGAACCAGGCATTATAAAACTGGGTATTGGTTGATAATTGATTTTTGTTCAACTAATACCCGGTCTGACACTCATTGGATGGGTAGCACGAATTTTCGTTATACCTTATTGTTCGACAAATACTAATCCCTACTTGGACGTCATCCAGAAAGATCTTTAAGTCCCGGTTTTATAATCTCAGGTTAAATATTTCCTTGTTTTTTAAACTGATGCTAATAGGGTTTTTTATTGATAACGCTTACGTCAACTACCCGACAGTAAGATGCATTGTACAAACCCGAATTCTAAATGATATGCCTATCTCGCTCAAGATGACTTAAACCAATAGAATAGCCAACATTCACTCAGGCTTCTCAAACAGCGTAACCTAAATTTTGACAACCCAGTGGGGAATTAATTGTCCAAAAGATGTTAAAACAACGTTCAGTGAAGACTATTTAAACGTTCAAAGATCATTCAAGAAGGGAATTCAATGAACGTTCAATTGGCACTCACAGATAGTGCAAAGAACATTCATTGGAATACTTCATAGAATGCTCAAAGAATTTTCAAAGTACATGAATTGCGGCTGATATGTTTTTGAATTAATAATATATGAACCATGAAGGAATGTTTAAAAAAATAATTCTCGTGAAATGATTCTCGATTCATACCGTGCCTCTCCACTGACTTCCCTGCTTTCTCAAATAATAAAAATGATAATTTGCAATTAATCACTATGATTGTGCAATTACGCGTACGTAATATTAGTACCTACGTTATACCATCCTATCTGTTATCTTCCTAACGTCATTGTATTACATTGCGAATACCCATGTCGCATTATTAAGTACCTATCCTTCGACTCTACCCGCATTCTCTAGCACCCGATATTGAAGTCTCGACATACAGACAGTCGTATATACCTAGTCATTTCCGTGGATAAACGTAACTTCGAGAACTATAATTATCAAATGGGAATTCCTTGATAGTTTGAGGAAATACCATCACATCTCGATAACAGTTATTTGGCATCAATTAATTGAAACATATAATGCCACATAGTACGAATATAAATTCAATAAAACTGTGAATAAAGAAGATTATAACAAGGTTCATCCGTTAAAATCGATAGTTTAACTCATTACGTACATTATGCGATATGACATAAAGGCATTAATCTTAGGAATAATATCGTACATACGGTATGTAAGAATATTCCCTAGAATGTATAATGAATATATTTGTCGTTTATGACAATTCAAATATACATGGTTTAAAGATGTTTTTTAAATGTTCAACCAAGAAGCATTTTTGAATAATACTTCATGGACTGGAAATGAACGATCTATGAACAGCCTCAAATGAATAGTTCACACTTGAACATGTAATGAACATCTATGGTTGTATGCTCAGGATAATTCAGCGGTGGACTACTTTTGAATTAGTTCATGAATGTCTTCTGCATGGTTTCTCCTCACTGGGATATTGTCGTTTATGACAATTAAATATACATATTTCAAAGATTTTCTTTAAATGTTCAACCAGGGAGCAATTTTTAATAATACTGGAAATGGACGATCTATGAACAGTCTCAAATGAATAGTTCACACTTGAACACTCAGTGAACGATCTATGAACAGTCTCAAATGAATAGTTCACACTTGAACATGCAATGAACGTTCTATGGTTGTATGCTCAGGATAATTCAGTGGTGGAGTACTTTTGAATTAGTTCATGGATTTCTTCTGCATGGTTTCTCCTCACTGGGATATTGTCGTTTATGAAAATTCAAATATATATGTTTCAAAGATGTTCTTTAAATGTTCAACCAGGGAGCAATTTTCAATAATACTTCGTGGACTGGAAATGAACGATCTATGAACAGTCTCAAATGAATATTTCACACTTGAACATTCAGTGAACGATCTATGAACAGTCTCAAATGAATAGTTCACACTTGAACATGCAATGAATGTTCTATGGTTGTATGCTCAGGATAATTCAGTGGTGGACTGCTTTTGAATTAGTTCATGGATGTCTTCTGCATGGTCTCTCTCCACTGGGAATGTTCTCTAATAGCATCTCTCATATATGGTAATCCCACCAAATTCGTTCTTCGTTGTGACCATTTATTTCTTTGACCTTTTCGCCCATTTCCAAAATAGCTTCACTTAATGATAAAATTATGTTTTTAGAAGCTCCAGTGGACGTTTTAATTACTAAATTTGATTACGGCATAATTTACGGCTGTGACAGACGAGAGAGAGAGAGAGAGAGGGAGAGACATCTGCCATGAACGATGTCCACAGATAGCGATATATGACCCGCAGCGAAACCAGATAAGGAAAAGAGTGGGAAGGGTAGATAATTTTCGGCTCGAGTTGGAATGAGGAAGTTGGCCATCGTCAACAACTAATTGCACCATTGTGTGGCGACCCCACCGAAGCAATGGAAATTAAAAGAGAAAGGTAACTTGGTACACACTCGCGGCCGTCGAGTTTTAGGAGTTTTCAACGTAAAATTACAATTTATTTAATTAATACCCGAGAACGTTTGAGAAAGACTTGACCTCCCTTTATTCATGTTCACAACAACCTTAAAATTCCACCTTAACCTCAAATTATACTTAAAATTATTAGAAACGTAAGGAAATAATATAAAGGCTCGGGAAAATATACATATATATATATATATATATATATATATATATATATAAATAGACTATGCCACAGGTGGGGCGGAATTAAATATAAACACATAAAAAAAGAACACTCACAATATTAGTTGATATTTCGGTTGCTAGAACCTTTCTCAAAGGAAGACGGATACAGAATCTGTATCCGTCTTCCTTTGAGAAAGGTTCTAGCAACCGAAATATCAACTAATATTGTGAGTGTTCTTTTTTTATGTGTTTATATTTAATTCCGCCCCACCTGTGGCATAGTCTATTTACATTATCGCGTGTGTGATTTTCCACGAACTCGTATATATATATATATATATATATATATATATATATATATATATATATTTTATCATGCAAAAATAACATTTATTCGTAAAATAAATTTCAGAAATGAATTTATTTATGGAAATAAAAAGGGAGTAAAATGAATAAATAAAACCATTCAGATATTTAATACAATAGAAAATCAATGAATTTGTTGTAGGCAAAATTCGTTAATTCAGTGGAAATGGTTGAGGGCAGTAGGTTCTTCAGGCTTGACACGTTTATCGATGGCAAAAACTCTATTCTCATCGACTAACTTGTATCTTCAGTACGTAGTTAACGTCTACTCATAATGTTTTAGGCATGTTATCGGCGATATTAGTATTTCTTTAAACTACATAAATGTTTAGGTAGGATCTCTGAATGTTATTTGCTCAGGCAGACGAGAGAGAGCTTCCTTAATATCAAGGATAACCGCATGGCTATCCACATTGATCTCACGGACTCGAAATCTCAATATAGTAATGCGGGGGGCTATAATGTAAAGGCTGAACGTTTGAGAAGGAATAAAGGGTATTTAAGAGATGGTAATCATGTATTATGCGTGTTCACCAGCGAAAAACCCACCTCCGATTTCCACCTAGATTTTGATGAGGAGAAGAACAGGGGGAAAAATAACATAAAATTCAAGTGGTTCCCGCAAAGACTCCCGTGTAAATTTGCAAGAAGGGCGAAGGAAGGAAAATATACGGCAGCGTAGCCTGACATCACAAAGCAGACGTCATTTCACCTAATGGAATATTTTAAAGCTTTCCCCTCCCTATCCACATCCGCCTAATTCCTCCGGCCTCCCGAAACGACACGTGGAGATAATTTGCAGAGAGGATTTGACCCCATGACGGGCACGGGTCAGGCCCACCCGGTTGGGGAGCACGGGCGGTGGATGAAAGATAAGAATTCAAGTCGCGGAACTGTGCTAGACGCTGTTCTCGCACCGCCTACACCCACGAATGCGAATTTCCATTCGGGAAGGAAACAACAAACAGACTGTTACTTAACATTTAAGATGGATGCAATTATATAGAAAAATTTGTTCGACTAATTGTCTTAGAAAATTTTAAATGAACATTCTTCCACACTTGTGATAGGTCTACAGATAATTACATCAGAGACATCTATACTGATATGATGAACTGAAAATATTTAATGCAAGAAGTGCGTAAGGCACAAAATTCATGGCACCAGCAAGTTGTTCAATAATATAGTATGAATGCTTATAATGAACAATTTATTGGATTCTATGTTGTATATTACCATTCAAGATGAATTTCATTACATTTCAAGGTGATACCATCCTTGTCACACCCCACCCTCCCCAGATGCGACTGAAAAATTGCCGAAAATCAGACGAAACCCGAAATACTTTTTCCATAGAACCAGTAATTTAAAAAAAACCATCATGCAGAAAATGTACTGCTAATCTAACAATACATGGTCAGCTCGACCCTCACCGATAAAACCGACCTGCAGGTTGAAGAGTGAGACGTAACAATGGTATGTATATACATATGCATATATTTGATGAGAGGCTGGCACGGTTCCAAAATAACTTACTCACTCAGCACCTAGCAAGCCTATGAACGTGGAGATATGAAAGGGATGAAGGGCAGAAGTTAGAGGAATGGCAAATGACGAGGTGGAATTGGGGGATTGGAGAAGTAGGAGAGGGGTGAAAGCCGAAGTTTAGGGGAGAAGAAATGAGACAAGGAAGCGATGGGGGAGTAGAGAGGGATGTGGGCGACCTTATGAGACAGAGGGAACCGGGGAAATTGAGGGCGGAATTCTGCTGGAGGAGAAGTGCTGACACAGCACAGCGCTCACCATTTGGCGAGAGGAGAAAGGGATGCTGGGGAGTTGAAAAGAGGGGAGAGTTCAATGAATGCTGGGAGGAGGTTGCTAAGGGCATCACTCCTGAGGCCACAGAAGGTTAAAAGGGAGCAGGAGAGTGGAGAGAGAATGGTGGCGAGATAGGAGCTGTACGAAACGGAGCTATGTTGTGACGTGAAATACCGGCGATAGGTACCGATCTATGATGCCAAGATTTGACAACGGCAGGGTAATTTTTTTGAAGTATTCTGTATTTTCATTTTTGATCTGGTTAATTACACTAGTTCTCATTTATAATTTAGCAAAGTAAAGTTATCAAGATAACATAAACGTATTTAATACAAAATGTGATATAATAATGAGATTATTGCGTCCCAAAATTGTAATTAAAATACATGAGTAGTTATAGGTATTTGTAAAAAGCACTGAATACTAAATTTACAACCTTCAGGTATACTCAAAGGTAGTACGTTCTACCTGAGTATAGCCACGATACAAGGATAGAAAAAAAGCACTGCAATGAAAATTATATGAATAATATATTTTAAGTTTTTAAGGAAAGTATACCACGTAGTCATACTGCCAACCTACATTACACTGGTAATTAACAAAAATTTGACACGTAAACACATAAAAGTAAATAAAACAGCTCCAGCAACAATAAAGAGAGATAAGTCGACAGTCATTTACGGAAGCATTTCGAGGAAAAACGTTTCCTTTAACGGAAAAACTACGGAATATGTAACGGCATGGTTGGTAAAGTTCTTATAGGAATGAGAAGAGTGATCATTGCAAAGAGGGAGTGAATTTATTACTGTGGAGAGGGGGAAGAAGAACAAAGTTTAATAAGTGATAATCTAGTAGCGGGTACGTGGAGTAATGAGACTGTTCGGGTGTGACGTGAAGGCACTCGGAAACTGATGAAAGTAAGGAGTTCCAGACAGTCAATATCGGAATTAAGGCGGGAGAAAATACGTTTCAGGTCGCTAAAGTCTAAGACGAGAGACACTTCTAATGGAGAGTGAAGACCGAATAGCATCCGTGGACACATTGCGTAATCCGTGGACATAATTATACATTATGCGTCGATTCAGAAAAAAAATCATTCATTATGCACTTAAAATGAGCATGGTTCTTTTGATATAGGTTCCAGAAAGGCGCCAACAAGAATCAAATAATTCTAAAAAATTGTTGAAAAGGTTTTAATTAGAAGTTTCATTTATGTGCATTCACTATTCACTTGAATCGGTATAAACAGCTGCACAGTAAGATCCTATCGGCCTTGCTTTTCACTTATGCCGGCGGTAATTATCGAGTGAAGCGAAATCTCACTCCCATTATGAAAAAAGAGAGTAGATGGCGTTTTGAAAAAAGAAAGAGAAGTCTGTGAACTTCTCATGTTCATTGCTCGTATTTTTTCATTAATTTAATGAATTATGCACTACTTTTTTGGGAAATTATCTCCATTTTGCACTTTTATAGAAAATAGTTACGGTTCCACGACCATTTCGCCATTAATACAAATTATTTGGCATATTTACTGCACTACTTATGCATTCAATATTGCCGAATGCGAATTCTAATGACTTCAATATTCCTGACTGCCATCGTACGAATGGCTCGACTATTATCTTCTTTAAACTATGGCCCATACTATCGTTCATAGAGTATATTGTCGGCAACTCTCGTCTCGATGGGGTAGACATAGGGTAGAATACGTTGGATGAAAAATAAGGCTAGGGTGAGGGAAGTGAATGGAGAGGGAAGACAGGGGAGTATATAAGCCCTAACTAATGGCGGGGAGGGTAAGGCTTGCTTGCGAGGCACTGAAGCGATGGCGTGCGTGGGAGTTCGAGAGGGTAGGAAGGAATACGAGGAAGAAGTTAGGCGTTGATTGGGGAGCGGGGAGTCGATAATGGAAGCGGAGGGCATGAAGAGATTCGGGAACAAAGGAGGGCGAAATGAGAGGGTGTGACGACAGTAAAGAAACGGAGGTAGGCATTTCACTAAAAGCTCAAATTCCACAAAGGCTGAGCATTTTTATGAACTAGGAGACAGTTCCCGTAGAAATTCAACGGAAAGAAGAGAAGATTTTAATCGCTTCTAAGGAATAGAAGAACCGTTTCAATTATACGTGCATGGACACTGAGTGAAGAAGACAAGAATGGGCTGCAGGCGTTTAAGATGTGGGTGTGGAGGAGAATGGATAAGGTGCGGTGGACGGAAAGGATGACAAACGATGCAGTGCATGGGTGGGTGAGGAGAGAAAACTTCTGGGGAAGATTAGGAGGAGGTGAGGTAAGTTGTTGGAGGAGGCAATGAGGGATGCTGAAGATCGTTATCGAGGGAAGGATGTTGTGTAAGCGGGGGAGGATAAGAAAGTGAACAGACATTAAGGATGGGTTGAAAAGAGGTAGGACGTATGCTGAGATGAAGGAAGAAATTGTGTAAGGGGACTGCGCAAGTAAAAATCTAGATAATTTTTATTATCTTCTGTTTAGGCCTACCTTAAATTGTAGATTACCCAGTTAATTAATGATTAAGGCACATACCATTTAGGAGTAATTAACCACCCGTAGAGAGGGTGAGGTGAAATATATCCCACTTAATTCTCACTGTCATTCTCGTATTGATCACTTAACTTACAGCACAAAAGGGCTCAGGCACGATTTACTCTTTACTTCCAGAAAACCTTAAAAAGCACCATATTCAATATTTAATAAAACACAGATTGTTGTCTCTCTATCACAAAACCGTCAATATATTTTTAAGTTGACTATTAGATCGACATTAATTGGAGTCACGGTTCACTTCCGTGCATCAAACCGCCACCTACTCTCTTCCTTAATCTATGGAAGGGAAGAAAACATTCAGTATCCTAGGCAGTCCGAAATGGGGTGAAACGGTGGGGTTTAGGTGGGGAAGAGGGCACAGGAAGCACGCTGCGGGTTCTTAGGAAGGGCGACTAAGGCGAAAATGATGGGCTCAGCAGGGAATGAACGCCCTCCCTCTCCTTACTCCTCGTCATTCCCTCCGCGTATGACTCTCATGATTCGCCGCCTAAGAAGCTCTCCGTTGCTGGAAGCCCCAACGCCTCCCCCCGCGTAAGTGTTCCTCCCACTTTCACCCTCACACGCCAACGGGGACAAACGAGGACGAGGGCTTGATGCGGAAGAATGGTTTACCCCGGATACCCTAGAAGGCTCCCTCACTCTCTCACAGTTTCCCCTTAATGGGGGGAGGGGACATAATCAAATCACCATCTGCCAAAAAGCTTGGAAGGGTAAGAGAGAGCAAGGATGAAGGGGGAGGTGGAAGATGCTGAAGTAGCAACGCAGCATCTCAAGAGTTAGCTCTCGGGCGCATTGAGCAACCAGCAAAGAGCATAGCGGAGATCAGGTTGGAGCGGTGGCTAGACTACTGGCTTTCTATGCAGGTGAAACGGGTTTGGATCCCAGCATGGACAGAGATTTTCTTCAGAGGTATCCCAACTCCTACTTGGGTGCCGTGAGGAGTTCACTTCAAGTGCATTACTCCGTTGGCTGGGACGTAGACCCCTTGGAACCTTTCGTTATTAGTAGTTGCCTTTCGTTTCGGTGCGAGTTCAACGTCGACGCTGAATTTCCTTCCACTTGTTCTCAATTCACCAAAATAGCCTGCCCTTACAAAACCTACCCATATCTTCTTAAGGGCGCAAATGACCTTAGTTGAAAGTCTACTCACGAAATACCCAACTATCCAAGCAAAGCATCAAAGATAGAGACAACGGAATCTGAAACAGTGGACTCTGTGGCAAGATCATCATGTATCCCACAGTGGATTCCTATTACTGTAACCCCAGACGGGGGCCGTCATAAGTAACTTCGGAATTGGCGTGCTTTAAAAACTTCTCCGATTTATGATGTATTTCTAAAAAAAATAGAGGGACCTCTTAATCAGTTACACCGGTTGCAGTCAAAGACACCCATAATGTCTTTCGCAGATATAGAGGATCACAACATTTAAGAACAGAAAATTGTGCTCGTATGCCTTACGGGTACACTCGACATATACCGTATACAATACATATATACATATACAATACCGTATATAATTAATATATATAAGGGATATGTCGAATGACCAGGCCCATTATACATATTATGGCCACAAATTGTAGATATTATACATATTACGGGCACCTGGTCCAATTGGCTAGTCAGGTAAAGGCTAACGTTGAGATTCTAACTTAGCCTTTGGGGTAAGGTACAAACTGATCAAGAAAAACAGTACTAATGCGCCTCACCATTAGAGCAGCTAGTAATCAACTCCACTAGGAGATTTTCTTTGTCTTTGTTACCGGTCTTGAAGCAAGGAGTGAATTTTAATATACGACCGTGAGTCACTTTACATTACCATGGCTATGTAACAATTTTCCAACAGGGTGGATTTAAACTAGTGACTTGATAGCTCATCCGCCTTAAACTTTGAATATGGCTTTCAGGGGGAAAATGAAAAGTTGAGGAGCTTGGAAAAAGTTTGACAGGAACATTTGCACAGCGAGAGATTTTGGCATTTTCCTCCTTGATGCAGCCTTGATTCCTCTATCATTCTGGGTCGGACTAGTCCCAAACGTCGCAAAGCCTCCGAGGAATGGTTTGTTTATTGCAAACGAAAAAAATGATGCATCGATGCAGTGAGCACACCCGTTCACGCAGCTATTTGAACAGTAGGAGGCACCACCAGAGCACGGGTACCAAATCTTCGGTGGTTGATGAATATCATTCGATAACACTTGCGCCGACCGTTAAGGGCAGCAGAAGCTGGCACAGAATAAGGGACGACTTCGGAGGACAATAAATATTCTTATTGCTCGCGCGCCCAGCCACCTGCTTGCCCGTACTCAACGGATTGCCCTCCCCATACCACGCCCTTCTCACCCGGCACTTAACATTCATCGCTATTGAGCCGTGAGCGCTCTCAATAGGGCGTGGAGTTCATCCGCTATAAATATAGAACAAATAATCACCACTGTATGTAAGAAAAGGCTGCACCCGATTAACAAATGTCTCTTGAATCGAACCATACATATTGGATCTCTTTGAACGATTTTTTCTCTAATGAAGCGTGAGCATTGATAAAAAGTGATCGGCAGAGTAGCATACGATACCTCAAGAGTAGAAACCCAATGAGAAGTTTCTTGAGTAGCAAACGTTTTACGCTAGAGATTAGATAGCAAGGCTCCGAAACTTTAGTCCTAACGAGAAGGGAATGAGCCTAGTCTGGATGTTCAAGTATTATATATGCCAAGAAGATGGAGTTTAAGTTTGCTGGGTAGAGTTTATCACAGACAAAGACGCACCAAGACAATGCAAGAGATCTAATGACTGAGTCGGTGGGAGTTTGCGGCAAAAAATGAACGCTAAGGAAATCATGACAGATTAGTCTACATAGAAGACGATGCCAGAAGGTAGAATGTTAAGTATGGAGGAGGGGGGCGATGAAATGAACAAGTTTTTAAGACGGCTTTTATGAGGATAGGAATTATAATCAGCTTAAAACGGCAATAACTTCTTGGAAAATTAGTTTTATGAGAGAGGATATACGTTAAGGGTGCCTTCGAATTAGAGGAGAATACAAATTATAATATTTATTCTTATATTGCTACATGCTTCAATATTACCGGCGGATTCGGGAAGGGTTTCTATGATTTCTAGTGAGAAACAATCGTCAAATGTTTGGGAGTGGGAGGCGGTATGTTTGCGGATGGGATCAAGAAAAGGTGGAGTTTTGGTGGCATGGCGGTGATTGTTTACGCGAATATTGAGAGGGGCGGTACATTTTTCCACGTAGAAGGCAGGACAGAATTTGCAGGAAATGCGATAGATGATGTTCCTGGTGGTACAATCGGCCAAAGAGGAAGATCTTTTGAGGGAGGGGGAGGCGGAAGGGCGGAGGAGAGAGCAGCATTTGCACCTAGGGCGTTCGCAGGTTGAGGAAAGTGGCGGAGGGCTTAGAGGTGGGTCAGAGGGGGGGGTCTAGTGGATTTTAGAATGTCTCGCAGATTTAAGGGACGCTTATAGGAAACTTTGGGACATGAGGGTAGGAGGAGGGAAGTAGAGGTGTTGTTTATATATAGTAATAACTCTAGCAATTCGCCAAAAAAACATAGATTTAAGACGTTATCACTTAGAGATATAAAAGCTAGGTTTCTGAGTCCTGCAATAATGCTGTCCAACTGTAATATACCGTGAGAATTAACTTTTAATTACTGATACCCACTCTCGAGTTTTAATGTAAAAATAATTTGAAGAGTTGAATATACTGAGAACTCAATTTCATATCAACAAGCGCTAGTTGCAATTGAAATTTAAGAGTACGCAATCATACCTTATTCATCAATTGACCAGATGGAAGAGCATAGATCACAAAGGAACTCACCTGAAAAGAAAGAAATAAGTGGGTTAATAACAAATGCATGAATGAATGCAGTTACTGAGATCTTAACCATAAGAATAAGTATTAAAGATTCAGTACCCCTGCAACTCTTGTGTGGCATATCTTATACTAATCTACTTAGAAGTAATCAACTTATCACATTCATTGAATCCATATTTTTATATAATACTTCTCAATTGACATAGACACAATTGTAGGTATGGAAACGAGAATTGAATGTGTTTAAAATACAACCCACGGCTTGGGTGATAAAAGCTGAAGGTAGATTTGGTCAACGGCGAGTTGCCCGAAAGATAAAGTGTGAAATTTAATTGAGAAAAGCCGTCAAAATAGTAATAAAACTGCTCTAGGGGTTACCGTTTGGCAGCAAAATAACCTATTGTGAGATATGAATAAGAGGAAACTCATATACAAATATATTTTAGATAAAGGTCTATGAGATAATGTACACACAAAGATTGACTGTAAATGACGAACGTATAATCAGACGCAGGAATGCATCAAATAAAGAGTGAACAGCACAAGGCAACGCCAATACATAATTGCCTATGAGCTACAATTATGAAAAAATCACAAGGCAAGAGATTCTTAAAACTAAGCGCGCACAGAGACGAACTAAGACATTTTGTTGCTTTATTAACACAATGCATGCAATTACTGACGATTCCATTGAATTCTACGCAGTAAATTTTTCACCCACTAATTCAATGCCCTGATTTTCATCGGCAAACCATTTCCGCAAACTGACCATTTAATTGAAACATTATAAACCAAGATGAAGCAAGAGCAGAGAAGAGGCATGGTTCAGGAAATCTCTCCTCTGTGCTTTTTATCGGGTTCATGTTTTACTTTGATTACGCGTCAAATCATTCTTTCCCCACGAAAAATTACCAAATGATCAGTTGGTTTTATTTGGGGAGGTGACCGACAGCTGAGGTCATTATTACCTTAGAGAATAGACGGGAAGGTAGGTAAAAGGATCTTATTTGCTCATGGGGGGTGGCGAGAAACCCAGCCTACTCTTACTGAAAGGCAACAAGGAGACCACAGTTTGACGTCCCATCCGACGGACCGGGAACAACACTTGATGATGTGCTCTATACTCAGGCCTCAAGCAGCAAACTATATTGAAGGGATAAACGTTTCCAGCACAACTGGGATTCAAACCTGGGAAGCTCTTCTGATGGAATGCAAGCAACGCTATAGCCGCCACAGCAACCCGTTTGCCAACTTCCACAGGCCACAAATTCGTTAAAATAAATTAATTGGCTTGTGAGAAGAGAAAAATGATTGAGGAAATTAAAAGAAGGCAGAGTAGGTGGCTAAAACAATTTACGAGTGGTGAGTTTAATTGAGCTAGGCTGTGATATATGAGAATGCGTTATGTAGGCGTAGGAAAGGAAGAAGACTTCATGAATGGCATAAAGAATAGGTAGGACATTCCGAGCTGAAGAATGAAATCATGCAAGACGACAACGGCTTGCGACTGTTAATGGTTAATACACGCATTCCTACATCCATCTTATCTTACCGTTATCGGCATAATAACTCTAATTTTTTTTTCTAAATAAGGGAGCTGAATAGCCACCAGAAACTGAACAATGTAATAATAATAATATAGTTTTATTGTTCTCAGATTTACATCCGATCAGAACAATTTGCATTAATCACAAAGCTTTTAATCCAAGCAAAACTTTAAATTCACTATCAGAGATTGGCATTTACAGCAGCTGATGAGGCACACTGTCATGCCTAAATTCATGAAATCCACAAAACTTCCTTAACCGTGACGCTAACGAAACGGAACTCTCGAGGAGTTAAGAGGGAGCTGGAAAAAAATCACTTCCCCCTTCCCTCCTCGACCTTCATTCAATTGTTTTTCCCATTAAAGTGCTTTACAGAGGAAGCCTGAGGAAGCTTTCAAGTCCCGAAGCCCTTGGAGGGGAAGGCATCAACATAAACAGAGGAGACTAGAAAGGAGAGAAGGGGAAAAAAATGAGAAGAAAATAAAAAAAGAGCATCGGGATGCAAATCCGTTTCGATTAGGAGGGAGTATCATTAGCATTCTCATTTGCATATAAATCCCCACGGCTTTTAAAAACTCACGTGAACTACAGCCCACATCCAACCCCCGCAAAATAGAGAGGCAGTTGGCAGGTGGATAAGTACGCACGTGTTCCCGGCTCTTCCTTCAAAGTATTACTTCCCCTCCTACCGACGTCTATACTTTTCCCCCACTACTTCCACTGCTTCAGAGATATCTGCTCCCCTCCTCGCCTGCTGTTTTTCATTTGTCCCTTCCTTCGCGGGCGGAGTCGACCAACATACATTGTCGCCAAAACAAAAATGCACAGCGAAAATCCCGAGGGGAGGTTGTTCTATTTTGGCTAGTCACCGTTTACCTAAAACATCAATCCGTAAAATAAACTGAATAGATAGGAGAGGGGGTGCGTTAGGGGAAGAAGCATTCACCGTTAGGAGAATAATGATGAAAACGTGTAAGGATGTTAAGGTGGCTGGTCGGGTAATCGTTAGTCATTGAGAAATTTAGCTACTAAAATTTTAATGCTCGTTTAAAATTTAAATGATAGGTCGTAGTTATACTATATTCAGTAGGAATGACTAAATTTACACATTGCCATAAAAATTTGCTTAAATGCAGACTAGATTCATTTCTTAAGTCATTCTTGCGAAATTAAATTTCCGAAAACAGTTCACACCCGTGGCCATAGAATTCAAAACAAGTATTTTAATGAAGATGTATTGTCACTCGAATGCGAACTAGTATTAAAATATGTTTCTATAAATTATTTAATCTTTCTTTTTTTATTCGGCAACAGCGTCCATTCTGCAACACGGTGCAACACGTGTCTCTGCTTAGCATGTCCCGTACTTTCGTGTGCCTTGTTGCCAACTTTACACCACATAGCCGCGCGCGACATTTGAAATTCTCGCATTCATATTTTTTAATCGTATTTACGAAAAATTTCAGTCGATAGTATTAAATGATTTTTTCAGAATAGATTTTAATTTATTAGAGCTACATTGTATCAGTTTTTGGTTAAAATCTGTTAAGTATGAATGGAGGAAGTGAGTAATTTACCCTATTGGAGTGGAGAGCGCCATAAGGCTCCATGTTAAAAGAATCTAAAATATCGCAAAAAGTATGTCGATGATCCCCCGTTTTTTCTTCGATATTCCATAGAATATTTAAAAAGGAACATACTTGAAGATTTTTAAGAATCTGTTCACTTTGGTTTTTTAGACCAGCCACCTTAAAACAATGGATGAATAAGAGTATTAAATGGAGCATAGCATTGTACATTGTAGCATGTAGCATTGCGCAGAAAAGAGATCTGGGCACTGAAGGAAAAGGATGAGATAAGAAGGGAGCGTTTAGGATGTGGTTATGGAGGATAATGGAGAAGATGCGATGGAAGGAAAAGTTGGTTATTTGGGAAGGCGTTAGTCTGTTCATAACGGAAGGCACCAAGGGGGCGCCACGGTTTAACGGAGCACTATACTTGAAGTGCTCTCCACATAGCATCATAGTAGGGACGGGGATTCCACTGACAAATCTCCACCACCGCCAGAATTTGAACCCGGGCCTGCGGGATGCGAAGCCTGCATTCTATCCACCACAACAATCCGGTAACCCTAGAAAATTGAACGTACGAGGAAGTGCTCAGCAAGATGGATGGGGGGAGGAAGCTGCTGGAGGCAACTCGGAGAGGGTAGAATAGATGGATGAAGCGGGCAATGAGAGGTGAGATGATCTACATGCATTACATATTACCATGCCGAATCCTTAGCGTGTGGCAGGGGGTGTTAGGTCATCAACCATGAAGGTGAAAGGAAGAGAGAAAAGAGGTGAACTGTATATCAGCAATGAGTCTTATGTTAGTGTCACGCCGTTTTTGCTTTAATCACTAATGTTGCGAGGAAAAAAGGATTCTTCGAACCTATCAGTTGGGCAGAGTATCTCTTCTATTTTTTGTGGCTTCTATCAGTTCTAGACAAATAGCACGGAGTCAGAATAATATCCACGGTGTCATAATGAAATTTTCCTGATATGAATTTTTCAAGTACATTATCAAAACAGGAGTGCATTTAAACGAAGCAAGTGGAATCTTGCGGTTTAGTAAGATTAGAAAAGGACATTTTACCCCTATTTCTACCCACTTCAATCGGAAGACCATTTTATTCAATAATACTATATTATAATAGAGCAGATAACTTTCTATCCCAAGTCTGCATCAACAACTCTGAATTCAGTAATACAGTCTTTAGCCCTTTGATGTATACGAAGACCGTATATCGTTCGGCCGATTAAAAACCAATAAATTTTACAAATATATTATCTAAGTATAGGAAAAAATACTCATTTTATAGTATAACGCACAATCGTGAATCACTTGGATCTATTTTTCTATTTGTATTAAGAAGGTTCCGCCGCGACTGTGTGAGTCAAAACAAATGCTAAATTCCACATTTTTTATATTTTGTCCAAAAAATCCTACTCTCACTGACGAAATGCGTTACCTATAGAAACTCAAAAGTAAGGAACAAAATTTGCAGAATATTCCACGAATGTATTTTAAATGAGCACTTTTTTCCAGCCATAGGAGCCGACTGCAGCGCCATTTCCTACGAATTAAGGCATGTTGACTTCAATTACGGCAGTAATTCCCTAATAAATAAAAAAATAAGGTGGTAAGATGCCTATTTATATTTTTATTCAATTTCTCCGGATTATTTCCTTCTTATAGATAGTTTTCCGCAAATATGGCATTTATCTTTTATGGAAAAATACTATTTTTCCCCATGTTTCTCTCATACCCCCGTTGAATGACACGTAATTTCAAGTTCAATTAGAGAGTAATATAGCGGGGAAAGGTATTATTTTGTTGTTCATATCAGATAGAGGACAACTTTCTCTACAAGTAGACAGAATATAAATAAAATGACATTTAAGTCATTTTACGGTGGAACCACCGTAATATAGTATAAGTAATTAAAAAATACTTTCCTGGTTTGATTCTTTTTTAAGTAGGTACTTTACTCCTTTCTTTAAAAAGTACCAAAAATGAAGTAGTCAAATGAGGCCAAAGCGAGTTTTCGCCTGATTATTAAAGTAAATTGCGTTTCGTTTGTGCTCCAGGAGCAATGAGCGCTACTACTATCCGTTACTTTTTTCAGGCATAGCTCGCTGTAGACGTATGAGAAGCGGAGAAGGACAGAGCGCTGTAGATCGCTTGCCGTGTGTTTGAGGTTTGCCTTCCTTCTCTTCTGCATTAATCTCTTCCGTTATTTCATTGCCCCTCATGGTTCCTCCTACCACGCTTTCTCTTCCCTGCTTCTGTCGTTTAAGCGGGGTGAGTGAAGAGGGGACGAGGTTCGTCACGCCACACAAACATGTCGCTGCCTAAAAAAGGTTGCCCAAGGTCCTAATAAGCGATGCACCACTGCACATAAGAAACGAGGCTCCCTTTTTTTTTAAAGGAAGCGGAAGACGCAAGGGAGTAGAAATGGGACATGCGAGGGAGGAGACCCGGGCCGAGACGAAATTGGGATTATCGAAGGAATCCATCGGTCACGCTCAAGGTGGTTCCCTGCTTAGGAATTAACATTCTTAAATCAATAGTGGAAGCTTAATTGGCTAGTGAATTTTGACATTGAGAATAAATCACAGTGAGCAATTGCATGTAAAAGGAAATGAACTCCTAAATAAACTCCTAATTTCCGTCGTCTAGGTGACCATTTATGGGAAGGAGAGGGGGTGAATTTGTTTCGGCGACGTAGAGCACAAGAATGTGTGTTTGTTGAATGAGAACTAGACTTCAAAAATAATGCAGATGCATCCCCTGCGGATGGTCGCCTAGATGACTAAAATACTGGCCTCAAGAGTTCATTCCCATTTGCATTCATTTAGATATGAGGATTAATCCTCAACACTAAATTACAATTCGTCCAATCACAAGAAAACGAAAGTAATGAGATTTTCTAGAAGTAAGAAGGCGGGGCTGAATATAAGGGTGGGAGGGCAGAAGATAGAGCAGGTCGAGCAGTTTACGTATCTGGGTAGTATTTTGGAGGCGAATGGGTTTAGTGGTAAGGACATCAGATGCAAAATTGCGCTCGCTAAAGAAGCATTTTCGAAGAGAAGGGAATTGATGAGGGGGGGTCTGAGAAGAGACGTAAAGAAGAGGCTGGTGAAAACTTGAATATGGAGCGTGGCGCTATATGGGTCAGAAACTTGGTAATTGCGAAGGGAGGATGTGCGTAGACTAGAGGCGTTTGAGATGTGGGTTTGGAGAAGGATGGAGAAGGTTAGCTGGTTGGCGAGAATGACGAACGAGGAGGTATTGGATATGGTCGGAGAGGAGAGGAAGCTTGTGGCAGAGGAGAGGAGAAGGCAGAAGAGATGGATTGAGGAGGTTTTGAGAGGAGAGGGCATGTTGAAGAGAGTGATAGAGGGGAGAACACGGGGGAAGCGTGGAAGAGGAAGGAGGAGGATAGGAATTCTGGGCGAAATAAGAGGAGGTAGAAGATATGAATAATTGAAGAGGGATCTGGTAACGGGCCATCCTTAGGAGGGAAAGCGAGACAATTTCTACTAGGTTGGGATACAGAATGGGAACTGTCCAAGAACCTACCAATCAGCTGGTAGAATACTTGAATGAATGAATGCACCACGATGTCTACCTATGAATGACAAAATCCACTTCATTCAGCATTTTGGGGAAAAGATGATAACATTATGGCAACCAATACTTGACGGCAATTTGAACTATTTCCGGTTCCAACAATACATGCTTTTGAGTCGAGGCTTTATGATGAAAGACCAAGACGATTGATTTTATTAAGAAGTGCACCGACTTAAGATTGGATATCAAATTAATTAGACACGAAATTTAAATTTATGCCTCTCATTTCAAGCAAGTTATTAACTGGTTCACCGCCCTATCCTGGCCACACTTTACAAAGATATCACAAGGTCAAGGATGCATCGCAAGCGGGAACCACATGATCGCCACGGATAGTGCGGTGAGGCACATCAAGATATTTCACGTTGCATTGGAACCTTTTATTGCATCCAAGACCTTGTATGCAATAAAAGGTCACCCGCGTCCAAGGCTGCACTCATAATGGAGAGTATCGAGCGCGGTGGAAGGAAGTCATTGTCATAGATTTCCATCTTAATTTCACGCTTTCATTATCACCCGAATGCATTTATAAAGCATACACATTTACAAACAGAGCTCTGCAATGTAATTTTGTTACTTTCGAGCAAGATGCTTAAAACAAAGGATGTTTTAAATCCATTCCCAGAGAGAAGATCCCTCCGTTGGTTAGGAAACTGACACGCAGTCTGAAGACATAACCGTGCGATAAGGTCTCCATTTAATATATAATAATAATAATAAAAATAATGGTTTATATTCCAGATTAGATAAATACAATTATTGCTTATACAATGATTTGTCTGGAATATAGGTGCCCCATTGGACAGTATCTCCGTTTTGGGGTCACCGACTCGACCATCACAGATGAAATACAAAGACAAAAACATAGAATAAGTGTGTTGCAACTACAATCACATAGATGCTATCATTGGTGCTGGATAATTTAGTAAATAACCCATGGCTTGACATGTGAAGTAAAAACAAAGCATTAAGATACAATCGATTAAAGGCTTGTTTGAGCTGACAGAGAATTTTGAGCTTTTTATAACATAAACACCTTTGGCCGTAGTCTGCAGTAGTTATTTTTTTACACTTCCATGTTAGTTAACACTGCGAAAAGAATACAATTTAATATAAAAGGAACAGTGAAAACATGTATTAATCATTATAGCTTTTTGAATTTAATTATTAAACATTCTTCAAAGATAAGTACTTTACAACACTAACAACAATTAAACTGTTATTTACATAGTCATTATAAAAAGGTACAACAAAAAATGTATAAGACATTTGCTTTTGTTGTTATTGACATACACTCATTTTGAATTACATACAAGAAAAATTATATAATCGATTAATAAAAACATCTAGGGATGTAGTCTGCACCAGTTTCTTATAATTTTTATGTTTGTTAACTAATGGTACAAATAGAATAAATATTAATCGACAGAAAAGTAGAAATCTTTTTTAATTTTGCACATAAACATTTAAAATAATAATTCTTAGATAACTTTTGCAAGTAAGTGCTTAACATCTTTAAATCCAAATGACCATTTCCTTAAGCGTAGTGCAAACCCCTTTTCATTTTTAATTTTAATTATTTCTTCAGGCAGAGATGAAAAAATTTTAGGCCCTAGATATAGATAACTCTGTCCAAAACAGTTCATTTTTAGGTCTTGGTACATGTACACCAGGGTTTCCTCTTAAGTCATAACCTCTCGGTTTTCCTCTTTCACCTCCTCGATTATAAAAAATTCTTAAGACCTTAAAAATAAAAAGATGTCTAAGAGGTAGGATGTTCATCCTTATAAACAGTGGATAGGAGTGTGCGGTTCCTGGTGCTCGTACCATTGCCCGTATTATCTTTTTTTGAGCTACCAAAAGAGGTTGCAAATTAGTTAAATATGCTCCTCCCCAACACACAATACCATATTCCAATCTTGAATTCACTAATGCATAATATACCATTCTAAGAACAGATCAAGATCTAATCATGATTATGTAGCAATTTCAATTACTAAATTTCAGTAAAATACAGAGTAATTTAGAGGACCTCATGAGAAAGCTATAAACCTGCAGTGGGTTAGTGCCAAGAGCATTCCAAATGGAACTAGGAACATAAATTTACATGCCTAGGCAGCAATAATAGTTGTTACTGGATACGATCAATAATGGAAAGAAGAACAGGTGCTCGGAAGATAAAAATATGTAGGCTTTACGTCATCCCAATGAAATTATCAATAGCGGGATCAAATATCGAATTCACATTTATCTCAGAATAATTCACGACACGGCGAGATGTGAATTATTTGCACTTCGCACCTTTTATCGTGGATGACGTCCTAGTAATCCCCTGCAACAGGCCCCTTCGGTGGATCCTAGGGTAATAAGCAGACGTAGGTATGCGATAGGATGCATTAGTTCTAATTCATCACAACGACTATTCAGTCAATTAGCTGAAGAAAAAAAAATAGTTTTTAAATTTTGCAACACTTCAATCATGTAAGGGAAGCATAATTTACGCTTAACTAAACATTCATAAAAAAGGCAATTTACGTTCAGAGGTTTCATTTAACTAGTAAGAAATAATAAGCCTGAAATTGTAGTAACATAAATAAGGACCATCATCTGCATCGTCTAATAAGTTGTATCCTGAGGTCAATGAAAATACAAAATATATCATAGTTTGCAATTGACTTTGTAGGGACTAGCTCATTAGGGACTAGGACATGAGCACATTCGTCTCTTTTTTACTTGAAACAATTCAATTGAACAACGTGCAAGCGAATTCAACTTCTTGTTAAAAATATTTTATGGTCGCTAAAAAAAATATCTAAACAATAAATGTATCCACGAAGTAAATTTAACAGAATAAAAATAATAATGATGATGGCGATTGGAGAAGTACGACATTTTAATTACATACAAACGTTATTGCGGAGAAAGTGGTGAAAACACTGAGTTTGTAAAGCCGCACTGATTGCCAATTCCGTCTTCCCCACAATAGCATACGCTAGTATTTCCCGTCAACTAGATACAAACGGGGCCAGACTACCTCATGTTCTCGCGGGTGATAAACAAATACTATTCGTCGGCAACTCGAGTTATCGTGAATGGTCAGATTCGAAGATGGAGTCAGCGGAACTTTTGCAACAATTTTGTCAGAGAAAATAAGACAGACGGTGGACTTGAATAGGGCGTTAAGAAGACACTTCCTAATTTTGAGGAAACCGGGACTAGCCACGGTAGTAACCTTTACGGAGTCACCCGCAAGTGCACATAAGTGCAGTATTCCACAGAGGAAAAATCATTCGCCTTGACCAGGTCATGGTGGTAGACATGTCTAGCAGTCCTGACCACCATGCTCCTATAAATCCACTAATTAGTGAACACCAATTATATTTTTAAGGTTTAAATGAGAGTCGACATGATTTTTGCGCGGACAGCAGTTATTGAAGAGGATTTTATGCAAACACCAAGAAAACTTATTTATTGGCGGTTATAATAAATGTATCAATTTATCAAGGCTGTAACAACAAAACTTATAATGGCTCCATTTTCCATGTTAAAATAAATTTTTTTGTTACTGTTATCTTTTCCATGTTAAAACAAATCAATTTTTTGTCATTTTTTCCATGTTTAAATAACTTTATTTTCTTACGAGCGGAAGATACCCGTTGAAATTCAACGGGTGTGAAAAACGTTAAACTTATTTTATTTGAAAACCGCAAAGCCTGAAGAAAAACTGTATGTGTGGTTATTCGAGGAGCTCGTAACCTATCTTGTATGTTGTGTTCGTTATAGTAGACACGCTGACCGTTTTCCAGGTGCACGGAGAGATGAGTGACTATTGGTCCACTTTCATGCACGGGAAACCCAAAAATCGGCCAAACAAACTCATTACTATTTAAATAGCACCCAGGTTGATAGATGGTCACCTCGTCCCTACGGTTATCTTGAGCCGTCTTCTGAGTGACTGACGGCTTCATGGCTTCCTTTGTTTTCATACATATATATGCATTCAATGACTTTAATTCAGTTGCACTATTCAACGTTGATATGTGCGTTTAGTATCTTAATCAGGATTGGACAGAAGGGTACAATCCAGAGGTTGACAACGTCAAGAGGAGTAATGGCAGCAGAAGCCATGTTTTTTTGACCTATGAATCCTCCATCACCCGGACTGTGCCTTCGGCATAATCATTGATTTCGGTTGTTAAATAAAATATCTATGATGAATCTTAGTGCACTTATTGATTTTCATGCACGGATGTCGTTAATTGCGCAGAATTTCCGTTCTTCATTTGGGTAAGAAGCATGAAGTGACGTCATTAAAATTTCCGCCATCTTAAAACAGATTGAAGGTTAGAAACAGATGGGTCTGTATTTGAACCAGATTTAGAGCTGGTTACCCGTCCGTATGTTGGGTAAGGATGAAATTTGTGCGGGTCTTAGCGTAACCCGAGAAACACCACGGGGAGATTCTCATGAGATCGCTGGTGGGCATGTCTTTTGACCATCCAAGTCTAACTTTGGTCGTTTTTATTGCAAGGGCTCATTTTCTCGCAAAGAAGACATTCCTTTTGCTTTAGAAGATTCATTCGAAAGGTTACTCTTTTTTCTATTAGGCATGTTGATGGATATATTTTTAAGCTCATGGAACGGAAACACAGCGGCAAGTGAGAGTCTAGAATAGGCAACTCGATGGTCGAGTGAATGTACCAAAGATAACTGCACTTTAACTCTTCTAACATATAAATAACTCGTGACGTTAATGATGTCGGAATTGGTCTAAAAAACAGTTCGCAATCGTAATGAGAGGCAGACGGTTTCACCACGTGTAATACATCTGAGTATTAAACGATAATAAACAACGCCGTGTTTGTTGTAGCAACAGAGGCATTATTAAAATTGATATTCGCTATACGTAAATATTTTTGCACAATTAATTAAGTGTGTATTCTATTAATTCCTTTATGTGTAACGTTTACTACGTAAGTGTTCTCTCATATATATGCAGTGCCCCTATGAAAGCTACTTTGAGAATAGACATTGAAGAGTATACTTATTGTAAATATGGATTGAATGTATCGATTACTCCCTGAAGCAATCTATCATGGGGCTCTTAGGACTCTGGGCCCTTCTGATACAGATTTTATTTCTACGTGCTATCATGGACCTGCAAGAAGACGTGATATTTAAATGCTAGAAGCGTGAATATTCTCTGAAAATCAAAGCTCTGGTTGTCAAGGAAATATTCCATTGTTGATTTCAGAGAAAAATGTTATATGTTTCAAATAAAAAAATGAATTTCAGAAATATTCTGATCGTAGAAGAAAATCGAATGAAAGAATTAGAAACTTCATTTTTTCAGCCATCCGATAAAAATAATTTCAGCCCTATATCTTGAGTGAAAGTACTTTTAAAAAGCAAAAAATGAAACCACTGCACCGAACCCAATGCTTAACTTGGACCACCAGGGGGGGCCTTCGGGAGCATATGGGGGCCCTGAGGGCTTTTTGATATAGCATATGTTACAACCAGATATGTTTTCTATCTGCATACCAAATTTCAGCTCAATCGGTCCAGTAGTTTTTGCGTGATGGAGCAACAGACAGAAAGAGACCATTACATTTTTATACATATTAGTAAGGATCACACCCTTAACCCTGAAAAAATAGGGTTTCGGTTAATTGAACCCTACAGTGTTTGTTGTCTACCAGTAACAAACATGTGTTCCAAATTTCATCAAAATCGGTCCTGTGGTATAGGAGGAGATGTGGAACATACATACATACATACATACATACATACATACATTGACTTTTATATAAAGATAAAGAAAGATAAAGATTGTTATCTTTTCCATGTTAAAATAAATTTATTTCGTAATTGTTACATTTTCCATGTTTAAATAAATTTATTTTGTTATTGCTTTGAGAAAAATTATCTAAACGATGATGTACATAACGTAAACATACAATGAGTCTTCTCCGAATTACTAGGGTTTAAATGAGAGTCGACAAGATTTTTGCGCGGACAGCAGTTCTAGAGGAGGATTTTATGCGACCGCCAAGAAAACTTATTTATTGGCAGTTATAATAAAGGTATCCATTTATCGAGGCTGTTATAACAAAAGTTTTTGTTATAATCGCTAATGATGCTTGCAAAGAAGGAATTTTTGCACTTGACACTTCGGGATTATATTTCACTTATGTTGTCGAGTCTATTATTTCAAGAGTTATAGCGCGGTGTCAAAGCAATATCCTCCGTGTCATACTGAAACTTGCGTGACCTGAATTCTTCAAGTAATTTAAGCGTTGCGTGTAGCCGTAGAGTCTCTAACGGCTCCCAACCCAGCCCTTCCAATAATGTGTGTGGGACACTTTCAGTACGCCCGAAGCAGTTTTTAGCTAATATAAAAAGGACTAGCTAGGCAGACTGAAAACAGGACCACTCTGGTTGATGGCAATGGATTTATCCTTATAGAAATGAACTGTTTCGCCAAACTCTCCCTTCACTACCTCCGAGAGTTAAAGTACATATCAAAATAACAGGAATTATTCAATTTTAAGATATAGGTAACTATCGAAAATAAATAGTTTATAACGCACGCATTCGACAATAATCGAGACAACATTCAAACATTACCAAGGGAGTAAAAAAGTCAACGAGGACGACAACAGAAAAAAACGAGAGCTGAACGAAGAAGGAGACGTGTTAACGAGGACGGGAGAAGGAGTTGCAATAACTAGATATTAATAAAGAAACCTGGAAAATTAGCAGCTGGAGACTAGCGGCTGTGGAGACTATCCTTACGCAGCAAGGTAGGCATTAGGCGGCCTAAGGTAAATTTTCAATGTTGGAAAAGAAGAGGGACCGGAGTCACAGGATATTTCGGAGATAAACGATAAGTGCTATAATTCAAATTAGCTCTCATAATTGAAAAGAAAAGGTACTTACACAGAAACAAACAAGATTATACCCTGTGAAAGACTTACATAGAAATAAACAAGATTATACCCTGTGAAAGAAAACGGAAAAACAGTTCATAATTCCAAGTTAAATTAATTGTTTGAAAGGCAAAAGAATTTCAATTGTAATAAAAAAGGAGAAAGGTTTTAATTATCATATGGCTAATTCTGGGCCCAGTAATTCTTTAAGATGTATATGAATTTAAAAAATAAACTTGTTTGAATATTTTAAAGTGTTTTATACTAGAATATGTGTATTACAACGATCATGCATCGTGTCTCTCCGGACGGAGGGCCTAGTCGGGACATTTCAATGTTAGGAAGTGATTTTGGAGAACACGAAGTAGACTTCAGACTTAGGGAGTGACCACGGAGTAGGTTACAACCTTTTGATATTAATGCAAACATATGAAGTAATCACAACATTTCCATTTTCTATGTTAAGATAAATTTAAATTTCATACTTAGAATATCTGAATTATGCCCAGAGTCTAAGGGAAAAAGCTAGTTGATCACAACTCATTCCCGGAAGAATTTAAGAAAACGAATGAAAACCAAATTTTCTAGCGATTCTGAAGTGCCAATGAAGTTTGACAGAGCTCATCAATTTAAGTAACTAAGTAACAAGCATGGAAAATAAGGACTAGAGTAATACGGAAAATACCTGGTCGTAAAAAAAGCCCATAAAACGTAGCTGATAATGCAGGACCGGCTGGTCAATAAGTCCATGACAAAAAAAACAGCCAACCGAAAGTTTTCATTACTTACGTCTCGGACACATCAGCCCATTTCTCAGGGCAAACGCGCGAGTTGTCTACGTCCGAAACACTCGTGACAACTCCTCAACCAGACGACGTAAACATCGTTACTGGAGGGCAATGAAAATATAATGACCCACGGGACGACTGCGACGACTCACCACACCCGTAGTACAAAGAGAGCCAATGCACCCAGCCGGTCGTTAATGCAGTGCCCGAGGACTATGATTCACGAGCGTGAATCATTACCGCCAATCACACTCGCTACCAGTCATCTGGGATGACACGATGATGACACACCTGTGCTCTTATTGCGTTGTGACAGACTTGAAGAGTCAGTGTTCCTGGTTTCCGACGAAGGACGAGAAAGGCGAAGGGAAAGGCAAAGATTCGATAGCACGATTAATACACCGCCGGGGGCAAGGGAAGAAACTAAACAGCGGGTTGCGATGAACGCGAGTCGAAGGTGTCAAATTGTCAAAGGCAAACTGTTTTCCGACTCCACCTATATTGGGAAACCACTTAGCACGTTGACTCTTGGGGAGACGATCGCCAATTGAGACCATTCGCCCCATTATGTTAGTTTGTCGTTTGTCACTGTTAGGATATCACTCCGCATAAAGTGCGACAGATTTTACCACACCATAAAGACGAAATATCAGCCTATTTTTCTTGATATTTGCCAAAAAAATAGAGATGGTTTTTCATGGACGATGGTGCGGCTGTGAAATCCACAAAGACATAATTAAATTAGTAAATTCTACTTCTAAAATTATTTTAAATATAAATTTTAATTTAAATAAACTTTAATTCAACCGGGGAATGAAACAATACGTTGAGATTAAAAACATACATACTTAGAAAACAAATGAGAAGCTTAGTCAGAAAGTTTTTGCGCCATTATTACGTAGTATTACATTCGCTCAATTGTTCTTGCGATTGCTCACTTAACAAAAAAATTAAATTCGCGTGTGGTCTCTATGGTTACTACAGAAAAATCTCGCTTAAAATATCGCTAGGATAGGTTAGTTGGTTGAATTGAGAAATATTATCTGTGGAAAGGATATAGGGTGGTAAAAATTCTGACGTCGACTTTAGAGGTGACGTTGGCTTTAGCCTTCTTTTTACCAATGGATGCCAAGGGGTCCTCAGCATTACGTACAGTCCGACAAACGGAAAGCTACAATTTATGTTCTCTACACCCTGCAATCGAGTAGGGATTGATTTTGTAATCAAAAGATCAACTCCACTGGCGAGGTTCAAACAGGAGCCCTCACACAGGGGAACCAGTACTCTGATACTGGCTCTACATTAACCCATTGACGGGAAATATTTAGCCAAATATACCTCCGCTAGCTTTGTTTAATATCAGGCTCCTCACCTCATTTCCAATGTGCTTTCCGTCAGACTTAAATTACGTGATAATTATTAAGCAGGAAAAAATCAAACAAGAAATCGTTTTAGTATCACAAACAGCAATTACTTTCGAAGTATTATATTTCGCATGGAATTGTAACCCCAACGGCATTTTCAGGCTAGCAACCCTTTAAGAGTAATATTTGATGGCTTTATGACAGTTTGAATGGGTTTCTGTCTATATTATATCGCCAAAAACCGAATTGCGTATTAGGTAACCATTTATCTAAGAATACCGTATAGTATCATGCCGAGATATCATTCGCAAACTTTTAACACGCAGTAAACACAAATGGTTACGGTGTGTTGATAGTTAAATTAAATGGAGTAATATTTTTGTATAGTGGAATGAATCGCTGATGATAATTTTAAGTTGCAGCACATTAAAGTAGTTTACTATTTTATCATAAAGCATTTAAAAAGCATACGCAATTAAAATATTTAGTTTACGACACAGAAAAAAAATCACCAACAATATTTACAAGAATCACCAACAAGGGTTGAACTGGGGTCCCTTCGTGTAGAACCCGGGATACATAATTGATACCCGTATTCGATACGAAATCCCTGAAACGAAATTTTCTGTTGTTTTGTATTATGTATTATAAATTTGGAAAATTATGCGTAGGATTCATCATACGATAGAAAAATTCCACATGACAATAAAACATAATGATCAAGTTTTCCTCCAACTCAAGTTATTATTTGATTAAATAATATTCTTCTACTGTAGAAACTTCACAAGTTTATTTTACCGGGTGGCTCCAATTTCTCATAGTTCATTTCTCCACCGCCTGTGATCGCTAGCTCCTGGAGGATTCGTGAAGGAGAGGCGTGCTCTTTTATCGACACCCCTGCCATCTATGGCTCGCACGAAGAACTATTTCCACTGCACTCGCTAGACTGATGGTTTGAATTCCGTGCTTCGCTCTAATCTTGAACTCACGACTTTAAGTATGTATCTCCTTTCACAAGAACGTTTAACCAGATGATAAATGAACTCTATAACGTACATTATGCATTACACAATACATAAATAACATCTAAAAATATTAATCTAAACAATGACAGTATAAAACCAGTCTAACAATAGGTACAGGAAAATCGCTGAGTAAAATAAGTAATAAGTTACTTTACTACAAATCTTACTAATACCACTATGCTTATGTTCTATTGTATACGTCGAATGCAACTTGCGACTATATACGTGTACACACGCGTCACCATGTGCAAATCAGCACAGTGTAGTAATTTACATTAATTGAAATTTATGACCAATTGTCCAGATTTGATTTAAGCGCTCAAGATGAACCTATGAAAATTAATCTATAAATAAAAAACATGACGCTATATCAACATGAAAAATGCTTTTTTATCTTTTATTTTGCATCCAGTATTCTAGACTTCCGGTTAACAAGGATTCTTATTCTAGATGTTCCTCTTTATTGAAAATCAAAACAATTCTAAATTGCTGCCTAAGTAATATTTCCAATAAGAAATAATTTTACATGCCTTTGAGCGAAAGGGAGAAGTAAATGGAAATTCTTTTTAATTATCCTACAAATAATGTACTGCCTAAAAAATTTATTTACTCATCAAATTCAAACTTTAAATGCACATACACACTTATTTTAGGATAAACTGATTCTGAGACACATCTGTTTCACATATAGTTCGGAAATACATTGCCTTCGCGTGATATGCGAACATCAGAAAAACAATTCCGTTGCCCTCACAAACCAACGCTGCAACTTCGGCGTTTCGGTAAATTACCGAACTAGAACTAAGCTCAGCGTACTCGGCAAGGAGGCCGTCCATAATTGGCAGTGCCTATTCGGTGAGTGTATCCATATCACTTCCCGGAGACAACTTTCCCGTTGGAGAAAGTATAGACATTTCATTCATGTATCATCTCAATGCCTTTTGTTAAAGCTAGGCGGAATGGAACGGTTGAGAAGTATCGAGGAGCGTTTCCTAAAGAGCATGTTTAAGTGTACTTCCATCTTCGGAGTGAAGGTCGACAATTCCAAAGGGAAGATTCCCATTCAAGAAATGGACCCATCATACTTTAGGATCCAAATCTGGAATCCTTAAGGGATCACCAAATATATAAATTTATTTCACAGAGCATTATAGTTGAATCAAAAATATTTCAGTATCTGTGAATGAAAAATATTTGTGAGTCAACGCGAATGGAGAAACTATATTTTCCAAACGGAAAATGACAGAATGAATGACAAGATACACAAGATATAATTGTAAATGGGGTAACTTTGCAATATCTCACACTTATTTACTTGGAACCGACCATCATTACGTCATGTGAACGATCAAAGTGATGATAAAATGACGTGTCTAAATCATAGTCCGTTTCAAAAAAATCAGAATGAATATTATAAAATTTAACTTCAACTAACACAAACTTAAGTTAACTTTTTCTTTTCCCATTATTTCACTCATTAATGGCCTTCCGTCAAAAAACACCGTGAATTTAACACTATTACATTATGGGTTGAAGATCACTGAATCCAATGCACTACGAAAGTTTCATTTTCTTTATCTCCGCCATTGTATTGTTTGTTTGAATCCGAAGCAATTCACTTGCTTGAAACATTTTTCATTACACATGCATTTTTTGCGAAAAAAAGATAAATTTAGCTTTTCAATTTTTTTTCAAACAAAAATTTCTAAATCATTCATGCGTTAGCGCAGGATGAATTTTTTTCATAATTCCTTTGCGCTAAAACGAAACATTTGAGAAAGTCAAAGGTAATTTCTTCTGGGCAAGCTTTCTCAGCCCTTAAATATTTATTCATGTAGGAAAAATTCATATGTGCGACTGGTTTTATGACTTATTATGCTTCTTAATAAATAAAAATTATAATATTATTGCGTAAATGTGGTCTCTTGTTGCACGACATGCGACACTTAGTTACAGATGTATCAACGAAACAAAGTAAAAGCAAGAATAAAGAAGTACAAGAGAAAACATATCCTATTCTACGAACTTTAACTTAAATTTAGCTATTATTAGTTGAAAATAAAGTAATTTGTGAATTACATTGAGTAAACAATGATTAAGCTTCGACTATGCACATTTTAATTTACAGGGTCCCAACATAATCATTGTTTATACAAATATTGCGACATAATGACACACGCACATCCTACTAAATATGCGAAACACGGAGAGAACTGACGAAATAACACCCCCTTTCAGTGATAACAGAGTTGTAGCCACTCAATCATGTTTAAGATGTGTTAATAGTTTGTACCCGAATGGAAACAGAAAACCGCAAAGTTTCAGCACATACAATGCTCTGTTCTACACGGTTCACCGTCATAGACATTTTCCAAAATACATGGTTTGATGTCCTGCATATTATTTTCCCGACCATTAAGAGTTTTCTATATTATTTTATCCATAAAGCTCTTTTTGTTTCTCATGTTAAATTCAGTTATTGAAAAGGATGGTGAAGAGATTGATATGGAATGTGGCGCTGTATGGGGCAGAAACATGGACCTTGAGAAAGGAAGACGAAAATAGGCTGAAGGCTTTCGAGATGTGGGTGTGGAGGAGGATGGAGAAGGTGCGTTGGACGGAAAGGAAGACAAATGAGGAAGTGCTTGACATGGTGGGCGAGGAGAGGAAACTTATGGATGACATTAGGGGAAGACAGGGTAGGTGGCTGGAAGGGGTAATGAGGGGCAATGGTTTGCCGAAGTCCATGATAGAGGGAAGGATGCTGGGTAAGCGGGGAAGGGGAAGGAAGAGATTAGGTTTTATAGACGGGATGAAGAAAGGTAGGACTTATGCTGAGATAAAGAAAGAAATACTAGAGGTAGAAAGGGCACGGCATGTGTTAAAGTTCGTTGGATGTTCTCTGACTTTCATCACAACCTACCTCTAACCGGTAGATTACTGTAATGATTCTTCGCACACTTTGCCCCATTCATGACGTCCAAGGTCTCTATTCTATTCCTCTTCAACGCTCAGAAATACGGTTAATTATTCAATAATTAATAGAAGGTAAAAGTTTCCTTTCCCAGACATAAAAAGAAAAATGAAATACTGACCGTCCCCGATTAGTAAGGTTTAATACTATAGGAAAGCCTACGTATTATGGCTCGCACGATTTTAACAGCATGGCTGGTAGACGATGACTGAAACATTGTGGAAGTGATCGCTTTTGCATCACAAAAAAAGAGACGCTGACGAGAAAAAAAGAAATGAACGGTTCAATAATTCTTCAGGCATGAAGTTTGCAGTAGGGGTGATGAAAAAAGCAGGGGGCATGTATACGGGGGAGCCTTTCTGCACCTCACGGCGGCTGAAGAAGCCCCGCTATCCCAGCCTGAAATCCCCCTTCCCCTTACCGAGCCAAAAATAAAGACCTTCGATGCCTTTCAGAAAGGGTAAAATATGAATGTTTTTAAGGCGAAGGGGTTCGGGGTAGGGGTGTTGGAGGAATAGGAGTGGAGGAGAGAGATATACACCGAAGGCATGCGAGGGGGAAGCATAAATAAAGCTATAATTGGGTGAGAAAACATTACTGCGACAGGGCTCTATTTTTCGTATCGAAGGATATGCATAAACAAACTCCAGCTTTCGGATGATTTCTTCGTACGTGTTAGAGGAATCTGGGAAAATAAATGGCTCTATTTTTACCAAGAGGCGAAACTATCACATAATAAACAAGGCATGGTAAATGGATTTCTAACCGGAGAGCAAATGCCTTTGCTACACTAAGTACCGATATATCCACTGAATTTATGATATATACAGTTCCATATTCCAAATGGATGGTATGGCCTTGTCAGTCTATCAAACTATTCTCAACCTATTTGCATACAACAACGTTTCATTTCCCGCAAGCATAAATAAGGGCAATTTTTTAAGAGAAAATACAAGGAAAAGACTTAAAACTGGTTGAGATTATAATCTCGGTTCAATCATATTCGAGAAAAGCTTACTCGAAATGTTGTAATCCAGCACAAATTAAAAATCTGTCTTGAGGTTAGTAATGCAATTCGAATTTACGGTACATAATACCAATAAACTATAACAAAATATCAAAGTATAAACTGCAGATATACTACTCCATCATTTGTCTCTCGCCACAACGTAGGCTTTCCGGGTGTGATGTAAAAAATCTAAGGTACAAAAATATTTTAGTTCTCGACTTAAAATGCACGATAGCGATGAATAAAATAAATCTGGACATTCAGAAACGGCATCAAATCATAAGCTATATAGTGATGTTTTCTCTTTAGAAGCAGAAGAATTTATCCCTTAGGAAACTAGATAATATATATCCATATTAAGGGAACTAGAGAGGGGTGAATCTACGACACACAAGAAAATTAATAAAAAGAAGTAGATTGGAACAAAAACTTCAACGAGAAAACCAAATATTGCCTCACGCTTAGATCATACGCGAATCATCAATGTTTTCTAGACGTGATTTTCGACTAAGGAGGGCGTTTTTAAGTAAAATTCGATGAGACACACTGGGGGAAAAAGCAATCTACAAGATGAAACAGAAAGAGCTCGCGGGAGCGAAACGCAGCCCTAGAAAGATGGTAACTTGAAAAGTTTAAAAGGAAGAAGGAACAGCTGAGTGTGATGACGGTGAAAGGGATGAAAGGAAGAGAGGGGGGAAAAGAGAAAGTAATACATTAAGGGAACACTCAAGGGATATGCGGAGAAGGGGACGAAGACAGAGCAGAAGAAGATTAAGAGCAGTTTGGAACTCACTGAGTGAATTACAAACCGTGAGTCCGGATGGAAGTTTGGAAAATTTCAACCCCGCCTAGAGCCGCTGAACCAAAGTGAACGAACTGGGTCGATAGAAATAGGGTTTTAGGGTGAGGGTCCACAGATTCTCACTCACGGATTAGGTGCGTTTTAGAATTTTGAAGGTGGCTGGAGCGATTTTTGTGTATGTACAGATTTGCGTGAAACTTTGCATAAGTGTCCTTATTAGTAATATCTATCGATAAAAGTGAAAAAAACTGCATGCTACCGATTTGGTTTCCTGGCAACTCAATGATATTTTAACAAGTACTCTTATGGCACATGGCATATATTTTGAAACAATTTGATTACTTATGTACATATTTCCTCCTAAATGTGAAATAATAAGTTTCATATTATTATAATAGCTGCTAACAAATATAAAGGTATCATGCCGAGTAAGAAAAGCGTATTTAGATATGATTTTCTCGTAAACTTTGAATTTCGCGCCGAGAATCCAAATCAAAACAATGCTTTAATTAAGGCGAAAATTTGATATATAACTCTTGCATCAAATATATTACTGCATGCATGGTGATTTCCAACTTATAAACAGGTGTACTTGAGTTAAATGTGGTCCAAGAATATTTTTTTCGGTTTACTTGAAAAGTTATTAGAATGTGCCTTCAACGACTCACGATTACCGCTCCAGCCACCTTATGGAATCACAGCAAGAGAAACCGAAGCATACAGAATATATTCATTCATTCATTAATTAGAGTAATCTACCGGTTAGAGGTAGGCTATGATGAAAGTCAGAGAATATCCAACGAACTCTTACACGTGCCGTGCCCTTTATGCCTCTAGTAAGTTCTTTCTTCATCTCAGCATAAGTCCTACCCTAGAGAAACCGAAGCATACAGAATATATTCATTCATTCATTAATTAGAGTAATCTACCGGTTAGAGGTAGGTTATGATGAAAGTCAGAGAATATCCAACGAACTCTTACACGTGCCGTGCCCTTTATGCCTCTAGTAAATTCTTTCTTCATCTCAGCATAAGTCCTACCCTTCTTCATCCCGTCTATAAAACCTAATCTCTTTCTTCCCCTTCCCCGATAACAGTCGGAAATAAATCATACACATATACATGGACGAACATATAACTGTCGGATCCACTGGAGCTGAAGTAAAATCCTCGCTTGTCGATCTAAGCGTCACAGGTTCGAGAAGTCCGGGTAGTTCTTCAAACATTCAGGATATGGCTATTTGTGAATGTCCAATAGTGTTGACTATTAATTGCCTGATTTAAAAGCCCAGAGGCTGTTTTCGGGTTGTTGGTAATTAAATAAAATACGCATTTACGTAAAAATAAGTACATATAATAATCTATTACAGCCGCAGGCCCTTGTTGCCTTGCATGATTTCATTCTTCAGCTTTGCAAATGTCCGAAGCCTCTTCATTCCATCCATAAAACCTGTTCTCTTTATTCTCCTTTCCCCCTAATCCAACTCTTCCGACCCTCTATCACGGCCTTCAACATCCCCTGGCCTCTCATAACCTTTCCCAATCACCTGCTCTTCCTCCTCATGATCTTCTCCGGCAGCTCCCTCGCCTCACCCACCATGCAAAGAGCACTTCCTAGTTCGTCTTCCTTCCATCCGTTCTCCATTCTTCTCCACACTCACAACTCAAAACGCGTGCAACCTCTTCCCACACTCTGTCCTCGGACTACCTGATTCTTCGTCGTAGGACGCTACACTTGATTTTAAACACTTCATCAGTTTTTTCTTTACACCCACGCACAAGGTCCAAGTCATCAATTCTTTGAACATGGAATGACACTTTTGCTAATAATGATCTTCTTCTAATATCTTTAGTAGAATGTGCACTTCCCTCCTCTACACAGGCCTGTATATATTACGTCTAAAAATTAAGTACCTGTATAACACAGCTAATTATTTTGTTAAATAGCACTAACTTATTTCATTCAATTCATTAATCAATACATTAATCATGTAAATTATATAAGTACACTATAAGTCCTCCTGAGCTACTAGCTCGTCAGGGGGTGCTTGGGTAAACAAGTTCCATAGAAATTGTTCCACTTGCTAGAGTTTGTTCCCTCCTATTTTTAACATCAGCCTCGCTTTCTTTTTCTAATAAATCTCATAACTTTATCTTTTATGATTGATCTTAATGCTGCACACTCCGCACTGGCTTTCCTATGCAATTGATCCTAGTAACACTAAGGGTGAATGACTAACCAACGCTTAGTCAACAGCAAATGTAATCCACTTTATCATATATCTTCCTAACTTTATTCCTACTTCTAGCTCTTCCCATCCCTCTCTCACCATTTCTTTGGGAAAATATGATTACATATATGATAAAAAATGAAGATTTACCGTATATAACTAAGGCTATGAATTATTCAGAGTGTATTAAAATACCGTAAGGAAGTTATCAGGAATTTTTTCAGTGTTTCAGCCTCTATGTATTGCATTTTTGAAACATTTAAGTTTCGCATCCACCACTGGGCGCTTCGTAAGGATGATGGATTGCGGTCATAAAAGATTGTGATATTTCCGCCACTGATAGTAGGTGTCTCGGTCCGTGAGGGAAAGCTAAATTGCGGAATAGAGAAGGATTGAAGAGAAGGTTTCGGTTACCCCTAATCTCAAAGAAAGGCGTCAAGTCATCCATAGTATCTCGTCCCAACCGAAGGTCATCCGACGTGAGCCTGGCTCTCCCATGTCTTTCAAATGAGACCTTCGGGATTGGAAGCCAGTGCCCCAGCACCAATCCGATCCCTCAGTACAGTAGAAGTAGTATTTTTATTTAACGTGCTTCGACGGCTTATGTCATTTCGCACTTACTGTCTGTCACGTGTAGACAAGGGCAACAACACTCGGACGAAATCGGAGGATCACCCCTCCAAATTCGAGCCAAGCCCAACGATGCTTAACGTCGGTGACTAATCAGGAAACGGTATTTCCATCGTGGCAGACCGTTTCCCCAGCCGTATTGCACAGTACCAATGTTAAAAAAAACAGTGCTGCAGGTTATTTTATAATGAGTTAGTCAGGTCCTAAAATAAGTAGTTTTATTTACTATTCATTGTCTGAATTTGTTTTCGGAAAATTTACCGTTACCATTTACCTTGATATACTGGGTTGACATTTACTATTTATGTTATAGACTCACAAAGTGCCCTACCGAGGTGTCATAGCTGAACAGTTTTGATATACCTGCGTGGACGCAATTGTTTCCAAGTTTGGAAAGGGTTGATACGTGTAAGTTTTCATTCTTGAGTAATTATCAACGTTTTTCTGAACCAACTCAACCAGTGACAATACATTTTCTTTCTTACATCTACGAATTACGTACGCCCAACCGCAGTGCAGGGGGCGGGGGAGTTGCAGCCGTGCGACACCAGCTATGGGTTGGTGGCCTCGAAGAGACAATAATCCTGTGTGGTATTCATGCTTTCTCCGTTAAAAGTGTACCTATCCGTCAGAAGGCGATGTCAAGTTGCTAAAAAGAGAAACGCCCGCGGTGCACCCGAAGAAAGCAGTCTTTCAGTACCTCCTAAACCTTTACCCCATGTGATAAAATGCGTAATATTTTCCGCGATTTCTCCAAAATATAATAGAGGGAGGCTCTTTTCAATGTGTGTAACTCGAAAATCTCCATAGCGGAGTGTATGTGGCTACAATGCATTCCACACGCCGCGCCACATTACTCTCCGTTGCAGGCGGGTTGGACTAGACTCGACCGAGCAATCGAAAAACTGAAGTGAAATTCGGCGTCGCAAACGGTCGCAGCATAACTCATCGGATTCGCACTGTGGAAGCTTTTTACTGTTTCTCTATAAAAGTTACTTCGCGATGTTCGGCGATGCAAATAACTATTCTCTACATGTATTAAAAAAATGTCCAAAAATGAGGGTCCGCCATTTTGTTTAATATCTTTGGTAAATAATTACAAAAAAGTAAGTAGACTAGATTAAAGCAAAGATGAAAAATAGTTTCTTTATACTGCATCACGTTTTATTCCAATTCCTTACCCATAAAGGCTTAGCAAGGGCTTGAATTTGAAGATTTCGTTAGAAAATTGAGTGTAGACCATTTTTGCGAAATTTGTGCAAATTTGGGCTCATGCAAATTGTTAATTGTAGAGTACTAAGGAAAATGCTTTAATTCATCGCATGCACAGGTCTTTTAAAAATATTTATGCAAAGATTCAGCTTCTGGCTTGAAAAAATCACTTTTTGACTTCTGGCCAGCTTTTTTCGATTTCAGCCCACTGTGCGTCGTGCCTCTTGAGAGCGAAAGACTAAAGGGAGAGATGATGAGAGGGAGTGAGGAGATGTGAAAGCGAAAGAAGGGAATGCTTGGAGGAAGAGAAGTGGGAAGGATGAAAGGGCAAAGAGGTGAGAAAGGGCTAAGGTACGCGAGTTGGGCTGGGGCGATGTTCAACTTTCAATATCGCAATACGATATATATATTTTTTGTTTATTTTTGTTGAGTTCGTTCTTGACCACTTTTCATTAACCGAATACGTATTTCATTGAGGGTTGGTCAATGTTTAAAAAATATCTCAACTTCCTTTTTCCAGCGTTTCATTTTTTTTATTATTAATTACCACCGAAAACAGCACTTATGGTCTTTACATCGGGGTAGTAGTAACAATCACCAGTGGACAAGCACAAACAACCATGTCCTGGGAAGTGAAAAATCCTCCCCAGGCGGGATTCGAACCCGCGACCTTTGGGTTAGCAGGCGAGGACGTTACCCCGCCACCACTGAGGCCGACAAGAGGCCCAGACGCAGGCACCGATACCCGGTTGATATTAGCATCATCAGGGCAGTAACAACTATGTAAGGAAAAAAGTGAATACATATATTATTTATATATAAATATTAAAAGGTTTATAAACATAAAAGGTTTACAAGATTTATAACACTCAAAATAAAATAGAAGCAGAGATACAAATGAGGCTAAATGCAGCTAATAGATGTTACTGGAGCCTATCAAAACTATTGAAGAGTAAACTCCTCTCAGCAAATACAAAAATTAGAATATACACAGTCATAATACAGCCAGTTCTCTTGTATGGGGCGGAGGTATGGGCCCTAACAAAACAGAGCCAGAAGAAGTTAATAACATTTGAAAATAATATATTGAGAAGGATATATGGGCCAACATTTGAAGAAGGGGTATGGAGAATAGGTACTGAAAAACAGAGAGCTCAGGAATCAGGTACAGAAGACCAGATATTGTGGCTGTGATAAAAAGTAGGAGCATTAGGTGACACGGTCATGTAAGAAGAAGGGAGGAGGATGCAATGATAAGAAGAGTGTGGAGAGGTCAAACAGAAGGAAGGCGCCCACAAGGGAAGACCAAGACTAAGATGGACTGACCAAGTGGCTGAAGACATGAGAAGACTTGGGGGAAGAGGTTGACATGGCGGAGGACAGAAGAGTCTGGAGACAACTTGTCGGCGAGGCCAAAAATCGACTTGGATTTGAGTGACCACAGGAGTAAGAGTAAGGTAAGTAAGTTATAAACATAAATCTACTACATTAAGTTGATATGAGAGCATTTTCTTGCTATGGCAATGGTAACAAATTGTAAGATTTCTTCTTGGAAACAAACCCAACCCTCAATAAAATACGTACACAATTATATTTTAAATCGCTATTGACGGGCTGCACCGCATGATCTTCCCGGAGTTGCATATATCGCACTGCTTCTTATGTATCGTACCATAGACCATATCGGGGTACGCAGCATATCGTATCACATGGTATATTTCATTGCATCTAATTAGAACGCAAATATCGGATCGTAACGTACATAATCATATCTCATCAAATTGCATCGCTTGTCTCATTTTCATCCCATTGAATCGCATGCCTATATCGCATCAACATGTATTATATATTACTGCAACGCATTTCATCAATTACCTACATAACAATGAATGTCATTGCACAGCATATTACAGAGTATCATAAGTCGTATCGCCATGTCTTTTATCGCATCACCATGTATTATATCGTATTGCACCATTTTTTATCAATTAAATCAAATTGCATGTCATTTCATAGCATATCGCAGTATATTGCATGTCGCATCGCTATGGCCTATATCGCATCACCATGCACTACATCTGATTGTATTGCAATTCATCAATTACAATGAACTACATATTATTACATAGCCTAAGTACCGATATCGCATGTCGCTTGGCGTCGAATTGATTCAAATTCGATACATTGAATGATCCGCATGTGCGATTTTGCGTTGCGATTTCTGGAGCACATCGCATATCGCAGTCGGTGCATCACATCATCGCAGAGTCGTGAAACGAAGGGGGATTTCTCCCTACGTTTTTTTACCTAAGGCAAAATAAAAATCGAAAGGGTCTAGTGTTGCACTAATCCAAATTCGACGCATCGCAACGACGCCGCGTGGTGATTCCTCGAGTATATCGAATTTCGCAGTGGATGCATCGTGTCATCGAAAATCTAGAAAACAAGGAAGGACTTTTTCCTACACTTTTTTTACGAAAGACAAAATTAAAAATCGGAGAGGGATGAAATGAGAGAGAGAGAGAAGGAATGTAGGGGAAGGCTGCTGGGGGAAGTTGAGAGGGAAAGAGAAAGGGTGGAGGGTGGGGATAAAAATGAAATGGAAAGTGGAATGGAAAACGAGAGTGAAGAAGAGGGGAAATGGGACGTAAGAATGCGCACGCGAACGGGAGGGAGTAAATAAAAGAAAAAGGAACACATAAAAGAACGAACACAGCGTTTGGCGGGGTAGATGAAAATGAGTCGAATTCAAACAGGAAAACATTCACCTGACCCGAGATTCGAACCCGAAAACTCGTGTTAGGATGACCGGCCATCGAGCTAGTTGCAAACCTTCATCGAAAATTGCCTCTTTTTCCCGTCCCCACCCATGCCCGGGTTAAATTTGGCCCACTGACCAATATCCACCTATCGCTCCCGCTCCCCACCAGTCCCCTTCACTTCCTTCTCCTTTTTCACCCTCCCCCCCGCCCACCGAGGTAACAGATCACTAGCTAGTCTCTTGTTGCCGACGATGGCGGTATGACCGCCTAAAAGTCCCGTACATTTTTTGTGCGTGTCCCTCTATTTTAAGAATGTGTTCTTACGGGAACGTTTCGGACCGGTTGGTCCTTCGTCAGCTTTAGAAGCTGACTTCTAAAGCTGACGAAGGACCAACCGGTCCGAAACGTTCCCGTAAGAACAAATTCTTTTTCTATATATCTTTCTCCTACCTCCTGTAAGTTATATTTTATATATTTGTGGCCAATTGGCGAAAATTAAAAGAAAACTTGGACGTTTCGACGGTCAAGCCGTCATCATCGGTGGTAGAAGACTGCTTGACCGCCGATGATGACGGCTTGACCATCGAAACGTCCAAGTTTTCTTTTGTAAGTGTCCTTTTTGCGAGTTTCTGTGTTTGTTTAGTGTATCGCTGTTTTATTTATGCATGTGCATCGTCGCCGAGAGCGATTTTCTACCAACACATTTTATATATATATATATATATATATATACACAAATATAAATATACTTTTAAAACACAGGCACACGAAAATTAAAAGGACACTCACAGAATAATTTGCGGACGTTTCGACGGGCAAGCCGCCATCGTCAACGACAAGAGACTAACTAGTGGTCTGTTACCTCGGGTGGGGGGGGGGAAGCGGAACAGGAGAAGGGAAGGGGGCTGGTGGGGAGCGGGAGCAAGAGGTTGCTATTGGTCAGTGGGCCAAGTTAAGCCCGGGCGATTCAAATGCTCTTAAGAACCAGATGAAAGCCATCTCGCGAGTCCTCAGTTCAATATTAGTTGCTGATTCGGGGAGGGCTTCTAATATAGAGAGAGAGAAACATTTATTGAAGGTCTGACGATGGGAAGCGGTATGTTTAGGAATGGGATCAATGAAGGGAGGACATGTGGAGGAGTGGCGGTGCCCATTCATTCGTATTGAAAGCGGGGTAGTACATTCGCCAACATAAAATGCCGGGCAGAAATTGCACGAGAGACGGTAAACAACACAAATATCGTTGACGATGGCGGCTTGCACGTCGAAACGTCCGCAAATTATTCTGTGAGAACGTCCTTTTAATTTTCGTGTGCCTGTGTTTTAAAAGTATATTTATATTTGTGTTTATATTCGCCGAGTGCGTTTTCTCAGAAGACATTATATATATATATATATATATATATATATATATATATACATGCATAAATAAAACAGTGATACACTAAACAAACACAGAAACACGCAAAAAGGACACTCACAAAAGAAAACTTGCACGTTTCGACGTCAGGACGCCATCGTCAGCGGTAGAGGAATGATGAGTCCGCTCTGTTCGCTTCTATGTGGGAAAATGTACCACCCCTCTCAATATCCGTATGAACAATCACCGCCATGCCACCAAAACTCCACCTTTTCTTGATCCCATTCCCAAACATACCGCCTCCCACTCTCAAAATTTTGACGATTGTTTCTCCCTAGAGATCATAGAAGCCCTTCCTGAATCCGCCGGTAATGTTGACGTGAAAATTCGTGAATACGCCCATATTTGGGTGACAAGAGCATTCGAAAAGCCCGAGCTAAACCTAGCCCATTGAATTAAAAGCCCAATAGCCACCTCTCTCTCCCCACCACTATCCATTAGCCCATTGAATTAAAAGCCCAATAGCCACCTCTCTCTCCCCACCACTATCCATTCGCACTTACCCCCTTCCTTCCTCTCTGCCCTTTCCTTCCCAAGGGAACAGAGCGGACTCATCATTCCTCTACCGCTGACGATGGCGTCCTGACGTCGAAACGTGCAAGTTTTCTTTTGTGAGTGTCCTTTTTGCGTGTTTCTGTGTTTGTTTAGTGTATCACTGTTTTATTTATGCATGTGCATCGTCGCCGAGAGCGATTTTCTACCAAGACATTATATATATATATATATATATATATATATATATACACACACACACACACACACACACACACACATATATATATTTAAAGAGAGGGAGAGAGAGCGCAGACTAGGGTGAAAAATACAAGAGAAAAGGGAAAGTGACGGGCTTCCTCCTCTGGGGGTGGGTCGTGGAAGAGGGTGAGGGAGGGAACGGAAAAGGGGTTGTTTTGGGGATTAAAAGCGTCGGAAAAAAGGGGGAGGAGAGCTTTGGTTGAACGAAAAAAAGTGGAAGGTTGGATGGTAGGGGTGCCGGGTGGGTCCGGAGGGTGAAAGGGGAGACGTTTGAGAAGTGGATGCGTGAGACCACGCCACTGCACTGGCGGGGGGGCGGCTGCAAGCGCAGAGGGAAAATAATGAGGCGGCGGTCTTCCTGCTGTATTATCGACAAATCATTGATTCAGAATCTCAATCCAAGGTTTTACTTTAGTCCTTTCGCTAAGCATTTCGACGAGATTAATTTCAATATAAGATTCGACCTGCCTATCATGATGCAATCGGAGATTATGAACGTTTATTGATTCACATGTCACTTTTTATATATACTTGCATTTTTAAAATGTTGCACTTCAATAACGAAAAAGAAGTTTGAATATGTGTACATAAAATACGTTGTATTAGTCCGAACCTAACTCTGGAGTAATGTGAACCGGTCTGAAACAATGGAATTTTACATTTTCGTACCTATATGAGTAAAATGCCTTTTCAAAAGATGCATTCTTTATTTGGGGCAAAAAATTTTCAATAGCTTACCAAAGAGTATCCAAGTCAGTTGTAGCATCAATACTTTCCAAAAGCAGGTGAAACTCTGGCTATTTACTAGCGGAAATATGATTAGGGATATATTTTAGAGATTGTTTACTATCAATATCCTGTTTTGTACTTTTGTGTTTATTTTTCTATTCCTTTTTTTGTGTATATTATGTTTATGTTTCTGTTATACAGAGTTTGTCTTTCCAACTGGAGACATTTTGTTATATGTAGTAAAAAAGAAAAAACTTGTGCTTTTATTACTATGATACTTTGAAGGTGACTCCTCCAACAGGTAAATGCCTTCGGGATCACCTAAAGCTCCAGTATGTGTTTAATGTTATATATTGTGTACAAAACTTGATGGAATAATAAATATATTTATTTATATATATATATTAAATATTGCAAGTACATATATAAATATTGCAAGGTTGAATGTAAATTTCAATACTTTTCAGTCCTGAGGTCCTCTTAGTCTTACTTCAGCGCACCTGTCTCCCCATTCTCCAAAGTGCAAGCATGTATGTGCTTCGGCGAATGCTCTGGCTGCACGCACAGCCTTCGATTTTCTCATCCCCGTAATGCAACGCAACTCGTGCCAGCGGTGCTCTCCCTTGGGGTTGGGGTGGCGGTGATGCGAGAGGGGAGTGAGGGGAGAAAGGAAAACAGAGGGGGGGAGGGTAAAGAAAAGGCTTCTCGTTTCCCCATATTTTCTGATTATTCGCTCGAGAAAAAGAGAAAATGAAACGAAGTGGAATATCGGTGGCCTCGAGCAACTAATTGCAAGCGAAATCACACGTGACCAGAGGACGTCGTGTCCTTCAGACGAAAAAAAGAAATGACTGAGACAAATATTGGATACATTTCTTTCCTGGTTGTGTAATTTTGGCCAAAAATTACTCGAAAATAGATCGTCTACAGCACACAATAGAAAAAAACAGAGAGCAATCATTTTGCACGGTTCTATTCTTACCACGACTTCGCCTCGATATGTCTATCCTCTCCAAAACCACTTTACTATATACCCCTCTTTTATGATGACTGGCGCCCTAACTTTCCCTGCCATACACCCTTGGGTCGACTCACGGGGTAGTAGAGTAACAAGATTTACGTCCAAATAGGAATCCTATCATAGGATATTAGCTCCTGCGGGACGAGAATATGCATGAATTGCATTTTCTGAAATTCGTTAATTTCTCAATGAAAAGCAGTGAACCACGTGCATTGCAAATTACATTTATGCTAGACATTACAAGATATTTTAATATTTTACCAATGGTATATGTGTGTTAAGCACTTTATATTACAGAGGAAAATACGTTTGCAATAAGTATTGCAAACTTGAACCTTTTTTGATTACTCCGCAAACAATATAATACGGTGACATACATGTATACTCAATAAAATATCTCATATTTCTGAATGTGTCAAATTTTAGCACAAAATGTTTCTCAAATAAGGCCGGTTGTACTATTTCAAATACGATATTATTAACGGCTGGAGTAACGACTATAAGGATGATTTTCACGAAAAGCCGTGACACTTAACAGTAACGACAGTAATAAGGCAGCAACCAGACAGTACAACCACACGAATTACAATTATATTATGATGCAACCAAACAATTATTCAGCATTTGCGTTATTTTATACAGCAACAGATAAAAAAATGCATTTATCATTTTACGTGTTTTTATGGTGCTTTAGAAGGACCAAGTCTATGAAATAAAGGAAACAAATTGAAAAAAATCAGGTAACAGCAGTGCGGTAGTGTCTATATGTTGACTTCGGATGTAGATATGTTTTCCGTTTGTTTTTTTTAGCCTAAGTCTCCCAAAACTCTATTTATTTTGAGCAGAAAGAAGGCTGTGAGCAACTAGACTAGAAGTGATGGTGAGATATTTTTTATAGCAGCTCGCATTTGAGAACTTCATTCAAGTGTTTTTCGCTTTCGTTTAAGAAAACATTAATACTGTATACAGTAGATGTTCTTTATGAAATTTTTCTTGATTCCTTGAGCATAATTGTAAAAAGACGCTTTGTTACAGCATTTTTAGTCATTCTGCGTCGGGCTTCAATCATTTTTGCCAAAACCAGGGATCTAATAGATTTGAAAACCGGAATTCCTTTGTAGATAACAGTGGATCCTTAATATCCCTTTTCTTCTTATCCATGCCAGCTAGGATTTATATCATACTGATTAAAACAAGAAGACCAAATTTCTAAATGGATTGCTAAGTGTGCTGTTAAAATGCACAGGCTTTATAATACGCCGGATGAACAAGGTTTTGTCTCTCAACCAACATGCACCTAAATATCTACGACGAAACCACATTGAACCTCGCTACGTAAAAAACTTGCTCAAGTCAGGTGGTAATGATTTCACAAAAACTACTTTACCCTAAGATAAAAGGATTATCCAGAGGAACAGAAATGAAAAGGGAATAAATCCGATTGCTTGCGCCAATGGATATGGACCACATTTTGCTAAATGAATTAAGTAGCATTAAAAGCAGAACTTCCACGTATGTGATAAAAACACTGAATACTTCGGGATATTTGCCATTTTGTAACCCAATAACATTATCACATGATATTCTCGAGGAAGTTATAAATCTCCGAAATAATTCACCGCTATTGAAGCATAATACCATAGAGTAAGTACATCAAAGTACATCAAATATTAAGTATTATTTAACACTTCAAAGACTAAGAAAGAAAATTTGGCTCGGACAAGAAACATATTTACCATTTACAATTTTACGTCGCTTCACAAGAGAACCTTTCTTGTTAGCACTCTTCCGTACTATATTATATCTAACTCTCACATGGACTACAACTGTATAGTCAATAGCTCTGACATCCCATAGGACACAATAATTTGCCAGAAAATATTTTAAATAACAATTACTTATTAACTGTCACTCAACTACTGACGGCTATAGTTTTATTGATAACCAATGCATTCAACTCTCAGGAACACCTAAATAAATTATTGTGAAGTACACTGAAGAATGTGCTTTTATATGAAATTATATATTATTAATATTACCTACATAGCTTTTCAATGGCAGAGTCGTCTTTCACCATTATGTTTCATATGATCACAAACTTGCATATATCACAAATAGATATCAATATTCTAATGTTAGTTAAGAATTAAAACAAAAATTTGAATACTGTAGCCCGTAATAATACAATAATATGGGCCACAAGTGTGAACCGCGGGTTTGAACTTGTGACAAAATTTCACGCGCCCACTGAAGGGCTAGTGACACGCACGGCGACTGAAAGAGCTTCCACATTTTCTCGCATCGATCGCTCAATGCGACAGAAGCGCTGAGGCCGAATGGCGGAAAACGTTGGAACCTTTTTAACAAGTGGCTCGTTTTAGAATGGCGGCAAATTTCGTTTCTCGCACCTTTCCCGCGCAAAAGAAAAATATTAATCCTGGAAAAATCACTGAGAAATTATCCATTTCACTTCACTAATGAACACCACATGAGACGGTTTAACTCCGAACTATAAATTTAAGTTGGTTAATTCATCATATGCGCTTTTTACAGTCATATAGTCGAAATTACATACAAACGTTGAAGGCGAATACATAAGTAAAATGAAACCATTAAGGGAGCATTAATACATATGAAGAATGCCATTCCTATTTTGGTGACCGTCATTACTAAGTGTTGCCGAAACCCTGACAGGGTTCTTTATAAAATTACAACAGATGGCGCATTGATGTAGGAATCGCTATTAAAAAAAAGATGATACATGAAATGCAATGAAAAACCTCGGAGAAGAAAACCAGACTCAAGAACTATCGTTTGATGGGCTTTTAACCTTCCGGCAGGCGCGCATTTCTCCGTCACACAAGCGGGCGCGTTGTTTCCACAGTACACGAAGACGCTAATAAAGAATAAATTAGGCGTTTTGTTATATAATGATTAATTTGTCATTGGTTAGCTATATTATTTATTTATTTACATAACTGATCACATTTCAGTTGCTTATTTTTATTATTACATATTTTAATAGCTGTCTAGCTTGCCGAAGAAACTTGTTCCTCGGCGTCTTGCAGGCGCAAAAGGCATGTGACAAAGACTGCTTAATGTTTGTATGCTAACGTATTTACCACATGCAATATCACAGTAAAAGTGTTATTTACGCATAGCTTATATCTCCCTCTTTTCTAAAAAATTCACCGGAGAAGTAGTTTTGACTTGAGAGTGGTAGCGCTTCAGGTCCAATCGGACGGCGGAATCAAAACCGTCGATTTTTACTCTAAATAATAATAATAATAATAATAAAACGTCTTTATTGGGCGAGATTGGGACTAGAAAGTCCCATCTTCCATCTAACCCCTCGTCAAACATAAAATTATTGCAGTTAAATACATTGTCAAGTTGCTCTTGGAATTACATTCAACAATCAAAATTATAAGTTAGCAAAGTGTAAAAAGATGTGAGCAAACGTGGGAAAAACCTAAGGATATTGACTGTCGTCCTTATTGGAAAAAAACCCACTGCAGGAAAACGCCCACACAAGAAGGGGGGCGTGAAAAACCTGCGAAAACCTACTGAGAAAGAGCTAATGTAAACATGGATGTATACAAATACAAGAAAATATCACCCAGTACCTGGAAAGAAAAAGAATATAAGATGAGGCAGGAGGAGATTAGTGTTGAATCTTTCCTACTGTTCCCATGGTGTTTTATGTGTCTCGTTGTTGTTCTCGGAGAAGTTTTTCGTATAGTGCCCTTTTGAAGGATGCGAGTGATGATGATTTACGTAGCGGTAAGTCAATGTTGTTCCACTCGCGACATGCGGTCACAATGAATGATTTATTGAATCTGACTGTCCGGTGGTGAGGAATAACGAGTTTATCATTTCCCCTCGTATTTGAGTCGTGTACTCTACTAAGTGTTTGAAACTCGTCTCTTAGGTACGCTGGTGTATTTGTTTGTAAAATTTGATAGAGAAGACCAAGGATATGCAGCCGGCGTCGTGAACTAGGTTTTAACCAATTGAGATTGTTAATATAATTGGTAGTATGATCTGATATATGTAAATTAAATATGAACCTAATGCAGGCGTTGAAGGAGCGTTGAAGTTTAGTTGACAGGGCCTGAGATATGTCTTGAAAGGCAACATCGGCATAGTCAAAATGGGGAAATATTAAGGTTGAAACTAATTGCTTCTTTAAGGAGAGAGGAATAAAGTGTTTGAAACGAATTAGAGGAAATAATGACTTATTCACTGCTTTACATACCTTAGTTACATGAGATGACCAAGACAGACTTTCATCAATGACCAGTCCTAGATTAATAACTTCGTCGCAGTACTTTATAGGAGAATCAGAAATGCGTAGTTGCGGTAATTGATCCCTGTCGATTGACTTGAGTATTTTCGGATATCCAATTATAATAGCCTGCGACTCACTAGGGTTTATGCTTAGAAAATTGGATTTACTCCAATTGTTGATGTTTTCTAGGTCATTATTTAAATTACATATTCCATTGCATAGGCTTTTAACATTTGAATTTAGGTATACTTGGAGATCGTCAGCATAAAGATGATATTTGGAATGGTTAATCACTGAAGGGCAATCATTAATGTACAGGGAAAATAGCAGAGGTCCTAGTATAGAGCCTTGAGGCGCACCTCTTGCTGTTTTGATCCACATTGAGCATAAATCATTTGTAATTACTCGCTGATACCGGCCTGATAAGTATGATGTTATCCAGTGGACTGCTGTAGGAGAAAAACCCATGCCTCTCATTTTTGCTGCAAGGATATCTTTGTCTAAGGAATCAAAAGCTTTCGAAAAGTCAAGCAACACGAGTACTGAAACTTCTTTTTGATCCATGGAGCGTCTCAAGTCATCGGTGATTTTAGCTAATGCGGTAGACGTGCTGTGACCGTGTCGGAAACCAGACTGGCATTTATCAAGAATATTGTTGCACTTTAAGAAATGTGTTAACTGCTCATATACAAGTTTTTCGAGAACTTTGGACAGGATGGGAAGAAAGGATATTGGACGGAATTCTTTTTCCCCTTGGGAATTATTCTTTTTTGGAATAGGTCTGATTAACGCTCGCTTCCATTGTCTTGGGAAGTGATTCTGAGATAGGGAGGAGTTGAAAATATTGGTGATGTATGGGATAATAACAGGAAAGAGCTTTTTTAAGAAATCTAGCGGTATACCATCAGAGCCTTGTGCTTTAGACTTGATTCTCTTGAAACACGATTCAACTTGTATTTGGGTAATAGGGGTAAATTCGAATTTTTGGTCTCTATTTAATATGTATGAGTCTTTAGAGGCGTACAGTTTCAGAGTTTTATCTTTGATTTCGGTTTGAATAAGGTTCGGGGGTTGGGAAAACTTATCATTTAAGGAGTTCAGACACAAGTCAGGAGGGAGAATGAGGTCTTTACTTTTACCTATACCAAGTGATTTAAGTTTGTTCCACAATTTTCCCGAGGAGTGGTTAGATTTAGTGACTGAGTGGAAGAATTTAATTTTCGAATTTCTTATAAGCTGTTTCGTCTTGTTTCTCAAGTTTTTGTATCTTTGAAATGCATCGAGAGTCATTGTTTTCTTAAAAAAACGGAAGGCTGAGTCTCGTTTTGCCATTGATTGTTTTATTTCTGAATTTAACCAGGGCGCTCGTGGCTTCGAAACTCGGATCATCTTTACAGGAGCAAATTTGTCAAGCAGATAAATCATCAGTGAATTTAGAGTCTCAACTTTGTCGTCAACTGAATCAGTGAATTCAATATGGGCCCATGGAAGTGAGAATGCTGCATTAAGTAATTCATTGTCGTTTATTTCCCTGATATTTCGTTGACTTATAAACTTCTGCTCGAATTTTTTAGCTTTAACTGAATAGGCAAGGTACAGTAAATCGTGAGAAGAGATACCAGGAACTGGAAGCTGTCCGTGCGCAATAACCTTTTCTCTTTTTGCCGTAGCCATAAGATCAATCCATGTTGACGAAGTTTTCGTAGTATTAGTCGGGCCTAAAGGTAGGATTTTGAGATTGTTTTCGGTGAACATTCGCTTAAAGTAGACTGTGTCATGCGCATCTGTATTAAAGTTTGCATTGAAATCTCCTGCTATTATTATATGTTCATATTCCGTGGAGTATTCCGATATTACCGAATCCAGATCGTCTAGGTGACCCAGTTTAGGTGGCCTATAGATGATGCCGATAAGAATCTTAGTGAAATCTATTTTAATCTCAACAAAGAGATATTCCGGCCTCCTGTCATAGTTGGACTCACTCATTGAAAGTACTTTACATTTTAAGTCGTTGCGTACGTATACTCCTACGCCACCACCGCGTTTTCCAACGCGATCATTACGAAAAAGAGTATAATCCGGGAGTTCAACTGCTTTAGACGGCATGGAGGGCTTCAACCATGTTTCGGCCATGGATATGATGTGTAGATTGTTGCTAGTGAGAAGTGAACGTAGCTCGTCATAATGAGCTGGCAAACTTTGTACATTTAGGTGTATCATTTTGAAAGAGCGTGGAAAGCATTTTATTTTGTTTTCTAGAAGCTTCCCCGTGGAATATGTATGACACATGTTAGATGTTGATTGGCAACTATTAGAGTGCTTTTTGCTTATGCGTGAGGGGATGAATTCAGGTACATTAGGATTTAGGTTGGTTGTCTGTGCGACCGCGGGGGTTGGGACAAGTGCAGGTAAAAATGCTTGGGCAAGAGGGATTTCAGGTGAGTCATGTGGGAGGGGGGAATTTCGCCGAGTACATGAGCTGTGGAATGTTGCCGCAGGGGTCGAAGTGAGGGAAGGGACAAAGGGTTCAGCTAGAGGGTTTAACGATGAGTCGCTCGGGAGTGGAACATTTAGTGAGTCATGTGGGGGGGGGGAATTTCGCCGAGTACATGAGCTGTGGAGTGTTGCCGCAGGGGTCGAAGTGAGGGAAGGGACAATGGGTTCAGCTAGAGGGTTTATCGATGAGTCGCTCGGGAGTGGAATATTTAGAGGACGGGGCACTGCATGAGGTGCATTTTGGAAATGAGGGGACATTGTAGTTATTGAGGGAATGCTGATTATCGCAGCAGAAGCTTGAAGCGACATCTGACCGAGTATGGGATAGGGCGAGCGAAAAGTGTCACTATCGGAATTATTCAAATTCTCCATTGGAAAATTAACTTTACACTGACAAAAGAAATATTGGCATATAAAATAGACAAAAGGAAAAGTGAAACTCGAAAAGGGGAATGAAAACCACTTGGGAACACACACAATTATAGATCACTTATAGTAAAATAGTATGCCTTTTTTTAACACTTAGACACTTAGTAAGCACTAACACACACTTAGATAACACTAATTACCCTTCAATAGGGCTATATTACACTATGGGATCACTTATTAACACTAGGGGACACTAACGCTGGGGGAGCACGAGGATATTCCGCTGGAAAGATGATGCCGGGTCAGCGGTGTGGCGTGAGACGAACAGCGATGAAACGGGAACAGGGATGACTGGATACTCAGGAACAGGGATGAGACTGTGGGCCGTCAGGGATGAATCTGGCGTCCACAAGAATGGGTTGATCAGGCGCGATGACGAAGCAGGAACAGGGTTGATAATGGTCCACCAGGAACGAGGATGAATGAACAACCAGGAAAAGGGATGAACAGGCCAGGAACAGGGATGAAATAGACGATCAGGTACGAGAGCGAGTGGATTACCAGGAACAGGGATGATTGGGTAACCAGTAACAGGTGAATAAGCGATAGCAGAGGTAACGATGTGCAATGACCAAAACACAGAACAGCGTTGCCTTCTTCTGCCTCTTTGTCAGATGACTATGCTATGTTGCGGAGACTCCGTCTCTTGTTAATGAGAATTTTCTAACCTCCCCTCTCCCTCTGAAGGTCCCTCATCGAAGATATGAAGGCCCTCGTGCCATTTTCTCGTAGAATGACTATTTTTCCGTCTTGCGTCCACGCATTACGGGTGCCCACCCAGTTTTTTGCTTCCAGGAGAATCTTCTTGCGGGTCGCTGTGAGAGATTCAGTGATTAGGAAGCCCGTTCCCTTAAGGTTTTTCTTCACCCTCCAGACTTTATCCCTTTCCTGATAGGAGACGAATCTCACAATTATGGGCCTAGAGAGATCGTTCGAAGCACGGTTTGGGCCAATCCTGTGCGCTCGCCCAAGAAGGATAGGGTTGACTTTAACCTTTAGGTTGCTGGAGAAGAAGTCTTCAGCCACCTTCAAGCAATCCTCCCGATCAATTTCTTTCACTCCATGGATCAGCAGGCAGTTCCTCCGGGAGTATTGCTCTAGGGCATCGAGGCGATCGTCGAAGTCCTCAGTCTTCTTTTGGAGCTCATCCAACTTTTGCGTGAAACGCCGGAGATCAGTTTCCACCGTCACCTTGAAGGCTAGAAATCTTTCCTCGAGAGCTGAGAGATTTGCCTGTTTCTTGGGCGTATCTTCCTTCTTTGCCAGCTCCAATTCTTCTTTAAACGAAGACATTGTCTTCATGATGCCATCGACCATAGACTTAAGATCGTCGCGGTCGGTTTCCTTCTTCGAGGCAGGCTTCGGCGGCATGGTGGTAGTGGCAGGAATGGGGGAGGTTTCTACGAGGAAGTGAAAGTTAGACGGAGCGTCCGCTAGGCACGTCAGCCTCGTCCGAGCATCAGCGAGCAACTGCCCCTTTTGAGACCCACTAAATGCCCCTTTTGAGACCCATGGCTAGATCGTTGCTGAATATTCTTCTTCGATGCTGTTCTTTATCATACCACGTTAATCAAATAGACAAAATCTGAGTTTATGCCAGTTATATTCAAGAAAACAAAATATCTTGCAAGTGGTGGGCCTCGGGCTATACACATTTTATCAACTGCGTTTACTGCACCTTTAGTTTCATTTTCATGTGCTATAACTTTTGGCATGTTGGTAGCTGCATTGAAGTCATGTGAGTCATGCGTTGTAGGCATTCGAATGACAGATTTGAGTCTTAGTACGTATAACACGACGGTCACGCTTCTTTAGAATCCAAGCAATGAACTATTTGCTTACTTCGCTTCGTTCGGCAGAAATTCGTGCGGGATTTCTTGCTTGTTTTTCGGCACATCCCGATCAATGTAACTTTTACCATGAGAAGATATTGATCTAATGTAAAGTGTATCAATTTTAAGTGGGAAGAGATCTATTTTCTTTGTCTAATGGCTGCACGAGACTTATGACTATGACTGACGGTGAATTTCATATTTTATATTTTCCATCCATTTGCTTCCCGCATTTGGGTTCTTTATTACCAGAGTAAAACGATTTTGCGTCACATTGTGCAACACACTCTGGCCATACCTTGCTAGATTACTGGGAATGTACAGCAACAAGCTACATTGACGTCTGAATGGATGCAACATTTCTTCGATTGCAATGAAATCGCTCGTCTTGCAATCTTTTATGCAGTCAGTGAAAAATAAATCTGAAATCGACCGTATTTCCATGAGTTTGTCTGCATTCCTTACAGCTTTCCTGATGGTAGAATATTCCACATTGGTGACAATACGACAGGAATCTTCTATACCTCACGGCAAATCTTAGTGCTACGATTCCACTTCCGTCTGAATTACGTAGTTCTAGAATGTTGGTACGATGCGGCTGTATGTTTTATGCCTGCCAGAAATGCACCTCTTCATCATCTTCGGAGGCTCCTTCTTCCAAATTGCTGTACACATCATCCTTATGTACTTTATCTGTTTCAAAATCAGAACCATCATTGTCGACGTCATCGTCGTCCATTTCTTCCTCGTCTGAGTCCAACAGAACCCTCGCATTGATAGTTCCTCGGCTTCAATTTGGAACACTAATCATTTCAAAATTAGTTTCACTAATGTAAATTGTATTGATGCATAATAACATAATTTTTATGCAATAAAAAGTGACTCATTATCTGATATAAATGTAAAGAATACAGGTAAATGTGCTTACGACGATATGTTTACATGATCACAGCAAGTCTCCACAACACACGCAAAATTTTGCTTCAGGAGAAAATTGTTGCCATATAAAATTATGAATAGATAATCAGTAACTTGCATTATTTGTCGCCAACTATTGTAAACAATAGAAAATTCAATATATTATAGAATAAGAAAATCTATACGAATATACCTCGATTATTCATTGATTCAACGGGCCTCGCAGCGCACAACGTACGTACTTCAAGACGCGTTTCGCTCTCTTTTTTCCCAAAAAATGTTTCTAAGAAAATAATTTCTGCATACTACGGAGGCTATTTGGACAAATGAGGAATAGAAAAGGGTTCCATGATGTTCCCATTACGGTAAAATTGATTAAAACGCCGAAAACCGACCATCATGTACTCAGTATACGTACGCGCCCGCCGGAAGGTTAATCAGCGGAATATGTCATCCCACTAAATTAATGCGTGACTCCAGCGATTGCCAATAAAAAAAGTTAAGATTCGCATTAGTCAATTGCTTTCTCGACCTAGAGGGTCAAGGAATCCAATTTCACGACGAGAAAAACAACAAGGATGACATGCCAGGTTGAAGACGATGTCCAAAGGATTTATGAGTTTTAAATTCAATTCGTTCCACTATATTTATCAGCCTATCAAAGATGCAGCTGCGAAAGATCGCTGTCCTCCAACATTCATTTAATAAAAAAGAGGAAGGAGACGAACACATACTATCTGTTTAAGTTTCCAAAGAAAATGTATAAATAAATTATATGTATAAAAGAAAAATACCACTGTCTTACTCGTTGACTGGTCACGATATATCTAAATCGTAGAACGTATTAAATTGAAATTTATCTCAATATTCCACCTATAACTCTAGGTGTTCATAATAAATCTATTTTAAGAAATAATAACTCAAGCAGGACATTTAAAAAATCGAAAGTAAACAGAAAGTATTTTCTAGGGATATAATACAGGGGAAAACGCTTTAGCTCAAATATATAATATTCATTACAAGATTTTTAGAATTTTTACAATAAAAATGTAGGCACAAATTTATTTTAATTCGACCTCTGATTATTAATGAAATATGCATCTTTTTCAGGAGAAGTTAAATTATATTCATTCATAAGGAATTAGCTGTTTACAGTTGATACAATATTTCATGAAAATATATTATCTTACAGTATTTATTCTTAGGAGGTTGTGTATTTCTTTTTGTATACTTTCTCTAACATTCTGTGCTGTTAATTTGGTTGTATTTATTAATTGTCAACGTTTTTAGCCGTTCAATAACATTTCTAGCGATGTTAAAAACATCGTAAAGTTACGAATATATATTAAAATTTGATATCGCAGAGGCTTAATAGCTTTCCCTACCCTCAGTTAGCGGTTGGGTTTCTTTCAACAAACAGCTTAATTCATCAGTAAGAATATAAATATGCAAATGTGCACAATTTACATTTTTCCACTGAAAATGACAGTAAGCCAAGTGGAAATGGGGGCAGGATTCACAGTCCGTATCAGCCAGAATCCGCAGCAGGGTGGCATTTAACGCACGTATGTCATTATACAGCAGTGGGCAAACCTGAAATGCTACTGCCCCAGCCATTTTTTTATAACGCAACGATGCCCCCGGTATGACATCCCGGTACCTATACGCAATAATACGTCCAGGCTACATCAAATGAATTTACGGCATGGCTCACATGATTTTACTCTGGGTAAGGTTACATTAACTCAAGTCAGTCACAAAACGTCTTTCATTTCAAGTTGACAAAATTATGGAATACACAATATGAGTTTCTGGTAAATATGTTTTGGTGCTCGACTATGGTTCTGTTTTGACTGAAAAATAAACAAAGCTAGCAGAGCATAAAAAAAAGTTCCGGAGGTCATTTATTAAATTTGTCTTGGCGGGAAGGCATTCCAATGCAATATGATGGCCAGAAAATAGGTAAATAACAAGGCCTCTAGATTTACCGGTATCCGTATTGCCAAATCTCTATGCACCTGGATAAATAGTAGTCATCGTACCAACTACACACACCACTTCATTCATTTATTCACACCGTTAGAACATTCTCATCTTCGGAATGTTCTTACGCAAATCTATTGAAAGCAAAAATCCTCTTTACCTGCTTTAAATGGTCAATAAAAACCCTTGTCCCTGATTCATTGTACTCGATCGAATACAGTTCTTTTTTATTACCCCAGTCACTGTGGTGAGAGGTGCTATTTCGCACTTGTCCGGCCACACCTGGAATATGCAGCGAGCATATGGGATCCGGTGCAGAAAGGCTTAGTCCGGGAACTTAATAAAATACAAAGGAAAGCTGCGCGATTCGTCAAAAACAGCTACGGGCGTACAGACAGCGTTACAAAGATGTTAAACGAATTAGGCTGGGAGCCGCTAGAGACTCGGAGGCTGCGCGCTAGGCTTAGATTACTTGAACAATTGAGAATAGATATCTTTCAGAGCGACACGGAGAACATCCTATTAGAACCCCACTATATTTCCAGGTCCGACAGAAACGATAAATTAAGAGAGATATTTTGCCGAACGGATAGGTATGGGAATTCGTTTTTCCCCCGAACAATAAGGGACTATAATAAATGCTAGGCGTAATTTCATTAGAGCGTGTCCATTTTATATGTAAACGGCTGGTGTCCTAACACCCCCCGCCACACGCCTATTGAGGCGGCTTGCGGGGTAATATGTATATGTAGATGTAGATGTCACTATACCACCACTTTTCAAAACTCATTCCAAAAACCTCAAAATATTTTAACTCCCTCCATACATCATTGAAACAAAGTTTGCCAGTAAACTCCTTGAAAACCAAATTACACGAATGTCCCATAATACTTAGGAAACTTTGAATTTTGTATCCGCTTATTACACCTAAAATATTATTGATGATAGTAAAATTATATAAAAATATGCATTTTATTTACATTGAACTGATAAATAAAATTATGTAAAATGTAAAATTTAATTCCTTTTGTTGAATTGATACCTAATTTGTAGAATGTATGCTTGCAATGGTACATGTGTTAGTGAAAAATAACAATTTATAAATATTATTATTATATATTTTACTTTAAAGGAAATTGTGGGTTTTTCTTTTTGATTTTTACCGAATTCGTCACGAAACACTTTTTTATATGTATTCATCGCAATATCTTCTAATGTTTCCCTGACAGCCAAAATGTTTTTCTCGAACTTTTTCACAGCATAAGCCAAAACCCACATAATTATCTAATATTTAAAGCCAATTTCTATGGATGCAGCGTAATCGCCGCGGCCTTTGTAGGCAAACGTCACGTAGTCACCCGTAAGTGCAAATACAAGCGATAACTCAACAGAGGAAAAATCATTGGCCAGGACAAGGTGGATGATTTTCCCCGTTAAAGTCATTTCATGTGGACTACCGGTGTTCAAACCACCTTATTATGTTTCAGTCTTAAAACTGAACGCAATTGAACGAGGAACCAAACGAACACACGGCGGAAGGCCAAACAAAACTTGACAATTTGCAGTAAAGTTTAAATTTTGAAAACTTCAAATGATATAATTAATTTATCGTTTTGATCGTATTGTTGCGAAAATGGGAATCGAAGGTCACTATGAGAGCGCCTTTTTAACCTTTACATAGTGGAATTATGCACTTGTAGCTAATGTTTCTAATTAATCTAATTCATTCATTACAGTAATCTATCGGTTAAAGGTAGGTTGTGATGAATGTCAGAGAATATCCGACGAACTCTTACACGTGCTGTGCCCTTTCTACCTCTAGTATTTCTTTCTTCATCTCAGCATAAGTCCTACCTTTCTTCATCCCGTCCATAAAACCGATTCTCTTCCTTCCCCTTCCCCGCTTACCCAACATCCTTCCCTCTATCACGGCCTTCAGCAAACCATTTTCCCTCATTACCCCTTCCAGCCACCTACCCTGTCTTCCCCTAATCTCATCTATAAGTTTCCTCTACTCGACCACCATGTCAAGCACTTCCTCATTTGTCTTCCTTTCCGTCCAACGCACCTTCTCCATCCTTCTCCACACCCACATCTCGAAAGCCTTCAGCCTATTTTCGTCTTCTTTTCTCAAGGTCCACGTTTCCGCCCCATACAACGCCACACTCCATATCAAGCTCTTCACTAGCCTCTTTTTTACATCCTTACTTAAGGTCCCCGTCATCAGCTCCCTTCTATTATTGAACGCTTCCATCGCTAGCGCTATTCTCCTCCTAATGTCTTTGCTACTACCAACGCCTGGTCGTCTGCGAATCTAACCGACTTTATCCACTGGTCTGCTACTTTCATTCCCACATCTAGCTCATCCCATGCCTCTCTTACCATTTCCTCAGCATAGATGTTAAAAAGTAAAGGCGACAACGGGCACCCTTGCCGTACCCCGCAACCTATAACTGCCCACCCTGATTCACTCTCAGCTACCCTTACCTGAGCCCTCTGCCCCATATATAAGTTTCGGATGAGTCTCCTGTCACGCCAATCTATTCCTATTTTCCCCAGTATCTGCATTAGTTTCTCCCAGTTTACTCTGTCAAACGCCTTTTCGAAATCTACAAAACAAGCGAAAACATCCTCATTATGCTCACTTTTTCTATCTATAAGTGTCCTCATTACCGCAATCGCGTCTCTGGTTGCCCTCCCCTTCCTGAACCCAAATTGGTCATCGCCTAAATAGCACTTTGCTCTGCCCTCCAACCTTCTATTTAGTACTCTAAGCAACACTTTTGCTGCGTACGAAATTAAACTGATTGTTCTATACTCCTCACATTCTGACGCTTTCTTCTTCTTCGGGATAGGTATTAATACTGTTTTCACGAAATCTTCTGGCCATACTCCTTCCGCGTAGATCCTGCGAATAATTTCGAAAAACGATTTTCTCCCCTTACTACCTAGATTCTTCAGGAGCTCCGAAGGTAGGTTATCGGCTCCCACGGCTTTTCTACCCTTCATCTCTCTTAGTGCCCTCTCTATTTCACTCTCAAGTAACTCTGGTCCGAGGTTATCCTTATCTATTGTTCCTTCGTCCTCTAGATCTAGGCTAGGGGGTCTATTCTCACTGTCATATAGCTCCTCTACGTATTCTCTCCATCTTTCTTGGATATCTTCCTTCTCGAATAATATCTTCCCTGTTTTGTCCTTAACCTTTGGTCAAAAATATGTTGAATTTTCGAGAAGCGAGATGAGTGACTCGTAAGCAAATGACTTCCACCACGTTATAAATGATATTTTCATTCAAAAATTGGTGGTAATTGAACGCTAGGTACACCAAGAGAGCTACTACTTTACACAGAGGCCTTTTGCTAATATAAAAGAGGATTGTATTGCAATTTAACATTGACTACTAAGGCCATTGTACCGACGCATTTTTGCCAATCACCCATGTTTGCTTGTCTTGCGTAATGTTTGAACCGCCGCGTCGGGTACACATGATCACACTTTTATAGAACATCTTTATTGACACTAACGCTAATAAATATTCGTTCCCATGTAGTAAATCCATATCCTTCTACAGCATTCTTCATAAGTTCTGAGGTATTCCTCATTTCTCCTCCATATGCTGTTTAGCACGCGTCAAATGCAATGCATATATATAAGTACAAGTTACTACAACGTTAGGTTTTTAATCTTGAAAAGGTATATCACCCACATATGTACTCAACATAGGTATTCTATATTTTTACTAGGCATCATTACACACACATAAGTCATAAGAATACTGAAACTGAAAAATAGAAAAAACTAAGAACTCAAAAGAAAACTGAAAATCTTGAAAATAAATGAATTTGATAAATTTGCTTTGCATTTGATTTTGATGTAACCATCTCTTAATATGCAACACAATTAATTTAATGCCTACGTTGGGATATTAAGTTAAGAGGCAAAAAAGTAGTTAAATTACAATACGTCATTCGAAATAGCCATGGTAGCATGATTTAAATAAAGGTGGCTTTAGACTTGGAAGTTATTTTTATAGCAGTAGCCAAACAAGTCGCTTGCTAGAGGCATTTCCATGCATAGACACGGACTACTATGGTAATGAGGGTCAATAGAGGTGGTAATTGGTACATTTTTGGCAATGGTTCCAACTTCTATCGACCATTGAGTGGCTTTGACTTTACCTGCAAATAAAAGAAACCCCGCCCCTCCTCCAGTAGTCAAACCCCTCCCCCAGAAGTCAATTATAAATACGCCACTGCATGTCATAAGGCCCAAAGAAGCCTAATTCATAAAAACAACAAAAAAGCATCAATTAACCATTTTTGAACTTACCGCTTGTATTCACCCCAACGTCGTGTTCCAATTAATAAAAATATTTCATTTATCTGATATGGCGTTAAGTTTTCTTAGCATGTCCAACATTTCAGCAGCATTTCCTACCCTTTTCCCTAATCGTTTTTTCCGACGACCTTTTTCCCGAATTTTTTTTCCGAATCCATTTTTCCCGAATAAGCTTTTTCCCGAAGTCAATTTCACCGAACGTCTTTTTTGTCGAAAGTTTTGTTCGATGATTCCATTGCTATGAATGTGTTGCCATGGCACTGTTGTTGTTTATTATTGACAGAAGGAAATTCGAATACCATTGAATACATCAGACCAAGTTCAAATTCTAGTTGTATCAATTTGTAAAGAACAGGCTGACACAGAGATTGCCTTGATTGAATTATGTGTTGGGAAAAGTATCAAGGGCAAGCAAAAAAAGAAGCGGTACGACGTCCACGAGAGGCTGAAAGCGGTTGTAGAAGAATATAAAGATTACAAGAACGATAGGAACTCCCTTGAGTTTCTTGGAGCTATCGCGCACAATATAATTTTCTAGAAAAATTTATGTATTTTGTGTGAATATATTTGGATATTAAAAGTAAGAATTCATTTTTTTACAATCGGGAAACAAGGTATTCGGTAAAAAATATTTCGGAGAAAAGGCTTTCGGGAAAAAAGCTTTCGGGAAAGAGGACACGTCACGATTCGGGAAAGAATACTTTCGGGAAAAAGGTCTTCGGAAAAAACGATTCGGGAAAACGGTCGGGTACCTTTCAGCAGCCTTACTAGTTCAGAGGATACCAAAATATCAACAGATTACTGCAATTAGTTCAATGCATTCTGCTAGATAAGGGGACAAGCAAGGAAACAAAACCAAGCACAGGGATTCCTGCGTGTTTCACTAAAAATATGCGCCGTACTTGCGTCAATCTAAGCTCCCCAAGGCCACTTCCAAAGCACTAGGTTTCCTCACCAAACAGAAAAAGATCTGCAGATTAGCTATTGCAGTTAGGCCGAGGAAACAGACTCACTTTCGACAATTTTCTGCACAATGCTCAATCCGCTCATACCTCTTTTAATTTCAAGCGAATGCATAACTATTACCATCATACATTGATACGGTCTCCTATTCTAAGTATTCCTAATATTCCTCCTCTTTAGATTCTCACTTCCACCACTTTCACCCATAACTAATTCTCGGTCTACCCCTACCTCTTCCACCATTACTCTTTTTTCGCAAGTGTTACGCTCTTCCATGGCCGGTTCTCACTGCCGGGGAAAATTAAACTGCGTTTTTATGCCATCTATCTCTGTAGGCGGTACTACGACGTCTTTCGGCGGACGTTCAGATTCAAATTTCCTTTATTTTCGTTAGTCAGCAACTATTTAGATTAAATTAGATTGTTGTTGGGGGGGCCTTCGACAGGAGCCCGGGCACTTAGACCTTTCTTGGTCCATTGTGCCAACCCCATGCCTGTCTGCCACATGCAGACCAGGGACAAGAGCACCTCGGTAGAGGTATGGAGGATTGGCCTCCCCCTGCCTCGCCCTAGTACCAGGTATAGAGGATGTCCTCCCTCCAACCGGCCCGGTCTGGGTCTCCCTCCGGCCTCCCGGTATAGATATGGAGGAAGTATCATCTCTCCATCCATGCCTGGTCGAGGTATGGAGGAGGGTCACCCATCCAACCACCGTCCGGTCCCAACGTTGCTTAACTTCGGTGTTCTGATGGGAACCGGTGTTTCAACGTGGCTAGGCCCTTGCCCAGCAACTATTTACCCAAGTGAGTAGTTGGTGTTTCTGTGTCACACTAGTGACATATGCCATAAAATTATTTCCGAGTCTTTATTGGGCTTTGACATAGTTCTGTATTCATTGTCAATATCTTCAGTTTAGGTTAGTTTCCGGTCACCGGCGTAGTACAGTATTACTCGTTAGTATTAACGTCCGTTACTACATGAGACTGAGCTGGCCATCAGAAAAGAAGACCAGCAAGGATTCATTGTCATCGTGCTTTGAAGATTAACTGTCACGGAGATAAACCGTCTTATTAAGGACAGCATTCCGTGTTTGTTTTACAGCCTCCTTGGCTGAAAACGTTACTATATGCAATGCACCCAGCAATATGTGCCCTTGAGCGTTCTCCGTCAGGTGAGTTCCTGAGATGATATAAATCGCTTTCATGAATCAGTAGTATGTCCAATGCTACATTAGTGTGCGTTCATTCCATTCTTAAGCTAATGATGTATTTATTCATTTTACTTCCATGCCGAATTTGTCAACGGAAATTTCCAGTTGTTCGGCTAATGCAAGGGGCTGTGATGCTGATGCAGGGAAAAACTTTCATTTTCAAGGTCTCAGGGGAGGTATGAATCATATGTTTGCTTTGGGCTGTTGTATCTTTTGCTTGATGTCAACGCCTGTGGCATTCCCCAATTTTTAGACCTATTAGTTGAACATGTTCAAATATTTTCCCATCTGTATTTTTGAGAGAGATTAGAATAATTAATCTGTATTTTTGAGGAAGTACTACAACAAGAATATTAATATATTCTTATTGTAGTTATCTTAATTTCATATTTTCAATTTGTTCACTTCTTTTCTCTTACTTAAGTAACTGGCTCTTGGTAAAATAAAAAAAACAAATAATAGGTATACAATATACCAACATGGTTATGGTGTATACGCCAACACATTTTTTGGTGTGTTATTTGATTTTGGTCAGGGAGATTTAAATTTTATTGTGCTGTAAATGAATGTATTTGCAAATGCAAAAGGAGCTCTGATGTGGTATTCATTATTTTGGAATTGACTGCTTTTTCAATTGTCATGGGTCTTAGCCTGTTTCGCTAATATAAAGTGTACTTACTGTGTCTATGACACTGAAACATATTATACTAGTACATACTCGAACTTTCATGGAAAAGTGTTATGGATGCTACGTATTCATTTTAAGTGTTAAATCTGTGTTACTAATGCCAAGGTGTGCCTAATCCTGGGACACTCTGTGATCTGATTGTGCCTACTCTACATGTCATCAGTGGCGTATGGACCCCCCCCCTCGCCCCCAAAAACATGTTTACCTGAATTCGTTTTCGTTCGTTTACCTGAACTAGCGTTTAGAAATTTGCTTATAGGGCTGAAAAATATAGTTGAATCGTCTTAACGAAAAGAGAATGTCAATTTAATGTCAATGTTTAATTACTGTTTTAGTGAATAATAATCTAAATATAATTTTATGACTCACATAAATATTAATGAACCCCCCCCCCCCAGAGGTCAAACCCACCGCCCCTCCCCCAGAAGTCAATTTTGCATACGCCACTGCAATTCATATGGAGTTAATGGACTGTGTGGGCGTTTCAGCTAAGTTGTATCATTCTAATCTGTCTTTTAAAATGGCGTGCATCATTTTTTTTAAATGGACCTTGCTCTAAGCTTTAATGAGTTTATTTGTATCGCCAATTAAGTATCACTGTGGCAATGATGGAGTGACTGGAAATTCAAACTCAGAGATTGTGCACCAGAACTCATTTTCATTGGAACTTTTAAGAATTCTTTGATACCTACCAAGTGATTTTCATCATTGTCACTGATCTGCAGTTGTGCCATAGCTTGGGACACTCAGTGGTGTACACATATGTTTATATATCACGTGCATATAGGTAACTCACGGCTAATAGATTGGGTGAACTTTTCCTCAAAGCTTCATGGTCCTCGTCAGTGTTTTGGATTGTAGTGAAGTACATACTTTTCAAGTGTGTCACCCTATAGAGTAAGCTCTTTGTGAAAATGTACCTGTTAAAGGTACTATAGGTGTGAGGTTGCAGCATAGGCTGGGACAAAGTCAATTCTTGAAGTGTTTGTAATAAAATCTGGTGTTATTGCGTTTCGAAATTCGCTTTCGCAACATTCGGTTCGTCGGTAACCCGATTCTGTGAGTCGGGAAAGATTTAGTTATAATGTTCAGCTCCGTTTTCACACTGGCAGACTTCTCTTTTCCATTTAATATTTGATAGTCAGTGCTGCTAATATTTGATCACTCTTTCATCGACAAACAAGGCAAGATTTTCCGGAGCACTTTGAACATTTTTAAACAAGGAAAACATTTGTTGTCAAATACTATTTTTATTCAGATGTATTATGCTTTTGTGTGTTGCAGTAACACATTCTGTCAGGAAAAGAAATATAAACATTACAATGCATTAACTGTGTATTCCTGCGTTTCGCATTCCTCTCATTTTTCAGAGCGTTATGCTTCCTCTTCCAGCTTAAGGAGCAGAAAGGTAGTCCAGGGGTGAAGATTTTGCTGCATCAGCTTCGAGCGTGACGCAGATCAGTAACTGAGCAGTGTATTTCGTGCAAATTACCTTGATAGTGCGAGATTTATTAGAATTTCGCAGCCCACGACTTTTATGATTGGGCGTTATAAGTATTTAATAGCAATTCATGCTCGCACGTCTGTCTCATTCATTTAAATTTGCAAGAACTTCACTGATTCCTGATCATTCTGCCTCGCGCTTGAAACTCAAACAGCAGAAACAAACACGTATATGTACAACAAACACGTATATGTACGAAGGAATATATAAACAATAGGGAAACTTAAAAATATTCATGTTCCCTGCCACCTAGCGGCTGCAACGTGCACTATTTCTTAAGAAATACGTGTGTTTCGCGGGAGACGACACCGTATTCGCTAGTGGTGAAAAGTATCACATGTCATCTAAACGCAGTTGATCCCTAAAAGCGTTGAGATCATTGTGCCGTGCGCTCTTCAATTCTCATTAATTTTCTCTACGTTGCCAAACTAGCGAACAACGTTTCCTTGATATATTTCCATTGCTGGAGCATTCAACCCACATTCTTTCTTGACCCATTCATTCCTCACCCTCTACCTCATAGGTTCCCTCCTACTTTTGCCGCAAGCAATTCTCTTGTATCAATTACTCTACCTGCTACATCCTCCTCTGGATGAACTATATTTAAAACAATCCACGTTTGGAAAGGAAACAATGAAACGTATGCAAGCTGAAAATTTCAAGCAGTGTTGCAAAACAAGATAAGAAGTAAACATTTTTCTTAGCTAATGGGGTATTACTTTTACTGCTACGGTCGCAATATATTCTCAAATGAAGCTTAGGGAAGAACATATACCAGAAAAACGCTGTTATGTGCAGTAAAAAAAATACATCAGCGTCGAATAAAAGTAACACGATACAGAGCCACATATCGCAGCCACTTAACAGCAAAGCTGAACAAGTTGAGGCATGATCATATCTCACTCGAGGCAGGAGCCTTGAGAGCAAGTTATTTCAATAAGCCACCCGTATGAATGGGTTTACAGCACCAATAAACCAAGAAAAAGATTTCTTGCGGCAGCATGCGTTTCACTCAGGTCAAAAACTGAGCGATGGAAAGCACCAGGCGTATTTCTGGTTGGATACCTTTTTCTTGTGGAACGGGACCTCGAGTATAGATACCGAGACCACATAATGAGCAGGAGAAATATTCTCAATCGGAAAATGGAGCAAAGCACAGAATACAAGAAAGGATGCCGTGCGATCAGAAGCGGAAAGTGCGAATGGATCTCATTCGCAACGGGCTGAGGGGAGCAATGTTTAAAAAAATCTCGAGTCGCGAACAAGAGAGTTAAAACGATTAAAAGAATTTACGATCGTTCCCCATCACCATCCTCAATAGAAACAGGCACAACAAAGGAGTGCCGCTATCGCAGGTGGTCAATCCAAGCAGGCGAATAGTTATACTTTCCCCCCCGAGTGGCGAGTGAATGAATGAGTTTCGATTCCCTTCTGCAACTGCGCGGTGAAGGGGGAATCCCTCGCTTCGACGCCGGGAGCGAGAAAGTCAGAAACGAGACAATGGGACAATTTCGAATCGAAGAGGGACATGAAGGGGGGAAAAGGCGCTCAGCTCACGCCTTCGTTCCCACTGGGATATGGAATGGAAAGCCAACATCGCGAGGAGCCTTCCTTCGCTTCATTCATTCCCCGTAGGAAACGTGAGTGCACATTATAATATCGGCCGCCCGCATGGCAAGACGAATTCACAACTCGCCTGACCTATTTAGAGTTTCCGTCGCCAAAATTAGATGCACGTGAAACTTGGGAGAGGGAGGGTGGGGGACAGCAACACCTATAGAAATATTTGTGGCAGAGCTCTGAAGAAGCTAGGATTCGTCAAACGTATTGTGGGAAGATTTTCGGATGAAAAAGTAAAAGAGAGGTGCTATTTCGCACTCGTCCGGCCACACCTTGAATATGCAGCGAGCATATGGGATCCGGTGCAGAAAGACTTAGTCCGGGAACTTAATAAAATACAAAGGAAAGCTGCGCGATTCGTCAAAAACTGCTACGGGCGTACAGACAGCGTTACACAGATGTTAAACGAATTAGGCTGGGAGCCGCTAGAGACTCGGAGGCTGCGCGTTAGGCTTAGATTGCTTGAACAATTGAGAATAGATATCTTTCAGAGCGACACGGAGAACATCATATTAGAACCCCACTATATTTCCAGGTCCGACAGAAACGATAAATTAAGAGAGATATTTTGCCGAACGGATAGGTATGGGAATTCGTTTTTCCCCCGAACAATAAGGGACTTTAATAAATGCTAGGCGTAATTTCATTAGAGCGTTTCCTTTTTATATGTAAACAGCTGGTGTCCTAACACCCCCCGCCACACGCCTATTGAGGCGGATTGCGGGGTAGTATGTAGATATAGATGTAAATGTGACCCCCTTCCATTCTATTCATACGCGAAAACAACTGATACTAAAATTAAATATGGTAATTGATGGAGCCTCAGATTAAAGAAAAGAACTGTACGGTACGATAGTAAGGGGGAATATAGAAGCCATTAAAATGCGCAATCGGCCATATTGAACGGATCATTTGTACAGTCATACACTTTATACATACACTTTATACAACTTTCTGTTCATAAAAAGTAGACGAAGCGCAATCGTGGATTAGTTTACGTTATCCGAACAATGCCAAAGGTTGGACTCACATTTCTTCAGCTCATTTCTTTTTAGGCTCAATACACATCCTCTTAAGGGTTTATATATTTCATAATTAAGCAGTCTCCTGAGCTATTGAAAAATGGAATGAAACATAATATTGAAAAATTATCCATCGGAAATATTAACTCAATTATAATACATGAAAAGTTTAATTTATCTTAAATGCAAGATGATTACGTGACAGGTAAAACCGGTTTTTAGTACGCATGGATAACGTACATATCTTGTGAAATCGCGTCGCACTAGGTATTTTAATAATTAATTAAGTCTAGATTTTCCTGAACGACAGAGTGTTCTTGTTATACTATATGCATAGGAAAGGAAATAAGTCTGATGAAATAAATTCGAAAAAGGTAGCACCAGGATGTGATGAGAGGCGACCGAAGTACCGAAGAGAGAATTGAGGGGGAAAAGAAAGATAATAGCGGATGAGAGAGGCAAAGACTTGGAATTTTGGACGGTATTAGAGGAGTCAGAACTTGGGAGGCATTGAAAACGGAACTAAATTGGAAGACATTGTTAAATGAGACACTTCGCTCCATTCCACGCTTTAATTTGACTCGAAACCGACCACGGTTTCGGCACGATGTACCATTATCATTATAGAACGAAGTGTCTTATTTAACAGTGTTCGTAGATGAAGTTTTCCATAAGGTTACTCCGGAGACTTTCGCCAAATTAAAAATAAAGATATCACGTGTAGAAAATGCCAGAGGACCTAGTAGCCGGGAATATTATTTCAGCAATGATTAAAAACCTATTTTGAGTTAGATAGAACACCTATGATAAATTTACACGTGATTCGTGATTTAAAAGAGGGGTGTGCAAGCTTGTCGCAAACAGAAATAAAATGTCAATACGAGAGGGAAAATGCAGCTTCCAGAATTAAGTTACATCTTCAAGCAATGTGAAACAAAGATAATTCACCATGTGAGTAGGTGCTTACTTGATTCTAATTGATTTTTACAGGACACTATTACACTAGAGACATAAAAACTTACCATAAGGAATATGTAGAAACCGCCAGATATTAAACATTAATCGTTACAATTGAACACACAGGGAAATATATCATGCCGAAAATGCAATATTACAATGCAATAAAGAGGATAATGGTTATAATTAAGAAAAAGAACTCGAATATGTTTAAAAGAAGACGGTACTCTTTAAAATCCGGTATCGCTACGACTCGGAAAAAAATCTTTTTCGACAGTATAAAAACATGAAAGCAAAATATTATAATATCATATTTTTTCAACCAACGCCTAATTTAATGAAATTCAAAAATAAATACTCAAATTTTGCATGGTTACAGCAAGTAATGTGCTAGTTGATAAATCGTCCACAGCATTGTACACTTTAGTGGATCCATTAGAATATTCGTGCGAGGAATACGGAATGAGGATCATTCAGGAGAAAGCTAAAGACGTTTCCTTAGACGAAGAAAGTGAGTCATTTCACAATAGTTGGAGAGTAGAAATTGGACTTAGAACAAATTAATTACTTATTAAATTTAAACTGTAATTAAGATTGTGATATAGAGGAAGAAATACTAATAGTAATTCGAACATCAGACGAAGTCTCGCGCTAGCAGAAATAAATGTTACCACTAAGAGAGAATTAAAGACGGGAACGTGCGCTGGAATGGAAAGAAAATGCTGGATAATAGTTTACTATGGAGCTTAGCTTTTTGTGGTGCATAAACGTGGGATCTGAGGTAAGAAAACGAGAATAGGCCACCGGAGTTTGAGATGTAGGTGTGGATGGGAAACGAAAAAGTGCGTTGAATAGATAGAAAGGTAAACAAGGGTGTGCTCGGCATAGTGGGTAAGGGGAGGGAGCTGCTACATATGATTAAGAGGAGGCTGAATAGGTGGTTGGAACAGGTAATGATGAAGGCCATTATTAAAAAGAGAATGTGGGGTAAGCGGGGAAGGGTGGGTTGATGAGAGGTAGAACGCATGCCGAGCTGAAGAATGTATTCTCTTAAGAGCAGAAGGGACTGCGACTGTAAAAGATTAATATGGGTAATCCTATATTAATCTTTTACAGTCGCAATTTTTCTTTTACTCTTTGTACGTGAAGATGACGCCGCTGCGTCGAAACTAGTTGTACCTTAAATAAATTGGTGGAATTTAACAAAGTTTTCCTTTTCATTTACGATAGGTAATCCTACTTCAATCAAAACCAACTCTAACCGTTAGTACAACACTAATAAATGGCAAAAAAGCGTCCCAAACACACAAATGATTTAGGACTAACATAGGAATCAAAGATACAAAGAATAGAATATATTAAAAAGTATTTTTTGGTAACCTTCAACGAAGAAGTAGTTTGCAGAATCGTTAATAAATACGAAAAAAACGCATGGCCGCATGGATTTACAAACGGAAAGTCTAAGTGCCACAAGAGAATTCGTTGAAAACGAGCTCCCTTGCTTGAGCTCGCTTCCCATGTAAATTTCACGCTCTGTGAACGGTGTTCACATATTAAGTGAGAAGAGTAGAAGAGACTATTGTGGCTATTCAGCGAGAGATTTCCATTGTAGCAGACCGTTCGCACATTAATTACACTCACACTGGATAATGCATTTTATGGAGAGGGCCTAAAACACAGAAAAAACTCATTAACAAAATAAGCTCACCATAACTCAGCTGTGTTTTCAACAAAACTAATCCTACATTTACAATTTGTTTGATTCAATCTCCATTCTGCATTGATCATTAGAGTGTTTAAGATAAAAATGGTTCAGTAATTTCTATCATCTGCAACTATAACTGTTACGAATACTGGGCGAATTTTGGGGTGTGAGGGGAGGTTTTCATTTTTACACTAAAATGGATTTAATTTCAATCAAAAAGGTTAGAACCGGCCCTCCATGGACGTAGGGTCAAGAAAATTCTTCAAACATCTTCCATTATTACAAAAAACATACTTTTCCAAAGTTAAGTTTTAGTGAATTACCAACGCATACTTCTCAAATGCATATTGCTTGGAATACTACCTCTAATTGTGACAATCGATAGTGAAATTTTGAAAAATATCATCGTCTTTCTTAAGAATTGTACTTTTACAATACGACATAACAAGGCAAGTAATTTGAAATAATACAAAAGCAAATAAAAAAGCAAGCATGCATAATTTGATTAAATCCAGAGGACAAAAAAAGAACAAAAAAGCATTCCAAAATAAATCTGGAAAACGAGAAGTAAATATTTTTTATTAACGATGTTTATTCTAAACCAATGGTACAACATTTGGGGAATATGATTAGGGAGATGAGAAATGAGAGTTAATCAAAGTTTTCGGAAAATAATTTTATTATTAACATTAAACAACGAGGAGTTGATATGAATTAATGAGTGGATGAGGTGAATCAAAATATATTGAATGACAAATACAATGAATAACGTTCATATAAGCATCATACAATAAGGCATGTGTCTGGCCTGACACCTCTGGCCTGGCCTGAATCCTCTTAATTCATCGCACGCAGTTGGAAGTATTTTACCACTTCCAAGAAAAAATATAAACACTCGAAAAGAGTTAGTTATCAAATTAACTTGCAAATGAGTCTCCAATGTTAACAAAATTTAAGATGACCTATTATTCTCGGTAACAAGGGAATATGAATGTAATTGTTTCTCATCCAGTTCCAGTTGACAACAACGTAGGCAAAAAGGCTAAGAACCTCTTTTGGCTTGTTGATTCATGAGCAATATAAAGAAAAGGTTGAAATTCAATTCACATGGAAATAGATGATTTAATCTCAATGACCATGTATTCAAAGTTCAGGCAAAAAGGGCGAATTTCCATAGATAAAGGATGCATTGGCGGCATAATCATACAGTAAGATATGACATAATTAATTGGCTGGTTCCGGTTCACGAAGATTATTAAAGGAATAGTGTGGAGAAATCTCCATCTCAGGCATCGTAAAAAAACACTAAAAACACGGAATAATTACTATAAAATAGATTCCAGGCAAAATTTCTGAATGCAGTGACAGATAAATAACACTGCCGAATGACATTGATGGCATTACGTTTCAAGAAATCGATCAAAGAACAGGGAAAACAGAAATGGAATCAAATATGTGCAAAGAATATCGCACTTGTGTTACATGAAAGACTAATGAGACCAAAAGTGAAATAAAAAGATTTCGGATGGTAAGAAAAAATACCGTAGTAAAAAAGGTTTCATTTTACTCTACCGTGGTTTCCATGCCACTCATTATCATCAGGTCGTGCTCGACCGTGAAAACTGATATCTAAGCCATCGTCCCGAGTACGTGGATTATGGACAACCGCAGTATACTTTTCATGATTTGCACAGAGAGAGAGGAGACATTCGTATTTGAGAAGCCAGGAACCATTTGAATAAAAAATATTATTTTAAATTTTAGACGAAATATTTTTTCATGCGATAGCCTGAAGATCTTAAACCCAAATCAACCGTAGGAAACAATAATTTTTGAAAACATTTCTTTCATCTCTGATATTATTTCCCTCCCTCTTTAATTTAAAGTGAGATGACAGACGCCAGTCACCACGGAATCAGAATAACGCAATCAAAGCCTGGCGAATCATCCTACGGAAGCAATGCCGACAGATAGGCAACTGAACTTCACTCCTCGCCGGTTACGAAAGGGAGAAGCACCAGTAGCGATAAAAAATAATAAAAACGAATGCGCCCGCTCACACTCGACTCACTCCAGATGGAAGGAAATAACTTTTAGCCTCCTCGCTTATCCAAGATCTCCTTCCCATCCAGGGGAGAGTAGCGCCGTCGAAGAGGGTTATCGCTTTGCCAATAAGGAAGAAAATATCTCGGACGGTCCGCTGTTTGCGTTGCACAAGGAGCGCGTGCTCGGCTATAAAATAGTCATTCCGCGGTGACATTGCGGGGAAGAAGAAATGGAGTAGGTAAGGAGATTTAAAGCAGTTCGGTTTCTTTTTTTTTTCTAGAGTGATCGGTAGAGGTGTATAGAAGGGGGGCAGAGTATGTGAGCATGCATCGGTTGCGTCACTCATTCTACACCACATGAGGGCAGAAGGCGTACGAATCTGGAAATTAGGACACGCCCGACATGTTGAGGAATTGCTCTTATTTGCGAGCGAACACGGTACACAGCACTCGTGTGCCTATGGGGCCTTTGAGACACATCCGAGACCATTATGTAAAAGGACAAAAAACATCCGGGGGCATGCACAGGGAAGAAAAAGAGAAAATTACCCCAAGAGAGAGAGAGAGAGTCACATGAGGCAAACGTTTCACATTTGCAATCGCATTCCCGTCCGTTTTGTCGGGCATTCTTTGCGGACGACACATAAAACATGAGTATGGCACTGGAAAATTACAATTGTAAAGTCGATAAATGCCAAAACAAACAATTGAACTAGGCATCAGTCCTTATCCCCTCAAACCACCACCACTACACAGGGAGGGACTCACTATCATACTTTTGATGATCTTGCGACACACTTTTACCAGCAATTAGAGACCACAATAAGGCACACATTCGAATCGCACTGAAACACTCGGCAATAATGGGACAACTGGCATTTCAGACTAATCTGAAATGCCTCCTTCGTGAGGTAAGGGTGAACAGAAAGAAAAAAAGTACCTGTGACACCTTTTCCACCGAGTTTAGAGTCAATGACCAAACTAGGACATTTCAAGTCCCTGTACCTTTCCATCCAAAGTATACATGCGTCCTGTTTTTTCCTGCCTCCTGGTCATTAGCCGGCCGCAAACTACGACACAAAAAAACGCTCCAATGGATCGGCTCAAGAGACTGACGGAGGGAGAGGATATGGGAGAGGAAAAAAATAAAACAAGAACTCGGGTGAAGGCACTCCAGTGTCGAGTCAGGGAGACAGCTCAATTTCAGCGAAGTGATTCCTTCTTTGGCGCATGGCGATCACGTAAATGGCAGGAATCCAGGGCGAGGAATCCACTGGTAGGCCGCGGCCAGGACGATGGCCAGCAGGCACAGTATGCAGAGCAGGAGTGGAGGCTGCATCTCCTCCTGGTCCAGCACAAGGTCGTCGTGGTCGTCCCAGGAGCTCGCCTTGTACCGCACCCCGCTGCCGCGCCGCGCCTTCATCCGCGCCCACCCACCTTTCTGCTTCTCGTCCGCATCTCGCCCGTCCTCCTCGTCCGTGTCCACGTCGGACCACTCGTCGTCGTGGGGAAGGAACTCCAGCACCTCCGGCACACACCGGAAGCGGACCCTTAGGCGCCGGAGTCTCAGGCGCCTCCGCCGCTTCAGGAACAGGAGGCCCTCGGAGGCGTGGCGGTGGAGGCGCCACATGGCCCTCTGTGTCGCCATCTGCTCCTCCTCCGTCAGTTTGCCCTCCTTCATGGTGAGGGCACCTTCCGAAATATCGTCGTGACCCAGGATGACTTCCTACCTCCTAATTTTCTTAATTTATTGATTTGGAAGCGGGGAATTCCTCTGTTCAGAGGACCAGGGGGAGAGGGTAAAGAATGAAGAAGTACCCAGAACTATTCCACCTTATTCTCTGCCAATTTCCCCAGGGTGCCTTCCTACCTCCTAATTTTCTTAATTTATTGATTTGGAAGCGGGGAATTCCTCTGTTGAGAGGACCGGGGGAGAGGGTAAAGAATGAAGAAGTACCCAGAACTATTCCACCTTCTTCTCTGCCACTTTCCCCAGGGTGCCTTCCTTTACCAGAATTAAATATAATTATTTATTATGACCCGACGAAGTTCTCAGGAAGATTGATCACTTGAGTGGGGACTGAAGAAGTACCGAGAGTACCAAGCACAGTTACATCTTCTTCCTTACACCTGTACCACGGGGGACAGCAGGTATTTCTGAAAGCTAACGACTAGGAAGGCCGTTGAGATGGGTGAGTGTAGGCTGGTGACGATAAAAGAACATCGAGCACTATTGTTGTTACTTTCTCACCACTTAGCTGGGGTCGATATTCACTACTGGACACAGGATGAAGTACTTTGAATGAATGAAGAGCATTATCTATTAAGTTTATACTCTAAAACAAGGTAGAGAAGTTCACTCCCAACTTTTATATGTAATTAATAAAATTCTCAAACTATTATCGCAAGATATGCTAAATGTAACCAATTATTGCTACTTTAAGGACAGATAAAGTTCCAGGATTTGTCAAAAGTATATGACACACTCACTTATGCACTATCTAGTAACACCATTCAGCACGACGTCTCTATTTAGCCATTCAACTATAATGGGGAAAGTTATAGGCAGAGTCTCGAAGGCACATATCGATGAGCATGCTATATTGAAGTCAAAGCTGGGATGTCTTAAAAATAATCTGATAGTGTGGAAAGCAATATACTCACTCCCGATAAATGAATAGCCTAGAATACATTAACGATCAAATAAAATGTTTAACCCAAAACCGGCAAAAACTAATTAAATCATAAATAGTTATCCAGCGAGTAGTGAAGTAAGTAAGAACTCATTCAAAGCGTGTATGTAGCCACTGTCACCAGGGAGATGATGTTTCCACCATTTCACAACAAACAAGTTTTCTTTGTCTAGCTCGAAAGGGGAAGAAAAAATATGTCAGTGAGGTCACTCGTCGTTATAATCTCGTGACGCGATGCCTCTTGAAATCAAAATTTTCAAGGCCCCCGCCGCTCAGCTGTTTGGCGAGGACTCAAAACTCTCCCCGTCACTGATTAACATCTTCCGCCGCGAATTATATCTCACCATGCACAAGAGCGACACCAAATCACCAAAATTTCGTGGGCGCAGGGCTTTGCTTCTTTGTGATCGATCAAGAAAGAAAACAAAAACTCAAACAAAATAAAAGAATCGTTCTTCACCGCAAGGGGGGAGGGAAAAAGCACTATTCCACTTGAACCGGGCTCTTCGATTCAAAGATCTAACACCAGGTGGAGAAGCAAACGCCTCCAGACCGCGACATGAGCGCGATTTTCACAAGGTAACTGCATCTTCGTATCCCCGGCAGGTATCGTCCGGGTGGAGGGACTCGTGAAGTTCAGACAGTAAGGGAAGCAAAGAAAATGAGGCACTAAGTCGGCGGAGAAGTGGGCGCAGGTTTTTTTCGGGTCGAAAAATGAGGGAAGTAACTCAGGAGAGCTTCGGTGCTGCGAAGTGGTTTGAACGACGCGGGCGCACTTGGCGAATATGGGACTTCTTTTGCGTTGCGTGAGATGGACTAGAAGACACGCTGAAAAACACTTCCTCAACCTAAAAATTCCCACGTGAAACGAGACAGACTTTTTCAAGAGGAGATATCCAAGCGGGTGAAAGCCGAGTCGGCCTCACACGAGAGTGAGTGAAGGTTTGTCCTTCGCGAGCACCAGCGTCGTCACCGCCCGCTCGCACGACGCACAACAGAAACACACTACACTCAGACATCACACTGGAACCGAAGCGAGAGGGAGAGATATAGAGAGAGAGGGAGAGAGAGAGTGTTGAGTGTTGTCGTATTGGTGGGATTACGCGGCAGTTCGGAAAGAACACTATGGTGTGTGGAGAGCAGTGAGTGGGAGAGAGCTTTGGAGGGGGATGGGGAAAGAGGTGATAGGACGTGGGGAGGAAGGGAGGATGGTGGGAGAAGTATGGTATGAGAAGTCAAATAGCTCTTTTATGCATTGAGACGAAGCGGGTGGGGGGAGGGGCGATGAGGAGGGGGGAGGGGGTCGAATGGAGGAATGGTACCGTGAAGAGAGCAGGAGAAGACAATCCTCACAAAAACGCCTCGCAAAAGCAGTGAAAGACTCGACAGGAGATCGACTCCCACCCCTGCAGAGTTACATAGATTTCAATGCCGCCGAAGAGTCTAACTTGCTTTACTAGACGCCTAGATGCCTTTGTTCTAGGCTCGATCGTTTCTGGCACAGGTTTGACGGGTATGCATGCAAGAATCTAAGTCATAGGGATGGGGAGAAAAAGTTTAAATCCGTAAATAAATTATAAATAAGGCTACAATGTAATTAAATATAATAGTTGAGTGGCAGCTGGTAGTTAATTTTTAAGACTTATTTTCATTTATTTTGTATGCTCTTGTATTTATTTTTACATCGAAATACAAATTTGTCCGATGTCCTCCAAAAAAGACACTGCACGGCAACTATAAGCTTTACATCTGTTCTCCGTGGATGGGTTAAGATTCATTAAATTACGCATAAATTATCATTAATCTAACTCTGAAAATATTAATGGAAATGTATGACAGCATCAATTTATGCGTGAACATTATTAGTAACAAAATGCAATTACACTATCGTCTGACAATATTGCAGATCTGGACATCCGTTTACACATGTGCTAGCAAAAATGTATATCAGTGAGAAAATTCAAGTTTAAAGCTTTCCATAGATACGACAGATTTGAGATAAGTATTGAAGAATACGGCCACATGGGCGAAATTAATAGACACAAATACAGTTCCCCAAGTTTGTAGCAAAAAGTCATCTTCTCTGCAAGTATCTTGAAAAGGAAATGCTAGTAGAAAGCATATGTATATATTAGTTCACATCATTACGTAATATACGCTGATTACATTAGCTTACTAATCAGAATAGCTTCTCTATACGATAAGGAAATTCTTGACATGACTAGTTGTGAAAATGTAGCGTCCACGACGCACAATCAGCTATTCCACGCCATTCCTACGCTTTGAGTTGCGCAAAACCTGCGAAGAACCAGATCAAGCAGAACGCGCAGGTTGCTTAAGTGACAGTGGTGGCCGAAGTTTGAAATGAAAAAAAACTACGGCAATTTCATTTGAGGTATATGCATGTGCGGAAATAAAAGGAAAACCATAAACGATCGATGCAGTAAGTAATAATTTGTCTAATTTACAGGCTAAATCGTTAACGATAAAAATGCAAATAAGGCAAAAATGACCGAGAATACACGAAAATCTAACTCAGCACAGAGGCTATTTTTTGTATTCAAGCGTAAACTATTCTCATAAAATAAATGTACTTGGATTTAGGAAAGTATGTGTTCATTGAAATAAGCTGGAACGAAAATGGTAAACAACAGAAATAATTTAATTAATTAATTTAAAGTACTGGTTAAAGCACTCGGCGCGAAATCGAGGGATCCGGGTTCGAATCCCGGTCAAGGCGAATGATTTTTCTCCTGTGGAATATCGCACATATCGAACAGAAATTATGTTTTCATTGATGCAAATTAATTTGCTGCTTAGTTTAAACTTATCAACTTGTGAAGAAGTGCGAGAGAAAATATAATTTTTATAAAATATAAAAAGCCAGCTTCACATGGACTAACAATATTTGCCAAGCTGGTGTCAGGGTCAAGCCAGTTTTTCATAGTTCTACCGAATAGGAATGACATTATTCATTAAACTATTATTTTCTATTCTATTCATTAAACAACCCGCTACCCTCAAGTTTGGGAATCTGTATATTCAAGCGAGGTAAACACATTATTACGAAATAAAAAGTATCTACCTGACAGAATTCTCAATTCTACGTTAAATAATGTGCGTTGAAAATTTTGTTTTGCCTTGACTATATATTTAATAAATTGTAAACTAAGAGAGCGCATTGAATTCGTTGCCCCAAATGTATTGCCATTTTTATAATGTACACCGTATCACCAGTTGATTTGTAATATGATTGTCAAGAGTTGTTTGTTTCACATTAACAGGTAGATTATGTTTCTTAAGTCAAAAGCTTCAAGAACTGTTACTCATCAAGAAGTTACAGGTTTATGCTGCGAGCGTTCTGGCTTATCTTAACTGCAGTACTCGATGTGAAAAATCTTATCAGTAACTAAGTCCTTCACACAGAGTATTTTAATCTTCAAAGTAAAAGAAAGAAAACTGATAATGTACCTATGCAGATAGGTATACCAACTCTCACACCTATTTGCCTCAGGCTGAGAGTAGAGCACAAAGAAAAAATCAGGACGGGAGCCTATTTAAAATACTGGTACATAAATGAAGATTAAAAATCAGTTGCCTAGATTTCAGCAAGGCATGAAACACTACATTATAACAGAAAACAAGTGATAGATAGGATTCGACCTTCTATGGCTTAAGGGCCTGTTCTCGTTGCATCAGTGAGCAATACGACACTCTTACGCGGCAATGCATCGGGCTGGCTTCAGCTGCATTTCATTACGTGCCACTCCACTGCGCACCCTGGGATAAAAAACTAATGCTATTAAGAAAGTTTTGAGATTATCTCCTTGAGCATACTTCTATTTTAAATCGCTACTTAAGCAGGATAATCCCAAAAAAACAACCGATCGAATACCAAAATAAAATGATACAACCACTCATTCTGAGGCCTTTTTGATTACCAAGGTCAACAACAGTTTCTCCTGAAACTCTCAGATATTGATTGTTCTCCAGTAATCTCTTCGTTACATTAGCTTTCACACAGGATATGTCGAATACTAAGTTGATTTCTGCACTAGTGACGATTTGTAATGAGAAAATCGGGTTATTCTATAAGAACTACAAAGAATACTTTACTAATTATTCTCACATTAACAATTGCGAGACGCAACCAGAGAGAAATTTATTGTATTAAGCTCAAGAGAAAAATTCAAAGGCTTTGTAATAAGAGTGTCAAATCAAAATGTTTAAGCTGGTCGCAATCACATATTGTAAATCATCGATATTTTTGTCCAAGACGGATTACTTCAATATATTTCGCCATCAACTTCTATTTGCTCACACTAGATAATCTGCTGGTCTCATATTCGGTGCTCTAGACTCAAAAGTCCATCTTCCAGCTCCTTCAAGCTTACCAACATTCTCCACTCTACTCACCTTCCTCAATATCCAGGCCTCTTATCAAAACGCCCTCCACACACTTTGGCGGCCTCTTATGAATTTCCGCCACCAAAATACTTTCCATCCCTACTACATTCAACACTTCACGTTTGTCTTCCACTCCATCCAACTCACCACTCAATCCTCTTCATTGCCAGAATCGTAAAATCAGACCATCCTATCTGACGGGAAAAGCTCAATAGAGGGTGGGAAGTTTACCCCTTTTGAGAAAAGATCAGGATTATATACCATCCCGCGTAAAACATTTTACGTTTGTGCCAAATTTGGGCTAAATTTATGTTTAGAATAAGTTAATCCCAAACATCGGCAGTGAGAATCCTAACTAAAATTGACGTCCAAATAGGTATACTTAGCCCAATTTACTTTTAAAAACTTACTACAAAGTTGTATCACCATTCGGCAAAATTTAACTAGTTTAGTGCTACTTTCGAAAGCTAATTCATTTACCAAATTCACTCCACATTTTTCCCAAATTAGCGTTAGCTTACGTGAATAAGTACATAAACGTTTTTGGAAAATTTGTCAATGTTTGGGACAAGTTGCGCAGTATCTTTCCTAAATAAATTCGGCAAAGTGTAAATATTTAGTCGCTATTTGAAGTTAGGAGTCTCATTTTCGATGTTTGGGTCAAACTTAATCCAAACATAAATTTGGCCCAAATTTGGCGCAAACATAAAAATTTTTACGCGGGATATGACCAAAGTATAACTTGGCGGCACTAGAGTTTTTATAACCGTATGTCCTGAGTCCATATAATCTCTCCTCATCTATAATACTTCGTTTTTGTCAATGCAATTGATACACGTAGCAACCACAACAGTTTACATCCAAATTCGTAAAAATCTCCACCTGATCTTGTTTGAGTATTTCCCTCCATATGTTGGGGTTTAAAATATGGGGTAATCCGTTCTCCGTAAATTTTATTTCAATGATCGTCATTTCAATCAAACCGTTAACGGTGAGCCTCTAACTTAATTATCATTGCCTGCAATCCCTTGGCTCACCGAGTGAAAAACACGTTGTCAGCCGTGAATATTTATCTTTCACTTCCTTATCTTTCTGTTCATGGCAGAATTGGTAGAGTTAGTATTAAATTTGCATATCTATAATCGGCCCAAAACCAAACTGTAAAATATAAAACAGATGAAATTTTAAATACTGTGCCAATCCTTTTTTTTGTAGTGAGGCCACCACAGGTGCACAAAAAGTCAATTCCATGGAATACAACCCACGGATATGGATTTGCATTTCGCCAATGAATGTCAATGAGCAGCTCGGGAACTTATTTTGGATCGCCCTGGGTCTTCGGGTGTGGTTGATCGTTCACACGCAAATCTCAGTCAAGGAGGCCGTACTGTCCGCGTAACATGACCGGACGCGCGTCCTTTGTTCAGTTTCCCGTTGGTTCGTGTTGGAGGAGAGAGTGGGGAGGTGGACGGGGGAGGATTCGGTAGGCCAGCCGGGCGTGACTGTCTTCACCGCAACACCGCCCGCTTCTGCAAGCGCACCCCTTCACCCAAGGAGTGGATGACAGCTAGGAGAAGAAGTCGAGTGGAATGGGTGTTACGGGACCATACAAGTATTATGTGGGGAGATTTTGGCCATTCTTTTAAGGTAATTTATTGATGTAGACTGAGCGATGCAAACTAAAGACCAATTAGTAGAAAATACCCCAACTAAAATTACGCAACTTGATGAATTAGTGAGAGCTGTCCTCAAAAGTGTAAATTCTTGTCCCATATGTCCTCATTTTCAACTGACGACAGTTGGACGCCCTATAATTATCGAGGCATGTTTACGACATGCGGACTTAACGTCGTTTACCGTTTAAGAAGACGAAGATATTTAAAAGCAGGAGGTCATGAAGCATTTTCGTCTTCCTTTTTCAAGGTCCACGTTTCTGCTCCATACAACGCCACACTCCATATCAAGCTCTTCACCAGCCTCTTTTTTACATCCCTACTTAAGGTCCCCGTCATCAGCTCCCTTCTATTATTGAACGTTTCCTTCGCTAGCGCTATTCTCCTCCTAATGTCTTTGCTACTATGTCCTGTTTCTTCTAGCGTACTACCCAAGTAATTAAATTGTTCGACTTGTTCCAGTTTGTGATTTCCTACTCTTATCACCAGCCTCGCTTTCTTTGTCCTACAGAATCTCATTACTTTTGTTTTCTTATGATTAATCTTCATCCCGTATTTCTCGCACTGCTTTTCCAATGCATCTACTAAAGTTTGCAATCCTTTCAATAACCGACTGACCAACGCCTGGTCGTCTACGAATCTAACCGACTTTATCCACTGGCCTCCAACTTTCATTCCCACATCTAGCTCATCCCATGCCTCTCTTACCATTTCCAGGATGAAGAAAGGAGGATAGAAATAAAGCAAGACAAACGACAAAGTATTTGGCATGATGGTGGAGAAAAGATAGTTGCTTGAGGAAACCAAAAGAAGGCAGAGAGTACAAGACAGGGAAGGCCGTTTTTTTATAGTAATAGCGTACGAGGTAAAAAGAAGGTGAAAGTGAGGGAATTTGCATTAAATGAGAAGAGCAAAGCATGGAATAGTGACAAATGAGTAGCAGAAAAGACACCTCAAGAAACTATTTCAGGAAAGACACATCAAGAAAGGGGAAATAGAGGTTAGCAAACATGGTCTGACCCATAGAAAGCAAATAATACTAATTATTATTACGCTTATGGCGCGGTGTAGTATGAGCATATGATTGAACCCCATATTTTTCCCAAAATATTTGTGTACAATTTCCGTACTCTTCCCCATGTATTCTTCAAAATATATGCATAGAAATTAAACAATTTAAAATGACAAACGTCTTCTAATGTTTTGTGGGATATCATTCAGCTTCATATTATAGGCTGGGCTGTAGAAATATAAGACCAATGGATAGATTTTTCCATGAAAATGAGTTTATCTTCATTCAATTTTCTTAGCAGATTTAAATAAAGCAATCTTAAAAGAAGATTATCAGCTTTCAGCTTCCGTGGCTTAAATCACACTATGCTGACATTTAAATAAGCTTGGGAAAACATCAAAATTAACATTTGCATAGTGGATTAAGAGATCTCCAAGCGTAGAAAATATTTTCCTCAAGTAAAAAAATTATTGTTGTTGAGACATGTATGACATTGTAAACGGAAATACGATATGATAGTGTTATATGGCGTGAAATATGAAAGAAAATTTGGGCCATATTTTACCTTCAACTGTGGGAGTAGATTAGATAGAAGTGGTTTAGCATGGAAGCCACGCCCATTCTTACATCATGGTCCCCAAGGATCACAGCCTAACAGAAACATTTCCGCAGGAAATACAGGCGCATGTTACCTATGATCGAGTGAGACCACGATAATCACAACTAAAAATATTCTCCGAACGCAGGTGTTACTGGGTGGGCATGAGCCTTAGCAACTGGGTTAAAAATACGGGACATCTCTCGCAATTCTTAAAATTCATAATTGCTCATTGAATCATGTAATTAGTCTTGCACAAATAGAGTGAAGGTCACAACTACAGTGAAGGTTCTTCATAAAACTTGGATAATTTTTCATAAGTATCTTAATAAGTACCTCAAAACACAACTCGGTGATACACATCTACTTACACATTCGTAAACAGAACAGAGAGCTAACGTGATTTTTAATATATTTCTGCAATGACGTGCGCAAAGATTAAAGGAAGTGAATTCCAAAAATGCTGTTCATTTCTTTTATATTACCCATGTACAATTTAATTTGTAGCACAGTGTTTAATACGGTAAAATTCTATCAAAAAGGAAGTGCAAGAGTGTAATAAGCAAGCGGTATCCCTGTTTGCGTCATTCTAAAGGAGGTAGGCAATACTGAGTGGTTACGCCTCATACCCCTGACGCAATGTGAATACACAACTTAGCCTCCTAAATATGTCATGTGGTTATGGAAAATTTCCTGTTACGAAAGTATGGCGAACAATTATCATAGCTAGTACATCCTCGAATGACGGTGCACATCATACGGGTCATCTGAAGAATAACTGAATGACAAAAGAGCCACCACCAGAATATTTCCATCGACAAAACCTCGTACATGTTTTCCCAGACTGATTTTCCTCCCTCTTCTACGCTTGTCAAATAATATCTCTTTTTAACACGGTGATCAAATTCACTAACCTTAAATATCAACTTAAAACCAAGAAAATCCTATTTCCCAGGGTATATTAATTCCTTTTTTTTATTATTGGACATTATTGAAACATGGGCGTATTTACAGGGTGGAAACAAACGAGACCGGACCCCCCCCCCCTCACCATGAGGCAACTTTGTTAAAGGCATCATCATCATAGTATTACAATCCTAGGATTGGTATACTGCAGCCCTCCATTTCGCCCTATCCCATGCCAGTTCCTTCACTTCCCTATGGTTCTTCTTCCCCCTATCCCTCTTGACTTGCCCCAAGTACTTGTCTCTTGGTCTTCCTCTGGGGACTTTCCCTTCAATTTTTCCCTCCATTATTCTTCCTATGTAATTGCTGTGTTTCATGTGTTAAAGGCACCAACATTAATTAAAAAAAAATGAACAGACTCAATACATTTAAATAATCATGTGACCATCAGCGGGTGACTCCGCTAAAGTTACTGTGCGACCAGTTCCGTTGTTCTTTGAATATTTAAGTACATACTTCAAAAAGTAGAAAATGCAGTACCTACTGTTGTTGCAGTTTGCAAATCTTTTTCGGGGGAGGGCCTCCCATTAGGCTGGGCTCAGACCCCCTCGGTACTTCACCTGTCAGAAATATTCTGGACCCTCCCCCCCCACCTCAGAGCCAAATTCTAGATACGCCACTGTATTGAAGAATAAGAAAACCAACAATCGGGAGTACCTAAGCTATATTAAGGGTATCCTTAAGTACTGAATCATAAAAACCAGAGTCAATAGTGGATCTAAACCTGTTTACCGTTCTTTCGCTGATCCTAAAGAAAACAATAGGGATAACAACGCCAACACTTATGAAAAGTGAAATGAAGCATGGAAATCCCAAAATTCGAGATTGTAAATGTGAGTCACTCATATCAGTCACGTATCAATAAATTTTTCGAACACTAAACATTCCTCAAAGAATGTCAAAGAAAAGATAAAATACGGAAAAAATCATGTCTAGTTATCTACCGCAAAAGAAGATAAGCTAAAGTTATCTCGGCCAGAAGAGCTCATCATTATACATCCCTCATTAACATGTGGATGAAACTGCACTCTGAAATTTCTGTTTGCTAAATTTATTTAGCAAACAGAAATTTCCACATGATAGATTAAAAGCTAATTCTCGATGATAAAGGCATATTTATACGTATTCAGAGCTTTTAGAATTTGGCAGGAGTACACAAAGTGGGATTAATACGTTTGCTCCATTTAACATGTTTCTTTTAATCACCTGGTTTTATGTTACACAATACCTACATCTAGCATTAAATCGTGGACTCCTTTCGAGCATTGAGATTATTTACAATATATGTCTATTCAGCTTTCCAAACTTCATGAAGATATCAGTGACATTTGAAAACTTATTTTTTTAAATGGTGACGGGGATCTTGTGGAGAATGTAAATAAAAGACCGGTGAAGAGCCTTATATTGAGTATGGCGTTGAACGGTGCACAAAGGTAGACTCTTGAGGAAAGAGGACGAGAATAGGTTGCACACGTTGAATGCTGAAGGCTGTGATAGGGGAGGATGTTGGGTGACCGGGATGGAAAAGAAATGTAATAAGTAATATGGACGGGATGAAAAGAGGTAGAACGTATGACAACTTGTAAAACGGAATCGTGTTACATAGACAGGGTCCAGCGACTGATAAAACCTAGGAGGTTTTTACTGTCAACCTACCTCAATCGGGAGATTATTTCTCGACCGGCAGACCTAAAATAAATAATACGCACGCCAAAATGCCCTTGCTTTGCATGAAGCCGGACCTTACACTTACCAGGCCAAAGCGCAGGACGTTACGCTTCCCAGAATTTCCAATTCCAATGGTAATTATTCTGAAGGATCCATAGTAACTAGTAGTTGTAAACCACAACGGTCTGCGCAAGATATCACTCTTAATGCGAAATGATGCTCCATAGAAGCCATAAAAATATTCTATAAACATTCACATCAAGAAACATGACCAAATTTTCTCGACTCCCGCGACAAGCGACAGTGAAAGCATTTAAAATAAGCGAAGTAAAAAGGGACTTTTACATTTTTTCGTTAAAATATAATCTTCACAACTATAACCAAGAACCTCTCCAACATATACTCACCAGTTTTTAAAAAATCTTAAAAAGTAAATTACAAGACGCCCGTCTAACCTCCTGTGAGAGCGGGTAGCAGGAGGACATATGGTTTGACGCGTTCGGTGCAAACAAAGGACTGTCACTGAAGGGCAAAGGGGTCATATCAGGGATCAACAGGGTCAATGCCTCACAGGAGCTATTTCGATTGAATAAAGGCCGATAGGAGTGTTTCCCTCCGAGCTTCAAGGGGCCTTATCTTCTTTATATGGGATGGATAGGACATCCATTCTTCACCCCATAAGACCTAATATTCTGACTATGAGTTCACGAATAACAGTTTCGCTATCGAAGGAATGTTGAATATAAGACCGACAGAGCAGTTTTTCACCCCTTGCATGTTCCCATATCCCATATCTTCAACCCCATAGGCTAAAAAAGAAGATACATGCAGATAAACGGAACGATAGGACGGGGGAGCACTGACGCCATTAAAAAGGCGCAAAAAATATAATATTACAAGAGAAAGTTTCACTAAGCCATTATCAATTATCCTAATATGGTGACACGAAAAATAAAAAAATAAAAGAATGCGTTTCAAATCACTTAACAAGACAACACTCGCGCAATATCCATCATTGGCGGAACATTTCTTGTAAAATAAACACGTTTCGTTCTCGTACTCCTGTATGGCTATTACGTAGGGCCATCTTACTCCAATCACTATAATTATAACGGATAGAGAATAAAAGATGTAGTACTGAATCTCTCCTTCTCTGAGAAGTACAAAATTTACAATAAATTGAGTGTGTCCAATGAAAGGGTATGTTATATATGTACATACTTATTATTACAAAGCGACTGTCAAAGTCTCTCATTAAAGGTACAAACTGATTACTTGTGTCACGTCCCCGTATAAATTCATATCAACAGCAAGAAAGAGTCACTTAGTAAGCATTAATAAATAAATATATTATTTTTCGGAATATGTTGACTATCACACAATGAATCATGTCTAAATCTCATTTATTATGAAGCTACATCAAGACCTAGAAAAATTGAGTGTATTACTGAATCTCCATTGGCAGGTAATTAAAAATTGCTGGCTCACATTATTGCTTTTTTACAGATTAATGCGATAGAGAAATAAATGAACAAAATGTTCGTACAAATGAGCTTAAGCGTGAATGGTATTCACAATACAAAATCTTGTATGAACCATATAATGAAAACATTTTTCGTTTCCTCCAATCGCTATAATTATTTCACATGATTCAAGAAACGAAAAATTAGTCATTGAAATGATGGAAAAGGCAAATTGTCGTCCAAAATTTGGAGGAAGAAGCATTTATTGTTAACATAATATCAGGGATTTCCACATGAAAACAATTTGATCACTATCCTTTATGATCTGTACTCCTAATGGAGCCTCCAGGATCCAGGCACTCAGTGAATCAAGTAGGTACACTCCGGAAACTAATACAATGAATTTACGTAATTGATGGATATTAAATGGTATATTTGACGACTTTAAATATTATTTTTTCCACGGAAAAGGAAGCGGTAACGATGAAAACATGGCGATAAAAAGCTCAGCGAGGAGAGTTTATGTGAATAACGCCGTTACAACAAGTACCCATAAATTCTCGCCAGCTGTAACTTTATGATACCCTCTTGCACAATGACTTTTTATTGAGGCGGACAAAAGACGACCGCAGTATGCGCACGCTCATAAACCTGGAGAAGCACTTGAGATAAGAGCCGCATGGAAATTGCCCGAACCTTTGGAGAGCGGAAAAAAGGAAGCCATTAGGAGATCGGATATTCCATCATCACGCTCCAGGAGAACAATCTCATGCTTGGGCCGCCAAAACATTTATTTTTACTTCACATTCATTCGATTCCTTTTAATCAGTTTTAAAGTACTCCGCACATATGATGAAATACTTCTAAGGACAGTATTTCTCACTATGGAAAACATACCACCATTAATGTCTCCCTGGAACTAAAAATAAAAATTATTATTTTAACTCTCCGAAACGGCGCGCGTCGCATAGACTTTCCAATATTCCCGAAACCATCTCGCCCGTTACCCTAGGAACATATTCTACTGATCAATGAGATTCGTTCCCCATGTATTTTCTCTGGGCTTTTCGTGGAGGATAAGGGGGCATCAGAAAATTAACTTGAAATGAAGAAAAAAAATAACTCTTACAGGTATTTTCCAAAAGTTGCGTTTGCACAAATTATGAGGTACGCAGTCACGCGCACGGGTGCGAGATTATACACCAAGACGGTTATATTCGCCATGAAAAAAACCACTTGACTTGACCGGGATTCGAACCCGGATCTCCCAATTGCCGGTCAGGTGTGTTAGTCAGTTACACCACCAAGCCATTTTACTTCAAGGCGAAATTTGCGCTGAATTTACTTCTTGTCTTGGTGTATATATTACAGGTCTGTTGATTTATCACCAATGCATATTGCACCAAGCCATTTTATTTAAATTAAAAGACACAGGTACAAGGGTTTTTTTTTCGAGTGATACCCAAATCAGCGCGCTAGCACATCAGAATCGCTAAATATACTCCGTGGAATATTTTTCTCCCTGCCAGTCTTCACGAACCACCACCAGCACCTCGCGCATGCACTCCGCCGAGTCAAGGTTGTGCTTACATCATATTTCTACACCCGATCGAACGAGACCCTATTGATATCAATACCAAAGTTATGGAGTCGGAATGAATCACCCTGTAAACGTTACGTCACCGGTGCTGTGGCGTCACATCCACAGATTTTCCGAGGTTCGACCGTGTCGAGTCCTTTCTGAATTAGGCCCCTGGTATCCCATTAACAAACTGGTTTTAAAAATGTACCCGCGTCAAAAATGCCAAAACTTCGTGCTTGAATGGCAAGACGCCAGACATGTCCCGGGCCACCCTCCTACTCCATTGAAAGACCGCATTACACACACTGACTCGTGCACCCGCCATTCCAGACGTTGGTCCCTCCCACGTAGCCAACTCGTCTGTCCTCCCGTCGACCTCCTTACCTCCCATATAACACCAAACGCCATTCCCCCCCCTCCTGTCTCCCTCCCCTCTGCGACTTTTCTGCACCTCGAGCGCGACACCTGCTATGGCGCACGAGGCCTCCTCCGCAGACTGCTATGTGCACGCAGATGCAAATGTGTGTTACTGTGTTACTCGCGCGGGTCACGGGGAGCTTTCTCCCCCCGCGGGGGGAACTGGGGGAGGGGAGGCGAAGCAGAAGTGGCGGGAGTGGGACACGGGCACCCAGGGGCTGCAGTCCGACCTAACCCCTCTTTCCCATAAGGCAAGGAACGATATCAAGAGTCAGGCGCCCACGCTAAGGCTCTCCACTTCCCAGCGCGAGAGTACACTATATACCAAGAGTGGAGGAATGCGACGGGTGGTTAACCTTGGACCAAGGACGCGGGAGGAGGATCGAGAACTCGGCGGAGAGTACTCGAGGCGGGTAAACGGGGAAAGGAGGGAAGAAAAAAAATGTTGCGCGAGTCCACAGTCGCCCATTAGCTGCGTAAAATGAAAAGCGATGGATCAGGCGTGATGCAGAAAAACTGGTTCACAATTGATGGCAAAAAAAAACTTTCAAATTTCCAATATTAATCGCTTCAATTCCGACTAAGGATTCGATGCTCTACACCCTCTTCTGTGCATAAGAAAATGGTGATGTAAGAAAATCGAAACTTATGTTGGAATAAAAATGTTTAACTGCGGAAAGCTGGTATAACAAATATTTCTGCAACTATTGGATAGAAGAATCTCTTAGCATTCGAGAGGACACAATCTAAAACGATGCCTAAAATCTTACAATTAGTGCATCTTCACCACCATAATCAAATAAAGTGCAGGTCTATTGTTAGCAGTGTTACTATAACTAGGGGCCCGATTCTGATCTTCCACCAGTCAATGACTGGTGGAAAGTTCCACCATTTGTTCATTGAACGACTCTTGATCCGTTAAATGAACGGCTCAATGACCCACTCTGGAGAGCCGAACATCACAAACTTATGCCGATTTCCAACTTTCCTCGAAACCGTGAACAAAAAAATGACTACCTTCCGCACGCTTACTTCCGTCGGAAAGTTTCCACCACGACACTAGCGCTGTTCCACCAAGTGGATGACGGGTGGAAGGGAAGCTTGACTTTCCACCAGTCATTGAACGATGAACGATGTAGTGAACGATTCTATGGTGGAAGGTGGAGCATGATGACGTAGTGTCGGAAAGTCATGACGTTTTGGTGGAAACTAATGACGTTTTGGTGGAAAAGTTGAACATCGGGAAAGCATCAGAATCAGGCCATAGATGGAGAAAGTTTTGAGGTACGTTAAAATGAACAGTTATGAAGGAGTTTTGGAGAGGAATGGAGGAGTGCGAACTGGGTAACGAGGAAGTAAGGGATATGGTGGGAGAGGAAATGGAGTTGGTGACGGAGATTTTGGGAACGCAAAAAAGTCGGGTGGAGAACGTGTTCAGAGGTGAGAGCGTGTTGAAGAGGGAATGGAGGGGAGAACTACGAGAAGACGTGGAAGAGGAAGAAGGTGCAGTGGTTTTGCGGAACCCAAAAGGGCTGATAGCGAGCAAGTAGGATGAGGGAAAGTGAAAAGAAGTCCCAGAAATGGGAAGTTTAGAAATGGACTATCCAAAAACCTATCAATCAGCTGATAAATTGCAGATGAGTTCTTGCCGAGTTTCACACCGGGTCCGGAGTGGAATCACAGTTCCTTCTTTCTTGTTGTCGTTATCGTCATCCGAAACACAAATCACACTAGAAGAGGAATGCTCACAGTCACTGTCCTAAGAAAGCACTCCATCGATCAAAATTGGTGCTTTAAAGAACCAGACGAAATTTGTAAAAGGACAATCATTTTTTCGCTCTCATGAGCGCAATTCATAAAATAACGACCGACAAATAACGATTAATAAAATTACAATACAATAACGAGCGAACGCCTTATGGAGAACCGTGATCGCGCCACAGTTCCTCCATCTCTGCAGACGTTTCGATGAACTAGTCGCTCATCATCATCCGGGCACTATCTAGTCGCTTTTCTCTATCAGGAGGAGCCCAGGTGACAATGACCAATTAGTTCATCGAAATGTCGGCAATAATGGATGACCTGACCGTGTGAAACCCAACAAGAACTCATCAGAAACATTCGTCGAGAAATCAAGGGATCTTACACCTGGCAGATTACTCAATGATGATGATGTACGATTAACTTCACCTTGAATTTCAACACCGTAACCCAGTTGGAAACCCGAGGGCTCTTCATACCAACCATTCACCGGAAAAGATTCAGATCCTACAATGCCACTCTCCTTACACCCTTCCCAAGATCGCATGTCCAGTTAATCGTACTTCACACCTCTCTTCACTACATCCTAAATGTTAATCCTTCTCCTCCCTCTTTCCCTTTTCCCCAGACTTTTACCACATAAGATTACCAAATAAATTGTAGGCCCTGCCTAAACTTTATCAGACCGAGGGGTCTACTCCAAAGTTTCTTTCACAAAACTTCAAATTTTTTCCAATATTAAAATTAAATCCTTTCTTAACTCTTCGTGAGTTCTGTATCCCAATGAGAGGACAGAAAATTATAAAAACTAAAAAAATAGTGGTAGAATTTGTTAAACGAAAATCATTCAAAATTCAGGCATGGACGCAGCTATCCATCATACTAACAAACTGTTAATGCATTTAATTCCAGAGTATATGGATGAAAAGTACTATTCGTCATCATGAAAAACGTAATGATAGAATTATACGGAGAGGATTATTATCGGGCAGCTTCAGTGATATTTACGAAACTAATAGAGTTGATGCACGCAAATATTTTAGCCGAGGATTCTGGCAAGATATCACCTCACTCATATCACCTCTATATTCATGACTCCATACATTTTCTAGAAATTTTTCAATAAGTTAGCTAGATTAAACCTTAGATCTTTTCAACTCAAGTAACCTTTGTAGGCAAAAGTAATACTTGAGTTCAACGTGCCTCGATGGCAAAATCTTTCACAGTTACTGTCTGCCATTTTCAGCTGCGTATAAGAGCACTGAAGATGAGAAAGGAAGATCACCCCTCGGAATTAAAGCCGAGTACAACGATGATTTCAACTTCGGTGATCGAGAGGAAACCGGTGTTTCCATCTTGGCAGGCCGTGTTCCTCCTCAGCTCGTGTTTTAGTTTAACCGTGAGCACGTGTCCAAAGTCCTTAGACAATGAGGAACTAATCTCATAAGCAAGTAAAGGCACAGTTCATTCCGAAAAGCAAAATAGTTAGTAATTAAAGTATTCAAATAGATTGGTTCGTTTAAAATTATAAATACAGCTAAAAACAAACACTGAAAGTCGCACAGTAAAAATCGATGTTTGACGTCTCACAGTAACTATGTGCTGATGAAATACCGTGAACATTTGACAAAATAATCATTTAATTTGTGGTTTCATTCCTCGTTTTAGGTGGCGAAGGAAACAGGGGAAGTGCACGAGCCAATCCGGGAGGTGCTTCCTTCACATATAGCGTATTTTGGAGTAATGCCTTACATAAACAGTTCTCCCGTTTTCGTGCTTTGGATCCACATCTACATACTACGCCGCAAGCCTCCTCAATAGGCGTGTGGCGGGGGGTGTTAGGACACCAGCCGTTTACATATAAAAAGGAAACGCTCTAATGAAATTACGCCTAGCACTTATTAAAGTCCCTTATTGTTCGGGGGAAAACGAATTCCCATACCTATCCGTTCGGCAAAATATCTCTCTTAATTTATCGTTTCTGTCGGACCTGTATCTGAGTTTCTCGGACCGATTGTCGCTAGTATCTTATTTTTTCCTCCAAACCGCATTTCCGATAGCTCACACGATCATTGAAGGGTAGAGAAGAAATGATGAGACACGGATTCAGAAATAGATGCGTGCCGGGACAGGGGATAAAATCTTATCAAATCGACTTTGAATCCAATTTGATGGACGAGGGACTTTGGAGCACTCGGTGCGACTAGCGAGAGCGAAAGAGAGAGAGAGAGCCTTAAGCCACAGATGACCTAATGACGGATAAAGATTTGAACGGACGCGGTTTAATTTCGCAGCAGACATTTCACGCCTCGCAGCTGTGGGACACGCACTCCTGTGCGATTGCTTAGGATGCGAAACGCACATTCAGGCCGCGAAGAGATAATCAAACGTTCCATACAACGGCATGATCCTCCAACCCGAAATGGGACGTAAACGTATCCAATTAGCAAGCCACAACCTTGATGAGACTAAGTAAAAAGGTCTTGAAATGTGAGGAGAAGGTTGGTGTTGGTAGGAAAGGGAGGTATTAGCGCTTCATCAGTAGTCATCAATCCGAAAAATGGCTTGCTAGAGCTAGGAGCGTGGTGGCCTAGTGGGTAGAGCGCTTGGCTACTGATCGAAGGGTCCCGGGTTCAAATCTGGGTGAAGCCTTTAAACGAAAATCCTCGGAGTGCGAGGTGGCCCCGGGAAAGGAACTGCCCCCCCTACCCTGAATGTGTGAAATTCACACGCCTGTGGCTTAATCCGGGTTGAACTCTAGCATCAGCTATCCAAACCAACCTTCGGGTTGAATCACTGAGTGAGTGATATCTTTACAATCCAATCTCCTCCCTGCTAACCACCACCACTCGAACATAGCTCTTCAATTTGACGTCATTATTAATTTTCCTGACGAATTCAATTCTTTGTCAACCTTTGACATTCTTCCCAATCATTTCTCCTTCCAATATTGCATTCAAGAGGCGTTGTGTCGCAAAATGCGTCCAATATGGGGGACAAAAAAAATACATCAAATAGAGAAGATACCCACGCTTATCTTAGATTTTCAATCCACATGGCTGGATATTTTCCAACCCTGATGTTTACGGATTCCTTGAAATTAAATAATTCACACATTTAACGCACCATCATCCTGTGTGTTAAACCAATATCGGTAGCTTACACCTAAATTCCCATTCCTGAATACTTGGTTGATCCTAATCCTAATATGAATTTATACATATCGTCATGAAAAATATAAAGTTGAATGTGTTACAGACAGCATAAAGTTGAATAATAAAAAAATACGAATCGAAGCTTAAATAATCCAGATGAGTACATTTTAACAGACATACGCTCAAGTAAAATATTCAATCTGTAAATTAACTTATTCACTTCCTTTCAATTCATTTAATTGAACTTACTAGTAATATGCTATTTAATCTACATATTAAGGTATTTACGGCAGCAACGCAATATGTTGTTTTGCCTTCCTGAATAGTTAGCTTTTGCCAGCTTCACAACTTAACCACTTTGTAATGACATTTCCTTGTTTCCCAAATGTTTAAACTTTTCAGGCATCATCCCTTTTGCAAGGCGTTTATATTCTTTACTTCTTCACTAAAATATTCTCCAAGAGTATTCGTTAATAACTCTGCGCTCTTTGAAATCAATTCCATTTAATTTTAAGAAATGTTCCATTAGCCAGCGCTCGTATGTCTTTTCTGCTTAACCCAATTCAACAAAAAATGCCGCCCAGATACGTCAAGAGTTCCGCCAGGACAAAATCATGCCCACTCACTTTTGTATTTAATCTCACCTTCTTATCTAAAGAGAATATCATCATATTCTTTTTCATGTAGTTATGAGGAGGTAGAAAATATGAAAGATTTAAGAGGGATCTAATGGCGGGACATCCTTAGGAGAGAAAGCGAGAAAATGTTTCATAATTTAGGATGCAGGATGGGGACTGTCCAAGAACCTACCAATCAGCAGGTAAAATACTTAAAAGATGAATCTTCATCACATACCTCTCTCGTTGGTCTTGTAGAGCATTAACATATTTCAAAATAATAATCGAAAATTAGGGAGCTGAGTTTTTTCTTTGAGTGGTTGATCACACAAATTAAGATTGTAATGCAATTACCTCGAGGATAAAACTTAATCCACATTTTAAGGAGAGACAAACGAGACGGACATGACCTCTGCTATTCGTTATCCCACCTTAAATATGTATGAGTAGTACAGTTATTCGTACCAGCTCTTTCAATCGAAGCCCTCATTCTCCTGTTCACAAAAGCAACCACAAGAATTCCATTATTGCGTAATCTTTTCGAAATATGACAGTGCAGTAAAGACAATCAGATATTGGAAGAACAAGAGTTAGGAGGTTGTCATAATAAAATATAGGGTTCAAGTATATATAGATGTAAAAAAAAGGTCTCCACCACATAACAGCAAGAGACGAGGCGTAAACGAAATATCTACCAGAAGGTTGTCCACCATGTTAATCTGGGTCTAACTTGGCGGTTTAAACAATTTCCAGGAATAATTGCAACCAATGATTCATCATAGAACGAAACACTGAAATTTTGAATAACACAAAGATGCTACACCCCTAATTTACAAGCATAAAGAACATAACTAACTTAGTCAAAAAGCAACTCATTATTCTCAGATAACAAGCAACAGCCAAAAGGCGTAGGCCATGAAAATCACCCTATTTTACATCGTAACGTTAAAACGACAGAACGTGAGCTCTACGGCCACTTAAAGTTACAAGGAATAAAATTCTCCAATGGCCGTAATAAATGGTTGATTGTGTGAGTCTGTGGTTGTCACTGGCGAGGAATTAACATTCCCGTAAACCACCACAGGGGTTTTCTTGTCGAGAGGTTGTGGTTGGTCACTGGCGTGGATTTCCGCCTATTTTTTTCCCGCAAACCAACACAGCAATTGTGGCGTATTTTTGACGAGTGGTGCCAATTTATTACGGCCATTGGAGAATTTTATACCTTGTAAATCGTAACGTTTAATTTCCATTTTTGCTTCCAAGAAATATTTAGCCTGAAAACATCAAAACCATTCCTTTAACTACCAAAAAACAATTTATTATAAATAATATATATATATATATATATATATATATATATATATATATATATATATATACATACATATATCTACACATATCTACACATATTTTTCCTTTGTCAGGGGTAAATATTGAGAAATGGGGCGACCAATGGATAATCAAATCAAAAGAAGTTGGAAGCCGCTGTCTTAACATAACTCCACTAAGACATTTCATGGGAAATGCTATCGACCAAACATTATTGTCCACATATAGATAATTATGATAATTTTAATCACGTTTTTAATGATTGTGTACTGTGGTGGCATTATATCCGAGGGACTAACTGTTAGCGAGAAACTATGTAAGTGATACTGATTTTAATAATTATTTAGAATTTATTCAAACAAAATTTATGTAGTGCCAAGAATAAATATTTCAATGTCATTGTTCCATTGTTGTGGATAACCTACTGGAGAATTCCTTCACTATAAAATTCATTTTAAAAATCAACTTTAGGAAATTTATCGGATGAGATAATTTATAGAATGCTGCGTTCAGAGGTCAAGCAAAAGCTTATACGGCAACAAGAAACTCCTTAACCGCCGCATGATTACAAATATGATATTTTATCAACCTTGCCGATAAAAAGAATATTCGTTCCAAGAGTACACAAAGGCGGATGTATCAGGCGGTAGACGAAAACATTTCAATGAGACTGAGCAATTGTCTGGCGCAAAGTCTACAAAACCTATAGATATCCTCTATATGTATGATTATTCGATGTGTCGGTAACAGCTTATCATTGACGAGTGGTGTACTTAGACTTGGCCGACCAAGGCCCACAGCAACGTCCAAACGAACAGCACGAAGGAGATTAAACGACATGACACTCATCTATTGCACATGGTATTCAGGCTTTTGGTTCTGCGATTAATTATTTAGTATTAAGCAACAGTTTCGCCGAGCTATGCTGCCGGCTTCGGCGGGCTTCTTAAAATCCCGACGAAGCCGGCAGCATAGCACGGCGAAACTGTTGCTTAATACGAAATAACTAATCGCAGAACCAAAAGCCTGAATACCATAAACAATGAGCTGCAAAAATCTACAAAAAAAGTTCATGTATTGCACAGCTTATTAGGTGTAACATTGTAATGAGTTACGTGAATGATACTCAAGACCAAGAAACGGAAATCAAAAGAATTTACATAAATGGAGAAAAGATAAGGAGACCTCGGGTCACTGATGACATCGCAGTAATAGCAGAGAAGCACGAAGACTTGCAAGCATCCTAAAACACAATGGACTGAGCACTAAAAGAATAAAACATGAAGATTAACGGGAAGCAAACGAAAGCTCTAGTATGATAAAGATAGAAGCTGAATGCATGCATTGAGCGACAAGAAGGGATACTTTAATAATAGTAATCCTTCCACTACCTTGGGGTTGCAAGACATGGGATGGAAGATGCTCAACGGACATCAAGCGAAGAACACTTCAAGCCAAAACAAAAGCAGTCTTGGAGAAAAAATGCCAGATTTTTTCAAAGGAAATAGAATTACCAATGAAAAATAAGTACCTGAATAGCTGTGGAGATTTGCGAAATATGATTCCGAGGGCTCCGAGACATGGATCATTGGAAAGTTGAAACAAAAAAAGAATAGAATATTTTGAAAAAGAGAGTAGAAGATTTTGAAATTTGGTGATGGAGGCGGATAATGAAGATTAAATGTATGGATAGGATCCGAAACGAGGACGTGTAGTACAGAATAACAGACGAGGGGAAAACTATATGGAGCACTATCAGGAAGACAAGGCCAAGATGGATGGCCCGCACTATGAGAGACGACTAATTTGTAAGAAAAATAATACAATCTCGTTAATAAATGTAATGATTTCATAAAAAGAGATTATGAGTAAAAGTCACAGCGCTGAACATTTCAAAAGATATATAATAATAACTAAGGGTTTCGATCACTAACTTTGGGCTGTGTGAAGAGTACTTCAAATGCGGTATTCCATCCCAGTGACGCCTTTGGTGAAGGATAAGCTAATATTGACGCCAGGTTTCCCACCTCTCTTTATCCATTCCACGTGAATTCCTTCTCTAGCCAATGTACCCACCTATTTTTAGGGTGGGTTAACACTGGCAAGTTTATTGCCCAAGTTACTTTCAGAAAACCACTTTTGACGTCAATTCCACGTAAAGACTCTGCTATTCCACTTGCAGAACTTTTTAGAGTTTCGGTAAGTCGCTTGCATAAGCATATTGTTGCCAGTGTAAACAGCAACCAATCTGTCTATGCACAATCTTGAGAACATTTATTCGTCAAGAGAAACATTTTCCGCAATCTCTTGCAGAATAAACTTGAGGAAGTAACTTGCCAGGATAAACCTACCCTTAGACGCGCGACGACTGACCTCAGTTGTCGGACGCCTCCCCAAATAATCAAACAACCAAAAGAGTGGAAGGATAAAACGAAAGGAATGCTGCACGTGTAGCACCTTGAGAATAATACGGGTTCCAAATTAAGAGGGTATCGTGAGCGTCAGCTAACGAGGTGCAAACGCGATTAACACTGGATAGGTAAGAAAGCCTTTGGTTGCTGTCAACCAATCTTCGGCTTGACGAGACTAATCAATGAAAAAGCCTGTAAGAAACAACGAAGATGCGGTGTAAGAAAATTGAAAAAGGAAGATACAGATTAGCATTTTGTGCATAACTGCGGATTATTTAAATATATGAAAAAAAAACCTTTCCGTGAGAACCAATCACTTACCACCGAATCCTGGCATCAATGAATTTCAAAATCCTTATTGCTTTATCAAAAATTGATTACTTTTTTCTCCGTGCACTGGAAAGTTTCTAAAAACAAAAAATAGAAAACTTTTCAAATTTATTGCAATGGGATACTTAAATTATTCCCACCAATCTGAACTAACTGGTTATAACTGTCAATAGAAATTACATATTTTTATTTAATATTTGCATTTCTGCACTCATCGACAAGTTTTAAGTTCACGATAAAGCTTTATCAATTGTACTGTAACATATACCATTACCTGTGCTGCGCTAAAATAATGATTTTTTTTACGAAAGGATATTCATGCATAGACATCCTGCATTGCTACTAGAGAGGATCTCCCGGAAAAGATAGGTTTAGATACATAAACTAATCTTTTACAGCTGAAGACCCTTTTTTCTACCAACTCTTTCAAATTTCTTCAGCTCGGCTTATGTCCAGCTTCTCTTCATCCCATCCATAAAGCCTATTCTCTTCACCTCTTCTACTTTCCAACCATCTACTTTGCCTTCTCCTAATTTCCTCAAGCAGTTTTCTCCACTCACCCACCTTACCAAGGACTTCCGTGTTCGTCTTATTCTACATAAATCGCACCTTCTCCATTCTTCTCCTAAACCACATCAAATAAGTCTAAGTGTAAGAGAGAGACGAAAAGCAGTCCATGTAATGGCATCAGAAATGAAATATTACTGGGAACGGCAATGGGCCCACCTTTGCAACTATCTATTTCCCTAAACCCTGAGCATAATGGAATCATAATGGAATTCGATACGAGAGTTCACACATTAGCTTGTGAAATTTTGAGCTAATTAGAAGAAAACTGTACAGAAAAACATTTCGGATCTCCATACAAATACAACCCCACTCTCAGACCCCGGTTAATTCAAATTTATACTTTCTACATCGATTTCCATGCTTTGTGTAGGTATATATTCCATTTGTTCATGAATCACACTAGGGATTGCCTTACGGGAGCTGTGCGATTTGTTATGCATCAACAATAGGGCGACCCTTATTTACGAAGGTTTGAAACATGATAGTCTCACCCCTGACCATGATCGTGGGCCTCACGCGCCACCAAATCATTGGTTTTATAACTTTTTATCATTAGCACTGCAAAATTGCGCCGAACTAATTATTGCAATATGCAAAAACAATTATGAAATGGTGAGTGTTACATTTTAATCTCCTTTACCTCCCCATAACTTGTAATGTCGAACAGACACTCCATAGGCATGGCATACTACTCAAAGCTCCATTTCTAAATATTGCTGTTTTAGTTGAAAATTAATAGGGTATTTCGCACACAAAGGAAAACTTTTAGGGGATGAAGATGACATATTTCAGGAAAATGTTTTCCCTCATATAAGGGTCACCTTAATCAAAATTTGAGCACTATTTGTTTGAAATAAAATCCCAAGTGTGACCCAACGAACTATGTAACCCGTTATATTGCATAAACGTCTCAATTTATGTGCGAGATAAATAATAACAACGATAAAATCGAAGTACAAACGAATGAACAATATGCATGCTGAACTAAAAATTAAAAGTTTTCACGCGTATCATTGGAAGGTGACACAGAAAGGTCGTTTTCATGTCCTAATTTCAAAATTTGAATGCTACTATTGGCGCAATAATGCTGCTGCACGTAAAAAATATTGATAAAAAGCACGCATCATCAGCATAAGAAAAAATATTACAGTAGCAAAACCGTCAGAATCAGACTGGACACAGAAAGAGGGATAGAAGCATAAAAAAGAACTCGAGGTTTTCCCTTATGGATCAAATTCTTAAATTAAAATCCATTAAAACAACTCTCAATTTAGTTCTCATGGCCCGGGATATACCGATGAATAAAAAAAATCGGCCATTGCCGATTGAGAGAATGGATTAAACTGAGCGAGGGTGAATGCGAGGGGCTTGGAAACAATGATAAATGAATCGATTGGGGAAAATGGGACATGACAGCCACTCACGTACAAGGAAGACAATGGATAATAGTGCCTCCTATGCGCTCACATTAAGAGGGAAAAGAGTTGGATTACCGGCCTCTGTGGCCTGTGGTCAGGCGACCGTCGCTATAGCCACCGATCAAGCTCAGTGTCCGCGGTCCTCAATCATTGCTGCCCTGCTCGAGTGAATCCATTTAAAATGGCAAGAGGGGGGCGGTTCAAAAGGGAATGGAATCCCCGACAGAAGGGCAATGCACTCGAGATGCAATCGAAAGAAAAGAGCTGGCTGTGGATCAAAGACGATGACCAGGGCAATTAGACATGAAACGGAGCTCGGAATGGCCGCTATAGAGGTCAATAGATGGCCACGCCCTGGTTAGAAGAGAAAGGGTACTGGTGTCTATGCAGAGAGATGGGCTTCTCCGGAATCATAACCGCTTATGATGAAGAGACAGGAAGAAGAAAGAACAGGTACACATTTGCATTAGTGAAACATTAAATTTCAGCGCACATAAGTAGGGCGTTCACGCAATGATAATTAAGAATGCGGTAGTTTCTGGCTCGAATTGATGAAGCTTATCGATGTTAGCCGTGGAAGAAAAACAAATTTCACAAGATTCATCACGGGACCGGTTTCATCGAGTATTGCCCATCAATACTTTATGATGTCAGCTCGATGAAACCAGTCCCGAGTTTTACAACAACAACAAATCCCGAAAGAAACGTAATTTTTTCTATACTTTACCATCATAAATAATGATTTTTTCTGCAATTATTTTGAGGAAAATTTCTTCATAAAGCTATGGGAATAAGCCCTATATAAATATTAATTCGGAAAAATGAAGAAATCAGTCAATTATTTAAGCATTTTCCTCTACAACTTTGAAACCAACAAGCACTGAACAACTCGTACGATTTTTCGTAGATGTACATACACAGAATACATACTATCTAAGCATAGCATAATTTCTCGAACTAAAGGGTTCGAGAAATCTTGGCAGGGTATAGCTCCATCATTTCAGAAAAGCAATAGAAGCTATATTAAATCTCAAACCATCATTTCTACCTATATAGCAATGGACTCTTTAATTTCAATTTATATTTAATCAAACCAACCTATTTTATGCTTAGAGACTAATGCTCACTGGAATCCATGTGTCTAAAAATGTATGAATTTTTAATGAATCACTTTGTCAAAATAATGAGTTCCTTTAAGGTTTCTCAAGATCACAAGCTAATGCATACCATATAATTGCAACGGACAAGATAGTTAGCAATGTGAGAAAAATTTATTACCTTCACAGAGTACCTTCGCTTGAATCTACTCCCCAGGGCACAAATACACACTAGAGGTTAGCTAATCAACGGACGTCACGAGAATGCGTCGTAAATTGAGGAGCGCTATACCTTGAACGAGCAATAGTAGACAAGCAATAAACAGCAGACGCACACAATTCGGTGAAATCCAGGTCATGTTGAAAAGGGGGCCTTCTTGGAAAAATGATTACGCAATGAAAATTCTAGAAGGGAACCAGAGGGCGAATCGTGCCCCGAGTCCTCTACACTCCCTCTGGAAGCAAATCAGTTCACTTGAAACACGAAGTATAAACGAAGCTACTGAATGATTTTCCCTAAAGGTCTAATTTTTGAACGGAGATAACTAAACACATGAAGTTCAATGATTAGCTTCAAGATTTCTTTGACAATAACTTCATGTACTTCATACACTACTATTAAACCGAAGAAGGTTCTTAAGAGAAACTTCGAAGTAGGAAAAATAGATATTCGTGAGGAGGAAGGATTAAAAATAAGTCAAGAGCAGTTTATTCGAAGACCGTGCATTATAACGGCCAATCTTCTGGAAGAATAGCAGGTGATGTTGAAGACAAAGTAAAGAAATTGAAGACAGCAATTTAACAAAAATGCAACACAGCGCTTGGGGTATCAAAGCATCCAATTGCTACACTAAATATTCCCGATGCTAAACCCAAACTTAAAATAATGCAGACACCGCCCAATCATTCTTCAAAAATTTCTAATATTTCCACGACGAAAACTATTTAACTAACAAATTATATCCGTGGTTTAAAAAAAGTAATAACTGATTGTGTATCTATTGAATAAATGAAAAATGTTAGTGATGGTGCATGAAGTATAGGTTTAACATATGGATTTATGAAGAAGAGTGTAAATATGAACACCTTATCCCTGTTGTCGCCCCATTTGTAGATTAGATTCCATCTGTGATTTTTATCCATTATAAATTTCGATGTATGAATGTTATATTGCAAGAGACATATTAATTGAGCTTGACAAGATAATTATGTGGTTAAGATTAGTACGAATGTATCAGTAATCCACTATTCACGTGATGATCAAATCATCCCGAGGAAGCAATTCTTGCCTTGCATTGATTTAAATCACACTACGCAGCTTAAAGATTCTAACATTGGTGTCATCTCAAGTAAGAAGGTGAATAATCATCAAGCAAATGGAACTTGAAATAACACTTTTGTGGACACCAGACATTTTTCACTTTTGCTTCAATACATTTCACCACAGCATTAAAATTCGAAGTAGCTCTTCGATGCAAAATTAGTTAGAACAGGACAAAAATCTCATTCTGTTTATGAAACAGTTTCAACCAGAATAATGCATAGAAAAATGAAAGGCGAATATCTACAAAACGCCAAACGTAGTTTAAAGACATTTTTACCACGTTTTGATTAAGTCGCTTTCTTGTTTGTTTGTTTGTTAGTCCTTCTGGGCAAAATCTTGCAATACAAATTTAACCCACTTCCCGATTAGCTATCGACATAATATTTTGAGTGCCCGCATTATTCTCATCCCATTCCCATTCAAGTATTCTACCATCTGATTGGTAGGTTCATGGACAGTCCCCATTCTGTATCCCAATTTCATACACATTGTCTCGCTTTTCCTCCTAAGGATGTCCCACCATTAGATCCCTCTTCAATTCATCATAACTTCTACTTCCTCTTATTTCGTCCAGAATTCCTATCCTCTTCCTTCCTCTTCCACGCTTCCCCAGTGTTCTCCCCTCTATCACTCTCTTCAACATGCCCTCTCCTCTCAAAACCTCCTCCATCCATCTCTTCTGCCTTCTCAGCACCTCTGCCACAAGCTTCCTCTCCTCTCCAACCATATCCAATTCCTCCTCGTTCGTCTTCCTCAACACCCAGCTCACCTTCTCCATCCTTCTCCAAACCCACATCTCAAACGCCTCAAATCTACGCACATCCTCCCTTCGCAATGACCAAGTATACGACCCGTAGAGCGCCACGCTCCATATCTGAGTTTTCACCAGACTTTTCTTTACGTCTCTTCTCAGACCCCCCCCCCCCCCCCCTCATGAATTCCCTTCTCTTCGAAAATGCTTCTACAGCCACTGCAATTCTGCATACATGTCCCTACCACTAAACCCATTCTCCTCGAAAATACTACCAAGATACGTAAAATGCTCGACCTGCTCTATCTTTTGCCCTCCCACTCTTATATTCAGCCCCGCCTTCTTACTTCTAGAAAATCACAGCACTTTCGTTTTCTTGTGGTTGATCTTCATCCCATCCTTTACGAACTACACCTCTAACCCATTCACTATTGACTGTAACCCCTTGGCAGACTGACTAACCAATACTTGTTCATCTGCAAATCTCACTGATTTTATCAGCTCACCTCCTACCATTCCTTCTGAATACACGTAACGGCGATAGTGGGGTGTGGGATATTTGGGTCCCCAGCCGCAATCCCCGTCTAATCGTGGCCTATCCCGATTCTCCATCGGCTACCCTAACCTGCGCCGTCTGGTTCATATAAATATTCCGAATCAGACGCCTGTCCATCTAATCCAAGGTTAGTAAAGGATAACTTTTAACAATCTTTCATCCAATCGACCCCTAATTTCATTAACACTTCCATTAATTTCGCCCAGTCCACCCGATCAAACGCCTTCTCGAAATCTACGAAGCAAGCATTAACATCTTGCCCATACTCTAGTTTTCTTTCTAATAGCGTTCTCATTACAGCTATAGCGTCTCGCGTTCTCGTCCCTCTCCTAAACCCGAACTGGTCGTCACCCAGGTATTCATTTGCCTTCTTCTCTAGCCTTATGTTTATAATTCTCAGAACTACTTTGGCCGCGTGGGATATTAAGCTTATTGTCCTATAGTCTTCGCACTTTTTTGCCTTACTCTTCTTCGGTATAGAAATTAGTACAGTCTTCGCAAAGTCTTCCGGCCACACTCCATCCTCATAAATCCTACGAATAAGCGCAAAAAGTTTTCCCCTTCCCCTTTTTCCCCATGCTCTTTAAAACTCTGGAGGTATGTCATCTATTCCCAACGCCTTATTCCTTTTCATGTCTCGTAGAGCTCTTTCGATTACACTATCTAGGATACCTGGTCAGATGCCATCTCTGTCAATGTCGTCTTCCCTTTCTTTATCTAACCTTTTGGGCCTTATTTCTTTACCATACAGCTCTTCAACATACTCCTTCCACTTCTCCTGGATCTCTTTCGGTTCTACGATCACCTTTTCCGTCTTGTCTATTATCGTTGTAATTCCCCTTCCCTTAATACCACCCGTCAGTTCCTTTACTTTCCTTATAATTTATCTGATCTTCCCTCTTTTTGATATTTCTATAACGAGTCGATCTGTTCTCTCCACCACGCCACTCTTGCTTTCTTTGTTTCTCTTCTACGCTTGTTATTTAATTCTCGGTATTTTCTTTTACCTAGCTCTGAGTTCGCTCTTCCATTTTCTTCTCTCCTCCATCTCCTTTCTCCTTCGTGATCCACGGTTTTCTAATTTTAGTTGCACTCACTACGCCTACCGTTGCCTCCACCGATTCTACAATTCCATTTTCCAAACTTCCCCATTCATCTTCCACTGATCAAACTACATGTTCCTCACCCATTACCTCATTCACCTTCTCTCGATACTTCTTCTTCATTGCCCCAGTTAATGCCTCCGTATTCCACTTTCGTACCCTCCTTCCCATTCTTATCTTTTTCAGTTTTACCCGACTTTTCATGACTAATAAGTTGTGGTCTGTGTCTGCATCAGCTCCTGGATAAGTATGCGAGTTTTTAACACTATTCCTGTATCTGATACGAACCATTATATAATCTAATTGGAACCTATCTGTGTCTCCCGGATTCTTCCAAGTGTACCTACGTCGAGGATGATGTGTGAACCATTTAGTTTTATTACTAGGTTATTTCTACGGCAAAACTCCACAGCTTTCTCGCCGCGATCGTTTCTCCTTCCTAGCCTTCCTAGCCCGTAATCGCCCACCTCCCGCCCATCTCTTCCTTCGCCCACCACCGCGTTCCAATCCCCCATTACTACCAAGTAATTACTCGCCGATATCCTACCCATTATTTCCACTATCTGATCGTATACCCCATCTACCTCCTCCTCTTTATGATTAGAGGTAGGCATATAAACCTGGATTATAACTAAATTCGATGGATCTGCCTTTAGTTCGACGACTATAATCCTATTACTCACCTGTTCTGCATACACTACCTTTATGCCCATTTTCCTATTCATTACGAATGCAACCCCGCTCTGACTTTCATTCCCTCCACTATATATTACTCTATAGCCATCTATCCAGTAGTCCCCGTTATCCTTCCATCTTATTGCACCCAGACCCATGATGTCTACACCCACCCTCTCCATTTCTTGCTTTATATTCTCTAGCTTCCCCGCCCTCAGCATAGTCCTAACATTCCACGTACCTATTCTGATTGTTTCGTTCCCCTTCTTTATCTTCTTTTCCTCTGCTGTTGAATTTTCTGAGCAAGTATTTCGTGCGACGACGACCGCAGGGTCCTTGCTCCCACCTCTAACGGGCACGACACCCGGCCCACAGGGCCATGTCCCGTAGTTGCCAGGATTTATTATCATTTTAGTACTGTCCATAATTTCAAGGTTTTTGTATTAATTGAGATGGTATTCCGTGGCCTTACTCAATCGTGTTTTTTACGTGACACCATCACTTCAGAGGCCGCCCCACTGGGGTCAGACGCCTTTTGCAGCCGCCTCACTGAGGTACAGACGCTGCGCGGACTACCATTCGTCTGTCTCCTAACCTTGGACCAATCTGGCGTGGGTGACCCTACGAGAAGCATTGCTCCCGGCAGTATAGCTCTTGGGGTCATCGAAGCACGCAGGCCTTTCCACCACGACAAGGTTGTAGCCTAAGGGAAGAGTAGTCTCATCCATTCCAAAATTTACTCAGCAACTGTGCCCGCTTGATAAAAAATTTGAAATTGTCTTTTTATTTATTCTGAAAGGAAAATTACACTCAAACAATGATACACCTAAATTGACCTTTGAAATGCGCAGATTTGTTAACACTGACCATCTAAAAGAAGGCTATTCTGTGGCTTCTCTTTCTATCACAACCAAAAAAATAAACACCGGAAATATTTATCTTTATTTGGATAGCATGCAAAGCTGAAAACTCAAGTCGATGTGACATAATACGGCCAGATAAGACGATAATGCAGGGGGTACAACAAAAAAGGAGTACCACGAGACCCACTGAAGGCGGATGCACAGTTCAAAGATCGAATGAGGACCAAATATATATTAATAAGTTGATGAGGATGGAATAAGACTTGGACGAGACGGCTGAGGAGAAATGAGACCCCACGAGCAAGGTTTGTCAGTGAACGAGCGACATTCACACAGTGTTCTCTTCAAGGAAAAAGGATTTTATAGCGACACGTGAGAGTATTATTATCTTGTGTAAAATTATAGGTATCATAAATTAAAGTTATACGAGGCCTTTATGTATTGCATATAATGTCCACTTGTACGGGGAACTGGGAGATCGAACTGATATAATAGAATCAATTAAAAGGAATGATATTGCATTCATCACCGTCTCAAACGAGAAAAACTAATGGCCAGGAAATATTTTCTCTTGTTTTATCTCCATCAGTACTCTAGCCCCCACAACTACCCGAACCTCTTCCGCACCGTCCAACGCACCTGTCCTTGATGGCGTAAATGAAACCCAGTTTTCGGTCGATTCCCTAATTAACCGACCATCCACGACCATCCCATCCGACCAACCGACCACGTGACCGCCAGCGATGCATCATTGACTGGACATTTCACCATTCGTTAGAGGAACAGCGGACAGTAGCCAACCCAAGTAGCTATTCCCGTTGGGTAGTATGAATTAAAATCCAACTGGACCGTGTCGCGTTCACAGAAGCCTCGGACAGCTCAAATTAAACCGGTGGAAACAAGGCGATTAAACTTCAGTTAACATGGAACCATATATTTTTTCCAACTAATCCTCCAGTCACCGACAACAGCAGGGAGGTGACGACAGGACCGCCGGTCAACGCGCCCGCAGTGTCGTCGGTCACCCGATCGTGTTTTAGGGGAAGTGTTTGCCGGCGGAATTGTATTGGTCTTGACAGTGATGGAGCGAGGGGCAATGAAACAGTCCTGGGGGAACAAAAGCGGAAGGGATGAGACATCGACGCCTCTCCGATTCCCTGCCTCATGTGTTGTGGGATAATCGACGAAGAGTAAGGCCAAAGGGAAATGAATTTATGCTCGGGCCGCGGACAACGACCGCTCGGCTGGTCGGGCTATTTTAATACCACGGTCCGCAAGCGAAGAGCAGGTCCAGATTGGAAGCAGGGAATATAAGGGGTATCGCATCCACAATAAACCTGGATTGATATGATATAAACACGGCTGGCATAATGAATCAATAACATCTAGAGCTATGCCCTTTTAAAACTGCACAACAATATTTATTCCCACAGGAGCGCCTTCATAATTGAGGGGCGTTCAATAAATGTAACACTTTTGAAGTGGAAGTTCTTTACTGTCATTATGTATTTTACGTTCGCTATAGCGCCCGCTGAAAATAATTTCGCTGGATGAGGATTGAAACCATCTCATGAACGACATGCAACACGACATGGAAAAACGTCAGATGACGTCAGATCCATAGTATTATCCATATTATAAATCGATTTATTTCAGAAATTTAATCGATCTGTACATATATTTACAGAATGGAATTCCACCAAGTCAATAGCGAACTCATTTTAATTATCCATATTTCCAGTATAGACAGAATTTTGGGATTTAGACAGATTTTCAATGGGATTAAATGGGAGAAACTAAAAATTTCCTTGCAGATCAATTTTCTTTCGTTCATTAAAATATGAAAAATACACCTAAAACGACGATACCTGGACTGAAATATGCCTAAAATATTATATTTTGATTTTCCTGTATTTGATACTAAAGCAGTGTTATCTAAACTCTCGAAATTGCAAAACATTAGTTTCAACGTATAATTTTCGCGCTTTTTCCCTGCGTTTCATAATTAAAACTATGATAACGACCATTATTGGCCTTGATATTTGCATACTAAAAAAACATTGAACTTATTTTATAAAAAAAACATAAAACCTGAAGAATACTGTCTGCGTGGTCATTTGAGGAGTTCGTAACCTATCTTGTACGTTGTGTCCGTTGTAGTAGATACGCTGACGGTTTTCCAGGTGCACGGAGAGATGAGTGACTCTTGGTCCTCTTTCTTGCACGGGAAACCCAAAAATAAGTGAATGTAAGTTAACTGCACTTTAACACTTTTAAACATATATAGATAACTCGTACGTTTATGATGTGGGAATTGGTCTAAAAAACAGTTCGCATTAGTAATGAGAGGCAGACGTTTACACGTGTAATACATCTGAGTATTAAACGATAATAGGCAACGCTGTGTTTGTTGTAGTAACAGTGGCATTATTACAATTACTATTCGCTGCACGTTAATATTCTTGCACATTTAACTGCGTATGTAATCTATTTAATTCCTTTGTGTGTCTCGTTTACTCATATACATGCCGTGCCCCTATGAGAGCTACTTTGAGATTATACATAGAATAGTATACTTGTTGTAAATATGCATTAAATGTATCGATTACCCCTCGATGCAATCTATCATGGGGCCTTTAGGACTCTGGTACCTCCTTATACAGATTTTATTTCTATGTGCTAACATGGGTCTGCAGGAAAACGTGATATTTAAATGCTAGAGGCGTGAATATCCTTTGAAAATCAAATCTCTGGTAGTCAAGGAAATATGCTAGTGTTGATTTCAGAGAAAAAAGTGAGATTTTTCAGCTACAAACAAGATTTTCACACAAATTCGAAGCGCGAAATAAAATCGATTGAAAGAATTAGTAACTTCATTTACTCAGTCATTCAATAAAAATTCCAAGCCCTCTATCTTGAGTGAAAGTACTTTTAAAAAGCAAAAAAATGAAACCACTGCACCGAACCCAATGCTTAGCATGGACCAGCAGGGGGGGCTTTCGGGGATATTTGGGGGCCCTGAGGGCTTTTTAATATAGTCTATGTTACAACAGATATATTTTCTATCTACATGCGAAATTTCAGCTCAATCGGTTTAGTAATTTTTCCGTGAAGGAGCAACAGACAGACTACATTTTTTATAGATAAGTAAGGATAAGGATAAACTAACAATACGTATGTCAATATATGAGCTTTTCATTGAATATGTGGGAGTTAGTTCATATCACTGCAATTCGCCGGGAAAGCGTGAAATCTTACTTCATATCAGAACACATCAGGACACGATTGACGTTGAATTGGAACGATGTGCGCTGGCAAAAGGTTTTTTAACCTGTCGGTATGAAGCATTCTGGGGGTTAACAACTCACGACCAAGAGTTCAAACTAAGTATTTAAAAACGTTTTTTAAATTCTTAGTTTTTGCTTCTGATCACAGAGTAGTTAAAACTTTACAATACCCATGTTTGACGTCTTTCCATAAAATCAACAGACTTGACATTAATCACGTACGCCATTATCGACCTTCTTTTATTGTTTAGCGCACATCAATATTGTTCCCACTGCGCAGGGTCTTCAACGAATGGAAGGCAAGTGCGCTGTAGGATTTCGAAGTGATTAGCTTACTATAGCGAACGGAATGCTCCCTAAGATAAATTAGTCGAGGAACAGATATAAGAACGATATTAGGAATTAAGATTATTCCATAGTTTATTTTATGCGACGATATTTTTTTAGCACCGTAGAGTCTGGCCCGATACAGTGTTTTCAAAATAAAAAATAAATCTATGGCTGCAATAAACAACTCAATGAGAAATTAATTGAAGAAGCGATATTGGAGTGAATCTTGAGGGATAATAGGAGTTAAAAATTCGCATTAAACTATATATGTGTTAATTACGTAGAATTTTACTGGGTTTATCTGAAATTACATCACAGAAGTTCCACTTCTGTCGTACATCCACGAACCGACGCGTCGCGACGCACCCATTTCCCCCCCCCCCGCCTATTCTCGACCGAAAAAATTGTAATTACATGTGCAAAATTCTTAAACATTTCCAGGTCATCTAATTTACTTTGATTCATTCTTATCTATGGCATCACAACAATTGGGTTTCAAATGGGCGGTAAGGTATGTACGTTGGAAGCAAAGGTAGGTGAAGAATTCATTTTGGCGGAATATTCCAGGTGATTGCAGAATTTCTTTTGAAAAATGGTAGTAAATAAAAGAACTAAACAGTATTTAAGGAAACGACAATGATAAATAAGTTATTGGAGTAGCAATTAGTTAAGGCAAAGGCAGAGTAGCGTTGTGCGATGAAATTATACAGGCTTGATCATCTAATCCTATTTGGTGGCATGGTCAAGGCCGTAAAGTTGAACAGAGATCATTTTAATAAATAAATGGGGTATGGTAGAAATAGAATTGAGAAATAAGATGAATGTAAAATAAGAATAGAAATAAAATCGGCCTTGAGAAAAATGTGACATAATTTCTTGAACTTCACTCTTAAAATACGCATGTATGCTAAATTAATAGGATACGCAGGCACTGTCTCTTTCATTCCCTCATAAAATTCAGCATTTCTCAAATTTTCTCAGATGCATCACGATCTCGATATACCATGGTATTACTGCTTGGATGCCTAAAACAAAATATACGCATTCTACACAGAGACATGGAAAAGCATGAGAAGTGTTTGATGGAAACTCAAAATGAAAATCTGGACGGCCGTCCAATTTCATTTATAAAAGTTCGTCGCGTTCAAAGTAAAAATATTTAAATAAAAAATATTTTTAAAAACACATTTTTAAAACGCACCAAAAAGTATAAAATAATTTCTCCTAGCCCCACACACATTCGTATCCTCGTACAGATTCATAACCTCATGCACATTTTCCTGAATTTCACGGATATAAGGATTAGCTTGGCTTTGGAAAAATTTGTTGAAAGGTAAGAGATCAAATGAATAAGTATACGATTTAAGTTTTTCCCGGTGAATAATATTTAGGTATTGTTCTCGGGCTCTGCACCAGGTAATCCGCATAATCAAGGAAGCCATCGAAATCCGCCTTAATCCAAAAAATTTCAATCGGGATACTGGCTTTCATCTGAGCAATACTTGGGCACCTATAATAAATTGCATGAAAAACATAAGGACAGAACAGAAAAGATTTCAAAAGAACATGAGCCAATCAGACGACACCTGAGCTTAATTGTTGGACTCGTCAAACGGTCAATTCAGTTCAGTGTATAATCCGACACAGAGAGAGTAACGCCCCTTGAAAATGGAAAACAAGTCGTTTTCCGAAACGTCAGCCAATATGAAGCCACCTGGTGCAGAGCACGAGAACAATACCTAAATGAAGAAGTGTTTGGTCAAAGGAAAGAGAATTTTACGTGAGATTCCTCTCGATAGAAGGCATATTTTGGATGAAATAGACCTGGGAAATATGAAAACGCTAAAACAGTTCGTCATTATACCTTAATTCCGTTTGTGATGGCCACGACGTTTTCAAGGATAGTCCATTTCTTACATGCGAACGATATTTTATAGCATAGTTATTTTATAACGACATTAAATATTGGAACAATAATTGAAAAGAACCTAAATATGACTAATTTTACTTTATTTTTCATGGCGGTAATTGAAAGCTGTACTCCATCGTGCACGAATAGTCTAAACCTTCAAGTCGTCGTATACTCTCAGATGCAGATGAAACTAAAATAGTGCTACATTCAAGTTCCATAGCATGCAGACAATGAAAAAACTACTGAAATACGGATAAATTGTCCTCTGAGTATTTAAGGGAAACCGAACTTGAAATAGATGTGTCAGAAACATTCCGTAGCTATCAACAGCTGGTGAGGTTCGTTTCAAGGTTCAAGTACAATCTGAGATAGCGGATTTATCGGTCAAATGCTTTGAAATCCGTTCGGTGCAAAACACAGCGGCTAAGATAAACTATCACAGATTTTTAACGACCAGATTGAACATGCTCTTGTCCTGCTCGAACACTTGTTACTGCATTATTGAGGATTATACCACTTAAAATAATTATGCTCAAATGGCTAATTCATGAAACTCAGGAAATTTAATACAAAAGGACAAAAAACATAGATGACGAGAGAGCACAAAATTAATATATAAAATGACAAGTTGATACTAATTTAATTTTAAATATTGCTCTTAACCGCCAAAGCAGCGTTTATGTTAAACTTCACATAAAATTCAAACGGCTTCAATAGGTTTACGGTATCGCAAATTTTCAAAGATAAACAGTATTATAGATGGGCAGGCCATTTAGTAAAAACATAATTTATAACGACAAATATTTTGTAATGGCCAATCATTTACTGATTTGACAGCTGTGAGCATGATACATCATCATTGATCGTTCATTCCTAAGATTGGTTTCCTGCAATCATATACATCCCCATCTAATACAAGCTCCCTTACTCCCTGGCAGTTCTACTTATGTACATTCCTTAATAACTCTTTCATCCCTCTTTACAGCATACTGTACACGGATATTATTTGTTTATCTCTTCAACTACAGAGGTCACTTTAATTTCAAACATTAGAACCTGATAATTTGTTCTTTATTTATAGCCACACGTGAAAACTAGATATTTAATTGTATGTTCCCGTATCCAAAGCAACTAAAAATACAAACAAGATGGTCAAAGAAATATACCTATGGCTTGCAAGGGTTCAAAATATGTACAGTAATAATAAATAACAATATTATCCGAGAAGTCATTTAAAGCATGAAGGGTTGTTAAATAGTTTTAAACAATAATGACTAAGATATTACCAACGCTAATTCATATTTTTGCATTGATTACGTAATGTACACACTATACTCTTCACTGGATCTCGAGCATTAAATAAATTGAATTAAATTTCATTTGTGAATTTAATTTCCTTCTAGTGTCATAAATGATGCGTAATTTTTTTAACTAATATAAATAATTCAGGATTGAGAAGGTGAATTGGTCCATGAGCATAATAAAATCACATCTAAAATATTTCATTTGACAGCAAGTCAAACCAATATCTTTCAGAAGTGATAAAAAGAAATAAAGGCATAGAGTTTCAGCTTTTCTTCGAGTGAGGAGGAGATCAAATTATCTCTCTACGTCAGTAGCCAGTATTTCGGTGAAAAACAGTTTTGAAAAATTTTCACATATATCCCTTCTAAAGCAATTTTTTCCTAGAGAGAGCACAAACTCTCATAGAGAAGAGAAGTGTAACAGCATCCGAAACAAAACAGATCTCAGCATTATTTTCTCTCCTCTGTCCGTCAATTGCCGAGCAGGGCATCCAGCGTCGAAGTACTACTATTCGGGTCGCTTCTAACACGTAGCTTGGCTTACATGGCTTTGTAACGTGACCAAGAAGCACACAGCTGTCCACCTCGATATGTGCTCGCTTTCTTTGCGTGATCAACACGCTCACAACGGTTTTTTTTTGCGCAACTATGCGAAGAAAAACTCCGCCATAACATCCCTAAGCAATAGTTTTCCTGACTACAGGCTCCTTTAAACTGAAATGGAGGAGAAGAAATAAGGAATTGAAGACAAATAATACTGCACAACTGGCTAGGAAATGCAACGACTAGCTCTGTAATCTGAAATTTATGAAATAATACAATAATATAATGATACCTGGCTAACATCGAGTAACTCCAAAGGTACTCACATAGGTTGTGGAGGTTTAAAAAAATAATATTTTATTTCTTAAAAGAATTTTACGTAAAATATGAGGGCAGACGCTTTAAAAAGAAAATTAAAAAAGCTAATATGATGCCAACTGCATTTATTTCAGCTTTTAAAATATTGCCAGATAAGTTTGCCCAATATCTTATGTGCATACTTATTGAATAACAATTCATTTCTAAAATCTCACCACTGGAGATCTCTTTCCTCCGCATAGAAAAAAATCAAAACAAGTAATTTATATTCGAGTTCTTTGGCTTTTCAGATGAAATACCGTTTTTGGCTTATTAACCCATATATGTGCTGAATGAGGTACGAGCCTCTGAAGTCATAAATTGAAAGGTTTTAGGCAGTATTTTTGAGAAATGTCTACATTCAATAAAGAATAGTGAACATATGGCTGAACTGCTCCACTGTACTTAAATATGATTCCTACGGAATGACTTTTTGGAGTCGTTACCGACTATATTTACGTTATTATTAAAATAGAATAAAATAAATTAATCAAATTAATGATTTTAACTTAAAATAAGACTATTATAATATTTTTTAAATTTTTACCTGTTTTTACAACAACATTTTATCCCAAAATGATGACCAAAAGACAAAAAAATGGAATGATACACCCGTTCCACACAAAAAATTCCACAAAAGTGATGAGTATCCTCATTCTGCCGATATCATCCTCCCTATAACTACTAAAGTGGTGCAGTGTAAGGACACAGAGCTCCCATTATTCTCTTGGTATCAGCAATCAAATTTGAAGATATTTATTTTTCCTTTCCAGTTATATTATGTTTCACTTATCTACCAATATAAGCTTTCCTAAAACTTTGCGACACTATTTGGTCATATTATTTAAATAGATAGGATAGCCTATCTGGGTATTCCGTACTAGTAGCAAATCTTTCTACGCAGAAATGTTTCTGGGCCTTAAATTCTCAAATTGTAAAAAAAATGAGCATGGATGGTTACAGCCCTTTCGTAAGCCTTTTCATCCGAAAATGTCTACTTACTCCGTCTGATGAATGCATGTTGTGTCAACACAGTTTCACAGACTATTCAAACGTTTCTTCATATTTCCAGATATGATATTTAAGACCAACTCAAGGACTGCACGTTATTTACAAAATATCGACTTAATTTTACCATCCAGTAAGTTAATTGAGAAACGAATTTGGGATTTTCTCACAACGAAAAGAAAAGAGGGGATTTTCTCACAAGGAGTGCTCTTGCGTTTTCCGCCATCAATCACCACAACGAAGGTAGATTTTTATAAATCACTTTCTAGTTCTCCAATATTTTTAATAAAAATGAAACAGTAGTGCTATGACTTTCTCTCTAACAGTTTTATCGATGAGAAAAATGTGTAAGAAAAAATATATACATATTGACCTTGATGCCTATCAAAAAATACAAGTCGGCCAAATTACTATGACAGTAAATCTGCCTACAAATAAATATACGGTAAGATACAGCCCCACCAATCAATAGCTGTTCAGCTAGGCTCAAGAGCGTACACCGATATATCATCAGTGTGGAAATTTATCACAAAATCGTTATTTGACTTGTCCGTGATTAGCAAAAGGTTCTCCCAATAAGCGGCCAGGTGAGTTAGCGAGCCACATGAACAACGTATCATTGCTAACGACGAATTTCCAATGGGGTGTATTCAAAAGGGATATTCTCGCCTTCACTCACAGCAATAATAAGTAAATTAACGAAACCAAAACCGGTTGAGTGCTCCCTTCAAACTTCACTTAAAAGCATATTAACGCATTCGCCTCGCTCCAGACGAGGTTAAAGCAAGGTTATTGATTCCACTGCAAATTAAAATTTAATTATATTTCATTGATCAAGCCGAGGCCACAAACTATGCTATGTGTAACTTGGTGTCGTTTCTCTGTTCTCCAAACTATGAAAAGTTCCTCTCTAACAAGTGAGTTACCTTTTCTGCTAGTTTATGTAAACGACTGGCAATACGTCGGCAAAATTTCAAATAAAGACAAATATTTTCACTACCACCTGCCTCCCAACCTCACCAGCTCCTTTCATTACATCTTTTTAAGTCACGTCTTCAATGCATATCGGATGATAGGAACTTAAAGGGGTAATAGTCGGGTACTTTTCCTCCTTTTCTGGTGAATAAGATTCACCAGAAAAGAAACAAAACTCACCACTTACTTTTTTGGGTAGCCGAGCATTTTCAATGGCAATAGAGAATATTCATTGCAAGTAAGAGGCATTGAATGAAAGTTAGGATTGAGCTACACGTTCCTTTGAGTAGAGTGCCAGTAATTACGAAAGGCTGAAGAGAGATGGCGCTGCCTCCGAGAAAATGGTTTCAAGGCCAAAAATACTTACAGGTAAATGCACTTGATAAATAAGCGCGGTAGACTATTCTAGCTGTTTACTCAAAATATGCGCTCAAGCTCGAATTATTTAGTTTTTAATATGCCTTTGCGAACTGAGTTTTATTCAGATAAAATTCTGCTGTGAATGAAAAAAGATAAGTTCTAACTAATTAATAAAATATTAAGGAGAAACCAAGATTATTAATACTTAAAACCTTGAACAAACATTTCAGATGCGTGTGCATTTATATTTAATCTATTAAATAATAAACAAATCATAGTGTTCACAACGCCTACATCTAACGGCTAACAACCACAGCAGGTACATACGTATGAGCGAAATTCCCAGTAAATACAACACTTGTTCTGGTTAATGTAGGGTAAAATCCAAAATATTGTTATGGGGCAAATTATAATTATTCCAGCATAAAAGTAGTCTATTGCAAGATAAACTACTTCCAAAAAATGGATATATTATAATTCCAAGTAAATTGCTCCAACATTGAATTCTAATAGCGTTACACTGCCGCGATACCGCGATAGGTTACGGCGCGCAACAGGGAGTAGCGCTAAATTGAATACATCTCTTGAAAATCGAGTATGCTGTTGCGGTACAACGTTGTGCGGAAAATGTATCTGGTGGAGTCTCGGTTTGAGAATGCATTGAGGATGGTAACAGCCGAACCTATAGCTGAAACAATTCGTGAAGATCATTGCGAACGAATTGCTCTTGCAGACGAAAATAATAGAAGTGAACATGCAATCCAGTGTGGTTGTTCCTGTGAGTAGCTCGTCAAGTTATTGCCCTCGGGTTCAAATCTGGATAAAGCCCCTTGGCATTTTCAGCTGTATCTAAGTTCAATGATTTTCTGAGCCCCAGATCTTTCGAAGAAACCAAAGAGAGTAGGAAAGGAACTACAGCTCATCGTTATCCGGTATTATATGCACAGTACCTTGGTTCAACATTTTGTTCCTTTCAGATAGTTCGAGCGAGATTTTTCCCTAGTCATAATAGAGACCGTATTCAAAGTTTATTTTTAAATTTAAGCAGCTGTGAAAATCATTAAGTAAATATTGTAACACCAATGACGCGAAAAATTTGAATTTCTGAAATTCTAAAAAATTAACAAAATATATGTACATGTATAAGGTGATAACTTGACTATTTCCTTTCACAACGTACGCTGAAAACGCCTTCGAAACCGAAATTTTCTTTACGATTCTTTATACTAAAAAGACACGGGCCATAATATTAACTCGCCCACACACAACGATTGAAAAATGTAATTGCCTCCGAATTGAGGAGCAGCTCATTGACAGGCAGACTAACGCCAATTATCTAGGCGTTATTACGGACGCAAAGCTATCGATAAGAGCCAGTAGAACAGGAAAGGCGTTGGCCATGAGGGAAATACTACCGCTGATATTACCAAACCCGGCCACGCTTTTTACTTTTGCCGCCCGCAATTCTAATTTTGACTCACTCATAGTTTGCACTAGGTGAATGCACGTTAACTCATTCATTCACTCACTGGGTGTTGCTGAGGTGTCTCAAGTACTGGATTGCCATCTGGGCGGCCGGGGTTCAAACCCGGCGGATGTTTTTACGAGGAAATCCGGTTCCCGATCAGTCACCGAAGTTAAGCATCGTTGGGCTCGGCTCGGGTTTGGAGGGGTGATCCTCCGATTCGTCCGAGTGCTGTTGCCCCTGCCTGCACTTGGCAGACAGTAAGTGCGAAATGACCTTAGCCGTCGAAGCACGTTAAACAAAAATACTACTACTACTAGGAAATCCGATCCCAAATTAGTTGTCATGTGGAGGGCACTTCAAGTTCAGTGCTCCGTCAGTCGGATGAGATGTTAAATCGTCGTCCCCTAGGTGCCTTTCGTTAAGAGCAGGCTAATGCTGACGCCGGGTTTCTCTCCACCCTTCCTCCATTCCCAAATTAGCCTTTCCTCACCTACCTACCCAACCCATCCTTAATGCGCAAATGACCTCAGTTGTCGGTCGACTCCCCAAATAACCAAACAACCAATTTATCAGCACAATGGTACAAGCACAGCTCAAGACAGTCCCTTCTCTCGTCTATTGGGGTAATCTTTAAATGATCATAAACCAAAACTATCCATTCGCTTACCATCACATATTCTTCATAGCATTTGCCTCTCCTTCCTTCCAACAAAATTCTAACCACATCCTATTTCGTCAACGCTTTCTTATCGTTCTTCCCTATATCGCCCAATTCAACATGCCGTTATCTTTCAGTGCGCGCTCCGCCGCTCCATCCACTTTTTATTGCCTTCCCGGTTTTTCCGCCACGAACTTCCTTTTCTTGTCCTGCATTTAAAAAAACACAATTTTTAAATTTCAACCGCCTCCCTCATAACTTACCTCCAACCGGTAGATTTCTCTGATGATGATGAAATTTCACCCCTTTCAAATAAAACAATTTTAGTCAAAAACGAAGAGTCTTCCCTGATGTGTGAGTTCTTGGAAAATCGAATTTTATTGTCTCTTATCTATCTCAAAAACTGGTAGGTTACTTGGGTAGCGACGCGGCGACTGAGGTCATTTGCGCCATTGGAGCTAGATGGGTTGAAGAAGAGGGGATCTTATGGGAATAACAGGAAGTGTGGAGAGAAACCCGGCGTTGCCAATCGCTCACTCATTAACGAAAGGCGTCAAGTAGTCCACAGTTTAACGCCCCGTACAACGGATGGAGCAATGTATCTCTTGCAAATGTTTCTGGTGCTCGCAGCGGACGATTTTGGGACATGAGCTACGGAACTTTCAAAATCCCAAAAAACGGGGGAGGAAGGTCATTTAGAGTCACAAGCGTTTTGAGAATTGGGATGAGTCACCAATGCCTGTCGTCCGTTTCCGAATCGTCTCACAATGACACCACAAGGCTTGCCTGTTAGGCTTAGGAGAAGTTTGGTTCCCCTGCCTCCCCTCTCTCTCCCTTGGTCTACCTTTCATCCCCTCCGTCCCATCCCTTTACGCCAACCACTTCTACCTCCTCTCCTTGATGCGCAGCTCTGTTCCAGGAACTTGAGCGAGGGCTAAAGAGTTCTTCTCCACGTCGCAGTTATTGTAACTTAATACGTATAATGTTGTATTGTGATATGTGAGATATTATGACATAATATTATATTGTCTTGTGTTTCGAGATGATATAATATAATATTGTCTTGTGATCTATTTGAATTTGAATAAATATTTGTAGCAGAATATAATTTTATAAGTATTGGTCTTCTTTTTAATAAACCACCTAATAACCTAATTACATCAGTCACTTATTTAATCCATTGTTACTGTTGCATAAATAACACGCTTTCTGTTACCAAGCAAAACATTTTTCTTAATGTATGCTATTCTGTTTCTCTCTACTTCATTCTGTTAATTACTCACGGTAATTAGGACAAAGGTATTCATTATTGTTATTTAAATTTTTTGTGCATTATCATGTTTATATGTATTATCCAGGTTTTTTTTTCATTTTTAAAATATTTTGTAGCATCTTAGCCCTGAAGATGTCAGTAAAAAATGACGAAACGTCGGTGATGTAAATGTGAGCGGTGATTAAATAAAAAAAAAATAACATCAATACTCTAAAAATTATATTCTGCGGTCAATTAAAGAGAAGAGGTTGTTATATAAACATTTGTATTAAAAAAAAAGGTAAGGATGTATAATATACAGCCGGGACTCTAACTAATGTTCTTAGGAATGGGAACCCATTATCATGGCCATCATACCACATCACTCATAGGAACCGCACAACCAGATGGTGTTCGTAGTGTCTAGGGATTGGAAAATCGATTTCGATTTTAATCGAAAATCGATTATCACACTTCGGTTTCGATTTAATCGAATTCGACTTTTTGTTTTGAAATGCCGATCGATTTTCGATTTTTAGCTTGCTAGCTAAAGCTAGCGTTTGAATTTTTCCAATCGAGCTGCGCCAGTTCGTAAACCGCCCTCCATTCGACCGCAAGTCCAACTCTAATCCACTACAAGCTTGGAAGGAGATTGAGGGAGAATATCCCCTCGTATACAAACTAGCCAGCAGGATTTTATCTATAGTTGCCTCTACCGTGCCGTGTGAGCGATTATTTTCTCACGCCGGGTTAATTGCAACTCAGGTGCAAAATCGATTATTCGTAGAGCATTTAAATATGTTACTTTTCTTAAGGTTCATTCCTGAGGAACACTGGTTCCACGGCTTTGCAAACAAGAAATAAATAAAATTCCGTTTTTCATTTTGTGGTATGCCCACTTTTCAATATACAGATCTAATTGCTACTAAACTACATGTAATTTTCTTGTTATATTACCTATATGTTTATAAGTATCTGTTATGGATTATTACTTTACTGTATATCTTATTAATATCTTTAAAATAATATATTGTATTAATAAACTTAACTGTATTCGGTTCTTATCCCTAGTGCTTCCATTAACCCATATTTTGCATTTTGTTACAACAGCGCATCCGTATTTCAGCAGACAATTACTTTACTATGCATAAATATCGATTTCGATTTTTCGTTTATTTTGGGCAAAAAATCGAATTTTTAGAAAATCGATTTTAAAAACCAAAATCGAAAGTCGATTAATCGAAAATCGATTCTGGATTGAAATTTCCAATCCCTAGTCGTGGCGAGAGAGAGATATAGAGAGAAGCGGAAGAGAGAGAGAAGGAGGAGAAAAGTACTAGTAGTCATGGAGAGATTTGGACGGCGGGGGAGTGGGAAGTGGGCGGAGTGACTGCGGAAGGATGAATCGGTGGAGGTATGGGAGCAATGAAGAGGGACACGGGAGGGGCGTGGCCGATGACGACGATGGGACGAGAGTCAATGAGGATGGCGGGAGGTTTGAGAGAGATGATGTGTTACTAGGGAGGAGAGCGGGCAAAGAGGTTGCGGAAGCTATTTGGGGAAGGCGACAGACAACTAAGGTCATGTGCGCCATAAATGCTATAAAGTTAATTTAAATAAACTTACGAAAAATAGATAATGATTTTTGATGTACTTAAATGTATTTTGATGTAATCACTCTACATAATAAGGTAGTATTTCTACATGTAATGTATCATATATATGTATACATGTGCAATGAATTGTATATATGTAAATCTAGGGAACGTGAGCTCTACGGCCTCTTAAAGTGACAAGTTATAAAATTCTCCAATGGCCGTAAGAAATTGGCACCACTCGTCAAAATTACACCACAATTGCTGTGTTGGTTCGCTGGAAAAAAGGGTTGGTTTGCATCCTTAGCGGGGTCCCATTAGCCCTAGCGAAGGATCCCTATTTGGGTTGAGTGTGTGTGTCTGTGGTTGTCACTGGCAAGGAAGTAACATTCCCGTAAAACCACCTCAGGGGTTTTCTGGTCGAGAGGTTGTGGTTAGTCACTGGCGTGGAATTGTCCCTTTTTCTCGCAAACCAACACAGAAATTGTGGTGTAATTTTGACGAGTGGTGCCAATTTATTACACCCATTGGAGATTTTTATAACTTGTCATTGTATATATTTGTTTGTAAATATAGGTACACGTATGCATTGGAGGTGAAGCTCAAGTATGATTTATAAAACAAGGATAATTTTTATTTTCTCATCACATATAATTATAATTTGTTGTTCTATAATTTTTCAACGAAAGATTTTTTTATTGTTATTTAAGGTATGACATGGTTTAAATGATGGTAACTCCGTAACTGGTGGCATATCTTAATGGCGATTCAAAGCTTCATATCCGTTTATGTTCCCTATTCCGTCAATATTTTGAAGCAATAAAATGTATTATTTTTCATAGTTTATTTTACAAATTGAACCTCGGAGGGTTAATTTTTTGTGGAAGGACCGTACCAAGGAAAAGAGAATGGGTGGAGAAAATCCGGCGCTGGAATTAACATAATCTTTGCAGAAGACGCCAAGTGGACCAAAGACCATCCGACGGACGAAATACTAGACTTTAAGTACCACCCTGCGCATAACACCCAAGATTAAACAAAAAAATCATCACTAGTAGTTCCAGGATTCGAACCTGAGCCATAGTTATGGGAGCCCAATGCCCTAGCTATCACACCAACCCGGCCCCCACGGGTTAGCAGTATTCACGAGGGGTGGGGAGAAGTGGGTGAAATGAGGGAGGTGCAGGATAAGGGTCCATTAAGGATGGGGAAATAGGGGGAAGGGAAAAAGTGGTACAAGGAACGAGAAGAAAAATAAGCATGGGAACCGGAAAGAATTAAATAAATATAACCCATGGTCAGGAAGGAGGATGGAAAAGGTACGACGGACTGAAACGAAACCAAATGAAAGTCCTATTAATGTTGGGGAAGGAAAGAAAGTTGCTCGAAGAAATCACGAGAAGTCAAAGTTGGGGGGTGGAGCAAGAAATAAATACAGATGGGATACTGAATGCCTTTTTGGAAGAGATAGTTCTGGGAAAGAAGGGAGGAGGATAGATGTTTTGCACTTAAAGAACAGAGGCAAGGAGTAAGCTGTAGTAAAGACAAAATTCGAGTGATGAAGTTTAGAAAGGGTCTAACAAGAGAAAAGCAATGATCCATTAAGTCCTACCCTAAACGATAATAAACTATGCATAAAATATGGCAGAGACCCAAACCCAGAACGATTAATTCCGCATCATTTTGTGTTTTTCACTAAAAGTGACTTTTTGACTTTTTAGTGTCATCAAGTTTTAAATACGTGATTACGCCATTAAATTACCGGAAGATGTCCATTTTATTTTATACTCACGTAAACTGCAGATAATTGTTTTTATTTTCAGAAGTTAACAAATATACATGATGACCGAACATTAAATGAATTGCCCTCCAACTGTATGTACCCAACATGCCAGGGGTGAAATGTATACCCTCCGCTTTCCTTGGACAGCAAATGGCAAATTAAGAGTAGAATTATGAAGAAATTCAATGCCATTGACGATAGGTGACGATTAAATGAATAGAGTGAATAACTGCAACGAAATAGAGAAGTTCAACTACGATTTTGCGGAGGGATAATAGCTATTAAAAATCTCAGGTGGGTAAAAAAAACAAACTAGTAATTGGGCACACTGTGAAACAACCTCCTGAATTGTCTCTCCTCGGCTAGTCTCAACCACCTAAATTAAACTAAATGTCAACATTAATAATAACGAATTAATGAAATTTTTAGAAGAAAGATAATTTAATGGAGATTACAGCTAACCTATCTCAGGATTGATGACTGCCGATGAGGAATTAGTGAGAAATCCAAATTAAATCTTACCACATCATGAACAAGAAATCATCGACTAAGAATGTATCAATGTAATGAAAGTAACATAAACTTGAAAGTGGTAGGTTTCACTTCGTAGAAGTTTATTATATTATATTAGTACTCATGGTTAAAGATAAAAATTAGTATATTTCTACAAAATGTTTAATGCCGTAAATCGGTACTAATGAAAGTAACATAGTTTGCTAACAGCACAAGCATGGAAGTAAGGAAAAATTTCATCAGAACATGTATTTGGAGCAAGATCTTACATGCCAACTAAGCTTGGACGATAACAGTTGCAGAGAACATAAAATTGAAAATAATGCACAATATGGTATTTTATAAGAATGATAAATATGGGTGGAGAGATTCGCTGATGGAGTAAGTACTACGAAGAGTTTGAAGGAAAAGATTTTTTGATAAAAACTCATTGAGGAGAAAAAGAGGCAAACTTATTGGACACTTTTTTGGCACAACAGCCTCTAGCAAGAAATAATGTAAGAGAAAATAAATGAGAAATATTACCAAGAAAGAAAAAAACCTTAACCAAATAATGAGATACGACAAAATGAAGACTTACTTAAAAATGAAACTAATAGCTGGTAATATAGAAGATTGGGGAGCTGCAGCAAGCCAATATTCTATTCAAGAAAACAAATTGATGATTGCTGATGATGATGGAAGATAAATTGGCGTGAAAGAGCGGCGAATAGAGAGAGATTTTAGGAAAACAGAGCCGGCATAAATAATGGAATTCACCAAATTCCGAAAGTAATACGGCTACGCGTGTGCGCATATAAAACGAGATAAATGGGTATGATTTTCACCGTGTACACTCGTGGAGGATAAATCAGGAAAAATGGGCCTATTTCACGTGGAAGTTGGACTCGTTACGTTAGGGAAAGCATAGGCGAGGGAGCAACGGGAAGGAAGGGGGCTGGAGAGAAAATCAGGGAAAGAAAGATGGGCTAGTGGAGGAGATACACAGTGGGGGGCAAGGTGAACTGGTGAGTGGCAACAGCGTCTGTGGGCGGGGCCGTGGCAAAGTTTCTTTTTTTACATATAACAAGCAAACAGTGGGATACGGAGAGGGTGAAACCATTGGCATGCGTGAAAGGGAAGAGGTAGGGGAAACGATGTGAGCCTCCCTCCTTAGCAACAATCTCTTGCAAAATTATTAAGCTGAAGTTGAAGGAGAGAGGAAAATAGAACAAGAGATTTAAAAAAAAAACATTACCACGTCAGCATTTTTTTAAGCTGAGTGACTTAATTGCCATAGAAGCATGAGGGAAATAAATGTGGAGCGTCAGTTTAAGTAGGTGAACTCACATTCCACTGATAAGGATGCTTTTTCCACCTTCCTCCAGAGCCGTGTTTAAGTATCACAAAACAACTTTGAAAATATCACCTGAAGGGATCCTCTTCTCCATTTTTACTTAATAAGGTCGTTCGACTAAACCTAGTGAGGACAGAATTGTATTGGGAATTGAAGAAATAGCTCTAAATTCTCGAAAATTTATCAAGGATAACGCGTTTCGTACCAGCGAATGACCTAGCGTAATGTATCTTCTTCAACATCGAAACTTGGGGTAGGCGAGAAAATTCCAGGCTGATATATTACAGTTTTTTATCTTAAACCTTCTGAGTTTACATTTAAGACACCATGGCTACTTCAACATCTCTGATAGACAATCTTTCAAGAACGCAAAGGCTTGAAAATAAAATGACAAGCTATTAAAAAAAGCGGTGAAAACTATCCTTTCATGTTCAGAGAGTATAAAAGTTACAGCTTTTTATCTTATCAATAACCCTCGAGAGAGAATTAAAAAGAGTTCTTATCAAGAATTACAAAGCACGAAAAAGACCTAATTCATTCTTTGCAATTTTGACAATAAGTAGTTTTTCTCTAAAATACTTTGCAGGCTTATTTCACGGAATGGAGCATTCAGGTTTCAAATGATTTTTCGGCCATTCAATGCTTCATATTTTTTAATAAATACCACTCAATACAATGATAATTACGAGCAGATACAACGATGAAATATAAACTCTAAATAAAAAAAACAGCGCAGCCGAAAATATATTTTTTGGAGCATGAAATCCAAATATTTCCTTGGTCAGATGTATCATAGGCCGTCATCTTTGAAAAATTAGAATATCCCTGAAATAGCTTAACGTATAAAAGCACTACGTGAAGAGCTAAAAATAAACTAAAATGCGCTTAGAGACGATAGATGCAATTTATTTAAAGGAAAACAAGTTAACTTTTTCCAGATTTCCAAGTTACAAGACTCACGTTAGTCAAAGGATTCTTTCCGTAAAATATAAACAATTTTACTAAATAAACTATATTCATTATGAAGGATTAGTCATTAAAAAAGAAAAGCACACAATACCCCAACGGAAAAGAGATCAATAATATTGGAGACAATTTAGCAAGGAAATATTCCCCCCCACCTGCAGATTCCAGTAATAACACCGGAGTATGAGCAAGGAAAAATCCAATCGCTTGAGAATTATTACACTCTAGAGAGTGGATCGAAGAATATCGTACACTGCTTTATATCCATTCCCGTTGAATGAAAACAGTAAGCAAATCTGTACTTCCGTGGAATCCAAAGTACGTCATGCGGGATCTCAGGGGTCACGCTGATAAGAAAACTCAAGATAAGGATGGCTTCAAAATAGTTCTAACCTCTATTGAGAGCATGATAAATACAAAGTCTCCATTTCCGTTCTCGGCTTTGATTTAGAGCTCTGATAGAAAAATAAAAAAAGCAAGTGTTTAGATGAATTTGCATTAAATATAATATTATGCTATCTTGAATAAATTTTAAAGGTTTACCTTAAGTCTGGACTATTGCTGAGGACTATTGCGCATGACATAAAAACTAAATAAATGAGACTTGAAAGTTAGGTGATCAAAATGCGTTCTTATTCAAATATTATATCCTAGTCCAGTAATATGCCGGTAGCTGAGGGATCCAGATAAAAAAATAATGAAACCGAACTAATATCTCCGCTCAATCACTAATGAATGACTTATTCTACGAGGTAGCCCCCAAATTTTAGTAGCAGGGTACGGGGAAGTGACCGGATACGATGGTCGACTCGAGAGAGAAACTCCGAATATTAAAAAATATCAGCATAATTGTGACTCATATTCTCATTTCATATTCATATGTTCTATCCTCACACACACAAACTCATCTTTTCCCTCAACATCATTCAATCGGCGTATCTCTTCAAATTCTTGTATTTCGAAGCAATTTCTCTCTAGAGGTTATTTGTTTCGCGCTAAAGTAATAATAAATTTTCCTGATGTAACTATTCTAGTTCTACAGGCTTCCACAACTGTCTTCGACGGACTATCACGAAATGATACCAAAAAATGTAACCCCGCCTTAATTTCGAACCAATAACTACACTTGATACTTCTGCAATTCTTCATTAAGCTTCTCTAACACTCATTTCATGATGATCGATTTAATATTACCTATATTAAATGAGAAACTTACATGGATTATCATTCCATTCATCCATTCATAGAATTCTTCACCCCAGTTACTTCCCCAGACTTTCTTGGTATACTCCTTTTTTACATACCATTCACTCCTCTATCTTAAATCTGTTTCGCTATTGAATTTTCATTTATTCTCTCAACATGGCCAAATCAGAGACACGCTCCTTTCACATACGACCATTATCGGACAAGTCATTTCACATTCTTTCATAACCCACTCAATATCTCTAATATCTATCTATCTATCTCTGCTATTTTTACCTCTAATACTTCCCTGACATCCCAAACCCACTGCATTTAACCAACACTAATTCTTACTCAGACACACCATAGTTTCACCACCATATAATAATAAATTGGGGAGGAGTACACTTTTTTAAACGCGAATGTTGCTTCCTCAACCTTTCATCCATTATTATGCGTCACAAAGTACCGACAAATTTTCTTCCATTGTTTTCACGCCTCTTAATCGTCTAATCTATCCCTTCATTATTCGCAGACAGAAGGCCAGTGTCCATAAAATCCACTTTCTAAATTATTTACAAATTTGCCGTCATAATTAAATCATTCTTCCTATTCATCCTGTCAAAAATTTCCCTGTTTTTTACTCCTTGACTAATTACGGCACATTTTGATAGCTTATCATCCTAATGAGAAAGCAGATTAGGCCATGCTGAGGGTATATAACGGGTTTGTATCCCACAGTTATGACGTCCCTGTAAAAAACTGTAAAACTCTCATAATCGTTTCCGAGCATCATTCGAAAGCACAAAAATCCAAGAAGAATTCAGAACATCTTAATAGCATTAATATTTTATTTTAATTAGGGTTACCATCACTCACATGTCGCTTTAAAAACCATTCCTGACACAACCCATACTAATATTTCACTATGATCCCGGCTTTCCCAAAACTGTTATCTATATTTCCGTGCGCAGCGGTGATATAAAGGGACAATAAAAATGACTAGGAGTTTGGTTTGCGGCTGGTCAATGGCAAAAGAGGCAGTTCCTTCATCGCAGAGAATTAAATAAAAAGGAAAGGGAGATATGTTTCACCTTTAGACTTGGAGGGGGTACAAGGAAAAATTCAAAGGATGACGACTGTTTTTCCCTAGCCAATCGTGGCATCGAAAGAGAAACAGTGGCTTGGCGACGGAACTAAGTCCAAGGAGGCCATCAATCTTCGAGAAAACCCCACTACCCTCGATCCGCAGTCTTTCTCAATCTATTACCCTTAAACCCGCTTTCAGCTTCTTGCCATTCCAAAGGCACAAGGGTATCTTCGTCAAGGGACGTGTGAATCTAACAGATGCCCAGGGAAAATGGGCGGCCGGCGTGGAGGCGCAGTGAGTAAAGATTTGGACTACCGCACTGACCGGAGGACCATGGTTCAACTCCATGTTTGCCGACAAGAATTAAATGAAGGAAATTGTTAGTCCATAGGTTTCATTTCACTCTTCATTGACACTAAGCCTGAATCACAATATCATTTTTTTGGTCCCTTTTTTAGGGATATCTCCAATGATAGCTCAAATGATAGCTTAAAAATGAACGTTTACGGAATCACTTTCAGGGATAGTAGCAATGATAGGGATCCGTATCACTTATTCCATCATTGAGCATGTAATTTTTCCGACCCTGAACACGTAGGTGACTCCATAATTTTGCCAATCAGGGTGTACGGCCGCAAAGAATGAGTGTTGCGCTACGCGTGGCTTTCAATCAAAATAGCATTATACATATAAGAGGACCGCAAAAAGTTTGAAAATGCCTCGCAATAAAACTAGCTAATGGATGGTGGAAGTGATTACAGCTCCCATAGAAAGAAAAAATACGGCCACCTTTACAATAATATATTTTCTCATTCTCATAATAAATTTTTAAGGATAAAGAGTACTAAGAGAATCGAACTTTCTGTTCTGGAACAACGACGCAATATTTGAGGGCGAAAAGGAATACCTTGCGTAATCAGTTCGGTGCAGAAGAGAGCGAATAAAGTCTTCAATGAAGTACGTATGATCCACAGACGAGATCATATACATGGATAAGTATTAATTAAAGTTTACCAACAAGTCTTTATGTTGATGTTAGCCCATTCAATGGCAAGCGTTGGGTTCATCATTAGAAACTTGTTTTAATGCCTAAAATGATATGCCATCAGGCATACAAGACCAAGGTTCGCTACCGTAAATAATATATTAAATACCCTAATGAACAACCAGTTAGATAGAAATAGCCAATTTAACGGCTGAAATGCAGTTGCCTTTATTTTACAACATTCTGCAACGGAGAGAAGCAAGATTTGTGAAAAGTTGTAACGATAAACTTAGTAGTGTTACCGAATTGTTGAAGGAATAAGGGTGGGAATCTCTTATTGATCGAAGGGAGAAATACAGGTTAAATCTTTTGCGCAAGTTTGGAGCAGACAGTTTTTTGCCGGACGTTCGACATATATTGCTAGAGCCAAGGTAGAAGCTATCACAGGGATAAAATAAAGGAAATTGATTGCAGAGCCGATAGATTTAAATTGTCATTTTTTCACGTGCAATAAGGGATCATAATAATTGTGATAGATCAATCACATGAAACTCCCACCCTCAATAGGTAGAGTAGAATTTTCACTTGCTCTTAATAACACAGCATCATTACTAACATTTCACACCGCTTGATATGTCCGGCATTATTTTATTTTGTTCTCTGCATGAAGTAGCATCTCGTACTATTCATAAATTAACAGTATTAGTAATATTAACCACTATATGTGTGTATAGCATTGTTCTGCATATTTGCATGATCATTTACGTATCACTCTCCCAGTTTCTGGTTGGATTGCGCACTGTTCTCCTGACTGCTTTTTGGCCTGCGCCTAGCGGCCCCGACCGGGGGAGCGTGCGAGGTTCTGATTTGTGCTGGGACGAGTGCTGCATGCCTGGTGTTGAATCACCCCGTGCCACACACCCTAGTGGTGGCTTGCACGGCACTTCGTAGATGAAGATGTTGAATTTATTGTGTCTTTTCTAGGTTTATGAACCTACATTTAGGTACCATGACAGTTTTTTTTTAAAGGAACATATATGTATATCTCAAAAAGGCATTGAAACACCCCTTAGGCCAAATATAGCTACAGACATTGTTATGGTCGGTTAATAAATAACGTAGCCGTAATAAATAACATAATATTAAATACTTGAATATACTGAAAAACCAGCTGCTTAGTTTCGAATGGTCACAATAATGGTTCAATTCATAATATGATTTTAATCTGGATTTAATCTGACACAAGTTTATCAGTGTAGATGAGGAATAAACCTACTATGGTGCAAATCAGAAACTTAAATTGAGACAAAGTGATTCATATTGCTCCAATAATTTAATCGAACGGACATCAAAGGACCGAACTCCATGTTCGCCAGAATATCTAAGAAAATGATGTTGAAGGATTGGGATGTGTCACTGTGCATCAATTGATCAAACTTAGACCTAATCCTGGGATGATACGTCATTCCCAACTGGTTACGCATGAGCAACTAACGCATACATCCTCATTAGATGAGGACAGGGATGATGATTTTTGTTTACAAGCCTAAACGAATGACAAACTACACAAGAAAGTTAGAGGCTGCTTAATCTAGTGCCATTTATTAGAAAGATCGCAAATGATGCCACTAAAAATAAGAGATGCAATGGGCTAAAAGTATAAAAGAGGAAATATGCATTGAATTACATCTATATTAAAAGCCAATGTCCAGGGGAGGCTCTAATTAATGAATGATAACACTTTTATTCTTCATCAGCAGATACCTTGCACTGATTCGTAATTAAATAATTCGTCGTACATAAGGACTTTAGTACAATAAAAAACGAATAGATGCTAATGATGGGGAAAATGGCGGAACCGATTTCGTTGTTTCTGGGGTTATTTTTATAATATAGTATCACATAAGTATATATCTTGAAAGATCACCGAGCTGCCATTTTTGACCAAGATAAATTGTGAATTGAAAAAATTAGCACGCCTAACGCAAAATCGTAAAGCTTCACGAAACGTTTGCATAGCAACCACGTGGCCACCGTCAACAACGTTGCACTTTAGCGACTTTAGCACAGATGTTTATTCTTATTTTATAAACATTGTCACGACCTCCAAATATTAGACTATTAAACAGTGAAATAGCCTACACAAAACATATATAAATAAAATATATACTAATAAGTTTTGCATGACTGGGTATTTTACCCGTCATTTTTGACGGGTTACAAATAAATGGTAATAGACGAATTTTTACCCATGGAGCACTTGGATATATAAAAATAAAAGCCCTTGCAGTGGACAATTCAGTAAGAAATCAAACACGTATTCATGAAATAACTCCGTTAGCGACGACAACTTCGCCAAAAATTCGGTTTAACGTTTATGAGGCCGAGGGCATGAAAACAGTGCTACATACAAAACACTATGCTGACAGTAAGTCACTTCCAAATTACTGTAAAGTGGCGATAAGTTGATTGGGGGCACTTTGATCAAAGTAGGTTTAAGAATTATATAGAATAATTAAAGGGGAATGCTTCGGGAGAACAGGTTGTTGTAATTTAACGTATGCTACTTTCAAGTTCCTCGGAAAATATTTCTACGTATATGCTTATGTAGAAGTGCCTTACTATCAGCACAGTGTTACGTATGTATTAAAGTTTTCATGTCCTTGGGTTCTTTAACTTTAAACCTAATTTTTGGCGAAGTTGTCGGCTTTAGCGGAGGTATTTCATTATTATATTTTGTACTTTCAAAGGATAGTTATGTAGGCAAGTTTTGAGTTGCAATCGAAACTTATGGGAATGATAAAAAACGGGCTTAATAATATGGCCGCGTTTGACGAATTAGACCTCCATATGAACTGAAGTCAACTTTTTCAATGATTGGTGAGAAATTACCAGCTACCAGTAGTACCAGCTACCAGTCACTTTTCTTTGCATACATTTTCCTGAGATACACTATTTTGTATGCATTTTTAAAATTCTTATGTCCATCCATTATGATGTTTTTTAATACAAAAATTATATTTTTCATATTCACTAATTCGAATCTTACGCATAAGGTTACACGGCTTCATCTAAACTATTCATTGCTGATAGCGATAATTTACCAGTTCTCAAAACATTTATGGAAGATTACATACACAGTAGCCATTTTTAAAGAGCAACAGTGTTAAGGCAGAGAGTTGGATGACAGACTGGAGATCAGGCACGGAAGGGACTCAGGGCACGTACAGCTAAACGCTAGGTGGATGATTTTTCCGGTTGAAATATCACCCTGGGAAACCACTGACGTCAGAGGGAAATGGAATGGACCCCATCATATGGAGCGTGAGTTTTGCACGCCGTTGGGCTTACCTCTATGTCAGATTTTTCCCATCAGATCACATCCACTTTCGGGTTGATGATTTTAATTTTAACAAGGTGAAAAATGTTTGTATTAAGGTAGAACCTCTATCAGGTGCATCTCCGGTAACATGCCCGGATTTTTACATTTTCTGTAGAACTGTAACACCTTCGCCAATTCATGTAAAAATAATTCGTGGTGATTCACCATTTAACACAAAAAAACAAGGTATTAAAATTGTAATTTTCATTTTTCTACCTAAAATTACTGTATTTATGGCAAAATGAAGGAATACTTTCTCTTTCAAATTTTGTTTCCCGGAATTTTATCTGATAAGGCTTATCCTCCAAAAACATATTATTTAAAATAACTTCATTGTACTGTAAAGTATTAATTTTCACAGCACAACATCAATCAGAGAAGACATAATTCAAGAATGAAAATCAGACTTATTCCCTTACAAAGCCGCCTCATTCAATTCCGTATGGAAACATTGACATAGGTGTCTCAAAAAAACTGGGATAGCACTGCCTAAGTACTGCGCCAGAATTATATATCGCGTCACGATTGTAGAGGATTCATGGTGCATTGGATGATGTTATGTTCACTGATTAATATATTTTTTTAGCGTTGTGAAGATCCCCATGAACAATAATTTCAATATAAGGATCTTAATTATGAATCCAAAAAAGAGAGAAATAGTTTTTTACAAATCTTTATACGTCTGAATTTATCCATTTATAAGAATATTTATGTGCCATACCAACATTAATTTAATTGTGTAAAATATTTTTTCATTAATATCATCATCATTTTAAGATAGGCACACAAACTATGACCTGGTTGACTATATTTTTCTTTTCAAAATTGAACTTCGAAGAGTCATTTGTTATAAGATTTTATCATTGTTCGAGTATTCACTTCTAATCGATAAACACTGATTTTTTTCGATTTTTTATTCTTGGTTATATCGAATTGGCGCGCCCAGCGGCCTTCGATTTTAATCCATCGAAGAATAAGTAATCTAAATCGGAAATGAAATTCTGGGAAAGAATTTGGGAAAGTGCGAAGAAATCCTTATCGATGTATTCATTTCAGGACGACCTTGAGCAATGTAAACAGCCTTGGCAAATCACAAGATAAACTGAGATATGCCTGTAAGTCACGTGCCACAGAAATTCCGAGTCAACGAACCTTTATTGGGTACACAAGTAGATTTATCTCTCCAATTTTTTGCATGGAAATCGAAAAAGTATTTGGCAATTACCCTTACTTAGCGATACGATCTATTGTGAGACAAATCAATGTTGATTTTTGATATGATAATTGAAGCCTTAAGCTTGAGCAAAATCACTGCTAAACGGAGGCAATGCAATACGCCAAAATAAGGTAGATAATTAAACTAAAATAAAAATGGCAAAATATATAAATTTAAATATTCAAACAAGTGTAAATAGCAATTTCGGATGTTAATCTGTTGTCATTGCAACTAATATAAATAAACTGTGCAAACGTCAAGGAACTGATATTCAAGGCAGCTCCGGTAACAAATAATTTCACGATATAACAAAATGTTAAAATTTAAAGCTGATGTAATAGGTATCACTCGTGAGTGTCAGGAAAAATATGGGAGATGAGGAGACAACTAACAATAAGTGCCAATAATTTGAAATGTTATCACAGGCGTTGTTGTAAAATTACCTTAAACACTTAACAATCCCAAATTCAACAGATCAAGAGCAAATATAACGAAGACTTGACAACAACACCAGGGAAAACCGATCAATTTGAACTAACAACTTAATTACTCCCTAATTTTCAGTTAGACTGGCTGTAATCAATGGGTCAGATGGGTGGAACGAACTAATGATTCTCAATCCAATTGAGTTATGTGACGGAATTAACTCATCGAGGAAAATTACTTTCAATGGCAGATATTATGAGTGCCTACCTTACACGATAACACTAAGGTACGTGTTTGCTATTATTATCTTCATCTCAAAGGAGTGGACAAACTTAGAAATCATTCTCAAATATTTCTGTAGCCCTTGAAAAATAAGGATCAGTACTTTCTACCGATATCCAACTAAAGCCCATAACATTCATTGGTATACAATTTCCCAGCACAACAGAACCATTTATAAATCAGTCCCAGGGAAACTGCGGTCAGTATAATATAGTTCTATAGTTGTTGTAAATTAATGAGTGCAGTGAAACAAATGCTTGTTAGCAACGAAAATAATGTGAAACTAACGCTATAGCACTTACTATTTGTCACTGGTTAAAAATACACCCTGATTACACACATTTATACTATTGGTTTACCCTCCGAATCCCAGAATGGGGTCAAAAACTTTATCCGATATCTGATAGTCATGTGAACTGAAATTCTATGTCCGCACGAAATATGCGCGTAATATAATAAATTTAGTCTGCAGTGAAAGAATTATGACACCTATAAAATGTTTTACCAAAAAAAATAACAGAATAAACGCTTCATTAAATTTGCGCAATTATTAGGTGATGGGGGTGATAGTAACGTATCTATTTTCGTCGAAAGTATTTTCTCGATTGGACTCCTGTCGTTTGTAAAAACTATTATAACGGCAAATGAGATGGGCACTATTCTTTTCCTTTATTATAGCCTTCAGAGAATAAACAGGATGGTGTGAAAATAATAATATGGTATGCAACAATTGTCCTTCCGCTTCTACTGGACGTGTACTACGGGACAAAAGCGACATCAAATCCGCGCGGCGCGCGGGCGATCAATATTGTGCTGCTCTCTATCACGGAGCGCTTGAACTAGGATGATGCTATTGCCGCGCCGCTGGCTATTCACGTAAATATCCAGAGTTTGAAAACGATGCTCTTGCGGATTTTATATTTACCCACATTACATCAATTCAAAATATTATCATAATTAATACAATCAACAGAACTACGAAGATGCATTTGAAGCTGATCATTAATAGGTTTTTAATCATCTAATGAAAAAAGAAGCACTAATAACGGCTATGACAATGGCATGACAACATTATGGGCGCCGAAAGCCACGTAAAGTAGCATTTTCGGTACCGTCATTCATTCTATTGTATGTCTGCGAAACTCAAAATTATATTGGAGTGGCCTTGGCATATTATTGTTGCAATATTGTGTTTTTAGAGCATATTAACTGAATTTAAAGTTACACATAATTTTACCAAAAATTACTGCATTTACATTTATAGCAGTAGGTATGCAACTATGAGCGTCTACATTTTTCTTACTTCAATGAACCCAGATTTCGCGAGCTTCGGTGAATTCAGGACTGATATTATCTCATGCCCATCTCCTTTAAGATTCTTTAAGATGTTGAAAATATCAACTAATGCAATTGATTATTTTATTTCACATTTCCATGCGTATTTGCGGTCTAACAAGTTGAGATTCATGCATAACATATTCTCTATCCCGTAACGGGAGGTGAAATTAATGTGGCAATTGTCCACACGCATAAATAGCCAACCTAGTTTCAAATATTTTTCTGGTGTCTTCCTGGTCATCGCAATGTCGTGAAAAATCGTCTCACCTTCTGTGAGACGAAAAAATATGTCCTTTGCCCAAAAGGTCTATTCTTGGTGTTAGCAAATCTTTTATATATTTCAAGATGCATTAGAATTTAATTGAAAGTTATGCCTACAAGCTCTTGTTTAAATTTAATTAAGGCTACTAGCCGATAATATTAAATATTTAGGCATCCAAGCAACAACCGAAATGTTAAACAATCATTTTATTTTCCATAACTCTCCAGACACAAGCCTATTACTACCTTAATTTTAATTGAAAACGTTTATCACCATGAATTACTACCAGAGGGCACCCGTTGAAATTCAACGTAGAATCGAAAATTATGTATAGGAAACAAAAAAAATCATTCCAATCTGCTGTTCCAAGCGTATGCTGAAGATCGTAAGCAACTCAGAAGACTCGGGATTAGTATTAAATTAACTGCAATAAAGAAAGTAGGAAAAAATTAGAATTTCTCTATTTTAGAGAAATATAAAATAATCTTCTCAATGCCTATACGGACGAATTTATTTAATTATGAACAGGAAATATCTATACGAATACACTATGCCATAGATATTCTTTAACACAATCAAATTCAGGACGTTGTTTAACTGTAAGCATAAAAATGATAACAAACAAACAGCCAAGCAAACACACGACTTTGCGAACTTTATGGTGATTTTTAAAATATAAATTGTAACATGGTATGTAAAATTGAATGGGAATGAAAACTATATGGTACCAGGTCCTGCTCGTGTTTAAATAAAGCTGTGCTTTCATCATACAATCGATATGACCATCGAAGTATCAACTACCTAACGCGGAAGAGCCCTTCCAGAAGAAGAATGCTGAGGTAAATTCTACCTAGACAGCTAACGTGCATGATTATTATTAAACCAATACCCTTATTCAAAAATATAGCTAGCAATTGTGTCGGATGTATCGCAGACTTGAGGTGTATGGCTAACGGACGCCGGAATCTAATAAATTCCATCACACGCCAAGGAATCCACTTTAAGCTCCTTCAAAGAAGTCCAATTTTCCCTCAGGGCTCCCAAAATATAAGGGGGAAGGTGCGACACTGGCAAGGAAAGTTTCACGGGGGTATCCACGAGGCTGCTCGGATACTCCCGGGGGATCAATTTGATTTTTTAATTAAGAACTCTGCCGCGATATCGTTGGCGGAATTAACCCTGCATCGAGAACCAGGGTTGGCGCCGCGCCGTCAAGTTCGTCGCCAGGGAACGGGGATAAGGGTTCCTGCGTAATTGAATGTTGTACGTGCGTGTTAATCGCGCATAAAACATGCATGTATGCGTACCCATCGGTCGCTCCAAGTGAACACGGGAGCGAAATGAGGTGGAAACGCATAAATAAGCAGGCCAGTAATGATGATTATAATAAATCCAACCCGGGAGGTAGGTTAACGGAGGTGGGGATGAGGTTAGAGGGTCATTTGATTAAGGGGGAAACTTTCGGGGAGGTATCACAGCGTAACTTTAATTGGAAAAAAAAAAGTTGGCTCGACTAAACTCCCGGAGCGGGGAGAAACCCATCCAGGTCATGCCAATCACTTTCCAGGGTGAAATAAATGGGGTGATTCATATTGGGGGTGTTATTAATAATCTTTTTTAGAAAAATATAAGAGCTTCGAGTATTTTGAGAGAGGTTTAAATTAAAAATTAAGCACAAATGAAGAGGAGCTCTTCGAATCCAACCAAAGGAAGCAATCAGAAGAGGTCATACCTTGGAGTTTATTATTAAATTAGAATAACAGAAAATATACCATTTATAGAATGTATATCGAACTACAAAGTTAATTAAATGGTGGAAGAGAGATTGGAATATAAGGAGCTTTAAGACTGGGACAGCGTGGGTGAAGCAATGCATAAATGTAGAAGCGTAAAGGGCGTTTTACACGGTACATTTGTTTGTACAAACTCTACCGTGAACTCTTGCATGAGGCAAAATGTATTGTGTAAAGCGGCAAATTGTATGAACGCTTGTGCGAATGTCTCAATGCCTGCACGGGAAATAGAACCTGTGCTAATTTCGTTGAGACAAACGTATAATCTCACATAAATTGGTTTGTACAAAATCTTTCATCGAGTAAAAAGGCCTTAAGAGTTATACAAGGCCAAGGTATTATAGATGAAATGATTAAAAATGAGCCGACGTTCTAAGCCTAACAGAAACGACTAAGATCTCTGACTGTGCCCAGCCCGAAATAAAATGGCGTGTTGTGTATGTTTTTATATATGCATGCAGAAAGTTAATCAGACAAATCCATTGCTAAAGTGTAAAAATGTCCATAACAATTGCCTCTATCTCTTTTTAAGTGTAATCCGAAAGATATCAAGGTGGGCATACTTCCTTTGAACAGATAATTGATGCAGGGATTTGAATTTGTAGGGTTTGTGAATCGATGATGAAATCTAGATGATACAACCGTACATGAGGAACATATTTTTCTATAAAAAATCATGGAAACTTAATGTCACAGATAAATGTTTATTTTAGTAAGATATGTTATACATTTATTTATAAATTAATATGCCCAATAAGGCAAATCATAATTTCTTCGAAGCTTTGTAAGTATATGATAGATTTCTCCCAAATTAAAAGGCATAATTCTTCGCTTTCCACAGTTTTAACTAGCCTAGCCTAGCCAGTTTACAAATTTTTCGGGCATATTTATAATTCTACAAATAAATAATAAATCTGAAATTTCTCAAGACTATGAGTAAGAGGCGTATACCTCTAAAAGCTCTTGAAATATTAATGGCTATCTTTACTCGGAAGATGGTATTTTGAAATAGTTTCCAGACTGATTTATTGGGCATTCCCACACTTTCTGAGATCAATTGGGAAAAATGTTTAAAATAGCTGACAAAGGATTACCTCATCATAACTTCTATTTGTTAACTTAAGGCTTAAAAAGCTGTTTTAAAATTAAGGTCTATGTTCACCATCTTCAGCACGCGTAGGAATTTTACAAGAGTACAGTAGCCTCATAGTCAGACGAAGCACCAAGCATTATGCAATGAATAATCAACAGCAGAGCCCAGAATCCTAGGAGGAGAATCAAACCTACATAATGTTATTAATCCTAGTGCACTAACTTCCTTCACCACACAAAACATCCTTCACCCTATTTATGAATTTTTAAAATATTTATCGCGATAAAATCTGGAGTTCTATCCGCGTTTCAGGACCCATGTACCATTCTAAAGACCTTAACCATAACAGGTGGCAGCTGAAACAATGGCTATTTAACAATCAAAATGTGTGAAAAGCATTCTATGCTTTCATCATGATAAATTATGAAAACATAGAATAGCTGAACGATTCACTGCTTGATAGTGTCCAGAATGTTTTACTCGAGAGGGTCCCATTACGACATTTTTATAGTCAAATTAATAAAAATACGTTGGCTAGATGCATCTCTTCGGGATAATAATGTGGCATTTTTCCGCTGCCCTTCACCTCACAGTACCACAGAAAAGTCTTAGATTATCGTGCCAGCGATGGTTAGTATGATGTACTTTGTAATTTTTATAATTTGGTTTTATTAGCGTTGGAGACACGAAATTAATAGAGAAATATTGATTCTATAGTACTTTTTTATTATTATATGATAAGAAAGTTACCGTAGAGAGCTTAATTGTGAAACTGGAAAATCTGGAGCAATATAACTACCTACCGTAAAACGGGGTTAAATTGATATTAAGGGTATCTTTGACAGTTTTCGGAGCTACTTTAACAGACTAATTAAGTGCCTATAATAGTACATTAAGTGTCTGATATTTCTATATAAAATGTTTCCTTAATAAAGACGATAATTTGATTGAAAAAAATTGTTTTTTTTTATTATTTCCATGTATATTGCATAAAATAGGTATCAAATAATATTCTTTGTCAAAATGGTGTCCAAGTAACCCTTACTTTTTGGGTTTTTGATTTAAGATGCATTTCAATGGCTTGTAAAAAAACCCTCATTTTTTATTATTATATTATTATTATAATAGGTTATTTTGACACTTTTTTTAATATATAAAAAGTGGGGTGAAGGTGTGGCTTGACTTGCATATAAATTTGATAAACAAAGGATACATTATTCTATTGGAACAAAAATAGTTGGAATTTAGGTCGCAGAAAAAAAATTACCAGCAAAAAACATCCAAAACTTGTTCAAAGTAGCACCGTTTTATATGTAGTATAAAAGGATATTTATATTTGTGATAAAACGCAAGGATTATTGATCTTATATTCTGGGCAAAAACACCCATTCCAGGAAAACACCCATACGTGAAGGAGGGATGGCATGGAATGGGTTAAAGCCCGCGAAGGAAGATACCCCGAGCGATCCCCGGATGCTCGGCGGAATGCGAACGAGGGTGGGCACGTGGGATAATTAGTTCCATCCTCCCGCCCCCGAAGCGTTTACATAGGGGAAACTGGCCCACATTCCTTGACGACAGTTCTCTCCCTCTTTTAACGGGAAGGGCCCCCCATGCACGCGGTGAGGAAAATAAAGGGTTCGAGCAGGTTAGTTTAGAGCGAGACAGAGGGTTTTCTTCATGTAAAAAAAGGGTTTGGCACGAAAAGCATGGGAAGGACGTGGAAAAGCTATGGTCCCCACAGGCGATAGGGATGAGGTTCCATAGCGAGATGAGCGTGGATTTCCGGGGTGAAAGAAAGAACATGGGTGATAAACTGCACGAAAAAAGCAAAATAACGATCCTTGTGCCTCAAATTTAATTATTCTCTTATTTTCGAGAAGTCCGATAGGGTAGAGAAGAACAAGTTCCACCTGACGTCACTGAATTAATTGGCGGGTGAGGTTCCTCCACACACAACTACGTTAAGGTACGGGCATTCCGAGCCTCGTAAATATCTACCTCGCTTGTCCAGAAGTCGGAGGGTGAATAAGGCCTCAATAAACGTTCAACAGGGAAAACAGGCCTCGCATTACGATTTAAAGAGCCAAACTTCTCTTTCCTCCAGTCATGTGATGTTTCCACTCTTTCCGCTAACTAGGTACACGGTTTCAGGCCATTATAAATTGTCCATAAAAATGCGTAGAAGTAAGGTTCCTACAAGCCTACCAAAAAAATTAAGTTTTAACTAGCGTCTAAAAAATATTATGCAGATGCTTTCCAAAACCTTTCCTGGATGCAAGTCGAGTAATGCCATGATTGTCATTCGAAGGTAAAATATTTTTATGGGGAGAACGCAATTTCAAATACCTCTATGCTGATGAAGACTGGCTAGTGAGTGCATAGCTAGCACTACCATTTTTAAACTAACATGATGGTTTTCACATGGAAGCGTTTTTAAAGAGCAATGCAGAGCGATGCTTTTTATTAAGCACAAATACGGGGAGAAATGGTCATTTTATATCGCAAAAGTTGTTAAACAAGCGTGTAACAGAAACAAGAATAGAGAATTAGGCTACATTTAATTGCCTAGCATGATTTTTAATGCAGGAAAAACAGACGGTTATCGGAGAAAGTATAAGGTCATACCCCTCAAAGAGAAAAAACCAACACATGCATGGGATGGGCAGTCATTGATATCATGCTAATACCATGGTGACTCATGACTTACGATCTACTGCCATCAGGATGCAAGTTTCACTTAGTACTCACCTGAAATAAAAGAAAGAAGGCATATTAGCAATGTTATCGATGAAAAAAGGCCTTAAAATAAAGATAATAAATATATTATGCAATAATTGAGCAGCGAATAAGGTCTCAGTTTTCAAAATAAAGTAAAGATAAACTCGAATGTCAATCATAAATATCAATGAGTAATTTCACAATTTCGTTTATTTAACTAAGTTCAATTGCACTTTCGCCACAGACTTAAAATTTTAATTCTATATTACCTAAAGTTATCCACTCACGCTGAGTAATGCAGAGTGATCATTATGTCCAATTGGGCCTTAAAAATAAATCGTAAAAGGTGACACACTGAAATTAGCAAAAAAATAATAATATACTGAAAAACTTCTAAATACACGCCTCCTATTGAATCAACCCCTATTCTCCAGATCTTATCCTCTTCAGGCACACGTAATAAAAACCCCAGGCGTTGAGCGTTTCACAATTTTAGCCCTTCTAGCACGTAGTGCTTTCGTAAGCATCGAGAACTAGTAGTACCTACTTCATCCCAAAATATATCAATTTTCAGTGAATAGCAGAAATCCGTCGACGAGTGCCTAAAAATTCACCTGAAATAGTCAATTCACATGGTTGGATATTTAGGAACTCGAAGAATGCTACCCAAATCGTCTAATTTTCAAAGCTATCAATTGCTTCTTATTTTGTTGAGATGCTAATGTTAAATGATCACCCTTTCGTTTTAGTTAATTTTCATTTGTAAGAAGAGAATTTTTCCCGAGCAGTGGACCCAAAGAGGCACTAAAACTATCAAATAAGTATTATTTAAGCACTAAAAATAAAATACGGGATTATTATTTTGAGTTAGTGGTAGGGTGAGCATGGAAAATGAGTACATTTCAATAAACAGCTTTTTATTTTAAAACGTCACCGGTTTATCGCCAATTAGGCATAGTATTAGCACTAAGTACGCGACGTCTTTAGTATACTCTGGTATCACAGTTATAAATGCAAGGAGTAAATTTCCTAAACTGGATCTCCATATCACTAATGGAGTTGCATGCAAGGGTAAAAAAATAACCCTGCCATTCTCTTGTGAGTTATTACTTCTATAGATGTATTCATCTGCAGGTATTAATTTTAAAATTTACTGCATATTCAGGTGCAGAAAATGCATATTTCCGATTAATTAATGAGAATCAATTGGGAAGGTCCTTTCCATCTCGTTAGAGTTTTCCACCGGACGTTATCCAAGAATGGCTATTTTCAAAGTATGTCAATAGGGTTCCATGTTTCTGCGTTCTACTGATTACTGGCAAGTACAGAATATGTTAGCAATTAGATAATATTTCATTCTATATTTTAAGTCATGGATAAGAGAAATTAAGTTGGATACAGGCCAAAAACATACCGCTTGATTTTTATTTGCTCGGCAGATTGTGGTATCGGCTGCAAACATGCTAGGTCACAAAGTATGCTGACACGCTGGAAATTTCTTTTTTCACGCATTAAGTTACACAAAATATAAATAACGGCGAATTCATCATATCCTAAAGGCAGTTAAGTTATCCATCAATTAGTCTTGTACCACCTGTAAACTCCCTATAAACCCGTGCCTCTGAAACACGAAACAATCATTTTTCACTAGTGTTCATGGCAATTGTTTTCAGTTCTTCAGTTCTTCTTATCCATGTAAAAACCTTGAGCTGTGCTCACTGATTACACATTAACAAAACTGCAATCTCTATTGACGCGGAAAACAGTAGAGTTCCATAGGCTCATCAAATCCATCCATCTTGATGGTTCTTGGCACCCGATAGACACCCGGACTGATTTCTTTGGTCACACCCATTATGGTAGTTTGACACAGAGCCGTTTTGACTTCTTCATAAGTGGGAATTGGACGGTAGTTTGTTGAGTATAGGTACTCGATGATTTCAGTAACTCGTACTCCCTCATAGCTCTGGTCAATGTTAACTATTGCACCGACAATGCGTGAAAGAAAGACACTAGACATGTTACAAAGGATTTAAAAACACTAGAGATCTAATGTATATAAATGAAATATTTTTCTGACGACATCTGGGAGACGTAAACAAACATGAGTAATTGTTGGTAATGAGCGTTGCTAACTTTGTTTGTTTATAACCAATAATTTAAGTTTATGATTTCAGAAACTTCAAAAACATTCGATCATATAAACAATAACCAGACGAGCGTTCAAGATGTTGAAATGAAAACCTAGGTAAGTGTTTCACTAACTTATTTGATCCATTTTCTTATTGCCTTTTCTACGGCTCAAAATGTCATTCCTCCGTAGCCAAAGTTTACTTAACACAAAAGACAGTGTTCACAATTTTTCTCTTCTGCGACCCAAACACTCCCACTGAGGGGGGTGGATGAAGTATAAAAATGAGGAAGAACCCGCTGCTATACATCCATACTTTTTCAATATCATATGGGCACCTATAGTTAAGCCCAATACCTAATATCTAAGGGGCCCAATACCTAGGGTGAATGCTGGGCGACTTTTGAATGAAAAACAAGCAACAGCATTTTGTAATTTTAGTTTTTGAAGTATTCTTTTAAAGAATACATAAACGTGAGATTGAAAAAAACGAATTATGCAAGTAATCAAAGAAACAAACGTAAGATACTTTAGCTAAGAGGAGCAAGTGAACTGGGATACATGCAATGCATAAAAAGGCAAAAAGGAATGATCAGAAGTTAACGTGCTAATACACAGATAAAAAAGTAAAAGGTTTATATGCAGCGAAACTTTGTTTGGATTTATCTAGAAAGACATAGAGAAAATTCAACTATAGAGATTCTTTGACCATCTGATGTTAATTCAACATGCAAACACTGTCCTAAATTTGGTGAAAATCGGACAATAATTGGCCATTCGATAAAACTCGTCTGTTACCCATCTTTTTTATTGTCCTTATACAGACAAGCATATCAACGACTGCTAGCTAGGAAGGAGAAGAAAGAGAATAAGCTTTATGAATGGGATGAAGAGAGATTATGCTGAATTGCAGAATGGATTAGTGTGTATATTAAGATAAGCGCAATCTGTTAAACAGTGTGGATATTCCTACATACCAAATAATACTGATAGATCCAATCAAAATTTAATAATTGATGAATACACTCAAATTTCTACGGTTTTAATATACCTGGTGGTATCTTGCCAACCATTTTCGTAGACTTCTTTACATAAATTCTCTGACATTTATAGGATTTGAATGTATGAGATAATTATGGCAGCATTATTAGAAAGAGAAATGTAAGCCACTGATTTTTAAGTGCCGCTAAATAGACAGTAAATTTATAGCATCTTACTACCCAATATTCTAACGAACTCCTAAATCTTAAGTATCTTCTAACATACTGCCCTAGTAATAGAAATGTCCCATTATTACTACGACCTTGACGTGGTGAAAGGGCTTGTGCGTTCCAATGACCACTAGAGCTGAACTGGCAGGAGTAAGTACATTGCTCCGTAGGGCCACCCATGCCAGATAGGTCGAAGGGTAGGAACCAGACGAAAGGTAGTTCCGTGATGGTCTCACGTTAAAAATACCGTTGAGTCGCGTGGGAATACCTCTCAACTATCACTTCCCAGAACATGAAAGTCATTCAAAGAGAATTGATTCCTGGCAACTACGGGACGCCGCCCACTAGGGCGGGTGTCGTGCCCGGCAGCGGGGGAGGCAAGGCCTCCGCGGTCGTCATCACACGAAATCCTTGCACAGCAACATCATCAGAAGATACAAGGGAAAGGAGGGAGAAGAAGAAGAAAAAGAGGAAGAGGAGGAGGAAAACAGTGGTAAAAATAGGAACTTGGAACGTAAGGACCATGATGAGGGCCGGGAAGCTTGAAAATATTAAGCAGGAAATGGAAAAAGGTAAAATAGATGCTTTGGGATTGTGTGAGGTGAGATGGAAGGATAGCGGGGACTATTGGAGAGATAACTACAGGGTGATCTATAGTGGGGGAGATGAGAGTCAACCAAGTAGGCATGGTACTGAACACAAAGTTGGGACTGAGGGTGGTAAACATTAAACAGGTGAGCGACAGGATACTAGTGGCAGAAATAATAGCTCGCCCGACGAATTTCGTACTGGTCAAGGTATACATGCCTACGAGCAACCATAGGAAGGAAGAGGTGGAAGAGGTGTACGAGCAAGTAGAAGAAATAATTGGAGAAGTGCCGAGTAAGAAAAACCTGATAGTGATGGGTGACTGGAATGCAGTGGTCGGAGAAGGGAGGGACGGATTAGAAGTAGGAGGGTTTGGGCTAGGAAGAAGAAATGATCGCGGTGAAAAGGCAGTTGAATTTTGTAGAAGAAATAAATTAGTAGTGACTAACACTTGGTTTAAACATCACCCCAGGCGTAGGTACACATGGAAAATGCCGGGTGATACTGGGAGATACCAAATTGAATATAAAATGGTGAGGCAGAGATTAAGGAACAGTGTAAAAAACTTTCGTAGCTATCCAGGGGCGGATGCGGACTCGGATCATAACTTGGTGATGATGAAGATTGAAGTTAGATTTAAAAGACTTTGTAAAGGTAGGAAGATAAAGAAGTGGAATCTTAAAGCATTGAAAGGGTTGAAAAGGAGGGAATACCAAGAGCTGGTAGAAAAAACATAGTGGATGGAGGAAAGCGGATGGGTGCAATAGAGAGAAGATGGGAGATAGTAAAAACAGGCATCGTAGGAGCGGCTGAGAAAACAATAGGAACGGTGGAAAAGATGAGGGTTAAGAAGCAGTGGGTTACAGAAGAAATTATAAAGTAAATGGAGGAGAGAAGGATATGGAAAAACGTGAACACCGACGTAGGGTAGAGGAAGTACAAGGAATTGAATATTAACTCAGTCGAGTGACCAATCGGGCAAAAGAAAACTGGTGGAAGGGACAATGTGAGCAAATGGAAAAGATGCAGGAGGAGGGGGAAATGGGCGCTTTGTACGCCAAGGTGAAAATGTTATCGGATGGTAAGAGAGGTCAAACGATACCAAAGGTTAAGGACAAAACAGGGAAGATATTAATCGAACAGGAAAATATCCAAAAAAGAGGGAGAGAATACGTAGAGGAGCTATATGACAGCGAGAATAGACCCCTTAGCCTAGATCTAGAGGATGAAGGAACAATAGATAAGGATAGCATCGGACCAGATTTACTTGACAGTGAAATAGAGAGGGCATTAAGAGAGATGAAGGGTAGAAAAGCCGTAGGAGCCGATAACCTACCTTCGGAGCTACTGAAGAATCTAGGTATTAAAGGGAGAGAATCGTTTTTCGAACTTATTCGCAGGATCTACCAGGAAGGAGTATGGCCAGAGGATTTCGTGAAAACAGTATTAATACCTATCCCGAAGAAGAAGAAAGCGTCAGAATGCGAGGAATATAGAACAATCAGTTTAATTTCGCACGCAGCAAAAGTGTTGCTTAGAATACTAAATAGAAGGTTGGAGAGCAGAGCAAAGTGCTATTTAGGCGATGACCAATTTGGGTTTAGGAAGGGGAGGGGAACCAGAGATGCGATTGCGGTAATGAGGACACTTATAGATAGAAACATAGAGCATAGTCAGGATGTTTGCGCTTGTTTTGTAGATTTCAAAACGGCTTTTGACAGAGTAAACTGGGAGAAACTAATGCAGATACTGGGGAAAATAGGAATAGATTGGCGTGATAGGAGACTCATCCGAAACTTATGTATGGGGCAGAGGGCTCAGGTAAGGGTAGCTGACGGTGAATCAGGGTGGGCAGTTATAGGTCGCGGGGTACGGCAAGGGTGCCTATTGTCGCCTTTACTTTTTAACATCTATTCTGAGGAAATGGTAAGAGAGGCATGGGATGAGCTGGATGTGGGAATGAAAGTAGGAGGCCAGTGGATAAAGTCGGTTAGATTCGCAGACGACCAGGCGTTGGTCAGTCGGTCATCGAAAGGACTGCAAACTTTAGTAGATGCACTGGAAAAGCAGTGTGAGAAATACGGAATGAAGATAAATAATAGGAAAACAAAAGTAATGAGATTCTGTAGGACAAAGAAAGCGAAGCTGATGATAATAGTAGGGAGTCACAAACTGGAGCAAGTAGAACAATTTAATTACTTGGGTAGTACGCTAGAAGAAAGAGGACATAGTAGTATAGACATTAGGAGGAGAATAGAGCTAGCGAAGGAAGCGTTCAATAATAGAAGGGAGCTGATGACGGGTACCTTAAGTAAGGATGTAAAAAAGAGGCTAGTGAAGAGCTTGATATGGAGTGTGGCTTTGTATGGGGCAGAAACGTGGACCTTGAGGAAGGAAGACGAAAATAGGCTGAAGGCTTTCGAGATGTGGGTGTGGAGGAGGATGGAGAAGGTGCGTTGGACGGATAGGAAGACAAATGAGGAAGTGCTTGACATGGTGGGCGAGGAGAGGGATCTTATAGATGAGATTAGGGGAAGACAGGGTAGGTGGCTGGAAGCGGTAATGAGGGACGATGGTTTTCTGAAGGCCGTGATAGAGGGAAGGATTGTTGGTAAGCGGGGAAGGGGAAGGAAGAGAATCGGTTTTATGGACGGGATGAAGAAAGGTAGGACTTATGCTGAGATGAAGAAAGAAATACTAGAGGTAGAAAGGGCACGGCACGTGGAAGAGTTCGTTGGATATTCTCTGACTTTCATCACAACCTACCTCTAACCGGTAGATTACTGAAATGAATGAATGGCAATTAAAATTCGACTTAGAATTCAATTAACAGGCATTTTTTCAACGTGCTTGCAAATTGGCTTTACCATTTCTCTTTGTCTCCCAACTGGCGTTGACCCTCTTTCCCGAGAGTCTAAATTTCCGAGCACTCCGAAAACTCTGAGCGATAAATTAGAAAGTTAATTAATACCGTTGCTATGTCTCTTCTCATAATTCCTCTTTGCCCCTCTTTGCAAATTCTTTTTTGGAAATTCTCCTCCCTTTCTTCTTCCAACATTTCCTATTTGTTGAGAATAAATACTAAATACACTTTCCACGATCCGAGTTTCAAGCTCGATAATGGGTTTAGAAATACGCTAAAAACAAAAGACCTTCCTATATGATTTTTTTCTAGGAAAGACTTTCAAATAAGATTCCTACACGCAAAGTCAAGTTTCGAGAGAGGTTTAAGCGAATATCTGCGGTTAAAAAAATAATAGAAGAGTATCAATCTCAGAGTAGTAGAAATGATGAGCAGGGTTGGGGAGAGGGCTATTATTCAGGCAAAATAGGAAGTTACAACGGGCTCAGGAGCGATTTCGCAATTGTGTCAAATGCATAGATTCAGGATCCTGCAGAACAGAAGAAGGAACGCACATAGAGAAAACGACAGATCTCATGAACACTCTACCACCCAGTTAATATTCTTTCCGATTCCCCTGATCGACAGTATTCTACATTCTCAAGACTGGTTTCATCCTATTTGTACTACGTAAATCTTATCCTTAATAAATATTTATTTTAACATATTTCATGATTATTTTCTTCTATTCCATCCTTTGGTCTTCCTCTTTTATTCTTCAAACTCATTTCACCTCCCGCTACCTTTTAAGAGGCTGTTATGCCTCAGGTTTCTTAAACGTCTCTTATGCATGGTCGAATTTTCGTTAAAAATCTTTGATGCCCACCTGTAGTGGAACATTTTACATTATCTCCGTAAATATGATTTTCATCGTTTTTATAATACTAAATTTCAACTGATTCCAATTTTCTTTGTTTCGCTGCAGTTATCGTCCTAGTTTCACAGACATATATCTGGATTACAGGAATGAATATGACACATATTGGAATCATATAGGATGGAAATTGGCGGACAGAAAAAAATACCAAACGAAAAAGGCATGAATTTGTACGTCAAGTTACTAGTAATGAAACGAAGAAAAAGCACTGAACTACCGAAAAAAAAGTCTCTATAAGAGTCAATCAAATATTTACGCTCCCTCTGAAAAAGAAGACTGGAAGTATTCCTTCAGTGATTTGAATGATAACACGTAAAAATCAAAATTAACTCAGACGTCGTTGAAATTGCCATTTCATCTCGTATCACAATATCTACCTCTAAATTAAATAAGGAATTCCAGCGTTATGAATTAGATTATGTACTTTAAACATAAAAAAATATTATTTAAGTCAAATGGAACCGAATTCCCATAGGAAGGAATACCCACAGTCAACGTCTAGGTATTATATTAAGTACAAACCATATTTAGGGAACAAATGTTTAAAGACAAGAAAGACATTTTTTCGGGAAATTACTCCACATGGCTCCTTTTTTATCCAATTTTCTGTTATTTCTCAAATCACAGTACTAAGCTACATACATTTTCTTCTACAATACGGCGACAAAATTTATGCCCAAAGATGACTGTCTTCAATTCTTTTATTTAGCACTCCCGTGAAAGCACAGTCAAAATGATGATTTGCATTCGGCGCGAATTTCATGAGAACTAAAGGTTTGCGCATTTTCTTTCTTCCCATTCTTCCTACTTTGGTAACAAATCCCTATAACGTTCAGACATGCCTTCTTACTATTCCTAACAGCTCTAAAGAGCCTTCTTTGGTTTGCATTTCTCATTCTGCCACCGTATGCATGAGCCACATCTTCGTTTACCTCGCAGCAGGCTTCTGCCTGATATCTTCTGTTTTTCCTTCATCAACAGAGCACGACCACGCCGTCATCCAAACGGCGAGCACATCCAATATCGCACCCCTCTCCACCTGCCTTGGCTGGGGTGGGTGTCAGATCCAATTTACCTCGCTGGCAGACTTACGAGTGGAAATGATGGAAATAAAGGATTCGAAAAATAGAGAGGGCAAAGTAAGCTACCAAGACATTCTATGCATAAATTCATAAAATAAAATAAAACTAATTTCTGTTATATCGTAGGAGTTGCTATGGCTAACGATTTGTTTACACATATCCTTAACTATATTGTTATAACACAGCATTATTGTGGAGTTCTTGTGCAAGATGGCTGAAGAATAAAACGTGCTTCAAACCATCTGGGAGTTTTCCATTTCTATTGGAGAGTTAAGTCCGCACTCACGAGATGTAACACTGGCGACGAGAGAAATTTTACGAAATTACGTGTCCGTGCGAGAGAAAGTTTTTTTTTCTTTGAGTGTTCGACTTGCTTACCTCTCATTACTACTTCTACGATTGCCGGGAAAATATTTATATAGAAATAGATTTATAGGAATATAGAAACCAAATAGGATTTTAGGGCTCTCTTCGATGGCAGCAGTCGGCAAAGTGCCGAGAACATTGAAGTTTCGTCAGCTCGTCTCTCGCCCAGCATCGGTTTAAACGGGGATCCATAACGGGTGGTGAATTATGGACAATTTGCCCACGCTGTGCTTCTATGTTTTACGGGACAAGTTAGGTTTTGGACAAGCTTGAGGACGCGCTAAAGGTTAATTACCGGCTGCGGGGCAGAATGATTTAACAACAGTCCGTGAAAGAATAATAAAATACAGAGGTTTTTTAGTGCAAATCTAAAGTTCGGAGACGCAAAAATTCGGAGAAATGCATTCAGAGCCATAATCTGGAAAAATAAACCCTGAAAAAACACAGTAAATAAAGCAAATGGATTTAATGTTACACACCAGCAAACATTAAACGACTATTCGTATTGATTTTTAGGCACGAATGGAAAATTTGAAAAGATATGAAAGTACATTTGAGTCCATGGTTGGTTCAGGCCATAGTGATATGGAAAAAATGCGAGTCTACATCTTCCCAGTCATTTTCCCACATTATCTCAACATCTAGCCAGCACCTCTATTCCAATCTTTTACATCATAATTTTCGTACGTTGTTATTAAAGAAAAAATAATGAAGGACCTTGCTAATTAACTAAACCTTAATTATAAATTGTAAAACACATACCACTTCCACAAGTCACACTTTCCTGCGATTGCAAAATTGGCTTGTATCGCGTCAATTTACATAGTTGGTTAAATAGCAGATCCTAGGAATTAGACCCGTGACATCATTGGAACCAATCTCACAAAAGGTCTTCTAACATGTCGTAACTAATACTTTGTATCATATCTCACAGCCATCAATTACAATCTTCTTTTGCCTTCTTAAAGGTTTAACAATGCTCTCCATTTTTCGTTATGACATTTTTCGTCATAACAATCTCCATTTTTCGTTACGACAAAACAGACAAATATAAATTATCAAAATTATTTACGCTTTAGAAATTTAAATTTAATTTTTATTTAATCCGGAAAATGTATTCCATTAGGAATGCAAACAAGCGCCGTCTATAGCAAGGTCACAATAACTACAAAGTAAAATCCAATTTCATAATTTCACGGAAGTCTTATAATTGGGATGGTCAACTCATGTGTCGAAATTATTTAGAGCAGGTCATTAATTATTACTTTATCAGTATTATGCAGCAATAATAGAAAATTTATATTAAATATAAAATCCTCGAATAGCATCAAAAAAGTCACGCCATAAAAATCTCACGCAACACGCATTTCTCTGGTTCCACGGAAGTAATACAAAAACGCTTGTAACTAAATTTTCATTAATTACTATCCATAATTTCTATTAATCTGTTCATAATTGATTGTTTTGGTCACTACACTAAACATTTTATATTAATATAAAATATTTATTGAAATATTCGAAAAGCATAATAACTTTGATTTTAGCTTTTCAGTATGTTGCAACATAATTGCTCAGTGTTACCTAAAGCAAGAATTTTTAGCATAATAATTTCTCCGGAATTATTTTAAGGAATGGGATGCTTTAAAATATATAAATAATGAAGTTGGAATGCATTGAGGGGTTTTATATAAATATTATATGCGAAAATTTTTAATATTTGTTGAAAAATAAAAATACATACAGTAACACAGATATAGAATAGAGCATATGGTTCACAGAAGTGAAGCCTGCTTTTTTTATATATATGTTCTAACTAACAGGGCTATCGTGCGCAATAACCATTAAATATTAATTATAAATAATATATAGATGAATTAAAATTAAAATAAAATTTATACCATGCTTTTTTGGAAATTGTTTCAATTTCCAATTTTTATTTTATTCATAATTACGGTTTCCTGAACATTCCGCTAGAAATGCCAATGTTTTGGCGTATTACCTGCACAGCTTATCCATTCAATATGGCCGAGCGGGCATATTAATGGATTCAATATTCTCATATTATCATACGGCATGGTTTCATCGATTCCCTTCTTCAAACTATGATCCGTAACCATCATAGGTACTCGGGAAAAAACATGGCAGGCAAATGGAGTGTCCTGCCTACAATTTTCGCGACCGCGGTAAGTTTTCTTTCTGCGATACCGAGAAAGAACTATCCAGCATTAAATCTCTCATGAGTGCTTCGTATATTTTGGCTCACTTTATATCTTGCACAAATTTCCAGGAATGATGGCCGGTAGTAGAAACGACACACATGAGTTATGAAATCTATAAGGCAAAGTATTGGTATACGTTGCAGAAACGTTCGACAAATGTATTGGTTTCATAAATGGTTCCGTAAGTTATTTGGCCAGATTAAATAGTAGTTTTGAGATTCATAAGAAACCAAGAGGGTGGATGCGGTATGAACAGCTTGGAGGCAAAATTAATTGATGTGTTATTGTGCAACGAATAACGAGTTTATTTATTCATTTTGACAATTAATAATGTGCGCATTTTTATACATAGGATGAACATTTTATCCAGCGGGAGGAGATTGAACCAAACATTAGAAGCAATGATTATAGGGGGACAAGAAACGAAAGCGCTAGTTCCTGCAACCCGAATTAATTAATGCGGTCCGGAACTTTATGGACCTCATAACTAAAGATCATACGGCTACATGATTGTGCAACCGGCCAATAATCATACGAAAACAAACTTCGAACGCAGCACAAATTTTACTGCTTCCGTGTGCACTTTTCAAATCTAGCTAGTTTTAGCTAGGTTACATCTAGCTAGTTCGTGGAATTGTAGAGGAAACAGGATGACCTATATTCGGAGAGCGAGTTGACCGAGGCCAGTGGGAGAAAAATAACCTTTGGCGTGGGCAGTGCGTTTGAAATGCATTAACGATCACGAGTATCTACTAACGGCAAAATAGAGGAGTTGCATTAGTGCGGGAGAATGGAGCGAACAGGGAGGAAAAAATAACAGAGAAGAGAAGGACAAAGCTTGAAATATGTTTCATCGCATGTCACATAAAAACGCTGAGGAAAGAGTCGAAATACCTGTATTCGGTGCATTCATTTCAGCACTACGTTCTAGGAATACAGTTTGATTCAGCTGTAAGATATGATTTGTTTTCAAGCACATAAAATTCGTAATTTAACGAATACGCCACCGACAAAAATCACGGATATCAAACTCTTGGGGAAAGTTAATCCGAACCTTCTACAGATGCGGTTTGTATGATGGTTAGGGTACTAAATAGCCATCCCAAAGAGCTAGGTTCGAGCCCCGGTGCTGGCGGATATTTTAAAGCGAAATACCGATCTCTGTTTGGTTGTCACATGGAAAGTATTTCAAGCGCAGTACTTCGTTCTTCGGATGGGGTGTAAAATTGCGCCTTTTTCTAAGGGTAAGATTTTTCCGACGCCAGGTTTCCGTCCACCCTTCCTCTATTCCTCAAGCAACCCTACAAATAATGCGAAAAAAATATGCTAAATGACGAAAATCACCTCAGTTGTCGGTCAACTCTCCGGACTGCGGACCAACAAACCTAGTTGCACTATATCCTGTAGGAGTACGCCATGTGTGTATGCCCTTAGCACCCGAAGTGCTATTCAGCAGGTTCCATTGCAATTACGTTCAGTATTTTTTGTACGTACTATGTTCAGTGTAAAGCCTTTCCACAGTAATAGACATTTATACCTCATCCCGTTAAAATCCAACACTTCTAATTCTACGGCGGTGAAGTGTTAACGCTGCTGAAAGTAAATTATATTAAACTTCAGGTATCGCCCGACTAAGTAAATATAACTGCCTTTGTTTAATTTTCTTTCTTAGACGCAGAAAATATAAATTTCATAACTATTCATTGGAGTCTCTTTTCACTAAGGGGAATCAGTTATCCCGTCACTAATCCAATGACTAACTCTCCACGTTTGCGGATCTTTTTCTCTCATCACCTTTCGCAATAATGCTATTGTTAAATATCCACACAATGAATTCGTAAAAGCGTGTCCATGTTGGATTAAAAAGGCAAATAGAATGAAAATACCTCTCGCGAATAGATCAATTGTTGACATTTGTAGAAATTCATCTCTCCCCCTCCCGTCCTCCCTCTAGTGAGCGTTCATTATCATTCTCAGTAGTCATCAATCCGAAGATTGGTTTGCACCAGCCCTTCATTCCACTCTATTATCCATCAACTGCTACATTACTACCAAAGTTTTCTCTTTGACGACATTCATAATGTGCCTGATATATTCCATCCTTGGACCTCCTCTGCAATTCTCCCATTTCATTCCTCCTTTCAATATTGTTTTTAAAATACTGCTCTGTTGTAAAATGGGGCCAATAACTTTTTTCTCTTCTTCACAGAGTTTTGATTAAATTTCTTTTCTCTCCAACTTTCCGTAAGACTTAATTTGTGATACTCTGTGTCCATTTGATCTTCACCATTCTTCATGCAACAACGCATCTAATAATAGTGTTGCATTCATTATAGTGTTCCATTTTTGTAAAAAAAAAGAAGCAAGCACTGAAGCTTTAAAGAGGAGAGTGAAGGAAACGGAGCAGTAAGTCACGGGAGAAGCGACTAGCGTAGACGAGTCACGCGCCTACCGCGTTCGCGGAAAGACGAGTCATGCATCCCTTCACGACACCAAGCTCATGAAAACGTCGACCGGGAGAATTCGTCCTCATAACTCACACCCTCTCCCTACCTCCTTCCCCTCCCCAACCCCTTATTAAAGCGAAGCCCACCAAAGAATCGTAGACTTGGCCTACATCTGCCGGCCGCATCACACGGCTCAACGCGCGCATGCTGGCACGCTACTCAAGTAGTACATGGCGCTCTCTGGTGGTTCCGAGATCGTACGAAACACTGTCGGAGGCTGCGGAAGCTGGCTGGGGAGGCCGAAGGTAGTCCGGAGAGGGAGAGGTGAAAGATCGTTACGAATAGAAGGGGAGGAGTAAAAAGGAGATCAGGGAGAGGGGATTAATAGGCAAACTAGAGGAGTGCCAGATGTAGCACAAGGACAGCTACCCGGAAGAGCTTGGGGAAGAGTGTACCCCGCAACACTACGAACTCTCTTTAAGCTCTTGAAGCAAAGAGTGAGAGAGTCAACGCCCCCTTCACAAGGCGACGAAGCTCTTGAACCTTTATGGAACGAGCGCACGCTTTTTTCAAACAAAAAATGTTAGCTAAAATGCTCCTATCCCCAATTATTTATCGCGCCAAACAAAAAAACGGCGGAACTTCGGGTCCCGAAACCATTATCCTAGGAATTTGTTATCAAATTCGAAGCGAGTGAATATAATCCATTTATGGTCATCATTGTTTTCAATGCACCTATTACGGAAATAATCTAATCACCCACTATTCAGAGCCGAATTCCAACTCCAACATGGCACCTCATATGATTGCCCTTCTTTTAGCTCCGATTGATGACGTTTCTAAGATACAAAACTCGGGATAACTGCTAATTTAAGGTGTAAGATTTGAGAAAAACCGCCGCAAGGTATGTTCCATTTCAATACGAATATTCTCTGTTTCTGCCAAATCAGGACTGATTCTTTAAATTTTAATATATAGGTATGGGTTTTGAGTGTTGAAGATAACATTTGTTTCCGAGGATATTTCCGTGAGTAAAAATGCACAACCCCAGTGACAAACATCAACTCGATCATAATCTCGGGATAACTTTAACCTTAAAGGATTTGAGACTATTTAGTCTTGTAACCAGTACTCATGAATTCCCTAAATTGAATCTGCATAGCAGCGCCAGTATTGAGCGTTTAAATCCGTACGATAGTAAAAGTAAACTTGCTATTTTCTCTCTTAATTATTGAATTAAAGTGGCTTGTGTTCTCGATTCCCGTACTCAGTGCCCCGATTTTTTCGAATTTAGGGTTTCTGACAGTGGAAGAGATTTTTCGGGAAGATTCGGCTTTGTGATTGAGGGCTTGGCGGAGTGTGCTTCAATTACAGTAATCCATCCGTTGAATTCCACGTCCATCTATTGAAACCACCTCTTGGACAGTTTGGCTGAAAGTGGGCCCGTGCTGACGCTGGGCTTCTCTCCACCCTTCCTCCATTCCATAAAGACTAATTTCCTTACCACCCTAATGGCACGAAAGCACTCAGGAATCGATGGCTTTTCCACATCACTAATCTACTGTTTTCCAATTTTTCTTCACTCGAATGCGACAGGATATGTTCCGTCACGTAAGATGACAAATAGAAAAAAATCCTCCTCAAAACTCGACTATACAAGATAAAAATAGGCCGGTGTAAACGCTGGAATAAATAATACTGCGGCTGCATTCGTTAGGCATTGAAAGCCGACGGGGTTTTCCAACTGTTGACACGGGAGCGCGGATAGATTATTAATACGACACAAGGTGCAGCGAGTAGGAGAGGAAGGGAATTTAAAAAGGTGTTTAGGCGACCACACTTCAGTGCCCAAACTATAACTCGCAAGGATGTGGGTATGAAGTGGTGAGAATAAATCGCTTGCACCCACTTTTACCGGCCACAGCTTATAACAGAGCTCCGATGGAAATAAACACAACCATTTCTTTTTGACAGGAGAGAAATACGGTAGTCATTTCAAACCTCTCACCGATAGGGAACGAAAATGTGTGCACAGTTCAGTTAGGTAACAAGGCCAACTATGTTTCAAGCCCCATTAAGAAGAATTACTACTTACTTACAATTTACATTGTCAAGATAACTAGGACGGTTCTAAAGACACATTGACCGTCGCAACCTCTTATTTCCCGTTTACATTAAATGTTTGACGATAATAAATTTGACTTCTAAATCCGAGGAAAATAAGCGACGGGGCTATATACTTCACCCAACTACACTTTTTACCAGCATAAGTCAGCCCATTACATTCCTTTTATAGCCAATTTCGCTTAGCCATTTTATTGAAATTATCTTGTCAACATTTATGAGTACTGGCAGCTTATAAAAAAGTAAAAATTGAATAAATTTAATGAGACGCATTCACGGATTCTAATTATGCAATGCCTGCGTGCCATCTAGACTGCCAGCATGGACCTAGAAATTGTGGTTTTCAGTATTAAATAACGATTTAAATTTTCCTGATATTATTTTATTATTTGCCAAAGAACTTAATTTAAAATTTTGCTAATTTCGTGAATTTATCGCTAGTTTTGTGGCATAAAACCTATGGTACATGGTTGAATAATACATGACGTGTATCACTCGGTTTTTTACGATAAATCCAGGATTGCATTCCTATTTACAGGCATGCATCTATCTATAGACTGCCAATCACGTTTGAAAATAATAGTCTGCGTGTAAAAAGTTTTTAAATTTGACCAGAAGTTCATAATGACTTAACCAAGAATTAACCACAACTTAGGCATTAACACTTCCGATGATATAATATCACAGTAGCAAAAATGTTAAATTTATTTCAGGCTTTTGATGGCTGGCATGAACTCAACAAAGAAAAATCCATGACAGAAAAATCAATAAAACTCATCCCTTGGTCAGGGCCCTCCATTGATCGCTAAGATAACCTACATATTAATTTTCATGCTCAAATTTTCTTTGATAAAAAATTTCGTCAAAAGAAAAATTATTTTGCTGTAACAATTTTTTTCATGCATTATGTGCTGTACATATGTCACGAAATAAATGTTACATAAACCTTTTAGTACTGTCATGGTGATGGTGAAGTTTCCCGCTGGCTGTATGAAAACGTTCCAACACGGAAATACGGATACGAAATTTTGCCTGCCTCATTCTTCTCAGTGTACAAAAACGTACAAAATGTACACAGCCCAGCGCGTGCATGACCTAAATTTCTAATTCGAGGAACCCACTGATCCCAGTATCAAGAATCGATCTTACTGTTCCTCCTGGCTTCATTTTCCCAGGGCAACGCGTTCCATATCTGGGCTACATGAGCTCCTAAAAGTAACCACTGTCCTAAAGCCATAGGCGAAATCTAATTATAGTTACTCCCTTCAATTTTTACGGATGATTTCAGTCCCAATAAACGTGTTTCATATCACACCAATTTGTAAAAGGAATAACAAGTAATTTTCACAGAATCCCCAAGAGAAAGTACCTTTAAATCTACATCTACATACTACCCCGCAAGCCGCCCCAATAGGCGTGTGGCGGGGGGTGTTGGGACACCAGCCGTTTACATATTAAAAGGAAACGCTCTAATGAAATAACGCCTAGCATTTATTGAAGTCCCTTATTGTTCGGGGGTAAAACGAATTCCTATGCCTACCCGTTCGGCAAAATATCTCTCTTAATTTATCGTTACCGTCGGACCTGGAAATATAATAGGGTTCTAATATGATGTTCTCCGTGTCGCTCTTAAAGATATCTATTCTCAATTGCTCAAGTAATCTAAGCCTAGCGCGCAGCCTCCGAGTCTTTAGCGGCTCCCAGCCTAATTCGTTTAATATCTGTGTAACGCTGTCTGTACGTCCGTAGCAGTCTTTTCACGAATCGCGCAGCCTTCCTTTGTATTTTATTAAGTTCCCGGATTAAGTCTTTCTGCACCGGATCCCATATGCTCGCTGCATATTCAAGGTGTGGCCGGACGAGTGCGAAATAGCACCTCTCTTTTACTTTTTCATCCGAAAATCTTCCCACAATACGCTTGACGAATTCTAGCTTCTTCAAAGCTCTGCCACAAATATTTCTTATCCCCACGATAGGTTCGAAGTTATCGTAACTCCTAGATACAAGTGTGCCAAACGGCTACAGTCTGTGTAACCGGCTAAACAGACGGAGCATCCACTTGGCACCCTTATGCAATTTGCGCTTCGATAGCTAACCATCAACTAAATTCTTTTTTTCTTGAAAGGACATGTGAAATTTCAAATGGATGGGGGCCAACTGAAAACTGGCACACGGTTGATTAAATGCGTTATCATCGTAATTCTTTTCAGCTCTCACCACCAAAAATATGCAGATAGTTGCAAATCTCAGGGTATATGTACTAATTGGGTTATTCCGTTGCAGCCTCACCTAGAAGGTAATGTGCATCAAATATCTCCCAAACAGCGAATGCAACAAACAAAAACGGCAAAAACAGCCATCCGGTTGGAACACCGAGGCGCCGGCTAATCCGTAGTTATCCCTTAAGAATACCTTGATACATCCTAAGGTTATCTGAATTAAATGAGTGTTCCAGTCAATAAAATATTAAAAGATGGAAGTAGGAAACACAAGGAACTGCATGACCAAAATCATGAATATAAGACAATGTCTGCGGCGTTACTCTCTGTCTCGGCGCTAATCCTTTCTGTTTCAGGAAATTATGCATTAAGAATGGCAAAATATGCCGAAATCTGGATCGGTGTGAGAAACAAAGTGTGGAATCACGCATAGTTACCTGTTTGAAAGTAAAGAATTACATTTATAATATCTCAAGATTGTAAAAATGGAGAAAATAGCAGATATTAGCAATGAACATTGCCAAAATCACAATATCCACCATTTCATTATACATTTTTAGTTTCTCAAGCGATATCACGAAAATGAAAACGTATTTCTAAACATAAGTTTGAAATGCAATTTTGAGTTCGGTCACCCGTTATTCAGTCAAAATCTACTCCAAAATAATCTCTTCAAGGAATAAAACAAATTACGAAAACTACTAGTCAGTAACGTTTTGTAAATGGCAGTAAAAAGGGCAGTACTAGGGCCTTCGCACCAACTTGGTACAAGGGTCTCCTGATGAAAGTGTGAACAGGCCGAGATAATGAGAATAAGACAGTAGGAGCCGTGATCTTCAGGAGTCTGCGACAGATACCTACACCGAATTAGCGATAAAATAGTGATTTTAGGGTTACAGGGTTACCTGCCGTAACTCAAGTGCAAGCACTCGAATGCCAACAAAGATGAAAAAACAAAGTTCGAAATTATTGATTTAAGAAGGGATTAGATGGCGTCGTGAGAAAAATGCAAATAATTTCCAAAAAAATCACTGAATCATTCAAAGCATTCATGGAAATATTTCGTGTGATAGGCATGCTAGTTAGATCACTTTTCTAAAAAAACAAAAAACAATTCTATGCGATCCTGTTTTCTGCGTAAAATCATCCTACAGTCGCGAAAAATTTGTCCATACATTTTATGAATTACTCAATGATTTTTTTGGAAATCATTTCCATTTTGTTTTATCTTAGATAAATCAATACCTACGGCACCGCGAAAACTAATATAGGTACATGTGTTCGGCGTATTAACTTCACAACTGTTCCATTCAGGCTTTCCATGGCTTTAATATTCCCCTGAGCCACCGTACCGTGTGGTTCCATCCACTCTCTTCTTTAATCTAGTCCCGAACAAAGATATTGAGGGAAATAGAGATGGAAAGAGAAGGGGAGAAAGAATGTGTAGAGGAGGCAAAGCGGAAGAGAGAGGAGAGGAAATGAAGAAGACATCCAGCCTCCCCTTTCCACCGAGGACATTTCTCTTTTCGCCCACGGGGCGTGGAAGGGTGTCTGTCGCCTGAGAGGAGGAGATTAGAGAGGAGGGTAAAAAGGGTAGGGGGAGAGAGGGTCAAGGAGACTCGTGATCCCCGATAAAGGGCTCAGATCCGAAAAGGGGAAGGCTAGAGACGGAGGGAACAGGAAACTATCTTCATTTCCGGCCAACGGCTAGAACGGCGACCGGCGCGCCGGTTCCCATACACCAATACGGAAAGATCTCCCTTAACAATCGCGGTGTGCTAGGGTAGGGTGTCTTCCTGAGCGTCCATGCCCATAAGAACTGTGGGAGTGAAAGGGAGATACTACAAGAGCAGAAATACAAGGGTCGTAAAAAATAGAGAATGGTGTTTTTAAATAATTACAAAGCATGCCTCTTCGTTTCTCACGCGCGGCAGGGTTTAACAGCGACAAAAATTATCAATTATCAACCTCGTAATGAATGTTAAACATTTACATCACCAATGAATCCCTAAAAATTGTTACCTGCAGCTGTCAGTTCTTCAAACCGGTGAATAGGTAAACGTAACTGAAATGGATGGACTATCTGTTTTATACGGTCAAGATCTAATAGAAAAGAACTTCGGTAAGGTACCTACCCCTAACCCTAACCCTAATTTTCGGCCGCCGAAAAGCAGATGACGTGAAAGCAAAAGTGAACAATAAATAAATTAACGTATTCAGGTAAAATTAGCATTTAACGAATGGTATTATGAATGTTTTCAATGAGATCGCAAACGATAATCTCTATTGGCAAAATATAATTTCCAACCGGTGGAGAACCCGAAGAGAGTTTACTCAAGGTCAATCCTTCTATTTCCACTGCTCACTTAGGTATTGATGATTATTTTCTCATGGTATTAAATGACTTATTTTTATTTATTGTTATCAAAAGTAACATATACTTTATACGATAACGGAAGATTTCACATTTGAAGATTTCAGCGCCCAAGGGTGTACCATTATAATTATCGGGACAAACAGGCCCAAGCAGCCAACCGTTTTACTGTAAAGAGACTTTTATTTAAGAGCAAAGTTTTTGTGAAGAGGTAATATGGCCTGTGTAAAAGCGTGTGTAGGTGTAGAAATAGGCCATGTATGGAGGGAGAGGAGTTTATTTCATTTCCGAAACCTTCAGGGAAAATAGCTAACAAATAGGTAAGTGTAGCCCCTATTTTGTAAGAGCAAAATAGGGCTAGTGTATGTGGGCGTCAAGATTTACACATTAATGTCACGCTAAATACCATTATATGCACTAAGCATTTTGTCAGTGGAAGGAGAATAACCAAAGGTCATTCACATCCCTACCCCCTATCCAAAACAAGTAAATCATCGCTATTTTACCATGCATTATTTATTTACATACTAACGATTTTTCCGTGCGCTAGAACTGCGTGGCGTAATTTGCAAAATTTTCCCTTGGAAATGTGCAGGTCAATACAATTGCTACACCAATTGTTTCGATGCCTTCAGAGGAGAGTGCGGTCCTTGTATCGAAATCTCAGCAAAAAAACACTTAAAAATTCTTCCAAATAAGTTCAAAATCAGGGAGATTTCAGCCACACTTGGAATTCGATTTCACTGAATGTAGACGCCACGATACGTAGTATCTAATGCTCCGGCAGCGTTATCAAAAGTACACATATCCAAGGACCTAATACCTCATATTTAAGACCCAACCTCTTCTCCTCAGCGTATCAGTGAGAATACCTGGTCAAACAGGATTGTCTTCTGGCTGAATGGCTGAGACATACGAGCGCGTCCCCCTTTCCTTCCGCTTAATCCCTTTAGTCCGGCCAGATCCTCAATTTCGGGGAGGATTGTCTGTCTGTCCTCCGTTTCACCCCCTTCCGCAATCCCATGAATTCCTTCCCTTTCACCAAAACAAACTTCCATTCCTTCTCCTTAGCTCGTCCTCGACTGTTCCCACCACGCTTGGCCCTCCCAAAAGACCCCACCCACCAACACCCGAGCGCAAACACCTGCCTCTCCAATACAATCTCATTTTTTCCGTCCTTACGTATTAACAATATACGAGGACTCAAAGCTGAAAACCTTTTGCAAAATTCGCATGTCTTCAACTTCCTCTAAAAATCACCAAAGTCAACCTAATACAGAACCCGTTGGTGTAAAATTATTGAATAAAATATAAAACAAACCAAAAGAACATTCATTTTTGTAAAATGTTTCCATTTTTTGTTGTTTTTAATGCCATTCTTACGGCTGTAATGAAATAAGTTACCGATACTGTTTCAGAGTCTATTTATCACTATTATGTAGGGAAAAATTTAATTTAGACACCGGTAAACCAGGATATATATTCACATTTGCAACCCCGAAAAAAAACTATTTTTACTTGCTGTATGCTGAGTGGAAGGAAGATATTTTATAGCAAGATAGTGTTCTGCACATGTAAAAACTCCATAGGATTTTTATTCACTTTGATTTAAACCTACATTAGCTGGTAGATTACCGTAATAATAATAAGAATAAGGTGAAATGAACTAACGACCTTTTTAAAATGCTCCAGTAATATCTAATGTAAGAATTTCACCGAAAAGAAAAAAAAAACAATTTTTCCAATGCGGCGGAGTTCAGCTCAGGCCGTTAGCAACTCGGTCTACAGCGACGCATCAAGCTCCATGATCCGCTATGGACAAATATTCTTCCTAATGGCGATAATGAAGCTGCATACATTGAAAAGGGCATTTTTAGATATTTAAATCAAGATGTGAATCGAGAAAATAGGTGCATGTTTACGAAATCGGTTTTGCTTTCGTCTAAGACTGCTTCCTTCGAATATGATAGCATGACAACTGGCGGTGAAAATAGAAACATTGGAGAAAGAAATCTTCTTCTGGCTGGTGCTATTATTTTATTCCATAAGTTTACACCAACGGGTTCTGTCTTAGTTTGACCTTAGTGATTATCAGAGAAAATTATAGGCAGGCGAATTTTGCAAAACTTGTTCAACTTTGAGCCCTCGTATATTGTTAATGCGTAAGGACTGAAAAAAAATGACATGTGTCAACTCATGCAGCAATTAATGGAAAATGGCCATGCGAAGTTTCAATTTCTAGTTTGAAAAAAGCCTATTTTTATTCTGGCCAGCTTTTTTCGATCTCATCCCACTATGCGACGTTATGACGACGTAATCTGCCATCATTTTCAGGGTGACTAATAATTCGGTCAGGAATAAGTCACGTATTTGTACTTTCTCCTTGGGTTTAAGTTTTAACTCCTTGGGCAATTACTTAGCTATTATTTCCGCTATGCCGCAAAGCTGGATATAGTTAAGCTGAAGCACTGAAGGCGATGACCAGACTAGAACTCTTTACCCTTTAATGACAGATTGCAGTCGTGATTGGACCACCACTGCTATACATCAAAATGCGTAGATTTTAGACGTGACATAAGCTCCTGCTTCGCCGAACGGTGATTTATTACTACCTCGTCTCCATCACACAACCAAAGTAAGGTGACAGCATCACACCCTACACACAAAGAGTAGAGCCGATTTGACCCAACGAGACGTAGTGTACGCCGTGAAACATTATTAGTCGCATACGTCGTCTCTCTCACACCTGGCATTTGGTCATATTTCTAGTCTGAAACGTCCATCACTCTAGGGTCCTTCACCAGAGCACTATTGCAACTACTACACTCCTCTACAGAGTTTTATGACAGATTTATGGCAGCTAAAGAGCTACATAGGAAAAGAGCGAATGACGTGGATGAAATATTACTGCGCCATCAGACAGCATCAATCACAATTTATGAAGTTCTGAATTAGTGAAATTGCGTAGCGTGACACCAATCAACTACTACGAGAAGGGTCACCCAATTAAATTACGTTAACAGAACTAGGAAAATTGATTTCCCCAAGTATCGTGAGAGTTACTCAAGGGGCTAGCACCATGTTGCAGAGTTTCCAGAGAGAACAATAGTATTTCCCTCCAACGACTCACTCACTATGGTTTGTGCCTGTTTCCAGGAACAATTATACATTAACATGCACCCATAGTTTTCAGTGGGTACATAAACAGATTTTATTTGAAAATTATTACCAAAAAAGCACTTTTAATAGAGGAAAGAGCATTTATCACGATCACTTAAACCCTATTTAAGATTTTCAAGTTTTGTTTCAACATTAAATTTTCAATATAAGACACAACCTTAGCGGGTTCTTTCCAAGAAAAAATCTTTATGATTGACGAGCAGCGGTAGTTTTCAGGTGTCGAACGGTTCAAGGATTTTCTAAAGGGCAGTGTAAAATGGATTCGATAATTTAATTCCAAACAGCATAATTTGCCACCCAAAATTTGTAGATAAAATAGCTAGTATTGAAATAATTATACAGTTAAATCTAGTAAAAGTAATAACGGCTAAAAGTAAGCACAGCAATAATTTAGTTATTATTATATTTATATAGATAAACAATAACTAAATTAGACCCATAAGGTTCTAATAACTCCTTTAGTATATTGTCAAACCTTTCTTTTAGAGTTAATAAAAAGTTATAGAACTCATTCGTTAGAATAGTTATCATGGGATCATCCTGGGATCATGGAATTTCCTGGCGAATTAAATGTAACAAAAAGTTATAGGGATAAATACTATATATATATATTTGTACATAGGTCCTTGTATTCGGTCTGTCCCTACCATAATATTCCTCAAAGCCATTAATATCAGGGAAATCTATCGGTTAGGATAGGTTTAAACGGAATATAGTAAAAATCCCGATTCTCTATCATCCTACACAAGTTATTTCTTCATCTCAGAATACCTACTACTTCTCATCATCCTTTTTCGGGTGCTAAAAATTCAGAAATGCTATATCAACGATCTTCCGATTCCATATCCTTCTGTATGAAATCAACGCCATACGGGCAATCGGAGAATAGGAATGCAGGGTTTAAGGATTCGGTGGGAGGGCACTGATGAGAGCGGTTGACTTTTACGAAAAGGGTTTCTTGGCGATAAATCAAGTTTGACGAAACCAAGCCGAGCACGTGAGTGAGTTGCTCCAGCTTCTCCGACATCATCATCGTTTCCTCAATTTTATAGTAAGATATTTATTCAATGCCAATATTTACCAAAATGTAACTCCCTACTATGCTAAGTTAAACTGGAGCATAGAAAAATATTCAAATCATCTGTTTTCATCTTCATAATACTATCATCTAAAACCCCGGAATAAAAGTATGACTACATGATCAGTAACCCGAGTGATTCTGGCAATCTTGTAAGAGCCAGAAGACGATTTAAAATTCCGAAGTGTAGACCAAATGAATACCACTCACCGACTTTAAAGTCTGGCCTAAGAATATGGAACGGTATTCCTGACAGCGTAGTTTACTCTAAGAATATACATTAATTTTAATTAAAAATATTTACATTTCTGCATGAAAAATATTATTGTCGCTCAGTATGAAATCGCTTATATATATTACCTTGTTCATTCCTATATGCATTCATGTCCATCATGATGCTATTGAAATAAATAATTGTAAATACTATTATTGTACAATGTACATGTATGTATGCATGTTCACATCCATTATGTTTCCATACGAAATTATTTTAAAAATCATGATCCCTACTACCTCCTAAAGTGATTCCCTATCCTCGTGAAAGTCCTGTATATAATAGGTGGATGGAATTCTAAAAACATCTCTGAAGAAATCGATAATTTCAGGATCAACTTGGAAAACTTATATTACAACTCACATTTACGATTATAGCAAAATTGCTTCTATTGATTTCCGACGTAATAAGTTAAAAAAGGAAGAGATATTTGAAAATGACAATGGAGAGTGAAAGTAGTAACCAATCAAAACCCTGCAGCAACCGGTCGATAAATGATAATAACTATGGGTTTCCTAGATGGTATCATTGATCATTCGTCTCTTATTGGAACCTTGAGAAGCTTGGCATCAAAGAAATTCGTTTTCTTGCATTTATAGGCAGTTTGTAAAATTACATAAATGAAGAGTCAAAGAAATTTCTGAATGAATGGATTCGAAGGAAGATGGATTTAACACATTGGTTAATTTATTGGAGGTTTGGTAATGTCTTTTGTAAGAAACTCAACTTCCTTTTTCCGCCAACGTTTCGCCTTTTTATTAAGGATTCTTCAGGGCTACAGTACAATGCAAGGAATACAGTTGGTAATAATTATAATACTACAAAGATAAAAAAGTTTTCAATCATAAATTTAGAACCCCAAAGGATTAACTTTCTTACTGCGACAAAAACAAACTCTTCCTCTTAGTAACAAAATCAACATAAAAAACAAAACCAAAATGGAAAAACAAGCTAAAATTTTGTTTCAAAAATATAATAAGTGAAAATAAAATATTTAAAATGAATAGTATAAAGCATGAAATTAACAATGAAATATATCGTAACTTCAAATTTCGAATGTATATTAAATATTTTACGAATATAAAAAGCATATTCGTATTGAAATTCTGGAGAACACTACATAATACATAGAAAAAAAACTTTAGTTATAGGAGATCAAATTATGATAGATTTTGCTTAAATTCTGTATATCCGATCTATGGTTACAAACTGAAGGAGTTTTTATGATGTGGACCATTTCTTTGAATAGCCTCTTCTGAAGGTTCGATTCAAAATCTATGGGTTTAGCTTCCTTGAAGTTGAAATTGTGATTATTTTCTAGAGCATGGCTAGCCAAAATAAATGTCCCGGAATTTGTTTTAATTGAAGATTTATGATTGCTAATTTTATTTTTAAGTTACTGTGAAGCTTGTCCTATGTATATTTTGTCACATTCAAGGCAGGAAATGGAATAAATAATGTTGCTTTTAAATCATTTTGGCTCTTTAATTTAGAATAAACTGTCCTGTAGCCCGAATGAGGCGGCAGAAGCCTTCCTTCACTTGAGAGAAGGTGGAGACCAAGACGGTCGGTACAGCAACACTCACCATACCGCAGGGGTATCCAAACCAATAATACCAAACCTCCATAAATTAGAAAATGTATTATTAAATTGGTCAATAACCATTCAAATAAGATGGATTTAACGTCTTAGGAGTGGACTTAATAGCTTAAAGCTAACAAGGGCGTCAACTGAGTTTGGTTGGTGGGTCAACATCTACATCGACAGCTGCTGATAGCTTCGACATAAAAGAATTTCATGGATAAGCAGTCTAGGGAAAAAACTGCTGTGTATAGAGTATGAACGGGAATATCCTCGGGTAAGACGGCTCAAGAATGCTATGAAAACCCGAGAACATGCTGCGAATTGTCGAGTGGCTGTCACCAACAAATTGACGGCTAGTAGCCCGAAGGAGGTGGCAGAAGCCTCCCTTCACTTGAGAGAAGGTGGAGACCAAGACGGTCGGTACAGCAACACTCATCATACCGCAGGGGTGGTAAGGATTTCACCTAAATAGTTTTGGTACTGCGAGGAGGAAGGTAAAAGAAAACCACATCGCTGTCATTCGGAATTAAACGGTTAGATGATAGGATAAAGGAGTGGAGAGTCGCAGCATGCTAGTCTTTGTTAGCACTGATTTAGAACTGATGTTGGTTAAAGTGTAATTTTCTACGTAGAGAGAGATGTAATATCACTAATGCTTCCTTAATTCTCATTTATTGGCAAACTCTACCCTCATCGGCATCGCCGTGAACCGTGGTCCAATTAGAATATAATTCAACATGAACTAGAGCACTAAATAAAGTCACATTATCTTTATATTCTCAGCGCTATAAACTCCATAATTTCAGATAAATGTGATAATTTATAACATCAATTAGGATTTTATGTCTTAAACTAGAAAAGAATCACTAAAAATGAAAAACCCAATGGTGAGTGCATCCTGTTTTTCCACTTCCGCTTGGTTTTATTTCCTTAAATCAAATGCAAATTTTTCACGTGGGTCGGCACGACTACAATGGATACTTGAACGACTCTCTAATTATATTTTAACTTCGTTAAATAATTCATAACAGAGGCTAAACTAAAGTAATGAGATTCACTAGGACAAAAAAAGCGAGGCTGGTCATCAAAGTAGTTGTAAACTGAGGTAATTAGAGCCACTGAAATACTTGAGTAGTACAATAGAAGAAAGTGGGCATAGTTAGAAAGGCATTAGAATGAGAAGAGTTAACAGCGAAGGCAGCGTTCAGTAATGGAAAGAGTTTTGAGCACGGGGACCTTGGATAAGGGTATAATGAAGAGGCTGATGTATAGTTTAATATGGCGTGAAGCATTGCATGGGGTAGAAACTTAGACTTAAAGAAAGGTGGACGAGAATAGGCTGCAGGCGTTCGAGATGTGGGTGTGGAGGAGGATGGAGAAGATACGGTTGATGGAAAGGAAATCAAACTTGGAAGAGCTTTATGTGGTGAGGGAGGAAAGGAAACTTCTGGATGAGATTAGCAAAAGGGAAAGTAGGAGGTTGGAGGAGGTAACGATCGGCGGAGGGTTTCTTAAGACTGAAATGGAGGGGAGGGTGCTGAGTAAATGGGGAAGGGGACGATAGAGAATAGGTTTTAGGACGGGATGAAGAAGGGTAGGATGTACGCTGAGTGGAGGGAGGTAATTTTAAAGAAAGATTTATTACTATTTATAGCCCAGCACATGTAAAAACCCCGTAGCATGTTTGCTTACTTTGATTGAAACCTACGTTAGCCGGTGGATTACCATAGTAATAATAAGAATAATGCGAAAGGAACTTACGAGCTTTTTGAAATGCTTCATTAGTATCTACCGTAAAAATTTCAACGCTGCAAGTATAATTTACACTCCAGAAAAGGCTCAAGGCCTAAAACCAGCCTGGCCATAACTAGTCATCGAAATGTGGAAATATTATATCATCCGAAAACAAATAGTGAACATTGTACAATAAGTTCACCGTGTTTTTTTATTATAATTTCAACTGTAATCCCCTCTTTACCAAAGAGCATAAACTGCCTTGTGTTTTTTATTACAGTTTGCTTAATTTTTTCGGAGAATTTACTTGAGATTTATCGATAAATATTACTTATGACAGAAATTAATTTTATAACATACATCTTACAGCGTTTTAAAATTGAAAACCACATTATTCAAAACATAACTATATGCCAAGTGTTAGCATATAATTCAGCCTGAAAATGAAATTGTTTGGTAGCTTTGTAACTTATTTACGTACGGGTACCAAAACATTGTGGCTATTAAACGAGCAAATGTGTATCGTACCCTAAATTCTGAAAATAAATTCTAAATGCTATAATAAGTATATTAAGTCCCTTAGCCAAGCTAATGTTGTTCCAAACACTCCTTGCCTGGAATAGCCACCCTTAGCCCTTAAACTCAACCATATTGCTAAATTACAATAAAATGACCATAACTCTCCCAGCGGGAAAATGACCTAAATGGTCATTTACCCCCGTGATAATTTGAACAGGGGCTGCAATTATATCGGCATCAATATTTGAAAGGAGTAAGTATGTTTTGATTCACACATGCACATTTCGAAAAAATATTCTTAACTAAGAAATAAAATGTTTATCTTATTAGCCCTTTCAACAACGCGCGAATTTCAACAGATAAATCATTTTTTATATTTTTCTAGCATAAAGGAACCATCTCCAAAACTTCCTTCGCAAAGCTTAATTTTTCTTTGAAGCCTTTCAAATTTTTCGTGTCACTTTTCTCCATCGATCCTATTCAAAATCCCAATTCTCAATGCTCTCCATTGGTTAATTGAAATTCTTCTATCTATAGCATTTTAATCACATGCCAATTTGATCTCTGGTTCAAACAGGGGCGGCACAACACGGAGTGCCAAGCGTGCGGTACACACAGACCAGGATGGAGCCAAGAATTACAGGCGAGAAGGAAATAATTGAAAAAAAATATATATTTTGCAAAAAGTTAAATTATAATCAACTACATTTAAGAAATATATTTTCTATATTTTTCTCCATCAAATCATTTATAAGCATTCATTTGTAATTACTCCTACAGTTTTATTTTACCCTGAACCTAGTTCCATATTTTTCTTCTAAGTTCTGACTAACAAGTAGTTCTGAGAAAATAATAAAAACCTAGAATTTTCATGACTTTACTGTTTAAAGGATGATGGCCAATTAAAATTATTTTAACTAGTGATGAGCGATATATCGCTAACTGTGATTGAATCACTGAAACTGAAAAGTAGATTTCACAACCTGTGACTTAATATCCGAAATCACAGTGACTGTGATCACACTGCTACCAACTCCAATACTGCTACAATGCTACCCTGCTACTGCGAATTAACTGTGATTGAACGTGATCGACGAAGCCACGGTAGCAGTTGGTAGCATAAGCGTGCGATTCCCTGACTTCTCTGCGTGTTTCGTGCGATTTGGCGGTGAGGTCTATTCCAAATGGAGAAAAGAAGAAAATTTAGCGAAATTTGGAACTTTTTCTCAGTGTTAAATGGAGAAATTGTCTTTTGCAACTTATTTAAACTTTCGTACTAGACGTCGACAACGAACTTGAAAAAACATATGATTTCAAAACATTTTACTGAGACCCTGACGTCTTCGTCAAGGCACATCCTGCTATGTTCGAATATTTAAAACAATAAAAGCTTACAAGTGAGAATATTTGTGATAGCATTTTTTAAAACAATAGTCGCACGTTTATGCCACCTGAAATGTGTACTGGCTTAGCTGACTTTTTTTAGTTTTTACATAGGTACAAAAATGGTTGATATTTGCACAATTTGTATTTCAACTGGGGTACTTTTTTATACTTTCCGCATTAATGTTAGATCCAAGGTATTGAACGTGTATCCCGCGTAGCACATGTGCTTAGGTGACGATAAGCTGAACGCAAATTGTTCTAAAATTCAAATTTGAAGCCCATACCTATACATGGAAAAAAATAAAGCCTGAAGAGAAAAGATGAATCAAAGAGAGGATTTTGCTTATTGTTCATGTATATATAACGCCATCACTATAGTGATGTAGCATATCTATCCTAATCATATTTATCGATTTTGCCAAAGGGAAAATATTATTTTTGTAAATGTTATTTTTTAAGTCTATGTAATTTAATGCAATTCTTTAAGCAAGTTTTATGTTATTTAGTGAAATTCTTCAAGCAAGTTTATGCTATTTAATGCAATTGTTTAAGAAAGCCATTACATATGTTATTACTTTGTCCAATTATTAAAGAAAGTTTTTATGTTATTTAGGGCAAAAAATAAATAGTGTTAGTCGAGAAATATTCAAAAATATTTTCAAGATATAAATCCCTGTTAAATTCCAGTGCAATATCAAAAGTTAAACAAACGCAAAAATGCGTAATTTCTTTGGAAGATAAATTGACATCGAATGAAAAATATGACCACGCAAATGTTTTACGCGCATATTCTTTCGTTGGTTTTATGGACATTAATCCCCGAGGTTTATTTGTCAAAAAATCAGCGTATGTACAAAAGCAAAAGTACGCAAATGGACATTTTGAGCCTGTAATCGGGATCCGCAGTGCCACTAATATCAAACAGCGGCATATTTTTATCTGTGATTCTTACCTGCGATCGCAATCACAGTTAAGAATCACAGATACTGACGAGTAGCAGTCACAGGTAAGGAAGTTATTGGAATATCACAGTTCCGCTCACCTCTACCCTTAACGAGCATCAGAAAACTGACAGCACTTGTCAATGAATTATCTATTCTACGGTTAAGATGTGAGTACTGTATCGTAGCACTAATCATAAATGTGTTATTTTGAAATGTTTTTGTTATATTACAGAGGAGTTTATAGTATAAAGGGTCAATTATGCAATTAAAAAGATGTAGCCGTGGCGGGACGGTCGACAGAAGTAGAGCACTGAGTATGGATATGACTGGTAGAGGGGAATGCACAGTATTATATATAATTGACATAAGTAATAAAATTAATATTCCGGAAAATATTATGAATATTATATTTGTACATAAATGATAATCATATGAAATAAAAATAAAATATTCACATGAAATCACAGTATGTTCCTCTAGTGATAGTATGGTGAATCAATTCCGAGTGCTTGTATACCTATACGTAACCACGCAGCGACTCAACAGTCGGGGAGTCATGTGTCACGTGACAAGATTACCCCCCATCCATAAGAAATATTCCACTTCAATAACAAAAACAGCATAAGAAAACTTTGAAAAATTGAACTAATATCTAAGGGAAGATATCCACTCTTTACTTGTACATTATACGTCATATATTTCTTTAACTTTCTTTTTCGCCGCTCCTAAATATGGCAAAACGTTCTTGAACACGATGTTTGGTGAAATATTTTTAAAATATAATTTACAATGAAGGTACTGACATAAAGGCATTTCTGACATAAATTCTTTCTTAGGTCGAGCGGGAATTTGATCGGGGCCGGGTGATTGCTTAGAGTTAAAGGCTTTCAGATGACTTTCTCTGCTACAACTAGAAATAATAATAGCTGGGATTATAGTTTTGGGTAGTCTATTTTCTTCGAAATTACTTAAATTCTTCTGATTATATAGTGTCATATAAATTTATTTTATTCTGCAAATTGAATCTAATTCCTGGTTATCGCTGAATAACTTTAATATATTTTTAAGTCATAAATTATTAATCCATTCGGAATTTAATTCGCACTTCCTGGTACGTTCTCAAAAATTGATTTTCTACTGATGGAGGAAAGAGTATACGGGGGGGGGGGGGGGGGGGGCAAACAAAATATATTCACACTTATGGCCACTATTGGCGTACCCTTGAGTTCAGCTAAGAGTTAGAGGAGTATCAAGGAAAACATAGTCACGCTATTTCATTTCAAAAGATACAATACGTATGAATATTCACTTCTTTTCCTGCAGCACCATCCCAGCCGGAATCGCGATCTTTCCTCCAGCATTCCTCTTTTCCTTGTTCCCTAGCAAAGCAAATATCATAGCATCATTCCCACCCATTGTTATCACCCCGATACAAATATTTCCTCTCCCACCTTTCCAACCTGACCTAACCCTTTTCCCCTTACGCATCTGTTTGTTGGAGGATGACACTCCCACTCCACTCCCATCCACACCCGAGCATTCGCGCCATCCACACGAAAACTGCACACTCCTAACCCACAGGAAGAAACTGCTATGGTTACAAATGGCTGGTACAGCCAATCACAAATTAGCATTTACCGACAATATACTGGGAAAGCTTGGCGAATATGAAAGGGAACTTTGAATGACATCAGGAGTCCCACAGGTAAACGACATCAGTAACCTGTTAAACAATGTGTAGTGTTATGAGTTTGATCATTCGCAAATTAAGCAGTGGTTTACAGAAACTCATGTAATCGTGATGATAAGTAATGTCAATCAAGCGTAAACGAAGGATGTAAAAGAAAAAAGTAAAAAGGTTCGACAGAAAGGGAGTTATAATTAAGGTTAAAAAATGCTTCACATTGAAATAATGAACAGGACCTCTTACTACTTTACATAGGAAAAGAAAATACGAAAACATTTGAGAAATCACTGATGAATTTAATCTTAAACTAGGAATCGTAATGATTAAGTATAGAATTTGGCAACTTCTCCCTTACTAAGCCACTTTATGGATACGATAACAGTATTTGAGTTCGTTATTAGGTAGCTAAAATATGGATAAAGAACATGTACACTGAAGATGTAAAAGGTACGCAACAGGTGGTTACGATAATTATATAAGAGCAACACTATCGTATTATTAATTCTACTACTATAAACTACCATAGGAATCACTACCAGACGGTATTTAAAAAATTTAAGTTAAATAATTGAGGTACGATGAGAACCGATCTCTATTCTGAAGGCGTCGAAAATATTTTCCGAACCCCACATATCACTATCGATTACTTCTAGAGCATAAAATTTTAGAATTAGATTGCCAAAGGGATAGATTTAAAATGCCACTTTTTCTACGAGCGTTTAAAACCCATATTATCTGTCATAATCACTTTATAATAACGTTGTTCCGTAGGTGGGCAATTACCTATTTAAGCTTTTAATAAATATATTAATCAACACTGTTATAACCTCTCTCAAACTTGCATATGTAAAGAAGATGGATGGAGCAGGTAGTAAGGGGGAAGGGGATGACAAAGGTGTGATAGAGTGGAGGATGCTAGACAAACGGGGAAGAAGAAGGTTAGGTAGAATAGGTTTCAAGCATGAGATCAAGAGAGGTTGAACACATGCGTATCCTAAGAAGGAAATCTCATTAGGAAGTACTTCGGCTATCTAAAATATAAGTTGAGATAATATTTTCTCCAGGTAACCTTACTTTATATGCATAACACCATAAATAAATACATATACATGTGTGTATTTGCATGATCCATCAATATTTTAGTTCCCAAACTTAGGTACCGTACAGTGTGTTGTCCCCTCATTGAACCACAACCTTGAGGTGTAAGGGCTTGTACGTTCCAATGACCCCTAGAGCTGGACTTGCAGGAGCAAGTACTATTGCTCCTGGTAGGGCCACCCATGCCAGATAGGTCGAAGGGTAGGAGCCACACGAAAGGTATTTCCGTGATGGTGTCGCGTTAAAAACACCGTTGAGTGGCGTGGGAATACCTCTCAACTATCATTTCCCAGAATATGAAAGTCATTCACAGAAAATTGATTCCTGGCAACTACGGGACGCCGCCCACTAGGGCGGGTGTCGTGCCCGGCAGCGAGGAAAGAAAGGCCTCCGCGTTCGTCATCGCACAAAATCCTTGCACAGCATTATCATCGGCAGATACAAAGGATAGGAGGGAGAAGAAGAAGAAAAACAGAAAGAGGAGGAGGAAAACAGAATGCGAGTAGTATAGAACAATCAGTTAAATTTTGCACGCGGCAAAAGTCTTGCTTAGAATACTAAATAGAAGGTTGGAGAGCAGAGCAAACTGCTATTTAGGCAATGATCTATTTGTGTTCAGGAAGGGGAGGGAACCCACAGACGCGATTGCGTTAATGAGGACACTTATAGATAAAAAACTAGAGCATAATAAGGATGCTTTCGCTTGCTTTGTAGATCTCCAAAAGGTGTTTGACGGAGTAAACTGGGAGAAACTAATGCAGATACTGGGGAAAATAGAAATAGATTGGCGCGATAGGAGACTCATCCGAAACTTATATATGGGGCAGAGAGCTCAGTTGAGGGTAGCTGAGGATGAATCAGGGTGGGCAGTTGTATGTCGCGGGGTGCGGCAAGGGTGCCCGTTGCGTGCCCTCAGATTTTTAACATCTATGCCCAGGGAATAGTAAGAGAGGCATGGGATGAGCTAGATGTGGGAATCAAAGTAGGAGGCCAGCGGATAAAGTCGGTAAGATTCGCGGACACCCAGTCGGTCATCGAAAGGATTTCAAACTTTAGTAGATGCATTGGAAAAGCAGTGCGAGAAATACGGGATGAAGATTAATCATAAGAAAACAAAGTAATGAGATTCTGTAGGACAAAGAAAGCGAGGCTGGTGATAAGAGTAGGAAGTCACAAACTGGAGCAAGTAGAACAATTTAATTACTTTAGTAGTACGCTAGAAGAAACAGGACATAGTAGCAAAGACATTAGGAGAAGAATAGCGCTAGCGAAGGTAGCGTTCAATAACAGAAGGGAGCTGATGATGGGAACTTTAAGTAAGAATGTAAAAAAGAGGCTGGTGAAGAGCTTGAGAGAGCAGTGTGGCGTTGCATGGTGGTGGAAACGTGGACCTTGAGAAAGGAAGACGAAAAAAGGCTTTCGAGATGTGGGTGTTGTAAAAGAGGTACTCTCGTATTTTCTTACTACTTTTAATTATATTTAATTTTATCTTAAGAGGTTGTTGTTGGACGCCACAAACATACAATGAAAACAATAGTTAAGTTATCTCAATAATAAAGCTCCCTTTATTATTAAGTAAAGATTTGATTTGATATGCCCGTACCTTTTCCTATGTACAAATCACCCTTCACAATAGAACATTTACACTCTTATTAATACTCTGTTTCACTTGTAAATTTCACCTTTTGCCTTTCGACCACTTATGATTTCATTAATCACAAAGAAATACCCTTCACTCACCAAATATTACCCTTCACTAATATTTTGTTTGTCTTCACGGTCACAGGGTGAGATCACTAATCACATAAATATTACCCTTCACACACAAATATTACCCTGCACACACAAATAGTAGCACACATACAATTTTGGGTAACGCCGACCTCTGACACACATGCGTCACGGAAGATATCCTGTCACCAAACAAGTCTCGTTTCTGCGGAAGTGGAACCGGCTTCAATTCCCGACGATGTAGTTGATGTGTCTCCATCGTTTTGCATCTGCTACCGCGTGTACTCTCAGGATGGACCTTTTTGTGGGTGTTTTAACTTCTAAAAACCTAACTTAACTTCTAAAAACCTAACTTAACTTTCTGTCGAGTCACTAGCAAAGAATACTTCTCCTTTCTCAAAAAGTAATATTTCTCTTATTTCAGAAATTTACCGTTCCGAGTTGCGTGGATTCAGTCTTCCTTTGAGTATATTGTTGATCAGTGACTCCCAATTGCTCCCTATGTACGGAGATCATCGCTCTTTTATATCCAATGGAACCCATTTTTCGATTCTCTAAACTTTGTATTTCCCCTTCTACTGGGAAATTCCCGGAGTGGCGTCATTTGTACCTCGCCAGCTGTAACAATGCTTGTTATTGCAGCTATGATCAATTGACTGGCTACCCGGCGAGCTTCAAAATAATAAACTTAAGAGTTGATGTGCTTCAATAATGACTAAATGCGCGTCCCCCGCTGCTAATTTTGACTAAAGAAGAAATATTACGTAATACCTATGCACCGCGAAATCGATAATAAGAAGACATTACGTAAATACTTAATATGGCGTCGTTGTTACGTTACAGTGTGGAGGAGGATGGAGAAGGTGCGTTGGACGGAAAGGAAGGCAAACGAGGAAGTTCTTGACATGGTGGGCGAGGAGAGGAAACTTGTGGATGAGATTAGGGGAATGCAGGGTAGGTGGTTGGAAGCGGTAATGAGGGGCAATAGTTTGCTGAAGGCCATGATAGAGGGAAGCAGTTGGGTAAGCGGAGAAGGGGAAGAAAGAGAATAGGCTATATGGACGGGATGAAGAAAGGTAGGACTTATGCTGAGATGAAAAAGGAAATACTCGAGATGGATAGGGTACGGCACGTGTAAGAGTCCGTTGGATAGTCTCTGACTTTCATCATAACCTACCTCTAACTGGTAGATTAATCTAATGGATGAATGAATAGTGTTTTGTAAATATTTTATTTTTAAACAAATCACCCCCTGCCACTCGCCCTTGAGGTGGTTTGCAGGGTATTACGCCGGTGTAGATAAAATCCAAATCCTTCCTCTTACCCCTCCCTTCGCGCCAGCTCGTTAATAGGAACCCCGCGGCAGGCATCCTTCAACTCAACTGGCTACCTCTCTTCACACACCTCTCTCCCGTCCACCTCACGGTTGCCTCCGACAGGAGAACCCCACACCCCTTCCGCGAGCCCATTCATATTGATCCTAGTCCAGGGTAAAAGGACTCACTCGGGCTCTCACGGTGGTGGTAGGTGGGAGCAGGGGGGAGGGTGGGAGGGAGATAAAATGGAGAGAGTGGGGGAAGCGGCGAGGAGGTAGCGCCGGGGCGGTCGGGGAAGGGTGAATCGGTTGGGAAATTTCCACTGAGCTTCGCTCCTCCCACTGTAGCGCCGTCAACTCCGCCCAACCCAACGAAACACCCAACCGCCCCCCATCCCATCAAAATCCCTCTTCTCCCTCAACCCAAAACCCTTTCCCCCACCATCCATCCCCACACATCGGTCAACATGGAGTATCCTAGCAAATAAGTGGTAGGTCAGCGGACGGCCCTGCCCAAAATATTGTTTATCCCGTAGACGCCCCAAATTCACACGTTCCGGGTAGGTGATAATTTCTGTTTATTCGAATCAAGTTATAAGTTCTTGAATGTTTTGACAGTTTACTTTGCAGAATTTACAACAAGGCATTGTTAATAATACATACTTTGGGGTTTCTTCTAGATTTCTTCTGGGGCCTTGGCTCATGTACTGCGAATACGTCATAAAATGTACATACTGCTGCAGTACATCAGCCAAATATGGCGACCGCTACTCAATAAAATCAAACGGTCGCGGTTACAATTTAAATTCAAACCGCCTTGAACGAGCCGGTCAACAATGGATTTTATCAACCTCCGTTGGCCTGCTATAAAAACACCGGAATGGACCAACTCGGCAATCAGTCTCAGCCCTGATGACGATGAGGGAGTCACTCGTCGAAACGTTGGCCTTTAAAAGCCTTACCCGGTGGCAAACCCGAGAAGATTTTTACCAATCATTCATATTATTGGTTTTGTGATGAAAATGTGTGACTTTGCTGGTAGAGTTCGTCGTCATCCATACACAATAATTTGATTTCACATACTCTGTAATTAGGTAGTTAATAAAATTTTCTCATTTCGATAAAACTTATCTAGAGTTTCCTATTAATTGTTTTCACTTCGGCCCGCATGAAAGTGAACAAGTACCCATTGTGGCCCCCGTTACGATAAGTTTGTAGACCCCTGGTCTAAAAGACCAGCACATGATCGGCAGTTCACCGCTTGAGATCCGAAGATGGTCACGCCGCCTGGGTGGCGGAGTTGAACTACGAAAAAGTGACATTTTATGACGTATTCTCACTAAAGTGAGATTACAAAATAACCCCCCTGGACGGGTAAAAACACGGATGTATCATAAAATGGTCGGTCAATATTCAGACCTGACTAAAATCACCATGACCGTGGGTAAATCACTTTACAAGAATTGTGAATATTTATTCAACGAAATATTATCCAGTATTTTCCAAATTTAAGGAAAAACGCCAAATATGTATTCAAGTAACCTCATGACGAGATTTTTCGCAAAAACACCATCAACAGTTTTTCGCGAACTATTGCAAGTGGATTTACACTAATCACATTCAACATATAATAACTAGCTTTCAGAAAGACTAGTTACAAGGGTGGTTGGAAAAAAATAAATATTTTATTTCTGAATGCTATTGCGCGCAAAAGTTGCCATTGGAAAAGACAAGAAAACATATTAAAAATATAATTTTATTTATATATCGTATCTTCCAGTCGCGCATTGCCGTTAAAATTTGATGAAAATCGTTAAAAAACCATAAACTTTCAATATTTTTTAAAGTGCGCAAGGGTTGTCTGACTACAGTCCTATATCGCGTAAAAGATTTTAAAAGTATTTAAAAATTACTTAAAATTATATAATTTATATTTATATGATATCTTTTGGTCGCACTTCGCTGTGGATTATGTGATAAATTTGCGATTTTTGTAAAATTTCAAATGTTTTCAATTTTATTACGATTTTATAATAAGTCTAGTTGAGACACTTTAGTTACATTCCTGTACCTAGGGGTGCTTAGAAAATAATCACAGTAAAATAATCTTCATATTTAAATACTAACCGGTCGCGCGGAAGCATTAAAAAGAGACTAATGCTGCATTGGCCTTAGTCATAGTCGCGTTCTTTCGCGCGAACTTTCCATATGATTTTAAAATAAATAAAATAAAAGTGGTTTATTTGAATAGACATTTTTGAAAGTCCTATGAGCATATACTTGCTTCAGTAACACGATTATTTTTATTCCTTTTGGTCGCGCGGCTCAATGAAATAAGAGTTCCAATCATATTTTGGTGGTATTTTTCAAATTACATTCTGGAGTTCTTTTGCAAGTGTTGTTGTTAACAACAATCTGACAATTACATGCAACAATTTCAAAAAGATAGGAACCCTTATCTTTAAATTCGTCAAGTCTCAGTTCAAATTCTGGTTAATTTTTGTAACAATTGCATGATTTTCTGAGCTTACAATATGATTCAAAGTATGCGTTAATAAGCCGGAACACTCTGTCTCCGTCACAGTTTGGATAGAAGTATTTTCATACAAACACTTAATTTTGTATGCAACTGTCGTGGCTACTCTTAAAAAGGACACCGTTGTTGTTTGCTTCAACAGAAAGTTAAATCTCTCTTCAAAGCAGCAACGGAGAAGATCCTCATGTTTTGGTAGCTTGTTATTTAATAAGTCTCGCGGGTGGCCAAATGTAGGGCATTCTAAATCCTTTCTAGTTATTACACCTACTCCTACCTTCTGTGGCGCATCCATCATAGCAGCAATGCACTAGCACTTGTAATCACTAGCACCTAATGAAAAAGCACACGTTGCTAACTAAATTGACAAGAGAACAGTCATGTACTAACACAGGAACAACACCACACCCAGTACTGACCGTTGACAATAAATCACAAAATGGCGGAAGGCGGACAGATGCGCGCATTGACACAGAGAAAGTTCGAGCGCACGCCTACGTCTCGTCATTATACTCACGGGATTACTCACTTTTGATGCTGCTGCGCAACCGGTTAGTATTAAAATATGAGGATTATTTTACTGTACTTTTTTCTAAGCACCTCTTGGTACAGGAATGTAACTATAGCGTCTCAACTAGATTTGTTATAAAATTGTTATAAATGGAAAACATTTGAAATTTTACAAAAATCGTAAATTTATCAGATATTTCATAGGGATGCGCGACCAAAAGATATCATTTAAATATAATTTATAAATTTTTTCAGTAATTTTAAGATACTTTTTAAATAGTTTACGCGATATAGTACTGTAGTCGTACCACCTTTACATACTTACAAAAAATATTGAAAGTAAATGGGTTTTTAACGATTTTTATCGAATTTTAACGGCAATACACGACCGGAAGACACGATATATAGATAAAATTATTTTTTATATTATTTTTTCTCGTCTATGCAAATGGAAACTTTTGAGCGCTATAGCATTTCGAAATAAAATACTTATAAATATTCCGAAATAATATTTTTTTCGAACCACCCTGCTAGTTACCTATAATGAAGTAGTCTCCAATAATCAGGGCCTACATTAAGTATATCATGCTCCCACAAGTACCTAAGTAGAATCCTAAAATATTTTTTTTACCTTCCGAAAAAGTCGACTTAATCATCACCAAAGGTACTTCGCCAAATTAATGAACGCTTCTGCCAATAATTTCCCTCACTGCAGGTTGTTTTCTCTAATTTTCCTTTATACACTCCCTTTTTTCTATTATTGAATACCTTTTCAACTTTCCTCTCATTCGCTTCTCATCATACCACCCGACTTTCACATTCTTCTCCATCCTCTCCAACCCGTCTCCATCATCTTCCTCTTTAACACCTCAGTACTTCATTTCGCCAATTTTGCTCTCTCATAATTTTTTCCTCTTACAATATACGTAACACTTCCTCGTTATTTACAGTGAAAAAATCATTATCATGCTAGACTGGGATTCGGACTCAGATCTCGAGCCTGGTGATTTAATCAATGGAGTAAGTGCATAGAATTTATTTCTCATATTCAAGTAGTGACAAGACAAAACATTTATCAAGAACACAAATATATACTCTATATGTGTACGCGCCAACTGCAAACATTAATACATATCGCATTTACATATTTCACTTGATCGAAAGAAACACCGTTTCCCATACTTTTTCTGCTATCTAGTTCATGTAAAGAGACGCTTGTACACTGATGTGCCATCAAGGGGGACTATCATTATAATTGTTGAAACCATCATGTTAAAAATAAAAGCGTGGAAAATTAACCAAGTGCACCTTTTTGCGGAATGAATATCAATCATTTCCTCAAAATTAAGCATGAAATGATATCTAGCTTTTCGAATTCATGGCTATTTGTTCCAAAGCATTTTTGGACTATTTATGGTGAAAAATATTTCAATTGTGCCATTTATTTGTAAAAATATTTTGTTCAATCAGATCATCACAACGCCATATCACCTTAGGGGTTACTGAGGAAAGATCGGGAAGCGTAGGGGACAGGAAGTCCACTCCGTTGGAAAAGGATTGAAAGGAGAGACGCAACCATTGCACCTCGACTCACACTACTGGTGACCCGAAATTAAAACTAATGGTCCGCTAAAACTTAAACCAATGAAAAGTAAAAATCATGCCGATCCTGGAGGTAAAATTATAAAGGGGTGTTTTTTTGGGTGGGGCAAAGCAGGGAGGATGTGTACTGATCAAAACAAATGAGCGGAAGGTTTTATGGATGGATTACGGAGAGGATATGGGGTAGGGGAGAATTGAAAGATATTATTTTTTTAAACAAAAGCGTTTCGCTGGATTGAAAAAGTTCCTCGTCCAAGGGATTCATGCACGAAACGGTGAAAGGGATCCTGTCAAACATGGAAAATTAATTACGAGAGGACATTGCTCATCGCAATATGAAATCTATAGAAGGCATTCAAACTCTAAAAGGTTACAGCGAGAACAGCAGCTTCAACGAATTTCTATTGAATTAAAGTTTTAATTAACTCAAGGAATCATCTTAATGTCACATTTTCATTACTGAATAAACCAATCAAGTAAAATACGCTTGGTAATTTAATAGGATCGCTTTAGAAGGTTAATGGAATCACTACTACGGAGCTTCTTAATTTCCACGGTGACACTGAATAAAAACCAATTGAATTTACATTAGTTATCAGTATAACGTGAAATGATTCCTTTAAAAATAAATATCAACCAATGACCAAGAAATTGTCACTAGTCCCTAAGCAAAACAAAATAAGTCAGGGAAATCCTTGGCTGAAGTATTATCGCTACCCGTATTAGTTTTTCATTATTTCTGGGCCACGAATTGCATGTGATTACTCTCTGCATAAACTCAGTTCGCGTCGGGACTACTACGAAAGGTTGAGAGAGCCAGATTTTTTCAAATTAATGATATCACCCAAACCCACCTTCTTTTTTACTCTAAATGTAGCTAGTTTACTAATCTTAAAGTAACTTACGGTTAAATACAAACTTCTACGGGAAATGATCTATTTTACATTTCTGAAAAACGATACTAGTATTTAGTAAACATGTATTTTTTATAACTTCACTCAGAGGGAAACATAAAAATTACTTATTTGTACTGATATATATTTTTGTGAACTGTTTAGTCAACGCTGGGTTTAAACTATGAATACTTTTGGATTAACACAATTATTTTCACTTCAGGAAGTATTCCGCCTACCCTCATGCCATCAAACTTGCTAGTTCTTTTCCTTCCAGAACACACATTACTTGATATTTTGCCTTTTACTACATCGTTAAACAGCCCGTTAGCTATGTCTCGCTCAATTGACATTTTCTCTTTTCATAAAATATGCAACCAAAATTCCTCCACTCTCGTACATGTCTGAACCACAGTCATCAGCCCGAAAGTGGGTTACATTTGTGAGGTTAGAACTTACCAGAGCCAATCAAAATTTGAAACGTATATTCAAAAGAGTTAGGGAGCCAGTTTTTTATCTTCGCAGTCTAAGATTTCAAAGGAAAATCAAGTACGCGAAGTCAAGAGAACCAAATAACTTGGACAAAGTCGGAAGATTCAGGCGATATGGGGAGGAATTTGAGGACGATAAATGGATAACAGGTATACTATTTTTATTACACTGTTCTTATATCCTCAACCCGATGATGATATCATAACATTGAGACCTAGATCATAACTAAAGTTTTATTTGTTTGTGGTAAATTTCAAATAAGAACTTGGGTTACTCTGGATACGCTATAAAAATATTCCACCGGATTTGAACCTAAAATCACCTGTCATCATCCAAACGCTCTACAAACTGGGAAACATACTTACATACTCCAAGAAAATCTTGTATGTTGTACTAACCTATCTTTCTTTTCTTCAAACCCTACATTCTATGCTTCAGAAATTTGCGACACTAAGCCCCATACTAATCACTTCACTGGATCATGCATGGCAATTGAGTTATGGAAACTCTATCTGCACAAAAATAATATCCATGCAAAATATATAGCGCTATTAAAATCAAAATTCTACACATTTCTTTCATGACATAAAACGAGCGAGTAGGTTTTTTTATCGAGGTTTTCACCCAGAGGCATATGCAACGGTGAAGTCGACGTCGATAAAAAAGGCAACAGGGAGTTTATAGCGTAGAGGCTTGGAAACGAAAGTGAGCGGCTTCTGCCGAAATGGAAAGATGAAAGGATGAAAGACGGAGAGGTAATGAGAAAGGATTTATGAGAAAGAGGAGTTGGGCAAGGAAAGGCGGAAGTGCCCCAAGTTTAAATTTGTAGGAGGTGAATAATAAATCTTGGATAATAGCAGTTGCATGAAAAGGGGTTAGGAAGCAATGAAAATGTAGAGTGATGATGATATGATGAATGATGGACGGAAAGAATCATTAATGAAATAGCCCTACGACGAACTGGAGAGAAACGATGAATAATGAAAACACAGCGAAGTATGATATGTAAAATACAACTGTTTCAGGCTGGATATGGTGGAAGTTCTCGATATTCATAATGAATAAAGACACTTGGTAATCTTCCACAGATTTATTTATTTGACACGACACGTTTCACCACACTGTGGCATAATCATGTGCACATGTGCACAAACGTGTCGTGTCAAATAAATAAATCTGTGGAAGATTACTAAGTGTCTTTATTCATTATGAATAATGATATGTAAACTTATTGGACTCATTTAGAAACAAAACATCCTCGTTTAAGGTTCTATGGAAGGAGCAACGAATAGGAAGGATTGCTAAGGGAGACGAAAGATGGAATACATGAAAAAAATTATCAAGGGTGTGAAGGTGAAGACTCATCTTGCAATGGAAAGGCTAGCTGGTAGAAGATTGGAGTGGAAAGCTGCAGAAAACCAATCTTTGAATTGATGACTCCTGACGATGAAAAAGCGAAAAAACACGGAAACGCCAACTGCTTAAGCTTTCTTGGAAAACGCATGTCAAGTAAAAAGGAGAATTTTTCGTATTTAATAATTTACGAATTATTTATCGTTATTAATTCAAAAATCGTCGCTTAATCTCCAAAGCCGGAGGCTTCTTCAATGAAAATAATAAAGGACAGGGTGGAAGAAGCCACGGGCATTACGAGAAAACGTCAATTTTTTAAAATATTCCCGTAAATATATCCCAAAGTAGTTTTTTTTTTACTATTTTTTCTATTTTTAGTATGACTTGCTTAAGGGTTCGTATAGTCCCAACTGAACAATATCACAGCCTAACGAAATGATCGAGATAAAAGTGTAAGAGTGTCGATCTTCTCCATTATTATCGCGCTTCTTTGATGAATCCTTCATTCTTTCCCAGTCTCCTGGCAGGCTGTATCTTCCACTCCCGTGACGGGCACTTCGAAGCGCCTTGGATAGGAAGATGTTGATGAGGAGGTGAGATCATTAGGGAACTGGGAGACGGAATATGACTAACGTACACAACGGAAGCGGTACAAAGGGTCCCAGATGCAAAGCGTGCCCGGGGTGTCTTGACGAGACCTTAGCCTACTAAATGAACGGGACAGTCCAAGCAAATAGTCCCACAGGCTTTCCACAGGCACAGAAAAGGAACGGACGCGACGAAACATGCCAAATACAAACTGTGCAGCGCTGAAATGACGTACTAACACAATGGCTTAGAAACAAACACCGTCATTATTTAGTGCATTAGCGCGAGGAATTGACGTATGGCATATGGAGTAAAATGCAACTATTTATTATTCAATAACAAATGTTTACTTTCAGTCTCCGCATGCGATACTGAATACACGTTTCGAATACAATTTCTCTCTCCTTCACCACAGTTCGTGAACTTCGAGCCTATATTTCAATATGTGTGAGGTAGAATAAGCAATGATAGTATTAAAGACCAAAGAGCGATAAAGAGAGATGAGAAATTCATATAGATGAATTTACAGCAAATTTGAATCGTAAAAGGACAAAATTTTTCCAGCAAACCATATGAAGTGCTCTTTAACCTCAATGGTTCAAGAGATTCATTCACTAGATTCTTTAAGATGAAAAAGATTCATCTTACCGGTCCAAAAACTTAACAAGCGAGGTTGAAGCTGATAGTAAAACCTTCTTTCGATGTTCAGTATGAACGCCATTAATACTCATAGTTATAAAAGTAACTATGCCTATTTAAACAAAAAAAACGTTTTGACGCAAAAAGATACCTATCTTAAACTATATTATTTAAAAAAATTGTTTTAATTGCTTATGACATAAAGAGTATTTTTACGATCCCTTCCACTTCATCACGAAAATTTGTGAAGAATGGAGAAATTCTCGACGCTATGAATAAGAAAATGGAGAAATGTGATGACGGTATACAGAGTAAGCGAAATTTAAAAAAAAACATGTGCTTGAGTGATAGCTGAACGAATGAGGATGGACGACTTACTGCGACGACTACTGACTTACGGTGGTAAATTTATTGACTTCAGTAAACACGGATACATAATCGAACCCATCCGAAGACATTTACGTTAGTAATCCATAAAAAAATGCCACATTCTGTTTTGCAGAGTGACTGGAGAAAAGAGGTTAGGGAAAAAAGAGCTGATATTTGAACCTAGGTCTTTCAGCAAGCTAAGTAGACGCTCTGCCACTGAGTTACGCTCCCATCTTAATTACTTAGAGTAAATAAAGGTTATAAACGCACATTTCCAAAGTTAGAACAATGCTATGACCTCGGCAGGATATGTAAAAGGTCGTTACGATAATTGCATTAGAGTTACAAGACTACAACTAGAAAAGGGATCGCTATCAGATCGTCCGTTGAAAGTTAATATTTTTAGCGGGTAAGTTTCAAGCCAATCCATCTTCTGACGTTTTAAAAAAAAACATTTTATGAAACCCGTAATACTACGTTATATTACATCTTGAGCATAAAGTTGGGGAAATAGCCTGTGCAACGGGCAAATTTAGGATTTAGTTTTTCCCGCAAACGATAAGGACCGTATCCGCTACCACTGTGACTTAAACATTAGATTTTTTTAAAAGGTGGGGTAGCTAATTAGTTTATTTGCTTCTTAATGCTTCTGTCTTATTATGCTAAGTAGAACTGACAACAAATCTCACATTTTTTTAAACTCTTGTATCTATATATTTACATAGATGCATGATGCAATCACTTTCACAGTTTCCATAACTTTTGTGGCATGTAGTGTAGTGTATGTTGGCAAACTTTCACTCCCAACTACGCACCCTTGAGGTGGCTTGCTAGTACCATGTAGATACAAAATAGATTTTTCCATGGCATTCAAATTCCTTGATTGGTGGAGAACGTCATCATTCCGTATGTAAAACGTTATTGACCCAACGCAAAGGATTTCACATAAATACAGATAAGAGTGGAATACCTCGTGAGAATCCTCCTTTTTACCAGCCAATTCTTTCTAGATATTGATTACCAATTATGTGAAAGACGGAAGATAAAGGAGGTTTCCTATTCAACGCTACGATATTATTTGTCCTGGAACTTATACCAACGTGTATTTATATTCAATGTACCTGGTTATATTATACATGCAGTAACACGTGATAAATTCAGAATAAACATTCCTCTATGCGTGAGCTCTAGCGGACGGCCAGCTGCAAAAACAATGTCCTGAATTCCCTGAATTGAAAATTTTCCCTCCAAAGAGAAACTATAGATATTTCGTAGGGTTCACTAAATTCCTCTGGGTATCCGCCTTTTATGGCCAATGAGGGGCTAGCTTCAAGTGGCCTGAGAATCTAAGTCTTTCGGTTTCACTCCAGGCATCCAGGGTTAATGCCCCATCTCGACCCGCCATTCGCTGCAAACACCACAAATCACATTAAGTTCTGTCTTTTACGACGGTGCTTAGACCATCCGTGACCTAACATAGGATAGTAACCACATTCTGCTATTCAGTCAGTCAGGAGCAGTAAAATCTGCGACCACAATTCATCCACCTACAATTATGGCTGCGAGGAATTTTTCCCTTTCCCATGATGGGAAGCCATTGTTAAGGCATTATACTACAGAGGAAGAAAGGAAGGAAGGCTAAGCCATTAGGAAGGAATTATACAGAAGAACGAGGGTAGGGAAGAAAATGTATACCTCATATTTGATAAATGAAAACAATTTAGGGATAAACGTATGACTTGTACATTTCCGTTATCATTGATGTAACATAGCAATTTAGAAATAAACGCTGATATATTTATGCCAGAAAATAGCTATGCAACCAATATTGACAAGATATGAAACTTCTGAAAAATTAAATACATTGCAGATATTCTAAGTGATATATTAATTTTCCAATCATTGCGATTGCACAAATGACATGCTACGCAGTCACGCGCACGGATGCGAAGATATGCACTGAAGACGTTGAAATTCGCCATGAAAAAATTATTTGACTTGACCGGGATACGAACCCGGATCTCCCAATTGCCGGTCAGATGTGTTTAGTAAGTTAGTTGATAAAAGCGGGTTACTGAGGGTTTAGTCATGAATAAGAAGACGCCGTTTTCAACGTTTCGACTTATTTATAAATCTGCATCAGAGCTATATAAAAGGAACATACCAATAATATATACTTCATCATAGGATTCAGTAGGCAAACCAACATGTCATATTATACATCAATAATTTTAAACACAGCAGCAATATCTGGGAAGGGATGATATTGTATGATGAGGGTCAATACTATAAACACAATAGTATGGACTTCGTATATCCTTTCTTTGTGATATTGAACCAAATTCCTTTTTTCCCGTCCATAATGATGCACATTCATGAAGGCAGTAGAATAGAGCTGCCACCTATCTTTTTTCATCCCGAAGCCTTTCTTTGGGCTTGGTGGTGTAACTGGCTAACACTCCTTGACCGGCAATTGGGAGATCCGGGTTCGAATCCCGGTCAAGTCAAATAATATTTTCATGGCAAATTTCCCCATCTTCGGTGTATAAGTGACAGATTATTTACACATAAATTAAGAGATGGATGATACATGAAGTGCTACTAGTTCATACCTGAATAAAGCAAATACATCACCAAGCGCTTGGATTACCAATGTAGAATATATTTGCTGATCAGAAAAGTTTATCATTACAATTATTTCCATTTGCGCCAAAAATACATGGATAACATACGTAGAAAAGCCACGATAAAAATTTCTTTTTATGTGGTAGTAATATTTCAACGCCATAAGGGCTTTGTACAGCATGGAGTTGGCTCTCATGCATTAAATCAAGGTTAAATCCGGAGTCATTGGATTTTGGTCCATTGATTTGTAGAAATTTATTTGAGGTAGGAATGAAGATTTCTCCCATATTCATCTGCATGCACTTACAATCAGAACTAATGCCAATAATATCCATGCTCAGTGACATCCTCGTGGTGTTAGAGAAGGAGTGGCGTTTGTGATTTAGAATGTTCAAATTCAGTCTTTTGACCCTCATTTGTGAGACAAAGGCTGATATTAAGAAATGAGGGTGAAAATTGTAGCAAAAATGGACAATTTTTCATTTTGTCTGAGCTGGTAGAACCAAGGCAAATGACGACTACGATTTTCATGAACTATTAGCTGATAATCCGTCAAAAATGACGGCTGAAATACCCATATATGATAATAAACACGGTATATATTTAATTTATCTATTTTTGTGAACGTTATTTCACTGTTTATAGTCTTGAGGCCGTCACTAATGCTTACAAATCAAAAACACCTGATCTAAAATCATGGATACTAGAATTTAAGGGTAGCAAACTCCCAACTTCGGCGTGATAACTTTTTAGGAGCTACCAACCGCGGCGGCAATTTCATGAATAAGTCATTTGAATCAGATGGTCCCTATGTATCACAAGTATTTTCGCAGGAACAAAGCAAGATCTTTTACCCATTTTTAGTCGAGTAATAAATCTTTTTCTATGCCAACATTCGGCAATCCCCGCAAGCCACCATTCGCAAACAAAATAACAATGTGCCTGAAAGCAGAGTCCTCTGGATGGCCGTTCTCAACACTACTCCCTCATAGGGTTAACTATGTAGTGTATTATCGGCAATCCAGAGGACTCTGCCTCAAAGTTCTCACTAATGCTACCTATCGAACGGCTTTAAAAACATTAAACCAAAAAACAAAGAAAGCACACTGAACTAGGCGGGGCTGGCTAAAATGCAACGTTGTTGACGGTAGCTACGTGGTTGCTATGGAAATTTAACTTATGCCCCGTGTACATTACTAGGGTTTAATGATGGTTAACATGGCGGCTTCAACTTACTTGAGCTCTCACAATTTCCAGTTCTCCGTAATAGAGATTCTGTAGAACTCTAGTAAAGAGATAAGGATTCAATGAAAAAACAACTGAAGCCACCTACGCGCTTGCAGCAGTACTGAGCAGCATTCAAATTTCATATCCCTTTTGAATGCTAATTTTACCAATGCATCCTCCTTTGACTGTGCTTGCTGGCGTATTAGTCCAAGAAAACTTCCATTTACCTTTCAGTGTAATTTTGCCGCCTTTCTGCTAAGCCCTCCATTTACTGAACTCGTATTTCAAGCAAGAATTCAGATAACTTTCCGTTCAAATGCATTTCAAATGCCAATAACCAGCACCAATCCCAGAAAGTCTAGCGTGGTAAACATGTTTACTTGTGATGGCGCTAACTTGCGTTCGCAGGGCGTATTTCTTACTATCAATCGAGTTAATTGCGTAGAAAGCTAGTATTACTATTACTAGGACACATTATGAGTTGGAGTAAAGGCGTGTTTATGTTTTTCCATTTACAATTTATCTGGGTCGAAAATGGAAATTCGGTGGATTTTCCAGATATAAGTAGTGTATAAGAAAAAATTATACTGAAATTGGCTTTTTTTCAGAATAGATTAGTATTCTAACTCTTAGAAAAGTGGAATGGGGAAATAAAAGGTATAAATGAAACTTGAACTTGTCCAACTTTTTTTACTATTATTAGTTATGCCCGTGTTAAAAATTCTCCTGCAGCTGCTTTCCATTTTCCCCTAATGTCTAACGATTACTTCCATGTACGCAAGCTGGAGACAGCATCCTCTTTTATCTCAAGAAAAGAAGGCCCTCTCCATACGAAACCTATTTCTCAGCTATAATCCCAATCAACTCGGAACCACCACGAAATTTTTCGATACATCATATTAATCTGATTGAGTATGTAGGCTGGTATGATGGTACTGCTCCGTAACAATGAATTAGGATTTAGCAGTATACTACTCCAAAAATGTCATTTCATGACTAGTTTCGATGCTTTGACGTCACATACAAATTCGAATCGAAAAACTGGAGAAATAACGCAAAACCATCGGAAATAGTCTAGAAATTATAGTCTTGGCTGAAAACTGATCTCTTTCGATGGAATCTTCTCAGGTTTTCCACCAAGTCAGAAATTTCATGTTTCCCGTATTTAGAGTTTTTACTCGTCTTATAAACATCGCTGATGGCGAAGAGCGCATCCTTCAACGCAACGCATCGAAACTTCAGAATAAATGAAACTTCCAATTCTCTGAGAGACTCACGAAGTTGGACAGTAATCTATAATACTTCTCGCCTCCCGGATTGAATCTTTTTTCTTCCGCATTAGATTTAAAAAGAAACATTAATAATTCGTCCCCCTTCATCATCAATTTATTTATTTTTACTCGCTTGCAAATTACTAACAACACCATAAATTTCATAAATGCAACTCATCCCAGCTCGCACGCCGGGTTAAATCACCACATCCTTGTGATCACTTTTTATTCACTTTAACTTAAGTCTTTACTTTCAATCACTTGATGCCAAATACGACTGTCGTAACTGACGCCCACGAGTAAACTTCATAACATGAACCTGTCAAATATCGCCCACTACTCCTACGCTACCTCTTCTTCCTCGAAATATTTCCTCCTCTCCTCTAACTTCGACCTCTACTCAAATCAGTCACTCCTTCCCAATCGCCCATTCCTTTTCTCGCCCCCGTAGATCCCTCAAAACGCCCTCCGGCTCCCGCGAAACCCTTCCCTCAACCCCCTTACCTAGGGGCAAAAGGGAAGAGCGTCAACAAATCTTTGAGGAGCCGAGAGCGAAAAACTTACCACCCTCATTGTTTCCTTTGCCCCTGCCCCCGTTCGGTCGCCAATTAAATGGGATGATCAATCTCCATTCGGTACCGAAGGAAAAGAAAGTGGGACTTTTGAGGCGATCGAAGAAATGAAAGTTTACTTGTGAAGGGATGCGGTCGTAGCCAAAGCAAACACGGGAAGAGAAAATAGACGGGAGAAGGATCGACAGGAACTTTTGCCCCGCAATATATTTGGCCTACGAAGCATGATACGAGGATTTTGATAAAAGTGGATACGAATAGGATGCAGGCGTTGGAGATGTGGGTGAGGAGGAGATTGAAGAAAGTTCGGAGGACGGAAAGTACTACGAACGAGGAAAAGCTCAGCAAGGCGGGTGGGAGAGGAAAATTCTGTAGTTAGGATGTGGCAGAGTAGGTGATGGAAACAGTTAAATGAAGGATGATGGATTGCTGAAGGCCGTGATAGTGGGGAGGATGACGGGTGTGGGGAAAGGGAAGAAAGAGAATAGGTATTATGGACGGGATGAAGAGATGTAGAACGCACACTGAGATGATAAAATAAATTGTGTGAATGGATAGAAAGAGCCCTTGAGCATGTAAAAAAGTAGAAGATATTTACTCACTCTCATTAAAAACCTACCTCAACCGGTAGATTATCGTAGGCTTGAAGAACTAGATTGAGAGGGATAAAAATTACGCGGAGCTGAAGAAACGAATCGTATAGTGAGATAGGGACCCAAGCCAGTAAAAGTATGGACAGTTTTTACAATCTTCCATTTAAACTTACCTTAACTGTTAAATCACCCTAATAAACTATAATAAAAAACTTTTGCCTTAGCAGTATAAAAATATAAAAGTTAGTATCTGGACTCAATAAAATATTCTGGATAGGGAAAAGCAGTAAGGCACCAGTATCAGAAAGAAGATTCGACTTCTATAAGTTTTAATTCACAAGTTCGATTCCTAAAAATAAGAAAAAGTTAGCGCTGATAGAACTAAAACCTTCCCAATCTAGTTACTCAAATTGTCTAGTTTAAACACGCAAGAGACCAAACCACCACCTGAGGGTGGAAAATTGCAATTGGTATCAATTCAATTAGGTCTCTTTCTGTGAATTATTAACATAGTTTTACCGTTTCAAGTTCAAATTGCCGCAAGAGTCATCAAATTTCTATTCTGAGCAAGACTGAGGACGATTTCATAACGATGAAGCAGTGTTGTTGCTACACTGCCACATAAAAAGGTGAATGGATCCTTTCATAAGAAAGTCCTAATTTCAGGTGAATGTTCGCGACTTCCCTTTGATTTCTCTCAAACATTTCGAGCGTCTTGACACGTCCTTTTATATTCCCAGATTTTCTATATCTGTCACTGCCCTACGGAAGAATAAGATGATGAAAAGTATCGATTGGGAGAAAGAACGAGAAGCGGTGAGAGAGAATGGAATGCTACGTGCTCCCGATCTAGTTATCCTCCGCAGGTGAGTCTTCTCAGGATACCGTGCCTAGGACGAAGCGGAGACATATTAGGGAAAAAATCACGTTTCGTACCAGGAGATCAAAGGCTTGCAGCTACGGTACCAGGAGATCAAAGATTAAAGCAACGTGCTTCAATGCAGTAATGAGGAAATATGATCCTTACCCGTACCTCATCGTGCAACTCAATGTTTTTTTCTCTTTTTGCAATGAATGAAAGAAAAACCTCATGCACAGCCTCGAACATCTTTCCAGTAATATGTGGAATATCAACTGATCCTTCAGAATTCACAGTTTTGCAGGTAAAAGGCATTATCCCCATTCTCATTAATTTTTCCCTCATAATCCTCCCTTTACTCGCAACCTTGAACTTCAGGAAGTATGTTCTACCACCGGATTTTCCTGCTATCGCTGTTTTCTGCCTATCAGCCTCCTGATATCGTCGGTCACCTCCAGGTTGTTTGCTGCTTCCTTTCTACGGAGCTTTCTTCCTCCTCCTCAAAAACTAATTTTTGAAAAATTCACACATTACTTCCACAAAAAAGTTTATATCATATAGTATTACATAGTATAATATTCTTTAATAGTCTCTCATCAGAACTGACTTCCGCTTTCATAACGACCGAGTTTATATCATTAAATCCAATTAATTTTATATATTCAGACATTACAGAGGAGAAAAAGCAATATAGCTGATAGGGATGCCGCAGATTAAGAAACTATTCGGGAAAAATATTCCATTCCAAGACAATTACAAACTGGTTTAGCTGCTGGAATCTTTTATGTAAATACTTAATGTAAACTTTTCAAATGATCAAATGAAAAGAAAAATCTTTCCATCTCACTGATTTCTCGCTACCTTTGGTTAATAGATATATAGAAAAATGAAAATTATGCAAGTTTACTTTTCAAAAGTAATAGAAAGTAGGACTGTTGGGTGCGGGAGAAGGAAAGAAGTCATGAACTTGAGGAGGTTAACGCAGTCGGACGGTGTGAGGAGTGGATTGCTCGTAGCGAAGCAATAGGGTGCGCACCACTGAGTAGTTGGGAGAGTAAAACGGGAAGTTCAAGGAGAAGGAAGCGTGAATAATAAAACAGACGACTACATACCATCATCGAAAATTTTGTTAAGACTTAAATCTCCAGTTAGCATCCATCTAAATGCTCCTTTTGCGAAACCCCATGCAATTACTCTGACATGTAAGATTTCAGGGTCGAAGTCATTCACATGCTCATTTTCTAAAAAGCTTCTTTAAAATGGATTCAAAATTTCTCTGAACATCCTTCCTGTTTGACCGAAGTAAATGGCGATGCAATGGCAGCACAGCTTATAAGTTCCCCTTTTGTGCAACTCTTAATAATTTGCCCGTCCGGTTTACGTTGAGATTACTTCGCCTTAAGCCTTCGTGACATTCTTTGGGAAAGCTTTCTTAACTTGGAGTTACAATTCACACGGGAAGGAAAACCTTCGGTATTTGATTGGTCAATCTCGGGTATAGTACCGTAATGACATTGAGCAACAAATTATAAAGTCTGTGTTAAAACTTGTCACTCACTCACATTAGGCATGTTAATGTGAAATGAGTTTTTTCCTAGTCCTACGTAAAATTCAGAATTGAGCTAAATGTTGGAACACAGCAGAGAAAGGTTAAATGAGGAATAAGACGAGGTTCGAAAAAGATCAGCCAGCGTTACGAAAAAAATCATTACAAAAAGAAAAAACAGAGTAATATTGGAGGAACTAATATATTTTCCTTCCAATTACAAGGACTATTAATGAGATTTAAACTTTTGGAACTGTATAGGGAACCCGAGCATACCTATGGAACTAGAGTGAGAATTGGTTACATCAGCAGTGTTGTCCTTAAAGTAACATAAGGGTAGCATCCGAAATATTTGGCAGAATTAAACAGTCCTTTTTCCTTAAAAAAAATAAAATGAGCAGAAACAAGGCTATCGAAACTAGAAGAAAATAATTGCATTCACCATGAAGACATAATATACAGTGAAATACACGCTTGGCATCCCCTCCATTAAACACTACGTCAGCAAACCAGTATCCTAACTTTGACTGAAAATATTTCTCCTATATAAATTAAGAGATAGCGACATTTGGAGATGGGTATCTTCCATTACTGGCTTAATAACACAGTTTCACGGATAATAGGCCATCTAAAGACGTTAAGACGTTGACTGAAGCCAATAATGAAAATGTGAAGCAGGGTTACATAAAGTACCATTACGGGTTACTTTCAAAGAGATGACAGCATGAAAACAAATGGCATATCAAAACGGCGCCAAAATACACGGTGCTTCAGGAGGAAACTGCGTAGCTTCTGGAGGTGATGGGCAAGTAGACTCAAGATTATTTTGTTTAAGGGCTATAGGGACGTTACTCCTTACTGCCATGACAACGGAATGGGAGCCATGACAACGTAAAATTGTTATCCAGCACATTTTGCGGTGGCCATGAAAACGGAGATATTCGGGTTTCACCTTGTAAATAAGCAATACTGAAAGTACATTGCATATCTTATGAACCAATGAGACAAGTTTTATATCTCTTCAATGGGTATATGTCACCGTTATTCGACGTTTATATTGAAACTGCGAAATATGTTAGAAATATATTATATATATATATATATATATATATATATATATATATATATATATATATATATAATACACCAGTGTCACTAGCTGTGACGCACTAAATAAAATAAAACACTAAGAAAGAACACTCACACGAGAAAAGTTTTTTCCGGAGCTTTCGAAGCCAAAGGCTTCTTTCTCAACGAGAAGATGTCGACTGACTGGGTCAGAATGCCGCAGGAACAAGGGAACGGGAACGGGAGGGGGAGAAGGGGTGATGGGGGAGGGGGTTAGCAGGATACATTAAGTCCAGGGGCGCTGCAAGCGTTTAGGTGCCAAATGCACGCTAATTCAAGCATGTGGAGGTTGAGGGCGGAGTCTGAGGGGGGGAGGGAAGCAATAATGGACACCTTGAAACAAGAATTGAAGACCGCGTCGTGGGACAAGCGGTATTCTGACCCAGTCAGTCGACATCTTCTCGTTGAGAAAGAAGCCTTTGGCTTCGAAAGCTCCGGAAAAAACTTTTCTCGTGTGAGTGTTCTTTCTTAGTGTTTTATTTTATTTAGTGCGTCACAGCTAGTGACACTGGTGTATTATTATATTGTGCTACGCGCATCTTTTCCTAAGAAACTGTATATATATATATATATATATATATATATATATATATATATATATATATATATATATATATATATATATAATAAAACCCCACTATATTTCCAGGTCCGACTGACAGATAAATTAAGAGAGATATTTTGCCGAACGGATAGGTATGGGAATTCGTTTTTCCCCCGAACAATAAGGGACTTCAATAAATGCTAGGCGTAATTTCATTACAGCGTTTCCTTTTTATATGTAAACGGCTGGTGTCCTAACACCCCCCGCCACACGCCAATTGAGGCGACTTGCGGGGTAGTATGTAGATGTAGATGAATATGCTGGAAAAAATGTTTTCGTTACCACAGCTCCATACGTACGTACTTGTGACATGGTCATGGCCATTAGAAAAACAAAAGCATGAAATCACACACCTTAATGCCACCAGAGGTTACGCAGGTTCCTCGAAAAATACCCAGTACTTATAGGTATAGCAAAACTCACCATTGGATGATTAGAGGTCAATGACCGTAAACCAAGCGTTGATGAACGGGCAATGTTATCGAAAGGCTCCCGCAGGGTCCTCTGGATAAAGGCTCGGCCGCTTCATCCCACATCTCATGTATGCTTTCGTCACCTTTGCATGTTGCTTTTCACAAGCGAGTACCACCAAGTTTCGCTACATCTATACCTACACCGACGTTCATGGGAAAATTTAGTTCTCTTAACATATAATAACCTTTATAGTAAGGATTAAAATTCCCGCGCCGGCCGGATTTAATTTGAACGCTCAATAGAAACTATATGGGTTTACATACCACATCCAGCGCGAATTATAGTTCACGCACGGCCGTAGGACACCACATCCCAGCGTGAATTTTAACGCGGGCTAGTTCAAAATAAAATGCACGCTAGCTAAAATCCTATAAAGGTTAAGTCGGTATCGATGCATTCAAGAGTATCGGATACGTGGACACCAATGTTTCTCCCGCAGATATCGCTCAAAACTTCATCTCTCCATTCTCGATTGCCCTCACAGCATTCGCACACGTGCTCCACTGCCTCTCTCTCTCTCTCCATCTATTTCCTACTGTCGCTCTTTCTCTCTACTTCCGGGCCCACCCTCCGTCCGCCCCCCCACCACCCCCTCCCACCCCATTCCCCAGGGAAGGTCGAATAAACAACGGGAGAGAGAGAGAGAAGAGGGGTGGGGTGGGGAAGATCAGGGGCGGTCACGTGACGGAGTTTATGGCCACAGGACTCGGCGGTTGTTAGCGGCGAACGGGGAGAACGGGGGAGAGAGAAAGACTGAGGGAGGAGAGGGAGGAGGATGAGGAAGAAGCGAAGGAGGGAAAGGTAGGCGAGGTATAGAAAGAGTTGAGCGAGTGAGACTGGTCGCCCGTCATCGCAAGATATATATATATATATAATTTTATGTGTTTCCTATACTCTTTCTTTCACCACCTGTTTGAACGAAATATTTATTATATATATATATATATATATATATATATATATATATATATATATATATATATATATATATATATATATGCCACTCTATTTTCACACGACCAATAATTATTTTAGGAAAAACATTATTAAGCACACAACATGGGTTAGTTTATTAAACAAGGAAAATCTTAACAAACTTGAAATCATGGAGAGAATATGCCTAAAGTACATTTTTAAATTACGCTGAACGGACAACAAGGACGTCTACAAAATAACAAAAATTAAAAGTATAAGAGAAGCCATAAAAGATCAAGCGGCTAATTTTTACCAAAAAAACTACAAGATAGTAACTCAAAATACGTAACACGACAGCCATTTAAAAAAAGAACCCTTGACACAAGAATAAGAGAACCGAAGATGAATTATCTAACAGACTGGTTTCGCCAAGTACGTTATATAAAGAAAAGAAAGACATAGAGCACAAGTCAAACCTTTTTTAAGACAATCCCAGACATAAGTCTGCGGCACAGTAGCAGGACGAAATGTTTCCGGACAATACACATGCAGAGCAATAGGGATAGGAAGAAATGTCGATTTATTGAATAAATATAAGGATCAAATACACGTACACAATCATCTTAGAGGGAGCGTGGTGGCCTAGTGGGTAGATCGCTTGGCTACTGATCGGGTTCAAATCCGGGTGAAGCCTTTGGACGCCCCCGAACAAAAAATCCTCGGAGTGCGAGGTGGCCCAGGGAAATGAACTGGCCTCCCTACCCTGAATGTGTGAAATTCACACGCCTGTGACTTAGTTCAGGGTGAGCTCTACCCTCAACTATTCAAACCAACCTTCGGGTTGAATCACTGAGTGAGTGAATCTTCTTAGAAGAAGTCCCACGAAGAATTGGCGAGGAGTTATATACGATAAAAAACTAAGGAGAATAGACAAACATATGGAGCACATTTAAAAAAAAATGTTTCCATTAAAAAAAAACACAGAATGCTGAATGGTAATAATTACCGAGGAATAAACAATGATGGAATACATGAGGCGAGTTATGAGTGACATAAAATGACGAATAATGTTACAGAGTGGTTAGATGAGAGGAGAGTGGGTTAGAGCTGCAGCAAACCAATCTCCGAATTTATGAGTTGATAATGATGAAGAATTATTGTAGATAGCATTCGAGCCACAATTTAATATCAGTCTGCTTTACCGGAGAGAGTATCTATGCACAATTTATGACTCGTATTACTAAGGCTACTGTGTGGACATATCTCATTTTTTCCGCGGACAAAAAGGGCTAACCATCATAACCACTGGTTAAATGCGTACTTCGAAAGGTATCTCAGTTGGTTTTATCAATCTCTGCACGACTTTTATATGGAGCTAATAACAGCAAGAATCACATCTGCCTGAAAACTACACTAGGAGGAGAAAGTAATGGGAAGGAGAATTGAGGAAAACCCGTATGGAACAGATATAAGTAGCACATTATGAAGGATGTCTAATAAGTAATTGAGTAGAATATACTTGACTGTTGAAGGCTTCACTTCGTAGAAGTTACTAATATCAGTTCTGATGATTAAGACAGCTTAGTACTTTTCTACAATATTTCTCCTCGCTCCCTCATCCTCCGTAACTACAACAACAATAAAAAACTCAAATAACAAACTTATGTATATTATATATTGTGTACCTGACCTGACGATGTCATAAAACGGCGAAACGCGTCGTACAATTAAAAATATATTGTAGAAAAGTACTAAGCTGTCTTAATCATGGGGACTGATAATTGAGTAGAAACGAAGTAGATAGCTGAAGAGAGAACGGAACAGAGAACTTCAGCACACCTACCTCGAAAGTTGGACGGATTTATATCGTACTGAACTGAGCTACGACCAGAGAAATCAACCGGGCTACTCTCTGAATCGAAAAAATGCACTCAGAGAGCACCGAAGACCTTCTTACCATTGTAAATACGTACGAGTATCTAAGTAATATAACAACTCCAGTAAAAAATGAAGAATAGAAGCGAAGGGGTTAGGAACGTACTAAAACTGGAAAGGTAGCGTTTTTCTTCATAAGAAATATATTACACACTTGATTCATTGGCGGTACATATAATAGTGGAGATTTTTCCAAGAAATTTTAGAGTGAAAAAAGTATTCCCTAATATACCTCGAGTAAGCTCGTACTTAATGGCAGAATTATTTCATCACCTAAGTAGCTTAAAACCCGAGTAGTGTGAATTTTTTACGGGATAACAGAGGAAGCATAACAGGGAGACGAGGGAAGAGTAAAGGATATTAAAGCAGATGGTGCGAAAAGATGAGGGGGAAAACGGAGGGAGCCAAAGGTTTTATGAGGTTCTCGGGGTGCTATCGAAGGAAGAATTGTCACCGAATCTGTTGACAGGATTCCCATTATTGATCACCGGACTGGGAATGAGAGGGGATTTGGAGGGGTGTGGATAGGGGGAGGGGCAGCAGGGAGAGTGTGGGGTGAGAGATGCACGCAGGGAGCAGAGAAGGGAGGGGGAAGACCCCTGAAGGAGAAGGGATGGGACAGAACGGAAAGGGAACACCGAATTAGGCTTCAGCTGAATGAAGTGAAGGCAGATGGGGTTCTCGCAGTTAGGGTAAGAAAGGTATAGGAATAGAAAGCAAGGCTACGTACCACCATATATACTAAAATAAAATAGAAGTAATTTGGTATTTCAGTTAAAATTATTAACTTAACAGATGTGCGTTGCATATAGAGCAGACGAGAGTGCTATTATCATTGAATAAACCGATTTGCAAAACATCAAAACCAGTTTACTTGTCATTCAATTATTTTAGATATTTAAACTATTATTAGTTATACTTTTCTTCTGCCCTGAAGACGATGGACGACTCGGTTATCGAAACGTAGGCACCTGGAGTTTCTCACCCAGGGGGACTTCCCGAATAGAGCTTCTTTAGTTATATTTTTACTGCGTGAATTACATGGTCTGGAGAAGAAGAAGATGGCATGGAGAGGAAACAAGACGGTATGGAGAAGAATAAGACGGCATAGAGAAGAAGAAGACGGCCTGGAGACGAAGGTGATTTGGAGAAGAAGAAGAATGGAGAAGAAGAAAATGGGGAAATTGTTTTTTTTTGTAAAATGAGTGGTAAACCTCGGTACATACCCTCAATTGTAATCTATGCAAATAAACCGGGGGGGAATTCGAACGGATCTCTCCCCTTATTATAATTACTACCTCACATGATGGAGGCCAAGTAAAGCGTACGAAAGCCATGCTCCCAAGCTCCTGAAAATGCATGAATTTCTTTTTTTGAGTTATCACCAATGTCGCTGACATAGGGATACAGTTGTTGGCCGGTCCGTGGGTTATGCATCACTAAACTTAAGACTAATGACAGAGGACTCAGAAAAGACGAACTGAAATGTACATAAGTTTGACCACACAATTTTCAACGAACGACTTCCAAATGGGTGTTAGTAGAAGAAATTTTGTCTCCATCGCCGCGGACTCTTAAGTACCTATATATTAATACGTGAAGAGAAAACTTTGTACCCGTTTTTAAGCATATTGCGCGCACGGAGGAGTGGGAGATTCGTCATAGTTAAAGTTTATAAAATGGAGAATAAGTGCAGAAAGCTAAAATCTATAAATAATATGTATTACAAATATATAAAATAAAATAAACCATTCATTGTTTACGTTCATACTGCCAATATGAAACACATAATAGTCTGTCGTTTGTTAACGTTCATAAATTAAATAATGGTAAAGGTGAGCTTTCGTCTCGAACGGTTAACATTGTTTTTTGAAAAACGTAGTAAACTGACGAAATTGAATGTGATACGTAGGAGTAGAGGAAGAATGCGTATTTGTAAAAATGTAAGAATCATACCCTTGTGACTATAGTTTTAGAGATATTAACCTTTGAAAATTAGCAATTTCGCAATGTTTTCGTGAGATTTCGAAACCATATTTGGAGGTTTTACGAACAACCTGTAGGAGGATGGTGACGAATTTCCCTTCTAATATATGCCCTTACCCCACCCCCCCAACAAGCTAGCGGGCCTATGGAGTGAAACAGGGGTGCTAGGGTGGGACGGTACGCGGGCCCGAAAAAGTCATTTTCAAAAGTGAAAAAGGCATTTTTGTGAGTTGGAAAAGCGAAAAACACATTTTTCGCGGGAGCGATAACGTGGAAATGATCATTTCTGAGAGTGGAGGAAGGTTCTAAATGCAGATTTTTACAAAATGTGAAAATAGAAAGACGTATGTTAGGAATAATTCTGGGTGTTGTGTTTTAGTCGAGAGGCGAATTCATTGAAAAGTATAATACTGGATGTGCATTTTCACAGTGAAGATGACGTGAACTTATACCATGGACGAAGACTTTTGCGTATTTTTTCAAGAATTAATTCCCTGATGGTGATTAGAAGGGTGTATTTGAAGCCTAGTATTCTTTTAATTATACAATCCCTTTATTGGATTGGTGATTATAGGTGGTCATTAGTAGAAGGATAAAATGTTCTTTTACGTATTCTATTAAGAATAGAATCCCTCTAGTCGATTGGTGATTATAGGCGGTCATTAATAGATGGGTAAAATGTAATTCTGCGTATTCTTTCAAGAATAAAATCCCTAAGGTGACATGGTGAATTAAAGAGGGGTTTTGCTGGAGGCTAATGAAATAGTATTGTTGACGGAGTTCTCTCGGGTAGTGTGGAAGGGGGAAATTAACTGTGAATGGTTGGAAGTCTATTGTTTAAAAGTCGCCCGGTATTCATTCTACAATGAGAGTTGATGGGTCTGTTAGCGTAAATCATTTCTGACTTGCCTGTGTGGTGTGTGGTCACCATGAATTACAAATCCTGTAGGCACACGCAAATTTCTGCAATCCTTTACCCTCCTGATCTCCCTTCCCTACCGTAATCCTCGTCACATCTCCCTCTTCCTTTCTTTGTTTTGAGTGCGACATTAATGGGCTACCCTGCCAAAGAGTTCGTTTCAGAGCTCGCGAATTATACTGAATGATACTATTTGCTTTATCAAGGTGTTCCTTCCCCTCATTAAATCATGAAATGGTTTACCGAGTAGTCGGCCCGATAAGGAAGTGTAAATCCTCCATTTGTAATGAAATGTGCAGTGTTTAGTGCGGTGGAATGAATGGAATTCCATTGAAGTAAATGGCTATAGCGGGGCGAGTTTGAGTGGAAGGCGGGAAGAAAGTGTGAAGGAGAGGTGTGTGAAGGAGATGTGTATATAGGGTAGAGAACCAACTACTCGATCGCTGCCCCATCTATGGTGGATAAGACGAAACGGCATTTTTTCACAAGATGACGGTGAGGAAAAATTCTCAGGTTTGAAAGATTGCCATTTCTAAAGTAGTTGATGCATTGTTATGTTGAAATTATTTTACAAATGCGCAAGGTTTGCATTATAAGTGAGGTGAATTTGGTGCCGCTATTTTTGTTAAAAAATGTTGAAAATCGCGTTTACACTGGCGAGACAAAAGCTCACCTTTACCCATATGTTATCCATAGATACTAGAATTTCAACAAAGGTATTAAGTAAATTTTATTTGGAATGAATTTAAAGTATATCTTAGTGGAGAATTTTATAGGGATTACATCGATGAAGTATCCTTTAATAGAGCTCTATTAGAGATTGAAGATATTTTGAATGTTAATAATTTGTCATGTCATGAACTTGGTTTACCAGTTCCTACGTATTCGCAGAGAACAGACGAAGCAAATACTATTGGTCCGATAGTACAAAAGTTTCTGTTTCGTGAGCATTATGAAACTGCGAATATTGAACAGCGTAATTTAATTGATCGTGTGGTTTGTGAAGTTTGGAATCATGATACTGGATCTGATGTTTTTTGTTTAACCGCTCATGCAGGTTGTGGAAAACATTCACACAAACTGCAATCATTCTATAATTTCACTTCATACCCTCCTTCTTACGGCTTAGTTCAGATTCTCCCATCTTATAAAAGCACTAAAATCCACGCTTTAAATATCTCCTCCAAGCACATTCTCAGTCTTAATCTTTTTTAATTTCTTCCCATTCCCATTCCAAGTCAATATTTATTCTCACTTTTATAAAATACTCTTCTTAATTGATTTCCATGAAACCCATATCCTGGAACCGAAAAAGGCCATGATCATAATTAAGAGCTAATAATATCTTTAACAGATTAAGAAAACTACTGTAATACCCTCCCTTGGAAAAGTATTCCCCATGCATTTCACTGACTCTCTTCAAGCTCACATTAATATTCCCATTTTCTCCCTAAACACTATCACTAAAATATGCTTAAAATATTTCTTGGAATATTGTGTTTAATATGTTTTTCTTTGTTTGAACTTTGTTAATGGAACTCTTTTGTTGTATTGGTCTATCGCTCACAACAAATAAGTATGTTTTTTTTATTCTATTTCTCAATATAAATTGTTTTGTTCGAGGAGGACATATGTCATAGAGCAAAAAATTCTTTCTTCTTCCTCTTCTTATAAAACTTTTTTCTCTCCTTTTTTCCCAAAATATTTCTCAAGTAGGTATAAAGTTATACTTGATTCCAGGGTGTTCATCTAACTCATTGCCCAACGTTCACCCGTCCAAATGTTCTTCATAACAATTTAATTTTTACTCGCAATATTTACATAAATACGATAATTTCGAAACTATTCCTTAAAAAAATTCTCATGAATACACCTTAATGCCTGAAAAATTGTTTACAGAATTATTCCTAAATACCTATACCGGGTACCAAATCTTGTTTTACTAAATTGTATAATGACCCTCGAGCACATCCCTACACTAGTATCCCTATAATAGTACCTACTACGGTTCCTCACGTCGAGCAACGCCCTTCACAAGGCACTCAAAATCCTCCCTGACAGAGACGGCCGCCAGTGTTTCGCATGGACACGAATTCAAGATTGGACGAAGCTCTGAGGCCCGCCTCATTTCACATGCAGAGCTGCCACTCCTTCCCATTAAGTTAACTCAGACATGGAACAAGGGTCTGAAGCAGAGGGGTACCTTACCCTGTCCGATGGTTACGATGAAACGGGTAACTTCCAGGGCAATGAACCGAAGTACATCCGCGGGGTTTCAGCCCTAAACAACATGAATACACGGGATAGGATAGTAGGATATATTTTTTTAACTCATTAGCATGACAAGACACTACGTCGTCGGCCTCAGTGGCGACGGGGTAAAATCCTAGCCAGATAAACACGGAAACTCTGGCTCGAATTCCGAAAGGATGGATCTTCCATCACCGATAGCAGGAGTGTAAATATTCATCCCATGGAAATTTTTATGAAAATGTTATAATAGGAATCTAGACGCTGTTTTAAGGTAGTTTGAGTGATATATCACTTCAAATAAAATTCGATGAATTGGGGCTTATTAAAAAGAGAAGTATCTCATAATTCCAATGATAACAGAAAATCACTCACCCACTTTCTGAGATATTTGCCAAAAATACCAGCCTTTTTACATGAGAATTTATACGGGTATACTCTACAGAGAGACTTTATTTAACAAATGAGAAAAATCTAACGAATAGATATCGTAAGAAAATTAATAGAGTGTCGTTTGTATGCTTTTTCTACTATTCTGGTAAATAAATGAACTACTAACCGAGGTAATTTTTACAGAATAGTAAAAAAAATCTTCGGTGGTTAAAGCGTTTTCAGCGTACGGTGTAAAAAAATGAGTCACCTTATACTGTATGAGTACTTAGTTAATTACTGAGATTTTCAGTTATTTAAAACAAAGTTTTTGCCTCATAAATGTCACAATATTTACTTTATGCTCCTTACAGTTTCTGAATTTAAAAACATAAATAAAAGATGAATTTGGTCTCTATAACAACTAGGGAAAGATCTCGCCCAAAGGTGGCAGAGGTGTACTCAATTACAAAAATCAATTATCATTTAAGCGCTTAATCCCTAAATTACGAAATATATCTATCAACTGCCGAAAAGCTAACCAATTAGCAAGAAGAGCGCCCAGTGTATTCAGAATTATGACTGACCTTCTACAATTTAAAAAGCTGGTCCGAAAAATTAAAGGCTACAGATGTTCAGATATCTGAAATAGTCTTAAGAATCGGTGTATATTACGCCAGAAATGGTGATTTCAGAACGCTGGGATTTTCACTGTCACGGTTGCACTTGGGTACCTTAAAAAAATGGTGAAATGAGGATACCTTGGGTATCCTCATTTAACCATTTTGCTATTGAAAGTTGGAGCAACAGGAACAATTATAATTTGCTAAATTGGTAGTTACCGTATCGGAAAGAAAATATCGTTAGCCTTGTTAAAAAATAGTCCATTTTCAACGGATCTGTACTACTCGGTAATGGAGAGTGTCTGCAGATTAAATAGTGGAGTTAAAACGCGAAGGCCTCAACACGCGAATATTATTCATAAGAAAATTAAAATTTTTAAATTATATTTTTTGCAATGTCTTAACTCTGAAAAACAAATAGGCAAAATGTGATGTCTCCTGGACCAGCAAATACTCATGAAATGAACCAACTAATTACTGATTTAAAGCTTAATTTCTTCATACACCCCTATTACCATCAAATTCTTTGGACAGCAACTCAATAGTGAAGGATGCAGATGTAACTATAAATGGAAATACCGGCATAAAAAGAGGGAAAGGCTCTTTGAAGCAGCCCTAAAATAAAGTCGCATTTTCTATCACAAGATTCAGTAAAGCCTAGCGGCTCTGGACGAGCGATCACTCTGCTTGTACGCGTAGGGATAAGGGGGAACTAAAAACGACCATCAATTACACGATAAATCCGGCCATTAAGTGGCATCCCATTTCAGTCACAGCGAGGTAAATCATTTTGAACGACACAGGAAACTTCGTCGTTGGACGAACAAAGCCCGTGTTTCTCTCTAAGTGCCCGTAAGTTGAGCAGCATGTGAGCGAGCTCGTTTTTCAGTCCGGGATTTAATCTCCAACTTAGAATTCTAAAACGTAGATCACGGAAAAAGAGTCACTAAATATGATAACCATTTATTATTTCAGCAACAGTGGAGTTACATAAACAGCATGAGACAATATTCGTTATAATATTCATTAAAACATTCATCCGAAAATACTTCGTAAGTTAGATAAACATTTGTTCGTACTAATTCTGACACAATGCGCGTTTCACCACACTGTGGCATAATCTTGTACACTAACATTACGTATAAAACTGACAGTATCAATCCTGACTTGGTGGAAACGGTGGTTATCCATTTTAAAAGGACAAACTTTGTAGTTTCCACAAACTTTTCAGAATTTTATTTAGAATAATTTTGTTCGTAGGTTTCCGCAACGATTTGATAATTACATCTTTTTTGGGTATGTTGTCCGTCTGTTTTGAACAAAAAACGCGTAAGGAAACTCGAAATTTATGGAATCATTAATATAAATTTCAGTTTTCCGGAATTACGAAAACGACAAAAGAAAATCCTCTACATGAGCGAGGAGGTCAAAAGTGACCCCAACGCATTTCGGACATGGACACTGCTGCGATACCACAAATCACTGAAAGACTAAATGTTTTCCTCATTTTGTATCCCTATTGGCCGTAAGCTCAAAAAAGCGTTTTTCGCCTCGGTGAAAATGGCCAGTAAAATATTTTGAATTGCCTGATGAATAACAGATATTTTAAAATGCAAGAACTTGATAATTTTTACTTCAAAATCGTCGAAATATCCGAAAAACATAATACCTACCCACGCCCAAGGATCGAACCTATGACCTCTGTGTTGCCAAACTGGTACGTCCGTTTCTTCCTCGAGCCGTGTTTTTCCGTGTTGGTAGGTGATCATTTCGTAAAAAAGTACTAAGGCATAAAGAAGACATTTTAAATTTTGACATGGATCCTACCAGCCATTCTTAAATTTATTCATCAGTCCCATCCTCCGAAACCCCTCTTCATTTAGAACTTTCGAGAAAAAATTCACAACTATTCACAGTCAAACGATATACTCGTACATAACAGTGCTGACAATTTTAAAATTATTATGATGATAACTGCGTAGAATTTTAAACAAGGCACTCCTCCGATGAAAGGACAATTTATAAATTGATGTGAACGAGTATAACGCAGACCAGAAGTCATCCAGGTTTCAAACAAGGATCAACTGAAACCTTTGATTGACAGCTTTTCCGATGATTCAACGCTTTGACTTTGTGTTATCTGTGAGTTCACCTTTATTTGTTCTTTCCTTGAACCCGAATTTCAATGATGTGTAGAGAGTCTAATTATTTCCTTTTGAATACAAAGGTACATAGCATTATTTAGAAATAATTCCTCTTATGTAAATTTTCACACGAGTGCACGTCCCAGAAAAAAAAATAAATCATAATCCCTAACGAATAAAATATAACCCCCAGGTCATACATTTTTTATAATACAAGGGTCTTACTCCCAACGAGCTAAACATATGACAAACGTATTTTCCCGTTTGCTAAGCTCAAACAATACGCCATTAAATTCAACAGAACTCACCGACCGACAAATACCATACAAGCCACTTTGATAAGATCAAGTCGTGTTTATAAACGTAATAGGATTAAGGTACGCAATGTTATAAAACCACAAAGTTGTGGCGGGTTCCCGTGAAGGAACATTCCCGAGCCTTAAAGCATTCGCGATGACCCTGGAGGCGGGCGATTATGTACGAAAGCAGTTGAGTCCAAGCCAATGTCACCGGAATGGACAGGAGACTCCTATATATGGCGGGGACCAGCTTGGAAGAAAGCTGTGTGCTTATTATCTTTACCCGTGTGTGTATCGTAAGGCACAGTGTATTGACGCCGCACTCACGCAGTCGTGCTTGCCGAAATAAATTGCCTCTCCCGGAAAAGTCGCGCGTATTTGTTCATTGAGGCTTTCGCGGCTGATGCTGATCAAAAATGTTCTTCGGGTGTGCCACGTGATGATCAGGTTTAGCCTGACGTTTCGTGACCTCTACTGGTCACTTCTTTAAGAGGGAATTGATGTCCCCGTTGCCGGTGAGGAATATATATAGCTCAGAAAGGTGAGTTGGGAGGGGGAAGAGGGAAGAGGGGTGGAGGGAGAGGTACGTGACAAATATATATTGAGTATGGGCATCCAAGTGTGGCTTATTTGGAGGCCACCATCTCTATTGAAGTTTTCTTTATTCTTCTTTATCTCAATGGCCTCACGATACAGCCTGGGCTTGAACCTGTTGACCTTGGCGATTACTTTTGTTTTTCCGAAGTCGATCTGCATGTTCTGCCACTGCCGACTTCGACGTCTGTCCCAGTCGAGTGGCCCGTTGATGTTCCACCAGCCGGGTTTTGACGCTACGTTCCGTCTCCCCGATGTATTTTTTCTTACACGTTCCACAGGGGATTTCATAGACTCCCTCCATTCGCGCGTATTAATTATACCAACCTCAACACAAAAGTCATTATCACCGACGAATGAGGCTGCGGAGGCTTTAGGCGAACGTTATGTTAACCCACCTTTAGGCCGAGAGAGAATGATATGGCAAAAACTCACCTCGTCTGCCGGGATGTAAGCGCTGGGTCCATGGACCGTCGCCTTCGGTACTGGAACCCCCCTCTCCTGCAAAACAAATAAACAAGAACAGGTTAAGCGAGAAAGATGATAAAGATCAAATTAAACGCTCCTGGGAGCTTCAGAAAGGATAAACATCCACAAAAAGGAAGATGCCTACTAAGCTGGATTAAAGGTGGGCACGAAAAACCGTACTTTAGAGAAACAAAAACTGGAGTGAAAAGTGACAGAAGGTGTTGTAAAGTATAGCCACAAAAACCAGACGCATTAAAAACAGAAAATGAATTCTAACAATTTTTAATCCCTCATTGTAGTTGGAGAGAGAACACTGACCAATATGATGTGAAAATCTGTTCTGAATGCATTCAACAACGTCACTGCAACAGTTTTCTCAAAATAAATTTCCCAAGATATTCCATTTCGATATTCTATTTATGGCACTATTATCAATGTCGTTTAGGTAAAAAATTCCCTAAATCAACAAATAATCAATATATAACTAAAACTTATCGATGTATCATGACAATAATCCACCACAAGAGATCATCGGAAAATCACAAATGTATTCATTAAAATATAACAAATAACAACAAGATTTGTCTAATATGAAAAAATGGTACATACAATTTCGGATATTGATTCAGTCAAAATAATAGAGTAAATGTTTGACATTGGCATCCAACATTAAATAATCTCTTCCACTCAAGTGTAAAATAAACCAGAGATTCGTAAAAAAATATTTATCAGGATCAGCCCTTAAGCTGCTGCGATGGCCATTTTTTCTCGTGCGCGATTAGGTTTAAGAATGATGTTTCAGTCACTAAATAGTAAAATATCCATCTAGCCAATCTAATAATATCGAAACATGGGAAATGCGAATGTTCATTTAATTCTATAGTGCTGCATAACTATGACTGAGATTGAAACGAACCAAATGAGTGGGAAGATGAACAGTGCAAATATTAAAAAAGGCAAGGCATTAATACGATGCATATTTATCATAAGAGCAAGGAGATATGCAAACATTAACGGCACACATACCCATCACGCGCAACAAAAGGGATCATAAATAGCCCTCCATTCATTACTATTAGGCGAAAGCGTATATTTACATACTTATTTCTCCAACCGAAACCTGTGTGATTTGAAGGACCTAAAGATCTTGTGAGCTCACTAGTGTTCATATTTTTACTAGTACACAGTTGAACTACCCAGAGTCCTCAACAAAGCGACTCCTTAAGGTTGTTCAACCGTAAAATGACTTAAATGTCATTTTATTCATATTCTGTCTACTTGCAGAAAAAGTTGCCCTCTATCTGAGATGAACAACAAAATAATACCTTTCCACGCTATATTACTCTCTAATTGAACTTGAAATTACATGACGCTCAATGGGGAATTGAGAGAAACACGGGGAAAAATAGTATTTTTCCATAAAATACAAATGCCATTTTCGTGGAAGGGAATAATCCAGAGAAATTGAATAAAAATAAAATACAGGTATCTTACCACCTTATTTTTCTAGTTATTGAAGAATTACTGCCGTAATTGAAGTTAAAATGCGGTAATTCGTAGGAAATGGTGCTGCAGTCGGCTCCTATGGCTGGAAAAAGTGCTCATTTAAAATACATTCGTGGAATAATCTGCATATTTTGTACCTTACTTTAGGGTTTCTATAGGTAACGCATTGCATCAGTGAAAGTAGGATTTTTTTGACAAAATATCAAAAATGTGGAATTTAGTATTTGTTTTGACTCACACAGTCGCGGCGGAACCTCCTTAACTACAAAGTCAGCAACAACTTTGCAGTTGAGTAGTCGCTATGCATAGGAACTAACAATATTTAAAACTCCGTTGTCTTAGGCGTAACTTTATGGAATTTGCTTAGCATATTGAATGAAAAGCCGTAACTTATTGATTCCACATTTATTTATAGTAAACGACCCGGGTTTCGACGTAGCACGTCATCATCACGGAGTGGTTATATATAGATGAAAAGGTGCGACTTCAATGTAGTGAGATATCTTTTCGCAAGAGAGCTACGATAATACGGAAACTCGAGATCCTCCAACAAGATAGCAAACCTCGTGTGCAATCCCCCTTAACTTCAGGCAATGTTTCTCACATCTTTGGCCCACGTATTGTTAATCTTACTGGGCACTCATTTGAACCCAATGAAGTGTCGTTGTTGGAAAAAGGACTTAAGTACATTCCTAATGTTCCCATCACCGTAAAAGACGTACAAAACTTAGCCGTAGACTGCGAAGTGGCTCTTAAGGGAGAAAATATTGCAGTCAAACAACTTGTTTCACAGCAGCTTCTTAAGGTTTTGCAAATGGAAAATAATAAGGGAAGCGATTTTTCTGAAGTCACGGCTCTGAGATCCATCAAAAATACGCTAACTTCTAAAGACCTTATTATCCAAAAAGCGGATAAAGGTAACGCTCTAGTTGTAATGGAAAAGGAACAATATATCAAGAAGTGTGAAGAATTCATTAAAAATAACAATATTGAGATCCTTCGTTCAGATCCGACCAACAAATTTCAACGGGAGTGTAAAAGTTGTATCAAATCTTGTGAAGGACTGTTCAAGAGTTCAGAAGTGTATAAACTGTTTCAGATGAATCCCACCGCTCCACGATTTTTCGGATTACCCAAAATACACAAAAAAGATGGTATTGTCCCCCCCCCAGGAGGGACAATACCTCTCCCACACCTAACCACCAACAAACTCATCCTCCCCAATCTACGTCACCCTCCCTCTCGCCCCTCCACCCCCTTCCTCTCCCCCCTTCCCCTCCTTACGTTTGTAACTATATATGGTGAGTGTTCTAAGATAATTGTACCTGATGATGACGTGCTACGTCAAAACCCAGGTCGTTTACTATAAATAAATGTGGAATCACAAAGTTACGGCTTTTCATTCAATACCCATCTTTAACTGTCATCACGATGCTAATTAAAGAATTAGGACGAGTGGCAGAGAGTTCTAGGACACTAGCTCAGTAAAGGGTTAAAGAATAAGGACTCGGGAAAGGACAGGGATGATCAGTGAGGTGTGTTTAGACATAATTGGTACCATGACCTTCTCTTGTTGCAGTCGTGAACAGTACGCCGGATGAAGAAATGCTTGAACCAAACCGCTCGACAGTGTACCTGTTTTTGGTCGCTTTCATCTGTTCTCAAGATGCAGTGTTGCGGTAAAATAATATCCAGGATGCCGACCAGTAACTCGTGGGATACGAATTTTCCCAAAAGCCATAGCCTTACTCATGACTATCTGAGTCTTTGGTGACCCCTTCCCCCTCCCTCTAATTGTATTACTACACTTTCTGTTTTCTCGAGACCGTAATTAACAAAAAGCTGAGATCATTTCCAGCTGTTTAAACAGTAGCCTCCATTAGCCGAATGAAAATTGGTGCTCCGTTCGAAGATTTAGAAACTGGTACGGTGGACATTAAAATAATGAGCACCGAAAAAGACGACTTTATTTCACAAAATATGTTCCAGTTGTGTATCAGGTATAACTCAATACACTTAATCATGGCTTATTGTTAGTAAGCTTAAACTCGGCTTGGAAAATTATGTTTTACCTTACAGTGGAAGAGCACTAATTTTTTTTAATATACAGAAAATTATTGCAAATCTGATTTGCAATAATACAAAAGTGTCCATCGTGAATAAAATTTACGAAAATAGTCTACAGAAAAATAAACGCAATGAAAGTTTCACAATAAAAATACGAACTTTATTGTTGCAAAAAAAAGATTCCTTTCAAATAAATCTCCATCTGTTGGACACTGCTAGCACATTTCGTGACACGATAAAATTCGCCGTGCGACACCTACCTACAGACCACCCATCGACAGACTCTCATGCTTGTGAATTCTTGCACGACTGGTCGTTATTGATGCGTGTCAATGGTACGAAAGGAAGGATTAAGTAAAATCAAGCGCGTCATATCCCCTCAGAGCTCGCGGTGTAAACAAATTAGAAGAGCGCAAGTCGAGAGTTCCGGTACGACTACCCCATGCACTATTAATCCCCGTAAATCTGTTCCGTATCGATCTCTTTTAAGTCCACTCCTCCAGTAGTTTCCAGAACTCGCCGTAAGCATATTCTCACGGAATGCACTCAACTTGACAGACGTAGAGTGAATAAAATCCCCAGGTCAATCCACCATGCATCGGGAGATAATACTAGGACTATGGGCAACGTCATGCAATTCTTAAAAGAAACTGAATATCCGAATAAATAATTACCCCGTTTTCTATGCGTATAGATTTCCTAAGAAACTAATTCGTATGTTTTTGCATGTCCCACTGAATTTACCAATTACTCGTTTTTCATGAAATAGTTCCATACCTAACATACGAAAGTCGTTTGAATTTTTATTGAAAAAATGTGTTGAAGGAATCTTTTAAAGGCCGTTTTACACGGGGCACGTCATTGCGCAGGTTAGCACTGCATTCATTTCTCAATCTTGCGTGCAATAATTATTGCGCAGACGAATGCGTTACCGCTTTACACGGTGTTCGTAAGAAAGCATTCATTCACGAAATTTCGTCGTCTGTTGAGTGCGCGAGTAGCGAGTCACTTGTTAGAACAAAGAAGAAACGAAATTCTGTGCGCATCGTTGTTGACATATTGTCACACGTCCTTGTGTGACCAGCTCATACTTATTCCGCAAAGGACAACAAGCAACAACAACTGCACACAATGCAATCCACCAATACAACAAACACTTATCGTCACTCAGCTTCTTCCGGTCCCTACTACTGCGACATCTATCGGAAAAAAATTTGTTGAAATTGCGAGAATGCGAGCTCGGAATTAGAACAGGGGCTATTTTGCCATCTCGCGTTCATGCATTTGCGCATGCGTTCTAGCATTTCACCGCTTTACACGACGCAATTTGAAATGCACGTTCGAACATACGATTGTGCAATTACGTGCCCCGTGTAAAACGGCCTTAAAAGACGTTTAAATGCCCTAACCATGTCATCGACTTGATCAATAGACGTGCTCCTGGCTAAACCGACTGACGGAGCACGTCAATTGACGTGGTCGTTCCATTCCGAAGCCCTTTAAATTTTTTAAAGCCGATTCTGACGACTTTCATGAAAATGGGGCCCGCATTGAATGTGTTAATTAAAACATAGTACTCCGTCACTATATACATTCATGCACACATTGTCTAAGCTGCAGGGGAAGGATAGCTGATTTAAATCTGGTAGCCGATGCCTTCCTTGAAAAATAAATACAAGGGCTGATTGAAAGCGAATCATTCGTTGATCGTTGGAAATCAGAATAAACTAACATTTGTGACTTAAAAATCCCTGACTAGCAACCAAGATTCAATATTTATATTATACCTATACTTTTCTCTACAGATTGAGGACGAAAATACATAGGCTGAGGGGAAAAACAGACAAAGAAAAAAGTGAGGAAAAAATTACACGAAAATCTCCTTAGGCCAAATTTTTCATTTTACTGTCTTCCTAAACAACAACTACTCCATGTTACTAATGCAATGGCTAACATAATACAAAACCAATGTCATTACAATGTCAAAAATGTACACGAGTCGCATTCATATCCATAAAGATCAAAACAATATACTTTGAGCAATATCAGAATTAATCCAACTTATTATAACTCAAAACGAGATATGTTCTCACTCAAATCTAGTATACTTGAGAATCAAGCCTTAAGAAACGACGGAAGCAAAATTTAAAACTGCATTTAAAAAATTGCCAGCAGGTTTGTACTTTAATGGTATTAATAATACAAAGAACGCCTAGACTTTCCCAACAAGCGTAATGATCTCCATAATATATATTTGAAGCAAGTATCAACACTTAACCAAGGAGCACATTCAAAAGGAAATGTTATAGGATATAATCTTCCGATTTACCGGCGTATATCTATTAACGTAATAAGAACAAAAACCATACTCAAGACTGTTGAAGTTTATCACATTTAATTCCGCAGTGTAATTTCATTTGTTTTGTTTTGGTATCGTGATTCTTTTTTTTTGTATATCGATGCATGGTATGATTGAATGAATAAATCTGTCAGTCTTTTCTTCTGCTCGCCAAGTGAACGGACGTGTTATAATTTCTCCCTGCGACCTCCACTTTTTATCAGGTTATGGTGCCCAGCACAGCACGAGTTTAAAGTCGCGAGTCAAAGATGAAAAATTATTCGCAGCATTTAACTTATCCAGTTAGGAATGGCGAGCACGTTTTTGACTTAGGGCTCGCGAGAGTACGTGAGTTACGTTAAACTTTAAAATTAAGTTACGCAACGTGTTACGTGTGTGCGAGCTAGACATTTCCGATCAGGGGACAACTGTGGTGGCCGTGGCTTCCAATCACCTGCCTCCGATAGATAAACTTGAGGGGGAGAAAAACTGGGAAAATTGGAAGTATCTAATGGAATTATACCTGGGTTTGGACGATTTGTTTGAGTGCGTGTCGCAGGAACCACCTGAATCTGTCCGAAGCAATCCCTCGTCTCCTGAAATGAAGAAAGACAAAAGAGCCCGCTCGAAAATCTCGCTCATGGTGCAACCTCACCTCGTAATTCATGTGAGATCGGCCAAAACTGCCTACGAAGCCTGGAAAAACCTATGTGGCGTGTTCGAGGATAAAGGAGCATTCAGGCGCATTTGTCTGTTTGATGAACTGCTGGACACCAAACACGAAAATTTTAGCTCACTCTTAGATTACGCTATGGCCATGAAGAATATCATTAATAAAAAACAAGAAGAGTGTCTGATGTTGTATGTAGGTATATGTATTTTTTAAACCTTATTATTAATTTTGTTTCAACCGAAACTAATGATATATTGCCACCAGACAATGTCTAATTGCAGTATCAGTGTAATAAATAAATAAATAAATAATAAAATTGCCGAAACCGGGAAACCTGTTGATGACGAGTTTGCAGCATTCGTTATGTTAAAAAATTTGAGGCCTGAATACAAATGGCTTCGTCAGCTGATTGAGAAGAGTGTTCGGAAAGAAGAAGACTTGACGCCGGAAACAGTGTGCAATGAGCTCGTGCGAGAAGGACAGAAGGAAGCGGCGGAGACAGGGGGTGCAACCAATCAGGCGCTCCTAGTCGGCACCAGCAGGAACCAGCACCGCGGTTCTACATCCAGAGGAAAGTCCAGTGGAAGAGGTGCAGTAGCATGCGGAAGTGCAATGGCAACTTCACCAGGAGCAGCCCAGCAGACGACAAAACGGCACCATAACCAGTATCATCGTGGCAGCCAGCACGGTGTGACCTGTTATCGTTGTTAAGAAACCGGGCCACATAGCTGCCAAGTGCTGGTTTAAAGGGGAAGGTAAGAGAGGATACAGTAATGATGGTGGTGGAGAAGGCAGCTCAGGCACAACACCCTGGAGCCTTATAGCCGCTATGAGTGCTGTGAGTAACAACAATTGCTGGTACATTGATTCTGGAGCTTCATCACATATGTGTGGCAATAAAAATTGGTTTAATTGGTATAGTGAAACAGATAGTAAAGTTGTGAGTTGCGCTGGCAATGAAACACTGAAAACAGCTGGTATTGGTAGTGTTTCTGTTAATGGTATCAATGGCTTAGGTGCTATAAAGAATGTTGTTCATGTCCCCAAACTTTCTACTAACTTACTGTCTGATAGTGCAATGGTTAAGAATGGCTTGATTCCTGTTTTCTCCCAAGATGGTTGTAGTGTATATAATAAGCATGATGTTTATATAAAGGGTGTCCCCCTGCTTAAAGTTCCTGAATCTGGTGGCACTTATAAAATAGAGTTAGATGTAAGGCCAGTAGCCATGTTAGTAGAGAATACAAATAATTGTGATTTTAACCTGTGGCATCGAAGGCTAGCTCATTTAAGTAGGAGTAACATGATCCACATGTCAAGGGGTCTAGTAAATGGTCTTGTCCTGAATCCAGAGTGCATAGACATTGAGTGTGATAGCTGCATAAGAGCCGAACAAATAAGGGCACCATTTCCGAGGGGAAGTGCTCAAAGAGCAAAAGACACTTTAGGCCTCATTCACTCAGATGTTTGTGGCCCACTAGACCAAACATCATTTGGAGGGCATAGATATTTTGCTACCTTCATAGACGATAAGACACGGTTCACATTTGTAGCCTTGCTTAAAACTAAAGGTGAGGTATTTGATAAATTTAAGTTGTACAAAAAGCTGGTGGAGAAGCAAACAGGAAAAGCTATTAAATGTTTAAGGTCAGATAATGAAGGGGAATACTTTTCCAAAGTGTTTTCTGAGTTTCTTAAAAATGAGGGCATCCAACGGCAGTCAACCGTCCCTGGAACACCAGAGCAAAATGGAGTAGCGGAGAGGGCTAATCGAACAATTTTAGAAAAAAGTAGGGCTATGCTAAAACAAGCTGGTCTTGATAATAGGTACTGGGGGGAAGCAGTCAATACTGCAGTTTATCTGAAAAATCTGTCTCCTACAGTGGCATTAAAAGGAAAGGTTCCATTTGAAGCATGGACGGGAAAGAGAGTCAATGTTGGCCATCTTAAAGTTTTTGGATGCAGCGCTTACGCCCATGTTCCAAAAGAAAAATGCAAGAAACCTGGTGATAGAGGTATAGAGTGTATATTTGTGGGGTACGATAGTGAGAAGAAGGGATATCGTTTAATTGATCCCAAAAATCCTTATCAAATAGTGTTTGAAAGAAGTGTATTGTTTCATGAAAATAGATTTCCAATGAAAAATGTACTAGTTGGTAATGAGGATGTTGTCGGGTCTTCTGATACCTCAGAGATATTGATTCATTTTCCTGCTAAACCTAAAGAGGTAGATGTAGAAATTCAGAGAGACTCCGAAGAAGACAATTTGGGGGAATCGCAGACCTCTAATAACAGTTCTGTAAATTCTGTAGAATTAGGAGAACGAAAATACCCTGAAAGAGTCAGAAAACCCCGTGATTATCCAGACTTTGTGTTGTACAAAGCTGAGCTTGAGAGCTTAAATGACGAACCTGAAACGCGAAAACAAGCTCTAGCTAGAGGGGATAAAGCCCAGTGGAAAAATGCAATGAATGAGGAAATGTTATCTTTAAGAAAAAATAAGGTGTTTACTTTAGTTCCTAGACCTGCAAATGTAAATGTTGTACAAAATAGGTGGGTATTCAAATTAATGACTGGTCCTGATGGTACAATTGATAGATATAAGGCTCGTTTGGTGGCAAAAGGCTACACCCAGTCGCAGGGCCTAGATTATATTGATACATTCTCTCCTGTTGTTAGAGCTGAAAGCTTGAGGTTAATTCTGTCTTTGGCTGTAAATATGAGTTTATTTATAAACCATATTGATGTTTGTACGGCATTTCTAAATGGTGAATTGGAAGAAAAAGTGTATATGGAACAGCCTGAGGGTTATATTGATCTTGACAATCAAGAAAAGGTATGTTTATTAGAAAAGGCTATCTATGGATTGAAACAATCATCTAGATGTTGGAATGCCAAGTTACATGAGATATTTATGTCTTTGAATTATGTCAGATCAAAGGGTGACCCCTGTGTTTATGTTAAGTATAAGGCTCACCATGTTATAACTATTATTGCTGTGCATGTAGATGATGTATTTATTGTCTCTAATGATCAGGATGAAGTGAAAACTGTGAAATCGACATTTCAAAATAATTTTGATTGTAGAGATTTAGGAAAAATTACCAATTTTCTAGGTATTGAAGTAGAGTATTGTAAAGATGGGAAAGTCAAGCTTTCTTTAAGGTCCTATTTGAATAAGGTCCTTGCAAGGTTTAACATGACAGATTGTAATCCTGTTAGAACACCAATGGAAAAGGGCATATGTCTGGTAAGAAATACAGGTACTAAACCTGATGTACCCTATCAATCTCTAATAGGTTCTTTAATGTACTAAAGTGTATGGACTAGGCCAGATATTGTACAAGCAGTGAATTACCTAAGTCAGTTTAATGCTTATTATGGACCTCAACATTGGAATTGTGCTAAAAGACTACTTCGATATCTGAAAGGAACCAAAGAATTGTGTTTAATATTTAAAAAGGGTAACAATGAACTTTGTGGTTACAGTGATGCTGATTGGGGAGGTGACACTGTGGATAGGAAATCCTACTCAGGATACTTTTTTGCATTTTCTGGTGGACCTATTTCTTGGCAGTGCAAGAAGCAGTCTGTGGTAGCGCAGTCAACAACTGAAGCTGAATACATCGCTCTCAGCCAGGCCTCCAATGAGGCAATATATTTGCAAAACTTATTAAAAGAACTTGTTAAAAAGGATTTCATTGTGACTTTGTTTTGTGATAATAAATCTGCTGTGTTTTTGTATAAGAATGCCACCTACAAAAGGAGGACGAAACAAATAGATTTAAGTTACCATGTTGTGAGAGACTTGGTGGAAAGAAAAAGGGTGCTAATTGAGCATGTTCCAGGTGAGAACATGATTGCAGACATTTTTACCAAGCCACTTGTTGGTCCACGTTTTGAGTTTTTGATTGAATTGTTGGGGATCCAATGACTACGGAATTAAAGGGGGTGTGTTGAAGTTTATCACATTTAATTCCGCAGTGTAATTTCATTTGTTTTGTTTTGGTATCGTGATTCTTTTTTTTTGTATATCGATGCATGGTATGATTGAATGAATAAATCTGTCAGTCTTTTCTTCTGCTCGCCAAGTGAACGGACGTGTTATCATTTCTCCCTGCGACCTCCACTTTTTATCAAAGACCTCCTGAGATATGCATCGCATTTGAAGATGATTTAGACATTCAATTGGGAATCGTTTTTATAAAGATGTTACCCTATACACATAATGATAATCTTCATGAAACAAAATATAAATTATACTTATTCAGTAAAGGGAAAAAGTAATCAAGGAAAGAGAGCCCTTTGATAAGTGAATTATTACATCTTCCACAGTTTTGGCTGGTTTTTAACTTCAATGCAAAAAGAATTTCTATTTTTTTTCATTTATTAATCGAGATAAATAATAGAATTCTGCATATATTAGTGGAAAAATTATGTATTGGGAATATCACGTATTAAAAAAAAGTAATCGCCCCATGCTAATCGAAAAAGAATGATTGCAAGTACACATGAAAATAGTGGCATTTCCAACAAGAAAACAATCTTGCGACAAAAGAAGTCTGAGTATTATGACTATCATGTCAATGCCATTGCTAAATAATGAAAAATAACGACAATCATTTTCATTTACTTGTAGTTAGGTGGATAACACATACGATTGTAAGCCTAAAAGCGACTGATGCGATTCTCCCTCGGGTGTAGATGTTGATGTCAATCTTGTGGTTTGGCCCCTGATGTTATCCGATGACAAGCCGTACTACCTGTCTGCATCGCCCACCCTCACAACCAAACATGACTACCGGAGATGCCCCAAGAGTACGAACAATACCTTATGCTCCCATATGGATTAGCGACAGTCAAAATGATGAAAACAATTAATATCATTAACCCTCGGGAACGATTTAAAATGTTTGAAATAGTGAAATAACATATGTAATTTAAGGCCCGAGTAGGTACTGACGCATTTTACAGAAAATCACAGGTAGTTACGATAGTTACGACGACAGGTACAATTAAAATCATTAGCCCTCGGGAACAATTTAAAATGTTTGAAATAGTAAAATAACATATGTAATTTTAGGCCCGAGTAGATACTGACGCATTTTACAGAAAATCACAGGCAGTTAGGAGGACATATGATAGTGTACGCTAATGACATGGCATTATGAAACACTAGCAAGCGAGAGCTCTTGAAAGGTCATGCGCGGCGAAACAGAGTATTGATGGAAGCTGGAACGAGAAAAGACGTAAAGAAGATGGACACATTGAAAGTTTTCAGAGAATTAAACATTATGGTAGAGATTCAGAGACTAGAGGATGGGAACGTAGAGTAAAAAATATGAAATAAGGGTTTTTCACGCCAAAAGAGTGATAAAAACGTAAGTATATATATAGACAGAATATGGCAATAACCCAATGCAACTGTAGTATCACACCCACTTCTTATACTAGGGATATACAAGGGAAGGGATCAAGGGATGACAGTAGGGATCTGAATACCGTACCATCGACCTTGGCACCTTTTTTAGCCTATGTTCCGATATGTCTGTAGCCCCGATTCACCTTTTGTCACCCCTGTGACCCCTGAGTGACCCTTGAAGGTCAAGGGATTACAATTGGGATCTGAGGACCTTACCATCGATCTTGGCACCTTTTTAAACCTATGATTCGACAAGTGTTTTAGAGGCGATTAGCTTTTTGTCACCCCTGTGACCTTGACTGTGCCTATACAGGATTCACATTTGCATTTTCGAACCCAAAGTTCTTTCATTGTGTTCCTCGGGCCCAAAAACATTTTAATATTAAGTTTAGCAAAGACATTCCGTCCTTCTGTATTTCGAATAATTTAACATTGAAAGCCCATAAAGCAAAATTTGGATTGTTGGTTTGACTCTATTTCAAAATAGGTCAAAAAGTCTTATTGCTAAAATAATGCTTATACTCAACAAAACTTACAACCTTTTTCTACCAAGGTACCAAATGTCATCCATGTGGTACGAAAGAAAGTGTCTAAAATTATAGGTCAAAAATGACACACGATCAATGGGACACTGTATATGCACACTAGCTCATGAAGAGAATTGCTACTACGAAAGTCATGTTTGGAAATATTTGACGACAATGTCAGCATATGGTCCAGAAAAAAGGGCAACTGATACCATGGACGACCAGAGGTTCCCTAGCATACATATTCATGCTGATCTGAAATGGAATAGGTAGAGTCAAAATAATGCCACAAAATTACAGCAAAAGGCCCTGAATATTTGTAACTGGAAAAAAGCTTACTTTCAACACATTTTTCACACTGCCCTACTCTCATGTAATTCCTTCATTCTAATACAATCCATACACTTTTTTATTCATGCTACCTGCTTACTGAGGCTCTTAATATCCTTACTCTATGAAATATCTCAAAATAATACATTGACCTATGCCCAACTTGAATCACCTTGTTCTAAATCAGCACGCACAGTTCTATTATCCTTACAATTTTTTTCGACTCTCATATGACGACCGCATACCAAAAAAAACGACTTTTTTATAATTGCCCTCAGAACAATTTTTTTTCAATTTTAAGTATCGCCCATTCATACGGAAACTTATCTCCCCTACATTCACATTATTAAGTTCTCATCGACAGCTTTGTTTCAGCGTCTGTTAACCGTTTGACTTCTTTTGCACATATGGGCTCATAATACTTGTGGTTTATGATGTACTGGCCCTATTCAGTTGGCTGACTGAACACTACTTTCAGAAGGCGACCAACAACTGATTTCATTTGCGCCATAGAGAATAGGTGGATGTAACGGTGATGGAAGAAGTATATTGGAAAAGGGAGGCAGGGTAGAGAAAAACCCGTAGTAGGCATTGATGTGCACTAAGGCGCCAAGGAATTCATAGTCTCACACGAGGAACGGAGTACTACAATTGAAATGCTCTGTATGTATCGCAGAATCGGAGAGAAAGTAGTCCAATTATACTCTCTCATGCAATAGCGGTATTCGAAATCGGACCCAAGTAAAGAGAAGAAGAGAACAGCCCAGGCCGTTCACAACAGCCCGATAGCCCGAAAAAAATAATTTGAACTTTCCTCTTAACTAATAATTACTGAGGAACATCCTCTAATACGCAGATTATGGTTATTTTCCCATGTCAACGACATTTCAATGGCTAATCGAGTGGAAGGGACGCGTACAGATACCCTCATGACCCAGTCGACTCCATTTGAGATCCACGAGAGTTTGCGCGATTGCGAAGAGACGGCAGAGTTGGGAAACTCTGGAGGGTACGATCCGCGTTGAACAAGAACGTTCAAAACCTTTTCGGGGTGACATGAGGAGTTTGGTCGTGACACATTTTCGGGGTGGATCTGCTTCAAGTAGGTGGAGTTACGCCAGATATAGTGAACTTAAGCCTAAACACGGAGTAGGATGACACTATGTCAAACTCATCGCGGGGATTTAGCCGTTAACATGTGGCAAAAATGAAATATGACTCCTCCATTAAAGGTAAAAGAAAATTCACAATGTTTTTGTTTCTTTCGAAGTCTAGGTAGTCACCATGCATGAGTACATACCCATCACGCTGTTCCCTTTTGGAGCAGGAGAATTAAAAAAAAATGGGACTAAGCCAATGTGGTGAAAGAGCACCTGATTCACATCCAGAGGGCTCGGGTTTCAATCCCAGCATTGGTGGAGATTTATAAGTGCCCAAAGAATCCCGATCCCAAATTTCGCTGCTATGTGGAGCCAAAATAAAATCTTTCAGGACTCCGCCCATCGGATGAGAGGTTAGACTATGATCCCTCGGAGCTACTCGTTGAGGGCAAGGTCATGCCAACGCCAGGTTAATCTCCACCCTTCCTCAATTATCCAAATGATCCCTACCCTTACCAACCTATCCGCCAGTTCTCAATGGCGCAATTGACCTCAGTAATCGGTCACCTCCGTAAAAGACCAGTCAGTCAACCATAGTCAATAAAAGCTTCATTGTGGCATTATCCCAATAAAAACCTCTCTCTTATAAAAATTGTTTCTACACTATCCTATTTCCCTGCTTCTGTTACATTCATACATTGCTTAGTATGTGGTATCTCGCTCATAAGACCTCTATACCTACACTTCCAGGTTTCTTGCACCACATTCACTCACGAATTACTCTGTCTATCCGTTCCTCCCACACCAATAACTCCTTTAGCATAAATCTCATTCGTTTTCCAAGTTTCATTAATTATCTCAAGGTAGAATCAAAGCCAAGTTACGTAAGCATATAAATAAATTTTCCATTACCGGCATTTTGATTAGCCAATGCAACGATAGTAGATTTCTAAATAGAGGACTAGACCACCATGTGGAATTTATCCACTCTTGCTCAGCCAATTAACTTAGGCATGCAATAGTTTTAATGAACGGAACGATGGAATTATGAGTAATTTTCTTTTTTGTCTTGTCTAAACATCCCTCCGGAATACCAGTAACTGTTACTTAAGTATCGTTACAAGAAAATAAAAGACCGAAGAACTCAAACTAGGATATGAGGAAGATGTAATAATACTCATCTCGTGGAAAGACCTAGTATCGGATCTCAAGCAAAAGGCTCTGAACGAAATGAAACTGATGCGACGTAACAGAGCTGACAGTGAATACAGATAAAACTACGGTGGTTTTGTTCACCAATGACAGTAAAAGAGAAGGCATCACAGTCCCTTTATGTTTTCAATTTAATAAAAACATCTGTACGTGATCCTGAATCCGTATCTGAACTGGGGAGAGCACCTACTGACGAGAAGAGCAGCAGAGAGAAAGAACACGGAGAAGCGGGCACAACCTGAGACACTATTCACTTGTTAAAAACATACTGTACGGAAAATAGAGAGTTCAACTCCACGAGGAAGACCAAGAGAGACATACCCCGGGCGAGCAAAGAGAGATCTGGGAAAGATGAATTATTTTCGAAGAGGAAAGAATCGAGAGATGTAGTAAATAGAGCTCATGAAAAAGCTTAATGGTCATGTATCAAAAAACTACAGAAACAACGACAAAATACAGAAAACACTTTTCGCAAAATTCATACATACCTTCAGTCTTACTACAGAACAAGCAATTCGATAGCCTCTTCATAGATCCAACCAGGGTTATTAATCAATTATCTTTTTCCAGAAAGTAAGCAATATGACAAAGTGTAGCGTCATATTACTCAGTTAAACGCAGTTTCGAAGACGTGAAACATTTCGTAAACCAGAAAAATAGGACTTTAAAAATTCAACCTACATAAAAAGAGGTTGGCATGTTTGTAGACGCCACCAGGCAGTATTGCGTCAGCATACATTTAAATTACTAGCAAAATAGCTCCTAAGGCTTAACATTCCAAAATTACATACATAGTAACGGAGTTTCTAAAGCAAGGCAAAAGATTGAACGCTGCTTAGATTTGAGGAAACCTGCAGGTAATTAGTATCTAGTATAATCAATGTGCAGGATAATTTAATATTTAAAGAAATATGGATCGGTGTATACAATTAAATGACGTCAAAATCAAAGCCAACATGTCGGAAAACCTTCTTCAGCGCAAATATGTAAATCCTTCAAAAGCATTCATCAGCTAACCTGAAGTCTTCAAATATTCCTACTGATTATCAACAATATTTGTCCATCAACACGGACTTTCGTTTGCTTTTTCAACTTGGCGAGTTTCCTGTTTTCCACTAGAAATTATACCTTATCCTAGGGGTTGGATTGCCAGCTGGACTGTCTTTCCATCTTTTTGGTGGCCCTCCTATTAGTCTCCTTGCATGGGAGATATTATCTCTTGCAACACGCGGGAATATGTCTTCCTTCATTCTCCAACCGAACTGCGCATCCCCCTATCTTATCCGTTTTCATGACAATCTGACGTCGTTTATTTTATTCTTCTGCTGCAATTTGTTTCTTTTTCCATCTTAGCGTGTTGCCCGTAATTACTCTCATCGTCCGCATTTCTGCTGTTTTCAATAATATCTTAGCGTACATATTTCAGCTCTCGTGTCCAAACCGTAAGTCAGGATGAGACTTAAAAATGTTTCATGTATGCGCAATTGCATTACCTGCTAAAATATTCATTTTTCCTGATAAATTTTAAGTGTCCTGAGACTGAGGCAGTCTAATTCACTGTATTCCTTACTTCAATTTCCATATTTTCCTAACTATAGATATTGTTTCTCAGATAGTCAAATTACATTACTTATTCAATTGGTACATTACCAATGGTTAGTATACAATGTAGACGTTCTTCATTTATCGCCATGAATTTTTTTGTGGAATTAGAAATAGTTTTATTATTTTGGTAGCAGTAGTGATAAAGGCAAAGAGAGGGCGTCGTAAACAGTCTCATTCTCAGCAATCAAAAGAGCATTGTCTGCATAAAACAAGATTAATCTGATTGTTTCCAAACCGGCACCCATTTGAAATGGATTAAGCATATCCTATTTTTCATCCAACAATATATTAAATAGCAATGGGCTCAGACTATCGCCTTGGTATATACCTCCTTTAGTATTAACTTTTTTGTTAATTTCAGCTGCATTCTTATACGGGTGGTTTTATTCCTGTCGAGGTCTGCTATAATGTTTATGTATTCAGATAGCACATTCTTCTTTCTAAGTATACCTATGATGTCTTGCAGTTTAACTCCGTCGGATTCCTTGGCTGGATCCATGAAACACACGGACTTTAGCTTGCAAAAATAAAACAATACTTAAACAAAAGGGGCAGACAATGTTATGGTCATTAAATTAAAGATTAATTCAAACTGTCAACAAAAGCAAAGGAATCTACTGTCCAATCAGACTTTGAACCTCGGACAACACGCACGTGTTTACGAGATTGAAACACCCTGTAGATGGTCACCTGGATGACCGAAGTGCATACATAGTAGTAAGATTTCCTATTGCTTTCATTGAGAATTTGGATAAATATTTAATTTAAATTGACTTGGCAATTGCTCTCATCTTAAAATTAAATGCTTTACTCTTGCCTCATCCTGCGCGCGAAGCATATTCCCACCCCGCAACACTGAAATGCCATAAAACATCACCTGGATTGGAGGAAAGCGGGGATATATGGCTGCTTCATCCTGAAAGTTATACGACGCTCCAAAGCAACAGCGAGTATAGAGGTTGCATATCGACCACGGCGACGCCAGCTGCACCCGCGAATGTTCCAATTTCCGTTATGGCTTTCAGAATGCGAAATACGACGTCGAGGGAAATCGGTATGTGACAGCGGGGAGAGATAGATGAATGTCTGTCCTCCGCTTGCAAGGAGGAAATTAAGTGATCACATCACCACGGGTGGGAAGTTGAGTGGGATACGGAATGGGATTGCGTTAGCGTTTGCGAACACGAGAACCGTATCCCTTTGATGCTCACCTAGCCTAGAGGACAGGTAGATTTGGGATGTTTAAACGACTCGGGAGCATAATCAGCAAAGGCTATTGAATACAATGACCAATACCACCAGGTGAGGTTAAAATCTGCGCAGTTGATGTTGAAAAATAAAAAGGTCTGATTATGAGCAGCCATCAATCCGTAGATTGTTTTGTTGCAGCTCTCCACTCAACTCTCCTACCACCTAACCGTTTCATTCCATTCATTTAATTTTCACCATTCTTCCATAACTCTACAATTTCACTACTTCTACACATTTTAGCTCAGCAGCTGGTGTTGCCCAAAAATATATAAAAGAATAGTATAAAATAAAAATGAGCCATATAAAATAATGCTTCAGATACATGTTACAATGAAGTGCTTCATTGCTTCCAATCTTGTGCGGCTGAACTTTAATCTCTAAATAATGAAAGTGTTAACCTGATACAGGAAAGTAATAAACCAATTAATCCATAAATAGCTTTATGCTGACTTTCAGGGTTCGGATCTTGGCAATGGCAAATTAGTGGTGGAATAAACTGTTGTTGGAGCGGATCGGCTGCAGCCGCAATTGTTTTGGTCAGACAACTGTTTCAAATAACTGTTGCACACAACAGGTTAGTTTCATGATCGTTCCGCAGCCGCACTGTTGCGCCTTATGCTGTGCAACGGGAACTGATAGCTGAAGCTGACTGTTTCGTATTCTATTCTGCTCCAGTTGCACTGCACGTGTGGCTGCGTTGCGGTTATAAGCTACAATATGTTGCATTTGAATCTGTTGCAAGCGATTGCTGGTTTATTCAGCCAACACATGTCCGCTCATTGTTTCAGATAGAATTAAAACTGTGAAGTAACTATCTTTCATGAATCCAAACGAAATGGTTAGGTACTTTATTTTAGAAAAAGATTTCTTATTGCATAGAATACAGAACTACCAGCCATGTTCTAACAGCGCCGATCGATCGCCTGTTGTTTGGTGTGCCTCCAGTTATTGTCCGCAACAGGGTGTTTCGCCGAACTGTTTCGTTTTGACACTGTTTCGGTTGCGAAAGAGTTGCAATTAAACTGTTGTGTTCTTTGAGTGCCACCACTGCGGCAAATTTTTTTCAAATATTTGCCACACCGAAAGGTATAAGGGAGCAGTTTCACCAGGAGGAACTTCTGGCGTAGATAAAGGTTATCGGTTAGGCATCACCTTACCGCACTTTCTGGTGACGGTGAAGTTAACGGTATCGACTGCAGTACTGAGTCGCGGAAGAAAACAATCAACCAACACCTTATCATGCCTAGGAGATGCAACCTTCCCAGTCACACATCTAACGTGATAGCATTTCCCCCTATAAACCACTCCTTTTCTGTCTAGTTAAAGACTACGGGATGGGCCACAACAATAATTATAGTTAATTAGAGCAAGATATTACAGCTAATATACAAAATAATTCGATAAAATACCAGGAAAAAAATCATTGAAAAAAAAGCTTTAAGCTAAAAATCAAACTTCACTTTTTACTTCAAGAATGAAAATATTAACTCAAAGGACTTAACAACTAACAAATTTTTCCTGAACTATGATTCCTACTATGCTATTATAGCTACTTCAGTTCTTGAAAACAGTAGAATATATACAAAATGCATTTTCTCTCACAATTAAGGAACAGCCTTAACTACCACATTCGCCGCTGTGTATTTTTTTATGTGTAGTCACTGATACGTATATACCTTTATCGTGTCGAAAAATGTAGTATATTTTGGCAAGTATACCTCTAAAGCCGACTGCAATATAATAACATAATACACTATTTAAAAATTGGTGCAGAGTCGGACACATAACATGCATTTTTTATTAAATTCTGGAGCCATAAATAGAGAGTATTCCTTAGTAAAAAATTATTGATGAAGTAATTACCATAAAAGAGAGTTGAATAGCGACGTGCAATGATTTTGTTAAGAATAATAAGAAGCACAAATCTCACCTGAATTGGAAAATCTGGTCATAAAACCGAAAAACATTGATCCCAATGGTTTTCGCATCAGACGTGTGATGAGTTAAATTTGGTTTTCATATCAGATTACGAAGGGTATTCAAGGATTATTCATAATCCAGGAATATTTATGATCATAGATAATCCTCGATATTTATAGGGAAAATGCATACTCCTTGAGAAAGCTTCATATGTCAAAACCACGGGTTACGAATGTGATGTTGAAATTACTTCTATTAGATAATTTTTCCCATTAAAACTCTCTACGCGATTAAAGCTTGTTCCACTTTATGGATTTAATCAAATTGTTTAGTAAAACGAAAGCTCTTATCTTAGGCAGGCACAGTGGATAATAGTCGTTTCGAAAACATTTAATAAAAACTTAACTGCCTACCACCAGCATAATTTACAGAATATGATTATGAATCAAGAATAATCATCATGTGCAAGATAAATATGGAAGAAAATTAGGAAAAAGTCAGCTGAGGCCAAAAGACTTCATGAAACCGGAAAGAGAAACTTTCCCGCTCTCATCAACACTACTCTTTTAGATAAACTACATCATCTCGTCTCGTCAGTTGAGCTACGATTAAACAGCTGATTAATCAGCCGAATGACTGAGGAATCGACTCCCACTTCAGCAGAGCAGACTCTCAGACAAGGGTTCGCATGGACGGTAGAACAATCCAATTATATTCCGTATCATATGAGCGCCACAAGTGGAGACAGCGCCTTAGAGAGCCCCTTTCCACTTCTTCTGGTTATGCGAAGTCTCTCTTCATAGACAACACTACGCCCGAAATTATCTTTTGTTGTCCTGGAATAGTCACCCAAAGTCACTCAGGTGGGTTATTTATTTACACAGGAAGTGATGTCTGCCTTTGCCCTCGTGTAATTGGTGAAAATTGTGTTATAAGACTAAATTAATCATACGAGAAGAAGGGGTAAATAAATTTGATTAGGGATCAAATATAAATTCTGGGCACAGTGGAAGTTCCTGGGCATAATTTAGTGAAAAATGTAAGCTACGTTTTACACACATAGTTCATATTAGCAACTCATAATCGGGTTATGACGATTAAATTATTGAAGTAAATGTAAACCCGACATTAAATTTCTCTGAAGTTCCACAAATTTTCTACCTTTCCTAAAGCCGTTCACAAGTCATATCTCTTTTCATGTCCCTTATATTTCTTATCACATTCTTCCGCTTAATAAGTTATCCATCTAACTTTTTCCCCTTCTCCATATTTATTGTAGGAGTGTTTATTTGGACATAATAAAACTAGCAACTGTCTCAACATCAAAAACAAATAGATAGAGGGTCGAGACTGTTTATTTTATTGCCGCTAGAGGTGGGTGCTGTCTCCACTGACCGTGTTTTGCACGCCGCAGCCGCCAGTCCTTTCGTCGGGTGACGTTAGTAGTCTTTTTGCTAGTCTCTTGTGAAGGTGCACGTGCCATATTTCTTATTCTCGGTAGCAGCACAACGTGCCTATCAACGTGTTTTTTTCATGTCCTCTTCCTCATGATAATCATGCGCTCAAACTAGGGTCACTATCATTAGGCTAGGTTGGTTATTTTGTGAAGTCGACCGACAACTGTGGTTATTTGCTCCACGAAGGACAGGTGGGTAGATTGGTAATTAAAGGACTAATGGGGAAGGCAGGAAGGGTTGAGAGAAACCCAAGGTCGTTAGTTAGCATGATATTAACAAAATATGCCAAGGGTAACACAGTCTAACGTCCGATTCAACGGAAGGAATAGGTGCTGCACTTGAAGTTGTTTCCACAAGGCACTAAAAAGTGATCGGGGTTCTACTGAAAAATTTCCTCCTCCGCTGGGTTTCACCTCAATTCCGAACTCTTTGGGTGGGAATCGCGCAACCTATCAATCCCACCCACTCGATCGCTCAATAATTATTATTATTTTACAATAAAATCAAGTGTTACGGTTATGACTTCATCACAAATTTTTACATGCATCCGTCCTTTGTGGTTTCTCAACTTAAAAAAATACAGGTATCGTTGCGTCAAGGAATCAGCCGTGGGTACCACGTGAATACGCCTGCGTTATTATAGCGTAGCTATAGTAATAGTATATATATAGTGTTAGCCGAGGAATACGTTAGTGGTGTGCGCCTCGGCAACTTTCTGACGTTTCCGAAGCCGTCAAACCCGCCTCACCACCGACATAATGACACTAATCGATGGCTAATTAGAATCCATTGCCAATGAGATGCCTTGCATTGTGTATCAACTGGGATTTTTAGTGAGTATGGACCGACATTTGAACCTTCATGAAATTTCATAGCCATTAAAAATTTATCTCCAACAATCATTTTGCAAATTGTTTTATCATGTGCACAATTATAGACGAGATCTTTCATTTGGCACAAAATTTACGCTTGGCACGTTTGATGCGCAAGATCATCGGAGTGGTGAGATTCACCAGCGCGATAGCAAATCCGAGTGGCGAGGTATATCAGATGGAAATATTCGCCTACGCCCCAAATAGTTACCAAAGAGACTCGGTCCCCCAACCACGCTTTGCTTGCGCATAGTGCCAATGAAAGGTCTGGATCGCATCATAGTCTCATACCCAATCGAATGAGACCAAATAAAATTCGTTCGTCTCGAACTTCCGCTGTCAGGCTGATTTTAAGACGTCATCATCATCAATTTGATCTTACGATTGGTTGACTGCAACCTACCATGCTACCACGTACCCTGTTAACTCTTTCATGTCCTTGTACCTTTTCTGTTTGAAATTCCGTTTTATCTGCTATTTGTATTTGTCTGTCGGGCTTCTATTTTCCCTCCCTCTATCATGTTTCTAACATATACTGTTTTCCAGATTGTGCTTCGTGTGTTTTTCTCCTCTGCTATTTTTCTGTACACTTACTTTTTTATGATCTTAAGCGTCCAATTGATCTTCAGCAGCCGCCATAAGTTTTGAAAGTCATGGAATGGTTGATCTTACTTCCAAGTCCATGGAAACTTTGAGAGTGTGGACTCCGTACATTATGACTCCGCCAGGGCACAATACGGTCAGCCGACGCCGCCGATAAACATGCCATCGGCACCCACCTCTGATTGCCATCTATTATTTTCTCTCTTCGGAATTACTACCTTTCCGGATGCAACCGAGGTTCTCCAAAAGGGCAGGAGTATCGTATATATAACGGTCTCGGGATGCTAAAGAGAGAGAGTGAATAGAAAGAGGAAGTGTTCGGTTTGATCGATCGGGGAGCGGAAGTCAGTCGGGCGTGGCGACGAAGGCAAAGGGAGGGGGCGCGGGTGAGTTTCGTTTGGAGGGTGTGGGTGGGTGGTGTTGGGTGCGTATCCTCTAGGCGAAGGTTCGGCCAAATGGGGCGAGAGGGAATGTTAGGCGGAAGTGGAAATAGGAGGAGAGCGAGGAGGAACGGCAACGACGAGACAGGGAGAGGGTGTGGTAACGGGGATGAGAATAAGGGGATTGCCGATGTGTGCAGCGGACTGAGGATGCGGTGGGGAGGGTAGTGAAGTGATGGGGAGGGGAAAGAAGTTTAGGGAAGGCAATGAAGAGAGAAAGAGAGAGGAAGTGATAAGAGATAAGTACGAGTAAGGTGGCTTGAGTACCGGCTCTATATCCCGAAGAACCGGGATCAACTCTCCTGTAGTGGTGAAGGTGTTGCCTAAGCGATTATCATCTTTAACTTAGCTAACTTTAATCATTATACAAGCTAAGGTTTCAAACTAGACTTTGAGGAACGGAGTAATATGAATAATAATTTCTCACTTTGTACATTCTACAATTTATTCTTTCCGACCATGGTTTTGACATCTATAATGTACATATTTCATTTCATACACCAAGGTACATATTTCATTTTCTAGTGTCCATATATACATAAACCGGGGATTACCTACACATGGGCATTAAATAACGAAATATGTGCCTTAGTAATGGCATTATAGATGTCTAAACCATGGAAAGAATAAAAAAGTGTTTGATGCACAAAGTGAGGATTTATTTCATGTTAATCAATTGGGTTCACGAGATTTAAACTCTCCCTGTCAACGGTCACCTGGATTAACGAAATGCATGCATAGGAGTCAAAATCCCTTTGCTTTTATTGACAATTCTGATAAATCTTTAATTTAAATTTACTGGTATTCGGGTAATAATATTTTCAGAATGGAAGCTTTCCAAGTATTCCTTTATTTACTTGACAGCAGACTTCTAGATGTGAAGTTAGCATACTGCATAGAACTATGCCAATATTCCTGCTGCTATTTCCAACATCGGACCTCCAGCCTTTGGGAGATATAGATATAGATTTATGGGAAACGGTTCCTTATTACGGCAGCCTACATTGTCAAGATGTTGAACACCATACATCTAATTCAACCTAGCCACAGGTCCTTCATTGCCATTTCCAAAAGTTTAACCTATTAAAAATATTAGATTTTTTAAAATGAGTGATACATGGATACGCGTCGAGAATAAGACTTTCCAAAAGTAGAAAGCTTGAAAAATTGTCGCAATGAATGATGGTTACCGAAACCTCAGAAAGAAAGAAAACGAGAAAGGCAGCTATTTTATCAGACGAAACGAAGCTCATTTGGCTGCGCAAGTATATTTTAACACTTTTTAAACATGGTAAAACAATAAAACAATAAAAATATTCATTCCAATTTTACCTAAAACCAGAGGCGTATATGTATATCAAAAGGCAAAATTAATCAAAACGACTACTCCTGCCAGCCGGCTAGTTGGTCCAGTCTCATACTAGTCCGTTCTGACGGTTCCGCCCTCTCGTTAGTCGTAAGGCTGAGATCGTTTCGTTACTTCCCAAATTTCATGAAAAGTTAGAGCGTATGTTACACCCTAAAACGGATTGGAGCACGGCCTTGGACGTTTTCCTACAATGGCGTCGTAGGTACCCACTACATTCACCAAACCTGGAGCGAGTACAAAGTTTTCTAATTTGAACTCAACGGGGAGTTATCTAAACGTTACGCAGGTTGAAATCTCCGTCGGATGATTAAAGAGGTAAAGATAAGGGTTTGGAAGAACACACCCCTGAAGCTTACGCTAGGGAGTTTGAAAAGCCGAATTCTATTCAGCTAATACAAATTAAAGACGTATTTTCACCAAATACAAAAATTTACAACGGATATATAATGCATTCGAGGGTTAATTATTTTGACTCTTAGTACTTTGACTACTTCTGGGTGAATTTATAGCCAAAATAAATGCGCTAAATACAAACTACCCACTGGAACGAAAATGGGTTATTTTTATTAGCAGGCGTAAGGAATGGATAAACGGTAGAAAGGGAAAATTGTAGAGGATCTGGCACAATGATTAATTTCAAACACACGACAAAGGACAATGCTTCCGTCTTTACCCATGTGATTTAGAACGTCTGTAATGCAAATTGCTTGCTGTAGGGGCATCGTCAGTTGGTCCAAGTTGGTACAATGGATTAAAGAAAAATAATACATTGCTGATGAAGCATGGTTTCGCTGGAAATTGAACAGGAGGAAATAAAAAGTTGGATAGTGAAAAACAAAAGAAAAATTAACTTTTTTAAATTGTTTCATTAAACAGATAAATAATTTTGGAGGGAAATTAACACCATGAACCATAAAATATATGTACCCATTTACCACCTAAAACAAAGGAGGACTAAATAAAGGACTTCATTCATTATCCGTAGGTTCTTATAAAATAAGTGACATGGTGATAGAATTAACGCCGCAGAGCAGTGTTTATTCTCGTAAAAGCGGAATTAATGGAAGACTTAATCATCTTAGTATGGGTTTTATATTTACATATAATTATCTTTTAAGGGTTTTAGTAGTTTTCGCTAAAAATTCTGTTCTTGAAAAGAAGTAAATTTCAGGATTGAATTTTTAAAACTAACCTGTTATCAGGAAAAGGGCACTGTAAGTAGATGCTAATTCTTAACAGACATAAGGGAAAAACACTTGAATTTATTTAACGAATCAATTTAATAATTTTACACTCTGAGAATTTTTTAAAAATTCAATCGCCCCAAAGAATAAGGACCGGGATGTCAACCTCTCCTGCCTTGGAGAAAAATCGATATTTATTATTCACTCGTAATTTAATTTCAACTGCCATGGGATCAACGTTCCTGGGCAATTGAAAGATGATTTTATTTTAGATAAATTGTGCCTCCTCCCCCTCCAGCCCTTTTCGTTGGCGAGAAACTAAATATAATCTTAGTTTTCGTGTATTTGTTTTGTTTCCCGTTATAATAATAGGGAGGACAGCCAAAAAAATGATTCAACGGCAAGAGACCACCAGTTAATTAAAAATTGAACCTGGCCTCTTCGGTAGTTCTTATTTTTTCTTTAATCAACCCCAAAACGTGTTTGTTTTTTTCGGAGGATTTTAATATATATAGTTCATCCCAAAGCTTCGAGTTTCGAGCTCGATTACGTAATTGGTCTTTTCCATTTGGCCTCCTTCGTCTCTTTCATTTCCGATTTTCATTATTATTTACGCACTCACCCCTCTCCAGGTCCTCTTTTTGTCCCAAAATTCCTTATATCCTTATACTCTCGGATCTGCATGTTATCTCGTTATTATTTCTTCCTTTCCTACATCATTTTTTCCAGCTCCATCTTCATCTAAACTACTTTCATTCCCACATAGGTGATCATGTTGTTGTGGCAGTTTGAGTTAGTGGCTTCTCATCTTCTAGGGCATGGGTTCGAATTCCAGCAGTGGCTGAATTTTTTCAGCAAAATCCCGATCCCTAGATAAAGGGTATCTCCTGGAAGGGAATTTTATGTGCAGTGCATCGGATGAGACATTAAACTTGGTATATCTAGGAACCTTTTCCTTGGAGCAGTCTTTTACCGACGCAGGGTTTCTCTCTACCTTTTCTCCAATTCCCAAAATAGTCATGCCTAAATCAACCAATCCACCAATTCTCAGCAATAAAAGTGATCTCAGCTGTCGGTCACCTGTAAATCTCCACTACATTACACCCACGCTTCAATTCAAATATGCCACCTTAGTATTTATACATATATAAACAATTAGAATTATTTTTTAACCACACCTACAAAATCTAAGTATCACAATGATAACTGACTCATTGCACGGCCAGTAATTTTTATTCCACTGCCTGATAACTAATAATAGCCACAAGAAGGTATAGGGAGCGTTGACTTCAAAACGAGAAGATGACACGGCGGGGGCAAAAGCTAACGCCATTGGTCAGCAGCAACTAGGTCCTATAGAATAGACAACCAGTTCCTCATTCACTGAGAAATCAAGTAGCTTAGCAAGTACGACAGCGATCATTCTTGCTGGTTCAGTATCGCACTATGCTGGAAAACTAGCCTACTAGCGAACATGCTCCAACTTGGGCTGGATCAAGTAAAGTGTAACACTGGCTTAACGGTCAGTTTTCACAAATTACACCATGAAGGGGAAGAAAATAGCGAACAGAATTTGTAATGTGTAGAAATATTAATTAATAGAAATTGAATAGAAATACATTTCTGTAAATAATTATGGAGGGTTTCACGAGCGTGAACGGACGTTGCTTTTTGTATTGTATAGAATGTATATCAAATATTGTGTATGAATACATTATTAGCGCATTATTTATTTAATCATTATTGGTGACATTTTGATGCCTGTAAAAACGATTATAAATAATTGGACATAAACACAGAAGGTTTCCAGGCCATTCTTTTAAAGTGAAAACTTTAACACATGCTCCAGCTTTCTGCCTCTGCGCCTTCGAAAATGATGGTAGGTAACCTAAAAACATGATCTTCTACAGTAGCGATCCACAAAGCCCTTGGGACTCCAGGAGTAATTATCAGGGGCTTCATATTGTTTACTTTATTAATATATGCACCTTATTATTCATACTTATGTGAACGTATCGTGCGTAACAGGCCTCATCGAACGTACACAAGACTACACACTAAATATTTCTTGGGCCTCCACAAAAAACGTTAGCTTCAAAAATAGCTCCGAGGCCGAAACATTTGGGGAAACCTGCTCTACCGCTATATTCAACCGGAATATATATTCCCTCGATATGGTTTTAATACTTGTTGGAGTGAAGTAACCATAAAACACGAATATTATTGTAAAATTTGACTTAATTATTACCATTATTATATTCAATTTATGATACGACCACTTGACACTCATTAAGGTGGTTTAAGCGAGGTAGTTCCCTAGTCATAATGGAGACCATATTCTAATTTTATTTTTTTATTTCAGCGTCTGTAAGAAGTATGAAATAAATATTGTAATATTAATGGCGCAAAGATATAGTTATATATGACCAAAATACTCAGCAATTAAATAAATAAAGCTACATAAGTCTCTAACTTGACTCATTTTTTCCCGCCGTACGGCTGAAAATCCTTCAAAGCAGCAGGTTTATTTGCGATTCTGTCAAAATTACTGTGGTGAGCAATACATGATTTTTTATAAATAGTAGGGAAAACATGCAAAATACACACCGTTAGTTTTTTGACGAAATCTAGGTTCTAGAAGTTCCTAATTTGTTTAATATTCTCCCTCCGGAGCGCACATCCATAATCTATCCCATGAAAAACTGTTTATATTCTCAGGCAAATAGCCCGAAAGGTAGTTCGGCAAGGGGTTAATATTTTGATATCATTGGAAAGATGAGAGTTTTTTCTTTAAAATGAGGCCAAATGGATCAAATTCTAGGAGAAGTGGTGTATTACTCAAACCACCTTAAAAGTTTAATTCACGAAAACTTTCCCCCGCATGCATCTTCCCTTGCCAACCTATGAACCCGTGCTCGTCGATAGAAATGATCTCGCTATCAGCTCTCGGCCGTCTCCCCCAAGTAACTCACCCGCCAACTTTCTCATCTCCCTTCTGCTCCCTGTTCCTTTTCCTCATCTTAGTTTCCCTCATCATCTCTCCCAGCTCTCTATCTTCGTCCCCTATTACCTATATTCCCAATTTCGTTCCGATGACCTCCCTTTTTCCGCTCAGTGGATCAGTCCCTTCTCGACAACCGCCTGAGTTCTCTCGCCCTCCCACTTCCCTCATCTTTTCGCCCATTTTCCCGAAATCTCGATGATGTTCCCTCCACCTCCTCCTCCCTCCCCCCCCCAGCCAATCCCCCTTGCGCTCAACTCCGGGCAACGAGATCATTACGCCAAACCGGTCCGACGCTCGTCTGGCAATCAGATTCGCTTCCTCCCTCTGCTCATCTTTCCCCTCCAGCCCAATCCTGCACATATCCCCCCTCACAACTTCCCAAACAACCTATCCCTGCCACGAATCCACCTCGCTACCAACCATACCACTCCCGTACGTTCTACCTCTACTGCTTTCATAGGTTTGTCGGTTGGTCTATTGGGAAGACGACTACAAAACAATTTTAGGTAATATTTCCCGACACAAGAAACACTATTTCCTAATAAGTTGCAAGTACTGGTAAATGTTTCATTCAATCAAGCATTATCCTTACTCCTATTTTATAAAGGTAGTATCATCTGCAAACAACAAAGTTTTGCAGGTAACATTGCGGGGTAGAACATTTGATTGATTGATTGAATGTTAGTGGAGTATCTCTTAACGAGTTCTAAGGCACTTAGAACTATTGGTCTATTTTGCCAGCCACCTTACAAACCATTACATATAAAGTCCGATGGTCTTGCTGAAAAAAAAGTTCTTTTAAATAACGGAGAAAAAGACAACTTATACAAATACCACTGAATTTATTTAAAACTCGACTAGGGTTTCGACGTGGGTTCACATCATCATTGAGAATGTAATTGCTCTTTTAAAGAAGCTACATTGCGACAGCGTAGGTCAAAATAATTAATGAATTCCACCTTTTCGTTTCTATTTTTTTAAAATACCGCTTACACCTATGAAACTCTTCTTTAGTTACTTCCGCAGAATTGCAGAATCGCCTCTACAACTCAATCCTGGCAACGGTAACTATTTTCCTCGCACAAAGTCTCTTTTCAGCCCCTCATACCCTTAGCCTTAGTCTTTTCTTTATGTCTTCCAATATTCGTATCCTCTTCAACGATCTACCACCAAATTATCCCCTCCAACATCCTGTTCTCTCCTCCAGCCGTTCGCTATCCTAAGGTCTGCGAAGAATAAGATTTCGTGCGGGTTCCATTGGATACTTAGCTAGAATAAAAATACACCGGATAATCAAGGACATTTCTCCACCACGATGTGAGTCAAAACATATGCTTAACAACATCTTTTAATTTGAATCTTTTAAAAAAATACTGCATCCACTGGTGATGTGCCTTAGCTAATTGAATACAACATTAGACAACATATTCGAATTTCTCGTATTAGGAAATGTCTTAGCCAATTGAATACAAAATTTGAGTACAAAAATATTCGGATTTCTCGACTAATATATTTTTATTGAACACTTTTCTGGCTATTTACAACAATGGCTGCGCCATTTCCATCGAATTAGATCACATTCACATCAATTACTGCATTAAATCACCAATAATTCTTTAAAAAAAAAACGGTAAGGTGCCCTAATTGCAATATCAATCAATGAACAGGGAGACTCGTCATTTATCATCTCGCCGTAACGAATGTGTGGCTAACTTGGAAAAAAATATTACATGGGGAAAGGAGGAGGGGTGAAGTGAAACATTGGCGACGGCATTAGATTGCTCTTAAAGAAAAGGGTCAAGAGGCCAAAGTTTAATGTCCCATCCTACGGACGAAGCACTTCTGAGGAGCTGTTCACGTTACATCAATTAGGGATCGGCATCCGATCATAAATGGAAATTAAGCGGCTAAGGCTATTGAGTAGATTGGTCACTTATACGCTTGAATTTCCGTTTAATTTCATATTTTCCCTCCTTCTTGATTCTTCATGACGCAAGTGACCTTGACTATGGCAATAAATTACTGAAACATGAATGATAATAATCGATTATAGTGTAGATAACACTAATCTATCATTTTTATCAATACATATTTTTAATATTTTTGCCATATCAACGATATTGCATGAAAAGATGTCGTTTAGAGAAAGAATTTGAGTAGTGTGACTTCATATTTTTTTGAATGCGTATGCTATGACTACCTGTCACATTCTCGGTGAAGGCTTCCACGGTGTTTTCCTACTTGATGCTGTAGGTATTTAAATGGTTTCCCGCATTCTTTGATTACGATAGTTTCGTCCCCGTCCCAGGAAACATTTGGATTTAGGCTGCAGGTATTATTTGCCGCTTTGACATGGTCTTAACTAAAGAAAATAGGAAAATTTCGTCATCATTGGACAACAAACGTGGGAATAAACGAAAGCCCTGCGGCATTAAGCTTGTCACGTTGTTGCTCCCTGTATTAGTTATGATTTTTTGACGGATTTGATCTAATTTTTAGATTCTATTTTTGAATTAGGTCATATTTGTTTTATCATTACGAAATAGCATTATGTCTCTTAAATTTCTATTCCCTGTTATTTTCTCCTTTTATTATGTATATTTTTTAAATTCCCTGCTATTACCCATGAGGAAGAAAAAGAGTCGCTCGCTATTTATTAAGACCAGGTTATAAAATGTCTGGTTGACGTTAACAGTGAGATAGCCGTCAAGAACTTGTTAATGTTAAGTCATGGTTTGGTCATAAAAATGGTTTGGGTGTTGTATCTATCGCATCAGACTGTCGTTTACATGAGGTGAGCGTCATCAGTGAGAGAAAGTATTAAATTGGGTACTGAAAAAACTGAGAAAAATACTGAGAATATATTTCGCCGAAGTTTAAAAATTCGGGACGTCGAGAAGCAAAGCATTTTTAGTGTTTTAATGCATGCTTGTTCAGTAATTTTACTAATTTTGTAGAATTATATAGGACGTATTTACGCTATAGTTGATTGCGTGAACTAATACCAACATATTTTATAAAATATGATGAGTAATATTTGACAAGAGAAAATCACCGTCGCCGTCTAATCTGACCGTAAACTTAGTTTAGTAATTTCAATTCGTGAAACAAAGTGTACCTCGTGCGATGCCCCATTTCCAGGTACTTTTTATCGAGAGTTTTATTTTTAATACTGAGTCATTTGGTGAACTATGAACACATGCGCTTCATCTGGAAAAACTCATCCCGCAAACGCTAACTGCTAAAAGTTCATTGATATTTGTTCCGAGATTAAATTCCACCTCGCCTTTCATCTAATAATTTTATATTGTGGCAAAAGCTTTTTATTCCAGGACTTTTTTCCCTTGATCAACCCTTCTGCATAAACTAGTTAACATTTAATTCCTCTGCTTCAAAGGTGTTCGGAAAATTCCAGTATTTCCTCCGCCGCCCTACATTAAAAACTGCGTTAATTTTCTGCCTAATCTACATCCGCATGTTCTGATAGCTTTGATCTGTAAATTGCATTATCCCGACTTGCTCTAAATTAAGCTCATGCGTAATGCCAATACGGAATCTTCTTATAAATTTGTATCCCCATTTTATTACTTCATATTACGTTTATAAATTTAATTAAAGTAACGGGCGTGTGGGCAATTTTACGGCCTGCATTCTACGCGCACTCAATTAGCATCGCAAAAGCATTTCCATCTGATATTGCATGAGAGGCAATCGGTTTTCCGTTCTCATTAGTGCGTGTTCATTATAAACATAGAACTTAAGTCCTGCAATTAATGCCTATAAATCGAATTGTATTTATTCTCGACTTCTTTTTATATATGGTGCAAATGTCATGAGTGTAGGTAAAATAATATTTTTTTAAACTTTTGCCGACGTTTCGGATTTTTATTTATACATCTTCAGGGCTATAAACAAATGATACATGATGGTAAATGTTTGACAATTCTTTTTTGATTACATAATGGTTAATTTACAGTCATTAAATATAAAAATACATACACATAGACATTCAAGATTAACCTTTAAAGTTTGGTGCTGTTTTTATTTATTTACAATTTTAATTTGGTTGCTTGGATCCATTTCTTTGTTGAAAAGTTATATATGTCATTTATTAAATTATGATAAACTTAGCGAAGATAATTAATGTCTGTTCTTTTATTGCAACTTTTTTTATTTCTGGATATATGATACATTTCTTTGAATAATCTTTTTGATAAATTTGGTTCTGAGTCTAAAATTTTGGCTTCTTTGAAATTAAATGAGTTTTTATTTGTAATTGCATGATTTGCTAATGCACAAAGTTGTACTTTAGTGTTGATGTTTTATGTTGCGAGATCCTATTTTTTATTTATTGGGATGTTTGACCTATATAGCTACTGTCACAGTCTTTACATGGAATAGAATAAATTATATTACTTCTTAGCTGTATAGGGGTTTCTGACTTAAGTTTTGAATATACGAGTTTATGCTGCGTTTTATGGTTTTTATGCGCTATGTTATAAATTTTATTTTTTATTTTAAAGGTAACAATCTTGAATGTCTATGTATTTATATATTTAATGACTGTAAATTAATCATTATGTAATTAAAAAAGAATTGTCAAACATTTAACATCATGTATCATTTGTTATAGTCCTGAAAATGGATAAATAAAAATCCGAAACGTCAGCAAAAGTTAAAAAAAATATTATTTGACCTAAACTCATGTCATTTACACCATATAATGCCTATAATGTTGCAATTTCAAAGCAGCGACGTAGTTTGAAGCGGCATCGTTAAATAGGGAATTTCTGGCCTCGGGAAACGTGGCTTATAGGATTTCTGTTTTAATCACTCGGAATCGTGTTGAGAGACGTTAAACTACATTCTGCCATGAAATAATTTAATTTTAAGTTCTTCCTGCAAATGGCTACGCATGAATTGGAAAAGATTGCTCAATCGGTTATTTTGCACAAAAATTGGGATTAGCTTAAATTTATTAACTTTTCGGAGAACTTATTCCAAAGATTTTCATCAAACTTCTGGGGGTCTTTAAGCAAAGTATTGTAAGAAAATATAAATATAATTTCAGTTGCCTTGATGAATTAAGTGAACAGAATCTCATCTTTCCCGGAAGAGCTACTTTTTTTTAATGAACTTGGGATATATCAAATGTCAGAGCTAAACAACTTTCTTCCTGAAAATAAAATTAAAAGGCGTTCATGAGAATCATTTAACTTTTCAAGCAGCTATTTAATTACTGGTTTTCAATATTTTACTCGTTTACTTCGATGTACGAGAGAAGGTGGTACTAAATATCAGTTTGAATGTAGAAATAATTTAATGCACAAACATGCGAAATTGACTAAGAAAAATTATTCTCCTGGACTAGGATTCAAGCAGAGTTTGTTAATCATTTAAAGCAACACAAGCGTACCCATCCCCCGTAAATTCCATGGTGGACTTCCAGGAATGATCCCACTATTAAATATTTAAATATAGTTTTCTTCGTATTCTGTGTAATTATAGAAAGTGTTCCCTGTGTGATATGGATAACAAAATCCCACTCTTCTCGAGTATGGGAAAAACATGGGGAAAGCAGTACTTATCTATTTTATATAAATGCCGTTTTCACGATAAACCAGCGAAAATGACCGTAGTTGATGATTGCCACCCTAAATATTCAGTCACTAATTCCCTTAAGCTCCTCTCCTTTTAATTCGAAATGGTATTTAACTAGGCACTGCAACGTCTACTGCCCTCGAAAGAAACACGAAGCCGCTGAAACCGGCCGAAGTGTTGAGTAATTAAATTTTGTAAAAAAGTTGCCAAGCTTATTCATTGAAACATTCTAATGAATGCAAAAAAGATATGGTACTTTTTTCACAGTTTTTCATTCCTAGTCGACCGGTTTCGTCGCATAGGCGACATCATCAGGCATCAGGCAACCAATCGGCAAAAGTACCATATCTTTTTTGAATTCATTAAAATGGATTTTCACAAAGTGAAGCCCGAAACCATCGAGTTTATCATTTAAACATGCCTATGTTCCACAAAGTTAATTCAAAACCATTTATCTTTTAGGAAGTTGAGAGTTCTTCAATCATTATTATGCATTATAGCTACTTTGGCATCAACATACAAGCGCACAAATTTACTAAACTTAAAATTATCACAGCCACCTACATTCACAGCTGGAGGTGGACAAATGTTCACTTCGAAATGAAAATATCCCTTACCATTTGTTGATTCATGTACATAATAATATCCGAAGCTGTATCACACGCACGTGTAAGGTTTGGCAATTGAGAAGCATTTTTAAGGTGGTATAACTTCCAGCTTCATAAAATACTCCAGATATGTTGATTTTGTGAAAATTTAAGAAAAATGTAAGACACAACGCTTTTCAGAACGCCTTTTTTTCTTTACGGTAAACACATTCGGCAAACGTAGATATTCTTGAAATCCTTAAGCAACCAATCACCATCAAGTTTTTCAATCCTAAAATTGGATGACTGTAGTCCTACCATTCTGCCCATAGCTAATGCTATCACTGTGTCAATTCTTCTCACATACTTCATAATTTTGGCATGCATACTATTATTGGCTTCATTCTCACGGGTAGTGGTTTGTCAGAAGTCCTATTTCTCCAGCATTGTCATCATTGATGGACCGCAAGGCCCGACGAACAAAACTTACAATTTCTGACCCACGTGGATTTTTTCTCGTGACAATTTCTACGTATTTTATTGCAATATTTCTGACATGATTGAAAATTATCATATCTCAAGTTACTGCTGAGTTATTTTTTAAAGCTATAACTTATATTATCTACGCATTTTATAGCCCTGGAAACTGTCAGGTTATTGATGTTGTGTTCATCGTTGTTCTTTTTCGTAAGTCGTGATTATGTACCGGAATGGGGAGTATACTCACTCAGTGATTCAGCCCGAAGGTTGGTTTGGATAGTTGAGGGTGGAGCTCACCCCGGACTAAGCCACAGGCGTGTGAATTTCACACATTCAGGGTAGGGGGGCCCTTTCCATGGCCCACCTCGCACTCCGAGGATTTTTTGTTCGGGGGTCTCCAAAGGCTTCATCCGGATTTGAACCCGGGACCCTTCAATCAGTAGCCAAGCGCTCTACCCACTAGGCCACCACGCTCCCCGGGGAGTATACATGACAACCATTTGTGTTTTAACCTAATTTGACGAAGAAATTACATTTTATTTCCTTCACGCGTATGATTTTATCCTCGCAATTGAAATACAAGTGGAATGGAGAATCGACATCTTTCGCGGACTTCGAGCAATTTAGATACCATTTTGGATCACCTATTCCGCTTAGATTTACCCGCCACTGCCTATATTCAAACCTCATCCCATCAGGATGGAAAACCACTACTCTCAACTACCAAATTAACCACCAATGACCGATCCCCATGCGGAGGGATGCCGTGGCGGGAAAAATAAGAGAGGAATATATACAGGAGAGAGATGAATGTAGGAGATGTAGTTGAGGGAGAGAGAGGTGCGGGAAGAGTGAAAGATTATGTACACGGTCGAAGAGTTTGATGGACACGACGAAAAGAATGAGCAAATGTTTGCAGAGATGGAGGCAGCGCAGTGGCGATCACTTTCAGTGGAAGGATTTTTACACGCACGTCGAAGAGACACGCGGGATGCGAAAAAAACAGAGTAGGACAAACAGAATTGAGAGAGGAGAAAAAAAGTGAGAATTGTATAAACTCGACGACCAGAAACAGAAAAACAACTCCGCGCAGACCTCCTTAAATCAGGGGGTCTCTAAAGGTGGGTCTATACTTCCAAGCCAACTCAATTTAACGGTCGCCGCCTGTGGTTGCCTACTGGGGTGGTAGAAGCCCAACGGGAAACTGTGAAGGCGGCGCTGACAAAAATGGAGTGGCGAGCGATTATCCTTGGGTGGGGATGGTCCACTCCGTTGTCAATGCAGTCTTGAACGTTTAACATTGCTATAGACTTAATACGAAAACAGCATCAATTTTTGTTGATTTTTTGGAAATATGAAAGGCGATTCTTTGATTTAAGTGGGCTAAAAATCCTCATTTCGGAATCTAACCTTCGCACATGCCCCGGAATATTACGAAAAAACCAAAGTTTTGCTATTTTTTTATAAAAAAATACAACCGATTCACGATAAAGTTACTCCACTTAAATCCACAGAAGACAAAAGTTGCAAGTATCCAGCTGTCACGGCAAAGCCGTTACTGGGTTAGAGGGAAACGTCTGAAACAAGCTTCTTAACCCTGGTATAGAGCCACCTTAAGCAGGTTATAGAGAGACGAATGCTCAACCTTTCTCCAGCCAGATTAATCTGCCCGCCGTGGTGGACAGTTTCCTGCAGATAATGATGCATGAAATGAGTACACATTTCCATCCATTGCTGCGGTATCTAACATCAAATGAATTAAAGTTTGACGCCGAGAAGCGCACTGCAAATGCAGCCGAGCGTAATCAAGGTATGAGATATCATATCCAAGGGAATTAATTGGTAAAATTGGTCAACACTAATCACAGGTGTTATCCCGGTCTTCATTTATTATATTGCAGTGCAAAAAGAGTCATAATATTCATATTGGAAAAAACACTTAACCGATTTTTTTCTATTTTAGCCCACTGTCCGCCATGACAAGAAGGCTTTCAGCTCACTCTGACAAATATGAGAGCAGAGCAAGATATAGGAAATTGTGATTAAAAGAAAGATAGCAAATATAGTTTATGAAAAATAATCCCCTAATGGAAATTGATCAAGAACAGATGAATGCGACAAAATTGTGACGTGGTGACGAAAACTTCAAAGCCACCAAGTGATTCAAGTGTATAGGAATCAATGGAAAGAGACCATAGAGGGATGACATATGGATGCATTACGTTTAACAGGTATTAAAACGATTCATATTAAACTTAACGGAAATATAACATGCTACTTATAAACCATACTAAAAATGAAATACCTACTCTTTAAACTGTTACAGTCAGCATCACGGTATACTTTGCACTCTCATTCACGCCATAAAATACGTCATATTCTATCTTTCTTTTTTTCGCTCACCAATTGTTATTTACTATTCTACGCCTTGTAATTACCCATTAACTCGCATTAACTTCTTGATAAACCAATTGATATACTTATAACATTATATAACATGGGAAGCAAAGGCAAAAAAGATAAACAAAAAATCGAATGAAATGTAAGATACTATCATAATTTTTTCAAAGAACAATTTAAACCGCCGGTTTCCGAAAAGAGTAAGTCAATATTCTTGTAAAATCAACTGTCAATAAAATTCAATACTATGCCCATAGTAACAATTTACCTATTTAGGAAATTCAAAATTTTACAATCAGGGCAGGGAAAATGCACGATGGTTTTCCAAAGTATTTAGCGTCACGGAAAGCCCACATGAAAAAAATCACAAATCATAAAATAAATAGGTGGATGTAAATTAAAGTTATGAAATTTTTATGCACAGATACTTATATCGTATTTGTTTTTTTACAAATGCAATGCAAAACTAATCGTAATATTCTCTCAATCTTTTGGGGAGCGAGGAAGTCCAAGAAAACAGCGACACTATTACAGTAAGCGGAATGGATCAAAACAAAAACAGAGATGACTCTACACGAAATATTACTGGAATATTATTTTACACGCTTTCGACCCTGCATTAAAGACACTAGGATTTATCAGGCAAACTATATTAATTGAATCAACTATATAAATGAGTGAATGAAACACTTCAATTCGTTTCGGTTGGGCTACATCTCGAACACGCCATAAATATTTGGGACCATACTGCTGGGAGAGAACAGAGAGTGTTACACAGCTGATGGAAGCTAGGTTCGGAGCCGTTAGCCGGAGACTCGGAGGCTACGCGCTAGGCTTTGATGATTGTAAATTTTCATAAAATGCGAATTTCAGTGCGACATGAATAATATTATTTCAACTCCATACTTGCTCTCCAGAACTAAGAGAAGCTACAAAATAAGAGAGTTAAATTGCCATTCTAATTAGAGGGCATCAACATGCAATTTAATTTCGTCCTATCCCTCTTATTTTTTAATTTCCCTATTCAGACCCCATTTTGATGGTTGGCGTCCTATCCGTCACAAATATCTGCCTCCGGTGACTCACAGTGTAGTATTTAGACACATGATTTAGTATATTCCGCATATTTCATGGGACATTTCTATATCACATCCACAGCCCGCACTAGAATGACTAGCCTTCTCTCAAACGTAATATCTCTTCCTCTATCAGATTGTATTCGTAATTAGGCACCTTTTTTTACTGTCACGCATCAAAATAAAAATAAACAGAAGAAAAGGAAAAACGCAGCGGTGTAACACGAAATGAGAAACGAGCGAAAGTCGTCTCATTAAAGCCTCCCTCTGCTGACAGCAGGCAAACACAAGGAGCACGCTGCGAACATACATGCACGAACGAGGAGTGAGTCATGACGTACGTGACTGCTAGAAAGACATTGAACTTAGGAGCTCACGAGCCGTTGGCCTCAAATGAGCAGAGAGGCAAGGAAAAATACAAAAAGAGAGAAAGGACATTAGCGCACTTAACACGGCCACTGCCGAGGAGGTGCAGGTGGTGCAACCGGTTTTGCTCGCATCACGATGGAAATGGATGAGGAGTTAGATGGGGGTAGACGGAGATTCCGGACCCTCGCGAGTGAGCGCCTGCCTTCATAAGCCGTCCTTTGGAAATGGCATATATTAGATGGGACACACAACTGGACAAAGTCTCCTTGGGATTGAGTCGGTGTGGTGGCTAAATTACTGGCTTATCATCCCGATTCAAATCCTGGCAGAGGCGGAATTCTTTTCGTGAAACGTTTATCTCTACTTGGGTGCCACGGGGAGTAAGTTGGATCGATTTCCACTTTTTTTTTAGAATTTCCAAATGTCTGAGGGCGAAAGTGTTGCCTCTTGGGAAGTTAGTTAAACAAGTCAAATTTCAGAAAAATCAAAATATGTCCTACCCACCTTAACCCTTCCGTGACTGTGCGGGGTAAGTTAGTTACCCCAATTTATGTTAATGTTGTATAATTTTTATATTTTCTATTTTTTTATTTCAATATTTCTTGTATTTGAGCACAACCACTTTGTTGTTTCTTTGGTGACGATTGAAAATTTTTTAGATACAAATTGTTTCTGAAAACTTCAATTTTCTTTGGTGGGGTAACTAAGGTACCCCGCACAGCTGTTTTCGGGAAGTCATAGAGTGTGAGACTCGTTGCCTGTGTGGGGTAATTCATTTACCCCAGCATTCTTTTCTTCGGCTTAAGTCTCATTCATTGCATTAAAATACATTTTATAATTCCACAAATAAGATTTTTAAACTGAACGCTACTGTGTTTATCAAAAATACAGCTCAGTCCTTCACCACGGTGTACAATGTAGCTTCGTACATTTGGGGAAGTTGCTGTCCACTATCACGTTACGACGCCTCACCTTTCGTGAAATTGATATTTAGTTTTAGAAGTCGGCAGTCATTGAAACGTTATCCTCCATATCTTATGACTGGAATTACATAATGATTCTGCGGCGACTTATTCGTTCAATGTCATTGAGACTTCCTGGGTAGAGAAACTTTTTTCGTGCCTCAATTTCGGGGGACAGTATTTTTTAGATGAGTTTACATTTACCCCTAAAACATATACAAAGTGAATATTCTGAAAAGTGTTGCAAAATTAGCCGATACAATACGTATAGGCAACTCAAACGAATTTTACCGTCCTAGGAGAAGGTATATAAGACCGTGCCCTCGTCTGCAATCCCACAATATAGTTCTGTGAGTGTTCAGGCACTAACTCGCATTCAGAATGAAAAGAAGGCTCTACGGAGAGGCTGAAGTACGTAGGATTTTGGAGGAAAGTGACGAGGATTTCGAAGTGAGTGAACAGGAATCGGAAACCGAAGATGAAGCAGAGGAAGTAGAAGACTTCGAGGATGAACTTCATTGCGAGTTGCCGAAAGACATCGCTACTGACAACTGTCGTAGCCAGGGTGCTTACATGTCCAGGTCCGGATTTCAGTGGAACACTAATCCTCCAGTTTCCAGGAGACGGAGAATATATAATATTGTAACATCCCCGAGTGGACTTACGCAGCACAGGTTTGTAAAGAAATTTTATTATGCGTACAATAAGTAAAATTAAAACAATACAATAGCTTCTGTGCATTCAAGTTTTCACATTCATTTTAGTCAGTTTTTGGTATAGAGATTGTGGGTTCTGATTTTTTACTGAATGTTATCAGTCGGAATACTGTCCAGGGCAGCTGTCGCATTGCTTCAATATGTGTGCCCGTTTTTGAGGACAATGAAATTGAATACTAAAAAAATTTACGCATTATTATTCTCAGAAAGATAATTAAATTTACCAAATATGCATATATTTCAGTGAAAAAATTGCATCGCTGAGAGAGGCCTTCCAACTCTTTTTGAATGAAGAAATGATCCAGGAGATATGTGCCTGTACGAATCGTGAGGGCCACATCACCCAAGCTAAGAAGAACATAAACCAACCCGGAAAAGAAAAGTCATGGGAAGAAGTGACAGTGAGTGAAATGAATGCTTTCGTGGCTATATTGATTGCTGCAGGAAAAAACCGTGCGAGGAAGCTCCATTTAACTGAAATGTGGACAGAAGATGAACTTTTTAGAGAACCTTTTTACACTGCAGTGATGTCCCGCGATAGATTTAAAGTCCTTTTTCAAAATATTCGATTCGACGACAGGGGCACAAGGGTAGCTAGAATGAAGAATTCAAATGATAAATTAGAAGCAATCAGGTCAACTTACGACCAATTTGTGGCGAATTGCATTAAATGTTATAAGCCGTGCTCAAATATCACGGTAGATGAACGGCTTGCCAATTTCAGGGGAAAATGTCCATTCAAAGTCTACATAAAAAGTAAACCGGGTCGTTATGGAATCAAGATCTGGGTATGCGCTGATTCGGAAACGTCGTATATTCTTTCTTCTCAAGTTTACGCCGGTATGGTTGGAAACAGGAAAGAGAAAAATCAAGGACAACGGGTGGTAAATGACTTAGTGCGACCCTACTATGGGACTTGGCGTGGGGTTACATGTGATAATTTCTTTACTTCCATTCCACTAGCTCAAAAATTATTTGAAAATAAACTTACTATCACTGGTACACTTAGGGCAAACAAAACCGAAATTCCTGTTGAATTTCTCCCGCATCCATCTAGGGAAATTTTTTCAAGTTTATTTGGGTTTACTAATAATATCACTATGGTTTCCTATGTCCCTAAAAAAAGAAAGGCCGTCATTCTTTTATCAACCCAACACAATGACTCTGAAAAAGCAGGTCCAGAAAATAATTTCAAACCAGAGATAATAAGGCATTATAACCACACCAAAGGGGCAGTTGATAATGGGGATAAAATGACGCGGGAATATGCATGTGTCCGTAGCACAAGAAGATGGCCATTTAGAATATTCATGGAAATTATAGATATGGCTGCATTAAATTCCTTCATAATTTGGACAAAGAATCATCCCAATTGGAAAGCTAATGATCGAAGTAGAAGGAGGTTTTTTCTTCGGGAATTGTCAGTCGAGCTCTCTCAAAATAATGTTCTTCAAAGAAAAAAATTATCTCATAATTATCATTTGCCTTTAAAAAATGCAATACATATATTTTTGAAAGAAAAATACTTAGTAGAGTGTGAGAGAATCGATGGCACGCAAAACAGCACCCCAAGCAGATCAAAGCGTTGCTATTTTTGTCCGAGAATAGAGGATAAAAAGACTAAGGTGCATTGTACTGGATGTAATAAAGCAGTTTGTAGCTCTCATAGGGAAGAAAAAAAACCTGTATCTTGTTGTGAGTGTCGGGATGGAAGTTGAATGCAATAAAGTTTATAATATTGTGAATTCAATAACGCCAAAATTCTACATGTTGCCATCTTATGTACTCGTATGTTCATCATAGTGCAATTACAATATCAAAATATGAAAGATTTCTGCTATTTCACACAATACCGATGTAATAACCTTAATGTAACCTGAAATGTATTAAAAATTTAACAAAACATGCAATAATATCATTAAAAAGACCCATGGTGGTGAATAGCAAGAGAGACTAAAATACAACAATTTTTTTACAAATTATAAATGGGGTAACTGAAATACCCCACACAGTCGTTCGCGTAATTTTTCAAGGCACAGTCACGGAAGGGTTAAAAGCGGTTGAATGTTTGCCGAAAATCAGGCGGATTCCGGAATCAAATACCGATAAATCTAGTGATTGGTTGAGTTTAAATACCTCACTGGGTAAGCAATGAAATTCTGATTTTCCTCATAAATAACAGAAAATATTTATCTGATGCATTTGAGTTGATGATGACAATGTGGAGGTCAGTTCAAGCTTAGTACTACGTCCGTCGGATGGAACGCTAACATATGGTCCCCTCGTAGCATATTGTTAAGACCAGGCTAATCCCGACACCGGGTTTCCACCCTTGCGAATATATCGTGTAGAAAATAGTTTGCCTTTATTATTTCCAGTTTCATAGACTAGTTTGACATGCTACCAATGCGCAGATGAAAAACATTTACATTCCCTCAACCGCTTATTCACCGATCTGATCAGTACATTTAAACATTTAGCATCCTAAGTCGCACATATTTGTTGAAAATTCACCTGTCACAAACCCTTCAGGTGGTTAACAGGAAATACTACATTCCTTATAAACTTTGCCAGGTATATATTACAAATAATAGTATATATTACCTCAAAAAAGAAATAGTCCTGTGAGATGAAAAAGGTAACAACAAACCTATAGTCTTTGTTACTTTACCAATGCCATACAATGTTTTAAAAAACAAACCTTAAAATAAAACAATTCACGCCACTAAAAATCTTACTAGAGTGTTCTGAAAATTTAGTAATTGAATCAGCAGTAATTGATGGTATATTTAAAACTCTATGAGAATTCTAAACCGTATTCCGAACACAAAACATATTGTAGGAGTAAAATTAAGATCGATTTCAAATCACTAAATTTTTCTCTCAGTTTGTTTGTAAAAGTCTTATTATTTTAATTTTTGTATGCTTTATGTTGGCAGATAAAAACTAATATGGGGAAAAATAATGATTCAATATTTGACGGGGAGTAGGTATATCAGAGAAGCACCCTCGAACTCACCACTTACATCCGCAGGGGCCGGTTTCATAATGTCTCGTTAACGTTAACCACAAGGTGACGTAGCCTTTTGTTTAACTTGAAATCGGGTTAAGGTTCCTGTTATACATATTACATCACACTGTCGGTAAATTGATGTGAGTGCTATCGATGGGTAAACGTATTAACTTCAGTTCAGAGAATAAGAGAGATAATATAAAACTCGACATTATAAAACCGAGCCTAAAAGTATTGCACGCGCCATTCTAACTTTAAAGCGTCCTCTTCTATCATCACCACCTACAGTAAATACGAATAATGGCAAAAAATATGAAAAGGAGTCACGGGGTAACACAAAGGGAAAAGGAGACATTTAAAGCGGTAGGCTGGAAGACAATAGCAATTCGAGTGCAGCAGCCAGAACGCAGGCCCTTGTGGCCGAGAGAGAGGGCAGCTTGGGGAGGGGGATTTAAGAGGTGCGATCTGAGGTGCTCCATTCTCCATCCCTAGAGATGAAACAGAAGTGGAATGGTATGGCCTAAAAGGTCAAGGGTTAAATGAGGGTCCGGGATCGATTAATATGAAAAACCGCTGTTCCAGATTGAAACAAGAGCACGGTGGCAAAATGTACTCCTGCCTGCCTCAAGAAATTTAAATGCACTCGGAAAATTAAAAAAAAAAATCCACCACGGGCGCAGGCAGAAATTTGAAGAATTCTGGAAGAAACGAGCAATTTAGTTCGCAAGATTGCATTAACAAAGGAAGGGTTTTCAATGATGAGGGATTCGATTAAGAGAAAATTCAGCACATAATTAAGAAAAGATTAGTTCAAACCCTAAGCTGCAGGGAAGCTTTGTATCGTTCCGAGACTTGGTCGCTGCGGTAGGTAGGAGGATGGCAGACTTGAGGTTTTTGAGATGCAGAGGCGTACGAATGGAAAAGATAAGTAGAACGTAGAGGAAAGAAAATAAAAATTGCTATACATCGTAAGGGAGAAAATAAAACAGCTGAGAGGAATTATTGTGTGACAGTTGCAGTGAGTGAAGGACGTACTGAGAGGTAATTATATGTTGAAGAAGGTGATGGAGGGGAGAATACTGGGTAATGGCGGAAGAGAAAGGAGCTAAAAACGAATTATATATGATTTGAAGGTGTTTAATTGAGCATAAGAGGATTGAAATGTTTTGATACCAAATATGGCACTATTATATTAAATGCACTGACTAGAAGGGGGCTTACATGGCAGTGTTAAGGGTGAGCGTTCAGATATTACTACCCTTAGCACTGATATATAATTGAAGTAGGGGTTATTTTTGCGCAAAATAACCTTATTAATGCGATTACATGGATACGTTATATCACAGGAAATAGCAGTTGGCCCTGGCAGACGATTGCGAGGCAAGTTCACTTAGCTCACCTATAACACCACCATTCTGATTGATCAGTGAAGAAGTGAGTGATTAGTGAAAGGTAACATTTAAGAATTCAAATTTATTGTCAAGCCGACATAAAATTAAGCTTTTAAAATCTCAAGTGAATAAGGTTATGAATACAAAGAATGCACTTTATGTAATGGTTCCTCTATTGGTTGACTGCATATCATGAGAAGCATTTGTCAGCAGTCGATTAATTGGTTAGAAATTTCGCGGTCAGTACCTCAGTGTAGGTGATTTTGTGGACTGCTTTCACAGTATAGAAGGCTGCCACAGAATTACTTTCCAGTGCAAAAAACTTCGTCGGATAGTAAGTGTGACGAAAGTCCACAAAAATCTCCATAACAGGAGAAAAAAGTCAGCTGTAACCTTACATTACGACGCAAACAACAAAAAAAACAAATTAAAGCCAGGGTTCACAAAGTCTGGTCATCGTTAATTGCAAGGTGAGGTAACCTTTTCGTTAACATGTTGCTAATTGGCAGTTGAGGTTATTCAGCGTTACACTAGGCTGTCAGTTAGTTGACGTGAGCGTTAACGATTGTAGAACGTGCTAACTTTGGGTTACACACCGAGAAAATGTTTAACCAGAGATTATAAATCCGGAAGTTATTGATTCACTTCCCACAAATTTTCGTAAATAGCAAGCATGTCTGCGAGAAGAGCTTCAGCTCCCAAAATGCGCGCAATCCTGGAATTAAAGCAAGTGAATTTGATTTTCTCCAGAAGAGCCATTTTGTAAATCGCCAATTTTGAACGGGAAAAACTTCCGGAATGAAGGGGTGGTTCCGATCGATAAAGGGAACAGAAATCGAGGGCAGATATCAAGAGAGATAACTCGCCGAGCCCTTCTCCAATCGAATGGAAGAGGCTCGTACCTCCTAAAAGGCACGAGAAAACAGCATCCAATATTGTACTTCACACAGGCGATGCATAATCAAAGCATGATCGTAAAAAAAGAGCATTAAACGGAATCCAATCGTGTGATACTCGCGCATTAATTGAAGCATAACACCAATGAACGATTTCAAAGGAATTACCCTGGAAAACGTCCTCATCAGGACTGCAGAATTAAAACAATGAGACTGCAACGCTACGGCTGAATGCCTAAAAATTAGCATGAAACAAACAGAATGATATAGCTTTTGAGGAACTTTGAGCCTAATTACATCGCACTCATGAATATTGCCCGTTGGCAGAGACTGTTAAAAAATCAATTATTAAGGTATCATAAATCTTTCAGGAATAATGTCGTATTTAAGCAAATTTATATTGTCATAACTCCATGAGTACCTATAGACAGCTATGTTGAAAGCAAATATAAATAAAGTTTGAAGAAGAAAAAAATAAAACAATACTGAGATGATAATAATTCTACACCTCTACGGAAAGGAAAATTTAATTTTAATTTAATAAAAACTTTATTTTAACAAAAATGGATCGTAACTATGTGGAATTATTTGAAAGATGGGAAAGAAGAATGTGAGATACTACATTACGGATAAAATCTACTGCCTATGAACAACACATGAAATATTTTTTCATTTTTATTTATTATTACCTATTTTTGGAATTAAATTTACTTTACCTTTAACTAAATACCGCCAATTAGAGTTAGAACTATATACAAGGCAATAAACCTTTTGTTGAAGCAATACTTGATGACAACTTGGACACCTAATAAATTTAAAAAGTCCAAATATTTTCAGCAATATTATCAATGGCCTGATAATTAAAACCATGACTGAAATACACCTCTATCCGAAACAGCAGATTACCCAAAAATACCAAATTTTGCCATAAAATAGTTTTTATATTCATCGCTTTCTAAATTCCTAGCCAACTTTCCTACCATTTTCCTCTATCTCCCCTCTCCCACCTACCAATATAATATTATGGGGGCCTTCGAATATCTCTTTCGCTTATTTAATGATCCATTCATTATCCTTCAATCTCTTGATTTCTTCCACCATCATATTTTACTCTTCGCCTGTCAAACCTCTGGTCCGCATAACGTTCTCTTATATTCTGCAATCTTCATCTTAAGACACTGAACTGAAACCTTCAATCTGCCCTGCTAAAATAAGATTATGTGCTCCAGACGAATGCCGGATGACTCGAGAGGAGGAGACCGATAAAGTAGTTGAGGGAAGAGGACAGCGCTGCCAATATCGCTGCAGTTAACCTGAGATAGTGTGAAAGTGCCAGAAGGCCGTCACGCAACAATTTTAAGGAGCCAAAGAAGGCAACATGAACATACGCCGATATAGTTCGTAACCCATTGGAGAAGCCAATTTAACAATTCGAATTAAGACTATACAAGATGGTTGAAGCATTTACTTGGTGGAATTTCGACATGATAGAATGAATAAAACTTTGTAATGTTCCACACTGTTTTTATTAAAGGTACAAGCCTGACCGGTTTCAATGTTCACACATCAACATCAGAGGCTAAAATTTAGCCTCTGATGTTGATGTGTGAACATTGAAACCGGTCAGGCTTGTAGCTTTAATAAAAACAGTGTGGAACATTACAAAGTTTTATTCATTCTATCGAATTAAGAACCAAGAAAAGCTCTAAACTGATGCGAGTAACAGAATGATCATTGTGACGTGAGCAACGAATGTTTCCAACCCTGGTAACCGTTGTCGCCAAAAGCGGGAACTACTTTACTCCACGTATCGAGCTAGTTTCTAGGCAATGGACTTTTCCGTTTAAAATGGCCTTTTGCGCAATTGCCATCATGTATCATCAGCCAATATAAAGCGATTAAATCGAGGAAAATACGGGGAAAATTATAAATAAACGCTCGAGGGCTGGAAAACAGTCGATGAAAAGGGATGGAGACGATCCATTGACGAGGGTAATGAAGCCCGGAAAATGGACACGGGCGAATTGAAGGGAAGAGGAAATAAACAAGTTCGTCCTTGGCAACGAGGACCTCTTCACAAGCTACGTGACTCAAAGCACGCGTGAGGTCGAAACAGTGATCTGGCTCAAAGCCTTGTCCAACTAAAAAAAATTAAAAAATAATAATTTATACACCCTTTGACTAGTAACCTTCCCCATTCGCCCTCTCAAGAATTCAAACTTTTCCTCGCCGCCACTACTTCCTATATTTCTCCCTTCCACTTCCATTTCTCTCTCACATTCACTTATAGATACCATTATCGTAAATACGACGATGAAAGCCATCTCAATCACCTCACCTCGTCGTTCGAAAGACAGAAAATAATAAAAAGATTAAGGACACAAGAACGTGAACTGCGGAGCGTTGGGAAAGAACTCAAAGGCAAAAAAGGCGTTTCGCAGCTAAGGTATAATTTTCCTTAATCAACCTGACTCTCCGATTTCTCTCTTCGGATGGCTATTATCGTTTCGGGAAAAATAAAATACCGCTTGAGATGCCAGATGGGGCAAAACGGGCCAAAAAAATGTTTTCAGCCGGTTAAACTGGAAACTCAATGAGTTGCATCATTATTCTATTTTTCGCCAACAAGGGTGAAACATGTTGGAAAAAAAATTGTTGCATGTAATGTACAAATGCCTATTTTGCAAAAAAAACTGTTAATTAGAAACGTATTTTTTCATTAAAATGAGTAGTGATAAAATTTAACCACCAGATCGTTCATTTTCCAATTAATAGAAATGACACTAGTCGGTACTTATCGCTGGAAAAAAGTGTTCATAAAAAATATATATATCAAATAATTCGTATATTTTGTGGAGAGGACAGTCTGACACTTAACTGGGAAGAATTTTTTCTTGATGAGAATGAAGGATATACTACGATAAATTCTACAAGAATATTTAACCACTCACGACCATAGTTTTCATACCCCGCATCATCATCGGGTGATTCGTCTTTACTCTTTTTTTATTCCCTCTTTCTACTTACCTTAATTTTTTTCTTTTTTTTTCCTTTTTTTTATTTTACTTTTATCGCATATTTTTCACACTAGTTTTTTTTCTAATAGCTAATGCAGGTCATAACTGGAAGAAGTATTTCTTAACGAAAAGGTTAAATTTAGCATTTGTTTTGCCTCACATGGTCACGGTGGAATCTTCTTTATTACCGGGTATATTCACATCTAATACCCATTGAAACCCGCACGACATATTGTTATTTGCAGAGGTTAGATGAGCAAAGGCCGAAGAAGCGAACAGAATGTTGGAGGGTGTAATTTGGGCAGGGGGGAACACTGAGGAGGATATGAAGGGAAAGCAAAAGTTGGGGATAATAAAAAGGGGCATGGTACTAGGCAAGGAGGTAGCATAGCCAAATATACATTTACATACGACCCTATTATGGTGTAAATAAAAGCTGGACCTAACAATCAAATAAGTTCAAATTTCTAGGGAGCACCAAATGACGAACACATGCGATTTTTTTAGGTTTCCGGGGCTAGCCACGATATTGCCTTTACGGAGTCACCCGAAAGTGCACATAATGGCGAAATTGCACAGAAGAAAAATCGTTCACCTTGACCGGAACTCGCACCTGGATCCCTCGATTTCGTGCCGACTGCTTCGTGACATCATTGTCTGGCAGCCCTGAACACCTTGTTCCTATAAGGCCCACAGGGTATAAAGGGTAGTAGGACGCTTTGGTAGCTTAACTAGCTAAAGATCTCGACGCGAAAGCGAGGGACCCGGCTTCAAGTCCCGGTCAAGACGAATGTTTTTCCTCTATGGAATTTCGCACTCCCACTATTGTAGGGGAAAATTTTGCGGCTCCCAGTTCTCTGTATTCAATTATTTCAGACGTCTTCGGTGGACTCAGCAATGTGGGCTCAAATCTTTATTATCAAACCTATCTCTGAAAAGAGTACTCAAATACTTTGCAGGAAATGGAATTAAATACATGGAAATTTAGGGGCTAATCTGCTAATCTAAAGTAGCATTTCTAGCAGCAACATAAACGGTAGAGGCTAGTTCTTTGCTCTACGAATCCACGCTACGGCATACAACTTTATCAAAAGAGAAACCGCATTGGAAAAATGTGCATGGGAGTGAAAGAAACTTACATCCATTTAATTTCCATGAAAATAGCCATTTAGCCATAGCCCCAAACCGACCGCACGCCGACCGGTTAAAACCAACCCCTAATGCAAGACATGCAAAAATAAAAACGAGTTCTTGTAAAATAATAGTTAAGAAAGCAATTATTTCGCAAAATATTTATTGCCATTCTAAAATCAACGGATAGAATAAACAATGTGTGAAAGAATGAAACATTTTACGCAAAATTTAAGAGATGGTTACAAAAGACAAAAAAATATTCTAACGTGACATTTTGCGACTCCTAGATAACAGAAAGTCAAATATTTAAATGAGACAATCACCATATTCACCATTTACTTGAAGAGCATAAAATCACCATCAAACATCCCATTAACAATTCAGAGCAATAAATAATCATAGATCAATGAGAGTTTATACATAGATAAATAAAAAATAAATAGATTTTTATGTAGCTGACTATTATAAAGTAGGTAGTATGTATGTGTAGAGATTCCATTGGTAGATAAAAAATTACTATACCTTTGAGCGAAAGCTGTTATACTACCATCGAATTCCTTTAGTTTAATTTACTTTTATGTACCAATAAAAACAAAAAAATATTACGATAATTAATTCATTGGATAAATTTCGTGCTGATGACGCAGCGATTGAAGCCTCCCATTAGTTACTTTGGCAACGGTCCAGAACCGATAACGAACAATGTTTTCCAAATGCCTCTGAGTCTCACGAAAACAAAGGAGAGAAACTTTTACACAGGGAAACCCAGATCCTTAAAGCTGAGCGGCAAGAGAGCAATCTTATGACCTCTCAATATTATAATTGTCCTTTAATAATAATATCGATTACCATTTAGTTCTCACATGAGTGATCCTTTCTCCTATTAGTAATTGAATCAAACGATATTCAACAAATAAGATGATCCTTAATTAAAAAACGCCATTTAAATATTCAAGCGATATGTAATGCACTCGTAGTTTGAAGAAATTAAGAAACACATTTCTAGATATTAGCATGACGATTTCGAAGTAAGGCCTTCATTGCAAGATCCTTTACAAAGAAAATGAATTAAAAACGGATTATAAAAATACTTATAATATAAAAGAAAACTATTTTGAATCCAGTAAAATCAATTATCAACCATTAGAAAAACAATAATGATCAATGTAGTACGTCGCTATGAACAAGGATATCTACCCATTGCATTCCGCGACGCCTAATCAGATAAAACACAAGCTATATATTAAACAATGATCTACATAAATTCTCGAGCGCAAATATAACGATATTAGTATAAAATGATATAGAAATATAACGATAATTTATATTCTTTAGTTTAAAAAATGTTCCACCACCTGACATTAATATTTTTTATAAATGCTTCCAATGCTTGAATTCAAATGGAAAAACTTGTGAAGTCTGCATAAAAATTGAACCAGTTGATAATCTGAAGTATTTAGGCTTAATCATGGATAAAAATTGCAATTGGAAACCACACATTAGCAAACTAAAATCGGAATTAATTATTGCTCTAAGAAAATTTTACTTGCTAAAAAGAATTTGTCCTGTGTCAGTCATGCGATCTGTTTATTTTGCTCTTGTTAATTCTAGAATAGAATATGGCTTGACTTGTTGGGGAGGCACGTACTACTCTAATATCCAACCAGTTCGCATCGTACAAAATAAAATGCTACGTGTCATTCTGGGAACTGGCACAAGAGAATCGTCATTCCCTTTATATAAAAAATTAAAAATATTGCCTCTTCGTCATCTCTATTTGTTCAAGTATTACGAATCTTTTATAACCGAGGAGGTCTAAATTTTAAACCGTGTATTTACGGTAGATTAAGAAGTGTTCACTATTGTACCATACCTAAACCCAATATTGAAGCTTACTAACATTTCTTTGATTTCATTGCTCCTTCAATTCATCAAAAAATTCCAAATGAGATTTCATCAATTAGCAATAAGACCATTTTCCTCAGAAAATTGAAATTTTGGTTGTTAGAGAAAAATGATGTGGAATATCTCCTAAAAACTATGGTGTGACTCTTGTATGGTATGTGTACTTATTTTATTTTATTATGTGAAAATTGCAATTTAATTTATTTTCAAATTCAAAAATGTTATAATGGAACACATTTATGTTATATAAAAACCAGAATTTATTGTATGATTATTTTTGTAAATGACCGCTGCTGAACTACAGCCAATTTATTTAAGGGAGGGCAACCCCAAAACAAGAAACTATTTCTTCTGGGGTGCCTAGTTTCACCCTCATTTTGATTTTTTAAAATTGTGTATATCTTTTGGGTGAAATAAACTTATTCTTATTATTCTTATTATTTAACATTTAGCAATCAGCTTTATCAATCAAAAGAGTCAGGAAGTATTTCATGAACTGGAGAAAATAGCGAGCAATGGCGATGATTTTCAATCCTACCACGATGCAAAGCGATGATACACGTACAAATCGCCACGAGAGTATACCTTGACCTGTACTCGAAATACAGACAGTTGTATTTTTTCTCACGGTATTTTCTACGTATATCAGTGGACATTGCTCCTCGCGGCCTGATTTATATAGATAGTTATTTTATACTTGAGGTACCTGCTTCATGAACTACCAATTAATCCGGCGAATTATTTTCTCATGACAGATGATCTACCAGGCAAGGAGGGATTCAGGTGAAGAAAAGATTACCACCATTGATCTATGCCACTATTTCTGACCCCTGCTTCTTAAAAAATTTCTTTTTTTTTATTTTTCTTTTTTTTTATGTCCTACCTTTCTTCATTCCGTCAATAAAACCGATTATTCTCTGCTTTCCCCTTCTCCGCTTGCACAACATTCTCCCTCTACCACGGCCTTCAGCATCCAATCACCCCTCATAACCATTTCCAACTACCTGATCTAACTTCTCCAGATTTCATTTAGCATTTTCCTCCCATACCCACAAAGCCAAGCTCTTTCTCGTTAGTCTTCCTTTCCGTCTACTGCTCTTTATTCATTCTCCTCTACAACCACATCTCAGACGTCGGTAGCCCATTCTCGTTCTTTTTCCTTACATTACACGTTTCTGCACCATAAAGGGTAACTGAAGGTAATAACGCCACAACAATGTTGAGCAGTTGATTAGGAAGTATGTATATCTTTGATGGCAGCACCTGTCAAATGGTTTATGACGGAGGGAGAAACCCCTGTTCCCCCTGGATACGAATTTGAGACGTTGTGCTCATTCAGTCGGATTTTACAAGCTGCCAAAAGGAGAAGCAACCTTGGCAGTCAACGTTCCGGACGGGTTGAATATATTTTTAGGATATAATGCAAGTACATATAACGCGATAACTTTATGCAATATAAAAAATATGATTTCTCTGTACTTGACACAATTTATTAATGTTGTTTTCATGCTAAGAGCTTTATAATAGAATATGTAATTGAATAATTATGTTACTTTAACTAAAATACGGCGTCTGCCGGTAATAACGCCATAGTATCGAAGCTCACACTTAGAAGCGACGTGAAAACGTTCTGCCTGTGTGATTTAAATACCTTTCATCTCATTAGCACACGTATTGGAGGGATTGAATACACTGTTCTGGATAAAGTAAGTACGATACATTCCATTTACAGTAGAAAAGGTCTTTGATAACTAATATCAGTAATTGTTTAAACAATGTAGTTCAATTCCAAAACAATTGCACAAATTGTTTGGTTCGCAGTCACGCGCACTGGTGTGATCATATACACGAAGGGGATAGAAATACGCCATATGGCTTCACCAGGATTCAAACCCGCATCTCCCCAATTGCAGGCCATTTACTTCACCAAGCTATCTTAGTTCGGCGTGAATTTCAGCGGGGCTTATGCGAACTAGTTGTTTTCTTTTCAAATCAAGGTTGTAGCACAGGGGACCTAGTCATGCTTGACAAGCCACTCCCATCGAGAATAATCCCAACAATTTAGCTTTAGAAAGAAGAACTTGACTTTTCCAAAACCTATCGGTTTCCAAAGCGACATTGCTGGGCTTATTCTTGATGATAGTTGCCTATCAAGCACTACCACGATTCCTGAGCTAAAATGTAGAATTGAGAAGAGAACAACTACTAGTTCGCACATAACGCCATTTAAATTCCCCTCGAACGAAGATGGCTTGGATGTGTAACTGGTTGATATACCAGACTGACAATGCGGAGATGCGGGTTCGAATCTTGGTCAAATGAAATAACTTATTCATGACGAATTTCATTCCCATGATGTAATTTGTAGTCTGGGCTAACAATAAGTAAGGCCAGGTTACGTTACAGCGAGAGTAGAGTCAAATCTATTACGTTATAGGACGGTACGTTATAGCGGACGTCAATTCCAATTTATTACACCGTCTTTTAAATTTTATAACTCATATGCTGGTAAACATTAGAAAGTAATGAACCATTCGGTTGTGAAATAAGAGGTAACATTGCATTCACTCTAGTTTCGAAAAATGGGGAAATCTCCTCAAAATCTACGTGCAAAATGGACCACTGAAGATTTGAGAGCGACAATTGAAGAAGTTAAAAATAAAAGAAGTGTTGCAGAAGCTGCAAGAATTTGGAAAATCCCACGTAGAACTCTCAGATACTGGGTTAACAAAGGTGGCAATGAACCGACCATAAAACTTGGTCGCTCTACCGTTTGTAACTCCGACATTGAAAACAAACTAAAGGATTATACGACTTCAACGTATTGGTTTCGGCACCACCAGGAAACTTGCTTGTGTAAAGGCCGTTGAAATCAGCAATGTGTTGAATATAAATAACCCATTTTCCCACGGCAAAGCAGGACGCTACTGGTTTGAAGGATTCATGAAGAAGAATTCGGACATTGTTCTAAGAAAGGGGAGAAATTTGTTATGGTTGGCTCATGCGCTTCAATAAGGAAACAGTGAATCACTTTTTTCAGCTCATGGGTTCGACTTACGAGAAAATGGAACTGCAACCGCAACAGCTCTACAACGTCGACGAGTCGGGGCTGAAATTTATTTTTAGTGGTCAGGAAAGGTGACAAAAGACAAATATTTATACTTTGGTGATTGTTGTTGATATTTTTACAACAACCGATTCAAGAAAAAATGGATTCAGTGTACTGACTGCAAAACATAGTACCATGAAACTTGCGAAGGAGGGAGTATCCTCTTATCCAAGTAACCGGACTTGCTCTTTATGCGAAGACGGTTGTGTGGAACTAAGTGAATGATCGTATTGAAAAGTACTTTTGAGACACTGAATTAGTATTTATACATTTGAATAACATGGTAATTTCATTTTTTATTTACTGTACTATTAAATGAACAGAAAATACTCTTTATTTGCAAAAAATCAATATTATTTGAAATTACTTGAAATGTCGTTATTACCTTCACTGAAGGTAATAACGCCATTATGTACCATTCCTGTTTTTTTCCTTCGATTTCACCAAATACAAGTAAAGTCTGAATTATTACATAAGGATGGTATGTATAATATAATAAGTTATTTAAAACAAAAGAACTGGGATATAAGGTATGCATTTAAAAAAAACCTCAGTAAAGTAACTGAATAGGTGGCGTTGTTACCTTCAGTTACCCTAACGCCGCACTCGCTAAACTTATTTCCAACCTATTCTTTACAAACTTGCACAGAGTCCATGGCATCAGCTCTATTCTATTTCTGAACGCCATTGGCTAACGCTATAGTCCATCTAATATCTTTACTTATATGCCCATTTTCTTCCAACGAACCACCCAAGCAATTTAATTGCTCCACCTCCATCTGTTCGTGCCCACCTATTTCAACGGTCAATCTCGCCTTCTTTAAGCCAGAGAATCTCATTTCATCAGTTTTCCTATGAATACTCCGACCACAAGAAAACCTTCTCCAACTACAAGGAATTTTGAAGTTCATGCGTAAAAAATATTACCTTTGATTTTTACTATCCTATCAAAAATGTATAAATAATTTGCATTAAAACCAACTTTTTTCACAAAAACGTTATAAAAATTGATGACGAGAATAATATTTCTCACTAGCTCGATGAACTTTGTAATGGCTGAACTGAACATCAGCTTAAATCAATATAGATTTGATTAATCCATTAGCTTTCTATGAATAGCCCCTCATTTTTTTCCCGATCTTTCATCAATCAATGGGATTAACCGGACGAGGGAATAACAAACTTCGTCTGTCTTTTAATAAAGGTATTGTAGTCTTATCCTTACATTACGATGCAATTTAATGCCCTGAGATTCACAGTACAAAGAGAAATAAAAATATCCATTGGAAACTTTCCAATTGCTATCGGAGAAGAAAAAATGCATGGAGTACGAATGGGTACAGGTTATAAAGTGGCAGAGGGTTCAGAGCGTAGGGCGCATGGGAGAAGTAGCCATGGCAACAGGGTTAAAAGCCGTTCCGTAAAAGGAATAAAAAAGCAGATGGGGATAGATTCTCCGAAGGAAAAATGCCACAAAAAATGTGAGGACTGAAACTTCTGAATGGTATCTCTTTGATCTGCGCTGTTGTGCACTAGGTTAATAATATAAGGGGAACAAAATCTCCCTTAACGCATTTAAAATCATCCCCTCACTCAGTATGAGGTAAAATATCAGTTAAATTCCTCAGCATCGCCTCTTCATCCTCAGAACAGCATGAAATATAAGTAAAATTACTGGCCACGCAATCAAGATAGTATAAAAAAGCTAGAGGATTGCTAGAAAAAGCTAGATTAATATATGAAAATGAATTGGAGTCGGTCTGTCTGTGATTACATTAGTTACTTTTTTCCTCGAAACTATCGAACCAATTGAACTGATTAATTCTACCGTACATACTAAGAAGTGCTATAGGGCCATTGGAGTATCTATTAAAATTTGTAACCAAAGCCCCCCCCCCCCCAAAGCCCAAAAACCATTAGTGTAAATTGAACAGACTTCCATATGTCATATAGAACATCCACCTTTCCATTTTTAAATCCAGCTTCGGCTAGTTATAAATGAATCAGGAAAAGGTTGCACTAATTTTTCCGTTTATTTTCATCATTCAGAAGAGGAAACACTGATAACAATTGCTTCTTGGGTTTCCGCGCCACTTCGAAGTCTGTTTATGCTGAACTTGCCGGTTTTCCTCCACCTAGGATTGTGTATGCTTAACAGCAGTTTTTCCGGCCATCCGGCTGGCTTCTGGGACTTCCTACCTGAAGACGCCAGTATGAAGGATGGAGAAACTGACGTCGATCAAACACTATCCCACGCTGAGGAAAAAAACAAAAGTCCAACATAAGATGACTAATAACAATAATTCACAACGAAACATCCCAGCAGCAGCCAAGAATTACAGTTGGCGTGGTTTGAAGGACAGAAGAATGCAAATAGAGATGATCGTGAATAGAAGACTACACGTAGAAGAATTTACGTATTGAGCAGTTAACTAAACCAAACGCTCTTTGCACACTCTTTGACACGCATTGGACAAATTAACAAACCAAACATGTAGCAAAGGAAACGTAATTGAAGGAATCATGCGTTTGTGTGAATACAGTCATTTTCCGGAGATCTTTCTTGTAAACACGTACAATGCGATGCTCCCCAAGGTTTTCCATAGATGACTGACATTCTCTATGTGACAATACTAGATCCTAGAAAAAATCAATTCCAAATTAACTCTTAGAAAATCGTTCAATATTTGAAGAAATTAAAATTTCTCAGGCTACGGTAAGTTCCAATTTTCCTGGATTTGAATTTGCCATCGGTCAGAAATACATATCCGAACTATGGATAAGGCGGGATTGTTAATACTACATTCGTCATCAGCATAGTATAGACCTATACTGTGCTGTGTTTATCTATCTCTCATTAACACTGAGCAGGATTGGTAGGATATATCATATATCTTTGAAAAGAAAAATTAGTTACCTTTAAGATGAATGCATCTTGGAGCGATGTCATTCACCGGCTCGATGTAAGTCATTAAAATTAAAATCAAAACACGGAAAATCGCCCAACTTCACGACTTTATCATGTTTACAACATTGTGAAAAAACAATAGTGAATCACATTAAAGCCAAACAGTTACCACAAATAGAGTATACAATCATGAAGCCGTCTACGCCTTTAAAAGGTCCATCCTAAGTCGATCAATTGTTAAATGCGATTAAATTCAAAATCGATTGAAGTCCACAAATTTTGTCCGAGAGAATTAAATTTTAAACAATACCTCATTGGTATGATTTAAAAAAAATAAGTGAGAGCGAATTTTTTCTCAAATAAATGGATAAGTAGATATGAAGGGACTTTTTTGATGAGGTCACACTGGCAGCACGTCATCGCCTCGGGGTCCAAGGCAGTGCGCAAACCTAACAATGCATTAACCCGTTGAACTGTTTCCGCTGCACTTACCAAATCGTATTTTCCAAGGATGAAACTGCGGGCGCGCACGACAGCGAGAATCTAATGACTTCCAACTTTCTGAATTAATTGGATAGCCATCATTAAAATAATTTTGCATGACAACGCGACGTCTATGCCCAACGAGCAATTTAAAACCGCAGCCACATGGACGTTCTTTTCCAGATGCAGAAGACCCAGAAAAGTTTCCCCTTCGGAAAAACAAATGAGCGATCCTCCACTGACAATGAGTATTTTTGACAACCAACTCCCACTATTTCATAGAAATTCTACCATCTTTACCTGCCTTTATCTTCAGAAAATATTGAAATTGAATTTTCAACCAGCAAAGTGATAAAATATACGGTTACGTGCTATTGAGTATCTGAGTGCACCGAGAAAAATGTAACAAAAGATTATAAATAGTTGCAGTGGTGCTCTAAGTTAGCTATTACATGCAACTGAATTCCTTTTCCAACGATATATAATATGTCCTTTCAATCATGTCCATATTTAACGTGAAAGTCATCAAAGTCATGCACTATTCTATATTGACAGCGACAGTAGTTGTGAAAATACGGTCGCAAAATGATGATGTTATTTATTGAAAAAAAGCGAAAAATGTTTTTCGCGATACACCGATAACTTAGAATTGCTCGCTTAATATATTGCAACTATAAAAAGTTGGAAATACGAAATTCCTTCATCGTCCTTCGAACGTCCATATATAGCGTTAGTGCCAGATACCCATGAAAATGTGTGATTCCTAAACACTATTAACACATCGGTAAACAAAACTGAATATTTTTGTACCTCGACTTATTAAAAAATTAGCATAGAAGGTGTCTAGGGCTAAAAAAAAGAAAGTGACCATCATATCAAGCATTAAGATTGCCCACATACCACTCATCCAGCGAAGTGTAACTTCAGAGTTCAACGGCAGATGAAACAACTCACCTAAAAAGAAAAAGGAATTTCATTAAATACTGATCACTTTAAATATATAACTGAAATTTATTTGAGCATATTTACGAACGAAAGCTTTCTTTAATACTATCTCTCTGCATTATTGATGGGAATTCCGCAAAACAAATATGAGAGAAGAGCGTTTTTTTCTGATGAAGATTCGCAGTAAGAAATTTTCGCAATTTCGACTCTAAAGAAAAAACTAACGACAGCCAATAATTCCGAAATAAGCGTATTCATTAATTCTGAGGAGCAATACACCGACCCAAAATTGAAGGCCAATTTGGAGTAGCGCCGAAGAGGAACAAAAGGATTTGATCCAATATATTTCTCATCAAACAGCACTATCCCACCGTTTATAATTTGAAGAGAAGGGTTTTTTAAACTCCTGGTAAGGGACAAGTTTGGAGGTCCGCTATTAATGTGCCGTTTTGTATGTTTTTATCAACATTTATGATCATTTTATGAGCGTAAATTATAAATTCCCCAAAAAACCATACGTCGAACAAGACAGAATAGCAGCATAAAATTCTGAAATTTCATTTCATATAAGGAGAACGGAGATGAGCTCAATGTATGTCATTAAGCGAAATGATATTCATTGCTCAGCACCTTATCGGGATATTTAGCGCTTGAAGAAGCACCTCTCTTCATTGGGAAGTCAGCATTCGGTTCTTTTTTCCCTCCTTAAGCTTTCCAAGGTCTACGTGCCCAATACAGATGCCGAATAAACCATATTGCATTTTCGTGTGAAAGCGTAAACGACATGATCAGCAGATCATTTACCATAAATATATAGCGTACGTTCCTAATATTAAAGTATTCGTTCACGAGCGACTATGTCGCAGTATCATTACTTCCCTATTCTTCCCATATCATATTCGTGACCACTGCCATGAATAGTAAACTGAAATGACTTGGTAAACGTACAAGCGAGGGCTTACAAATGTAAGGAATACTGAATGCAAGCTAACAAAATATATACACATATAAGGAAGAGATAAGATAAATTGAATCAATCCCATGATTGAATTTAAAGATGCTCACAGTTAACCCCTAACTAGTGAAGAACTAAAGAGGCCAATAGAGCAAGTCGGGAAAAAAACTAGAGGAGTAATATTACATCTGTTTTGGAAAGATAATGTCTCCGTGTAAAATAAACTGACCAGATACCGTTACATTTAAGGTAAATTACAGGCAATAACGACGCTCCCGAGCGCAAATAGCTAGGGGTTATATTAAAAGTTTTTCTATTGGTCTCGTAAACGAACCTTAAGAAAGTTTTAAAAATGAATGAATGGAGTAAAATTTGAGCAAAAACTCTTCAGGCGTGAGTAAAATAACATAAGCAAATCCCAAGTATAACAAACTGTAAATAATCCGAGTAATTTTTCGCTCAATTTGAATGAGAAAGTATGAAGAGTAGCACTGATTAACCCCTGGAAAAGAATGGCATTCAAAACGTCCCCCAAAAAATATGTTTTTCACTGAGAGCCGAAGCCAAGCAAACGGCTACAAAGGTTAAATTTAAACGGAGAGAACAAATGCTTTTGGGTTAGGCGGTATTGGACGGCAGGACAAAATAAAAATGGATCCTGAGTTCACAGACCAAAGAATAGAGGGAAATGAAGTTAAAGGCCATTGGGAGGGAGGAATTGGAAAGAAAGAGTTAAGTCTCGGTTTCCTTGACGGCTTGATTGATTAAAGCTATCGAGGGAGGAAGTTTCTTGTGGATAAATAGTGGGAGTCTCAAAACTTCTACAGCAAGAAGGGAGGGATGAGTTTGAATGGACAGGGAACAAAGGGAAAGGAATGGAAATATTTAAGTGGTGAAAAAGTGTTTGAGGAATGAGGCAGGAGGAGACAAACAATTGCATAAAACCTTAATTCCGAGTAATCTGGCATCCAAAGATTTTTTGCTGAAATATTTTAAGTCAATGAATGAATGTCAAATGGGCACAGGGACTGAATTTCGAAAATTTTATGATCCATTGCTGAAGCTCTCCAAGCCATCCTTCACCCGAAATGCAATCTCAGAGTCCCATAATCAGTTAACCGCTACACTCGAACTTCTGATATTGGATTTTTGTGTTATGCGGTTTGCTTCTATCATCCTAATCCAGCTTCAAATTCGACGACTAATTTCAGAAGTTCTTTCGAGAATATCTTCAAATTTCTCATAACTTCACACTAAAAAGTCATGTTCAAGTATGAAATTCATCAATCCACTCTCATCTAAGCTAACCGTTAACTTCCTTCATAGATCTTCCCTTTCACATCCTTCAATGTTTGCCTAATGCAATCCATCCTTAGTCTTCCCTAGTTATTCCTTCCAATCATTTATCTTTCTATTATTGTTTTAAGGCATCCATAACAGTCTAATAGGCTATTGGTTCTCATGAATAACTCTGAAGTTTGATACTCATCCGTTTTATAAAGTTACTTCAAAACATTAGCAAAAAAAAATTTTAAGCGCAAAGAAGTTTAACTGCATAGTAATAGTTAATTACATGAGAAGAGAAGTCTTCAAAACTTAAAAAGAGATGGACTTAGGATAATAAACCTTGACTACGCGAGCCGAAAACCAAGTCACAATACTGCCAGCGGTAAGCAGGGTAATACCGCGGATTGGTGACGCAAAGGTCGATCATTTAATTCCACATTGAGGACGGATGCTACGCCTGTCATAAGATCACGGCCTTAGTTAAGACGGTATATAATGCCCGCAGAGATTTCACACGAGATCATGAAAATGATGTCCTAGCTACGGGTTGATTGCTGAATCAAAAAGACAGTTGAGCACGAACAAATATGATGAGGTTGAAGGCTGGTAACAGGCTCCAGCCAAGGTCAAGTACTGTCGGTAGTCAAAACGGGAGAAAGGGCAGGTACGAGGAATCAAAGTGATCATTGCTTTGTCCTGGAGGAGGACGAATACATCAAGTACTACTTAAATGATCTCAAACGGGGTTATGAATATAATGTCCCAATTACCGGTCGACTACCAGATTACAAAGACATTTCAGCTCCAACTAATAAGCTGAGGCAGAAGGGTGGTGACAGGCTACAACCAGAGAAAGGATGAGGAGCATAAACAAAGGTACAAAGTGAGGGGAGTAGAGGGCAGAATGTGGAAGGTATAGAAGGGAAATTGCATAGGAGTTGAGGGAGATGATAGGGCAGAAGGCAAAGGAGTTTGGGCGGGAGGAAGGAAGAGACGTCGAGGAAGGTTTGGAAGGAAGTCGACTTTCGAGCGTGGAATCAAGAGAGAGGCGAGCCCACAAACAGGTCGATGAAAACGTTAGCAAAGACGAGAAGGTGAAAGGAAATTAGAAGGGAGAGAGGAAAGGATCTTCCCCGTGTAGGCGTGAAAGGTCAGCCCACAAGTAAAAAAGAACCACTGACCGAAGTAAAGGGGTTTGGAATAAAAATCAGAGAACTCCTCAGCCAAAAAGAGAGGGAAATAAACCAGAGAAAAAAATCTCCTGACATAAATAGCATCTAAATTAACCGTCAGCTCTTGAATGTAACTTGAATAGCGTCACAGGAATCGTAAATTGAACTTTCTTTTCTTAGTTCTTCTCTTTGTTATTTGCATTAACGTCATTTATAGCTACCGTACTCCACTTAAACGAATCTTGTTCATACAATCGCATCAAAGGGAAGAACAAAGGAAGACTGTAGACATTTTGCTGATATTACTACGCGGATACTAAATTGATATCCCTGTGAGGATATAAACCGCCTTCTTGCCTATTTGTCCGTTGTCGTGAGCAGAGAATATCGCTGAGAATATACAGTAAGAAAGAGAGAGACTACGCAAGGAAAGAGGGTGTTGGGAGGGCGGAGAGAGAGCTAAGGCGTGGAGGAGGTATCTCTCAAAGCGTGGAGAAAGGAAGGAAGGAAGGACTGGGAAATTCCTCAAGAGGAAGGTTGCGGCAGCGAGAACCGATGGTAGTTAGTGTGGTGGTCGGGGCAGGGAGGTATTTTCCTTACTCCTCGAGGCGAAGTTGGGGAGGGAGGGTGGGCTTAATGATAATGACGGCCCGAGGGCAGAGAATGGGAATAGGCAGGCAGGAGAGGAAGGAGAAGTAAGGGCTAAAGGTTAAGAGGGGGTCCGGAAACAAGGGCAGGGGTATTTGACAAGAGAACGGATAACTAATTCCCCTTAATTAAAAGAGACTGCGTCGAAGGGAGGAGTTATTAAATTCCTATTTGCCGCATTTAAGGGGGAAAAAACGGAAAGATGACCATTCCATATGAAATCAACCAAAATGAAATATTTTTTTTGGTGACCACCTTTGATTTTCGTGAAATTTGGTACGGTGGTTTATACCGTAGTAAGTAACAAATATGATTTTTTTTGTATTTTTGGGATGATTAGATAGGGATTTATAAGGGGGTCAAAATTTGACCTTTCGGTGGCCTTTTCGCGCATTACTTTAGTTTACTGGTAATAAGTCAGCTCCTATCAGAGCCACATAGTTGGGGTTCGGCTCATTGAAAAGGCAATTAAATTTCCTTGACTTTCAAATACTCATGATTTTAAATGGCATCCCAGATTGGACCTACGTCTAGGTTTGGTCAAAGGTCAAAAGGTCAAATACACCATCTTCCATTTTTTAAAAACTTAGTATTAGTAATCTACATATATGTAGGTACAAGCACACAAAATTTGGAGATGGCTTTTTTGTTAGTCTTTCAGATATGTAATGTTTTATGCTATTACTTCACATATAAACTAGCACTATTGTAGCATGCTATTTTATATGGCCCCTCAGAAAGGAATGAATTCTGGAACTAAGAAACAAAATTGGTTCTGTTTTCTGTTTGTTTATCTTGCCTACATACCCTTAGACAGACTTGCTGTATCATACTTAACTTTACCTATCTTAGCTGCTGAGACTTCCACAGTGAAAATTTTGAAAACAAGTAACAGGGTTTCCTATATATCCATTGTGTACAAATTGTATAAAAATATGTACATTGTACACAAATTGGTCTTTACACCATTTGTGTATAATGTACACAAATGGTGTAAATACACAACTGTACACTATAAAATGTGTTTAAAATTTTGTGCACATTGTGCACATTGTATACAATGTACACAATGTATAAATTTTTATACAACTGTATACTAATGTATATAAAAAGCGTATATTGTACACATCCTGCATGGGAATTGTGTACGTTGTATAAAATGTATACAATTGTATAAAATGTATACATTTATATACAACTGTTTACAATTTATATAAAATGTGTACATTATACACATCCTGTATAGAAATTGGGTACAAATTGTTCAATCCTGTTTCGATATAACTGCTGTCTCAGTCAATGGTTCAACCCGAATGTTGGTTTGTATAGTTGAGGTTAGAGCTCACCCCGGACTAAGGCATGTGAATTTTACACATTCAGGGTAGGGGGGCCAGTTCCTTTCCCTGGGCCACCTCGTACTCCGAGGATTTGTCTTTGTTCGGGGGCGTCCAAAGTCTTCACCCGGATTTGAACCCAGGACCCTTCAATCAGTAGCCAAGCGCTCTACCCACTAGGCCACCACGCTCCCACCATCAAAAAATCGCTGTTTTTAGTTTGTATACTAAAAAGAATCTCCCATCCACAGTAACAAGTTACGGGGAAAGAATTACCCAAAAAGGATGTTACACAAAATAAAGACCAACATTTTGAAAAAATGAATATTATTTCTCCTGGAGAATCGGGAATTCAAGACTGTTCAACTTCATCTGATGAAAGCAATGCGTGCAACAACGTGTAAAATGAATACCAGGTCATGATGACCCAGCTGAAAGAGAAGTACAACCACCCAGACTGTGCAAGACGGGAACGATTTATTATTTTGTCCATGCTGCCAAAAAAATGGAGCTCGAGGAGAGTGAGGGAGGAATTTCTTGGTATTTCCAACTACATGATTAGAAATGTAAAGAAGGCTGTTGAAGAGAATGGCATTCTTACTCCACCCAAACCTATGCCTGACCCATTTTTGCCAGTAGAGACAGCCTAAATAGTCTTTGCTATCTGCAAAAATGACTATGTCAGTCGGAGTATGCCTGGAAATAAAGACTGTGTCAGTCAGTTGTAAGAAAATACACGAACAAAAGCGATTCATGTTGCCAAACTTAAAAGAAATCTATGCACTCTTCAAAGAGAAGAACCCAGATATTAAAATTGGATTCTCTAAGTTTGCTGAAATGCGACTCAAACATTGCGTTCTTCTCCGTGCATCAGGTATCCATGCAGTTTGTGTACGTACGATTCACCAGAATTTAAAATTAATGATGAAAGAAGCTAAATTGCCTTCATTGACGATGAATGGAATTCTATTGGCTACATATCATGACGCTCTGAACATGACCATGTGCAATCCACATCGTCCTGAATGCTCCAAGGGGATGTGTTCCAATTGCCCAGATATTAATATTATCAAAGTAGAATTGGAGACCGTTTTTGATGATCTGTTTATTGATGAAGTAGTCTATAAGCAATGGCAAACTACAGACCGCCGCAATTTAGAAACAGTTCACCAGCCTTCCAAAGACTTCGTCAACACCTTTTCCAGTAAACTGCTTGTGTTACGTGATCATCATTACATCCCTAATCCCTAGCACTTCCCAGCACCTCCTCATTTCTCACTCTATCCACCTATTTCACTCTCTCTAGCCTCCTCCACACCCACATCTCAAAATCATTGATCCTATCCTTCTCTCTTCTTCCCAATGTCCACGTTTCGCATCCATACAACATAACACTCCACAAATAATATTTCACTGGTCTCTTCCTCATTTCTAGGTCCATACCGCTGCATAATACATTTATATTCTTCTAAAAGCTTCCTTTCTCATAGCTACTATTGACTTTATCTCTACCTCACTCTTCCAATCTTCCGTCAGCATGCTCCTCAGATATCTATACCGTCCAACCTGCTCTATTCTTCCCTCTTTTGTCATAACATTCATATTTCCTCCATCATTCACTCTCATAACATTCTTTTTCCAAACATTTATTTGCATTCCATAGTCTTTCATTCCTTTAAACTTTTTATCATTCCTTGAAGTGCCTGGTTGTCATCGGTTAAGATCACCATATTATCAGCGAATTTTGATGGCTTTTATCTCCTGTCCTCCAACTCCTATTCCTTTTCCATTCTCCAGGGACCATCATCTCAATGACCATCTGCTCAATGTAGATGTACTGACCATCTCCTCAATGTAAATATTGAATAGTGTTGGCGAAAGGCAGCAGCCTTGCCTTACCCCTCTACCCAGGTCCATCCATTCTGTCAATTTTCCATTTACTTTAATTTAAACTTTATTATAATATGAAATTAAAATGAAACTTTTGTGCATGCTTTGCGCACCACATGTATTAAGTAATTTTACTTAATAACAGTTTGTGTATTTATCTTAAAGTATGTATTGTTTGGAGGGAGCATTTACATCTTTACCTGCAACTTGTAATACGTTGAGTTGAACTTAAAAAGCTGGGATAGCCTTTCTCTTTGTATTTTATACCTGACACACTTGCTCCTATACAAGACATTGAAACAAGGCGAGAGTTCTGGCACGTGAATAATTATTCTGAGAGAGATAGATAATCCTGGTTTTTTATATTTTAATTATGTGATTTTCTCGCTGAGAGTACCTTCCAAATAATATATACTCAAAGGTATGTGAGTGTGTTTTTGTTTCAAGTGTATTGTCCTTTTGTGTGTGCGCGTGCGCGACTGTGGTAGGTTGCGTTGAGTCGGTCCCCAGGTTTAAGTTATTTAATCATGAAAACGAGGCTAGTATGCAAACGGGTTATTATTAAAACAATTAAAAATGAAATCGACGTTCACCACGTACGTATTTTAGTTTAAACATTGCCTTACTATTTACTGTCTTTCTTTATACGTACTTTTAGCCAAACTTTTGACAATGTTGCGTTGACCGACGCACACCGGTGTTTATATATGGAATTATATACGTTGCTATTTTGAGAATCAAGTGTCAGAGCAGATTAAAAGTGCATTCATAGCCTAAAATTCATCGGAACGCATCAAATGTTGCATGGGCGGAGGATCTTAATTGAAAAATTAGTAATAAATCATAGTGCTGAATAATTTTTTGACGACCAATTTAATATTTCTTATATAATATTCCTAATACACTTCCGAAAAACTAGCTGTAATGAATTATTACTTACTATATACACCAATTTATTATTCCAAGCACAGCTCGGTTCCGCAGCTCGTTAATTCTTAATTTAATTAATAATGACCTTTTGATCGATTGATTTGATTTGATCACCAGGGTGAAATAAAATAAACAGATAAAAATAACAGGTTAAGGAAGGCACGCGAAATAAAATAGATAACACAGAGCGAGGATACAGTGAGGAGAAAAGGGAATGGAAAAAAAACAGCGGATGTGGAGTCGGAGAAAAGTGGAATAAAAAAGGCTTTCATCCTGTTTTTCGACGACAACAACGCGAAGCCTTAAGAGCCCGGAGGACAGGTGCTTAGATTTTTCAAATTATGACCGCGGACGGGGGATGGGAGGAGGGGGGAAGAAAGTAGCGAAGGGGGGCAGGGAGGGAGAGGCTGTGTATCTCACGGTAGAAGAGGGGGGAGAGAGGAGGAATGAAAGTGGGGTGAGCGGATGGAAGGCCAATGCGCTAAGAATGGTGCGGGCAAGCGTCCAAAGAAGACTCAATGGCAAAAGCAAAGAGGAAAACTCACAGTGGTATCGTTCGAGCGCGTGGCCGTGAGGGGAGATTCAGAGTGCGGAGGGAATGTGTATTTTCCGACTGTCCCAGATACTACACACAGCTTGAAAACAGTGACACAACCGCGAGAAAGTAAGAGCTTGTCGCCTGGTTTTGCGAACTGAGTTGAAATCGACTCCTCAAAAACAGGGAACTCACAATAAAAGAATCTAGAGAAAGTTTCATGTGGATAGAATAGCTTTCTTCTAGTGTAGATGCTTAAGTTTTAATTCTACCGATCAAGGGACTCATGCGATACAATAATGGGATATTCCTTTTCCTGATAAATGACCGATCCAACGACCTCCGGTTACTGAAAACTGCAACCGGCGGATATTTTTATCACTAGGGTAGTAATCTACCGGTCGAGCAAATGTTATATATAAAAGAGTAAAAATCCTCAACACCAGTGGTTCTGAAACTTTTACACTTCATAACCCCCTCTCATCATCGGTCACAGCTTCATTCCTCTTCCCAGTATATGTACGTATAAATAAATAATCATTCTATTATGAAAATTAAAATAATGCTCATGTTTAAGAATTGATATGTATCTGTAGGATTCAATAAACTTAACTGAATGTCACATGATAAATATGATATATTAAAACAAACCATACAAACAGATTTTACAAAACCTACAGAACATCAAATTATTATTATATTATGCACAAACATTACGCACATCGTTTATGTAAAAAAATTACGAGTATTTATTAATCATCCCGCTTTGTTTCAGCATGGAAATTCCAACAATTTGGAATTAAAAACGGATATACCGAACAATGACTTCAATTTAAGACAGAAAAGGGGTAGAAGAGTGTTTGTAAAAAATATGCACTCTGGTACGTCATTTCACTTATTAGAGGCTATTTTATAGGTGAAGGGTTTTTTCACCATTAGCTCTTTCATTCTTCATCTCGGCATACGTCCTACTTCCATCCAAAAAGACTAACCTCTTTCTTTTCCTTACCCGCTCACTTATGTTACATCAATCACGGTCTTCAACATCCCTCCACCCCACACAAGCCGTTACAACCACATACTCTGCCCCCTTCCTCCAGCAGATACCTCTAATTCACTAAGTAGAGTATAGGTTTAGCGAAACTTGGTTGCACTCGGCAGCAGAGAGTCTGAGGTCAGAGAGGATTAATCAAGCGTTGATGGTTGGACAGATGTACGGAAGGAAATCCGCAGAGAAATCTGAAGGCAACCTCAGTCCCATTGTCCCACATCTCTTGTACACTTTACTCTACCAGACGCCAAGCTTCACCTACGTGACTGCCTTCAAGTTTCGCTTCACCTAGACTACCTCTTTCGTCTTCCTCAGTTTTGTCCATCATTAATTTTCCTTTTTCCTACACACCCATATCTCAAAAGCCGGCAGCCAATATTCATTTTCTTTCCTTTGAGTCAATGTTCTCACACTAAACAACGATACCATCCATATTTGACTATGTCAGTCTTTTATTTACATTCTCATGCAAGGTCTACGTCGATAATTCTCACCAGTTAGTGAGCGCTTCTTTTCAAACGCAATTCTCCTTCCAATATCTTTACTATAATGCCCTTTTTCCGCCAACGTACTACTCAGGTAATTCCAAATTTCAATTTCAAATACATGTGTAAATAAATAGCATAGTATTTTCACTGGCAATAAATCATATTGGACATATAATTGTAAGTTCAGTTATGAGACACCTCGATATGCAGAACTTGTTAACAAAAATGCAACACGGATTCAGAAAGGGAAGATCATGCGAAACTCAATTAGCACTTTTTGCCCACGATATTTTAGTCTCGGGTAAGCATAACGTTCCAGTTGATGCAATGTTTTCTTGATTTTAAAAAGGCATTTGTTAAAGTTTTCCATATAAAGTTACTCATGAAATTAAAATCCTACGGGTTAGACGGCGTAATTTCCTGGATTAGAGAATTCTTAAGCAATTGCGAGCTAAATGTTGTATTAGACGACGCTATCTCTGATGAAGTAAAAGTCACATCAGTTGTCCCATAGGGAAGTGTCATAGTACATTTACATTAAATATATAGCACATTAAAGATATCGCTTAAGTAGTTACAAGTAAGCTTAGATTATTTGCAGACAACGCAGTGGTGTATGGAGAAATCCGTAGCCTTAATCATAAGCAAGCGCTAACTAAGGACGTCGAAGCAATACAGGAGTGATGCGATGCGTGGCAGCTAGAATTAAATCGAAAAAAATGCGTTGTTATGAATTTTTGGAAACGGCAAAACTCTCCTTGTAACAGTTATTGCATACTTAACAGCAAATTAGAGACTGTATAATAGGTTAAATACCTCGGAGTTAAACTGACTAATGATCTATCGTGGTGTACACATATTCGGGAAATTACCGGTCAAGCTAATCGTAAAATGGGATTTGTTAAAAGAGTACTGGGCAAGTGCGACGATACAGATAGGGAAATCAGCTACTTCTCCCTTGTTAGACCCCACCTAGAACAGTATTTGGGATCCTTATGAGGCAGACTTAAAAACTGAGTTAGAACGCGTGCAGCAAAGATACGTTAAAGGCCGTTATGATAATCTCGTTAGTGTTACTGACCTTTTTCAGCAACTGGAATGGAAAACACTTTCAGTCCGTCGATTAAAATTTAGACAATCTATTATATAAGTTCAAAACCGATTTATTCTCTGACGATGTTGATAATATATTAAGAAATCCGACATTCTACGATAGATCAGACCATGAGAATAAAATTAGGGAACGGGACTGCAGAACGGGCAGATTTAAAATGTCTTTTTTCCCGCGAACGATAAGGAACCATAACAGCTGCCAATGAGCCCTTTAACTGGGTTTGTCGATAGGTAGTGTAGCTCTTAGTAGTAGTACTTATACCTAATACCTAATGTATCCTTATTTGCTACCTAGTACTTAGAGCACGCCGTGCATGTTTTCAGTATAACTCTTGAGTCTCTGTCCATTTGTGTAGTTGCAAAATACATATATAATATCAATTCCTCTACTATTGGGAGCATATATGCAGTGTAGTGCACGCTTGTGAGGCTTCGCCTCGTGACAAGCATTAGCGAATTATGATAATGGGTAGTGGTAGTTACACTAATTTTAGGGAATAGCGTAATGCATGTTGGTGACTACTCACCCCCTGCCACACACCCTTGAGGTGGATGCAGGGTATTTTGTTGTTGTAGATTAAATAATATTTAAATACACAATGATAACACTATCGGAAATAAACCAAACACACAACAGTGATGGCGAAGTCCAACTGATAGAGACTTCGCTAGATGACAAAAAAATGTGATTTTATAAAGGGTCCAGTTACATTGCATGCATCGAGCGTTAAACTTAAGCCTTGTATTTTCTGGACACAATGAACATCACAGAATAAACATTATGCATAGGAGCTTCCTACGAGTTTCAGGCAGAGAAAGTGGAGCACAAGGACATAAGAGCCACATGATCACCTCAACGTTTAGAGTCGTAAGACTCCACGAATAACCTTAGTATGCATCCGCATTCGGAATATCATAGAGCGATTGAAAAAGTCTGATTATCCAGGAATGATTTCCGATGAATATTCGTCTTTGGCTGCCATGAATGCAAACATTATACCAGTCGCAAAAGAAAATGAAAGGACGAGGCTGATATGATAAGCAGTATAGAGGGAAAAAATGGCATTTAAGGTGGCACGAAATAATATGAGACCATTGAGACTTAAAGACGGCACACAACATGTTTCAATAGTTTCCAAATATTTAGCATACTTATAGCCAATAAGCGACACTAACCATAGCGACCAATATAAGTAACTTTTTCCGGGAATAAATTTGAATGGAATTATGAACGAGTAATTGGAAATGATGTTCGCACTATACATCCCCATCCCATGAAAGGCAAATGACGCTTTTCATGGCGTTTCAATAAAAAAGTTAAATTTCTGCCAAACGCGGAGAAGATGTGGGATGAAATAATCCTCGTGTTAACTCCTATGAACTCAAGGATTATACATGCAAGCTGTTTGCGAAGCGTGATGGCATGCGAACCTCGACTCACGAGGGAAACCCATCCGAGCGTGAACTATGCAACAACGGCCGAATTCCGAAAGTTTGCAAACGCAGCATGATATGTGCAGATCTCTCTGTCAGGCGAAGGACGCGATTACCTCTCGGTGGAGGAAGAGCTTGCCACTCACGCTTTAGGTGGTTCCCCCTTAAAATGACTTAAATGTCATTTTATTCCCATTTTGTCTACTTGTAGAAAAAGTTGTCCTCTATCTGATATGAACAACAAAATAATACCTTTCCACGCTATTTTATTCTATAATTGAACTTGAAATTACATTGTGTTCAATGGGCGATTGGGAGAAACACGGGGAAAAATAGTATTTTTCCATAAAATATTAATGCCATTTTGCGGAAAACTATTTATATGAAGGAAATAATCCAGAGAAATTGAATAAAAATAAAATACAGGCATCTTACCACCTTATTTTTCTAGTTATTGAAGAATTAATGCCGTAATTGAAGTCAAAATGCGGTAATTCGTAGGAAATGGCGCTGCAGTCGGCTCCTATGGCTGGAAAAAAGTGCTAATTTAAAATACATTCGTGGAATAATCTGCATTTTTTTCTACTAAACTTTTGGTTTTCTGTAGTTAACGCATTTCATCAGCGAAAGCATGATTTTTTAGACAAAATATAAAAAATGTGGAATTTAGTAGGTATTTGTTTTGACTCACTCAGTCGCGGCGGAATCTCCTTAACAGATAGCTCGAAATGAGAGGCATCCTATGCACAGCCTCCTCAGAATGAGAGCCGGTTTACAATGATCACAAGAGGATAACAGTGGTGGATAGTACGCCAGAAAAGGACTTTATCAGATCAATGTAGTATCTATCACCACAGTTGCATGTTTTTAGATTGAAAAAAATTCAGCTTTTAACATTCGGCGCTTAAAAATTGGAGCAAGGTTGGAGCAAGGAGCACTTTTCTAAATCATATATTTTGAGCCTGCTCTTATATGGCAGTGAAGCCTGGACAATAACTGCTGAAGAGCAAAAGAAATTGGAAGCAATAGAGATGTAGTACTATCGAAGAATTATGAAGATCAAATGGACGGAGAGAACCACCGACAAAAATATCCTACTAAGAGTTGGAGAGAAAAGAAACATAATGAGTGTAATGAAAACGCTGAGAAGAAGCAGAGATAAACTTATTGGACACATTTTGCGAGAAAACAGCTTATTGAAAACAATAAGAGAAGGAGAAATGAAAGGGAAGAATTACATAGAAAGACCAAGAATGGAATGCATCAGGCAAATAACGAAGTATGTCAAAGAGAATAATTATGTAGGAACGAAGCTCTTGGTAGATAGGGAAGTAGATTAGAGAGCTGCAGGAAACCTATCTTCCGATTAACGACTGCTGATGTTATGAGCCAAAGATTAGTTCGTAGAGTTCATGATAATCATATCATAAATAATAAATCACAATATTAACCAAAAATAAACCAATTTCAACAAAACAATACTCTGTAATGGGGAGTTTTATGAAAAACCAATCAACACATATGTCATACAATGATCCTCAGCGTTAGAAATCAGTCACATATCGAACGTGTAGAGTCCGTCCAAGATAAAGCGCAGTTGAAATGTACTGATTTTGCTTATAAAAAATTAAAGGTAAACAATTTCTTCACGACCGTATGATTTAAACAAAGATCACCGTAATGAATTCTTCAGTCACGTGATTCCCTTCCCCAAGCGGCATTGGACGTGTTTGCCGATTGACTGTATTTCAAACTGCCAACTGCGCTATTATCTTGGACGGACACTGGGTTTCATATAATTTTCGTGCTCGTGATAACCGAGGAAGATGTCACTCATCTTACCAAGCGTTATGCCGCTCAGGTAGCGCCGTTAACCCGCCAGGGCCCCGCAATCTGCCCGAATTGCCTCCCCTAAACCCACCTACATATTGCAACATCCTCTTGCATTATGGCAAATTTTCATTTGCATTTTCGAAAAGTAATCACTTCCCTTCAGAAAGTAACTTAAGACGGATGAACTTGAGCCTGTGGTCAGATTGAGAGCATTAAAAACAAGCCTTCGGAACATGCCTTAAATCCTCAGGTGGCACACGTTTATCCCTTTGGGAATGTACTTAAGCTCACTAATAACGAAGTGGAGTTCAATCTTAAGTTAATCGATAGTAAAGTACGACCTAAAGCATGCAGACACGAAGGGCGACTAGAAATGCAATAATATAAGTGCAAAACATTTGATTCACATGGAGTCGTTTATATTTTAGACTTTTTCCCGAGCAGCCAAATGTATACAATAAAATGGATGGTAATTTAAGGTTCCTATGTGAAAGAATAGGATAATTGAACCCAATGAAGAGAGGTAGGACCTTTTTAAGTTCATAGGTAGGACGTATGCTGAGATGAGGAAAGAATTTGTGTACGGAGATAGGGGCCTGCGCCTGCAAATAGCTATAGAATTTTTACTCTCTTCCGATTAAGCAAACCTTAACCGGCAGCTTAACTTAATGATATTATCAAAGGAGATTAATTTCGTGAAATGGTAACCAATCTTGGTTAAGTACATGAGATAATATAAAAAATCTCATTGTTGAACTTGTTGGAAAGGGAGATATATTCCCTTTGATGAGTACGAAGACAAGAGCGACCGTAGCCTGAGGTTAAGTTACGTTATGCCCCTATGCTCAACGTGAAACGGCCTTTAAACTACCACCCCCATTCTCAGCTTTCACTCATCCATTTCTTTCCCTTTGCTCACCTACCAACCCCTTCCAATGAAACGAAAGAAATTGCAAGCACGCTGGAAGGCTTTGACAGCTGTTCATTATATCTTGTAATTTCAACCCAAGCTCTCCGCTTTCCACAGGGCGGTCGTGAAATACGCTGGTACTTAAACGTCAGGTCGCTTAGCTGCACCAGACTCCGACCGAAGACGTAGGAAGGCAACGAAAGACGTCCGTCTGGCTCCAATCGCTCGGGAAACATCATACGAGCGTACAAACACACACACACACAGTTTACATTTACCCGCTGCATTCTTCAAAAATTACCTCCGATGACGGATGACGGTCTGTTTAGCGTTATCCTTGGTTTAAAAAAAAAGAACAACATCGTCAGCCCATCGAACGCCGTGACTGCGATGCTTAAGCTGAAGTGGAAACCGGGGAAGGCAAAAATGCGAGCCCGAAGGAAGTCTTGATGCCCTAGCAATTCGACCCGACCTTCATATTACGCATACACGACCCTAGAATCTCCGAGATAGTACCTGCTTCTCCTTCCTCATCTTTCCAAGCTCACATAAGGAAGAAATACGTTTCAAACTTACAAAAATAATTGTAAAAAATCATTCCCTGTGAGTCAGTTCGCTGACATTCAGAGCAAAGGTCAGGAAATATTTTCGAAGTAAGAAATCACGGCCATTGTACACGCAGGAGACATAAGTGACGTGAAATCATCGGTTACCAGCGGGGAGTGGGGTCATGTTTTTCCGCAAGGCGCGAGCGATATGTAGATAAAGGCGAAAGTGACGCTAAAAAGCAAACATGCGTTCCACGAATACTATGGCGCATGAAAGTCGTCAGGAAAATTTTTTTTTCTCGTAGGTGAACGATGCGATGTGGGAGAGAGTGATGCTTCCATCTTCTACCAGGACTTCAACTGCGAATTCCTCTGGCGCCTTCAAGACGGAATGATTTAGAGTGGATAACGTGGAAAGCTTCCCCGAAGTAGACATATAAATAACCTACCAGGGAATGTCAAACACTGCTTTAAGGTTCGTCGACATCGAATACATCAATTGCGGCACTGTAAATCTTCGTTTAACATCGACGAATCGTCCCTGTTTGAGCATAGAGCTCTTAAAGTAAAGATGCGTCACGTTACACACACTCGAACTTTGATCCAATGCATGAATGACAAATATGAAAGGTGGATTCCACAGGCAAACGAATGTTGGAAAATCTTATTCGACGGAGCAATAACCGTGCTCCTTAGCTGGATTCTCGTGCAATAGGAATACTGTTTCCCTGTTTTCTTCACAGAAATTGAAATTCTTCCTACTTTTCCAATATTTGAACATAATTTTCATTTTTATCATAAAACAGTTATTGGCCCTGGTGAATTCATCCTTCGACGTATTTATTTGCAGTAAAACTTTCACAAATACCACCACAATAAAAATTACTCATGACCCGGGTTTCAACGGCTGATCGTCATCATCAAGTCGGAATAAGACGAACCTGATTATGAAGATCAATCGTTGAAACTCGGGTCGTGAGTAATTTTTATTGTGGTGGTATTCATTAAAGTTTGTAAGTAATTAAATATGCTTACTATGGAGTACCACAAAGCTACTGAAGATGGAGTTTTAATATGAATTCTCCTTATCATAGACGAAGCGTGCATGAAATTTACAGATCCGATATAGCATAATTTGGCCAGATTCTAGTTTTATTTTGGCTTTTACTAGTACAGGACATTTGAATGCTTGGTAATTAAGGTGTTAATAATATGATAGGACAGTCAGTAGGTTAGAAAAGAAGGATAGTTATTCTGCCAGCAGTTAGGTACTCGTACAAATCTAAATTTCTAAGTATTGAGCAATGGATGGAAATCATACCAAGCTGGTGAGTAACCTTTCAGCAACATTTAATACATTTTGTGCAATGCAGCATACAATTTACCCAAAAGAGAACTCAAAACCACTTACTTTTGTTGGAGGCAAAATTATTAGTTTTTTCCGCTTGTTAAAACTATGCCGTGAGTATAAATGGAATATATTCGGAGGAGCACAAAACAGCCATGCATCTCTTGTAAACCAACATAGAACGTACGATTGCCAAAACACACCACCCGCAGAAAACTCAAAGAAATGAAGTTGTTGGATATTTTATTTACAGGAGCAAGTAGGGCACTGGATAAGAAAACATGAAACATCAACATGGTAATTAGTATTCTGAAGCTTTTCTGGAAGTCCTGTATTACGTTTATTTTGAATCTCTTAATGTATTCCATATAAACCCAGCTCGTCCTAAATTCCAATTATTTAATGCACATGCACGGGATAGTAGGGGCGTCCACTTCGTGGGAGTACTATCTTATGTAATAAAGTGACTTAATAATATTAAACACTTTTTAGTACAAATAATAGGTACTGTACAGGTAATAGTGTGCGTAAAATTATGTAGTAAGTTACTTTCTTCCCCATTTTAACCAACACCCTCCACTGCTACCCTACATTATCGCCCAATTACCATCCTCTTTTAGTGCCCGTCACTTCATAGTGTATCTATATTTTCCATCTCCATTTACGTTGATGAGTTCAAAAAAGTGAGAGGATATTGGAATACCTATTTCATCCACGAAAGAAAATGTATTTTTGTGCTGCCTTTACTGAACTGCCTGACTGACTAAGGAGTCAGAATAGCCAATGGTGGGTTGGATGGTGATTAGAGTTATCCAATCCGAGGACCCAAGTTCGAATCCCGGCAGTGGCGGAGCTTCACAAGCGGAATCCCTATCCCTACTTGGGCACCATATGGAGAATATTTCAAGTGCGATATTCCATAGGTCAACTGAAATGTTCAACTGCGAGTCTCGTGGCCTTCGTTACGAGTTGATGAATTCCGACGCCGGTAACTATCCCTCCAATTCCAATTTAAATATATATTTCCTGTATTCCCATATTCTTCCATGCATATATTCATTCCCTTAACAATCTAACTACCCATCTTGAATTGTTTAAATGACCTCAGTTGTCTGTCGCCTCTCCATATAGCCAACTAACCAACCCAATGACGACTGAACTTCCCACAGAAAACATAGAACGTACTTGAAAGACACACGATAGAGGACAAAGCGGAAATAAACCAGACAGCAACTACGAGGAAACAATTCCTTAAGGTTGTTTGAGCTAGATAGTTCCCTAGTCATAATGGAAACCATATTCAAATTTAATTTTTTTTATTTTAGCGCCTGTAAGAAGTACGAAATAAATATTGTAATATTAATGGCGCAAAGATATAGTTATATATGACCAAAATTCTCAGTAATTAAATAAATAAAGCTACATAAGTCTCTAACCTGACTCATTTTTTCCCGCCGTACGGCTGAAAACCCTTCAAAACAGCAGGTTCTTTTTGCTATCCTGTAAAAATTACTGTGGTGAGTAATAAATTATTTTTTATAAATAGTTGAGAAAATATGCAATCTACACACCGTTAGTTTATTGAGGAAATCTAGGTATTATAAATTCCTAATATTTTTAATATTCTCCCTCAGGAGCGCACAGTCGTAATCTATCCAATGTAAAACAGCTTATATTTGTAGGCAAATTGCTCGAAAAGTAGTTCGGCAAGGGGTTGTTATTTTGATATAATTAGAAAGATGAAAGTTTTTTCTTTAAAATGAGGCCAAATTCATCAAATTCTAGGTGAAGTGATTTTTCGCTCAAACTACCTTAAAAGGAGCGCATATTGAGGCAGTCGAACCGCCAAGCGCTTCTCTGGGGCGAACCATCGACGACTAAGCCGAGAAATGTAGGCGGGTGGGTTCTTCGACGAGAGTCTTGGGGCGCACCTCACACGCGCGAGCCTTCAAAGGCCGTCCGAATGCAGGTACGGTTGGCTCCCGCTCGGAGCGGGTGGGCGGAGATTAAACGGTGCGACGAACGAGAGGAGACGGAGCCCAAGAGGGAGAGAGAGACGGCAGGAGAAAGAGAGGCTCGTAGCTGCGGGGATGAAGCTGCCGCGCCTTGGCTGTGATGGAGTGCTTCCTTGGGCGAGGTCAGCGTCGCCTGACGGGGATAGGAGGAGAAGAAGAAGAAACGCGGAAGAAGAAAAATCCTTCCCATTTTCACAACCCACCCACTCAATAAGCACACTGCTCTCGTACCTTTGCCTCCCACGACCTTCCTCTCTTCTCGCTCGTATCGTTCCGGGTATCACAGGCCCACCATGAGGACGCCATGAGAATAAATATAGTTAAAAAAATTAAAAAACACGCTTTAATGATAACTCAAACTAAAAAGTGAAAAATAATTCTTACTATAGAAATAAAAAAATATATGAAAAATATTAAATTATCGTGAAAAAAGCGTGGAGTGCTCCGTTGCTTAGTTAATTTGATATGCCTTTTGTAATTGTTTACCCAAATTACTGAATGGAAAATGCGGGAAAAGATTATGCTTGGAGCCATATTTTTAGTACCATTTTTCTACCGATTGAATATTTTCAAGAATTGATATATCGAGCACCCCACGCTTTTTTCACGATAATATTAATATTTTTCATTTATTTTTTTATTTCTATATTAAGAATTATTTTTCACTTTTTAGTTTGAGTTATCATTAAAGCGTGTTTTTTAGTTTTTTTTACTATATTTATTTTTCACTTTTTAGTTTGAGTTATCATTAAAGAGTGTTTTTTATAGCAAATACGAAAAGCGAATTGACGATAAAAAATTCTTCTCCCGTCTAAGCTTGCTGCAATTAAAATTAAATTATAACTGGCCGTTAAACGATCAAATTAAAGACAACAAAAAAACCGTCCTTCATTGAGCCGAAAACTCTGGCCCCCCACAGTGAGAATTGACGACGCAAACCTCTACACCATCGGATCAACACACTGATAACGCTTACTCTATCCCTCTAATTCTCACGCTAAGGATCTGTTCAATTGATGAAAATTATTAATCCTGGCGATCCTTATTAGAATATTGAGAAAATCTTATCAAATTATTGTATTTTCATCGGTCCTTGATGAGTCTACAAAGTTGAAAGGAAATCTGATAGTTCAAAGTGGGTCAAAATCGAGTCCAAAGGAGTCGGTTACAAACAAACAAACATACAGGTGAAGCTAATAAAAGCGTGTTAAAAAGTCTACCTGGACCTCACGAAGAATCTTCGTATTACCGGGCCGACGCAGAGACCCGCATGTCACCCAGGATTTCTGATTCTCAGGTCAATTTGAACTGATGCCCACTTGAAGTGATGAGCGACTTTATTCAAACTTTGCCAAAAATTATGTTTGGTAAATACGAAAAAAATTGACGTGCGAAAACAGCGTAGGTTGCGGCTCGGTTCCGTTGTCTAGGTGAGCATTTTCTCATCGCGCCCTCTCCCTTGGTGGGTTATACCCGCGAGCAAGTGAGGACGGGAGGCGTCGCCAAGAAGGTCGCCCAGGTGACGAAACGAGCGCGCACCAAGGTGTTTGCGCGCGGATATCCCAGGAGGCGACGCGGTTGAAGCCGTGGGCGTGACGGAGACAAACGGAGCTTGGAACTGAGGTGCATCTCGCCGTTAAAATGGTGGGTGCGCGAAAGGCGGAAAAATGAAAGCAAAGCTACCACTGCACGTCCCCATCAACCTCGATGCTTCTCATCCCGTTCGGACTAATTATTTCTGAATACCACGTCTCACAAGATTTATGTATATTTATTTATTTGTTCCTCGTACAAGCTCATACATTTAAAGGTAAATATTACAAAAATTCAAAACGAGGGACATAGGATAGCATCCTGTTTGGGGTTAACCGACTCTTCTTTGTCTACCAAATTACATCAATGTAGAAAAAAATTAATCACTGACGCAAATTACAAATAACCTTACACAAATAAAAAATTACTTGTGGATACAAAAAAGTTAAACAATAATAAAATGAAAATGAAAAAAAAACATTGATAATGCCGGAACACAATAGAATCTGATAAGGATCATTGCAATTTGCAAAGATAGTTATAGTTTCATATAATTATGATACATAAATTATCTATAAGGCATTTATCTATTATATCTATATTTATCTATTTAAGAGAATTAAATGTATCTATAAGGCATTTATCGGTGATCCTGCGTGGAGGGACCTATCAAACCGGTTAAAAGGACCAAGTTATCTGGCGAGGAAGGATCATAATTGTAAGATTGAGCCTCCGAGGCAGCTCTCAAATACTTTAAAATTTTCCTTCCTACATCGGGGGATAGGGGATTGGAATGGTTTACCGGAGGAAATTTTGGAGCCCTTCCCTACTAATACTAGGATATTTATGACGAGGGTGAAAAAAATCGAATTTTGAGGGATCTTCCTATTTTTTTTGTATTTAGTATTTTTTATTTTGTATTTTGGTCTTCATATATTTTGTGTCTTATGTAACCACCCGACCAAATGGATAACTTGTATTTTGTATTTTCGTATTTTATATTTGGTTCTTGAGTATTTTCTTGTTATATGTTACCACCCGACCAAATGGTCGACTTGTAACAATTTATGCAATAATAATAATAATAATAATAAATAACGTAACATGAGCCTTTTTTCAGGAAAAGAATCTAAAGTGAATTAACTACAAGCATGCATAATATGCACAATAAAAATAACGCTAGTAGCATCACTCTATCCAAACAAAAGACCTTTACTCATTCCTTTTAAACAAATATTCCAGCTCCTCTATTCCGCAGGTTCCGCAGGCTCTTTCAAACTTTTAATATCCGTCATGAGACACAAGTTTAAATACATCAAAAGGCAAACTCCACAGACTCACTGTCTGATATCGATATCACGGGAACTATTGTATATATTAAAATTAAATTTACCACACTGCTTACTCTTATTACACCTAAGGCATTCACTAAGAATTTTTCAAATGAAACGTTAACAGGATAGTTTCAATCGAACGTGTATTTCGGGTAATTCCAGATGAAAAATGCAGGAGTAAACTATTATACCTCAAATACATCACATTTCTTATGCTCCATACAGGGTTTCAGGAGTGTAATTACAACAAAAATGTCTGTTATCAGAGAAAAAAACTAATGAAATATTCCTTTACAAAATAAGTGAAAACTACCCTGTAATTGTTACAACTAACTACATATCAGTATGAAAAGTAGCCTGCCGTGGCATAAAAGTTAATTTATTCATACCCATGCCATCATTTCCCTTCTAGGAACAGTCAAAAGAGGTAAAAACTCGGCGTTAGAGCTAGAAAATTTGCTCCGTTGTAAAAATTTCCTCCCTGCTACTCCATCCTTGTAAACCTCCTTCGCTTCTGTCACATTCATACATTTCATCATAGGTATACGCTCTCTTATTCAGATGGCTTCTTATATTCTTCCTCTTAGAATATCTACCGCCACATTCACTTTTAACTTTCTCTGTCTATCCCTCTCACACCATTCACCTCTCTTTCATAAATCTGTTAAGCACTCTTCTTTAGTACATGTAGAATACCGCAGCATTCCCAATCTTTCATCAATAACTCATTACTTACTCTATCTCTACTATTTTTACCTCAAATATATCTCAGATAGCCCAAAATAATTAGCCTAAGCTTATACTTATCCTAGCATGCCCAAATTTCACTGCCATAAAGTGTAGAGTACACTTTTGCATGCCTAGATTGCTATTTTTACTTCACTGAACGAACATGTATTCCTTGTTCGGCTCCTTATGTTCTCTAAGACTTTCCCACTCCCTAGAGATAATTACGACTAACTATACAGCAGTAGGCAAGGGTCCAATGAAACTCCCAATGAGAAACAATACATGCTACCTCCTCGCGTTGTTTCTCCATAAACGGAAAGAACCACGTACATTTCATAGCAATGCTATGATCCTCGACTCAGAGAGGGGCAAGTAGCAAGTAAAAACGTGGGTGACGAAGTAGTTGAACATGATAATAGGAAGAATAAGAAGGCGAGCGTAGCTGCGAGTAATCGCGAAGCTTAAGTAAAATCATGTAACAGCTATTGCCTACATCGATTGAGATGGTGTAATAGGCTGATAGAGAGAATGGTAATGGCTTCCAAACCCGTAGGCCCGAGTTCTAATCCCAGAGGTGGCAAAGAATTTTCACTAAAATCCCGATGCATAATAGAGTACCTACCCAGTAAAGAGCAATTAAAGTGCAGTAATGAGCAGAATAATCCCAACACCGCACCGGGTTTCCCTCCAATCTCCCCCACTCTCTTGAAAATTCTGCCCAAAATCCCAAACTATCTTGATGCTAATGACCTCAGCTCTCGGCCAAAAACTACCACCGCGCCTAAATCCGGGTCAATCGCTTCTACCCGTGAAAGATATGGCAATTAAAACTAAAACTCTCTCATAACTGTAAATTTTGAAATTTAAAAATTCCACCACATTACATATAGAGATTTCAAGGCTCAGTTTTATAATATCTGGTAAAATACTTTCTAGGTGTGAAAAACGATGCTTAAATGTTCTCCCATCGAAAAGACTAACGTCACATAACCAATTTTCAGAGGTATGTGATAGATAGAACTAAAAATATCAGTTAACATCAAGTTGATAAAAGGCTACCTCACCTTGGGGTTAATATTAACCAGACAACCGGGCCAAAGAGTCCTCGATTTCTTTTGCTACGAATCTTCAAGGGCTAATATGAGCATGATTCGTTTTCACTGTCACGAAACTGACAAAACCTTTCAATTGTCTTTCCCTAATCCTTTCAATTTTAATACTTGGTGTCCTTATACCCTTTGCCGCATGCCCCTGTGGTGGCTCGCACGGTAAGATGTAGCTTTAGATGCACGTTTTACGGAATGCGGCTACATAAGCATCATGCCATCTACCTCTACGTCCACAAATTTTCAATTAAAGCACGAAATACCTACGTTATCTCCCCAAAACTATTTGTCCTAAGCTCTCTCTACATCAAGTTTATTCTCAAATTCTGAAACGTGTACAATTCGCAAGGGCTTCCACGTTCAGCCTCCAGATGTCGTTATAAATAAAGTGAGATTCATGCAGTGCACCGTCTGCAAAAGTACGAATGAGAGCTTTCTCTCGCTGTTCTGGCAAGCCCTGAAGCCGTAATTTAGATTTTCAAGTGACTCACTGGGTGAGGCAATGCCACAGCAGAGCTATCCGCCGACATAAATCAAATAATTACCACTAGACGCTCACTCCAAAACGCAATCCATCAAAACTCTTGTAGTCTTTTAAGAAACATCTAAATGCAATTCATGATAGGATAATGAGTTGGAATTTCGTGCGGTATGGCAGACAGATGAATGTTGACAGGCGTGCATAGGAATCTACCGAAGAGAGTTAGAATCCTTACACGGATTCGGCGCGTTCGGATCCCTGCGTACCCCATTAACCTGTCTAATCCGTTCACGTCAGCCCTTCCAAAATCTCATGTCCTTGACAGAAGCGGGACAAAGTGGGCATAGGTGAAACATACTTCGGTGAAAACGTCAAAAATATTAATATCGCAATGCATTCAATACTAATCCTGAATGACTTCAGTCATACATCAAAGAAGAAAATATGTGAAGCCATGCAGTGCGACATTGGATGGGAATAATCATACTAATATATAAAAATTGAATGGTGTCTGTCTGTTGCTCAATCACGCAAACACTACTGAACCGATTGAGCTGAAATTTTGTATGTAGTTAGAAAATGTACCGGGATGAAACATAGGCTATATTAAAAATCTGTCAGGGCCCCCAAAGGTCCCCCCTGGGAGTCCCTTGTGGCCCATGCTGAGCATTGGGTTTGGTGCAGTGATTTTATTTTTTGCTTTTAAAAATTACTTTCACTCAAGATAGAGGGCTAGAATTTTTTTGATTGGATGGTTGAATAAATGAAGTTTCTAATTATTTCAATCGATTTTATTTTACGCTTCGTAATTCTCTGAAAATTATGTTTACAGCTGAAAAATCTTACATTTTTCTCTGAAATCAACAATAGCAAATTTCCTTGACAACCAGAGATTTGAATTTCAAAGGATATTCACGCATCTGGCATTTAAGTTTTCCTGCCGGCCCATGATAGCACGTAGAAAGAAAATTTGTATTAGAAGGGCCCAGAGTCCCCAGGGCCCCATGATAGATTGCTTCGGGGGTAATCGATGAATTCAATGCATATTTACAGGTATACTCTTCAATGTCTCTCAAAGTTGCACTTATAAGGGAACTGCATACGAGAGAACACTTATGTGTAAAACGATACACATAAAGGAATTAAACGTGGAAGAATATTTACGTGCAGCGAATAATAATGTTAATAATGCCTCTGTTGCTACAACAAATTCGGTGTTGTTTATTATAGTTTAATACTCAGTCGAATTACACGTAGTGGAACCGTCTGCCTCTCATTACGATTGCGAACTGTTTTTTACACCAATTCCCACATAAACTTTACGAGTTATTTATATACACTTAAACGTGTTAAATGCAGTTTACTCACATTGACTCAATCATCGAGTTGTCTATTCGAGTCTCTCACTTGCTTCTGTGTTTCCCCTCCTTGGACTTAAAAATATATTCATAAACATGACTAATAGAATAAAGGGTAACATTTTGAAAAAATCTTCTAAAGCATGAGAAATGTCTTCTTTGTGAGAAAATGAGTCCTTGCATGAAAAACGACAAAGGTTAACCTTGGATGCTCAAAGACATGCCTACCAGCAATCTCATGATAATCTCCCCGTGGTGTTTCTTGGATTACGCTATGAACCGCACAAATTTCATCCTAATCAAACCTACTGACGGGTAAGCAGCTAAAACTCTGGTTCAAATATTGAGCCATTTGTTTCGAAAGTTCAATCTGTTTTAAGATGGCGGAAATTATAATTGCGTCACATGCTTCTTACCAATAAGAAGAACGGATATTCTACGTAATGGACGTCATCGGTGCATGACAATTGGCAAGTGCACTAAGAATGATCACAATAGATTTTTAATTTTCTAACCAATGATTATGATTTAGAAAACAATGAATGTAGCCACCCTGTATGCCAAAGGCATAGTCCGGGTATTGAAGGATTCATAGGACAAATAAACATCGCTGCTATTGAAAATGCTCCTTTTGACGTTGTCAACCGCTGGATTATACTCTACTCTCCTATCCTGATTAAGATACTCAAAGCACATGTCAACAATGAATGGCGGAACTCAATTAAGCCATGGAATGCAAATATATTTATGTACACAAGGGAAGTGCTCAAGCTGTTATTCACTCTGAAGACGGCTCAAGAGAACTTGAGGGACGATGTGACCATCTATCAACCTAGGTGCTATATTAAGTAGTAATGAGTCTTCGTGGCCCATTATTAGGTTTCCCGTGCATTGAAGAGGACAAACAATAACTCAACTCTCCGTGCATGAAATGGAAAACGAACTAATTACAACGATCACAACAAACAAGATAGGATACGAACACCTCAAATGATCACGCTGACAGTATTCTTCAGGTTTTGTAGTTTTCTTATAAAATAAGTTCAATGTTTTTCACATCCGTTGAAGTTCAACGGGTACCTTCAGCTAGTGACGCTATAAAAATGTGTAATCGACCATGTTCAATTGATCAGCTGTGCCGTTAATACGCCGAAAAGAATGGGAATTATAACGGAATTATCACGATACGTTAATAATTCATCAATCCAAATACAAAAAGGAAATAGTTTCCAAATACGTACTTAATTTTTCATTAAATTTATGAACAAATGGCGATAACCATGATAAGTGTTTCCTTTTATGCGAAAAAATAGGCTTCAATTACGCGCGTCAAGACGCCATCTACTTTCTTCTCTAACTCGTGACAGCAGTCATGAACTATTCCCCACCAGCTGCCAATTTTCCTTTGCGCCTTGACAGTTCTTCTCTTTCGTGTCCCATTCTATCTGGCCAAAGTATTTTTATTCCGCGTTCCTCCTTGAGGGATTTCCGTTTTATCATGATCCGTAAGAGTTCATCGAGCCTCACTGCATTTTTTATCTCCTTATAAGTGCGCCTAAGGTGGTTTGAGCGAGATTGTTCCCTAGTCATAATGGAGACTATATTCAAATTTTATGTTTTAATTTCAGCGTCAGTAAGAAGTATAAAATAAATATTATAATATTAATGGCGCAAAGACATAGTTATATATGACCAAAATTCTCAGTAGTTAAATAAATAAAGCTATATAAGTCTCTAACTTGACTCATTTTTTCCCACCGTACGGCTGAAAACCCTTCAAAACGGCAGGTTTTCTTTGCGATTCTGTCAACTTTACTGTGGTGAGTAACAGACTCTATTTTATAAATAATTGAGAAAACATGCAATCTACACACCGTTATTAAGGAAATCTAGGTATTATAAATTCTTATTTCCTTCAATATTCTCCCTCTGGAGCGCACAGCCATAATCTATCCCATGTAAAACAGCTTATATTTTGAGGAAAATTGCTTGAAAAGTAGTTTGGCAAAGGGTTTATATTTTGATATCATTGGAAAGATGAGAGTTTTTTCTTTAAAATGAGATCAAATTCATCAAATTCTAGGTGAAGTGATTTTTCGCTCAACCTACCTTAAGACTTTTACTTCGTCCATTTTTCTTTAAATTTCACCGTTTCTGATTACATCCGCTCGATTAACAACATTAAAAAAAGGAATTAACGATGTTTTCCTAAAACTTTACTGAAACATACATTAGGAGCACGATCTTATTCGACATTGAAGCCAGGGAAATGACAACTGCAGAGCAAAGACGGTTGGAAGCAGATGATAATGTGGTGATAACGAAGAATGATGAAGATATAATAGAGAGAAATAGTCACGAATTAAGAATTTCTATATCGAATTGAAGAGAAAGGAAAACTCTGAAAAGGAGAAAAGACAAAACAATCGGAAAAAAGTTTGCGAAAACAATTCTCTCTTAAAAACAATAATAGGAAGAGAAATGATTGAGAAGAACTACCGAGGAATAACAAGGAAAATTACAATGTGCGTCAAAGTGAAGAACTATGTAGTAGTGTAATGGTTAGCTAATCTGAGAATGGAGTAGAGAGCTGCAGAAAAACAACTCGGATTGAATATCAATCTGTATTGCATAGGTATTCGACCCTCTAACCATCCCTTCAACATCCCGTTACCACTCACTAGCAGTATTTTCTCAATCCACTTTTTATTTCTTAATTTATTTACTAAACTACCCGATAACTAAATACCCTCTTCATATCTAAAAATGCTGCAGAAAAAAATAATTCTCTTACTTCAAAGTCAAAGTTACGGAGCCATTGAACGCTACGCTTTATTTAAAATTCTACACTAATATTTTCCTCATATATCGAATGAAAGTTTCTTTAATAAGTAACTTTTGCAGTTTAAAATGCCAATGTGATAGTTTAGTTTCAAATAGGAGACATACTTTTACGACACGATGAATTATTCTTAAGTTATTCCACTGTGGAAGACCGCTCAGGTGACAACAAACGGAGTGTTAAATGGTACTTGCATCGGTTTGCTAAGCTAAGAGCTCACGGAGAGCCCTCGTGTCGGCGTCGCAGTAAATTGCATTGCCTGTGGAGGACAGGCGAGGCGGGAAGTGGGGCTTGGCACTCTTCAGTCGGTAGGCAACGAGTACGTCATCCCTGCAAATTAATCTCCCGAAAATCCCCGACAGCTGCCTGGCCGCGTTTAGAAATGAGTTGAATCGGCTTAATTACGCCTCTAATGCACCACACTGCGTATGCCAAGGAATGATTGCCTCCAGTTTATTCTACTCCACCGCACCAGGAAATAAAGCGACTACCACTGAGCTAAACAATATGCGAGGAATGGATTTAAAATTTAATGTTTAACGGTACCGAAATATTAATGATTACCTAATCATAGATTAAGTGAGAAAACGGTCTTATTTCAACATAGTATAATGTAATACTTCGCGTTCCCATTCCAGATAAGGACTCTCTCGCTAATATAATTGACGTGTTGGAGTTAATGTGGCATCTTCGAATGTAATCAAAAGCGCCAATGAACAAGAGTAGAATTAGTAATACCCAAAGATGGCGTTAAAAGTTATCCCCATAACGCGTTTTTGAAAAATTGAAAATAAAACTTCATTACTACGCATGAATTAGATTGAGAAAACAACTTTTTTACTACATGAAATAACGCAATATTTAAGGTTTATAACTAAAAAAGAACTATTTTTCTGCTTGACTAAACCTTTTGGAGTTCGTTTGGAATTTTAAATTTTATAAAAGGCTTTATGAAGAGACTTTTCAATTACCGAAAATTCCAACTTATGTGGAATGTAATGATAAGGTATAATCAGATTGCGGTCTAGTTGCTCAGTTACTGTCATTGGAAAATCTTGCCAAAATTATTACAGAGTGATTAATTTAAGGAAAATGATCTCTACTTCGCGTTATCAAATTTCTTCTTTAGTGTTTAGAGACATTTCCATGAAAAGGCAGAAAGAGCAGAAATAAATAAACCTTCCTTCGTCAGGTATTCTCAAGTTTCAAGGGCGAAAATTTTAATTCACGCGAATCGCGAGAAATAATATTTCTGAAAATAACCTCAGCAACAATTCATTATAAATTCATCACTATCACACATTGAGGTAATTAGCTCTGTAAGATTTAATACTACAATTTCTGGTATTTTTATATCCAAACAACTGAGAAGCTGGAGCTATAGGAATGGACTAGAGCAGAGTTTCCCAAACTATGTTCCGCGGAACATATGTGCCAATGGGCGTTCCGGTAAACGTAGAATGGTTTTATATGCTCCTAAACGCAATGGTTTAATATTTGCAAAGTAAGCAAGGTATACCGTCATGATTTCAGGATTTAAGAAGTATTCCATCGCAGGAAAAGTTTGGGAAACCCTGGACTAGAAGAATCACACGAGAATGTTGCACAAGAATGGAAAAGGAAAAAATTGGACAAGAATATCTAATATGTGATAAGATCTAAGACGTGACGACTTCATAATTATCAGTCACCGAATTTCAACAATAATCAGTCGCCATATCGTAAACCTTTGCAAAACAATAAGTCTTTTTAAAAAGTATTAAAAAAATAAACTCACAGAGTTTACTGCTAAACCTATGGACATCAGTCATCGCGGTACATTTGTTTGTCTGTACCCAGGGGCTGTTCAATATGCTTATTTAAGAACTTTGGGAAGGGTAGACCCGGAAAAGAAGAATTCTTAAATTATAACCATAAATTTTGCGAACATCATTGTATTCGCAGTTGAAATTGGGCACTGAAAAATAATGATATCGAAATAACCATCGGAACCTAATTCCATATGTGTATTTTTATAAATGCAGTAAATGAGAAAATAGGTCACATAATATCTATCACTATGGGACGTCAGCCCTATAAAGCAGATAGCAAGACTCTTTTCTTGAAAGGAATACCCCACCCAGAGTATCATTAGAAGAATTCCTAGGACGTAAGGACATAACTCCAGCAAGGAGAGCTGAGCGGAGACGGAGAGCAGAAGAATGTGACTTGACCAATTCGACTTGAATTTCTTACGAACCCCTACTCATCAAAAAAGGAAAAGCTAAATATTCTCGAACTCGAGTATAAGACTCATTAAATTTTTAAAAAATAAACTCACAGAGTTTACTGCTAAACCTATGGAAAAAAAGGGAGGAATCAGGCGAGATGTTGTGGAATATGAACATAATAAGAACTTAGAAGTAGCAATTTTCCACAGATAAATATTTTACTTGGACCAGGTTTTTGATGCACTGCATCATCATCAGGTGATCTGCACTTCGATGCACTGCATTTCGATGCACTGCATTTCGATGCACTGCATTTCGATGCGCTGCATCACCTGATGATGATGTGGTGCATCGAAACCCTGGTCGAATTAAAATATTCATCTGTGGAACATTGCTACTTCTAAGTTCTTATTATAAACCTATGGACATCAGTCACATTGGTACATTTGTTTGTCTGTACCCCGAGGCTGTTCTATATGCTTATTTAAGAATGTAGGGAAGGGCAGACCCGGACAAGAAGAATTCTTGCATAATAACCATAAATTTTGCGAACATCATTGTATTCGTAGTTGAAATTGGGCACTGAAAAATAATGATATCGAAATAACCATCAGAACTTAATTCCATGCGTGTATTTTTATATGAAAATAGTTTCAGACGGTGAAACATTCAATGCAGAGACAATATTAAGCTATGTGACATGGCCTCTTATAGAATATTTCTCGATTTCTGTATGAGCTTCTAATTACTTGCCAAGACGCAAAACGCAACGTAAACAACATCCATAAATCAGGCTACCGTTTGTAAAAAGATACGTTATTTGGAGCCAGATAGAAATAAACAGTTCCAGATAAAATTCATATCGAAGTTGCAGGTGCGATTTACCTTTTTAGGACTTTAATCAGAGAAAATAAGCTGAGAGAAGTAAAATTAATGAAGAGACATTATTTCAAGCATAATTTTTCCGCAGCGTTTTCCGCTGAGGTCAAGCGAAACCTAGGAAAGCTGAGTCTTACAGGTAACAGCACCAGGAATAATTCTTTCATAAAATTAGAATTACCTTATTGAGTAACTACAGTCAACCGTCGACCTGGTGGAGCAAGCAATAACTTTATAAATCCGGATATTAGACAGTTTCCCGGAAATAAACAATTTAAGTATATAATATTTCACAATAAATTTCTTAAACGTTTTTTATCTCCATAAAATGAGTTTGCTTCGTACTTAAATTTCTTAGGACGATCTACGTGCTTTCAAATAAATCCACTCGAGAATGCCTAGCACAATTTTACAACTACCTACACCGATTTTACGCAGGCGACAATACATGATTTTATACCCATATCTGCAAACTATCTTGTTTTGTGTCACAACGTCATAATTTCCAAGGGGAATTTATTTTTTACCCTTCCTACCTTCTTATTTCTAATAGCACAGCATGGAATTTTCATTTTCTACTTCTTATATCTTTTTTTTTTGGGGGGGGGGAGAGAACCGGAAATGACATGTAAGCAAAATGACGCCCTGCAAGTAACGATACTCATCGGGACACCGCTACACTCACCACTTCCATAGTATACTCTATAAACTGAGTTTACTTCGTGTTTAAATCACTAAGAACGATCTACACCCTTTCAAATAAACCCACTCGGAATTCCTAGCACAATTTTACATCGACCTACACTGATTTTTGCGCTGGCGGAAACACATGATTTTATACCCATATTATATACATCTGCAAGCCATATTTTGTGTCACAACGCCATAATTTCCAAGTTGAATTTTTTATATACCCTTCCCACCTATCTACTTAAAATAGCACAGCATGGGATTTTCGATCTTTACTTCTTACATTCTTCTCAGGGGGGGAACCGGAAGTAACGTGTAAGGAGAAAGACGCCCTTCAAGTAACGATACACATCGGGACACCGCTACACTCACCACACCCACAGCAGTCAACTTCCAACCGAGTAAGGCGCAGCTGTTTACGAATGTGAAGGTCAAAGACTTGTGGAGCAGGGAGGAAAGGGCAGGAGGAGGGGAGGCGTGCGGGGGGGGGAGGGGAAAGGGGGGTTAACGCAAAGGGTGAATGAGCGGGGCGGCGGCGGTTATGGGGAAAGGAAGGAACAGGTGGGAAGGGGGAAGTAATGTGATGGAAATCGAAGGGGGGCAGAGGAGGGAGGGAGGGTTGGGGCTGGTGGAAAATGAATGAAAGGAAGAGGGGGAATGGCTAGAAAGTGGGCGACGCCAGGGTGGGTGGCGCTAAAGCGGGAATAGGAGGGTGGTAAGTCCATTGTTCGGGAGCCTTGCCTTTTTTTTCCTCTCCCCACAAACCCATCCACTACTCATCTCAATCTGCCTCGATAAACTGCTCACGGCGTGTTGAGTTCGGTCGAGGGTGACAGTGATTTGCGACGCGTCGGCGGGGAATATATTAAAGAGGGCGCAAAGTGAACGCAGGAGGAGGGAGCCTCGAGAAGGAAGTGGAGACGGGAGTCCATTTCGAGGGAGGAGGAATCGATGGGTGAACAGAGGTCGAGGATAGAGATATATGTGATCGAGATTTCCCGCCTAGATACTATTCGAAAAATTACTAATTTTTCCAAATGCTTTTTTTTTAATATTCGAGAACCTCTGAGTCTCAAAATAAAATCTTGAGGCTTCGATAATTTTTGCACGGAATAGGCATGAATCTTCCTTTAAGCAAGCAAGCCTCGTTAACTCTGTATAACTTCCTAATTTTTAAAATAATTATACGTGAATTTTATACTGCTACAGTGTAATAGAGAATTGTTGGAGTGCACTGTCGAGGGAGGTGACCTCCCCAGCCAACATGACGACTTTTCTTATCAAGATTATTAAGGAAAAATCACTGTCAGAATTGGTAAATAGATTCGTACGAGAAATATTAATTTAAATTAGCTATTAAAATTAAGACAAGCTATTTTCCATCGCCACCATTTCAGAAAAATGTTTTACGGAAAATATCACGAGCAACTGCATTCCCGGGAATCACAATACACATTATTGAATTCACAATCTCTAGTTGAGGAGCGATCATGGAGCAAGCTTTAACTCATTAAGTATATTTGAGAACCAGTTTTAATTTTGACCACAATTCTTGATAGTTTGCATTTTATTGACTTTACTTTCGGTAACCACAGATGGTATTTTTTTTAATAGCGATATTTCGCCGGCCCTCTCTCTCTGCATCTTCAGGCAATAATGAACATTTTCCTCTGCTGGGTTTCATATATAAAGATACATCTGTAGGATTCAACTAGGGAGACCAATAACCGTCACCATCCGAAGTTTTTTATCATTTTTTCCAGACGAATGTAAATTCGCTACCATGTTGAGATTTGTAGATCTTTTTAATCAGTCAATCACCTCAAGGATTAGTATGTGGTGCTAGCTCGCACTTTAAAAAATACTATTAGGCATTAATTCACCAGAAATTACAGCTGAAAACTAATATTTAACATCGGATTACTCAATAACACGAAATTTTACGTGCGTGAAATATTAATAAGTACGCCATAAAAACGTAGACGATCGTTCCAAAAACCCCAAGCCTAAGAGATTGCTATATTTGGCGAAGTCACCTGGCAGTATCATGTCCATGTTTTTGTTACCACTGTTAACAACCGAATACCGAGGACATGCGCATAAAAGTTAATTAATTCCATAAAACGTTTAAGGAATGGCTTGAAAAAACGTGACCTTTGTTTAGGAAAACGCTAATTCTATTTATATGAAAATTTTTTTACGTATCAACGGACTCTCCAAAATAACCACAAACCTTGAGGTAATGGGCAAAGGACTATAGAGCCATAAATTGTATCAAATGATTGACCAATTGTCAATATCGCCATTTAAGAAGCGAACGGTGCGTTGACAAATGATTTGTGAGGTGTCCCTCACTCACTCAGTGATTCAACCCGAAGGTTGGTTTGGATAGTGGAGGGTAGAGCTCACCCCGGACTAAGCCATAGGCGTGTGAATTTCACACATTCAGGGCCAGTTCCTTTCCCTTAGCCACCTCGCACTCCGAGGATTTTTTGTTCGGGGGCATCCAAAGGCCTCACCCGGATTTGAACACGGGACCCTTCGATCAATAGCCAAGCACTCTACCCACTAGGTAAATGTGAGGTATCTCATTATGAAAATTTCCTACCCTAGCAATACTAAGCCTTTGGAAAGCGGACCTCATTGAGCGTTTCAAACGGCTGCAGAGCGAAAAAAACAATGAATGAATGCTAGGTGGGTGAGTTACACCGCTGAGGTCAAATGAAAGTAACGGGGCCTACCTGCGCTGAAAGATTAAGAAGATAGCAGTTAATGCAATGTTTTTAGGGTACATTTCTACGCATACTAACTAGGGTTCCTTGTATGCACACTCCATCCTATGCATTCCACGACTCCAAACATTATTTATCGTTTTCTTTTCAAAACTTCCTTCAAATCATTTCGAGAGCAGAATTATTTTCAAAAATTCATTAATATCATTGATTAAAATGGTCTTAAGATAGTCAGTGATGCTCAAGAATATTTGCGAATAATTCTCTAAGGATTACTTCTAAGAGTAAAACTGCAAAAAAGGATCCGATGCTTTAATTAAATGTAAAATAACAACTTCACTCACTAAGGTGACAACAGTGCGATCTCGTGAGACTCTTAGCACTCCCATAAAGAAAATTAATTTGTGATTATAAATTAATCAGTCCCCTCCTCCCTCACAAGGAAGTTCTTGTTATGGTGGGTGAGGAGAGGAAAATTCTGGAAGAGATTAGGAAGAGGCAGTGCAGGTAGTTGGAAGAGATAATGAGGGACGAAAGGAGGCTGAAGGTCGAGATAGAGGTTAGGATATTGGGTAAAAGGGGAAGGGTAAGAAAGAGAATAGAGTCTAAGGACAGGATGAAGAGAAGTGGGACGTATGCTAAGGTGAAGAAAGATATCTTATAAAGAGATAGGAGCCTGCGCCTGTAATAGTCTAGGGCAGTGGTTCCCAACCTTTTTCAGCTGTGGACCTACCTTTCCTTCTCGTAATACCTCCACGGTCCATCGGTCCATGGTGGAGTAAAAAACCTTATTTGTATGGTATCCCTTCTTTATGTATATATAATTTACCATCAAATATTTATCAAACACCAACTTCCACAAGATATTCATGTGAAGTCCATATTCATAGAAGAGAAGCTCGCTTGCAGCCTTAGTGTCTTTGGTGAAATTAAATTAGAAATTAGGGTGGAAAAATTGAGAAAAACGTCATAATAAAGGAAACTGAATGAAATATCTTCATTTTATCATAAAATTTTGTTTAAGATACTAAGTTAGGAGAACTATTACAAATTGTCCTCAAATTCACCGGTTTTTTTAGGGGTTCCGTTAGCAACCCGTGACATTGGTGAAGAGTGAATAGGTGGTAGAGATGGTGAAGAATGTACATAAATCAATTTTATAGCCTGCGGACTTCATTTATTTCACAAAAATAATTTATAAAGCATGTTCCCACGAAGTCACTACAGCGCTTCCATTGCGTTGGTGTATGAAGTTGGTTGGTATACAGTTTGGTAGCACTAACAGAATTTTGATCAAAGACTGGCATAAAAATACAAAATTCTGATTATGTTTAAAAAGTATCAGGTGTGATGTGGTGAAATTTCAACAAAGTGGAAACAGAAATCGCAATTTTCCACTGGTGAAATAGATTCATTGCGACCTGGGTTTCGATACTCGCTCAAATTATCTCACAGACGAATACTGATTTACTAACGAGTTGATTGAAATTCATTTACAGTGTACTCCACCAGTCTGCAAATGCAATCTACGGCGCATGAGACGAGATAGTTGAGTTAGGATAAATCTTCCGACCCTCAAACTCAAAAGAGATGTTTACGTGCACACAAACTGAGTTTAACATGGGAGAGGAAGTTTTCCTCCACCATTTCCCAAAGAGCAAACGCCCACAGAGTCAGGAAACGGTCGCTCAGAGAAGCGGAGATGGCAATACGAGATTGTGTGCACCTACATTGAAGTGAGGGAGGTGGGTTTCCTAGAAGTTTTGATTGCTGCGACAAGAAGTTTACAAAGCCGAGGGTACTAGTCACCTTCCACTGGCAGATGGCATTAATTCGTAAATACCTTAGAATAGATGTAAACATACGGGACTATAGCCCAGGGGAAATGTTTTTTTAATGGGCGGTTTCAGTCTTTAGGTTTTCGTCTCCTTCTTTATTTAATCAATCATCATAATTTTATTCAAATCATTATTTTTTTTTAAGCTTATAAAGCGTCCAGGAACACCACGCGCAGGAGGGGTCCGCCGAAAAGGCTGCTTGGCACAACCTAGGACCCTTTCCCACGGAAATATAGAAGTCACTAAGATGCGCAGTTGGCCATATTGAATAGATCAGTTGTTCTGTCAATACGCCGAGAACATATGCAAAGTTAGCGGAATTGTCAGAGTACCGTAATGGTGCATATATCATATAGCAAAGTGAAAATAATTTCCAAAAGAGCATTGCATTATTCATGAAATTCATAAACAAATTGCACTCGATGCTCATGCTTGGTAAAATCATTGTTCGCAAAAGTTTAGGCCTGAATAACATGCGACAAATCGGCATCTACTTTCTTCTTTAATGTATAGTAACTCCCAAGATTTAAGAGACGTTTTCTTGATAACTCCACAGATTAATTTACAATAAAATTACTGCTGAGGTGGCAGCAACTCAACACTTCTACGCAAATTATTTTTCGTGATTAAATGTCCACGTATCGCTGTGAAAGTCTTCAAGAATATCTAGCTTATAGATTACTGGATTAAACGTCACAAGTGTATAACATTCCACTAAGCACTGATTATTGGATGAGGAAACACAACATATTGGTCAAAAATGTTCTGCAGGCGGTTTTAAACAGATTTGCTATTATAAGTGCCTTTTTCACAGAATTTTATCTTTCAGGCATTTTTGAGATGACATCAAACCGTTCCAACCAAATCGTTCCGGACACTGAATTTCAACGTTCATCATTCATTTCCTACCAAGCGATTTCTTGCAATTAATATTTCAAGAGCAAAGAATCCAAGAATATTAAACAAATTTCCGTTACATAATTATTTAAATCAAATCCATGCACTAATATGCAACAGAATTGGATAAGAATTAATAAATTAACCTTAACATTTGAGAGTTAGTTAGGAATTGTTCTTTAAACCTACCAGTATCGGCTGGTAGAAAACACTGAACACAAATTTTTCAAGTGACTCAAGTATGCATACGAAAACGGTTGAAAAAATACTTGCTAATAATTTTTCGAAGATTGTTTATTTCACTTTATACCAAATTAGTTCATTCATTGAATACTTAAAGTTAAACATACACTAACGAGTTAGTTGAACTACATGTATAGGGTACTCCAAATCTATTGCAGCAAGTGGAGAAAACGGATACATAACTCCATGTAGGAAAAAAAACAACTTTGTAATTTCTCAACAAATCCATCATTTCCACAAGTTCAGTCAAGATACCATCAGGATACATAATTGATTAGAAAACAGCTGAGTTTTTTCCTGAACACCATTGAAGAAAAATATTTCCGAGGTTGCTCTCCAAGAAGCGACGATTATACGGTGAGACACCGGCCGGCCGGTGTCTCGCCGCGGCCGCGTGAAATGCGCGAACTCACGATTGCTGTTGTGCACGTCCATGCCATTGAAAAAACTCTCAGGGAATCACCTCAGCCAATTCTTCAGGATTTCACGACTCTGACCCTTGAGCATAATGAAAAAAATCGAAGCCATAAGGCTGGCACGCAAGATGGTAGAGGTGAGAAGTAGGAAAGTTTAAATCGTGAGACACTGAGAAGTGTGTGTTGAGCGCGGACAGCTGATAAGTGGGGCGGAGATGCTATACTATTATATAAGACGTCGACAGGAAGAATGGATGGGCTAAAGAGTGAAAACAAGGGATAGGATTTAAAACTGACAAGGTCTCATTTTTCTTAATCCCCATACCATACCTCTATTCCGTGAATACTAGTCGCAGTGAGAATGTTTGTGTATCAATGTTGCTAAAATAACTTTTTCTAGGCACACGAAAGTGGAGATAACGTGAAATATACTTATTTATAAAAAATGATCCAAAAAAGATGCAAAATTCGTCCAGTTTCTTTACACAAAATGCTGCAGTTTTCAGTAAATTACCTTCATTTTGTACGTCTCTTGATAAATCATCAAGGAACTGCTACAGTTCTTTAAAAAATACTTTAGTTTTCAGCGTATTGACAAGAGAAATCATCTATTTAATGAGGTTGATTGGGCATATGAAAGACTTTAATGAATGCTTTTGTGCTGTCTACTCCCATCCACTGTGTGGCTTAAAAGGCACCCATATGCCCACATTTAATAGCTAAGCTTCAGATATTGATGTCCAAAACAGTTTATCAGAAAAGCATACGAAGTGGCGGATATTCCCGGAAAATTATCCACAGAGCCACAATTCCACACTCAGCAGGTAAGTATATCGATTATGGTTTCGAAATTATGGCGATACACTTACAGAACAGATTTATCCACAAAGAGGCATCTGCTACACGTTTTAATAAGTCAATGGTTAAGCGTATCCTTGTTTGAATACCTACGTTGGTATCTTTACACAGACACGAGACAAAATACAATGTTGCATACCACACAGCGATTAATTGCTCAAGTTCTTATTCCAAAATGTCAGCTGTCAGGATGATGAAACATTAAATGAGCATCATGATTACGTCTCTATAATAAAGAGGAGGCTCACTTTGGTACATAGGAGCCAAAGGGTAAAAGCTCTGATAACCAGGATAAGACAAACACTGAGAAACAAAAAAACTTCCAAGGTTCCGCGAGAGTAAATTCTGTTAAAATAAATTCCTCCAAGCAACCATCAGAAGAATTGATCATTTCAATGTTCTGAGAGATAAGGTGGCGGAGCATTCGGATTTTTTTTCATGGTCTGCATTGGATTTAAATCACTACACTATGCTAATTTAGACGAGAGAAAAAACACGCACCCAAGTCATAGACAGAGAGAAATAATAATATTCACGGTGACGCAGAACGCAGACGAAGAACAGAAGATTTTATCAAAGAACTACAAAACACCTAGGCTCCAGAGAGGATCGTTGCGGATAAGAAATATTTTTGAAATAATTATGGCAATGCTTGCAAGGCATATCAAGGCGGTCAGTCCATGAGAGGCATTCGTTATGCTGTGTAGTCGGGGATAAGGGGGTATCAAGAGTTAGGGACGAAGGAAAACGTTACTCGGTAAAGCAAGGGAGTGAATCAGTGACCTGAGTTCTGTAGGGGCTGAGACAAAGGAGTGTCGGAGATGAGAGGGTGGAGATTGCGGGAGTACGCTACGCTCATAACATGCCCGGGACATGAGTGGGACTCGCATTTCCTCTCGCTATCCCTGTATCTGCCCGTGACTTCCTCCCTCGTGTTGATGCTAAAAGAAGCAACGAATGGAAGAGATAAGGGGAAACCTGGTCGTGCAGTTGTAGCTCTCTCATCTGCAAGGTGGTTAGCAATGATGGAAATTCTCATTCAAAGTAAAAAAAAAATAAAAAAAATAAAATGGAATGCTATTTTATTTGCACTAAATAGGGGGAAAATGAGAATAAAGTATGCCAATCTTCGTGGCAGAGAAAGATAATAAGATTTTAAGTAAAATAAACATTCAGGGTTGCTCTAGACGCGAGTTGCGTAAATACGTACAATTAACTAACAACGTTGACAGTCCAATTTCCAGGCATAAAAAATGGAAATCTTTCATGAAAAGTGAATTTATATTACTGCGATTTCCACTAGGTATCCTATTGTTTACAACCATGATTTGGTTACAAAGCAACAGCATCAGGACTAAGCCATGGCCGTGAACAATGAAATACCTCGAGGGTATTGCAGTGTTATAAGTTTATTTTTCATTATTATTTACAAGCAACCTTGGATATTTTTCTGAATTTAATTTAGAATATCTTTCTATACCTACAAAGAATTTGGCAAACTTTTTTTCCTCTCTTTCCATTTTTAAGATAATTAAATAAAAAGGATAATTTTAAAAAATAGATTATTTTTTGTTTTCCTCTTTTTACTTTCAATTTATTATTCTAAAAAATTGTGGGTTACTCAACACAAGTACCGACTCTTTCTTTGCTTTTCATGACACACTAAAGCGTTTGAGTATACACTAAAACCTGAATTATCAGCATAAAACGAAACATAATGCGTGTTGATGTTTCACATAAGCACGATCAATGAACATATTTAAGATGAATTTGGGAAGGAGTATATTTCGCCGTAACTGGGCTCAAACCCACATCGAACAAATGACATATCTTTAGTCTCTTATTCCACCGAGTGAGCTAACTGGGCTTACCGGCATCGCAAACTCTCCTAACTTCAAATCAAGCACACTCAGATGTATTGGACGGACAGACACTAGTCGCCTTTAATAAAAATCATTCTAAAACCAAGACTCGATGATGTATTGGTGGTAGTTTGGTACCCAATAAATATTATGTGGGAAGACCAAGGTATTGTTTTAGGTATTTATCTAATTATTGTATAAAGTGACGGCATATGCTTTAAATTTTAGATTGAGATAGATCAAAGCAGTGCCAATGGCTACGAAAAAATACTCCCTGGCTGTGCAATGGATGGTTAAATATGTTTAGGGCCATGGATATAAATTTATTGATCGCACACAACGCACAAGGAATGATGGAAATACAAGCAGTGAAGAGGTATAAAAATCAGAGGCCATGTCGGGGATATGAAAAAGTTCAAACATATAATCATTAATAAGCATAAATAATTCTGATGTTCGAAGGGGATGGGAAAGTAAGTATTGTTTCTGAATTGTTTTTGTAACGATGAATACGACACAGATTTACGCTGCAGAAGTGAATTCCGGAGGTACTTACAAATCTTGTTAATGGTTTGTAATGAAGAGTGAAAAACATAAAGATGCTCATTAAAATTGCAAGGCAAATTTTAATGTAGTATTACAAAATGTAAATGATGAAAATTGACAAAATATTTTTAAATATGGTAGCTCTTATCGTAAAATACTAATACGCCACTACCATCAGTCGAAATAGGTTGTAAGAATGTAGTTAATACTACAGTAGGCTGACAGGATACGAGAAAAAATTAATAGTACGACTTTTCTCGGAAACAACTCGACATAAAATTTGATTCAAAATTAATTCATAGAAAGCAGAATTGTAAAACCCACTAAATTGGAAATTCGATATTAGATCATCTATATTATCGGCGGTAAGGATTGCGTCGCCAGCATGGCGGATGTTGTTAATCCACCTTCCGTTAAACTTAACTCCCAATCGAACGTCTTCCAAAACCTCTTGTCATTTTTTTATCTTCCAAAGCTTCTTGTCATGTGATCGTCGACTTCAAAATGCTCAATCTGCTTTCCAAATCGAAATTCTAAGACTCCTTGTCTCTTAGGCTGCTATTCGTCCGTGATGTAGCATTCTGCGAATCTATCAGCTTCTGCGAGAGCTGTAATCAACAAATGGGGGAGGAGAAAGGGGTGTAAAGTGTGAGGAAGGCGCTGGGAAAAGGGTTAAGTGCAATCGGCAAATGTGAAGGTGGATAGCGAAGATATGATTCAATACTGGCGGGAAATGAAAAAAAGAGAAAGAAGGCAAAAAAGAAGGGAAGAGAAAGGAAGAGGGGTGACCCTGTTCCGATCCTTTACACCCCTCACCCCTTGCCCGCTTGGCCTTTCTCGCTCTCCACATCTGAAGCAGAGAAGCGGAGAAAGCAAACAAATACGATTCCAGAGGGACAAAATTGAGTTTACGTAGGTGCTCCGTTCCGGATTATGCATACACGTAATTAATCTCATTATTTTTCGTGCGGTTGAATATCACTGTCATGGAATGATGTAGCATTCGGACTGCATCATTTAATATTTTAATGATCCAAATTCTAGTGGTAGCAAAACATGGTTTAAGATGCCTGCGCGAAGCGTGCCTCCAAGGAGTGGTAGGCGCAGGTGGAAGGGGTTGGAAAATGATTGGAGGGGAGAGGACAGTACACGGTAGGCTACATTTCCGACCTAACTGAACTTAAACTGAAAGGACGGAAAGAGTGTCAGCAGCGCATAACACGACAGATGTCACGTTCCTAACAAAGCTACATAAAAATACGCTGTAAGTGTTAGCAACCAATCGGAAAAGACCATTTAAACAGTCGGACTAAGTCCCATTTTGGTAGGTGAGAATAAAACATTGGACAAAAGGCAGGTTTACGACCTTGAGGAGTCATAGGTTGTCTTGTGCGGAGACATTTTGCAGGCAATGGACCCTTCCTCTTAAAAAGGACTCCAGCGCATCTGCCACTATATTTCACTACCACTATATACGAAGGCTAAAAACAATCACATCAGTCCGCGAGAAATTAGAGAAAAAAATGTTTACCCAGTTACTGCTTTTCGATGTCCAACAGTCCGAAAGAGGTGAAGATGACTACGAAGAGCGCGGCCTTGTTCAAGACATCGCTGTTTCACTCCAAGAAATATTTTCACAATCGTTAAAAATTAATTTTAACTTCGCAAAGGTGCCGTAAATTAATTCTTCCATATTTTTTTCAATTTAAGCATAATTTTGATGATAAGTATGGGATGCTTTTTTCACGAAATCGTCAGTCTAAAGTATATATTATGAGTTCTATGGAGATGATTGATGACACCGCGAACATTTTACGCCACAACTGCTCTACCGAACATGGGTATCTCTAAAGGAAAAACCTGTCGGACGAAGTTATAACATACCATTAACATAACTACCATATGTATTTTAAAAATTCATTTTTGTATCTACCCCTCTGATAATATACTTAATCATTCAGTCCGTCTCACGATTAATCGTTATTTTTAGAAAATATTAAATGGCATATTTATTTTTGCCTTGAACTTCCCAATGATTGCTATGTATTTTCAGAAATGGACCTAACAACCTATCTATGCTCAAAATCAGGCCACTTTTGTGAAATTTTCTATTTTTTAAGGGAGAGGGACATTATAATGCTAATATTTGAAGTCTGTAAGCCACCTATAAATGCCCAAACATTGATATACTTGAGTGCTAAACCAAACACTGTTTAAGGCATAAAGAATAAGTGGGTCCATGGGCCACAACTTGAAGCACTCCATTATACGAGCCCCTTTTTTGTAAAAAGGCTAAGATAAAATATTATGAAATGTTTAAATGTTATGCTAAAACGTGTGCTAAAAACGATGTGCGTAAATTTTAAATACTCCTAAACTTCTGGCGTGGAGTAAGATGAATTCAATTATCTGCAATCTGAACTGTATTTTACACCAACATTTTGAGTGGTATCCGAATGGGATATGCACTGTATCTTATTTAGACGAAATTATGCAGCGAAATGGCTAAACAACTTATCTTTTTAAAAGATCTTAAGCGTTTCTTTCGCAACACTCAAACACTTTTCGACATGGATAGGAGACGCTAACAAGTTCACCAAAAGAGACGCAAGAAACAGATATGATCTTTCATCTCTTCTCAACTGCCTCCTCCCTAAATCTCCAGAAATAACAAGATAGGAAATCTTATGAAAATCACTACAAAGATCTGTTCTCTTCGGACGCTAATTTTCGCAAGAACACGCGCCCTCTGGGCGTCCTTGACAACCTTGCGCTCTTTGCTCCTCTGAACTACGCAAGAGAGTGCGTTACTCAAGGGCTGCTTCTTCTTTTATCTCAGTTGCGCTATTTATACGTAAAACGGGAATTAAATCTTTGCCAGAATAGAAGCGGTAATATTTACCATTACGCGTCACTACTCAGGTGATCACTAAATATATTTTGCATTCTGAATCGAAAGAGCTAAATAGTTCATGTGCTTGCAAAACCTTTCGGCATCAAGAAACACCATTTGGGTTACAAATAATATGTTAATAGAGTACAAAGCGCGACTAAATTAAATGATGTAATTTCCATTTCGGTATTAAATAAGTATATAAATAGAGCCTTACGCGGTATAAAGTCTAACCCCGTTATCGCAATGCCTAATATATTAAAATATTTAATAAAATATTTACGAACGACCTCCATTCACGACCTCTGCCTACTCTTGATTTCCTAAAGCATTTTTTTTTCTTCTCACCAAAACACCAAAAACGTTTTAGCATGCCTTTCTCTCGACCAATCGTACTTACACTACCCTTATCCACACCCGCATTAAAAACATTCAATTCATTCTCACCCTCCCTGCCCACGGTAAAAATTGCGCTACCAGACTGTGCCACCACGCCACGCAACATAATTTTCGTTAACAATATGATTTGGTGGCTGGCTCTAATTTTTGGTGTTTCATTTCAACATGATTCCTAATTAATTCGCAGATTATCACAAAAAGTTATTTTTTATAACATTTCAAAATTTTGATTCATCGTAATCGGGTTAAACATACACATAGAGTGAAATGGATATTAAGTTTAGATTAGACAAACAAGTACATGGGATGATGATCAGAGAAAAGAGGAGTGCCTATTGAAATTCGGAAACCATTCAACTAAAACAATGATTTCAAATATCGAAACTCACACGAAGAAAAGAGCCGTTCTGCAGAAAAGTACGAAATTTGTCCACTCGTTATTTCTTGATATTGCTTGCTATTCAGGGTTCCTGTCATTAGGTCTCTTCAAGTTATTGGTCTAGTTTGTCCTTCTAATAACATTTTATTGCGCCCATTTTCTTGAAGTATGTCTCCTAATAACAAATCTATGACCTGCTGTTTTAATAATAAATTTTTATTCTATTTCCTGAAAAATATGAATGCATTTAGTTTCCATAGGGTTTACCCTTATTCTATATTTGCCAAGCGGGACAGAATGGTGCCGAAAATAAAGGTAAATTATAACAGCACACAACACACTTTTCGAGTAATAATTTTAAAAAGTGCGTTGTTATGAATTTTTTGGAAAAAGAATAAATCGGTCAGCGAAATGTACAGAATTAATCAATCAACTCCTAAGTATTCACTCCCTGTCTTGGGGGAAACACGTCCGGGAAATCTGCGGACAGGCTAGTAGCAAATTGGGATTTATTAAAAGAATATTAGGAAAATGCGACGAGAAGGTTACAGAGCGATGTAATTTTTCACACGTGAGACCTCACTTGGAGTTTGCCGCTAGCATATGGGACCCTTACGAAGTAGGACTAATCTCTGAAATAGATCGAATACAACGGAGAGCAGTAAGATTTGTGAAAAGGTGTGACGATATCAGTGTCACCGAATTGTTGAAGGAATTAGGGTGAGAATCTCTAACTGATCGAAGGGAGAAATACAGGTTAGATCTTTCGCGCGGAGTTCGGAGCGGACAGTTTTTTGCCGGACGTTCAACATATATTGCTAGAGCCAACGTACTACGGTAGAAGCGATCACAGGAATAAGATAAAGGAAATTGACTGCAGAACCGATAGATTTAAAATGTCATTTTTCCCACGTACAATAAGGGATCATAATAGTTGCGATAGATCAATCACATGAAACTCCCACCCTCAATAGGTAGAGTAGAATTTTCACTTGTGTTTAATAACATAACATCATTACTAACACTTAACACCGCTTGATATATCCGGCATTATTTTATTTTGTTCTTTGCATGAAGTAGCATCTCGTACTATTCATAAATTAACAGTATTAGTAATATTAACCACTATATGTGTCTATAGCATTGTTCTGCATATTTGCATGTTCATTTACATATCACTCTCCCAGTTTCTGGTTGGACTACGCACTGTTCTCCTGACTGCTTTTTTGGCCTGCGCCTAGCGGCCGGGGGAGCGTGCGAGGTTCTGATTTGTGCTGGGACGAGTGCTGCATGCCTGGTGTGGAATCACCCCGTGCCACACACCCTACCCTGGTTTGGAATCACCCCGTGCCACACACCCTACCCTGGTGTGGAATCACTCCGTGCCACCACCTGTGGCTTGCAAGGTACTTCGTAGATGTAGGTGTAGATGAAAATACATTCAAAGTAATACCGAATAACAGCTGCACCTACACTCCTTATCGGAACATAACTCTAAAAGCTACTGATAATTTGGTAGGGTGAGCTAAGTCACCAGTCATAAAAATGGAAAGGAAAAGATAAATTAAATGAGGATTAGAAAAGAAGATTAATTGTAGTAAATGTTACTTTTTCGGTCATCAGTGAAGCGTGGGAAATACGAATACTTGAACCTGTTTCGCCGTCTATAACATATATTTTGCGCTTGCAGATATAGTGTGCGCCAAAATCTTCCGTGTAATCCTCAGAATCTCACGAAAAAAACTTACGCAGTTATATAGAACTGGCCGGTAATTTGTGCGGCTACACAAAGTTAAATTTCATCGATCTATACTTAAAAATGACTTTCGTTTTACCAGATTAAATGATAATTCCATAATATTGACAGAAAATCACCTGACTAAAAGCGGCAAACAAAGGCTTTCATCCATCCGTCTCCCATCGCGGAAGCCCTATCTATTGCTTTTCACTCCCGGGAGGCCAGTTTCGAGAGCGAGAGGGTCTCGGTACTCTAATTGTCAGTATACCGAAATAAGCAATTAAAACTCCTGACTTATGGGTGTCCCACGGAATGAAAGAACTAGCGGTTGAATACTGTTTGATGTGAGAAGTCGAGCGGAGTAATATCCATCTGATTTTCAATTGTTGTGCTCGACCGCCTGTAATGTCTAACTGTAAATGACTAATTGAAGTCTGTTCATGTAGTACGTATACCTCTTCTTACGACACCGTCAGAGACATGGAATGTAAAATGAATTGGAAAAGGCATGGCCGAGAACGCTCAATGGCGACTGTGAATCAAGACCAGTGGTGCATGGGAAGGGTTTTGCGCTTAGTAGGCGTGGCCCTCCAATCACAAAACATCGCTTTATCTGTATATTTTAGCATAGAGCAAACGAAAATCAAACGCGACTACCGGAAACAAAATCCAGGGCAAGGTCTAAACTGTGACGATTATAATGGCGGAATCTGCTTCAGGATTAAAGTGAAATGTCACCTCCATTTCTTCGCTAACCTCCTTGGTCAAAGCAGACGTCTTGCAATGCTTTTCCAGTGACAAAGTCCGCTATTTTCGGTTAAAATGCATTTTGCCTACTCTGACTGGTGTTCCCCTCTCACCAGGAGATTCGATTGAGGGACTACTTTACCGGGAGGATAGCCATCATACCAAAGATTGATGGATGGAAGGCGGCATCTTCTAGTAACACTAATATGTTGGTTTTCCGATGCCTTGCATATCGCAGTACTCTGGCCGATTCCGTGAATTCCACTCTCGCAGTTGATATTGAACCGATCTTGATTAGCGGCATCAGTTCCTTCTGCTAAAATCGCGGAGCCGGTTAGTTTGGGTAGCATGTGGGAAATTCTCGTCGTCTCGTTCCAGACATTTTTCATTGAAATATTTTTCCATAATCAGGAAAACGTTCGCTGTCACCTGGGGCCTGATTCTGATGCTTTCCCGATGTTCAACTTTTCCACCAAAACGTTATTAGTTTCCACAAAAACGTCATGAAATTCCGACACTACGTCAAATGTTCCACCTTCCACCAGAGAATCGTTCACTACATCGTTCATCGTTCAATGACTGGTGGAAAGTCAAGCTTCCCTTCCACCCGTCATCCACTTGGTGGAACAGCGCTAGTGTCGTGGTGGAAACTTTCCGACGGAAGTAAGCGCGCGGAAGGTAGACATCTTTTTGTTCGCGGTTTCGAGGTAAATTGGAAATCGGCATAAGTTTGTGATGTTCGGCTCTCCAGAAGGGGTCATCGAGCCGTTCATTGAACGACTCTCCTGGTCACGAATCTGCAACCCTCTAGAGATTGAGTCAAACACGCTACCACTGGGTCACCCCAATCCAGTTCATCGAATTAATAAAAAAAAGTCAAATACATAGTTTCCCGAAATGGCTAAGTTCTATCTTTATTTTACTTGACGCTCCGAGACCACCCTTCCCCTAAAACGGATGAGGGAAGCACGTTCAAGATCGTGCCCGCCTCAACAGTGGGCAGTTGATCCATTTTACGCGCGTTATTTGTGCCTGAGAGGAGTTGTTTGCCTTCCTATTGCCCGCGTTTCCCGGAGCGTCCAAAATCCCAAAAGCACAAACCCGGCTCAGCAGTGGCGGCACTGGCACGCCCCCTACGAGTCTCGTGACTCACGGCGAGCATGGCCGATCCACCGACTCCCGCTCATCGCTCCCCCCCCCCAATCACCCCCGTGTCGTTTTCACTGTCGAATTCATAACAGCTCTTCGTTTTCATGGAGCCCTCACGACCGCACAACTCGCCAAACAGGAGTAAACAGCGTTTGGCACGCCTCCTCCCAAGGTTAGTAACTACCACTTAACCATACTGTAGGTATTATGCACCACCCTACTACCAACGTAACTCACCCGGCTCAATTCACTTCACACCGCTGATGAACTCTTAGGATTATCACCTCATTGTGTTGACGAAGCCGATATCGCGCCTAGCTGCTAACACATAAACTATCGAGTTCCCGCTAAAGTTAACCGAGTTGATTTTACTAATGCTGGAAAAACTAATGGTTTGGTTCCATGGCACTTTAAAATCTATGAAAGTAGTAAATATGTAATAGAAAGGAAAGTATTAATAGACTGTACTTGCTCATCTACATGCGCAGAGATATTTATAGTCGCTATATTTTTCATATCTTTAAGGCCTCCTTAACCTATTTCTTATTATGTTCACCCATTTCAATCGATAACCTTTATTGCCTAACACTTACAGTGACACTTTTCTAGAGGGACAAACGCAACCAGGAGAATCTTTAAAGCTGGAAAAATGTTTTTATGTCCACAATCGTGAACGCAACTTACACTCATTAGAACAATAAATAAGCCACGAGATGTATCTCAGTAAACGTCAAAGCCTGTAGCCCCGGGAGACCACTGAGTGAATCACGAGTTACGGAAAAATATATATTTGGCTGTAAGCTATTGCTTCATTCATGTCCTTGCTTTTTCTACCAACAAACTATGCATTTAAGTGAAAAATGAAGGCCCCTGCATAATAACTCGGCCATCAACACCAGCGACGTCAACAAGATGACGTTCCGCGCACTAACTCAAAACATGCCTCCCAAGGTTTCTTCGCGTAAACAAGAACGGCGGCCCAATAAATCCTCTTGGAGGGCGGAAGGCCGTGAAAAGTCGAAATTCCCGATGGACATGAAGCACGGATAATATGATTATCAATTATGAGTACTAAATTCTTATCGATATTTTTTTAAGCTTTTCCTCTAAGCCTCTTTCACAGGGAGCAGCGACATTTTTTTCAATAGATAGAGAGCTTAGAGAGCTAGAACTCACGAGGGAGCGCGCTGGTATCATGCAGCATAAAAGCCCTTCTCGTGCATTAGGAGTTGTTTACAGCCGTGTTAGATTTCCGATAATCAAAATAACGGATTCTAGAGATACAATTCATGATTTCAGACTTGACTTCTAGGAAGTGACGTATCCACTGTAGTAAAAAAAACTTTGTACTTTTCCACAATTAATTACCTACTATATGCGACCGGTTTCACCATGGTAAGTCACATTATGTACGTGAATACGCCTTATCAAGGTATGAAGGCCATAAATGTCTTATCAAGGTAAAAGCGATCGAATATAGCGTGGTTAAATAAAAAAGCTTTGTTGCTACAATGGATACGGATTCAAGGGATAAATGAACCCTGATTAATCACTTCATTGAAGCCCAATATAATTGAATACACTGAGCCAGGGACGGAAGGGATTTCGATATTTCGTATTTTTAGTACACTCAAAATTAGTAATATTACCGGCCGAGGAAAACCGGGGAAAAAATAGAAGGAATCAAAATTATGGGATTTTGTTAATATTGCATCTAAAATTGCTTCAACATTACGAAATAATCATGAACTTGAGATAGCAGCCTAAAATCTTGACAGCTACACCTTAGCATTTACCTAGAGTATCAGTGAATCACTTCTGTCATAAAATACGGTTGCTCAAAAATAAATCTAAGGAGGCCCACGGTTTCATTGTATTTTCAAGCATAAGGTCACTTTTTCAGCAACCGTATTTTAGAAGAACAGAAGTAATTGACGCATTGAGAGCGATGCACTTTAAAATTATTTTTCGATTAGTTTTTTTTCAGTACGATACAGAGAAGCCTACGGTAATTACATCATCAGTGGTTTTAGATAGGTAGCAGATATAAAATCAACAATAACGTGTAAATTTAAAGATTTTCATAAATTTAATAATTTAAACAAAAAATAAAATTTTAAAAGTATAAGGTTATAGCATTATTTGACGAATTTTGAGGAAACCAGGGCTATCCATGGTAATACCTTTTTTCGGAGTCACCTGCAAGTGCACATAAGTGCAAAATTCCGCAGAGGAAAAAACATTCGCCTTGACCGGGACTAGAACCCGGATCCCTCGACATCACTCAAAGATCCACAGGGGAGGAGGACGCCTCGGTAGCTAGCTAAAGCCCTCGACAGGATCCGGGTTCGATTCCCGGTCAAGGCGGATAATGTTTCGCCAGTGGACTTTAGGCATTATTTGATGGTAATTGGCTTAATGAAATGGTATACCGAGCTAAAAATAATAACATTATTTTCAGTAAATACAAAGTCTAGGGTTGCATCGCACCGCATTAGCTATGGCTTAAATAAAAAAAGAAACACTACATCCATACAAGAGGTTGCTATCAAACCAGCGACCCATGGTTTACCTAGTGGACAAGTTACAAACGTGCCTACCTCGGTCAATCTTTTAATGCTGGATGGCAGCGAAGGAGTAAAATTGAAAAAAGCAACCAGAAATAGATCGAATACCAATACTTTTTCCCGTATTCAGTTGTCACATTCGAAACAAAAAAATTAAACACAATACTGGAGTACAATTTCCACGAGAAAAAATCCAACAGGACTGTGAATAAAATCATAAAATCGAACTCCTTCGAATCCTTCATACACTGCCACGAGAATTATGATGCCAGGGTAGTGTAGAGTACTGTAAAATTTCCCCGCTGTAATTTGTACTTACTTCATCTCCCAATATGACGCGTACAGACAGCGTTACACAGATGTTAAACGAATTAGGCTGGGAGCCGCTAGAGACTCGGAGGCTGCGCGCTAGGCTTAGATTGCTTGAACAATTGAAAATAGATATCTTTCAGAGCGACACGGAGAACATCATATTAGAACCCCACTATATTTCCAGGTCCGACAGAAACAATAAATTAAGAGAGATATTTTGCCGAACGGATAGGTATGGGAATTCGTTTTTCCCCCGAACAATAAGGGACTTTAATAAATGCTAGGCGTAATTTCATTAGAGCGTTTCCTCTTTATATGTAAACGGCTGGTGTCCTAACACCCCCCGCCACACGCCTATTGAGGCGGCTTGTGGGGTAGTATGTAGATGTAGATTAATATGTTAATTCACTAAGGGTGACAATCAGCATGAACACAGGAGTGTTTGTCGGTGCTTGCCTTGTTCTCTGCACTGCCGTTGTTGTTGTTGGAGGCTGCGGCATTGTTTGACGACCCGGGGACGAAGGCGGTCAGTGCCAGCCATATCTCATTCGGGAACGGATTCGAATCGAACATGTAATCCCACGGTCGGGTGGGGATCAAGTTGGGGTCCTCTTGAGAGAAAGCCAGCGTGCTGGCTGACTGGGACCGATCGCCAAACGAAATAATATAAGTGTGAATCTTCTTAGGGGGACAGGAGGAAGGAATTATGTGGCAGGCCTTATTCGGAGCAGATCCAAACTCACTGGACACAAGTGAAGGACACCACAATTCACACGACGAGGTACTGGAGAGATGTAAGCACTTAATCCAATGAATACGTTTTCTTCTGGAGAACTTCAAAGCTTACAGAGGACAATGGATGAGAAGAGGTTATTGTATTCAGCAGTAGACCTCGCTTGCCGTAAAAACAGAAAAAGAATCCTGGATTCCGAAAGCTGGCAAATCACACGTTTTTTTTTTAATTAATGTGTGAATGACTTCAGCCTTTCTCACAATAAACGAGTATTAAAATGTACTAAAGGAATATTTAAAAACCAATTAAATGATCAATGTAAATCAAAAGACAAGGAACGCAGATTTCGCAGTCAAACGCGAAGTTTGAGAAAGAAATTGTAAAACGTTAAAATATGGTAAAAAGATACCTATCAACAAATAACATTAATAATAACAGAATAATAATCTGGGCTCTGTTAACGTAACCGTATTCGTTTACAACAAAACCTCCACCGTTATCCGATCGCAATTCATGAAATTCTAAGAGAAACTTATAATAAAATCAGTAAATGAAACAGTGCCACAGAGGATTAACCTGAAAACAAATGAAGGGCGAGGCTTTAATGTAGTCCCTCGCAAAAAAAGCTTCCTTCTGCAAATAAAAAAAATCTAAGTAGATTAGCTAAGGGAAAAATTCAGACGGGGTTGAACCCGAAAAGAACGAAGAGCAATAAATCAGGATAGAAGGAATTAACGCGGGAGTAATCTTCTTAGTCTGATAAAAACTGCAAGAGCGAAAGAGGGCAGCATTCTTTCTAGGTGAGAAAGAGATAGATAGAGTAGGGGGTTGAAAAAAAATAAAAATGAATCACAGGCACATCCCGGACCACACACTGAAGCCCGAAATTCACCGTACGAACACAGAATAGACGTCTTCACCAACGCACTCCCTAAAAAGGCGAGACACAAACTTCCACCACTATAGAAAACGAAGCAGGATGCACTCAATTCAAATCCGAACTGAAATCCAATGGCAGGAACAACCGGCACATGTCTCCTTCTCTGCTAACACGCACCAATTCTTACGGAGAGTAGTTACAGGAACAAGACACTCACGGTATCAAACACCGGCAGAGAGAGGGTTAACCGCACGAGGAACAGGACAAGTGAGACAACTCAAAGACTATAGACGGGGAGAGGCAGATGATGAGGGCTCGTCGAAAATGCAGTACAAACTAGGCCGAAATCACGGGACGAGGTGGAACCGCCCTTTATCTCCGCATGAATCAAGGCCACTGCGGCGAGGTACGAACTTAACTCGACGAGAGGACTGCGCGCCGTCGACTGGTTGCACACGAAAGGTACGGAGAGAGAAAGAGAGAGACAAACACGCGGTACACGGCAGGGCGAATCAAATGTGGAAAACGAACTTCACCGCCGGATTCACGAGGGCCAATTTCGCAGTGAAAAGCGCACACACGCGGTTTGTGGTAGATGAGCTTCGCTCGGACTGTCCCTTTGGCCCGCTGCTAGACCCACTCCTCCCCTAAACACAGCGGCCGTGCTGGCAGGGCGCCCGAATCACGGGAGGAGAGACTCGCCTTCGTAACTCCCCTTCCTCAGCCGCGACGTGTGTTTCCTCTCGTATCCCCACCTCCAACCCCCCACCCAACCCTCCCCCTTCATCACATTCATCTCCCACCCACCCACCCTCCTCTACGATTCCCCCTCCCCTCTCGTAGCCAAGCCAACCCAATAGCCCACAGTCTAGTGGCCAGTTTCGAGCGATGCGAAATGAAACGATATCATGGCGAAAAATACTGCCGATACCGCTCGGTTAGCGACCTACGAAACCCACTACGACAACGGAGGTTCAGCAGACTCTGTAAAATTTCTGAGCTTACAGCAGTAATTGTGGAACTGTGCGAAAGATTGGTAGGTATCGAATAATTATGTAGCCAATGTTGCCAAATTTATACCGTAATCTAAACAAAATCCTCGAGCATAAGTTTGTTAGGTGTTAAATATGGAAAGAATAGGCTTGATGTCGCTCGATACTTAACCATCGAAAAGCTACGTCAAAGACCCAAGTCCTTAAAACCCGTTCACGTTTCTTAGTTCTTTATTCAATAAACCATCGACTAACTCAAGAGTGGATATTTTTAATTTATCATTCTAATAAGAGTTACAGAGCATCACAATTCATAAAATATATTCCGAAAGTTTTTTTCTTTATGCACAATGCATAAGTGTTTTTATATGAAAACGTATTTTCTAAACCTCAAAAAGCATTTATTAAATGCTCACAATTAGCCCTGATAATCCGGCACAATGAATGAAAGGATTGCAAAAACATAAATAAACCTCACAGAATAGTGGTATATCCCAACATTGCTAAAAACATTAAGTTTGTGACCAGAAGCTGGTATTATTATTAATATCGGCTACAGTCAGCAACGATAGTTACAACGGTGCAGCACTACAAAGCTCAAAGACCATCCTGAAAATACGTCCCAAGTGAAACACGGCAATGATCCTCAACCTTCTGTCGAATTTTAGGAATGAATTCCTAAATTACTGAACAGCAGAATTCAAGTAAAATTTGGATCAGGTTGGTGTGGTGGCTGAAGCATAAGTTTCCCCTTCCGAAGGCCTGGGTTCAAATCCTGGCGATGGAGGTTTTACAGTGAAATCCCGATCCATTTTTGGGTGTCAAGTAGAGAGAAGTTCTAGTACAGTACCTACTCCGTCCGTCGGATGGGACGTCAAACAGTGATAACCTCTCGTTAAGAGCTGACTAAAGCCGACGCCGGGTTTCTCTCCAACCTTCCTCCATTCCCCAACCACCCTTCCCTTTCCAACCTACCCACCTATCCTGAATCGCGCTAGTGACCTCAGTTGTCGGTCGTCTTCCAAAATAACCATCCGAACCAATCGAGTGAAATTGCTCACATGGGAAAATGGGAAAAGCACACTGGAACTGCATTTCCCATCCTATTTTCAAAATAGTGGTGTGCGAAATTTTTTTTCCAGCCAGAGCAAAATGTTATAAGGGAGGGTGAGATAACAGATTAGCATATTGCTAATGGTTTATCGATTGGCGTTCCCAAACACAACGATGCAGTGTACTTCACCGTTTTTATTTGTTGACAAGAAGGGATATCCATAATATTTATAACAAATCATCCAAAATTATTCTCATATTTCAACAGGGGATACGCAAAAAAAATCAAAAAATTACCACGTAGTATTAATTTAGCACGTATTATTTTATTAATTTGATTAAAGTACAACCTACCTCTAACCGGTAGATTACTGTAATGAATCATCTAATTAATTGGTTAAAGTATCAGCTTCACGAGAAAAAAACCGAACGCGTTAGTGTTGGCTACCGACAATAGCACTCGATGTTTCGATGGCGTAGCTGTAGTCCGCACACAGTCTCTCACAAACACATTAGCCGATCACAATTCCAACTTCTCTCCTTCCAAACTCCCTCCATCGCTCGCGAAGCCCAGCCACGTCGGCAAAACACCGGCGCTAAATCACCGCAGGGGGGGGAAGGACCGCCCGTATTCTCACCCGCTAAACGCTAAACTAACTAAGCGGTCCCCTCCGTGCCTAGCGGGAGGATGGAATTTCAGGCAGAAAAACAAAAGAAAAACGTCGTCCGGCAACGGCTTTTTAGGGGATGGGAGAGGATTGGGACGGTGATTTAAGCTGGGTGAACAGTCTTGCGGGATTTGCTTTGAGAGGCTAGACGGCACAGGAGATATCTCCCGTTACCCCCGCGGCATCCCGTGGTTCAATTCCCCGGGAAATACGACAAAATCCGTACTCATTACTGAATTAAAGACGTAGGGCGAAATACTATTTTCAGGTGCAGTGAATACTACGAACAGAGTAAATTCAAGCTAAATTTATTTATCTCCTTGAACTTTGAATATATTGAAAGATGGTGGAATATGTCAAAAAGTAGACTAAAGTAAACAGAGTCGGATGAACCTTTTTTTGAAGATTTTCGCAGATCATTGCATATTTTGCTATTCAGGCTTTTGGTTCTTCGAGTGATTATTTAATATTTAATAGAAAAAATACCAAACAATATAAATAGATAGTATAGTTATAAACTCCCTTATACCTGGAAGAGACTTCTTCGAAATTAATTTTTGCTTCTCAAAATCATCAACTGCCGGAATTATTTCTTTTTAAAAATACCATTGTTGTTCTTCAAATCCCGACGAAGCCGGCAGCATTGCACGGCGAAACTGTTGCAAAATATTAAATAATTACTCGCAGAACCAAGAGCCTGAATAGCAAGATTAAACAGTCTTTGATAGCAATAAAATAACTTTTTAAATCATTAAAAAATAATTCTCGCCTGCAAAACGTCTTTAAAATGTATGCATAAATTTATTTGTCTCAAAACATTGTTCAGTAGTACTACGTTCGCGTCAATTGCAATAAATATATAAATATGTATCAATAAACGAATTCCACGGAATATTCTGAGTCAAAACTGCTTGGTTTAACAACAAGATGCAACTACTCTCTGAATTTGGAAGAATGCTACGTCATATACTATACACCATCAAATTTTTTCCATAAAGATCGATTCACTCTTTTTCCTTTTGGTTGGTTTGAATAAAAAAAGTATTTGAATGAAAAGAGTTGACAATAAAATGCAGCCAACGACTATACTAGAGGCGTAGTAGGTAGGATACTGCGGCATTGATCATTTTAGAATTTAGAATTTCAGCAATTTTTATTGCCCAACGTACAACAATATTTCACAAGTCATTTTGGCGCAATGGATTGGTGAATGAGTTCTTAAAATGGTGTAAGAGAGTTGAAACACGCAATTAAAAACTGAAAATTTATTTGGGTAAAAAATACTTTTAATTAAGTTAAAAAATCATGTACTAAGGGATGGAAAACATTTTCCCATAGCAATTTGGTTATCCGCCAAATCACGAGAGACTGTGAATATTTGCTGTCGCTCTTATCTTTCTCGTGGCGCTCCTCCCGAAATGCAATGTAGCGTAGCATCCCTCTAGTATTTTTTTATCCTCAATAATTACAAAAGAAAAACTCATTACTCCCACGCAAACTCATGATCTCAACTCTTTATAAGTTTAGAAACAGGCAGTTTGAGCGGATTAAAAAGGTATTTGGGCTCTCATTACAATTCTACTTCGGCGTATCTGTTATTTCTAGGGACATATTTTCACATGAACACGTTAAATGGCGAAAACAATGGGATTTTGCAATAAGCCCGTTTATACAGAATAGCTACCGATGCACATAATGTAACTCTTCTTTTACACGCGCAGAAATGCAGCATATTTCAATTTTTATTGCATTCATTCGTTCTGCTTATCTCTCACGTTAAATAAATCAGAAATTCACGCCTTTCAGAAATAAATCGGTGGAGATATCTTCAGGTGCGTCGTTGGCAACTGTTGCAGCTTCTTAGCCCGCCCTTCATCTTGCCTTAACACCCCAATTACAAAGAAGAAGCAGCGAAATACGCAGCTATTCCATGTGGTCATTGGGTAAATAAAGGGGAAGAATCGAGAATAAAAATTCTGGCTGCTTACATCTCGTGAGTAAATTTCAGGCGCCGTCCTTGACGTGGTTAGGCCGGGAGGAAGGGGAAAGAGTTTCGCGTGGCTAAATGGGTGCAATGAACCGCTTCCCCTGCGTCCAAGCCAAATCGATGAGGAATAAACAATTCCGCCAGTGGCACGAGTCGGATTTATTTTTAGCAATAAGTAAGATATTCTAGGAAATCCAAGTACTAAGACTACACCGCACTGTGTAGCCTCTGGCTTCTTATCCTCTGGAAACAGGCAACGTCCATGCCCGAGTCAGGATTAGAACCCGCGCCTCAAAGACGAAAACTTTTTATTTATGTTACTTATAAATGCTAATTTTTTGACAAATCAAGACTTCTTCTTCACAAGAATTTTCCCTCTACGCCTCATCAGATGTCATATTAACAGAGTCAATACAAGATTCTTAAAGAAAAAGAAAAATGCTTAATCTTTAAAATTTACTAACTTTGACTAACTAAAAGCCATGGATTTTTTGTATAAAATGGAATAATAAGTTTCATATGAGAATAAATATTATGGCAACACATTTTTTATTAATCCATGTTGCCTTTTACAGGAAGCCGCTAGCATTTGATAAGGAGGACTTAGGTTATACAGCATCCACCATGACACAATCATAATAAATATAATAGATCTGGCAGCATTTAAGGAACTAATATTTACCAGTCTTTCAAGGAAGCATATAACTAATTTGGCATCAGAATACTGGGGGCGCTGAACTTATTCTAAAAAATCAGATGAAACTTTGAGGATAATATTCTCCCTATTGTACTGCTATTAGTGTGATGTACCGTTTTAGGTAGGATTAAATGGAAGAGAGTTAAGATCATATAGACATTGATGGGTGCAGGCTCCTATCTCCTCACACGATTTCTTCCTTCAGCTCCGCATTCATTCTATCTCTCTTCATCCCGTACCAAGCATTTCTTCTCTGCTTTCTTATAATCGACTTAAGAAGTTTCCTCTTCTCACTCATAATATCCAGAAATTCAACGTTCGTCTCCCCTCCGATAATCCATCGCTTTTCCTTCATTCTCCTCCACACCTAATTTTCCCAAACTTTGAAGTCTATTCTCGTTCCTTTTACTCCAAGACCACGTTTCTGTCCCATGTACAGCTAGACTCCATTTCATGCTCTTTACCAACCTTTTCTCTACATTCACATACAAGTTCCCAGTCAGCTGCTCCCTTATATTGCGGAAATCTTCTGTCGCTAGAACAATTACCCCTCCAATGTCCTTGCTAATATTCCCGTTTTCCTCCAACGAACTACCCAGGTAATTAAATTGTCCACATTGTTTAATCCACTTGCTCCATTTAAAATCAGTAAATTTAAATACTCTAAAATTTAGGAGCAGCTAATTCAAAATTATAAACTTATCTAAAGGGAAAATTAAATAGGCTCAAACTATTTGGCCCTCAACGAAGGTTTCAAAATATATTACAATGCACAGAGACCAAAACTGAGACTCCCTTAAATAATCAACAAAAGTCTATAACCGAAAAAAACCAATGAGCCCTAAAAATGCACAAATATAGCATCTGCACAGCGTTAAATAAGGAACAAAGTGCTTAACGGCTCTATTTACAACGGTGGGCATCAAAATGAAACCATTTCCTGATCATTGACCCGCAAACTAAATGCCAATCCACCCCCACCATAAAGCAGTGCGCCAAGAAATGAAGGAAAACAAAGCCGATTGTCTGGAAAGAACACGGGAGGACGTAAAAGAGCCCATTATAATGGATAAAGAAGTATTGCGCTCTGCTATCTATTCCCGTAGTGAAAGAACCTACCTCTTCAAGCTGTTCCCTTCTTCAGCTCGGTACAGCACTTCCCACACTTTTATATCCATCTATAACGCCTTTTTAAAAATAATTTGTTCCCCTAAATTGCTTAACCAACATCCTCCCCTATTCATTCTTCCCCTACGGCCTTCAGCATCCCTACAACCCTCATCACCTCTCCCAACCACCTACTCTGCCTCCTCCTAATCTCTTCCTTTTCGTCCACCACACTTTTTATTAATCCATGTTGCCTTTTACAGGAAGCCGCTAGCCGTAACTCGTCTTCTCCACGCCCGCATCTCAAATACCACCAATCTACTCACACCCTCTCCTCTATCCTCGTCAAATGCTAAGCTGCATATGAAAATTTTAATTTAGCTATTCCTAACATCATAAAATAATGTTCCGATCTTAAATTACATTCTAATACCGATTTCTTATTTTGCTAACGTTATTCTTTTACTGAAATCCCTGCTATTATGCCCATTCTCCTCTACGATACTCATCCAGGTCACCTCAACTGTTCTATCTGCTTTACACATACGAACTTATGTCCTACTTTTATCGTTAAACTCGTCTTAATTGTTCTTTAATATCTTGTAACTTTTATTTTCATTTGATTAATCTTCATTCCTCATTGTTTGTACTGATTTTCTAAGTGCCTAACAAAAGTTACAGTCTTTTATATCACTGTCCGACTACAGCCAGGTCATGAGCGTACCTCAAAGAGGTGTCCCTGCGCGTGTATTATTGCATATAATAACTTACGCGCCTATCCCACCATTTATTCGGCATAAAAGAGCAATAAAATGCCCCATATTTTATGGAAGTCTTCACTGACCAGTGATTTTTTGAAAATACTAGGTAAAAGCTACGGAAATGACCATGGCCAATGGCAACAGCTGTATGTAAGATGGGTAAGCTGCCTGCGATGAGCTTGGTAAATGAATTTTAATAAGTACTACACCTCTTGGAAGAAATTGATGTTTCATTAAAACACATATACGGAGCATGTTCCTATTATGTCAGTGAATCTTGGACAACGATTGCAGCAGGGCAAAGTAGGTTGAAAGCGATAGAAATAAAAGTGCTGTCGAAGAATGATGAAGATTTAATGGATGGAGAGAATTATTATTGAAGAAATCCATCGTAGAGTGAGAGAGAAAAGAAGATAAATAAAAACTCGAGGTAACGAAAAGTATAAAATTGGACACATTCTGTGACACAAAAACCAACTGAAAACGGTATTCCAAGTAGAAATAATTTGGAATAAATGCAGAGGAAGACCGAGAATGGAAAATTGTGATGGACGTTCAAGTGATGAATTATGTAGGAGTAAAGTGGCTGATAGGAGAGTGGAGTGGAGAGTCTCAGAAAATTGATTTTGGGATTGATTACTGCTGATGATGCCTTGGGATCTTCGTGATAAACTATCATTTAAGAACCAATACCACATGAATAGAATTCCGAGCAAAGCTTTCACAAAAATGCAGTGACTTTATGGTACCTATTTTATAATTAAAAAATAAACTGCAACGGTAAATATCACTCACGCCGATGAATTGATGCCAATTCAAAAAGGTTACACAGCTAGAATGATTTATATGCCATTTTTTCATTTTCGCGCTACTTATGTAAAAATATTTCCTCCATATGATATTGGCAACGAAATTTATTCCACCAAATTATTTTTACAGACACTTATCTGGGAGCTCTGGGCCCTCAAACGCGATAGTTGGTGAAAAAAAGGTACAAATATCAGGACATTTCGGCGTAAAACTGATGCAAGATACAAAAATTCAAGGGGAATAAAGTTATATTAAAATGAATTGAACATTCCATCTCAGTTTCTAACTTATTTTAATGAACTGCAGTGACTGAACGTAAAATGTTGTCGTTCAAAAGAAAAAGCTTAGTAGTTGACTGCTCAAGATGGAAAAAAATTATTAATTTGAACATATGAAACGTTCATTTACATTAAAAAATATCCATTGAAAACTTTGCCCTTGCAACAGCTCATTTTTTATTTACCATCATTTGAGTATACAGTAGATTTCAAAACGGCATAAACGTAAATTTGGGATGGTTCCTTTTTTTTATTCACGAAGTCGTGATGAAATCTCTTTAGTAGCAAAAAAGTGATCATTAATAATCTCTTCTTATAGCAGGAACGAAGAGAAAATACGGCAAACTTATCCACAAGAATGAACCCGTCATGAACTTTTTTGCCATGGCCAATAATAAGAGAAAGAAAAATATTTGGCACTGGCTTCGATACAAACAGTATCTACGCAGTATTCTCTTCACAATAAACAAGATAAAAAAATATTGCTTAAAAATAGACCAACAAGGGGAACAAAAAAATAGACAAACATCAAATGTCTTCCATTATTAATGTATGTTTTCCTTCTTAAAATAAGAACCGTAGAATCAAGCGAGCAAAAGAGAGAGAGAGGAATTATTCGCCCATCAAGCACACGCTAACAAGGTATGTTTTCAAGAGCTGATTTTAATTTTAACAATTATTTATCGAAATTTTGGGTATAAGATAGGACAGTACCACGATAAAAATATATTACCACTTCGAAAAAAATAGGATAATACAAAATTATGAGTGACTTGAGCACTTTTTTAAATTAAATTTCCCCATCGTCATACATGAAGTTGTTCTTCGTAAATAGCGCAACACATTCTACCCGATTTAGCTCGGTAAAAGCTAAATATCCTGGAATTTCGAGTTATTAGCAGGAACGATAGGCTGGAATCAGTTGAATAAACGAAAATTAAATAACATGGGTGACTAAAAACGTTCAGTTTTTCAAAAACAAACTCAGAAAGAATTTCACTTGTGCCGCTATGCTGGCATTACGAACAATTTCAGATTATTCAGTCGACATTGCGTGAAATTTAAACATTATGGATGGATGATAGACGTGCAATTTTTAAGAAATGTAAATCCCTAGAATCTTCTAAACTTGTGAAAATAAAATATTTGACCCTAAATATAATTATAACCTGATACGCAAGTAATTAATCTGAAGAGCATAGATACAAGATACGAGAGAATGCTGAGTTTTCAATTCCATGCAAAAAGGTGACTATGAAAGTCAATAGGTCCGAAGCAAACAGCTGATGTACCTGACCCGGTAGCGATAAAATTCAAAATCGTAAGGAACCGATTTGGATAGAGAAATCAGCTGCAGTGCGGGTCGATGGAAAATGAAGGCACCCGTCTCCAGTGACTGTAAACCCGAAAAAAGCAAAGCGTCTGATTGAGTCCCACTTCGGATCTTTTGTAAGCTGGGGGGCTGGGGTTTTTTGAAAAAAAACATAATGACGGCTAATGACGAGTAGGCTAATGGAACCCATGTAAAAGTAGGGACAAACGGATTTCCAGAGTAGTCCGAAGAAAATATGGTTATTACTGTCAAACGAATAAATTAAAACCTGGGAGCCAAAATACTGATTCCCGTCATCACTTAACTATTTACTCACACCTATCTTATTTCCTAGTCTAACAATTAGTAAAGATAAGTGAAGCCGTTTCCTATAAATACCAAATTATTATTTGTATATTAAAAAACGGGATCAGGTACGTGCAGTTATGCTATCGGCATTATGCTAACTCATATTAAAAACAGGAAACCTAATGCACGTACATTACTCAAGTAGTTATAGATGCGGAATGTGTAAAGAGAAAATCTCTTTATTAGAATATTGTATGGCGATGAGAAAAATCAACATTCCATGCATACCTTGATTGACTTATGCTAAAAAGAAAGAGGAATTGCACAAATTGAGTCAATTAGGCTTACCAAGAGACATTTCAAAAATAGATGCTTTAGAAAAGTTCTTAGTAAGTAGTTTAGGAAAGTTCGAGTCGATTAGTGACTGATAATGCTAATTAAACTTCTTTATCTCATGTAGTTATGTCCTATGTACAATTCATTTCAATCAAGTAATCTACCAGCTGATTGGTAGGTTCTTGGACAGTCCCCATTCTGCATCCCAATTTCATACACACTCTCTCGCTTTCCCTTCTAAGGATGTCCCGCCAGTAGATCCCTCTTCAATTCTTCATATCTTCTACTTCCTCTTTATTTCGTCCAGAATTCCTATCCTCCTCCTTCCTCTTCCACGCTTCCCCAGTGTTCTCCCCTCTATCACTCTCTTCAACATGCCCTCTCCTCTCAAAACCTCCTCCATCCATCTCTTCTGCCTTCTCCGAACCTCTGCCACAAGCTTCCTCTCCTCTCCAACCATATCCAATACCTCCTCGTTCATCTTCCTCGCCCCCCAGCTCACCTTATCCATCCTTCTCCAAACCCACATCTCAAACGCCTCAAGTCTACGCACATCCTCCCTTCGCAATGCGTGTATTTTTTATCTTATTGTATGTGTGTATACGGTGTATTTTTTAAATGCCTAATTTCGACCTCTTCACCGTAAAAGCTTTAAGAATCAGAAGATTTTATTTTTTTTTAAAGGGATCATGTAAAGACAAATCCCTTCTCCAAGTTCACCAAAAATGATTTAACGAACAGGAAAATTCGCTTGCGTCCTGAAAGAAAACAAAAGCGGGATTCCATCGTTCAATTTGTGTTAAAACTGTTTTTCGTTAACCTAACTTGTAATCAAAACAGCCAGAGTTTTTTTTGTTACATTTTCGACTTTGACATGCAAAACACTCATAATAGAGACATAGATATGAGTAAGTTCAAACTTCAAGGTGAATAGGCAAACATGCAAGTCGGCATCCAAAGTAATAACTCCAGCACAGTTACTGAGGCCAAAACATCCAGGGTAGATTCTAGGGTGACCTTTATTGTTTCATTTCACTCATCTGTCTTTCACCCTTCAGGCTATAATCCTGAGGCTATCTTTCAGCTTTCTCTTGCTAAAATAACTAACCATTAGTCCAACGATAATCTCCTCTAAAAGTTTTCGAGATTTCAACCTTCCTACTAGACTTCCAAAACGTATATTAGTTTTTCCTTGTGTAGGCTTCTGCGGGTTAATGGATGTGAAGATACAGGTCTTCCAGGTTTTCCATGCATCGCTAATGCAAGGAAACGCGTTTTGCGTAGTAAAAATGTAAACATCAACAGCCAAGTACGAGTGACCCGACTCTAAGGATAAGATATATAAGGCGGCCAAAAGAATGCATCCTCACTGCACTGACCTGAAGAAGCCAACTGCAACGCCGGCGAAACTGTCGTCCGAAGAAAATGGACCTAAGCGGAGTAAAACCCGAAAGACATGTATCTTCGTATTTTCGTTTCTTTACTTTATCCATCTCGTCCAATCTTTTCCCCCTATTTCAGTATTCGCCGGCCTTATAAATCTTTGGCTTACTTTTTTGCCTCCATCGAGTTTCTCCTATTAATTTCCTCTTCTTAACTACCATATGCATCACTTGATAGATATATAATGTTCTGAAGGCTCCATGGATCCCAATATTTTAGCAGCAACTTCAAAGGTCATCTCAGCGTTTCATCCGGCAGTTTCACTGGCTTTATGAGAAGAGAAGCGGGAAGAGGCATTTTTACCCATGCTATAACTAAATTAAGAGTTCACCACTAATCCCTCAGCCGTAACCGTGGCTGGGAGCGAAGCGTTACAGGTCGGCATTAGCTTTATCCACACGGATCCGTGGGATTCATCAAGGGAAAGGTAAGGACGACCAACGCTGGGTATCGGAGTGGGAACGGTAGGATATTTCAAGCATCTTGTCACACGCACACTTCCCTCGCTTTCCGGAGTCTGACGAAACAGACAAAACCCGACCCTTTTCAAGGTTCAAATCCTTCTCGGAATCTCCGTTTACAGTCACCTTGACACGATGGAAAGAGTCCAGCATCGAATTGGCGGGCGCCACGTGAGATGGCTGGGATGCTGAATCCCGTTTTATATATAGAGAAGAGTTCACAATACTATCAGGGCGTGGGGTTGAGGGATAAGTACGAAATGGAGCATCTATTTCAGTGCACTCCGCTTAATATTAACCAGCCGCTCGGCCGATTACGAAATTGCATCGGCTAATTTAGAGATTCCAAAATCGGGAATAGGTGCGTCCTCGTCCTATTCCACATGAATGCAATCAGCTCCGACAAAATCAAAATGATATCGAAATGGATCACAAGAGATATACCATAAACTGAATTATTAGATAAAATGTTTGAATAGTATAAAAAAGATACTTTATTAAAGCAGGCACTTTATCAAAATATATATTTGGAGCAATCTCTTATATGGATACGAAACCTTGCCATTGATTTCTGCAGCGCAAAAGAAATTGGAAACAATGGAGATGTGGCGCTATTTATGAATGATTAATATTAAAGGAACGGAGAGAAGACAGGCTTTGGCTTCGTTCAATATTTACACCGTGAGAAAAGAGGAAAAAAAACTGCCATTCCACATAAAATATATTGCACGACCCAGGTTTCGCTGCTGTGCAGCATCTTCAGGGGAACACCTGGAGATGCTGCACAGCAGCGAAGTCTGGTTCGTGAAATAAAAATATTTCATGTGGAATGGCAGAGTTTTTTTCCTCTTTCCCTGGGACGGAGAGAATCTCTAACGAAGAAGCCCTAAGAGGAGTTGGACAGAAAAAAAGTATGATGAAAACTCTGAGAAAAATAAAATACATACCATACCTTTTTCAACACAATAGCATATCGAAAACAATAATTGAAGGAGAAACAGATGGGAAGAAATACACTGGAAGACAAAGAATGATTTCATCAGACACATTATGAAGGACGTCAATGTGAAAGATTACGTTGGTATGAAGCGGTTGGTGGAGAAGAGAGTGGAATGGAGATCTGCTGCAAACCAATCTTCGGATTGATGACTACTGATAATGATTATGAGTGCGAACGAGAGGTATTTTAATTATTTTAATCCTGATAGGAGAATGTAGTGGAGAGCTGCAGAAAACCAATCTTCAGATTGATGACGGCCGATGACGATAAATTTGACAAATATTTTAACCCATCTCTGTCCGAGTGATTCCAAATGGAATAATTAACCTTCCTCGTACCATATTAACTAACAAATTATTTCAATTTTCACCGAATCTATAGAGCAGTAAGAAATGCAATGCTCATCTAAATACTTATTATTGTGGTTTTTTACAACGAAAGACCAAATTAATAGAGAGAAAAAACCTGTTCACTCACCACTGGCACAAAAAAACAGGCCCTCGGAGGGATAAGTGTTCCTTTATCCAGCATCACGAAATGTAAAACGTTTTCCGCCAAGAATCTTCTCGAGACATTTACCTAAAAACTTACCCTTTACAAAGAATCCTTGACGTACAAGATATAATCAGGAGTGATTCATTCGCAGTAAATCGTCCAGGATTTAAATGAGTCGTTTCAGGACCAGCGCACATCAGCAAAGGTTGTAATGCGTAAGTAGCAAGTTAAAAAGAAGCTCCAGAATCAAAGGAACTCGAAACGAAACGAATAGAAATAACTTCTCTGAGTTCAAGAAGAAAAACGCGTACACTAATTTCTGAGACGCATTTTCAAATGAAGTCCCTCACAAGATAAATATATCTCACATGAAGAAGATTTAACGTGAGATATTCATCACACGACCGCAAAAGCACACGTCAACACTAGTTATAGCATCTCTATCGGTCGTTTTCTAAAAAAAGAAAGTCCAGAGAATAATGGCAGGCTATAAACTACTACTGAAAAGAAGTGTAACAACGAATTCAACTGTTGATCTCTAACATTGAGGCCATAAATAAATGACGCGTAAATGAAGCTTATTTATCCTGCTTCGCGAAAATTTCACTGCCTAACCAGAGACTTAATTTTCGGAGTGGGTAGTTTTCCAGTAACAAATAATTTAAAAGCAAACTACGTCTGATTAGTCCACGGAGTCACTAACACGCGTATTTTTCAGGAACTAAACGTCAATTAATTTTTAACTAAAACCAAGGGCGGTTTAAATATACAAAATTAGAACACAAAGTTTTTTTTTATTACTCATAAAGAACTTTAACAATGTTTCGCCACAGACTCTTTCGCTTAGCAACAAATAATCGCAATCTTTAAGGAGGTTCCGCCGCGACTGTGTGAGTCAAAACAAATACTAAATTTCACATTCTTGATATTTAGTAAAAAAAAATCCTGTTTTCGTTGATTAAATGCGTTACCTATAGAAACCTAAAAGTAAGGTACAAAATATGCAGATTATTCCTCGAATGTATTTTAAATGAGCACTTTTTTCCAGCCATAGGAGCCGACTGCAGCGCCATTTCCTACGAATTACCTCATTTTGACTTCAATGACGGCATTAATTCCCTAATAACTTAAAAAAATAAGGTGGTAAGATGCCTACATTTTATTTTTATTCAATTTCTCTGGATTATTTCCTTCTTATAAATAGTTTTCCGTAAAAATGGCATTTATATTCTATGGAAGAATACTATTTTTCCCCGTGTTTCTCTCATCCCCCCATTGAACACCACGTAATTTCAAGTTCAATTATAGAATAAAATAGCGTGGAAAGGTGTTATTTTGTTGTTCATATCAGATAGAGGAGAAGGATTTTTACAAGTAGACAGAATATGAATAAAATGACATTTAAGTCATTTTACGGTGGAACCACCTTAAAACAGATTTTACAGAGAAAGAATACACGGGTAACACATGGCATTTTTGAGTTTTCGTTCATCGGAGACCTCATTTTTAGACGCTAATTGTATCATCATGAAGAGGAAAGTAATTGCCACCTCAGGTGAAAATTAGGAGTGAGATTGTTTGCCCCGATCAACTTCCCTTCGTGGAAAATTCCAAGCTCAACGAAGCCTGGGCCCGGTCCGTAAATACTTACTCCCTCTCCAGGAGCATTCTTAAAGACCACTCCCGAGGGGATGACCCTCATCCGAGTCAATAAACTCAATCCCTTGGAGCACGCACGGCCGCGAAACCCTCCCTAGTCCGAAGAATGCCTTTTCAAAGCTGCCTTCCACAGGGAAGCGACAATATCTTTCAAACATCACGCTGCCAAGCATACATGGAGATCCGAGCCGGACAACTTGATGCCGCAAAATCCACAAGCAACACAAGTGGAGGCAGGGCCAAAATTAATTTAAAACGATAAAATAATCATCATAAAATGAATGCTTTTGTGTTTTCCCGGTGAATTTTCATGCTGAACTCATCTCAGGCTTCCCGACGTCTTAGGTTCTTTATTATGTGAAAGGAGACTTACCTCTACTAATGAGGGTTTTTTATGATATCCTTTAGTCATCAACAGCACTTATACGCTTACTATATATATATGTTTCACCATACGTATCTGCCCGAAGTTGGTTGGCTCCAAAATATTTCTTGCGTGTCTCCCACGAAATCATTGATTCATCCTAAGCCAATCCTGCCATAAATCACTACATATACTCTACACTGACCCCTTATTTAACTCGTCATATCTTATAATTATCCCAATCGTTCTTAATCTCAATTGTTTACCCACCTCTAGCAGCCTCTACCAACATTTTACCCTCTATCACCTCCTTCAAAAACCCATTACCTCTCAAGAAGTCTTCCAGCTTAGTCTGCTAGTCTGTCTGAATTTTTGTGAATCTATACCTCTCTTTAAATTCTCCTTCCCGAATTTTTGTGAATCTATACCTCTCTTTAAATTCTCCTTCCCGAAAACAATCGAAGGGATTCTGTGCATCCCTCACGTATCGTTTTTGTAATCTTTCCATCGGAAAGTCGATGGGAACGTCGCGAGGATCATACAAAACACCGTTTAGCTCCATTTCGGCAGATTCAAGGCGAGCGGGAGACTGGACAAAAAAGAAACGATACGTTTGCTCAAGACGACGCTGATGACCACTTGACAAAGGTGACTTATTCGCGGAATTACTCGATCAACAAGACGAGCTTCGGCAACTATGAATCCACGCACGCTTGAGCATTTGCTCGTTTGCAATGAGACTCGACTATGAAACATGATAAGCTCGACTTGACACAAGACGATCTTGATCAAGCTCGCCTTATTCGTCAATAGCTTAAGACAGTCTTGTTTAGCGACTATGAAACGAAAATCCTGATTAAGCTCGAGCTTGAGGCGAACTTAATCAAGCAAATGCTTAAGTTCTGACTATGAATGCGGGCCCTAATATCCCCCACTAACGTTTTTTTCTCAGCCGACATATTCAGTACGTTCCTCTTTCGTCTGTCTGAGGCAACTGCCTCGTACTGAGCCTTCCTCTCCAACAAACTTGAGTCTCTTCGTCCTTCCCCAAGGCAGCATCTTGATAGTATCCAATGCAATATCTTCCTATTTTTCTCAAAACCCAAATTTCGAACTACGCAACACCACACTCCAATGAAAAGTCTTTAATGAAACTCTTAGGAAACGCACCTTTGGTATGAGCTAATCTCCCACCTTTGTCTTGTATTCTTGAACCGGAGTATCACAAAATGCATACCATTTTCTCTAGTGTAGGCTTCCTTTCTCTTGGGAAACTCATTCCTGTTTTCTTCCCTGCGGCTAACCAATTTAAATAAAAACTTAAGGCGTAAAAATGAAAAAAAAAAAACGTGGCGAAGATGGGAGGAGACAGACACTGAGACAAGAACACATTAATAAACATTCCAGAAGGCTCGTGACCGTGCGGTGACAACATTTTAAACGGTGGTGCAGGGAAGGAGATACACTCCTGTCTTCCAAAATAAAAATAAAAAGTAAACCGCAGTCATCGCTCCTTTATCCCCTTAGCGTGCCTACTTAAAGAGCAGTCCCATGGTAGCCAAATTGGTGTCACGCGAGCCAACCCTCCCTCCTTTTAATAAAGAATATTCAATCCGACTGACTCTCCCTCTCAAGAAAGTCGTAACTTGGCCTTGACTCAAAAGCTCTCACACACACACGGACAGGCGGACGGAAAACGACAAACCCCTTCCAGAGCTCCCTTAACATCTTTCCCACCCTCAAGATGACAAACTCACGTACCCCTCCAAATTCCCTTCCACCTAACGTTTCAACACCAAGGCCCCACTTGGAATACGCTGCCAATATGTGGGATCCTTACGAAGTAGGCTTAAATACCGAGTTAGAGAATGAGTACAGCGAAATGGGCAAGATTTGTATCGGCCTTTTACGATAATTATAGCCTACAACAACAACTAGGCTAGTGATCACTACCTACGTAATTAGTAATAAGTTGTAAATGATTTATACTAGCTCAATTAAATAATTGAAAGATAAAATAAAATTTGTAAAATTCCACAACCATCGTAAAGTTAATTTTGACCTTCTTTCAGCACGAGAGGATTCCACCGAGTTACGTCGAATAAAGTTTATTAAAGAATTTTGAAGCCAATCTATTTCCTGATGGCGTCAAGAATATACTGCGACTTATTGACGTCGATTAGATCATGAGGATGCAATAAAGGAATTAGAATTCCGAAAGAAAAGGTTTAAATACCATATTTTCCACAAATAATTTCCATTTTTTCATAATCATAATCCATCATAATAGCCACCAGTAAGATTTGAGTTTATTTGCTTCACTAAGTTTTTTTGCCTGTGCTTACACTCCTAACCAGTGCCTACACCACATCTATCTTACTTTCTGTACTTTAGATATTCCCATATAACAAGGTATGCATACATTGGCACTATAAATTAACACTCGTAGATCCTAAACTTTTTTTAGCATATGGCGTATCCTTGGGGTGGCTTGCAGGGTACTTCGCTGATTTAGAAGCCTTCCCTGTAAACCCCCAATCCACTACAAAACTTCAGACGCCCCCAAACCTTCCACACGGACGGCCAGCCCGTGGGCAAGTTTCCAATGGGATGACGGAGGCAAATGGCCTGCGGTGGCTCGAAAAGGAAGCGGGGCGAAACTACGCCATCCAGCTCAACGAAAAGAGGAGGGTGGAGGCAGGTTGGGGTGGTGCTGGAACGGGCTGAATTTGGGGAAGAGTTCTGAGGAGGAAATAAAAAGGGGTGACAACCGGAGAAAGGGATTCGCCTATTCACCTGGAAAAGGATGCAATAAAAGTTTAACATTTGAGCGCATCGTTTCAAGATGACATGGAGGACATGGTTTCAACTCTACGCTATATCATTGTTAGAAATATTGTCAGCTGATGTGTCTATAACATTGTTATTCATGTTTGCATGTTCATTTACGTATCACTCTCCCAGTTTCCGGTTGGACTGCGCACTGTTCTCCTGACTGCTTTTTGGTGTCTGCGCCTAGAGCCAGGGGGAACGTGCGAGGTCCCGATTTGTTCTGGGACGGGTGCTGCATGCCTGGTGTGGAATCACCCCGTGCCACACACCCTAGTGGTGGCTTGCACGGTACTTCGTTGATGTAGATGTACTATCCAGGTATTTCTATAAAATATTGTCCTACCTGCGTTAAATATTGTTCTACCAGCTGTTGTTCATGCCCTTTTACTTTTTAGGTAACCCTCACTTTCGTTGTCTTATAAAGTGTCAATACTTTTGTTTTCTTAAAATTAAATTTCATTCTGTAGTTCCCGCACTGATTTGTTATCAGCTGACAGAAATAATATTAGTTCTGAAACATCTTTATTCGAGCAAGTTCAGGATTATATAGTTCTTCCTTACAGTTAACTCTAGACATATTACACAGACGCAGCAAAACAAGAGAAAAACCCTTTATAGCTGATGAGTACAAGCATTCTTCTTTGCGTCTCGCAAATAATAAGTGAAACAAAAACATGGCGAAGCATAATCCGTCAATACATGTGTCACCTTCCGTCCATTCCCTCGTGGGATTCCCTTTTCCTCAATACCTCCTTTCATAGTGACTGGTGGCCCTACACCAACTGCCTCATACATTTACGGCGGTTCGCTGGGTGGTTGAAGATGAGAGGTTGTTACGAGGAACGTGCATTAACTTAAGTAAATGAAACATGTAAAAGCTTTCTTAAGTCGAGATACTTCCTAACTCGCTTCACATCTTCTCAAATGTCTTATTAATTCTTCATCCACTCAAATAACTTCCTTCAGAGTTCACTTTGTCTGTATCTAAAGCCTTAACAGCTCAAGCTCAATAAGCTAAAGACATTACTGGCATGTAATCAGGCTGTTCATATTAGAGTTTCGAATAGTTTTTCAATTTTATATTCATTATGAGTCTCCTACCAATTTCCCTCGCATTTATAAAAGTTTCTTCGGCTAGGATGATTCTCCCTCAAGTTGATTCCATCTGTGATGCAAATTTATATCAGAAAATATGAAAAATAATTCATTTTCAGATAGCAAAACCATGAAAATATTTCTTTGCTAATGAATAACGTGCTTCCGTGAAAACTGACATAATAACTTAATTTTTAGAATCATCGCCGCATCTGATATTGCCTATACCCGGGTTTATTATTTCTGGTTGAGCATATTTTCGTTTTAATATCCGATAAGTTTACGACCACCAAACGTTCACGTCAACTAACAAGAAGTTTGATTAAACATTCAAAACCCGAACTCAAAGCTACTATCAAGTTAACGAAAATGCTACGTCATTTTGCGATCAGAGTTAACGATACATTACAAAACCGGGCTCTAATATTTTATAATTAACGAAGGATCGCTGAAATGCATTAAGAATTCGATTAAACTGTCACAGCTGACAACTTTCCACAAATCGACAACATGCCACGATCTTTGAGCATCAAAAGAATCTCTGGTGGAATTTTTGGCGTTTGATATCGAATGGCGTCCTGTCAACGACTTTCTGTTCCGTATTGGTCTCATCACACGTGACATATGTTTAAGAGGCATAACATCCACGTCCAGCGCATGCATGCCACGAAAATAAATCAATACGAATGGCCATTGAGTAATGAATTTCCGTGACTGCCACGTAAAATCCTCATCAAACTGGGTAGGACCATGCTGCGAATTACAGAAAAGAGGAGGTCTGAGTCGTATTCGTAATTTTGAACTTGGGCAGCTTGTACCCTTGTTCTTTTCTCCACGTCACTCCATTGTTGTAGCCAGCCCCTTCCGACAGTATCCATCGAGTTTTTCTCCCAGATTCATCCTTTTCAAAATAACGCCAATACTGAGTCATAAAAAAATCATGCTGTCACCAACAAACAAAATTAAAATCCCAAACAAATAAAAGCGCTAAAAACATAAAAATGTAAGGCGGACAATTTGATTTTGACATGAGGAAATTTTCGACTCGAACTCAGTACTCAGAAGTACTCAGAATAATAACACATGTATTAAAATATTATTTTAATATTGGCTGATTAATTGGATCAATATTCAAAACACATTTTCAAATATTCCTCTTCGTACATTTTTATTCCCCTATTCAAAAATAAATTACGGTGTGAATGCGCACACCTTTGCTGCTAGATCGCTAAAAAGATAGAACGAGCTCAAATCCTTACTCCTGTCAAATTGCAAGACAGTTAACATAAATTAACATCGATGAACGAAAGCAAAGCAATTAACAAGTGATTACATTGCATGCCATATACTGGCATGCGATTTGGTAGTTTGCTCGGGAAAGATGCCGCTAGCCATTTCCTACGCCGGAAATATAGTGATGTGTACCGAGATTTCGGAAGAGCCAGCACCAAAGTAGAAGATTTGTTATTGAATACTGGAATGAAAGCATATGCTACAAGATAATTTTAATAATTTAGCCCATCACAGACTTACTTTTTCGCACTCCGAATACCGACTGCTTTGTCGCTCACGAAGCTTGATATGTCAAAACTGAAGATGGTACTCACCTGAAAAGAGTGAAAAGAGAAATATGTTACGGAAGAAGAAACATGGAGAAGAATCATAGACATAACATACTTTCAAATTTTTTAAATAACAAATGGCTTAAACTCTTTGTCAATCTTCGTTTTCTATTCACTGTAGGGCCATTTCGCATCACGTGAGATATATCTGAAACCACTTTAGCATTGCTATCAAAGCTCACTTTGTCACACCTTTGCCTCCATCTCCTTTAAACAGGATAACGTTTTCTTTCAAATCTATTGCTTGTTAGAATCGAAGCCTTGGGATGCTTTTTTTAACCATAAATTCAGGCGCATCACTTAAAACATTCTCCTTGTATGGGGACCTCATGTAATTGCTTAATGCTTTTAAGTACTTCTTGCAAAAAATTGCGAAACAATAATTTGTATTTTCGCTCCTCTCCGAACTTCACAAGCTCTCTTCTTCCAGATGATTCTGCGAAACGGAAACTCAGTCGTACTCAGCAAAGCGCGAAAAAAATACGAACTACTCGGAGAGGGAAAAATTCGCTTTATGGCTCAAGCGGTGTTCAAAATCGAATCATGCCAGACTGAAACAACGGCGATGTGCGCAATGAAAAAAACAAAAGCAAATCATGTCTGCGAACGACGCTGGAACGAGACACACTCGGTTGGCTCCCTGAACAAGACTCTTTGACGATGACTGACGCTGGCAATATTAAAATCAAATGCGACGAGGAGCTCACTTAGAGAGGGGGGTTTAATGAAGCGACCATCTCGGGAAATGAGATGCGAAAGGATAAATAAAACGTATGGAGGCATTCGGGATGTTTGAGATGGTCGCCGTGCATGCATGCGCACCGGACAGTTTCGTAATGAGCCTATTAATGCAAGGGGGGCAAGAATCGAAAGGGCGCCAAACATACTCCATGGGAACCAACTGCTCGGCAAAGTACATCACACAGGAGAAAAACCATCGCTACTTCTTGTAATCACCTTCTGCGTCCTAATGATGTTCTAATCAATATATAGCCAATGACATGGCCGTATCGTCGGACTCGGTGGCGGCGGGGTAACATACTCGACAGCTTACCCGAAGGTCGAGGGTTCGAGTACCGCCTGCGGAGGATTTTTCACCTCCCAGGCATGGTTGTATGTGATCGGCCGTTATTAATTGCTAATACCCCGATGTAAAGGCCATATAAGAACTATTTTCGGTGGATGTTGAAAAATAAAAATAAAATAGTTGAAAATGACTAAAACAAAATGCTTAAAAAAATATTGCTTAAAAAATTAAAAATTAAAATGACTAAAACGAAAAAGCCTCAACAATTACGGGCTAGGCGCTAACCTATTCACGCACAAATCCGTATCCGTAGTCGTAAATCCGAATAATGGTTTGATTCAGCTCTCCATTCAACTTTCACCTCCACCCTTTTCCTTTATTTCTATATAATTCTTCACTTTGACGTCCTTCATAAGCTGCCCGATGTATTCCAAGCTAGGTCTTCTTCTGTAATTATTCCCATTCATTTCCCCTTTTCAATTATGCTTTACATTGGTTGTTGTGTCGCAAAATACAAGTTTTCAGCTTTTCTCCCCTTCTTCGCAGTTTCTATCTTATTTCTTTTCTTTCCAACTCTTCGTAGGACTTCTTTGTTAGTGATTTCCTCTGTCTATTTGATCTTCACCATTCTTCGGTAATAACACATCTCCATTGCTTTCAATCTCTTTTGCTCTGCAGCTGTTATTTCCCGGGCTTTGGGTGAAATTCAAATATATAAGTTCGCGATACAGTGAAACTTCCTCGAACGCGGGAGTTTACGTTCCGCGACTATGCCACGTTGCGCGAATCCGCGTTGGGGGAAGCATTGACCTCATGGAAATAATGGGGTTCCGTTCCAAGGTGGAAAGAAAGACTCATTAAGGACCTTTTTCCATAACTTTTACGTGTACTTATGCTTTATTTATCTAATAAACAATAATTCACATCGTTTAAACAATTACAGCGGTGTCTTTTGGTACAAAAAACATTGAACTATGAAACACAATCAAAACTTTAAGAGTTCGCGTATGTGTACTTTATGATACGAGATATTTATATCATAAGCTTTGATTTGATAGACATGAATGCAAATACTTTATTGGTCATAACTCGTTATTCTTACAATTAAATACCTCGAATTCATTACAGTTGTTTCTACATATTTAGTGCATGAAGCATGATTTTAAATATTCATACTTTTACATTATTACATTTAATTGTTTTACCATTCAATTTTTTGACATGCTGGTAGTCTTCAAAGTACGTTAAACTAAAATACACGATTTTATTTCACTTATTCGTCAATTTATTTTTAAGTCTTATCCTCTGCGTGAAGCCAAATGAAGCTAACAGTTATACTGAAAGCGTGGTCTTGCAGGGAAACCATAGGAACATACATATAGCAATAAAGATAACAATTAAGCCTCGGATGATATCTTTGGCACTGGGAAAGCTGTAACTTTTCCAGTAGTTAAACAATCTTTGCGTTGAAATTAATGCATTTCTTCAACGAGTCCTTTCTTTTTAATCTAATTTTTAAAAAACAACTTACTCTCCTTTACTACCTCTCCGAGGCAGGATGTGTAGACGGGTACTTCGTAAAAAAATTCTAGATCAAAATAATACCTTGAGTTTTTCGAAAACTCAATAAATTGGTCAAACTTTGAGACATCACCACTCAACTTCGTCCTCTTCCGATCCGATGGGGATTCCAATTTCAATTTGGATGCTGTGACACGCGGAGTCTTCGATGATGACCCTTCGTATTTCTTTGATAAGTCTGAGAGGTGGAAATAATTAGGCCTCGGGACAAATTGATGAATGGGAAAGGTAAAGAGGATACCTCTTCAATAAATAGCACTCCAATTTCGTCTCTTGACGACTCAGAGACCCTCCGACGCGAGGAGAGCGATTGGATGACAGTTGCTAGGCACCCAAGAGACTCGACTCGTCTCTAGGGTTAATATCTCGAACTCGAAATTGATCGCGTACCAAAGAAGATGTACCCACTTGGGGAAGAAAGATGGAGAGCAGGAGAAAAATGAGACAGACGGGGACATTCCGAGGACCGATCGAATCACGGTGACCTTGAGTGCCATCCTACGGCTTTCAATTGATTTCCCTTCGATATTACAGCACGCAGTCTGCCGGATGAAAAATAAACCTCTGAAGTGAAATACACATTATAGGGATTTTTTTGGTCATTCAAGTATTCTACCAGCTGATTGGTAGGTTCTTGGACAGTCCCCATTCTGCATCCCAACCTCATAAACCTTGTCTCGCTTTCCCTCCTAATGGCCCGTTATTAGATCCCTCTTCAATTCTTCATATCTTCTACTTCCTCTTTATTTCGTCCAGAATTCCTATCCTCCTCCTTCCTCTTCCACGCTTCCCCAGTGTTCTCCTCTCTATCACTCTCTTCAACATGCCCTCTCCTCTCAAAACCTCCTCCATCCATCTCTTCTGCCTTCTCCGAACCTCTGCCACAAGCTTCCTCTCCTCTCCGACCATATCCAATACCTCCTCGTTCGTCTTTCTCGCCATCCAGCTAACCTTCTCTATCCTTCTCCAAACCCACATCTCAAACGCCTCAAGTCTACGCACATCCTCCCTTCGCAATGACCAAGTTTCCGACCCATATAGCGCCACGCTCCATATTAAAGTTTTCACCAGCCTCTTCTTTAAGTCTCTTCTTAGACCCCTCCTCATCAATTCCCTTCTCTTCGAAAATGCTTCTTTAGCTAGCGCAATTTTGCATCTTATAGCCCAAGAATAATGACCTCTACCGGCGACAAGAATTCCACGCAAGAACACCACCTTTTTGACTTACTAACTCAAAGGATCCCGCAGACCTGTCTCTTATTATGTTTTATGACATTGCCCGAAGAATTCAGCCAGAAATAAGGCTAATGCAAGTTCGATTTATATGCACAGCTTCAGATCAAGTCAAATTACCAATTAACTCGAAGGTATAAGATCCCGCAGACCTGACTCATATCATGTTATATGAAATTCTACCAAGAGTCCAGCCAGAGTAGCACTAATAACTTCCGATTTACATGCAGAGCTTCGGATCAGGCCCCATTACCTGAGTTACTTGATTGGAATTCCGTAAGTCGGGAATGAGATCCCAAAGGAAATAAATTAACACACTAGATACGAGGCCCCCCCGAAAGGTATCAGATTATTTTTTTGCACAGCAACTTATTTTGATTAATAAGTAGCATTGTAGCCTCGCATACTGCGAATTTTCGTGTAATTATTCTGATCGCGTTAGGGTTCGTGGTATCTGCCACGCAGTGACCAACAGGTTATAAAGTTAAAAAAAAGAGCATAAAAAAGCAGCTGTTACAAGAGGGCAGTAATAGTGACTGTCAATTCAAATAGGTATCAAAACAGAAAATATCAGTAAATATATGGGTGTTCCTTCACTTCATTCAGCGCTATCGAAATTAACGGAGTTGCACGAAAGACGTTACTCAAAGAATAATTGCAAACTTCAGGTGGCACTCGTGGACAACATAAATCTAGGATTGCCATAATAAAAATTGGTGGAACTATCCAGTGATAAGTTTGAGGTTAGGGAGGGTGAAATAAGACACTTTCCCCGGCGTTGCCCTGCGGAAATCTTTCATTTTCTTCATATTAAAACAATATACTCGGTATGATTCCACACTTTATCGCACTAACCGACCAATGCTTTGGCATGTTAAGCCATTTTCACCGTTTTTCATTTACATTAAAAATGGCATAACATGGTTAAACGTGAGTTGGTTAGTGCATTAAAGTGTGGAATTAGGGCGAGTAACTTGTTTCAAGATGGAGAAAAAGGGTGAAATAAGTGGATAAGCGGGCAGAGTAGCGGAAAGTATTCCGCAGGGACCTCTGGATTGAATTTGTATCCCTTAGAGATACCCCATAAGCTTTCCCGTCCATGACGCTAAACTCTAAGAATCAGTGCCATTACGTTCTAGGATTTCTATTTTTCCTTTATTCGCAATAATCCGGTCATCTCCTTCACCTAGAAGCCATATAGTCCCTTATATCCCCAGATAATTCGTATTATTAACACCTATGCACTCATCTTGACGACCCCATGGTAAACAAAATTCCATTCAAAGTGGATACCGGAGGATATTAAGTCTTTTTGCGGAGATATTTCCCCTTGAGAATCACAAAGCTGTCCAAAACTTAAGCTTTAAACAAAGCTTTCCCTACTTAAGCTTTATTTTCTATTTACAGCGTTATTATTATGAGGGAAATATACTGGTTAAGGTATGTTTAAATGGAAAAGAGAAAGTACCATCTATACTTTTAAATGCGCGAGCCTCAATCTACTCACACGATTTTATTCTTCAGCTCTGCAGTACGTCCTACCTCTCTTCATCCCATCTATTGAGCCTATTCCCTTTCTTCCTCGTTAGTATTCCTTTCAGTCCACCACCTTTTCTCCATTCTTCTCCACATCTCAAAGTCGTACAGCTTACTCTAGCCCATCTTTCTCAAACTCCAGTTTTCTGCACCATACAATGACTCGCTTTCTTTGTCCCGGAAAATTTCATACCATTTATTTTCTAAGGATCAGACTTCATTCCACATTTAAAACACTAATTTTCATACGCATTATCCAATGTTATCTAACATGAGCTTACAAAATATTCGGTTGACTCTATGTAGATTGATGAAAGTTCATGGTTTGAAAATTGCAGACCTTTCCATTAGGTACCTGCTTTTTACTTTTCTTTCACAAGTTACGCTCTAAATATACTTACACCAAGCAAGCTTGGGTATTGGGCCACGGCTACTGGCATCACCACCCAAGGACCTTTCCATGTTTGAGAATGAAATGTAAGAATATCATGGGGTTAGCAGCAAATATCTAGCCCATATTACTCACCAGTCAGCAGCATAGGTAGATGGATTTCTGAAGTCAATGTAGTTTTTACGCAATATTCCAGCTGGTTTATCGCAGGCAATTATGTTCTCGCGTAAAAGAATTCCTTGAGAATTGAAGCCTCTTACATAAAGTGGAATACGTTGCTGAAAGAAGTATATGACGTAGCTACCCGTCGGGTCGGAGAGCCTCTGGTATTCAGAAATTTTAGACATAGCATTATAGCATTCCAGCTTTTTCACAAAATAGAAAAGAAAATATCGTGTGCTTTTCGTTTAGGCAAAATAGTTCACGCACATACCTGTATAGTAGACCGATCAGAGGTACATTTCGATGGACATGTGACTATTTCTATATGTTCCCGTTCCATCGCTGCAACAATCATCTTTAAGCTTCTCCTTCTTAAGGTCCTCATTCTACTAACCTCTCTTCCACCAACTTAAAATTGCTATTTTTACCAGTCAATTCAGCATTTACCCAGTTATATTAAGTTCCTCCAGCTGTTTAGGTAGTTCAGCTCTATTCTAGTATCCATTCTACTTCTACTAAGGCTGCCAAAATGCATTTGCCTATAACTACCAGCTCCATGCAGCTCTTTTTAATATTCTCTAGAATAAAATGTTAACTGGCTTTTGATATTCATCAACGAAACTACACTTTTAAATTAGCACGCTCAGCCTAATATGCGACATCCACAAGTACAAAATATTGCAAATTACCTTTCATATTTTAGCAGAGATAAGCAACTTTGATTGGTTGCGCATGTTGCCAACAATTACTCGGTTGGTATGTCATTAGAGTAGGCCGCTGACAATTCAAGAAATTTGCAATACTGATAATAGGAAGGTAGGTAGTTAAAAATTATGGTAAAAATAGGATGAATGTAGAGAAAATAGCGTTTGCATTAGTCCACGACAAACGACAGGAGCAAAGAGATCCAGAGCTTAACATCCCATCCAACGGACGACGTACTGCACTTGAACTCCTATCCATATGGCATTAAGGAGGTTCCGCCGCGACTGTGTGAGTCAAAACAAATACTAAATTCCACATTTTTGATATTTTTAAAAAAAACCTGCTTTCACTGATGAAATGCGTTACCTATAGAAACCCAAAAGTAAAGTACAAAATATGCAGATTATTCCACGAATGTATTTTAAATGAGCACTTTTTTCCAGCCATAGGAGCCGACTGCAGCGCCATTTCCTACGAATTACTGCATTTTGACTTCAATTACGGCAATAATTCTTCAATAACTTGAAAAATAAGGTGGTAAGATGCCTGTATTTTATTTTTATTCAATTTATCTGGATTATTTCCTTCTTAGAGATGGTTTTCCGCAAAAATGGCATTTGTATTTTATAGAAAAATACTATTTTTACCCGTGTTTCTCTCATTCCCCCATTGAACACCATGTAATTTCAAGTTCAATTATAGAATAAAATAGCGTGGAAAGTATTATTTTGTTGTTCATATCAGATAGAGGACTACGTTTTCTAAAAGTAGACAGAATATGAATTAAATTAAATTTGAGTCATTTTACGGTGGAACCACCTTAAAGTAGCGATCGGAAATCCAAAGAGAAATCTCCGAATCTGTGATATGCTATATTAATGTCGGCAGAAATGGAGTAGTTAGTGATAATAGGGCGCAGGCTAAAACGATGGGTCTAGAAAGGCTGAGGGTTGAGAAATCTATATTTAGGATGGCCGCATTAATATATTTCGCAAATTCGCACGCTATTCCTCCTCCCTCCCATCTGGGTGGGGAAAAAATCAAGGAAGATGAGCAGAAAAGTGAGAAATGATAGAAGTCATGAGGAGGACGGGGATAGAACAGATGATGAAGATGAAAAATGCGGATGAAAAAAAATTAAATGAGGGAAAAAAATCAAGGCACCAATAGATTTAGAGCGCTGCCAAATTAATTTTACGAGATTTTCTCCGTCCACCACGGTGCGCTGAAATAAATTCCCCGAAAGTAAAGATGGCCTCAAAAAAAATGCCATACCAGCGAGATAAATTAAAAGCAGATGAGAGATATGTGACTCCGCGTCCACTGCCTCTGTTGCACGTGGGGGTACGAAATGAAAAATAAAGGAGTAACTGGAATAGGGTGGAATTCGAACACTAGAGACCATATTTATGCAAAGATTTTAAGCATTTTTGGTGAAATATGGAAGAATGAAACATTGCAAAATTTCACAGCAAGGGATTTAAAAACAATTCGTAATTAATGCATAAAAATTACCATAGAAAAGCTATTGAAATGTGATTGATATAAATCTCACTAAAAGATATCAACCAATATGGATTTGGATATAGGGATTAACACATATCTGGGTCACTATAAAACAATTATATAATAAACAAATTATAAAAAATGACTGAACACATATATTTTGCCAATGCAGTGTATTATTATAAGCAGCCAAACTATAACGTCATCAATATTTCATTCCTTGCTCATTAACGCTCGTGGTTGCGTGGCAACGGACCCATCGCGGTTTCCGTTACTAAACAACTGCAGTTTTAGGGGAATCGTAGATTAGTCCTACATCAAAATCGTAATACTTCTTTGTCAAGTAGAACGATGTCCACAAAAAAACGGTGGGAGACGCTACTCACCGTTAAATTTCAGGTTTTACTACTTTTTGTAAAATGTTCCTTTTTTTACAGCAAAATATTTAGATGCCAAACATTAATTAGTTGGTGAATACGACATCATAGGGTAGCACCAAAGAGATAATTATCTTCTCAAATTTTAAAGAACCACAAGTACATTATAAAGCTTGATTTGTTATTATTTTTAGGTCATCATAAAAGGGTTGGTGGAGCGAAAAACTGGAATTATCGGTAATAATGGCATTTGTTCTTTGTACCGAACAATTTAAATTTTTCAAAACGATTGAATATGAACTTAAATCAATACCCACAAATTTACTCCAAATTAAATTTAGGTACTTCTGATTCATGTACCCGCACAACAATTTCAATCGATTTTCACATCTAAATTAATATTTTAAGTAGTTAATGTTTAGAATTATTCTCACTATTAACATGTCACCGGATTAATCAACTATTCTTTTGACCAGCCTAGGTTACGGCCCCGTTTCAGTCGGATAAGGGGGAGTCTATTGTATATATCCTCTACGACATGACCAAAACAGGCATCTGCGGTCAGGTGCCATAGCTATTCACAGTTAGCTACTCTCGGAAGCCCCAGAGTTCTACCTTCATTTAAGAGCAACAGAGGTGATACACGGCCGAAAAGGTGCAACAATTCCTTCTTTCCACTCACCGTTGATGACTTCTTCATAAGCAGATCGAATCCCTAAAACAATCCGTCAGAATACTATTCACGCATTTCACTCTTCGACCTATACATCTTCCAATTCCTATATTCCTTATCTCCTCTCACTCCATAGCTGGTACCCTTACACTCGCTGCCACACAATCTCGCAGTGGTTCGCAGGGAAGTAGATGGATTGGAGAAGTAAGGTTCTGCCGCAATTCCGGCGATGAAACACTTGGAAAATTGTCCGGAGATAAAGTCCACCTGGATCGGGAATCTATCCTTCGGCTCGCTGAGCCAAAGCTCAGACCACCACGCTTAACAGGCATCCTGATTCTCATGGCGATTTTATCAGGATTTTAGGAAACTTTATGCCCTCGCGGCAATTTTCCATGTCTATCAGAGGTTAATTTATACGTTACGGGTATAGCTCACCACGTACTCTTAACGAAAAGCGTGTAAAATGCATGCATCCAGAGCAGGAAGCCCAGTTATTTTCCTTTGGTCACCAGCGCTTCACGAAGAAGTTTAGGGCCCCAGAAAAAAGTCACCACAATGTTCATTGCTCCGATAATTAGTATGCCCTCATCACTCCCTAGTTTTCGGCACATTGCTAAACTTTGTCGAAAAATTAGGAAGCCTGGGTAACGTTGAGTGTTCACACTGGGCCGGCAAGTCAAACGTCCGTGGTTCGACTCAAGGATAGTCAAGGTGGATATTTTTCTCTAGGCGACTTTCCAAGTAGATAGATGGTTTTTCCATATGCTCAAAGAGCACACTTCCTTTAACAAGCTTGGTAATACGATTCTGTTTTCGCCTGTTTTCAACACCCATCCAATTATTTTTCCCCGCATGCATCGCGTCGCTAGAGCCCAGCCATCACACCTTCATACCTCTATCCTCTCCTATCCTGCAGCGAAAGATAACCCTCTTTTTCATGTTTTCCTTGACGTGTGACGTGGACGCCCGCGGACTTCCCAAAGCCATCCTAGTCCGATGCCGCCGTCACTCAATAGTGTGAATAACCTGCCATATAATCTGGCCCTGATCGGATTTTCCCACGCAAGACTCGCTCTATTTCCATGTTTTAAGGCGAAAAAATCGTGGACGGGTCTGGTATCTAACGGAGGGTTTATATGGAGAGATTACGGGATATAGAACACCCTGTGAGAATGGAGAAGCAGAAGGGAGAATGGCAAAAAAGAAAAAAAATAGCTTATACACAGTGATTAAGGGAGAAATCGCGTTTGATCAGATGTTAAAATAGCTACGACAACAGCTATTTAAAAGAGGCCAAATGATTCCACAATATTTGTTCACACTCCATTAAAATCCTATACGTAAGTTCTGATAAAGCCTATACGTTATAATCTGGGTGGACCAGGGAAAGGCCATCGTAAGCGATTCTATCGCATGCCATTTGGTTTTTCACTCGGAGAAATTTACCACTAACCACTTCCTACACCTGAAATGTCGTCGTGTGTACAGGACTTTAAGAAGAGTAAGCCCCGAGGAAAATAATTTTGTATTGTATACTGGAATGAAGGCTTACATTCATTTTTTACAGTTAAATTTTATATATTTTTCAAATCGATGGATATTTAAACGATGTCCTCCATAACAGACTCAAATTTTCGAACTCCAGTGGCCGATTAATTAATTGGTCAAAAGAGGTTTGGTTGATCACACGGAGAAATTTTCAGCAGGCCACTTCTCGCACCAGCTCTGGTGTCAGAAATGTCGCCATGTGTACAGGGCTTTAGAGTTCGCCGGTTGGCGTTACGACCGTCCGTTGAGAACCTCTGTTCCAGGTAGGGCTGCAACAAGGCTCAATCCAAAATCCCTCTCGTCTGCAGAAACCACGTCGGTCGTCAGCGCGGTTCACCCGGGGTGAGAGTCGCCTCGCTGCGGCCCCACTCTCGAGGAGTCCCTCGGCGAAAAAATTAGTGGACAGCTTCAAACTTTGGGAGTAAATATCCTGGTTCACATGGAATCACGGAAAGGGAAATTTTGCACATGCGCTTTCATTGCGCCATACTGCCACCCTGCCAAATATGAATGGCACCGACAGGGGACAGTTGGTGAATTCCTATTGTCATGAGGACAGTACCACCTCACTCGCCATGAAGCGGGCAAATAAAACAACTAAAAATATATTTGAAGTTTGGTATCATTGGTTCCGATCCTTAAAAAAAACTCTAGAACTCAGTTTAAAAGGAATTCCAAAAAGAGCTATCAGAAATTAGATGCCGGTAGAAGAAATCCTCGAAAAGAAAGAAGTTCTCGCAGCACGATTTGTGCAACTAACAAAAAGAAATGAATAGAAGATTGAGAACAAATCCGTAGCACATCTAAGGTATAAGAATAGCGTATACCAATGTGGTTACTGCGTCACTAATTTATATGAGCAGTGCATTTTGTAATATGAATGATAATTTTTAGTTAAGAAAGTTATCGTAATGTTTTCATATCCAAGAAGACGAACCACGACGCAGCACATAATTTAAATGGAGGTCAGATTTGCAATATGCCACTGATTGATTTCCAAAACGCATTTTATAGCGTAATAGAGGCAATATTAGCACTCACAAGAGCACGTTCCTCACTGCGTATTATTTTTTGCGGCATTTTTTTACACCTGCGGCACAAACACCCACAAGTTTGAGGATAGTACCTTCACGGTAGTACCTTCACGGAGCCACCCGCAAGTACACAAAAGCGAGAAAATTTATAGAGGTTCCGTTAAGATAATGCCGAGGCTAGTCTAGGTATCTTCAAAATTCGTCACAAAGAGTGAATATCCCTGTGTGTTTAAAGTTAGGCCTTAACCTCGTTGACTGTAGTGCTAAGTGCACGCTTTCACTACTTCTGCCACACTGTACGTCCGGCAGTCTTGAATATCTTGTTCAGCTTAAATGGCTAAAAGGCTCGAGGGGACCCTGGAATCTTTTCCAAAAAATTATAATTTAATTACTTTCCTATTGCGAAAGAGACGTTCGCAAGATCTTAATTTGATTTCAGAAGATTCTGCTTTTATGCGACAAAAATAACCACATTAATACGTTTAATTACATTTCACTTGTTTACTTTCTTGTTTACCCATTAAAATATTGTCTTCATGAAGCAAAAGACAACGAGTGGCTGCAATTAACTGCGCTGCACCTGAATGAGGGAAAATTGGACCCAAATAGTAAACAATGATGGAGCAACAACTTTTTTTCCTAGGCCTTTTCTTAAAAATATAAAACTCAACTTATAACCGACTATATCATTACCATCATTTTATACCTGAAAGTATTAGTTCTTGAATGAATCAACACAAGGCATACACAGTTACTATCAAATTCTAACTGTAAGTAATGAGATTAATTGACCAAAGATATTATGCATGCTATGCATATGATACATTCATGAATATGCAGGTATCAGAATTCAATGGCAGTAAATGCTAAAACAACGAGTTTACTGGGAAACACGTGCCAAATTGATAATGGGACGAACAACCATAATCCAAACCCGTCGACTCGACATGCTTTGCGTCTTCTCTCAATATAAATCAACCGCTTGTTGGCCACTTCAGCTGAAAACTAATGACTAGACGGTGTGGGAAGAGTAGTAAGGCCGGTACAATACCCAAAGGAACAGAGAAAAAACTTAGAAGAGCCAGAACTCGGGAAAGACAAAACACTTCGTTTTGTCCGAGTGGCTCCTTTTTGGCGTCAACAAGAGTCATCCCTTCGCAGTCACGCCTTGTCCAATGAGATTTCCTCCCTGGAAGAGCTGAGAGAATAACACGGGAAGCATTAGGGTGAGAGGAAAGCTCCGGTTTCCACGAGGCGGACGAACGATCGAGAAAATAAGTCTCTACCAACGAATCCTATCTCCGTCACCCCATTTAATTTGATCGCAATCTATTAAAACATAAATCCTTAAATCGAAGCAATATCCTCTAATACGCCACAAGATGTTTTTAAAAAGAGATCTTGATTTTCACGTCTGCCTAAAAAACTCTACATAATTGAGCACAGGATAAATAAATAAGTGAGCTTTTAGGCAGTGACTTTCCGAAGGCCTACTAGCATGAGGTAGGTCATTTATCTTAATTGTTACTGTCAACATGAGCTCGAAATCTTCATGCGTGAGAAACACCTGAATTGCGAAGCCTACGTTGCGCGTAAGGATGACAAATATTTGGCTATTAAGATTAAAGTAGTTTCAAATTTACACGAAGTTACTCTATTCCGCTATGCATCTTTAAGGCCTGGTTTCAAAATTTCTCGTACACTTCAGCCACACGTTGACATAGCATTTTTCTAAGCTTGATGTTGACTTAGGTTTCGGGTTTTATACAAAACATCAGACTGTCTGTCGGTAAATGTAACTGAACGTTATCAATGGAAGGTCGTATCTACTTCGGTTTATATACCGAGAAAAATAATTAAATATAGATTAAAAAATTGGGCCTAAAATAACGGAAGCGTCATAATTAGATAGATGCACTGTCAAGCATTGTTTAGTAGAGGTCATCTACTGGTAGGGTTAGTAGGATGTTGGTGTTAGTAGGATAGTTAGGGATGGAAGAAGTAATACCTATAATAATCTCTATCAGCTGAAGGTTCTCGTCTCCACACACTTTTTCATTCTACAGCACAGCCCTGCCCCTCCTCATTCCATCCATAAAGCCTTTCTTCCCCTTCCCCGTTTTCTCCAACCTCCCCTCTATCACGGCCTTCAGTATCCCTTCACCTCTCAACTACCTACTCTGCCTTCTCCAAATTTCCTCGGGTATTGTCCTCTCCTCATTCAATGCCGAGCACTTCCTCCTTCGTCTTCCATTGCGTCCGTCTATCTTACCTTCTACTGCTCCTAATTCCAAACGCCTTGAACTTATTCTCACTTTCTTTCCTCCATGTTTTTATTGACTACATACTTGACGCGATGGAAGGGCTTGCGCGTTCTAATGGCCCATAAAGTTGGAATGGTGGAAGTAACAATAATTGCTACTGTTCCTGGCACCCATGCCAGATAGGCCGAAGGGTGGGAACCAGACAAATAGTAGCCAACGTGATCGTGTCTCGTACAAAACGCCTTAGGAAATGGAAAGCCCACTCCACAATTATCAAACTCCAAAATAATAATTTTTGATATTTTTCAATATTATTATAAAACTTTTCAGTAGCTTGGTAACCACCAAATAGGCTTTAAATGGTAAATAATGCCCGAGGTACCTACAGCTTAGGTTAAATGAATAATAAAACAGAATTTTAAAAAACAGCAAGATTTTAGCAGGGATATTTTTCACCCCAACCTCTCCATGTGTGCTTGATGTCTCCTACATAGTACATGCATTTTGCACGTCATTTTGGATGAATTCTTTTAATCCTTAGGTCCAGTTTTAATTTATCTACTTCCCATTGAAATTATATTGCACTAACTTCAAATAAATACAAAAATAGTTAATTTGTGGATTAGCACTTCATCCAAAGAGATGCGAGCCAGCCGCATCAATAGGTTGAAAGCTGAATCTCTCTCTGCCAAGTAAAGCCATCAGTGTCTTTGCGAGGGATTAATTAAAAACCATCAATCCATTGGAGGCTTGGTGGTAAGGATTATTCCCACGGACCACTCACGAATAAGACAATTTAAGAATGAGACACAAATCTAGCAACATGCATTTCACTTTCCACCCTTTCTATATTTTCCCATTTATTCTTTTTCCTTGCCGTTTTTCATGGTTGGTGTCCTAGTTCCCTTCTACTAATGCGTCCATGCGGTGGTTCTCAGGGTAGTATGTGGATGTAAGGAATTGGGAGAAAGAGAGAAAAAAAACGGATCGCAAAGGCTACAAGCGAGCGCCATCTCAAGTGAGTGTAGTTTCGTGCGTGCGTGCGGAAAATGAAAAAAAAATAACGTGGGATGCGGAGAAGGTGACAAGGGGGGAATGAAAGGAAACAGCTGCAACCGAAAGCAAAACTATTTGCAAGGGGGCTTAGTGGAGGAGCATGTCTGCCAAGCAGAAACAGGGGTCGTGCCGTCTCGAGGGAAGGGGGGGGGGTATTGGTGGTGAGGAAGAGGAGGAGGAGAAAAAAAAGAGTCCAAAAAGAGTGAGAGGCAAAGGGAGAAGGTAGCAACCGTCGCGTCGTTGCTGGGGCCAAATGCACGGAAAGAATGAGGGGGAGATGAGTAACAACCAGGAGAACCCATAAAGGAAGGATTGCTGTAAAGGCATTCTGGATTTGACACAGCTGTGACAGGCAAAGTGAAGCTTTCCATCAAGATCACCCAGGTCCGAATCCATGCAGCGGGTCTTCCGCGCAGGGCACCACCCTCCACCCGGTATTCGAGCTTTCGCTCATGACCGGGAAACGGAAGGCTGCGGGGAATAGGAGGGAAAAAAGGATGGGAGAAAAGGGTGAGGGAATGGGAAAATTCCGGCCCCAGAGTCATAAATAGGCTAAGGGGTAGAAACGAAACGCGAAACAACTTATAATCTCTAGCGTTTGCTGTGATGAGTTCTATAAATAAGAAAATATCGGAACGGAAACCAGTCGTCCAGCCTGGTTCGCTAGATTCAATTCGAATCCATGCAGTGGCAGGGGATTTTTTTATCAGAAGAATCCCAATTCTTACTTACGAGAGTTTTGGAGAAGGGTTGTGTACCACTTATTAAAATGCCCAAAGCAATGGTCGTAAATTAGAGCTAGGAGTATCAATACACCATAAAACCAACAAGAAAACGCTAAGATCATTTCTCAGTTTTAATAAACACCTCAGAATTATGAATAAAATATCAGTATCACCAAAACGGGCGGCCATGTTGAAAACCCAAAGGGACGTCATAAGGCAGTACAGGATCTCGCAATTCTTCGGTGCTCCATGTATCGGACGAGACAAAAAAAAATTAGGCCTCCTTGATAATGCTGACTCTTGATTTATCTCCAGCATTCTCCCATGCATAGTGAAGTCTCGATTGTTCAATATTTTGTGGACTGAAGCCACCTCTAGTAATAAAATCTCAGATAAGACGGGATGTATATCTGCGAGAATGAATGGAGACAAAAATAAGACACTTCTATGCTTTGCTGTACTTTCTTTTCAACAAGGTAGGGATAAAATATTTCTTTACGTCGCTTTTCATTTGGAGTTCGAACTGATTTCCAAATTCTGGCTTGGTTCAGCCACAGCATGTCTGTACCACGGATAATAAGGAACCTCGGCAAATCGAGACTCGGAAAATCCTGACCTGAAAAACCCGACCACCTGGCACAGTGGTGCCTAAGTCCTCCGTCGTCGGTCACCTTCCCTAATAACCAACCAACAAGCTTTGAAAAGCTTCGATGACGAAAGTAGAATGAAAATGATAGAGGTGGGTGATAACAGGAATTTGCCATGTATAAAATTCGGCCTGTACGAGGTACCAAACCAACAGACCTATGACTTACCAAGGCAATGTGTAACCCATTACGCTAATCAGGATTTCTAATATTTTTTTCAAGAATTCATGGGAACCAGACCTTATGCCATTATGACACGTCATGTCAATCAAGAGGCAATATGCAAAGTATGGGAAAAAAGGACTTAAAAGAAGTCATAAACCGTGTGGTTAAATCATATATGATTTAACCACACCATATATATACCATCACTGGCAGTAATAGACTAGGTAAATGAGGTGTTTCACTTCTGAATACAATAAAAGGCTATTGAATATGCATAAATTGCTATGATAAAGAATCCACCATGATCAGCAATCAAACCACTGACCTTTAGCTTCCATGCTTGCCCTATATTTTATACACATTTCGTAGCTGTTATTTAAAGCAGGAGTGAAAGAGCTCATTAGGATGTAGGTTTGATTGAAATACGGTATGACTAGTTTAAGAGAGGAATCATAATTTCAGGTCCATAAGGTGCAATGCGAGACTGAATCATCCTGATGAATCTTAAGTAGAGCATTTTCATTCACAAAAGGCTTTTATGGTTTTGGTCAACTAACGATTACGAGAAAGAGATAAAGGAGAGTCCAGCCAAAAAATAAAAAGATCCTATTTTTCACTTCGGGGGAATTTAAGAAATCTAAAATTATCACAATATCTAGCATGTCGAAGATAGCCAAATGCAAACTCCAAATGTATCACCAATGTATTTCTTACATTTAAATGAACTCAAATTTCTATTTTGCCTAAAGCATTCCATTTGGGGCAAGACCGTTACTGCCGTGGCGTGTTACATTACGTATTCATGCTCCAAAAAAGTAGCTACATTTTTAGCACTGATGTAGCACAAATGTAGCACTAAAATCCACGCTTAAGTCTTGTTTTCTAGTGTAATTTGAAGTATTTTTTGAGTAATCTGAGAATTTAATTCCATCTAAAAAACAACCACGGTAAAGTCTAGCTGGAAGAATCTATGCGACGTGGCACAAGGAAAAATACTTTAATTGCTAAGTACTTTATTTTTTTTTTCAACTACCCCGAAAAAAGCTCGCAATGGCCTCTTACATCGGGTGATAACATTAACAGTAGACGAACACAAACACCCATATCCTGGATGGCGAAATATCCACCCAGGCGGAAATCGAACCCGCGACCCTTGGATTGGCAGGCGAGAACGTTACCCCGTCGCCACCGGGGCCGACAATATACAATATAAAACGAAAGAAAATCTTCCTAACATTGTTAAAACAAATGCTAGCAAAATCAAAAAGCGCCACTATGTCACGGATATCCTCTTTAAGCGTCAGAGCATCAGACTTCCCTTGGTAGCAAAACTTTGGAAAATTTCGATCACAAAATGCTATCCGAAATGTCCGAAGACACTGCATGGGTCAGCGTCCCTCTATATTTCAACACTACATTAAGGATCTCATGCCAAAGTTATACTCAATAAATCAAGGAAAAAAGGACAAAAAAAGACAGACATGACGCTTTGTAAAGCCTTTTAGACACACAAAAGATTTTTTCAAGAGAGAAATCCATCATGCGTCATTAACTGCAGCGAGGTAAAGGGTGTTTTCGAGCTGACTTATTTACGAAAGCATTTCTGGGCAGGATATCTGCACGAGGGGGAAGCACAGAAATTGTCAGAAACACCCAAGCACTTAAAAGCAGCACAAAAAATACATATGCAGAAAGGAAGACAAGTCAACAAGGCTTTGCAAAACTCGCATATATATCCCGAACAGGAAAGAGCAGAAAGGGAGGCAGACGAGAAAAGGGAATAAACAAGCTTATCTACCGCAATATTTTGAGCCCTTGGCGATGTAAATAGGGCAGTAAATCATATGCGGGGAATCTCCAATGGCTTTGTTGACTTACTCCTGACTTTCCTACAGGAAGGTTTCGTCCCTCCGAAGATTCCCGTTGTCAAGGAAAACTAAACAACAACTCCGAAAAGGCCACGAAAAACCACAAGACTGCCCTTGAAACGCAGAGAGACGTAAACTGAAGCATTACGAAATGAGTTAATGCATCAAAGGGGACGAGTACGGAGCATCCTAAAGGATATTAAATGAAAACGTGGACGCGTATCCAGTGTTTTATTTTTAACCCCTCTGCGGCATTAAAAAAAACCGAATTATCATGTTTCAACTCCGGCGCACTTTGCTCGCTCAGCTCGTATGCACGGATCACGAATCATCATGAATAATGGATGAAATTTTGAAATTCAAAATATCCAAATTCATCGACATGGATAAATTAATCCATGCAGAGAGACATGGAAAGCTAACTATTGTAAACGCGATAGAACAGAAAATAAGCATCGAAAAATCTGTGCTAACAGAATATGAGGGGGAAATAGGGGCAACAGTATGTACGTAGGCCGAGATTTTAAAATGAAAAAATACATATATTAATAATTAGCTTAATAAATATAAATTTCACAAAAATCCCGAAATTAACTACTAACTATAGTTTTGATCTTAATTTTCAGGGCGCTGTATTTTATATTTTGATTTCGGTAACCTTTGGTAATAAAAGCACGAGCTTCCGCCAACCCTTTCGCCGACTTCTTTCTTTAGGAATCAAAAGGTCTACATATAATTCTTGATTTCAAAGAATATGAAGGAAAATATATATTAATAGATAAATCATTTCTAATCTAATTACAAAGTTCAATAATTTGAGAACAATACAAAAAGGTCATCCACAATTTCAAGCATCTGTCGTGCATGACATATATATGGCATTATTATACGTATTCACCCACATTGTATGCAGTCTTTTAGTAACAGATGTGGATCAATTTCGCACCAAAATGTAACGACTGAAATAAATGACCCTTTTAAAGAAAATTATTGTAGTCCAACTTTCGGCATTCTACAGTAGGAAATGATTGAGTTGTATGATAGGACGCGCACTGTGATTATCAACAACGAATAAGGCGAGGTAGAAAATAAAAAAGAAAGCTTAAACCGGATCAGGTAGAGCAATTAAGTAAACAGAGTGTCATCTTGTAGGTAAATGGGTGTAGCAGTAAGGCTATTAGGAAGGGAACAGCATTAGCGAAAGGCTTTAAAATAGAAAGAAGCTAATGACCACCATCTCATGTATGTGAAGAAAATCCTGGTGAACAGTTAGATATACATGTATCGTAAAACCCTACATCGCAGAAACCTGGTGAATGAGGGAAAAGAACTAGTACAAATTGCAGGCGCATGGTGTCCCAAATCGAAAAAAGTTGGCCAAAAGTAAATTTTCCGTTGTTTCAATGTACTTTTCAAATTTAATTATTGTTTCGCATGGCTTTTAACCTGACGAATCTGATTATGAAGCTATTTTTCTGTATTTCTCAATATTGACGATTTTCAGAAATTGTAATTATTTCCAAAATTTATAACAGTGGGCATACGGTCGAATTAAACAGAGTTAGTAGGCAATCAGACTACTTAGGTCAATTATATTTTTACAAAACAAACCAACGCAAGGTGCAAGCAACGACCTCCACAGTTCATCGCAATCCATATCAGAGGTGGGATTCGAACCTGCGGCTAATATGTTTATTTCAAAAAGATATCGATAATTTTATTTTTTTAATTTAGTAAAAATATGCAAATTACCAAAAACGTTTAAATATTTAAAAACGTACCTGCCGGAATCAAAGCCATTAGAATATAATTTTTAATAAAGATGGAAATTTTCCTTTATTTATTTTTAAAATTACACCACTGGCCCGAGCGCCATCTTTCAATAAGTTGAATTTGACCAAAATTGATCGTTTGACTAAAATACATATCCCATTCTTCTAATGTGTGATGAGTTCCACGAATCACAATAAGCGATTTTATGACCATGTGTTTAGCCCATATTATGGGACATATTATGTTAGATACGAATTGTGAATTTCCATTAATAGAGTTGACAAAATGACTTTTGGCCAGCTTTTTTCGATTTGGGATCACTGTAAGGCATTTGAGGGAGAGGATGGGGTGTGTTGGAATTAACGCAGTTTTTGCGATCAAATAATGCAAGGACATTACAACTAAATTACATACAACCGCTTTATTGCGAGACTCCGGAACATGAGAGAGTACAAGAAAATTAACAAGAATAACGTTTCCTGAAACAAAACACAAACGAAAAAAGATCTGATATACAATGTATGAAACATATGGGAGTACATGTACAGGATGGAGAAAGTGTGATGGACGGTGAATATAAAGAATAAAGGAGTGTTTAGCATGGTGGAATCCGAAAGACATTTGGAGAATGCAGACTAAATATATGGATCAAATTATAAGAGCCAATGGAAAGCCGAAGTTTGTGATCAAATGAGGGATCAATGCTAAGCGAGAAATGGAAAAAGGATCATTAGTAGTAATCAATTCTAATATTACGTATAAATTGCCACGAGAAAAAAACGTCTGGAACGGAAATCGAATCTCTGACCTTTATATTCCTGAGCCAGAGCAAACCACCAAACTTCATCATTCTCTGGGCAATTTAGGAGGACTCAACAGACCTTGCGATGTAATGACCTTGCGATACGGCGATTAAAAAGTGTGGAGTTCTTCTCGTGGCAAGTTCTACATAATTAATCGGCAAATACCCGACAGGAGTTAAACAACGTTTAATCCAAATATTGACTTGCTGAAATATTCCACTCCACTTTTCTATTAGCTAAGTTTTTCATTCCTGCATAGGTCTTTACTTTGGTGTCCCCTCTTTATCTGCCTGATGTATTCCATCCTTGTCTTTCTCGGCAATTCTTTCGATTTATTTCTCCTTTTATTGTTGTTTAAAGAGGCTAATTTGTCTCAGAATGTGCCCCGTAAATAAAGTCTCTCATTCTTCTCACTGTTTCTTTCATACACCATTTCTCTTCAATTCTTCACATGACTTTTTCATTGGTAATTCCCCCTAAATATTTTGCCTTCGTCATTCTACAATAACATCCCATTTCCACTGCTTCCAGCATTCTTTTTGCTCTGCCGCTGTCCAGGCTTAACAGCCGTATAATATCATGCTCCAAATTTAACTGTTAATGAGGCACTTCTTTGCTCACAGGATTGCGTTATAGGCTGTTAATATACTTATCTGGTAGAATGCCTCCATTGCTTGGTCTATTCTACTCACAATATCTTTCTAATAATATTACCCTTCCTAAATGAGATACATAGAAGGATGAAGCATGCAGAGCTGAAAAATCAGTTAGTATAAATAAGTGGGCGTCTTATTTAAGTAAATGACTAGACACAGTACTTAAATACCAATTTTAATCGGTAAAGCATCTATTTAAAAGATTCAAACGCAAAAGGTTTTCTATGGGACATTTTGAGTGATTTTACCAGTTCCTTTTCACTGCTGATTGCCAGTATTTTCAATATAATTTTCAGCACGAATACCCTCGGATCACGTAAGTTTCAGAGTGGCATTGGAGGATTTTAACTCCGCACCATAACTCTCCAACTGATAGGAGCGACAAAATACTGCGGGAACACTACCAAACTGATGGGTACGATGGGTAATTCTTTCTTCCCACGCACCATCAGTGACTGCAATGGAGACAGCGCGCGACATACTACGATACTGCGTTGACATCACAATCACTTTCGTCCTATCCCTCTCCCAAATCCCTCTTCCCATTCTCTTTCTTTTTCATGACGAGTGTACTGACAACCCATGCCACACACTTCTGAGACAATGCGAAGGGTATTATGTAGACACAGATATAGTAAAATCTCTATAAAAGAAACCCCTCTGACATACGGTCACGTCTAACTTACAGACGATATTAAAATCTCGGGCTGAGTAGCATGCAACTTTGCGCCGCTGGACCCTCTCACATACAGACACTCCCACTCAAGGACACGGACAACCTAAGGAAATAATTTGTTCCTAAAACGGGCATATTTTGGTGAATTTTCTTAAATTTGCATATCTCTTAAAATAATTGTAGAGCATTTAACAATAGTAGAGTTTTTTACTTTATCAAAAGAGTTTTATGATAATTTGTATTCTCTTTGAATTATGATGCCATGAAAAAACCTTTGGGGTATATGTAAATTTCTTTCATATTTTGATACACCAGCTTCGTCCATGGGACAGAATGTATGTACGAATTAATTCGCTTGTTTAACCTCTTAAATTAAGGATACCTCTCACAAGAAGACATATTTTCGTCGACAACCGCTGCCCGTTAGATAGAGCATCATTCATCATTGGTCGTTCAACACTAAGATTGGTTGACTGCAGCCCTCCATCCTTCCCTATTTAATGCTAGTTCCATTACTCCCTGGTAGTTCTTCTTGTGTACTTTCCACTTTATTTGGTGTTATGTATTTATCTCTTGGCCTTCCTCTTAGGGCTTTTCCCTCTTTTTTCCATCAATTAAATTCTTCACAATATGTGCCATATGGTCCCTTCCTCTTCTACTCTCCAATATACTTCTTTATTTTTAATTTTATCCGTCTATTTGATCTTCAGCATTCTCCTCGTATACCAGATTTCAAAGGCTCCTAATCTTTTCTGGTCGGATTTACCAATCGTCCATGTTTCCGATCCATAGAGTGTCACACTCCACACGAATGATTTGACATACTGTTCGTAGCCCTATCTTCTTTGAACACAGTAGTTGCCTTTTCATAATGAATACTGTCTTAGTTTGGGATATTCTACACTTAATAACCCTTGTACTTCTTCCATCTCACGTGATGGTACTTCCGAGATTGGTGAAGGAATTCACTCGCTCTAATTTCTATCCTCCTCGTGTGACTTCTGCATTCAACTTCTCTCTTTTGCATACTATGATTTTGGTCTTCTTCTTATTTATTTTCATGCTGTATTCTTCAAAAAGTTGGTCCAATGCGTTCATTGATCTTTGAAGTTCATCACGATTTCCTGCTATGACTGCGATTTTATCTGCGAAGTGGAGCATGTTTATTTCATCTCCGTTTACTTAAATGACGTTCAATCCCATTTCTTGTATATACCTATCTTATTCCCTCCTCCAAGTATATATTGAGCAGTGCTGGTGAAAGGTTACATCCTTGTCCAACTCCTTTGTTAATTTAAGCTTCTATTTTTCTTCCGATCTCTCATTCGCATTCATAAGATAGAGGTTTTTACTGTAATTCATTTTTCATATCGGCCAACATCTCTAAATGCTGAGTTAGAAGACCCAATTTAGATGCTGATCCTGACCCACTGGGGATGAAGACACTCTCAGAGTCACCCCCTCTATTCATGCTCCCCCTCCTCTGACTAACGCCCCCAATCTCAAGAAAAACAACCTCATCCACCACCCACACCCCGGACCCAAGTCCGTCTGGATCCTTGCCCATAAAACCCCGAAACTCTCCTCTCGCACTCAAACTTAAAATTAGATCGTCTTAAGAAGCTGCGATGTCGTCTAGAACAACAATAGCGTGGACGGGGAAGAAGACGCGACACGCTATTGGCTACGGTTTGATGGCACGTTGCACGTCGTCTGGGAGAGACCTATCGCAGAAGTGTCTAAGGTCACCGCAGGCGTTTTGGCATTGGTGCAAATTACGCAAGGTGGAACAGGTCAATCACATCAATCTCTCTTGCCTTGCCAGATACGCGCGTTCCCTCCTCTATAAGTCCAATTAAATGATTAAGAAGGTATTCATAGGTTACATACACCGAGTACCTATATTATGATTAGTACCAATCATAGATCAAAACAGGAACTAATGGGGCCATTCTACACGATAGCATTTCAGAATATCAACATCACTAACCTTCTAAAACTGAGATACTTGGTTGACTGTAGCCCTCTATTGTGACCTGTCCCCTGCTTACCCCTTTATTCCCCTTCTTCTGGTCAATATCCCGTTTTACCTGGCCTATGCATTCTCCCTCGGTTTTCCTCGTGGACCGTTCCCTTCTATATTCCTTCCTAATATGTGCATTACAAATTCATTGTGCCTCCAGCTAGACCTTATCTTCCTGATAGTGCCCCAAATAGTTTTTCTCCTCGCCTAATCCTCTGAACACTTCCTCGTTTCTCATACCATCCGTCCATTAGATCTTCAACATCCAACTCCATCACCGAATTTCGAAAGCCTCGTTTCTCATTGTTCAGGCATTCCAATGTTCCACGTCTCTGACAAATATAGCGCAAGATTTCACACCAAAGTTTTCGGTTCTTCTTTCTCATTAGTACTCCTATTGTCTTAAAACACATCAGTTGTGTTTTTCATTATGAATGCTTAGCATGAGCCATTCTTCGCTTGATGTCTGTTGAACTTCTTCCATCCCACGTCATGGATATCTAAGGAAGGGAAAGATTTCCACTTGTTTAATCACCTGATCTTGTCGCCGTTTCTCACAATAAATAGACACAATAGCTAAGCGCTAAGGGCTACCAATCCAAGTATTACCATAAAATCGTTTATTAAAGTTGTTTACATGTTTTAAAGATATTTCCTCTCGATATATTTCCCCTATATACCTCTCATAATGACATTTGAACAAAAGCATATGTGTAAAAGTAAAAGGGAGTATAAATACATAAAGGTTCTCTCATAAATTTTCAATGACAAGCAAAAAGAAACAAACACTTCATTGCATAGAGAAAAATACTATTCAATGCGTTTTGGCTAACACATTAATTTCTTAGATGGAAAAATACACTAAATATTCAGTAAATAATTTCGTTCTATCTCATTCATTCTCTTTTTCACACATATTTAATCAACTCTGGACGAAGTAGATCATTTATATCAGTTGCTGCAAGATGCACACTGTGCAACCTTTCACATTGAATAATTTTCTTTATAAGTAACAATTACTCGCACTAGGGAAATAATTTGACAAAAATGTGCACTGTAACTTAACCGTTTGTCCACAGAAAATTTCTCCTCTGTCATTATCTATAATCAAGGAAACTCATTCTGCGACTAATAACATTATAACGACAGCCAATGAATGACTTTCCATTACGATTCGATTATAATGTCATTACATATCCCTGAACATTAAGCCATGCCAACCCTTCACTATCGCTGACTCAAACCACGCCTTTATTGCTCTTAGTGCAATCAAATGGAAGAATACGAAAATCGTCGCCGAACATAACCGCAGTCAGTATCGTGAAAGTCATAAATAGCGTAATCACCGCTAAAAATAAACTAAAGCTGCAGTAATACCAACGGAAGAGTAATAAACCTACGACGACCGTTTAAGCTATTAGTAACGCATGAACGAGTACCCATTAAGAACTTAAGTTTCTCGGTGACGAAGAAAGAAGCAAAAAAGAGAATTAAAGATAATTTATTAACTTTTTCACTTTAAAAATGCATTAATTTATTTAACAGAATTCAGCGCAAAATTGATTCGGCCAGCAAAAACAGAAGCAGACAAAGAATAGCTTCATGCTCCCACGGGTTCTACTTTAACCAATATTATAAGTGCGACAGAGTACAAACCTTACTCCTAACTATAAGAAACATACCAGAGGAGCAAATAATAGGAAAATCCAAATACGGAAGACCATGGGACATATATCAAGGGTAAATAACGATGATTTGGGAAATAAGATCAAAAGGGAAGTGAAGTTGGCATTGGGATAGGGAGGAACTGTGGAATGCAGCGAACCAACTTTAGGACTGCAAGACCGTAGGTGATAATAGTATCATGCCCCGATTTAACAGTAATGTAAACCTCTAGCTAATGCTTTTTGCATGATTTGCTGCTGACAACTTGGTTTCACAAAATGTAAAAAACGGTAGAGCAAATATCAATGGGAAAACCAGCCACCTCAAATAGACTTAACGCAGCTATTCTTCAGCACTTTCTTCAATTATATGTGATTGTTTGGTTATTTTTGTTGGAGAGTTAGAAAAGTGAATGGTAAGCATTACGATTTATTGGTATTCTCATTAATGTTCACTACCACTCCTGTTCACTTCCACTATTTCAAACTGGAGATTTGTTTTCACTCGGAGCAGGATTTTCCGGGATGTTTCGCTTCGTCGGGTCTTCCCGGAATACTCAGCTCCGGAACAACGGTGCAAAATCCTACAAGAGAATTTTTTTTCACTCATTACCCATTAAAAGCTAATACGTTTCCCCTTTTCCCCGTTCTTTAATACTCTTCCCTGATCAAAGCATCAAATCATATATTGTAAAACGATTTATTTAAAAAAAATTTACAAACCACAGAAAAATATGCACTCTCTCACACAAACACGACGCGAGTTTCGGCGCTGAGCACCATCATTATGAAGCAATGCGAACAACCTGTATATATATATACCACACTGGAGGGATAGGGTGGGTTGGGTGGGTGGGGGATGTAGAAATTAGGGGGATTGTACTGTGGGTAGTTCCCATCCTCCACCACTACCCACAGTACAATCCGTGTCTACCCCCTAAGTACTACATCCCCCACCCACCCAACCCACCCCATCCCTCCAGTGTGGTATATATACAGGTTGTTCGCATTGCTTCATAATGATGGTGCTCAGCGCCGAAACTCGCGTCGTGTTTGTGTGAGAGAGTGCATATTTTTCTGTGGTTTGTTAAAGTTTTTTAAATAAATCGTTTCACAGAATGGAATACCACAAAGTTAGCAGTGAACTCATTTTATTTAAATCATGTATCATAAAAAGATCCTAATGTTCATCCCTCATCGGAGTTCAGCCCACAATTTCAACATCCAATGTTTCACTCGTCGTTCTTCTTCCTATAATGGTTCTATCATTACAAACCAGGGTTCACTCATCAAGTTATTTATTTCAATAAACTTCCCACAAAATCATTTCCTCCACGTAAAAGACACAGCGATGACTGTCTAAGCGGTGTTTCAAATTAGTCTGTTATCCTTCATATAAACAATGACTTTTCCTAAGAACGTTTCTATGCAGGTGGTGCTTTATAACCAATAGAATAATCTAATTATTTTTGTTCCGTCAATTATATTTCCGAATGAAAGGCTTTCATAACGAAAGTAATTGGAATCGTTAAAATATTTAGCAACGCAGTCCGAAAGCTGCGTTCCTTTGCACTGCTGTTGAAAAAACTAAAACACAAATAGACGTGTATGCAACATCAGAAACGCAATACCTAAAAACAATAATAAGTTTTACTGCATGATGTCCAAGGTATTAAACTTCCGATGAGGTCTACTCTACGATTAAGACATTAGTCAGCCAAAGGTCTTCAAAACATCTGAATATTTCATCCTGAAAATTTTATTAATAGATAATGTAAAACTGAATGATAATTTTCTCCTATTTATATTCCACATAAGCCGATAAAACGGTAAAACGTAGAGACCATACAATATTGAAGATTGATAAAAACACTACTTTCTTTGATGATACGAAATTAATTTGAAAGACTTTTAAAAACATGAGTAAAAAATTCAAAGAACTGCGGAACTGGCCGCGCAGTAACTTTAACGGAGTCACCCGCTAGTGGTCACACAACTGCGTGAAATTCACCCTGAAAAAATCCACAGTTGGAGATGACTCCTGGGTAGCTAAACTGGTAGAGCACTCGGCACAAAATCGGGGGGTCTGGGTTCGAATCCCAGTCCAGGCGAATGATTTTTTCACTGTGAATTTCACACAGATGAGTAAAAAAATTGTCGAGGTGAATTAATGATTTGTGTTAAATTTCCTTGACTATTAACAAAGCATCAGAAATAAAATGTGTAGTAAAAAGAGGGTGCATTCAAAAGATATCGCTGCACTGTTCCGTTACCCACTCATTAAGAAATATTTATGACTGTTATCTGCAGTTCTATGGTATGGTAATGAGCTTCACAGCAAGGGGAAGACTAATGACGATGTGCACGGCCCGCGAAGAAATAAACTGAAGTAATTCGAAGGAGATATATCGAGTGGATGGAGGGCATTGGTTTCGAGGCAGGCGTCAAGACAATACAACCAAAGGGAGAACGATGGGTAAGAGAGGAAAAGCAAGCAAATGATTTTTAATTAAGGATTGGATGAATTGAAATAGGTGACATTATGAACTGTAGAAAATATTAATCCTAGACTAACTACACGCAAAAGGGGTTAAATCGTGCGGATACGCTGAAAAAAATCTAAATACTTTGTAAAGTTATAACCACTCTGGGCATAAATTTAACGTTGCCAGGTCTGAATGAAGAGATTTTACTCAAAAATTCAACACAGTAGACTTGTAGAAATTGGCGATCATTCTCAGTGAAAATAATGAGTACGACACATTCAGGCATAAAATTTTGAATGAGCACATACAAATGAAATTTTAAATCATTAATATAAAAAGTCGTAATTATAATTCATACTGAATCCATCTCCGATAACGAAAGGCTTGGTGGTCATTAAAACTTTAAAAAAATGTTAAAATACGTAAATTGTTGCTAATTTATCTTATCATAAAGTTAATTACATTCGTCTTAATCACATTATTTAGAGCAATTTTAAGACTTGATGCCAGTGCCAGCAGATGGTCCTGGCGACGCAATCACTAAGATAGTTTCCACAATGGATATAACTTAAGATAAGATAAGATAAGATAAAGTTTATTTACTCTGGGACTATATAATCCCATGGAGCACAAATACATGGCATTTATATTTATTTATATTTTCGGCTGCTGATAAGATTAACAGACAACATAAAGTAATAAAGTAATAGCTACATAATTACATGCAGAAGACATAATAATATAGGTTGGTATTACAAAAAAGGATTAAATTACATAAAATGATTAAAGGCATAACACTTACAATGCTTTGTATAAACAGTCACTAATATTACATAATTTACAAAAAATAAAACAAATAAATAAATAAGTAAATATTACATTTTATATACTAATGTTTAGAACATAAATACTCTTTCAAAGCTCTCTTGAATACATTCACTGATGTCAGTGTCTTTAAATTCTGAGGAAGAGAATTCCACTATTTACAAGATGTTACATAAAATGATTTATTGTAAGTAGTTGTTCTATGGCATGGTATTATTAAGTTGGAATTATTTCTAGTCATTCGCTTTTTTTTGTCCTTATTATATACATATTGATCATATAAATACAATGGAATCTTTACATTTAATAATTTAAAAATAAATACACCCATTTGCAGCATACGTCTTTCTTCAATTTTTAACCAATATGGGCTGACATGTTCATCGCGTGAGATATCATATATATATCGTATACAACAATTCTGTAATCTTTGTAGAATGGCAGTTTGTTCTTTTGATATATTCGTGAACACCAGCGAGCAGTAATCTATATGTGGTAAAACTAAAGAGGTTACTAGCTTTTGGCGTAGCGGAAGAGGTATTAGGTGTCTGAATTGCTTGAGCTGATAAAGTGTTTTCAAAACTTTATTAGAGATACTATGAACATCTGAGTCCCAAGTCAAGGTTCTATTTAAAGTTCCAAGTAAAGGTCCACTAACTTCATTCAATCAAGGAGATAATCAGGCAAAAAAATAAATGTATTCAATAGAAACTTTCCTCGGAAGTCCCTAGTATTCTATTACTAATCTTTTTTATGCTAACATTTGATATTAGGCGTGCCCAATGCAGCTAATTTACCTAGGCCGTCTGCGTGCATTAAAATATGATTTGAAAAAAAATACTTTGAACAGTTTTGATTTTTCTCCGGAACCTCCACTGTTTAACGACAACGAGGAAAATGTCAGATTTTAAGGCTTTCCTGACGAATTCTTAGAATGTATAGCTCTTGGGTTACCAACCGGGTGATGTTGGTGAGTTTCACCGACGATGGCGTAGCGATTGATTGATGGTGAAAATAATTCACCCTGAGGAAAATGGTAGACTACACCTTCGAAGCGTCGATGTAACTCACCAGCATCACTCCATTGAAAACCCGAAAGCCCTACACTCTGATGGAAATATCCTTCCTCTTATATTACAAAAAAAAGTTCAGAGAGGGGAAAAAGTACACATTTGTCATTATTTTGGCTGATAACGAGGGAAGGCGGAAAAAAGAGATCCGTGTACTTTAGGAACGCAAAGTTAAAACAACCGCACGTTCTGTCAGCGCCATACAAGTACAGACAGCGTTACGCAGATGTTAAACGAATTAGGCTGGGAGCCGCTAGAGACTCGGAGGCTGCGCGCTAGGTTTAGATTACTTGAACAATTGAGAATAGATATCTTTCAGAGCGACACGGAGAACATCATATTAGAACCCCACTATATTTCCCGGTCCGACAGGAACGATAAATTAAGAGAGATATTTTGCCGAACGGATAGGTATGGGAATTCGTTTTTCCCCCGAACATTAAGGTACTATAATAAATGCTAGGCGTAATTTCATTAGAGCGTTTCCTTTTTATATGTAAACGGCTGGTGTCCTAACACCCCCCGCCACACGCCTTTGAGGCGGCTTGCGGGGTAATATGTAGATGTAGATGACTACGTCCCACCGTTCAAGTTTTGGCAATCATTACTGGTACGCCTTGCGCGGCGAGGTAGCGGACGAGCAAATTGAAAAAAAAAGACAAGATGAATATCTTCTCCAACGGTGTTGGGTAGGCGAGTCGAAACATCTCTTTCAATTTCCAAGATTCCAGTGGCTCTTAATTAGCGCTTTGGGTCGTGGGCGACGCGAGCGGAGAAAATGAAGTCGGTAAACCTGAATGAGGCGGCACATTAACGCCAACGCTTAAGTCGCCCTTCGCCTCCCGCGTTCCCTTCGTATCATTCGCTCCACGGAGGGCATAAATCTCTAAGGGGCGACGATAAGTGGCTAATGAGCCGCTAGGGGAGATTTTTTTAAATCGATAACTGTCGCGACTCCAACAGAGCGAAAGTAGAAGGTCAAGGTATATTCCAGCATAGTCGGGGACCCTCAACCACGGACACAAACTCCAATCTAAAAGACCTTTTTAGACGACCTTTCAGAGCTGAAAATCAAACTGAATACAGGATGCTTAGAACATTCACACTATCAGGCGTCAACTAGTGGAAATGAGAAACAAACAGCATCTTAAAGAAAATACTTTTAAATTTGCACAGAATATTTATTATACCGGCCAAGATTTCGGTTCGGTTTCAAACCGACTTTGACAATGGCACAAGGTGCCGAGACCTAGGTCATTTTAATAATTCTGTGGGAATTGACAAGTATTTTCTTTAAGATTTTATGTGCTTAAAATCGCACCGTGTAAAGAGTATTTTCGTATCCGACGAAAGAATCGAATTCCAATATCAGCACTGAAAACAGAAATAAGTACGATATTTATTTTCCATCTGATTCTTGAATCCATCGACCAATCACAGGCAAGCAGACGACCCATATGTCTCTAGGGAATACTAGTGGTGGACCTGGAATCGACCAAAATAATCTTCGGAGAAATTGTGGGAACTGTAATCGAGAAAATGTGCTCTTGAGACTTGCAGAACTTGTTTACTGAAGTTTGCTAAGAAAGTTTTGTAAACAATAAGGTAACTATGCGAAACGAAAAGAATAAGGTGCAGTTTATTTAATTCGGTTTCGTCCGTCAGGAAATTACCGGATAGCGACACTACACACTGAAGTTAGCATCCTGTAAACAGGCTTCGAAGCATCGAATTCGATTTAAGTCCCGAATTTGGTTTGAGTATCCGACGCTAATTGCAGTACCGTTTTTAGTCCATTTTAAATAAAACAAAGTAGTAAATTTCCACACAGTATATTATCAACCACAAAATACAACACCGACCAAGGTTTCGGCACGTAATGCCATTCTCAAGGTATATCTTTCTCAAAAAATCCACCTTATATACTCCGGGATGGAGGCCAGGGGGTGGGGGGGTTGGTGGGAGGTATTAAGTCACAGAGGGGGGGGGGGGAATACAAAAGGAAAAGGGTGGTATAACAGAAAAACCGTTGGGGGTGAAGGTCAGGAGGCATGGTCATCATATTGTCGGACGGGAGGGAGAACAAGGTTTAACAAAGGCGATCGATCATTAAAAACAACATCATTACATAACTTAGCCGGGCTATGAGTGATTTCATATTGTTCAAAGAAATCCAGCTTAGCCCCTTTGTCAAAATGGTGTAAAACTTCCGTGTCAAAATTACTAAAATGATTAAAATCACATAAGTGTTTAGCGAGACAGGATTTATCGTCACAATTAATAAAACTAGATCTATGCTCCTTTACTCTGTCCTTAAATCTTCTGCCTGTTTGGCCAATATAACAAATATCTCAGTCATTACACTTTAATTTATAAACACCACTTCTGTCTACAGGGTCATACCGGTCTTTTGAGTTGAATAAAATTCTTCCTATTGTCACAGGATTATAAAACGATACATTACAACATTCATTAAGCACAGTTTTCTGCAATTTGTACGATAATTTTCCCACAAATGGAAGTTTTACCCAGCGATTTGGGAGGGAGCTATTGCCAGGCAGTGATGTAAGTAATTGTATAGCTTTTCTTTGGCTACAACGGTGTAGTAACCTGTATATACATTTTTCATCAAACCCATTCCGACATGCCAAGGCCTTTATTGTGTTCAACTCCTTACTGAATTTTTCCACGGATAGAGGTATATTTACTAATCTGTGCATCATGGATCTAAAAGCAGCAAGTTTTTTGATCTAAAAGCAGCATGGATCTAAAAGCAGCATGGATCTAAAAGCAGCAAGTTTTTTGATCTAAAAGCAGCATGGATCTAAAAGCAGCAGACCGTTTTCAGCATTGGCCTAAGTTTCGTGAAAACAGCCTTTACTTTAGTGCTACTGTGTGTGTGTTATGAGTTTGAGTGTGCCATTCACGCAATCAGCGACCGAGATTAACGAACTCGAAAACCACTTACAGATGTTTTGTGTGCATGCTCTAAGTTGGTCACTGGTGTGGGATTTATTTCCACCTCGAAACCACTTACTTGTGCGTGATCTGTTAGTGCTACTCTCTCAAGAAACACTAGAAGGTAGCGTGAGTGAATAACGTCGTTGACTTTCAGTGCTTTGTTTTTATTGTTTGTTGAGTTGATCCCAGGCGCGGGTTGACTCCCCGTGAACATTCAACTCCTTTCCCCTCCGTTACTTATCTCCATATTCACGAAAGGTACAACAGGGAACGTTCATGAAATGTACTCTTCATATTTAAGACGTGTAAAACACGAACATTTTCCTCAATAACTCAAATATTTAATGCATATGCTCAGAAATAGGGATGCAGGATGGGTACAGTCCAAGAACCTACCAATCAGCTGGTAGAATACTTGAATGCAGAATGAATGCATGTGCTTAAACCGCAGATAGTAATAATAGCCTTTCAAAAATGCGTGAAAAGTAGAAAAAGTAACTTTCCAAAACGTTTGAAAGAGTATCTCGGTGGTTTTTCATTGCCGTACGGTTCTCTATGCGATGGCGTAGAGTTTCTACGCTGCCAAACACCCGTAATTTTTACGAAGAGATATTTCAATAATTCAACATCGTATTCTGGCAAAACTCATTTCCATTTTGTTTATGAATATGAACTTCAAGTACAAATGGTTTAAATAATGCATGTTCACCTTATATCAAGTCTTTTGGAGATACTCATTTCATTATTATTATTTAGGCCTAAGAACAATTCGCTTCGTTTTTAGCTACTCCAAGGACACCGTACACCCTAACACCTAACACCCATTGGCAAGTTCCATTTTTTTAATGGCGTTCGAAGCAAGCTTACTATAAATAGATAAAATAAAAATTGCATTTGATGACTAGGGTATATTTAACGATTTTACTTGCACATATTTGCGATTCTGGCCTCATTGTAACCACCACTAAACAATTCAAATGATATCAATCACTTCGAAATTAGCGGAGGTTTCCAATACTAACAACATATCGTATAAATTGCGACATGCAAGCAAATTTATTCCTTTAAAATTTGATAAGCATCATTGGCAAACGTATTTCGAAATCACTTTTTTATACGTTAAATAGTAAGGGGGTGGGAAAATACATTGGGCCACTGGATTTAAGCGCAGATAAGTATTTCTTTTGTTAAAATATTGCAAAAGTACAGGTAAGTTAAGAACAATTTTCCGGACATGTAAATTAACATAGAAATGAACATTCAACAAGATATATTTAATTTAATGGGGGATTATCATTCGAAGTTTTTTTCTATATTACCGTTGAAATCAAATTTGCAAAGGTTTTCATGTTCATTTACGGAGTTAGTTCGAAAAATTAAGGCATAATAACCAAATAACTAATCGAAGAGAGTTGCATTTTTTTCTGTTTCCACAAAACGACCTCCGACGTCATTTTATCCATAGATCGAGTCCATGGTTCCATTCCCGGTGAAGACGGATATTTTTTCAAAGTTTTTCTAAATCTTTATACTGTTGTATTTCCGGCAGAAGTGAAAATCTTCGCAAAAGCCTTTTTAAGGCATCTTTTAGAATGTATCGGAAAGAAGATGGAAGACGCAATGGATAAAATGACGTCACGGCCGTTATGGGAAGGTTGCCCGTCCATTCAACTTCAGAGTCCTATATCTCTGGCAATTTTTGAAATCTTTAAGAGATGATTTGCAAATGATCATTTGTCATGGTCGGCCCCTGCACGACAAAGTAAAAAGCAAAAATCGTGATGAACACCCATTCAAATTGTTTGACTCCTCTTTAAGATAAGGATTCCTACAACCAACTTTTTTACAGGACATTGAGTGAATCACGCCTAAGCGAATAGCCACAGTGGATTTCCGCTAATGGTTTCGCGTCAATAATTGCACTGGTGGGAAAGGAGACAAAAAGACAAAGTACTCGGACAAAGCGAAAACGGAAGAGTTTAGAGAAAGAAATAGGCGTGAAATTGGGCTTCTTTCAGATTCGATTAGTTCCCGTGCATGCTCCAGTCACTTTTTCAGGTGGGAAACTATTTATCAGCCATCAACTGCCTAGAAGGTGAGCTATTGAACTGCACGGGTAAGGCCCCGGAGTGAGCGTGACACCGTCCACATCTCTCCTGTTCATTCTCTTTAAACCGCCTACTCATTTGCGATTATTCGCGCTCAGTTTTTTTTTTGTCGCCACGGAGTGATTAATGGGAGTGCATGAACCTGCTTCGTCAGCGTTCTGCCTGCCACATAGCGTGAAATTGTTACCCTTCGTGAAATAAAAGACCACTCAGAACATCTTCAGCACCAAACATTTCATTTCATCAGCGATTTTACTTGAAAGCTTTGTTATGATGTACCTACGTCAATTTTCTTGACGCCTGTCACGATTGTAACGGGATGAACTGATAAAATACGACACAGAATACGGGAGTTTTTTAGGATTTCCATCCAATAAAATTCTCCAATATATCTCTTACAACTCCACATTCATCCTGATACAAACAAGGGAACCTATATTTTCTTAATACAATATACTCACCAGCGAGGTGGTAAACAAAAAGAAAAAGTACTTAGGTGTCAGAGAATTTGGATAATTTATCATTCTGTGACCACCGCTATTACAACATAATTTCGTCAGTGACAAATGATACAATATACAGTGTTTCGAAAGACAGTATTGATGAATATATTACATCTTTTTAAAATGATGGCATATTCATTATTATGCAAAGTATATTCCAGTTTCATCAAAGTATGACAACTATTATGCAAAGCATATTCCGCCATATTAATCACTAACTATCCAAATACATATTTCCGATGACAAATATTAGGACTCAACAGTTTTGCTAAGAAAGTAAGAGGGATTCTTGTTCACTATCAAATGAATGCTGTTGTCTCATCGTTCAGTCTCCACTATAACATGAAGACGTCTATTCAATACAGTTAACAATAAAGAACATGTGGTGATAGCCTGATAAATCTGCGACGGAGTCTCCTCTACTTACCTAACACTCATGAGTACATGGAATGGACGTCAGCAATATCTTGACTTTTCCCTCAATACAACTTTGTAATGCAATGATGAAGGAAAAAATATTAAGTACATTTCTCTTTAACTACTTATAACTCTATCGTTCAACGAGATTTATGAAATACGTAATTATTGACTACACTAATTTTTATCTCCTGATACTCAGAAATATTGGAATTCATCTGGCAAAACTTCACATATTTATATATAAAACGTGCAAATTGTGTAATACCATAATAGTTATGATAACTTCACTTTCCACAAAATAAAACACAAAGACACCATTAAGTACCCTAGTATTCGATACTAGGGAAAGAACTTAATAAAACTTCAGTCCAAGGTAAGAAATGTACGCAAGAATTAATTTTCAGTAATTTTGCTTGTAAATAATACAATGAATAATGTCAACTTATAAAAGTAGCAATAATAGGGAAAACATATAGTAAAAGAAGGAACGGCAGCAGGGAGAATTAGGAGTAATGGTATTCTCACAAAATAAATAATTTTCCCTCTGTTATCCATTCGACGTTAGATCCTTGCCAAGCTATGAAAATCAGCGCTCATCTTCTGAGCTCCAATCATTGTAACCAAGGGAGATTAGCCAGCGAACCTGATTCCTCAGCGCTTTTTAACACAGTTCGCAGCGAACCTCGTTCAAGCATCCCTTCGCCTTGTGCATTTTGAGATTCCCATTAGAGGTGATTACTGTTTTACCGACCCAATGTTTTGCTCATTTTCCACAGCCTACGACTTTCGCCACTGTTCCAATTTCTTCTAATGACTTCGATCCGAGTCTAACACTGCTGATGAGATGGCTCCACGTTGAGGTGTTCTTCTGCCGCTCATGCTCGTTTATCGTGATTTATTTTCAAATCTACGAAGAGTTCGAATCCTTTCATTTTTATTACAAATCCATAATGGTTCATTCAGTGATGTTTCTTCTAAGAACACGGATGTTTTACTGGCATGACGGTCACTATAAATCACTATTTACTATAACAAATGTTTCAGGAAAGAAATATTCGAATGGCACTTCAGTCAATAAACATCCTTCCCATTTAACTCCAAAATATTTTATAGGTTTAACAGGTATAACGCACTGCTGATACATGTTCTTTTCCCTTTTTACCCGTAAATGATTTCACGTCTTCCTCAATATCAAGCTGGTAACATTATTAGTATCAAGTCGCAGCTTTTTCAACAGAGCCTACCTGAGTCAAAATAACAAATGAGAGTTTTAACAGGACCCCTGAACGCGCATATGTGCCATATAATGAGGTCAAATTTATATCAAGAAATTACAAATACGAAATGCGATAATGATTATAATTTCAGAAACTAAAACGGAATTAAATGAGGTGAATTGTTGAAGCATTACAAAATCTTTACATTATACCATGGAGCATGTGCGAAGTTAAGTATGTGGAGCAGATGTCGGAGAAGAGAAAAATTGGAATCAACAGAATTCCACACGTTCCTACTGAAAAAAATGTGAAAGTGCCTAGAAAATATATCTCGTATTACTCTGAGGCTAAACGAAACTTCGGGTGACATTAAGAGATATTATAGAACAGGAAAGAGAGATTAACCCAAAAATTAGAAGAAGGATAAGTAAAGCATTAAAATCTTGAGAAGGTAATGTACAGTAAACTTTTTAAACACGGGCATTGTAATTCAAACTTCACCAAGCACCTATTGGACAACGTACATAAGAGTGATTTTCCCTGGAAATTTTACATGTTGAAGGTAAAGGCCCCCGGCTAGACGCTCTCGAGCAAGTTGAGATTTTGAAATGTATACACGCTGAGTGTGATATTGTTAACGACTTGTTGTATGCTCTCCCCTCCTCAACCTCTCTCTCTTCCATTAACCCCCTACCTTCGTACCCTCTCTGTTTTTCCCTATCTTCCAACCCTTCAACCGATTCACCCTCCCCCAACCACAGCCACCACAGGTACGAAATCACCTCTGTAGTTACACCTCAGAAGACGACGTAAATGCTACGTTGGACTAACATTTTTTTAATGTCAGTCAAATACAGGAGCGATAATCAAAAACTATAGTCAATTACAATTTGATAAATATAGAGAAAATACTGACGAAAAATATAATACCATTAGGTAAAGTGGTGGTTTCCATGGTGCAGAAACCTGGACTAGGAGGAAAGAGGATAAGAATAGGCTTCAGGCGTATAAGATGTTGGTAGAGAGGATAATGGAGAAAGTGTGATGGACGGAAAGAATGACTAAGGAGGGACTACTCGGCATGGTGGGTGAAACCGGGAAATGCTTGAGGCGATTAGGAGAAGGCAAAGTAGGTGAATGGAAGAGGTAATGAGGGGCGGAGGGATGTTGAAGACCATAATAGACAGGAGGATGCTGGATAAAATAGGAAGAATGAGAATAGGCTTCATGAATGAAATCATGCAGGGAGATAAAGGACTGCGGCTGTGAAAGATAATATTTATTTTAGGGAGAAACTATTTCTAGTTTTGAGGATCTCATGTCATTTTTTTAAGTTGAACCTGAAAGGAAATTATTAAGACTGGATGTAACAATGATACTGCCGGACAATATCCCAAAGCATTAAATGAAATAAATTTGTAAAAAGTCACTCTCTCACCACGAGAGTCTCCATTTCTTAAAGGAAACGATCGACCCTGCATACGTCATATTGGCATTTCATGACATCCTGGTGCCCCATTGTCAGACTGATTTTAAATCCTCAAGTCCTCAACTCTTAAGTGCAAGGAAGTAGGTATTCTGTGTTAGGTAAGGGTAGGTAGAATAAGAAAGCTGCCGAAATATATAGGGAAATAGTGTGATAAAAGAGGTCTGTGATTATAGTACCCAGAGTACAAAAATGCTTCAATGCCTGTACATATATCCAAACCTACCTTCAATTCTCTAATATTTTCGCACATGCTAGTAATAAAAAATAGACATTTTTATTTCAAAAGTGATTTTACTAATTGAAATTAGCATGGAGTTAAACGACCAAAAGCCATCTGTCTCTCGTGGGACATAGCTCTCGCAAAAGTTCATGGCTCTACGCAGCGGACGATTTTTGGGCATGGGCTACTGAACTTCCCCAGTCCTGCAAAACGGGGGAGGAATATTTTTCAGTGTGGGGCCTTTCTAATTGCTGCCAACACAAGCGCTTCTAGAATTGGGATGACACACAACTGCCTGCCGTCCCGTTTTGACTCGTCTCACGATGAGATCTCTAGATTGGGTCCCTATTACAGGCACGGCGATGGGTGATTTTAACCACTTGCCCAATAGCCTTGCGTTCTAGTTTATTTCGCGAACTCGTTTGATTCCCGTGCCTCTATCTCTCTCTCGTTGCCTCCCTCTCTTCCCCTACGTCTATTCCCTTCACCCCCTCCACTTTTACCTCCCCCCCTTTCCACGCAGGTCCGCGCCAGCAACTTTCGCAGGAGCTATACGTAGGAGATGCATAAACAGTCGAAGACACGGCTTTACCCCTTCATTCATCCCTTACCCGTCTGTCGGTTGCGACGAATCTCCCTCCGTAATGCATTTTAAGGAGCTCTTAATGGCACGGAGGGCATGGGGTCGCTCCGTGGGGTGAACCTAATAGCGCGGATGGGAGATTAGAAGCAGCAGGAGCTCGAAGGGAAAGGAAATGGAAATCAGAGAAGTTTATGGAACAGTGGACGGAGGGCGATCCAGGGAGAGAACGCAGGCAGGGGGCCTCAGGATGGAGCCTCGTTAAAAAGAGGAAAATCATCAGACAGGGACAATTATCTTCGCGTCTTCACGGAAAACGGCCCTAGACTTATGTGCGAGTTGCCGGCTGCCCCTGCGCCTGAGATTCTTTTAATAACATCTACATCTACATACTACCCCGCAAGCCGCCTCAATAGGCGTGTGGCGGGGGGTGTTAGGACACCAGCCGTTTAAAGATAAAAAGGAAACGCTCTAATGAAATTACGCCTAGCATTTATTATAGTCCCTTATTGTTCGGGGGAAAAACGAATTCCCATACCTATCCGTTCGGCAAAATATATCTCTTAATTTATCGTTTCTGTCGGACCTGGAAATAAAGTGGCGTTCTAATATGATGTTCTCCGTGTCGCTCTTAAAGATATCTATTCTCAATTGTTCAAGTAAACTAAGCCCATCGCGCAGCCTCCGAGTCTCTAGCGGCTCCCAACCTAATTCGTTTAACATCTGTGTAACGCTGTCTGTACGCCTGTAGCAGTTTTTGACGAATCGCGCAGCTTTCCTTTGTATTGTATTAAGTTCCCGGATTGTCTTTCTGCACCGGATCCCATACGCTCGCTGCATATTCAAGGTGTGGCCGAACGAGTGCGAAATAGCACCTCTCTTTTACTTTTTCATCTGAAAATCTTCCCACAATACGCTTGACGAATCCTAGATATTTCAGAGCCCTGCCACAATTATTTCTTTTATGTGTTCCCCACCATAGGTTCGAGGTTATCGTAACTCCCAGATACTTCACTTCATCTGTCACCTTTATGTTAACACCATCCACAGCATACACATGGGGATAGTTAGACGACCTCCGAAAGAAATATACCGCCGTGCATTTGCTCAGATTAAGTTCGGCAAAATCGGAACCTATGGAAAAAATATGGAGACAGAATCACAAATATGCATATCGTAATATAAGATATCTTAAGAGGAAATTGTAAAATAATAAAATTAATGCCACCGGTGGGTTGCCGTCTACAAATTACCAAAAGCGGATGGGTTTATTTATCCTCCTCTAATTAATGCGAAAAAGAAGATCATCATTAATCAAACTTCAAACATAAAGCCTACGAATATTAATAGCAACACCTCAAATCTTCCGCAAAACTTCTGCTTCACCCATTTTCCCCAAGAATTTGAAGAAGAAATCATATTTTTTTTGCTGTCGAGTGAAAGGCAATTCGATTTCTTCAGGAGTGCAGTCTTTCACCCTCGGTTGTGCCTTTCCTCAAAGTTTTCCAAAGGAAATAAAGTAAAGGAAATTTAATAGCGGAGCAACCAGGGAATTGGTAGAGGTGAGAAATAAATTTCTAAATATTACTTGTTGGAAGACATAAGCATACCTTTAGACAATATATCACTCATTGCGCACTGATAGAATGATGGCATGGAATGAAATGGAATGTTGTATTTCGCGGAAAAATCTACTAGAGAGAAGAGTTTTAAAAATTCAACAGCTATGAACCTCTATGAGATCCAATAAGGCATTTCAATGGTGAAACCCGAGTGTAAGACAAAGATAACATAGCAAGGGAAGGGGGATCCATGGATACCAAAACCTCCCCGTCCGGGATCTGTTAATGTTTTGTAACAGGGCACTAAAGGAGAAAGTTTTACTTTGATTTTGAACATAGAATATGATATTTCACTAATGGGATATTGTAAAGATCTTCATTTAAATCTAAGTTGCATGTAATTTTCACTAGTAAAAACCTTGAGTATTCTATCAGAAATTAGCACAGCAAAGATATTGAAAATTTGGCTGTTACAGTCGCAATCTACAGCTAAATTCACATGAAAACACTCCTAGGAATGTCAACTAGCTAAAGCACTCGGCGCGATATCGAGGGATTCAGGTTCGAGTTCCGGCAAAGGCGAATTAATTTTCATCTATGGAATTTTTGAAATAATTTCTTAAAATCTTAGTTCTAAAGTTTTAGAGTTTATACGGTGTAGCAAAGTTGAGGACTAAGAATGCCTTCCTCTAATCGTGGCGAGAATAAAAAGTAGTGGCAAGGGCATGCCAGTCATTTTTCCTGCGTTTCTCTTGCGGTAGAAAGAGATTTTTCACCGACGTCTATTTTACATGGCAATGCTCAAATGCTATTGGCATGTAACAAGAGAGTCCCTGTTCTCTTTTCTGATGACGTCAATAGCATTTTACTAGTCCCGACATACTACGGTCGATTAGATCATGACAATTAAATTAGGGAAAAAGAGCGCAGAACGGATAATCTTAGAATGTCATTTTTCCCGCGAATGATAAGAGACAATAATAGTTGCCACTGATTGTATGGCTTTATCATTCGCTTTGGCGACAGGTTGTGTTGATTTTCTCCCTAATTAATTGATTTTCTCTCTAATCCTTGTTCCACAACCTGTCACGGCGTACAAACAACACGTCTTGAATACTTCCTGCATAACTCTTGTATACATGGTGCAGTGCATGTACGTGAAAGTTCAAATCTTGACAGATTTTCGCAGGTTTTTGGTAAAGCATAACTGTCATTTCAGTTACTTAGCCGTTTCGTTCACTTCAGTAGAATACGGTGCAGTTCTATGTTGGTGAAATCTCACCCCCTGTCAAACACCCTTGGGGTGGCTCGCAGGGTATTATGTAGGTATAGATGAAAAAGCTACCCTGCGTCGCCGAGGACTGCGGGTCCGACCGGGATGCGACCCAGGACCAGACACGGGGAAACAAAAGAAAACACGATATAACGGTCTGCCTTCGTCGCTCAGCTAGCCGATGGCGGCGAGAAGCGAGGCAAAGGCATGAGGCCGGTCTCCCTTCCCCTGATTTTGCTGACGTCATGTCCCCCCTTTCCCCCTCCTCATTTACCTTCATATCATCTTGGATGTCATTACCCTTCCTCACTTCAACCTTGCGATGTTGTGACGCCTTTCCTTCGGTTCGCTGAAGAGGGCTACTTGGTAGCCGAAATACGCGTATTCGACCCTCACCCTCGTCCGTTCTTGTCTGCAAGATTACCGCGCTCTTTTGGAGCAGTTTCTCCCAGAAGTTGAGACCATTTGTGTGAGTGATTGAGTGATTTGGAGTGCTTGTGAGTGTGCGTGTGTGTGTGTGGTTTTGTTAATAACCAGGCGCCTTTAGTAGGGTCTCATTAGACTTACGAAAGATCCCAGGTTATAACCCTAAGTATCCTTAGCGGGGTCCCATTAGCCTAGCGAAGGATCCTATCTGGGTTGTGTGATTATGGCTGTGTTGGTCACTGGCGTGGAAGCATTCTTCCCGTAAACTATCACAGGAGGGTATTCTGTTGGAGAGGCTGGGGTTGGTCTCTGCTGTGGAATTCCCATCCCGGCAAACCAACACATCAAAGTTAGTGATCTGTAACGAGTGGTGGTATTGTTTACGGCTATTGGAGACTCCCTTTAATGTTTGTATTTGTCCAGCCATAAGAGCTCACCCCATCATTGTTATAGAGAGTGCACACAGCAATTCTCGGACTCCGTCCCTTGATGGAACATGGGAATCTTCACCCTGAGGCGAGGAGTAGCATGATGGTGACGCCGACGTCTTACTATCGTGACCATATTGCCTTGAAAAATTACTACAGCAAAACCACCCTTTAAAAATTTAACATATTCCAAGCTTACGTTTGCCAACTCAAATATCTTGAGACTCACCAAATGTCTAGTCCTCTGTTGCCAGCAATAGTCAGATAGATGCATTCCAATATTTCCCCAATATGGAGGCATATTTTATAATTATAAGTAAACGGCTGATATAGTCTTTTGGGACACCCGCGTTGAGGCATTACTCATCATTAGCATGGGCAAGACAATTATTTAGCAATTGGACAGTATTTGACTAGAAACATTAACTAATATATAGTAGAAAATGCTTAATTGTGAGAACACCAGCGGGTGACTTCGTTAAAGTTACTGCGCGGCCAGTTCCGCAGTTCTTTGAAGAAAATGCTTAGTTTAAATTGGATTAAAAGTGGAATATAGTAGATCTGTGTTATTTATAACAAAAGATATTAACTTTTGACAAATTACGAAAATATGTAGTAACTGTTGACAGCTAATTTTCTAGTGGCAGCAGAGTTCCTTTTATTTCCACATACGGCCAAAACTCGTGAAAAAGTAAACTTCAATTCCGTTGTCTAAGGCGTGACTTGGTGGAATTTGCTTACAATACGTGAGTAATTGAAGTTTTTGTATTGTAAATGAAAATTATAACTTAGTTATAATTTTCATTTACAATATAAACTTCAATTACTTATGTATTGTTATATTTTTGCTATTTCTAAATATTCAAAATGATTAAAAACAAGTGCAATCGTTAAAAATTAAGCTCATTGCGCAGGCGTACAAGAGAAACAAGTGCGAAATCTGATGTCCATCTGGCAACACCGTAAAGTTCGATGGTCTGCTGTACGATCGGCCTCATAAAATCGCACGTTGCACATCACTCGAAGAAAGTGAGCTATATCGAGAGTGAACGGATACCTAACGATCGAAAGTTGGCCTTGTTATGAAATCGGCCCCCCTGCATTACTGCCGATTACCGTGGGGGAAGAAATGCAGTTTCTTGGTCGCAACCTCTCCACTTCTGTCCGTAATCTTTCTCGGTTCCCTTCTTCCCTCTTTTCGTGAACCGTATGGTTGCAGTCTAGAAAGAGATACGGCAAAAAAAACCCTTTTCCGGACAAAAAATTGACTTCCTCCCCCACAGACCGTGTTTTGTTTTGTGGCGCTGGATTTTTGCGTCCCTCCTGAAACGACTGACTCGCTTGCTTTGCTCCGCTCGTGGTTTTTCTCCGTGTCGTCGTCAAATGCGATGAGTCTGCATGGCCGTGTTTTATTTTCCTCCCCAAAAAAAAGAGCCATAACTCTCAGCATAAACACTTCCTCGGTTTTGTTCGGCTCGGTGTTTAAGTTAAGGTTGAAATCCCATTTTGTTGTGGGGGGGTGGGGGCTAGCTAGCGAATGTTGGTGAATGGCCTCCCACGAGAGTGTCACAGAAAACATCCAACCATCGCGTTCGTCTCGCTGGTATTCTCCGAGCGGCACGCAATGGCTCTCTTTACGGTCTCTTCAAATTACCCCGACCAGCGGGAAAACACGGGAAGACATTGCGCAAAAAACTCGACACCACTGCCAAGGATTAAAGTGCCCCGTAATCTTGTCTATTTTTTCTGGGACTGTCGTTTCCTCCGAAAGGCCATTCATGATTGGCGGATTTTTTGGGGTACTCGCATATAATCAGAATTGGTTTAGCTAGCGGCACTTGAGTGCGCCTTGTGACAAGTCGGTAAGAATTGATTTATACTTCAGTTTAACTCTCGTTTCGAAAACCAGACGTTCCAAGTGAGCTCCATCTTTGGAAGAGATCATCTCCAATTTCTTATCCGATATCTACAGCACATATCTATTGTCTGTCTTATTTCTACCTCATTTTCATTCAAGTATTCTACTAGCTGATTGGTAGGTTCTTGGACAGTCCCCATTCTGTATCCCAACATAATAGAAATTGTCTCGCTTTCCATCCTAAGAATGGCCCGTTATTAGATCCCTCTTCAATTCTTCATATCTTCTACCTCCTATTATTTCGTCCAGAATTCCTATCCTCCTCCTTCCTCTCCCACACTGCTCCAGTGTTCTCCCCTCTATCACTCTCTTCAACATGCCCTCTCCTCTCAAAACCTCCTCAATCCATATCTTCTGCCTTCTCCGATCCTCTGCCACAAGATTCCTCTCCTCTCCGACCATATCCAATACCTTATTTCTACCAGACTCGATTAAAACATTCTAATTTGACAGTGAAATATTGTCTGCCTCTTTCATAAGAAAATGAAAGGATGGTCATTACATGGTTAACATGGTTTTCATTTTAATGACGCATAAAAAAATGTCAGATTGTCTGTCAATCGTTCTTCGAGAGGAGTTGCCGAAGACAGCATGATTCAATTCGGGTTCAAGATACCCATGACATCAAATACGAGGCACTATTCCTCTTTTCCCGAACCCAACAAAAGACCTAAATATCACAATATTCGCAAATAGAACCACTGAAGACCACTTAACCATGAAAATTATGGATTGGCTACTTGATTATTTCATAAGGCGACTGACAACTGAGATCATTTGCCTTGCGCCAGTTAGGGCAGGTGAGTGGGCTGGTAAAGGAAATATTAGTTACTAGGGGAATAGAGAAATGGTGGAGATAAACTCGGTGATGCCATTGACATACTTTTGACAAATGGCGCTATGGGGCCAATAGTTTAACGTCCTTTGCGAAGGACAAAGTGCGTACTACACTTGTAAGTGATCTCCACACATAGTTTTATCAAGTTAAGGTAAAAATTCTAGGTCCACCTTTCATTCAAAGAACATTTGTTTTCGTGGTAGAACTCATCACACATGCACTAATGGAAATGATAAACTACATACTACAAAATATAATATTAATTATATTTTACAGATTTTCCTTAAGAAAAAAGAATATCATGTTTGCTTGATTTTTCGGTGCGGTATTCGAAATTTAAACGAATATTATATAAAAAAGGTTTTTTTGAACCTTTGACTCGGATATTTGATACCTACTTGATATTTGTTAGCAACCGTCATAATAACATTAAATGAATTATTTCGCATTTAGAAGAAAATCTGCATTATTACGAAATTAATCTCATCTGCCGAAAGGCTCAACGTTAAAAATGGCCGTGAATCGACAAAACACCAAATCGGTTAAATGCAATATATTCACTAATATCAATACATATCACAAATAACAAAAAGTACGAAATGTTTCACGCAAATATGTCATCATCATAGTATTACAATCCTAGGATTGGTATATTGCAGCCCTCCATTTCGCCCTATCCCATGCCAGTTCCTTCACTTCCCTATGGTTCTTCTTCCCCGTATCCCTCTTGACTTGCCCCAAGTATTTGTCTCTTGGTCTTCCTCTGGGGACTTTCCCTTCAATTTTTCCCTCCATTATGCTACTTATGTAATCGTTGTGTCCGCAAATATTTACATAGGTAATAATCGCTGCAACCACCTTAAATAAGAACCCATGACTCTAGTCGCCAAAACACCCTATCCCCTTGAAATTGGTGGAGGGCGGATGAGAAAAAAATGTCGACGTCGAAAAGAAAGTTCAGATAAAATAATCTCTTAACCCCTCCCCGAGGATGGTAGGGCGTGCGTACATTATTCCTCTCGCGAACTCGACCTTCTCTCTTTATCTCTCATTCCTCTTCAGTTTCCTTCGCGCACCAAGAGCGCGGAGCACGACGACAATTACGGAAATAGCATTTCAACTTTTTTTCACCCCAAACGAGCGAAAGCGAGGGGAGTGCTGCCACCGTGACGCGCATGCGGGCGATTTGGGAACTGATAAACACCAGAGAAAGGGGTTGAGAAAAAAGTGCAGGATACCTACCGCGGGAATGAATAGAGGAAGGGAGAGGCGGCAGCAACGGAAAATTTAATGGCTTACGCAGATAAGACCAGGGCGAAACGCGAGATTTCCTAGCAACGTAACGAGAGGGGGAAATGAAAAGAGGAGAGTGCAATAGAGAAAATATTATGGCACCCTGTTAAGGTAAACTGCGAGTCTGTTTACACTCAAATCAAGGCTATTGCTTGTTTACTAAAAAATATTTGAAAGCGTAATAATATGTTTCCTGAAATCCACTATTAACCTCTATTAATTGCTTATTCAGCGTACGCAGGTAACTTCACATTCACTGAGTGCCATGCTCATATACGTCACGGACCGAAAAATCTTTCCGCACAACGTTCTCCAATATAAGTTCAAAAACTAAATATGAAACAGATGTCTAACAGTAGTTGATACGTAGATTCTTCGTTTGATTTCATGACATTGCTTCCGGGAAATCCTCCTAAGATACGCTCATGGATTGAGAGGGGCCCTTAATGACCGTCAAGGAGATGAAAGCGAAAGCTTACGCAAGGAGGACCTGCCTTAAGTGATAAAATGCAAATGGTAACAGCAGTTACTATTCACACCCTTCTCGTTGCACGCGATTCATTATCGCAAGCGGACGCCGCTGCATTGCATGCCAGCCGAGGCACGCCGGGGGAGGCATAAGGACGACCGCTGATCGTCGGTCGCACCTTGACCTCCAGACGCCCCGAGGATATTTTGACCTCAGAAGTCACCGGAGAATACAATACTTCCGATCGCGCGTAGCTTTCCCAAGCCTTTTCCCCTAAAACTTCTCTATTCGACTATTCCACAGATTGGCCAAGTCCACGACCTCCTTGCACAAAAGATCGCAATTTCGAGCCTCGGTGAGGTTAAGGCAGAGCTAAGGTAAGGTGAAGTGGACTTTAAGACACTCATAAAGACCGACTGCGTTATTTTTTTGAAGACATGAAGACCCCCTTATTGTTCCCCAACAAAAATTCATGATACAAAAGTATTAATGTTTTGCTTTTCTGTTTGCTACTGATTCAGATGTATTTCGACATCGAGTTTTAATTTACAAAAGTAAAAGAAATTAATTCAAATTCTTTGAGGAAAATAGTAAACACATATTGAAATTTTAGAAGTTAAATAATTGAAATTGGATAAACTGGAATTTTCAGCCACAAAAGGGATGCAAATTATGAAACTATTCCAAGCAAGAAAGAAAAGATATTCCAAGCAAGAATCAAAGAATATTTGATGAACAACCAAACTAAAAGTAAATGAGGACAAGTAAATGGCTACAGATGTAATTTCTCTACTTGCCGTTAGCATCACTTAAAGACTGAAGATTCAAATAAAAATATACATATTTTTTTCTAAAATGCAAACAGAAAAATCGCAACAACAGCAGTTAAAATAGCATTTTTTGAACCTCTAGACGAAAGACGTCCGGGACGAACGCCTTAAAAATATAGAAATAAAGTTACAGATGACAGGAAAATGGGGGATCATTTTTTCCGATGGAGCTGCTCATTCCCGCAGGATTTTAAGTAGTTATTTGCACAATAATGTAACTGAACTTAGGTGCAAACATATTATGATATACTTGTGGCAAAAATATGGGTTTGAAAAGATGGTCCGACAATAGATTGAACATAAAGGCAATACGCTAGCAGATAAGCTTTACATTAACTTCTTTGAGCAAGGTTAAAATGAGTTCATGCCAAAACATAAATACATTTAGAAATAATATATTCCTAACAATATTCATTAATACTCATCAGTGATCAATCCCTCCCTAATTATCATCAGTATAATAACTCGCGGTAATTCAACTTATTTCCGCTTGTGATAATTTTCACATGATAACATCTTAAATCCGTCCAAAGGATCTGAAAAACAAGCAAATGGAAAAGAGGGATTGGTCTTCTGATACATCCTGATCTTTTGCAATGTAAGGGCGAGGGAAGGATAGTGGTTATAATTTAATTGTCGATTTAATTTGGTAACATACTTCATTGAGCGGCGTAAGCATCTATTTTACCAAGAAAGCCCGTAAAAAGTGACAGGGCGGAAAGGAACAAGTTCAAGTTCAAGTTCAAAAGGTGTTTATTACCACATTTGCAAATACAGAGAAATAGAAGGATAACAACAATAAAATCAACAAAAAGATACAGAGAATAGAAGAGTAACAACAAAATAACAAGACAGAAATAACAACGCAAATGTGGACCCTGTTATAGGCTTTCGCCTCTTCAGGGCAGGGTTACACCTCTCACTGGAATAGTTTTCACTGGATTGAAGCGGGGAAGGCTTGACCCGGCATTTGCCCGTTGACCGGATGCTATATAAGAGAAAACACGATATTTACGCAAGTAAGCGCTCGCAATAAGACTGCCGAAGAAAATATGGGCTGGCGTTTTAGCAACCACCTCGTATTTCATCCTGGCCTATTCAAGAGAATCCAAAGAGATAGAAAGAGCATTCGTAATCCATTAATTTCACACCTTCAATAACACAATTGGGAAAGATTCATCATATGGCTTGTACTCGTTAAGTAGAATTTAAAAACCCTAAAGAAGCTTATATTCCTAAAATTTTAACTAGCACATTTTAAAATGCATCCAGCAAGCGCATATACTTTCCCTTGCGGTAACTTAGGACAAAATAAATGATTTTGTGAAGGGAGTGTAAGAGAAGAATTCCGAAAAATCATAGGCAGGGACGTCAACCAACCATTCAATCAGTTAAATACGTAGCATAACTTTTCAGGACAAATCTGGTCCTTAATTGTTGGTCATGAGATACTCCGTCCGTTGGATGGGACGTAAAACTTTGGACCCTATGATGCATTTCATTGGAAGTGTCTTAGTGTCGACGCCGGGTTTTCCTCCACCCTACCTCCATTTCTCGAAATTTACTTTTCCCTCCAACCTACCCACCTCAGGAAAATAACCTCAGAAACCTGATCAAACGACCATACGACCTGTAATATTCTCGACATTCTCAACCTCACCTATAATACCGACCTCTGATCAAGATACTGCCCTTAGTTCAGATCTAAGAATTGTATTTGAGAGACGGATTATGCGGTCGCACATTTCTTCCATTATGAAAAAGGAACGTGCATTATTGTTGTAATGATGTTTGTAAATTTTATATTCTAAAGAGCGCATACCGTAAAATTGGGCATAATAGTTATGCGGTTGCATTTTTTTCCATTATGAATGGGGAACGAGCATTTTTTTAATATTTGTTTTTATAATTAATATTTTAAAATAGTAATTTCATAAATTTGATGCCAAGTGAACAACTCAAATATGAGGAATAATTTTTATGCATATTCTCCTTCGAGCAAAAGCACCAGCTTGACCTGCGATGAAAATATCTTTAAATGGCTTCGCGGACCGTGAGTCGCCAAACGGTCGGCCAGACGACCACGACGCGATCAATGTCAGGAAAGTCATGTCGACTACACATGGCTCCCGCAAGCGTTCCTCCCCCTCCCAAGCACTCTTCCCTTCGTTATGCATTAATGCGTTAATTTCGGGGGTTGGCCTGCAGGAAAGGAAAGTTTTAATTGAGTCTCAGATCGAAGGATGGAATACAGGAGGGAGGGAGAAGAAGTGAGGCCACGAAATGCAGTTTCCTTTGCGTGGAAAAAAGTACCCTTACGTTCGACAATGCAAGCAGACGCATACATGAGGGCGTACCGTCAAGTGAATTTTTCATCCACTCCACTTCGGAGTTGGCGGCTTCCGTAGAGCTCGATCGAATGGATGAAATTAAATAAACAATTCTAAATATAACACTTCAAACTTCTCGAATTTCTAAAAGGGAAATTTCACTACCCTACAAGTGCACAGTGAAAAATAAAATAATATTCAGCACAGCGTAATGAATAGGTTGAACTTTTTGAAGCCCATTGCTAAAATAATTCGCAAATACAGTTTAAATATATATATATATATATATATATAAATAGACTATGCCACAGGTGGGGCGGAATTAAATATAAACACATAAAAAAAAGAACACTCACAATATTAGTTGATATTTCGGTTGCTAGAACCTTTCTCAAAGGAAGACGGATACAGAATCTGTATCCGTCTTCCTTTGAGAAAGGTTCTAGCAACCGAAATATCAACTAATATTGTGAGTGTTCTTTTTTTTATGTGTTTATATTTAATTCCGCCCCACCTGTGGCATAGTCTATTTACATTATCGCGTGTGTGATTTTCCACGAACTCGTATATATATATATATATATATATATATATTTTCCCCTCCGACGATTCTAGTGGTCCGTATGCCCCTGCGGTCCCTTGGCTTGATAGTTCATTCATTACAGGTTTTTCAAATAATGGTATGATTCATGATAAAGGCATGTTAATAGTTCTGGCTTTTCATATGTGATAGGTATGCTAAGGGCATCTTCATAATATCTTAATCGACTAAACTTGCACTAATAACGTATTCTTCAACTAAGTCGTAATAAACATCATCTTTGCACGCAGAGATAATAAACTAAATAAAAGTGAAAGCGATATACATGGTGATATGGCTATCAATAAAGGGAGAACAAACATATATTCACACCACAGGGGAAATTTATAAGATTATTTTGTGAGACATTGCGTAGATTGGACACTTTGTTGATTTAGAGGATGTGATAATCAAAAGTAAGGCAAATGAAGAAGGGTCAACTATGACATTGGGCGGAATAAATCTAGGTGAAATTGATTTGAAGGTGATGAAGTTTCGCAAATCTATGGTGATAATTCATTTGATATTGTTAATATCCCACATTCGTCAAATATCATTTCAACATCCTTGGGCCATTTCATTCATTACAGTAATCTACCGGTTAGAGATAGCTTATGATGAAAGTCAGAGAATATCCAACGGACTCTTACACATGCCGTGCCCTTTCAACCTCTAGTATTTCTTTCTTCATCTCAGCATAAGTCCTACCTTTCTTCATCCCGTCCATAAAATCTATTCTCTTCCTTCCATGCTTACCCAACATACTACCGTCCATCACAGCCTTCAGCAAACCATCGCCTCTCATTACCCCTTCCAGGCACCTACCCTGTCTTCCCCTAACCTCATCCACAAGTTTCCTCTCCTCGCCCACCATGTCAAGCACTTCCTCATTTGTCTTCCTTTCCGTCCAACGCACCTTCTCCATCGTCCTCCACACCCACATCTCGAAAGCCTTCAGCCTATTTTCGTCTTCCTTTCTCAAGGTCCACGTTTCTGCCCCATACAATGCCACACTCCACATCAAGCTCTTCACCAGCCTCTTTTTTTTATATCCTTACTTAGGGTTCCCGTCATCAGCTCCCTTCTATTATTCAACGCTTCCTTCGCTAGTGCTACTCTCCTCCTAATGTCTTTGCTACTATGTCCTCTTTCTTCTAGCGTACTACCCAAGTAATTAAATTGTTCTACTTGCTCCAGTTTATGACTTCCTACTCTTATCACCAGCCTCGCTTTCTTTGTCCTAGAGAATCTCATTACTTTTGTTTTCTTATGATTAACCTTCATCCCGTATTTCTCGCACTGCTTTTCCAATGCTTCTAATAAAGTTTGCAATCCTTTCGATGACCGACTGACCAACACCTGGTCGTCTGCGAATCTAAACGACTTTACCCGCTGGCCTCATACTTTCATTCCCACATCTAGCTCATCCCATGCCTCTCTTACCATTTCCTCAGCATAGATGTTAAAAAGTAAAGGTGACAACGGTAATCCTAGCCGCACCCTGCGACGTATAACTGCCCACCCTGATTCACCCTCATCTACCCTCACCTTGAGCCCTCTGCCCCATTTATAAGTTTCGGATGAGTCTTCTTTCACGCCAATCTATTCCTATTTTGCCCAATATCTACATTAGTTTCTCCCAGTTTACTCTGTCAAACGCCTTTTCAAAATCTACAAAACAAGCGACAACATCCTGATTATGCTCTATTTTTCTATCTATAAGTGTCCTCATTACCGCAATCGCGTCTGTGGGTTCCCTCCTCTACCTGAACCCAAATAGGTCATACCCTAAATAGTAGTTTGCTCTGCTTTCCAACCTTCTATTTAGTATTTTAAGCAAGACTTTTGCCGCGTGCGAAATTAAACTGATCGTTCTATACTCCTCGCATTCTAAAGCTTTCTTCTTATTTGGGATAGGTATTAATACTGTTTTCACGAAGTCCTCTGGCCATACTCCTTCCTCGTAGATCCTGCGAATAAGTTCGAAAAACGATTTTCTCCCCTTACTACCTAGATTCTTCAGGAGCTCCGAAGGTAGATTATCGGTTACCACGGATTTTCTACCCTTCATCTCTCTAAATTCCCGTTTTATTTCACTGTCAAGTAACTCTGGTCCGAGTTTATCCTTATCCATTGTTCCTTCATCCTCTAGATCTAAGCTAAATCTATTCTCGCTGTCATATAGCTCCTCTACGTATTCTCTCCACCGTTCCTGGATATCTTCCTGTTCGATTAATGTCTTCCCTGTTTTGTCCTTAACCTTTGGCATCGTTTGCCCTCCCTTACCACCCGATAACATTTTCACCTTGGCGTGCAAAGCGTCCACTTCCCCCTCCTCCAGCAGCTTTTCCAATTCCTCACATTGTCCCTTCCACCTGTTTTCTTTTGTCCGATTGGTCACTCGCCTGAGTTTATTATTCAATTCCTTGTACTTCCTGTTGCCTACGTCGGTGTTGACGTTTTTCCATATCCTTCTCTCCTCCATTTTCATTATAATTTCTTCCGTAACCCACTGCTTCTAGCTTCATGTGAATCTAACTTCACACTTCATCATCAACAAGTTATGATCTGAGTCTGCATCCGCCCCTGGATAGCACCAATTTTTTTTACACTGCTCCTAAATATTTACCTGACCATTAAATAATCAATTTGGTATCTCCCAGTATCACCCGGCATTATCCATGTGTACCTACGCCTGGGGTGATGCTTAAAGTCATTATTAATATCCACTGAGAATATTGCTAAATAAATTAGCACTTATATATACTATAGTTACCAAACTATCCCTTGATTACATAATACGCCGGTTAACCGGAAAAGGAGATACAATAAGAGAAATAAAAGGTCGAATAGATAAGTATGAAAATTAATTCGGCCACGCACCATTTATGGCTACAAAAAAATGATATCGAGACACTAGCTCATGAAAACGCCTTGCTTTTCATTCCTTATTTCCAGCAATTCTTTTTCGCGTTTTCTTCTTTTCCATTTTATTTTAAGTTATTTGTGTCTTTAACGCCCCTTGTCGCACTTTAAAGGGGTGGATCGCAGGATAGTACACACGTAATTATATATGCATATATCAAATCGAGTATTAGTATTGCAGTTAGACTTCATTCAGCTTTCCCTCCCCATCTGAAAATGAAGGAATGCGCTGCTATTCTCTTACGTATCCACATGCATACAAGTATTTTTCGGTATAAATTTCACATCACGATGGAAAAATCTAATTCTAATTTCATGTAGCTTGCAAATATGATGGAAAAAATACATATTTCATCATTCTCGTCCCTTCCTACACCAAGAGTAGGTTCGGGTAGGCAGTATTTTGCCCGAGCCTGAGAATGAATGAAAAAAAATCAACATCTTTCCCTTTTGGCGTTTTGGAGGGAAGAGAGTGGGGACGAACCACAAAGGGAAATCGCCGCGGCTGTTAGAATCCCTTTTCCTCGCCCGCAGACGCGCGGACACGCTAACGTCTGACTCACTGGAATGCATGGGGGAAAAAAAGGAATCCCTCACGGGCAGCCGTGTTTTCTTTCGCGTCTAGCAGGCACTAAAAGGATTCGGCACGGCATCTAAGTCGTAATGGAAGCACGTCTGGAGGAAACGAACCGTTTTTCCACCACATTCGACACGAAAGACGTCTTTACGTGGTCATAAAACAGCGGACAATGGACTTGTTGACGAGCGTTTGGATATCCCTTCCCTGGAAATGATGGAATATAATATGTTACGATGGGAAAAGGGGAGGGAAAGTCAGCACGGGAATGCGAGAAAGTTATCGAAAGATGGGAAGGGAGAAAGTTCTTAAGGGCAGCTCTAAAAATACAACCATATTCCGTCCCGTCACATTCATGGGACACAAGAGGCTATGTTAAATACATGAATATTTGGGTGTAAAATACATTTATCGGGGCAACAATGCTTCGAAGCAGTACTTTGAAAGTAACTGAAAATAACAAAGAGGATATAAGTTGCTTTGTCAAGGTTAGAACTCAATGAGAGGAGGAAACAAGATGGTTACTCAACATCAATCGACTGACTGTAGACATGTTTGGTAGGACTTCAAAACTTTATCTTAAACACCATTAGTATATTTTTAAAGGTGCTAAGATGATGAGAAGCGAAAAATTGTGGTGTAAGAGAGTGAAAAGTGAGATATGAAGTTCGCGAAAGTATACAAATTAGGTAGAAACAAAGAAAGATTATTATGTGAAAATAGATGGCTTCAATGGCTTGTCTAAGGAATAAAGTAACGTGCACGTATGAGGGGAATAAAAATTGAATATCAGACAGAAAAAGCATTTAGGATCTCTTAATTCTTTCCCCAGTATTATGTCCTAAGCCCATTCTGAGTTCACTTTACCATCTGATCCGTAGTCATCCGGCATTTCTCCTTTCTGATTGCCTGTAATCAATAGCTTTTCATGGGATTCACTCCCAAGGAAACCACTTAACATGTTCTTTCCAATTTTCTTTGTTTTCTCTCATTTTATATGTTATGGTTTGTACACTTATCTCTCCTGCTGTGCATGCATTCTTTTATCTATCTACTGTAACACAGCCTTTTACTGATAGGAGAAATTTTATTTCTGATGTTTTCAATTCTTATGGGTCGTTTTGTATCGTTGCCCAGCATTCTGACTCATACAACATTGAAAGGACTGAATTTGTAAAATGTAATTTGAGTTATTTCCTTGTTTTACTTCTTAAGGTTCTTCTCATTGATCTACATATCCTCTATAAGACATAACTTTTTTTCTAATTCGTCTTTGTCTTCCTTAAAGGTTATGTCAAATCCTAAATATTGGAAATGTGATACCTGTTCTATATCGCGGTCTTCGATGATAATGTTTATTCTTCCAACTCTTTCACTTTCCCAACAATGACATTGTTTTTGTTTTTGCTATCGATATTTTTAGGTTATAAGTATTGCTCATCCTTTTCAGCTAGTGTACCACAATCTATAATTAATCTTCCCTATATTGTACAGTTACATCATCGTCGGTGAATCGCATTAAGTAGGTACTCAGAGGGTCCGAATGTTTAGCCTAAAGCTAAAGTGTCTTTCTTCTATATTGTGAGGGTTTTCTATGAAGTGATTAATATGTTGGTGGCATACTATATCCTGATCCTACACCTTAGTTCATACAAATTACATTAAGGATTATGGTAAATAAAGGAAAATGAAGGACAAATTTATCAAATAATAACTATTGTTTAGAAAACTATCTGAAATATTACAAACATACATCTGTAATTTTTTTCATGAACATTTCAAAGCATATTGCATAAGATTTCGGTGTGGCCTTATGAATATTTCTAAAATTACCTATTAATTCACCCAGTTATCATTTTTATCGATATATTTAGCTTTGAATATACCGACCGACTACTATGACGTCTTTTGTGAGAAATTAAAAATTATATTAGGAAGTGGATTGGGGAAGCAAAAGAGACATTTACAAGTATGATGAAACTTTTGGCAGTGACTATGTATGCATACATTCTGCTTTCGTCATGGGAGCAAGATTTTAGAAAAAGTAAGGAATAGGGAGAGGCATAAAATAGAGATAAGGATCGACAGAAAATACGTCTATAAGATAAATGAAATAGTAAAAAAGCACTTTCCTTGAAAGGCTTACAGTTATCTTTACAGCAGTTAACATAAAATAACCATATTAAGGACATTTTATTGTACAGTAGTTTGAGCGAGATTTTTCTCTATTTATAAAAAGACAATATTCTATTTTTTTAATTCAAGCAGTTGTGCGAAGGATAAATTAAGTAGTAATAATAACACATTAACTTTGTATTGTAAAGAACTAGAAGATAAGGGGTAAAAATCATTACTCATCCAGGGAGTGGTTGGGGTGAAGAATACTCCAACTAAAACGTTGTAACTCTGTTTCATCAAACGTTAGGCAAAAAAATCAAATGCTTACGTAAATCGAATGCAAGAACAAAAATACCTTGTTTTACAGGCATCCGATTTTAAAGTTCCAAGCCCATATCTTGAGAACAAATAATTTTAAAAGGCAAGATAAAGGAAACCTCTGCACCGATGGCATTATTATGAAGTAAATTTAGTGGGCCAACAAAGGAGTTCTTGAGGCATTAAGTCCTTTCTATTATAGTCTATTACTCTTTCTAGGTCGTAATGAACGGGTGTGTTAAATTTTGTTCAAATCCGTCAAGGGGTTTGGAAGTCAATAGAGTTAAAACATGACGGAATTTCGGTTTTGTGTTTTTTATATGATTTTGTAAAAAGTTTAATGGTGAATAATAAATCTACAATATTTCAAACAAAATAAGAAGGTATTCAGGAACACACCGTAACATTTCCTATATGATCCATGCGCCGGAACATCCTAATTTTTTAATAGTCACTCTAAAGCGTGGAGCCGTACCGTGAAAAATGATGTTTGCAAGCATCTAGAAACTTAGTGCAATAGGTGGTTAAATAAATATATATTAAATATTAATGTTAATATAAAAAAATAGTTTGGTTTCATTAGTAAGATGATATCTTTTCCTTTTAGTGAGGCAGAATTCATTGAATTTTATGTGAAGCGATGTCTCGCTCAAACTACTTTGACAGTGTGCAAATGCACTCATATAAAAATTAAAACCAAGAAATACGACTTTAGCGTAATACTGGTAGGTCCATCACCCTTCCAAAAATTTCAGCGGCCCGGGTTGAACTAGAGAAACTCAGTCGAATCAGAGGCCATAGCTAATTAAACCTACTGTAATTAATAGAAACCATACGATTGGTAAATTTAAATAGATGTTTGACCGTAGGAATTTAACCCACCCTTATTGGATTATATATTGTATTAGAATTATGAGTCATATTATTGGAGGAGCTCCAAAAAGCAGAACATTAGCAAAAGACAAGATTCCTACCAATGAGGGGATAAAATAATATTCTGCAATTAGACACAACAATACCCGCTCTCATACGATGGCAGTAAAATGTTTCTCGCAGTTTATTTTCACCCTAGACTAATATTCTTGACTGTCAGCAGTAAAAAGGACGGGAGAGCGTGCAAGAAGCCGAAAGCAGGAAAAAGTCACGTATAAGCACGAGAATAAAAGCTACCAACAGGCCTTCCCCAAACCACAAGCGTGTCAAAACCTAAGTCCGAGTCTTCGTCTGCAACGTTTCCTCTCCCCGAAAGTAGCCATCCCAGGCAAACGGACACCCTGCCTACTTCCCTTCGCCATTTGTCTCCGTCGGGATAGGAGCTCATGGGGGAAGAAAATGTGCAAGTGCAGAGCTTGGCTTGAGAGCTTTTTGCTTCGCATCCCTGAGGGAAGAGGGAGGTAATATCCAAAAGTTTAGGGGTAGGAACCTTAAAGCGAAAGATGTTTACAAAACAACGACGAAAAGCGTACCGTACCGTAAAAACGTGCCAATACCATTTGCTACGCTCTCGTTTGGTTGGTTTTTAGGGGAAGGTTTATTTATAAGGGCATTGTGAGGGCATAAGGGTGATGTTATCAAGGTTCGTGGTGTTTTCACAGACTTAAAAGGTATTGTTTAAAAATAACCACATATTTAAAATTTTCAATTTCATGTATGCAAAATTCGATTTCCTTCTCATTTTCCCTCTCCCTAATAACTTTAGTTAGCGCTCTGCGTCCAATGGTGGAGCGAGAGCATAAGGGGCCATTTCCAACATTCAATGGAAACGGAGCAGGTACAACCAAACGTTGCAAAAATGTAGTAGAATCACATCCTAAGGTCACATCTACGTTTATAATGCCCAAAAGGCATGTTTTTTTTTATTTGAGAAATAATTTCCATTACTGATCAAATTAAACAAAAACTTGGAATACGTGCGCTGATTATATTTAAAAAAAATTCCTCCACTGTCCAAAATTGAGAATTAAGTTTATCAATTTTCGAATAAAAGGTCAGGACCCAGTATGAAAAAGAAACACCTAAAAATTTGAATTAAAGCCGTAACTGTAAGTCCGAAAAATATATCTCTCATAATTCATCATTTATTCGATTAATATCGTGACCAGAATTCCCAACCTGAAAATATATCTACCATAGCCAGCATATAAAGCAATAGATCGTTATAAAAAGTTTTTCCATGGGAATTTTGAACCATACGCAAAATAACGTCACAAGAATGAGTTTCGAAGAGAGTACTTTATTTTCAAATGCTAACTTCTATGCCTTACCTTTCTAACAGTCTATCCTCATAACCGGCCAAAGTCGTGTGTGCTCCCTTCTTCTGTATCACCGGCAAGTTAAGGTTCCGCCACACAACGAATGCATTGCTCTATAACCTACTCTTTGAGTTTACAATGCACCTCATTCTAGCACTCCAACTAGACCACTCCTTGCCTACTGAGGCCCTTTCTTCCCTAAAATTCGAGAAGGAAAGCTTAGTATGTTTGGAAAGGAATAAGGAAAGGAGAAATGGACCAATAACAAACATAGAGCAGAAGATCCAATTATCCTTCGAGCATCCATTCCCATCCAACTATAGCGTTATTCTTATCCATTCCGGAACTCGCCTCGTTTTCCCCCAAAAATACATCTGCGCTGCGTTTTTTATGGCCACCACATTGGTTGCTCCCCTTTGCCAGAGCGAGGAGAGAAAATTGAGAGGAGAAAAAAATTATTTTTACAGTGAATTTTACTACCGTTGAGGGTATTTCTCCTCCTAGGCCCGTTGCCAAAAGAAATGCAGTTTTTTTATTTAATGATACAAATGGTTTATGGACGTCAAGCCCAAAGAGAAGGAAAAGGTAAAGAGGACAAGGATTAATACTTTTTTGAGTCTCGGCCACTGATACCAAGAAGCTTCGCCATTATATTTTACAAATTGTAGGCAGTACTTTTCGTTAAAATGATTGAATGACGTAAGAGGGAGCAAGGTATTTATTGAAAATTCTTAAGCTTCGATTATTTGCAGACAACGCAGTGTACAGGGAAATCCGTAGACATAATGATAAGCAAGCGCTAGCGAAGGACCTCGAGGCAATCCAAAAGTGGTGCGATGCGTGGCAGCTAGAATTAAATTTGAAAAAAATGTGTTGTTATGAATTTCTGGGAAAAAAACTCTTCGAATTACAGCTATTGCATAATGCACATACAATTAGAGACTGTAGATTTGTCAATATCTCAGAGTTACATAATAACAAGCTGAATAATCATTTCTCGTGGGGTAATCATATTTATGAAAGAACCGGTGAAGCTAATTGTAAATTAGAATTTTTCAAAAGAGAACTTGGCAAGTGCGACGATAATGTTAGGGAAATCAGCTACTTCTCCCCTGTTAGATCCAACTTGAAATATACTCCCGGTATTTGGGATCCTTAAGAGATAGGCTTAAAAACCGAGTTAGAACACGTGCAGCAGAGATCGGTAAGATACGTTAAATTTTGTTATGAAAAGCTCGTTAAAGTTACTGAACTTTTTCAACGACTGGGATGGGATTCACTTTCACACCGTAGATTAAAATTTAAACTTCATCTTTTACGTAAGTTCCACACCAATTTATAATCGGACGACGTTAATAACATTTAACGAAATTCAACATACCATGGTAGAGTAGATCATGAGAATGATATTAGGGAACTAGACTGCAGAACGAACAGGCTTAAAATTCCTTGTTTACCGCGAAAGATAAGATACCTTAACAGCTGCCAATGAGACGATTAGGCTGGTCGATAGTTAGTGTAGCTAGTTAATTGACTTTCTCCCTAATTCTTGCATCCTTATCTGGTACCTACCACTAACAGCACATCGTGCATGTTTCCGATATAACTCCTGTATCTCTAACCAGTTATGTAGTTGCTAAATACATCAATACAATTGTTTCTCTATCATTGCTGTCATGCCACATATTTGTTAAGTTTCACCTCCTAACAATTATTTACAGGTTTTTGCCAATGCATCAATAGTGGTAGTTACATTAACTTTAATAGAGTATAGTTTAATTAATGTTGGTGATGACTCACCCCCTGCCAAACACTCTTGCGGTTGCTTACCGGGAATTGTGTAAATGTAGATGAAAGGGAATCCTCACGACTCAAATCAAATTATTGAATGAAGTCAAGACAAGGATTTCACTTAAAACAAAATCACAATATTCGGCTTCTGAAATTGATGGAAATTACCAACTTTCCGGATATTTGTTTATTGATTATAAACCAGGAAATTTCGCTTGGCTTTCAAAAACACACCGTCATAAAAGCATTAATTGTTACGCCAGTATCGGAGACACCCATTTAAACTTTATTTGCACATTATTAAACTTTGTAGTAAGGAAAATAAATCTTTTTATCGTCAAGCCAGGAAAGAGATAAGCCTCTCTTAACACACATTTCTCCCTGACAGGCCCAATTTGTACAATGATATTAATGAATATAAGACTTAGTGCTTTCCTGGCGTACAATGTGAGTGAAGTCTTCACGGGTTTCCCACTAGGTCAGTTGTTTAGCCAAGGCCGACGTTTCGATGGCTGACTGCCATCCAAACGTCGGCCTTGGCTAAACAACTGACCTGGTGGGAAACTCTCGATGACTTCACTCACAATATGAATGAAATTTTAACCCCAAAGATATATAAATCGTTGATTATGATATATGTAATGCCACTTGGAAATAACCAATAGTAACTAACAATTCTTTTAAGATAATGGCTTTACGAATGAATCCATTGAATATTTGACTCTTGAACTTGAATTATTGCCAAATGACTCTTTCAAAGTTAACTTTACAGACAACTTATGCTCAAATACCAGCACTTGAACTAATACAAGTAAATGTCCTTCAACAAATACACAAAACACCTTTTAATTTAGTTTAAAAGCATAGAAAAGTCTCATAGGACAATCATGATTACACATGCGACAATTTACATGTATGGGCCGCTGATTGACTTCGGGGTGTGCGACTAGCTTCAGCTGCTCACTGCTCGCCGCCCCTGTACTCTGCCTGGCATCAATCCGAGTCAACCTTTTCCCGGGTGATGTATCGTTATTTTTCTCACTGGGTTATCACTGTGTACAGTTAACTGTCTAACAGAATTCAAAGGCTGAGCTGACGTGGAGACGTTCCACACAAGCAATTGTTAATGTAAGAGCCGCGAGGCCTGGGGGATTATTTTGCAATCTCACTTTAGTGAGAATACGTCATAAAATGTCACTGTTTCGTAGTTCAACCCCCCCACCCAGGCGGCGTGACCATATTCGGATCTCAAGCGGTGAACTGCCGGTCATGTGCTGGTCTTTTAGACGATTCATCCGCTCTGATCTGTATCTTTCGACTCTTGAACCGTTTCATTATCTCCGACTGCCATTAGTTCCATCTCACCTGTCATAAAGAACGTGACATGGAGCCACCATCTTTTCCACTTGAAGCTCGACTTGGAAAATAAACAAGCGGCGAAAGATACAAACGATTTTAAATCGTATTCTTGTAATTTGCTAAACGTGAAGAACTTCAGCATTTTCACCTCCAATATATTAGGCACTTGAAGATATGCTTTGTTTGATATGCTTATGTTATTATTAGCTTGAATTATCTGTGTATATATTTCGTATCAATATTTCCCAAACAATTTTTCTGATACCTTTGTTTTCGTGTGCCTATCCGCCAGTGTATGGAGAATGGAAATCAGTTTTTTCTACCATAATTTCATAATATTAACAAATATTGCCTTACAATCTACGTTCTTGGTAGATATTTCCCATGCTTGTGAATCGAACACTAATTAGATGCACTTAATTTTTTTTTAATATTGAGTAATCGCTTACATGTCGCTTGTAGTTTTGACTGTATTTAGATTTTCGTGGTATGTACAACGTAAGATATCTTCCGTAAGATGTTGAGCAATCTGGGTATTCGCTAGTCTCGGCATCTTTTATTTGATATAAGGTAGTTGAAGCTTCGACAATTCACGAACCGTTCGTGAGCCGATCATTAAGAGAGGGAAACGTATCTCCCGCCTTTCCACTAAGAGTCACTAAAAAGATGAGATTACAAAATAACCCCCCTGGTAGCATCGCGTTTATATGCTCCTCAGCTAAGTGCATTGTTGTCACCCACGTGGCATCTAGAATATTCTGGTGAATACCCCAAGTGGCGTCTGGAATGTTCCGAGGAATACCTGTGTTCGGCGTGGCGTCCATCTCAAGTATTGTTATTTGGAGTAACGTGATAGATGATCCCTGAATTTCGCGTATTTTTATTCGCTCGTATTGTTGTTTCGCTCGTAATGCCTGCAGCCTCTCAACGCCACTGGGAAAATTCAAATCCACGCGTACCCATGCTATGTGTAGGGGATTTGCTATGTTACGAGACAAAGCATTCCTCGGTGGAAATAGATGAGCCTCATACGGACCCCTATTCCATAGCTACAAATTCCAAAAGGTTTTCTTTCTATAAGTAATAACTTATTGTACGTGACATGAGTATCAACCTAAAAAATCATTCCATGTTATAGCATGGTTTGAAAGCGAACACATTATAAGCTGCTGTATTTCATGCTCTTTTTCTCTATCGACCATTAAATATAATATGGCAGATGTTACCAGTGATATCTGTGGGCTAATTCCATCAAACGTGCCAATAATACCAAATCTGATCAACTAAACGTCCATTGTGATACATCTTGTTCAAGGCATAATACTGTGCATGCACATAATTTTATTGATATTATAGAAAAAGACTGATGAGAAATACATCTCAATTCTATAGAGAAAATATTTAGGTAGACCGCCAATGAATTACGAACAGTAATCAATTTTGAATTCACAGGCAGAAACAAAAATTGGATTGGATTGGATTAACTCTGAAGCGAAAAATATTTGGGCACTCTAGGTTTGCCTTTCATGTTGTTGATTGTCAAAATAAATAAGAATAGATTAAGTAAAACTAAAGCACTGAGCAGGAACTACGAATGTAACGAACTGTAAAAACCATTTCACATATAATTCGTGACAAGGGTCTGAGAATTCATTACTATATAATTTCAACAAGTTGAAGAGGGAGCCAACAAATTCACTGTCATAATTGTGTAGCAACAAGTCTGCTTTATTTTACTCCTACTGCAAAAAAAATATGAATAAGAATAATTTTAAGCTTTAAGACAAAATGCCTTTCTGTAAATTTAACAAATTTGACCAGGAAACCATTGAATTCAATACAAATTTACTGTCGCAAAACATTTTATTTTTTCCTAATAGCAGAAAAACTGACTGCTGATTTTAAATAACAACAGAAATCAAATATAAAATGAAATGTTTGAATTTACAACTAATTGCGATTTCATAACGTAAAACTAAGCCAGAGATCAGAATCCACGAAAAATGTAGTTGCTTCACAAACGATTAAAAGAAAACCTCAGCTTTTAGAATTCATTACCTTGAATTTTCACAAGGCAGGAAACAGGAAACCATCGAATTGCTTTCTACCTTATCGTCAAGTGATTTTTTCATCATTAAAAGCAAATATTCTGACAAAAGAGAACCTTTGATATAAAATTTAAAAAGGACAAAAGAGACAAGAATTCCCAGATAAAAAAATAATTTCAAATCACGCTCCTGGGTAAGGAATAAGGTCAGAAGAGAGCAGACACAAACAGGAAGACGAAGAGAGGGTAGTGCAGGAAGTGGGTTGACGGATGCGAAACGATGTCCCCTTATGAGAAGAGCGAGCGGAAAGAGTAACGCGGTGAGTCTTCTCCGCTCCTTTGCAAGGAGGAAGGAAAAACCCCTTTTTCCCCATCATCAGCACCACCGCCGCAGACAGTCACCCCAACGCAATTCCGGGGAGAACCGAAACTCCCCTCCCCGCGAGGATGATTCCCGAACAGACCTCTCGACGGCAGCCTCTCACTTCGCAAAAGATCCCCAATGCATTATTCAGGAGATGTGTGGAGGAGGCACCTTGAGGAGGGCGGCGGTGAGCCGAGGCTGTTCCTCAAGCGCTTCCATCCCGACCTTCGGCGAGCAGCCGATGCGAGCAACTCCTCCGAAAAACCACTCGACCTCCCTTTTATAAGCATCCATCCAACTCTCTCTGCTCCAGCTACATTTCTAAAGCCTTCTCCTCGTTGGTCTTCTCCTTCGAAATAAGCGCAGGCCTAACTTCTCCATTGACGTTAGTTTTTTCATTCTTATTTTCATACTTACCTCTTAAGGAATACCACCCAATGGATAAAATATTTTGATCGACGATAATATCGACGCATACACCTTGATATCCGATGAATGAGCAACCAAATGTGCATGTTTCTCCCCTTAAGTAAATAAAAAAATCTCGGCGCCGAGGGCTCAAAGTGGGTTATATTTGCCGGCCTCGGTGGCGGCGGGGTAACGTCCTCGCCTGCTAGCCCAAAGGTCGCGGGTTCGAATCCCGCCTGGGGAGGATTTTTCACTTCCCAGGGCATGGTTGTGTGTGCTCGTCCATTGTTAATATTGTTAATACCCCGATATAAAGGCCAATGAGTGCTGTTTTCGGTGATTATTGAAAAATAAATAAATAAATGGTTAAAACTAAGAGGAATAAAGCTCATGGCGGACAACCACCCAAGGGTATGTTTCCATGGGATACTTATCAGCTCCTTTCTACATTACTGCGAATGAAGAAATGATATAGTAAGCAATCACGGGTGCAAAGATATAGACTAAATAGAACATTCTGGCCATTCATTTGAAATTCGCCATAAAAATCATTTACACTTGACCAGGAATAGAATCTGGATCTCCCAAATAACAATCCGGTGACAATAGCGCCCAGAAATAATAAGGCTATAAGCGAATTCCTCTTCCTTCCCGCACTGAAATAGCCGATTTACACTCATTACAATTTTATTTGCTTCTATTATCTTAGCTACTGCTGCTAGGTCGAAGGGAAATAGATCAGCTGGATACAATACAATGTAGAAGATTAAAGGAATTTCGAGCAAAATAACATTCGCGCCAAAAGTGTTTCTTCTTTTCAACATTTCTTCAGCCCCTATCATCTTTTACAGCCCGCGTATTACCAAACAACCCAAAGGATACACTACGTTTTTGCGAGTTTTCGGATATGACGCACAGAAAGATAAGTTTTATTATTTTTTTTTTCAAAAATCCGTAACATTTTAACGCGAGGAATCCTGGAGCACACCTCGGAGAAAGCTGGCATCTCATTCCTGTACCTCCTCTGTTTCCCGTCAGTCGCCTTAGCCCCACCCACTTACTCCATTCCCTCCTTTGCACACTTTAGGCGTCTATGGTTCTTTCACACATTTCCCGCCTCCCCTCTACAACCTAAGGGCCTCGAATACCTTCTCCACATCATTAGCCCTGGGACCAAGTTTGAAATTGCTCCATCAGGTGGAAACAACACGTCCCAGATTCTCCCAGCCCGTCCTCACTGAGTGCGAATAATTCAGGACTGTTTGGAATAAAAAGAGAACGGAGAGTGTTTCGGCGCACTGAGACTTTCCTCGCCTTTTAATTAAAAACATGGGGAATAAAAACTTCCCGGATACCGACACGGTGTACCAAATAAAAGGCCAATGAAGCCTAAGCACTCAAACGCCTTCGAGTTGGTTCTTATTGTATGAGCGAAAAGAAGGAAACCAGATTGCAAAAGTAGATTTTCTAACTTTTTTTGCATTCCGGATGATTTTGATAGTCCATAGGCAACAGTGAACCCAATAAGGCTAGTGATGACGATTCTCAGGGGCCAAACCAACAGTGCTTGACAGAAACACCCTTGCCCTGGGTGGAGAAAAACCAACGACAGCAGGATTCAAACCCGAGACTTCAGGATTAGCAGGAGAGTCCATTGTGGCCGACAATTCCTCGCTCGCATAAGATGAACATTTTCAGAAATTTAGCCAAAGAGAAAAATAATAATTCTAGGGAAGATCTTTTAAAATATTCCAGCTCAAAAAGGGAACACCGCCGATGAAGAGAATTTTTGTTCTGTCACGATAGGTATGTCTCTTTTTCGTTTTTCCGCCAAATGTTTTGGGACTGAAACGTAAATTTTCCTCCTTTCGTAATGAAATTTCCACATTAACTCAAATTGTAATCCCAATTTCACCCAGCTTGCAATACCACAGTTTTAAGCTGAACAAGAATAATTTCAGGAAACCAAAAAAATTAAACGATGGATGCATATTACCGAGCGAGTCATTAAATTTCTGGCCACAACAAAGCTTGCTTCTTGGTATTCAGTATTTATTATTAACGAATAATACCAGCAAAATTGCAAACTAAATTCAGCATGCCTATAAATACGTATTCGTACGTTTATTGGTATTCAGTAATGGTTATTAACGAATAATACCAGATAAATTGCAAGCTGAATTCAGAATTTCTATAAATACGTTTTCGAAGGCCTCGAAAGAAGCCTCGTCCCATTCCTTTAACCCTATAGCAAAACACATGCAAATCAAATCCAATGCCTGTTCATCTTAATATTAAACATCATTATAATTTCCTCTAAAATTAGTCACCTAACAACTATTTAGCGAGGAATTATTTCCGCAAATGAGCAAATAAAGCCTTTGATACCAATTGCCCAATTTACTATACAGTAAAAACATGTGTTGAGTATTGGCAACCAAAACATTTAACAAACATTATGTTATGCTAATTACCATGTTACTAAGAGACGGTTGTTTACTGTTTTGTGGAAAAGGAAGAGAAGTATCATTATGATTAAGAGTTAATTGGAAAACAATAGATAAAAAAGTTCATATTAATAGCCAGAAGTGGTTTAATTTAAACAACCTTCCACCATAGTTTTCATATTACTCCCCAAATTAATGAACAAAAATGACTAACCGTAGCAAATAATAGAAAAAAAACTTTAACGTCTGATGCTCAGGTAAGTCAACTCCTCCGTAACAAAAGAAGCAGAAACGGGTCATGATATCAAAATTTTTCGGGTGACGTCCGCGTATGTTGTTAAGGTTCACAACAGTTTCGTCAGCTGTCCTGCTGGCGTCCTCAGGTGAAGGATAGCGAGAAGATGAAGGCACAAAAAACCTTTACCTGAGGACGCCAGCAGGATAGCTGGCGAAACTGTTGAGATACCTTAGCAACATACGCGGACGTCACCCGAAAAATGTTTATATCATCTGATCAACGCCGCTGAAACCTGCAAAACGATCATACAGGTCATTTTTAAGGAAGTTTAACATATATAATACTTAAGATATGACGTCATGCTCAAACTTTGCATATAAAGCTAATTATTATGTCTTACTAATGCTCTGTGAGGCATCATACCTAGTCATTATGCCCAGATACAATGTTTAAAGCTCAAAAAGGCTAGAAAAGTGTACGAATCTCACTGATCGCTGCTCTGGGCGAACAAGATAAAGTACTAAGCAATAATCTATAAATCAACGATTGAACCAACCAGATTTATGGCAGCAACCACGGAGAATTAGGGAAAAGAGATGCCGTAGAAATAGGAATGTTTTAAGAAGATACTGTGTGTCTGGATTAGGTGATACACGAAATAAAGAAATTTGGAAATGGAAGTGTGTTCTCCACTTTAGACGAAATAGAAACAAGGATGCTTTTATGGCATGCACATGTAATTTGGAAGCAAGACGATCGACGGCCACAACGAATATTAAGTTACATTCTAGTAGGTAGATGGAAAAGAAGAAGACCGTAAGTAACACGGATAGATGACGTAAGAGCTGCAACGGAAGATAATACTATGGAACAAGGAAATTGGAGAGACAGGGAGAAATGGTGATTGAAATAAGGGTTGCTGCAACTGTAGGAAATCGGACTTATGAAGTAGAATGCTATGAAATACCGATAATGAAGAACTGTAAGATATCGAAATGCAATTGAGAATTTGTAAATAATGAGCTCACAGAGTTTAATGAAAATAATAAGAAAATGAAGCTTACTTGTGAGCACAGGAACACAACAAAGAGCTTCAAGACATATATGAAAATGGAAAAGAACATATATAAGTACATAAATAGCTTACCTTCGAAATATTGGTACTCTTACGCGTTATACATTTTGCCTGTCGCAAAGGTTTCTAGGCATCGATAGAGCGTGGTTAAAGGGTTAGACATTTTCTCTGAAGAAAATAGATGTGCTTCCAACTCTCAGTTTATGATTATATTTTAGCTCTTAGGACGATACCAATTCTGAACAACTTCTAGTAATAGTCATTAAAATTATTATCAGTATCTTGACCTTCTTTATAAATACTGATTAACTGTTCCCGGGCTTCCCAACGGTTTAGGGTCTGCATGTTGGCCAACTTGCTTCAAGACATGTATGAAAATGGAAAAGAACATTTCATTCATTCATTCAAGTATTCTTACAGCTAGTATGTAGGTTCTTGGACAGTCCCCATTCTGCATCCCAACCTCATAGACATTTTCTCGCTTTCCCTCCTAATGATGGCCCGTTATTGGATCCCTCTTCAATTCGTCATATCTTTTACCTCCTCTTATTTCGTCCAGAATTCCTGTCCTCTTCCTTCCTCTTCCACGCTTCCCAAGTGTTCTCCCCTCTATCACTCTCTTCAACATGCCCTCTCCTCTCAAAACCTCCTCCATCGATCTCTTCTGCCTTCTCCGAACCTCTGCCTCAAGCTTCCTCTCCTCTCCGACCATATCCAGTGCCTCCTCGTTCGTCTTTCTCGCCATCCAGCTAACCTTCTCCATCCTTCTCCAAACCCATATCTCAAACGCCTCAAGTCCACGCTCATTCTCCCGTCGCAATGACCAAGTTTCCGACCCATATAGCGCCACGCTTCATGTTAAAGTTTTCACCAGTCTCTTCTTTACGTCTCTTCTCAGACCCCCCTCATCAATTCCCTTCTCTTCGAAAATGCTCCTTTAGCCACGGCAATTCTGCATCTGATGTCCTTACCACTAAACCCATTCTCCTCCAATATACTACCCACATACGTAAACTTCTCGACCTGCTCTATCTTCTGCCCTCCCACCCTTATATTCAGTCCCGCCTTCTTACTTCTAGAAAATCTCATTACTTTCGTTTTCTTGTGATTGATCTTCATCCCATACTTTTTGCTCTGCGCCTCTAATGCATTCACCATTAACTGTAACCCCTTGGCAGACTGACTAACCAATGCTTGATCATCTGCAAATCTCACTGATTTTATCTGCTCCCATCCTACCTTTATTCCTAGCTCCTCATCCCCCCATGCCTCCCTTGCCATTTCTTCTGAATCTACGTTTTAAAGCAACGGCAAGAATATGAAGTCATGAAGAGGTTTAACGTTTGAATAATTAAATGGGGAGCAGCATGAAAACGACCACGAAGATTATGAGCATTGATGATGATGAGGTAGGCAATTAAAATGGAGAACTCTGAATGTTCAGCGATGAAATATTTACCGCTGAGTAGCTATGAGCTTAGCCGTAGTAATGAGCGTGGTAATCCCGACGGGTTCATAAAGGAAACTGCACGAATATGTGAAAAAGACAGGAAAATTTTTGAGGATACCGGAATTAGCCACGGTATCCGTAAGGGAGGTGGACGTCTCGGTAGCTTTATTAGCTAAAGCGCTCTGCGTGAAACCAAGGGATCCGGGTCCAAATCCCAGTCAAGGCGAAAGATTTTTCCTCTGTGGAATATCGAAAAAGTTAACAAGGCTTTGAAAGATAAGAGGATACGCTATGGTAAAATTAAAACGTGTTCAGACGAAAAAAAACACATGACAATATCTATAATCAACTACATTTAAAGCTGCTCAAATATGTGCAGAAAAGTTAGCAAATGTTTATACGCTTCAGCCCGTACAATATTGGCCTAAAGCTGAAAATATTTCGGGTAGTTTAAAAAAAACAATCCAAGTCATTGAATAAAATTCTCCAACTTTCATTCGAGTTAAAAAATAAACGTAACGAGATTTCATGGACGCAATCCCCTCCTACACCAAGTTAATAAACATGCGGTACTGCAGCAACGTACAAAATGGTCTGGGGACATTGGGACCCAATTATTCCCTGTGTGAGCTCATTAAATAACTCAATTTCCATTCGACGTTGGCACTAATTGCGTCAGTAATTTGGCTTACGTTGCACCTCGATTAATTTAAGAGGATGCATCAACGCGAAACGCACGTAACTACTCCATTCCCTGAAATATCAAAATGAATGAATACGTCCTGATTAGCCACGCGTCTGCGTTATGAGAGGTAGCAAACGACACGATTATTAAGCGAGCGGATATTCGAGGAATCTGGCGGACGGTATATGATTCATTCACGAAAGAAATTACATGATGTCAACAGCACCGCTTTCAGAGAAAGATTCGCAGCGGAATTCAACAGCCAAGGACTCTCACCTTCATTGAAGTACTAATTATTTAACTATCTTGGAAATTTTTCTCGAACCCCAACCGGGTAATTTAATATTCCTACTCGTAGATAGTTTTACCTGCTTATTATAAGATACGTAGGAATTTTTATAAGAAAGATACGCTAAGAGATAAGACGATTCCACACTTCCATTTTATTTGCCAACCATGGTTTTGACAGCTAAACAGTAAATTCAAATGCGGTTACAGTTTTTGAAAATTCATTTTCAGCCCTTGCATATTCATTCACGTCCTTGTTGATTCATGTTTAGTCCTAGAAAATTAATATTTATCTGTTAAAACCATAACCGGGAAATAATAGTATTGCGTAGAGCATTTCCATTTATAAGTGCTTCATCCTGTTAGCACGGACCGTATCCAATAAGTTAAGCATGCCTCAATGTATTTTATTACAGGCACGTAAGTATATTGTTATGCATTTGCGCACTATTTTGAACGATGCGTCTTAAATATAATAACGAATGCAATAGCCTCTACTCTATGTCGGTAAATAAATGAACCAGAGGCTCCTAAGCGTAATAATTCGCATTGTATTTAGATTTCATCAAACCCGATGCATGCATCTGCTCATTTCGAAACTGGACACCGAAGCCTATTACATTTCCTGATTTCAGTAGGAATATTCCCGTGGAAACACTGATTGGGAAACCCTTAAATTAACATAAAATTGAATAGTCTGCGTCGGCATCGAGCCACAAATATAACCTTTAGCCATTTGCACCATATTAGGTCATCCATCGGCCTTGGGGTGGTTGCAGGAATCCCATTACCTATTGAACTCTCATACCCATGTTCCCTATCTAGAGCCCTCTCTGATGACTTCCATCCACAATCCCTTGTCCATGCACTATCATTAATTCGCCTGAAATCATAACCCTCTTAGTTCCACCAGCTTTACGTAGAACTACTTAACCTAAGGTAAGTACTAACGCATTGCGAATTTTTAGTTATTAGATATTACAACGTAACTTCAATAAAATATAACCAATCAGAAAATATCTACATAAAGTAATAAGCCTTTAAAATATCAACATGTAGTTTATTTTATTGCGTGCTGTTTGAGTAATTGTTAATTACACTTCTATGTTTAATAACAGGGACAACAAATGACAAAGTAAATTCTGTTACAAATACGTAATATTTGTAACATAAAAAAGCCAATACATCGGCTCAGAGCATTTAGAGGGTTAACGTAGACCTAAAGAAAAGGATCAGAGGTTCGGTCCGAAACGTGTCGCTATAAAGTTGAGTGTCGTGGATATTTCTTAAAAAAGAAAAGGAAAATATTAGCACCCAAAGTTCTAGAAAAAGGCATAATACGTTCTAAAGTTGAAATCAACTATTGTCGTAATATTATAACAACAACAACTATTATAATACGGGGAAAACGCCTTCTTCTGCTTAGCTGTCCAGCTTGAAACAACAGCTACTTCCCAATATGCTCTCGTCTAAAACAAAAGTGATGCACATTAAGTAGAACACTCGAATACGTAGCATGTACTTACAATTCTACGCAATGTAAAATTACCTATATTGATGATATACCTACCTCTTTATTAACTTTTACTGACTGTGTATTATGTTTCTGTCAGAAACCTCCCTGTTAAAGATTTATATCAGTTCTCCCGACATCCAACACAGTTGCATGCATAGTACGCTGCAATATATTTTTTTTAACTTTATCGACGAATTTTAAGACAGTGTATTCATTATCATTCCATTCTATTTATTTATTTATTTATTCACCACCGAAAACAGCTCTAAGTGGCCTTTACATCGGGGTATGAACATTCAACAACGAACGAGCACACGCAACCATGCCCTGGGAAGTGAAAAATCCTCCCCAGGCGGGACTCGAACCCGCGACCTTTGGATTAGAAGGCAAGGACGTTACCCCTACGCCACCGAGGCCGGCGAAAAGCCCTAAAGCACAGAAAATTCAATTGCGCAGCCAATACCGGCAATATTTGTAAAGAAATATTTCAGGCTTTCCCTGTGAATGCTACTGGTGAATTTTTCTCGGGCTTCGCAACGGTCTGTATGTTGGCCGACGTTTCAACAGAAGATTGTCCTCTCACCTTCAGGGCTCTGGTATGGTCCACTTTTGGAAAGCATTTTTAAGACTATTAGCTGCCAAAAATTGTAAATATTTCCTTTTTCAATAACATAGCTTTACGCGTCACAGAAATTGGATTTAAATTTTGTATGTTCTCGAAGAATATTTTAAACTCCCTTAATGTTCTTTTCCATTTTCATACATGTCTTGAAGCAAGTTGGCCAACGTGCAGACTATAACCGGTGGGGATCCCGAGAACAGTTAATCAACATTTATAAAGAAGGTCAAGATACTCATAATAATTTTAAAGTCTATTACGAGAATTTGGTTCAGAATCGGTAACGTTCCAAGAGCTAAAATATGAACATAAACTGAGAGTTAATGGAAACGCATCTATTTTCTTCAGAGAAAAGATCTAATCCGTTAACCACGCTCTATCGATGCCTAGAAACATTTGCGACAGGCAAAATATATCACGCGTAAGAGTACCAATATTTCGAAGAGAAACTAAGACCAGGTAGTAGTGAGTTTTACACAAGTTCTGCCGTAGTACCAAGCTCGATGCTTCTTGATCTTCCGATGAATCTTTTTCTGTTCTTGCTGCCTAGCTTAAGCGTACTTTCTGCCATGTAGCACCACATCCAACAATTGACGGGCTCAATAAGAAGTTCCGAGGGACAGGAGAGGCAAAGTACATGAAGCGAGAGGGGGAGGAACAGAGGTGGGTGAGAAAGGGGAGAGGACGCGAATGAAAAGGTTGTTTCCTGTCGAATGTGAAAGGGTTCAGTGTAGCATTCAGGGTCGAGAGGTCGGCACTCGGCGTAAAGTTGGAAGGTCAATGGTTCGGAAAGAAACTGGCCACGAGCGTTTGTAGTCCAAAGGATGACCACGATAAATGAAACATAAAAAAGGTACCGCTCAAAGGGGGAGAGAGAAAAGTGGAAAAATATAATTCGAGTATCACAAAAACAGCCCTGGCTACGATACATAAGGAAAAACGGACAATATATCATTATCGTCGCAGAATGAGCAAAACAGAACACTTTCCTAAAATAAGGTCATTTTGATGAGTAACGGAATTTCTTTTGCCCAAGAGAGTGATTTTCACAAAAAAAGAGCTCCATATTTCCCAATGACTGCACTAACTGATAGAAGTTTTTACCCGAGTAAATTTCAAAAGTTATTCACGAAGAAAAGTTTATTATTGTTGGCAGATAATAAAACGTGGTAATCAGTATGTGAATATTTGGTCATGTATATGTAAGTAAGGAAAATTACAGCATTTTTAAATTCTCAGTAAGCACAAAAAGTAATGCAAGTTCTAATCTAGCAAAGAGGAGGTAATTTAATTTTCCTACAATTTCAATAAAACATTTTCGTACCTATTATAAGCATCCACAGTTAATAATGTTGAACATCACTTTTGATCAATTATTTTTATCTCTCAAGGGCGGTAAGTGCAAGAGGGAGTTTTCTTTTTAGAATCTATGGATGCAGTCACGTGCAACACACAGTCCATCACTGAATGTATTCCTGAATCAAGGCCTTGCTTTAATAGTATACCGATCACAAGGATAATTCTTATAATCATATCACAACGCGCCATAATCTGACCAATGGAAATCCAATCTAGTCTCCACCACTTCCTCTGGAAAACTGAAGTTTTGTAAGAATAACATGTTTTCATTTTTGCACTCAAATTAAATGCATCCTAGGCAGCAAACCCTTACCCATAATTTTAAGCAATGAATATGACTCATAGGATCACCATTTGAATAAAATTACACATGAAACGCGTGAAATATGATGAAAAGAAAACACTTTGTATGAATTCACACCAGTTTTTATTACCCCGATCGATTTCTACAAGTCAGGGGTCATTATCTTGGTTACGTGGATTCAATATTTTCTTTAAATCATTTTAAACTTTGAAAAGTTTCACAAACGTACACCTGATGCTGCCGACTTAATTCTGTTGAAGAACATGATATGCAACTCAACCGACCCACTGACAGGTGCGTCAAGAGATAAAGCGGGCTCAGGTCCAAAGTGAATAACAGCCGCATATTTATTTACGCATGGAAGTTGTACGAACGCGACTGAAAATCTATAAATTAATTTATACAATACTTACTGGCTTAGTAATACACACAAATGTTTCTTCACTTTAGTCAGGCCATCTAACGAGCGAATCTGCGAGAATTTGGGACCCAGCGAAGAAAAACTTCTAACGCGAAATAAACAATATGCAAAGGAATTCTGCAAGATTCCCTAAGAAACTGCAATGAGCTAACAGGAAGTGAAACAGCTGAAAGGAGGACTGTTTCAGGAGCCGCTGGTGACTACGAGGCTACACGGTGACCTAAGATTAGTACTTGAAAATTGCAAATCACGCGAGTTTCAATGTGAGAGGGATGATATTCTTTTAACCACGCACTATATCACTATTACTGATAGAAGCAACAAAATAAGAGAGATGCACTATCGAACTGATAATGTACAAAAGTTCCTTCTTCCCGACTAGTTACTACTACACAAACAGTGAGGCACAAAAACACTCCGTTAACACACGGTTTATTTTCGCCGTCCCTCCGCCAATGACTTTCTCCTGTTCCCTCCCACCTTCATAACTAGTGATATTACACACCCTGCCACACGATCCTTTGTCGGCTTGCACGGTAACATGTAGATTTCGAATTCTATTAAAATAGAAGAAATATAACACTAAATAAAACTGATGATCTCAGGCCTGACCTCGTGGAATTTATGGATATCCATGATGAGAAAACCACCTTTGTTATTTCCACAAACTATCTTACGCTAAGAAAGTTTGTGGAAATAACAAAGGTGGTTTTCTCAATATAACACTGTTCATCAAAAGTTTCAAAAATTTACTAAATTCCATTACATTGAATTGTATAATTGCCATTGATCCTTCGGTGGAGCCTCAAGAAAAATTGTGGGTCCGTGTAGAGTACGAGGTTTGATCAAATTCTGCAGGAGGTATTTTTGGTGAAATAATCCTTTGAGTTCAAAGAAATGAACATGACTCTCATCATTTGATGTTGACGATTGGCTGTCCAGAACGAGAGTTATCTTTGACGGACTCATGGTGCTATACTCCGCTTCAAAGGGCCATGGATGGTTTAAAATGTCAATATTGAGCATTTTAAACAAATAATGGCACCTTTAATGATTCAAAATTGTATGCCCCTAATAAGTTTTCGACATTTGTAAAGTTTCTGCGAACAATCACTACATTTTCACGCAGAGTTTAACGCCAACTCTTTTCTCTTTTTTTTAACTCATCACTAGGTCGCTTGGGAGCGTGGTGGTCTAGTGGGTAGCAGAGTCCTCTGGATTGCCGATAATACACTACATAGTGTATTATCCCTATGTGGGAGTGTAACCCTATGAGGGAGTAGTGATGAGAACGGCCATCCAGAGGACTCTGGTGGGTAGAGCGCTTGGCTACTGATCGAAGGGTCCCGGGTTCAAATCCGGGTGAAGCCTTTGGACGCCCCTGAACAAATCCTCGGAGTGCGAGGTGGCCCAGGGAAAGGAACTGGCCCCCCTACCCTGAATGTGTGAAATTCACACGCCTATGGCTTAGTCCGGGGTAAGCTCTACCCTCAACTATCCAAACCAACCTTCGGGTTGAATCACTAAGTGAAGTAGGTCTCTTAGCGCGAAAAATATGCTTTAACTAAAATAACTATAGCTCGACAAAGAGTTGACATGAAAAATCTGAAAAAAGTGAGTTCCTCGATAATACAGTGTCTTTAACCTCTCGACACTACAATGTTTAATTGCCCCATAATTCAAACAACCCTGGAACATTTTGACCAGACCTCATCATCCCTGCTAACTGCAAAGTAAAGCTCTAGATTGGGAAAGTATGGAAAATGAAACCAAAACCGACCTATCCAGTTCATGGGGAAGATAGTGAATAAACTTGTTTCTACAATTTTCCAATAGTATTTTCCCCAATTGCTTCGATTGTGGGCATCGGCCGAGGGCCAACCTTGTCCGTACTTTTCATATCTAAAGCTTTACTCCAAAGCAGACGGCATCTGTGGCATGTGTTCTCACTTCGCCTTCACGGCAGCTAGCGAAAAAAATGAAGCGCACGTCCGTACTATGAACGTCCTCCCACGTTCACTGCGATCATTCAACACTCCAAAAAATTCCCAACACGCATTTTTACATTTAGAAACTTGGCCGCTGCAAAGTGATGATGGATGACTGGGACGCGTCGATACCCATCGAGATGGTTGTTTCTATTATCTACTGTCACTTCAATTGTCTAGTTTCATTTTGGGACATTCTGGTGACCAATGGAATAATTTGAAGGCTAAAATTAAATACAGCAACTGTCCAAACCGTTTAGACGATAATTTATTATATTGCATTATCGTTTGGATTTTGAAATTATAAATTCAAGTACTACGCTATTTGTTTAAAGGTTTATTATAATTACATTAAATGAGATCAACAGAAATAAAAATGAGATGTTAAATTCCAATGTATTTAGTTAGCCTGACGTTGATTGAATTTCAATCTGCCAATAAAATTGTCACTTTCTATTACAAATATATTCCTTCAATATTGCTCAATGGCGTGTTAATTGAAGGAGAAATATAGCGATTACTAAGAAGAACAAATCATATATATCATGTGCCCATTCGTTTAATGCTAGATTCTCATTATTAGATTCTTAGGTCACCAATGCACCCAAATAAATCATTTCCATGAGCTGTAAACTATTAACACATTAACCATTCAATATTAATAGAGTTTTCTTTGACAAGAATTGCCATTCAATGTAGAATAGGAGACCTCCGCAGCCCGCGGGCCGTTTCGCTACCGACGAAATATTTTATGCGGCCCGCGAAAAAATATTTATTCGGCCCGCATAGCTCACAGCTGCAAATCATTTGAATTTAAAGACCAAGTTATTCAAGGTAAGAAGTACTTGATCATTTTATTGGCTTGGATAAAGCACGCATCTATCACGAGTATGATGAGGTTCGTAAGCATATTGCTCTCGCATTTCAGATTTTTCAGAGAAACAACATATTTAAAACTTGCTTACAAACCCGCTCGAAATTTTCAATTGGAATGCCATTTTTATCTTCAAGCGTCCACTCAATCAAGATTAGGATTCGCCAATTTTCTTTGCTTGCTTATTACTCGCATATTTTAGAATTTTCGTGGACTTTGTAAGCATATCTATTACTCTTCTTTATTTTTTCAATGCATTAATATAAATATAACCACGGATGTTGCCCCGAGTTCCAGATCAGAGAGGACTTAGTTTTTTATGTTAAGAGTAAAATTAAAAGTTTCCGTGTAGGTATAACAACGTTCTTTCTCGAATATTTACATGAAAAAACCCTACCATCATGAAACTTAGAGAGCAGCAATATGCCCAATAGACCAAGGTTTAAGTTTTTTTCCACCGATTATAAAGTATATAATATTTCGCATTTTTAGTTAAATCGCTAGGTTATATTAAGCATTAAGACCTTATTTTTTTCGTTTTTAATGATTTGCATTGTACCATCATATATTTTACCCCTTAGGATTGCAAACTGCAAGCGCCCATTTACTAGTCTATTTATAAACCGCTTTAAATACTTCAAATTGAAAGCGTTAAATTTGCTTTGCACGAGTGGCAGGATGAAAGTGTTACTGTAAATAGCTGAATTTCCTATGGTTTGCAGTTAACTGACCTGGGTCACGCCGCCTAGGGTCAAGTTTCTCTACCTGCTACCGCCTCTTAACTTCGTACAGCACTTTCGTTTCTCTCCAGTGCTCAATACTTCTTCGCGTCATCTTCTCGGTCCATTCGAACGCGACGCACGAATTATTTTTCACAACCCCACTTTCGCGTCGCTTACAAATGGAGATGGGCTATTCCTCTTCCGGCGTTCTTGTTCCTCCACCTCCTCCACGTTTGCCCTATGATAAATTGATCGCACATCACTGGGGATGGGTGGAGAGGATAGGAAGTGGGGGAAAGGGGAAGGGGTCTGGCACGCTCTGTAGTGAGGGATGGGACGGCAGTGGCTGCTGGTCCCCGATTTGCGGCATTCGTACGGGTGGAAATTTCCACTAACGCCAACCCCTCCACCAACCTACCTCCCAGCGCACCGCTTCCAGCCACCGACCCCACCCATATGCTCGCCAATCCCACCACCCGAGAATTTTAACACAAATCAGAATGTTGCTATTCAGTTATCACTCCAACCTTTAAGAACACGGACAAAAAATGTTTCTTGAAATCTCCGCCAGATATGCACGATGGCTTCATTTCGATAAAAATTTGCCGGACGTAGATTTAATTTCAGTCGGAGCAAAGAATTCCGTAGTGGCTTGATATATTGGTTCCCATTCTAAAAAAGCACAACGTGACCACCAGGTTCACGGCAGTCAGAAAGACAATGAACATTCTATCAAAGCCTAAAGGTCACCTATCACCACAATTTCACAAAAGCGTTTATGAGGTGAAGTGCTCCTGTGAGAAAGTTTACCTTGGACTAACAGGCAGAGCAGTGAAAGTCAGAATAAAAGAATACGATAAAGCACTGAAGAAGAAAGACTTTCGACTCGTCTTCAGCCATCGCCAGAGCATGCCTGGTCGGAACCTGACCACAGCCTTAACTTGGAAAACACTAGGGTGATCGCTAAAGAACGCATATACTTCCCAAGAGTGATTTGCAAAGCCATTGAAATCATGAAGAACCGAGAAAAATTCAACAGAAAGGCTGGGTATTCGAAGGCCAGGACATGGAAAAGGCTTTTCAACCCCTCAAAACCAATCAAAACGCAGAACCAAATTAAGTATGTTTTTGGCGCCACTAGCCTGCCAGTATTCGGCAATGATCAAGGGAGCGTCTCTTCGACCTGGAGACGCCTCCTGTAGTGGAGAAGAAAATGTCGTCACCTAAACTCTGGCACATGCAGTTGCATATGAAACAATGGGGTTCAATATATTTGGTCCAGTTACAGGTGAACACCCTACGTAGTGACAAAGTACCCTACCTAGTTCCAACGTGACCAGGGTAAAACAATGAGGCTGATACTCTAGTGAAGCATTTATAAACAATTCCGGATCTCGAATAGGAAGCGCTCACATAAGCTTGAATATATTTTCATGTACGAGACATTGTTCCTCCACCAGAAGTCTTGAGAATGCGACTGTCATTTGCCACAAATTGCCGACAAATTTATTATTTGTGCTATTTTTTCTATTATTTGATTTTGAAATATGATTTGTTATTTGAATACGTTGTTCATTGGAGTGAATTACTCCCTTGCATTAATCGCATATTAATCTTTACTGTGTATGTTTCCAATTCTTTACAGAAAGTTTTTTCATTTCCAATTTTCGGAACTCCATCGCGTTCGCCGCTTTCTAAGCAACGTTTCACCGCAAATCTAGGAGGCTTCTTCACGTCCAAGGGTTAGATGAATCGTTGGAGAAAAGACAGAGTTCACCGAAATTTGAATGAAGCCATTGACAGAAATGCTTGAATGATGAAGTCCAACAATTGGAAGTGGTATCGAATTCAAATTGATTCTGGAAAGCCATGCAAATAATAGGGTGAAGCAGCCATTTTACAGCGGACGTTCATTTGAAGCGGATCTTATCGTCTCCAGTCTCCAATATAGTATAGGAGATGTGGTCATGCATGATAAGCCACTGTTCCGGAGGATAAAACCAACATCTTCGTAATGATTTAGCAGTACTTTAAAAACCTACAAATCGCAATATAACCTAACTTTTTGATCAAAACTCTTATTGTGGAGTACCTCAAAAATTGCTTCTGGCAATAGAATACGAAAATGCACCTGGAAATTTTTATGGAAAATTTCATTCGCAAACTATAATTTCCTTCCACTATTTTTAAGGTCCATCGCACGGAGTAAGTTTTCAGTATTTCAAAGATTTTCGCGCGTATTCAGCGAGTGAAAGCGCGTATTCAGTTTTTTCAAAGATTTCACTGCATCAAGGTGCGGCCTAGAAATCTACGTAATTTAAAAGGCTTATATTAATAGCGTTTAATGTTCAGCATCTACTGCCTTGATTGTTTAAGTCTTAGTTAAGCAAATTACAACATAGAAACAAACCGAGAATAAGACAATTTTAAAATACGCTATAAGGCGTATGTTTGTATTGGTAAAAACATGAAAAATATCCAGATCAGTTGATTTTGATTCATCCATCAGGAAACAGTAAAATGATTGAGGTAAAGGGATTTGGGACGTAATTTGTGAGCTGGAAATCCAAAATCTTTACATCTGTGGACATATTTCACTTTTTTAAAAGTCAAAGGGTCCAAATGAATACGAGTTTTCTAATTGAAGCTACCAATGGAGCGACAAAGCATGAGGATAATAGCAGAGCAGGATCGCGTAGGCACATATTATGTAGGCCTTAATGCAGGAACGGTGTTCATGCACTGAAAGAGAATGGGCTGGCAAATATGCATCCGCTTGAGACGTTATTGGTGGGATAAAAAAGAATCAAGAGCTCGATGCAATCAAATGAGAGATAAATGCATTCTGGACTCACCGGCTATGGAGCTGCATTTGTCACGACATCATCACACATCACCCCTTCGACTGCGCATCCAAAGTCACATTTTTTACCCAAAATGGATTTCTCGAAATGATCTTACCTGAAATTAGGACAAATACAGATATTTAAAACAATGGAAAAACAATAAACGCCGTCGATTTGTAAATAAAATTGAAAATAGTACATTTACCATTCTAAATTTACTGAAAAAATGCCATTTTACCGGGAAGACAAAAAATCAAGGGATTATAAATTGTGTACAAAGGTAATGGAAATATATTAACGATAACCACAACTCCAGCTCACTCGAAAGTAACCATTGGAGTTGAAGTCGGGCAACCATCGCCAAACAAAATAAAGTGGAAGGTGAACGTCCTCCTTATTTTGTTACCAATCATTCGATGAAAAAATCGATAGAAATCCTGACCTTACTTGACGAAAATACGACAAATTTAATAATCCATCGTTAATTTTAAAACTGACTTCTATTATTCCTCTTCAATCCGACTGAAAACTTTAAGAATTTTACATAATGATACAACTGATAGGTATACATATGTACTTACCCTTTTTTCGTGCTATAATCAACAAGTTAACATCTGAACACTACCATATTGCAATCAACTTATCAGAATAATTTCATAAAAAACTTCGTATTTTAGACCTGACACTGATGTGAGTTTTATTCGTTCACTTAACGGTATACTTCCATTACAATGAGTTCCGATCAGTCTGTTAACGAGTGATCTCATTCATCTAACATGATTTTAGTTTTGGAAGGGTAAAAATGTCTTGTTTTGGAAAAATTGCAAGCAGTCCCCTGATGACCTTCCCTCTTTTGATTTTGCAAAAAAATATGAAGTGGTTTAGGGCGGCTGAAATTTCCAGGGTAACAATTTTAAAACTTCATTTTTCGATTCATCCAATCAAAAAGGCCAGCAGAGGGAACTAGCATTCTCGATAAATGCCATTCAACACAGTGAAAACGAAGGTCAATCAGGATTTTCATTCGCATAGTAAATTTGAGCAGGCAGTAATAATATTAATCCAACAAGGTGCTTGGGATTTTCTCACTATAAAAAAACAAAAATAGTTTAAATCTACATCAAAAGTATCCTCCCTACTGGATTTTTTACGAAATAATTCGAAAATGAATTTTTCCCGAGTCTTGAATTTCGACAGACACTCAATGTTTTGAGTATAATTATTAACTTGTCTCTAATTAATGAAAGCTATTTTGCTCACTGCTATATAGTCTTAATAAAAATATGTATGCCCCAAAGATATTGTTTCCATCCACGGCAAACTAAGGATCCTTGTTCAGGCAAGCAATGAATGAAAGATTGCCGTAAGAGAGACAACTAGCAGTTAGTTGCGGTGGAAATGATTATAAAATTATCGTGGTAAACAAAAGCACAAACAAGGGAAGCAAGTGGCCACCTCCGGCGTAAATAGGAGAATCAAGGTTCCATCTGACATCGCCCCACGACCTCACAGACAATAGGACTATGCAACGATTCAATTTGTGCCTCCAGAATAACTATTCGTAGCGCAAGGAGGAAAATATGGGCCTTTTTCAAAAATGAATTCATAGCCAGGAGATGAATAGGACTGTGAACAAAAGAGGATGAAACAGATGAGTATTCAATGTGTATAAGCCGTAATTCCCTTGAAAGTCTCTTTAGACAAGAGAAAACCATTACCAGCAATGATCGTTGCAGTTACTGGAATTAATCCAATACTACACGAGAAATACAAAAATCTCCTCTTAGCTGTACGTAAATGGCCGAACAAATAATATATTTTGGGAAACACTCCCATTGATTGATAATATAAATACATATCTTTCGAATAAAATTGAGTGAGGCAGGCGAGATGTCGTGGAAAGTATACATATTGATTAGAAAACAAGATGGCACTTTTTCCACAACTTCATCATCAGGTACACGTACCTGATGATGACCTAACGGTTGAAACGAGACGCACCTAAGTAAAACTTGAGGAAAAATTGCCATCTTGTTTTTTAATCAATATATCTTTCCTTGAGGTCTTTTCAATTCTTATTTAGATAATTTCTTCCCCGGTTTATAAATTTCCTTCTTGCTAATTGGACTTCGTCGAGACTCTGAATTGTGAAAACATTTCCAATACAACTAATATTAAAAACATTCATTGCATTTAAACTAATCAATTAACGATCTCAGGATAAGATGAGATTAAGAGCTTTAATATAATCTCTGATCTAATAAAACGAATTATGCCAAAAAAACTCAAATTTATACAGCTCGACGTATTGAATTCTATCTAATATACATAGATAACGTACAAGGCTTTTGATATGTGAATTACTTTAACTGGCCTCTCACAGTACCAATAAAAATCAACCGATAATAGTAAGGAATGATAGATTCAACGGGTCTTTTCAATTCTTATTTAGATAATTTCTTCCCCGGTTTATAAATTTACCCCACATTTTACATGCTCTACATAAGGCTTGACATCTAAGGTTAGAAGAGTACACTCCACTGAATTTAGCTAGATGTAAAGCACGGAAGTAGTTTTATTGAAGTGACACATACGCCATAACAGCATCAAGTCTAACACTGTGTCACATCAAAAATGTCCAATGCAGCGACGCTTTAATCTCCGTGGTAGGTACGTGACAACGTGCCGATACTCAATGCAGCGTAGTCCTTGACCCGTAAATATTCTCCCCGTGACCTTGTCCTCACGGTCACGACACTGGAGAGCGACCAATAAACTGAAATCGAATACCGTGCTCTCAACGCTCCAGATACAAGGCTTTGGATGGACTTGGGTTAGATCTCTACCTCGGCGATAACATCATCCCTTGGCAATTTCCCCCTACCAATCCACCCAACGCCGTAAATGAGTCCCGGATTATGGCTTCCGTTGTCCAACAACCCTTTTCTTCCTCCCCAAGTGTCCTGGTTCCGGCTGACGGATGGTGATTTGGCTAAGCCGAAACAGTGGGAATAAAATAAGAAGTAGTAAGAGATGAGGGAGAAATATCACGATTGTAAAAGAAGCGTTCTAAAAGAGGAGGGCAGTGATAGTCACCACACATAAAATTTAACGTAAAATAATACTTAAAGGTTTTGATTAAAAAAAAATAACTTTGCATGTTTCCTAAACGTGGTGTTTGAGGAAGTGGGAATATGGTATATTTTATGCTGGGAAATAAAAAGTAGAAGATATCCCGATAAAAGTTGAAGGTCAAATGCATAATTTTAAATAAAAAGGATAAAGACTAGGCTCAGCTGAAGCAAGGGAAAACATAAATTTAAGTTGTGCATCTGAAATCTGAAAACTGAAAATGCTGAAACCGCCTTCTTCTTCCAAATGAACGAAAAAGGAATCGCATAAGTTTAATGAACTGATGCATTGGTTGCGTGTCGACATATACTACGTGACTTATCAAACACGACCACGCCTCCTGTACCTCATTGTAGACCAAGAACGAGAACACCTACTTGGGACTATAAGTTAGAGACCCACTTTTTTAACATCAGAAGCAAAATGAGGAAACACGACCCAGATTTACGATAAAGAGATCCTTAAGATAGGTACTTTCACGAATTCATTTGGGAATCAATAGCGTCCTATCATTATTTATCGGGGACATAATGACACCCTAAATTTCACATATTTCACACACAGGCTGTTTCCGGCGACAATGGTAATAGCAGCAATTTTCTCTAATCCCCTGTGATTTACAGAGAGAGCTATGAGCTACAGAAAGCCTTGATGGTGATACAAAGTTCATGAAGTAGCCCTAAAGCCATTATCGCCCTAAAGTTCAAAGCTAGAAGGCACCTGAGATACTGAGTAGTTCATAAATTAACAGGTAGATTCACTCGAAAATACTTATTTACAAATAGAAACTCTATTCAAATTGATATAACTACAAAAAACTGAAAAGTAAGGACATTGATTAGGGAAAACATCTTCGAAGGCATTCGAAAAAGAAAATGTCATGACAAGACATACCTCCTAGTACATCCAAACGTTCATGGCAGGGTCTATTTAATATCATTTAATAATTTATTGAAATTTTTAAAGTAATGTTAGAGTTTGTATATAAACTAGCTAAATTACCCGGTGTTTCTCGGGATCACACGTCCTTCATAACTCATCAGATATTGGAGGAAATTGATTGAAAAAAATGAGAAACTTCATTCTTTCGGATATCTGATAAAATAAATTCCAACTGTTTATCTTTTGTGAAAGTAGTTTTAAAAAGAAAAAAGATAAACCACTGCACAAATCACAATGCTTAGCATTCCTAATCAGCTTAACTAAGCAAAATAAACTTTAAGTGCGTTAAAGACCAAAATGTGGTTGTCAAGGAAATATGCTAATGTTGATTTCAGAGAAAAATGTGCGTTTTTGCAGCTAAAACGCGATTTTCAGACATATACGAGTTGGAAAAGATAATTAATTGATTGAAAGAATTATAAACGTCATTTTTTCAGCCATTTGATAAAAAATCCCAACGAAAGTAATTTTAAAAGCAAAAAATTAAACCACTGCAAAAAACCCAATACGCAGAGTAGACCACCGAAGGGCCCCTTTTTGGGACCTTTCGGGCCCCTGAGATCTTTTTTAAATAGCCTAAAAATTTTATCCTGTCTGGAACTATTAGTTTTTAAAAGTTCTGCACGATCGGAGTAAACCTGTAGATTTGTAGAAAAGACAAACAGACAGACAAATATTCTCAACTAAGAAACCTGACCATTACCGGAAAAACTTGAAAACGATGTATATAAATCTGAATGACTCAAGTTAACTTTAATGTGGCATTAAAAGGAGAAATAAACAAGCTAGTGAGCCTCGCAAGAAAAAAAAACAAAATATCGGGTAGAAAAACAAAAGTCATGTTCATATATAACGACAACACATTTTCAATTTATAGATAAAGTGAACTTTTAAAAAACAGCGGAAACTACTAAAGGTGATAAATGAAATTCGAATGAAATCAGGTTTAAATTTCCTCTTTCTGATGGCACATAAATCTCAAAAGAATACCTCCTCTAATAGGTTTAACACTTTCAAGACTTTTTGTTTGCATGCATGAAGTAAACTGATAATATTTTCCGTGAATATTCGTTCTTACTGTTTGTTATAAGCTTAAAATAACGATATTAGCTGTGACAAATGCGTGTCCGTTAATATTGAAAAGGTGAAGCCGGTGAAAAGGTATATTAACAGTGATTAAACCTAATATTTGACCAGTGGTGGTCATTTTCCACACCATTTAAATTCAACGTAAAGAGAGTGTGAAAAATGGATCGGTGAGATAACGACAGAATGAGTTCCGAGCATTAATTCAACTATTGAAGTCCATCAGTGTATTCACCGGATCAGTTCTTTCAAGGCTTGGACAACTCGTCCACCATCATGGCGCAAAGCAGTATCAGCGCCTTATGAAGTACGAAGAATTGACCAAGTAGACTTGGAAGAGGAGGCTTCGTTAACAACATTCACCGAGAAAGCACCAGATTAGCACTTCATTGATTCAATTATCTTTAACGGGTGAGAATAACACAGCTAGTATCCAAAAGCGGGAAATCAGGGGCACAGATTTCCTTATCGTTCCACTGAAGTGTAGTAGTTTCTTCCTACTCTCTAACCATCGGTCTCGCATTTTTTAATAAAATTTGGGGAGAGTTGGAAACTTAGGCACGAACATAAAACTCTTGATCAAATGATCCACCATGTAAGTTTTTGAAACCTACCGTGAACGGAACAACATCTATGACTTGATAATTATAATTAAAATAAAATTAAATACCTATATATCAAAATAAGCCTAAAAACAATGAAAAAAATAAAATGCACTCTCAAGAAGTTTCTGTTGTTATTTTCACTAAAAGTTGTTACATTTTTGGTTCATAACTCAAATAGGTCGAGCAGTTTTCTATTTTAGTATTTTAAAGTTATGCATTTTTTACCATGATGATAAAGGTTGTTGAAAGGATAGTTACTGCTGTCTTATGAAACGTATTAAGTAGTTAGCAAATGGTCTGCAAGGCAGTGGAGGCCCGTTGAAATAGTTGCATGTATTCTACCGGTTAAGGTCTTCTTTCGTGATTTCAATTTTCGGCTTAGCATGCGTCCTGTCTCTCTTCATCCCATCCACAGCGCCTATTCTCTTTCTTTCCCGTGCCTATTTACCCAACATCCTCCCCTCGATCACGGCCTTCAGCATCCCACCTACCCGTTCCAACCACCTACTCTGCCTCCTCCTGATCTCCTCCAGCAGTTGCCTCTCCTCGCACACCCATGTCGGGCACTTCTTCGTTCACCTCCCTTTCCGTCCAATAGCTCATTCTCCTCTGTGCAGGTTCATAGCACTCGCAAAAACTACCCTTGCAGATGCTTTAAACGCGGCTCCTGTGAAAAGCTTCGACGCCTTCTAATCATTTTTAAGCGAAGCTCAGTTTACCCGCGACCAGGAAGAAACGTGAATGCAAGGGAGCAAAACCAGCAGAAAAAAAACTCGTCACGGCTATGAGCTTCCCTTGAAAGAGCCCACGTTTCTATCTCAGCCAGGAAGGAGACAAAGGGAACTCTACTCGCCTGAGCATGCAGGTTGAAGTTGTACAAGTAATTAACATATGTAACCAAAGAATTCAGGAAAATGGTAATTTTCCCTAATGAGCAAACATTCACTTCGGTTCATCAATTCCAACAAGATGAGGAGAGAAGAAAAAAAATTCCAATTAATTGTCTTCAGTAATGCATTGAGTTGAGGAGCGTCGGAGCGAATCCTTGCCAACTTGGTCGCTGTAGGTCCGCTTCAAGCTCCGTTGCGTACTGGTTATGCGGAGAGCTCTCGGAGGACGATCTTCGGAGCGGAAAGGGAGGAAGAGTGAAAATGCAAACATTTAATCCCGAGTTGATCATCCTCAGGATTCCACCGAAGCATTTCCATCTCACTTGTTCGGGTCGACAAACTACTTACAGTACATTTAGTTCTTCCCCGCCGTCTCTGAATCCACGAAGTCTTTGGCAGTGATTTTCGCGCCTTTACAAGATTTTGGGCCCTATTTTGGTCTTGCTCTACATAATCTTCCCAAGGGCTTAAGCCTGCCGACATCTACACTAGGGATGCACGAACACTGGAAATTTTTCGAATCATCAGAGATCGACTAATCAAACCATGGCGATTAATCGGTATCGTTAAATGAGGAAGAAATTATCGATTTTTTCGATTAATTTATTTAAAATATAAACGTCACCTCTAGGCGAATTCCCCATGAATGATAATTATTTTTTTTAATCGCTATCGTTTCCCAAGATAGCTATCGAGCAGACTTCAAACGCAAACGCGGTTTTATGCGATGTAGCAACAAATTATACGGACCATGGTTTCCCACTCTGTCCCCATGGGTTAATGAGTGACTAGTCTTCACCAATTATCCACATTCGTGCTCGTTACAGAGTAAAAAGGGGCGGGAAGCGAGAGTTAGTGACAGAGGAAATACGGTGAGATTTAGCCTTAATATCACACCCAGTGGACTCTTAAGCAGTTTTGCCCATGGTACTTGTGCTAAGCACCGTAGAATCTGCAGAAAAACCACCATTTTAAGGTGATCACCCCCTTAATGCTTAATATAGGAAATTTATCTTTAAGGACAAGATAGGTCATAATTATCGATTATGAAAATAATCGATCCAAGGATAACCGATTGAAATGTTTCAATTGATCGAACAAAATAAACGACTATCAAATACCCAATACTATAAGACAATATGATATTCATAAGGTTGCATTTTCATTGCTCTTGATGATGCACCCGAGTATTTACATTCGCTCGATATGAATATTTCTAAGTGGATGAAAAGATCTATGCAACTTTCATAACCCCATGAAGTATATCTAAAAGGTGTGTCGGATTAGTAGTAGCAGAAGTATTGAGGTAAACCAAAAATTAAGTAAGAAAAGTAATTTAGTCATGGGCACGACCTCGTAAAATTAATCCAAAGGCTGAGATGGTGGCGTCAGTTTCCGAATTTTCTCCTCTGCTACACACGTTTGAGGTGACTTTCGGGGGGAGGGGGGGGGGGTACTGTACAGAAATAAAAGAATTGAGGAAAATAAGTGCACCTAATCCCCTTGAGCTAGGATTTGAACATGAACTACGGCTTCCCACAACCTTTCCCTCCAGAGAACCCTTCCCGAAATCGATTAGTTGGTTGAAAGAGGCGACCAACAATTGAGGTAATTAGGGTCATAAGAGATAGGAGAACAGTTATGTAAGTACAATCATCACCAAAAGCGTGTATAGTTCTGCCGGCGCACGACTTGGACCGAGTAAGAACCATGTTAAGTGGACGTGAAATATTTTCGTACGTCGGTAGTGTATTTGAAAATAGAAGTGGTAACAAGAGTCGGAGGCGGGATGAACCACTCTGCCACCGATCGCCAAAGAATAATTATAGCGGGCTAAAAGAGTACGGAAGTATTGGTACGGAAATTATGGTGAAACCGGTCGCAGTTTTTAAATAAAGTGTGGAAAAGTACAAAGTTTTTTATTAAAAATGGATATCTATCACTTCCACGAAGTCAAGTCTGAAACAATCAAATTTATTACGGAAGTACGGAAGGTCGCATTTCCAGTCAGCTCGTACTGTTACAGCATAAAATAAACCCTACAAACCATACACTCTATGGTTTTAGGCTTTACATAGTAGAAATAATTAGTATCAATACTTAATTATATACTTTGTATTTTTTCTACTGTTTTAATTAGCGGTACAACGCGTTTAGCCGATCTACGGCATCATCAGGTACAATTTCTAAGATTTTTTTGTTTATTGACCTTTGTTATGTTGTCGCAGTTACGGGGTTGGTTTGATTGAAGGAGGTGGTGGTTATTCCGTGGCTTAGAAGTCTGGACGCGGATAGGTTGCTTGAATGGTTTATTTCAAACGTTTAACGTCATTTGATTTCAATGGTTGAAATCAAATGGTTGATGTAATGGTTCTTAGAATTTGTACCTGATGATGCCGTAGATCAGCGAAACGCGTTGTACCGCTAATAAAAACTGTAGAAAAAATACAAAGTATATAATATAGTATAGATACTAAAACCCATATCCCCTTTCTCCATCTGCATATGGGATCCGGTGCAGAAAGACTTAATCCCGGAACTTAATAAAATACAAAAGAAAGCAGCGCGATTCGTCAAAAACTGCTACGGGCGTACAGACAGCGATACACAGATGTTAAACGAATTAGGTTGGGAGCCGCTAGAGACTTGGAGGCTGCGCGCTAGGCTTAGATTGCTTGAGCAATTGAGAATATATATCTTTAGGAGCGACACGGAGAACATCATATTAGAACCCCACTATATTTCCAGGTCCGACAGAAACGATAAATTAAGAGAGATATTTTGCCGAACGGATAGGTATGGGAATTCGTTTTTTCCCCGAACAATAAGGGACTTTAATAAATGCTAGGCGTAATTTCATTAGAGCGTTTCCTTTTTATATGTAAACGGCTGGTGTCCTAACACCCCCCGCCACACGCCTATTGAGTCGGCTTGCGGGGTAGTATGTAGATGTAGATCTGTTCGTTACTCCCTGGATCCCACCTGCCCCATTCCCTCCCGTCCTACCAACAGCTCATGTCACCACGTCTGTTTTCAAATGGTCAACCCTTCGGTCAGCCCCTTCCTTTCACTACATTCAATCCTCGATCATAAATCTGTTCGTTTAATTGACTCTTATTCATTCTCTCAACATGGCCAAACCAACGAAGCACGCTCCTTACATATGCGTCCACTACTGAAGAATACATTCCACATCCTTTCACCAGCCTCCCAATCCTAACCCTATCCCTACTTCTTTCACCGCAGACACCTCTCAAACTATTCAACTCCACAGCATTTAAACCTACACAGACCCCGATTTTTTCCCTTACAATAAAGAGAGAGTGAGTATCTTTTTTTTATAATTCTACTTTAGCTTCATAGACAAATATTCCTAGCATGGATTTAGTTGTTTATTTTCTTTTTTTCTCAGACTTTTCCAGCTTACCCCCCTTACATTTAACCTCCTCAGACCGAGGGAAAAAACTCTAAATGTAAATTTAAATTTTGATAGATTTGGTATTCTAAGACCTTCCAAAGGGATAATTTGCTAATATTTTGCCAAATTAACTTATGACGTCATTAGGAGGTCATGTCCCCCTGAGGGGACATTGGGTCTTAATGATTTAAAAGCAGTTAAAGGGGTCACACTTTAATCTGAAGCTATACAATTAAAGTGAAGGCTACTTACATGGCGTTATCTAGTCATCAGAATTTGGCATTCTACCAATTGTTTGATAGATTATATAGACACTCCACCTAAAATTCACGGGGTGATCTTTAGCCTCCTCAGACCCAGGGGAAAAAAACTCTATGTAACAGCAATTTCTTTAGTGTAACCATCAATGGGCGCAGCCGAAATATAAAAAGCAACTCAAGAAAACGTATATCGTTTCACATGTAGATACTCATCATTTTATCCCTTTCCAACATTTATCCAGTCTTTCCCCAAGACTGGTTTCTCCTCTTTCCTATTTTTTTATTTTCTTCTTCTCTCTCCCTCTCTCTCTCTGCTTTATCTTCTCTTTGACCAGATGTCTCCTCCTTTGATCTCGTTCAATTATTTTCGGGAGGAATGGAGCATCAAAAATGGCCGATGGCTGATGATCAAATTAATTCATCGACAGTCGGCTAAACCGGTAATAAAAATATTAATTTTCCCAAGATAAATTTTTATCTATATTTCTTTCCAAAAAACCCCTTCCATTGATTTTAGTACCATCCTCTGACGCGGAAACGTATATTATCAAGGGTTCTCTTAAATTAAGAAAGATTGAAGTTCCTTCTGGGATCAGATATGAAAAGGAATTTCATACTTGGAGAAAGTAAAATGTTTTTCGAAAACGTTATCATAATAAGTGATGCATCGGTGATTACTTCGCCTTGTTAAATCCTGCTACTATCAAGTAGTGAAAGACTTTCCACATTTAATATAAAACTTCAGGAACCATACTTCATTCTTACATCTGGCCAAATCTCTTTAATAATGTAATATGTTTTAAAATACTCAAATACTAAAATACATTCCAGCCTGAATAAAAATCCTGAAGTGTTTACAGCTAAAAAAAATAGAAATAAGGATATCAAAAACGGGTTAATGAGTTAAATAAGATTTGTGTTTATGGAGAAATCTCTATACAAAACATATTTTAAATGATCATTAAGAAGATTAAATTTGTATGATTCAATATGATAATCGAATCTTTCTACTAAGGTAGAATATCCTGTAGCGTCTTCATAGGAACTACTTCGAGAACTTGCCGATGAACCCCGTTTTGAACCGAGTAAGAAACCAGACTGGTGACAAATGAGAATGAAGCTTAAGTGCGAAAGAAAATGTATGCCATTGCAATGAAAGCTCACTCACGCAAATATTTAGGCAGGTATCAAAAAATTACAACTGGGAAAGGCTAAGCTTCAAAATACCAGCAGTAATACTGCAACAGAAATATTCATTCTCGTAGTCTCTCACAAAAGTTGTAAGGTTATCCCGAAGTTAAAGTTAAAATGGAAAAAGAAAGATTTATTCAAAATTCACTAGTTCATAATTAACTTAGTGGTATTCCATTATGATTGTCGATTAATATCTTTTACTAATACCACTTTTATATACTGTCACCATTTTTATAAAAGTGGAATTAGTAAAAGATATTCATCGACAAGTTTGTAGTCCAAGGGAAGAGAATAAATTGGGAGAAAGCCTAAATTATTGTATCCAGAAAAACGTTACTTCTCAGCTTTTCTCATGCCATTTATCTACATAGTAGATATCAATACATAGATTAGTCGTTGGAACACCAATATAGATAACCTAATAACCAATATAGATAAAACCTAAAAAACGTTACCCCACTGTGTCGGGAGCATCCATACCCTTTATCCTCACACAAAATATCCTCCCTGTTTCTGGTTTGACTGTACACTGATCTCCTGACCGACTTTTTGTCTGCGCTTAGCGGCTGGGGGAACGTGTGAGGTCCCGATTTGTACGGAGACGAGTGCTGCATGCCTGGTGTGGAATCACCCCGTGCCACACACCCTGGTGGTGGCTTGCACGGTACTTCGTAGATGTAGATGAAAATATGCTCCTTCCGCCCTATAAAGCTACTCAGTCCTAATTAGTTACATCATTTGCTCCGTTAGCCCCTATTTTTGACTACATATGTTAGCAAAATAAACGCATTTCATCCCGTCCGAGAACTGGAGAGCTGGAAACCACCACCGCAAAAGGAGACTGATAATCAGATCATCCAGTCTCATTCGCAACGAAAATAAAATTACACCGTATCTGGAGCATCCCTGCGACAAGCTGCTGTCTCGGGCCGTCTGGTGGAAAAGTACCACGACTCCTACATCACAAACACACACTCAAGCATAGCAACCATCTCCACACACTCTCACACACAATGGCTGAGGCCCTCTCAATGAACCACCACATCTGGAAAGGGACACGTCACAATGCCGGAAGGAACGGCCGTCGCATTGCATTCCACATCTCCTCTCCCACTCCACACGCCTGCATGACCCAAATCCACGGGAATCGCGCCGAAGGATGGGGAAATAGGAGCAGTGTGAGGGGATAAGGGTCGGGGAATGGTAAAAATGGAGTGAGGGGCGAGGGTTGGGAATTCATTTTTTTTTCAACAAGCCATTTTTATCCTTCGCGACCGGAGGTTAACCCTTTGGACGGACCAAGGTCAGCCAGATGAGAGCGAGAGAGAGCTCTGTGAGGTCGTAGGAAAAAACAAGAAATGACGAAGGGAAGTGGGGTGCGGGTTTAGCTAAGTGGAGGGGAGAGGACGAATGATTCTGCTGTATGGAGCAGTGAAATTGCAGAAGAGCACAGTATGCGAGGGAATGAGGATTGTATGATAGTTTTGGTGTAATAAATTAATGTTATTCCAGCACTAATAATATAAATTTGGCGGATAGCGTAATGTTTCACTGTAAGTCCAGAGCAACAAATTTTATCAAAGATACGGATACACTAATGCTCATTGAATTCATTTATTTACAGTGCCAAAAAATATATTTAAAAATCACCTTTCGTAGAAAAATTTCTCCAAAGATGAAAACTCATTTTGATTCAAAAATAATCCTTGAGCTTTCATTTTTCCCGGTAATATTTAATAAAATGTAATTGGACTTCATCGAGAGACTGAATTGAGAAAACATTGCCAATACAACTAATATTGAAAACACTCATTGCATTAAAAACAATCAATTAACGATCTCAGAGTAAGATGAGATTAAGAGCTTTAATATAATCCCTGTTCTAATAAAACGAATTATGCCAAAAAACCTCCAATTTATACTGCTCGACGTATTGAATTCTATCTACTATACATTGATAACGTACAAGGCTTTTGATATGTGAATTACTTTAACTGCCCTCTCACAGTACCAATAAAAATCAACCGATAATAGTAAGGAATGATAGATTCAACGATTTTAATGTTGTTCCTGCATTGATGAAACTAATTTTAGAATTCCCCGATAAATTAAGTAAGACAGAATTAGACCACACTAATGGCCCTGAAACTTGTAAAGGTATTTAAAACGATAACTATATCATCTTTCTCAAAATCAATACTGCTCCCTTTAAGTCTTTCAATAAGTAAGCTAGCTACATAAATATATTATATTCTATCTCTGAAAATGCTTTTATAGGAAGACCAACTTCATGACGTGAGTCAAACTCTGCAGGAAAGCGTAGACCAAGCAAGGAGTGAAATATAACCGCTCGTTAAGTAAGAAGACAATTTTGGAATAAGGAAAGCATAATATTTCATAATCTAGCAAAGAACATATAAACAAGCTTGCGCCCATTTTTTCCTAAAATCGTAATGCTATTGATATATCGACTGAACTATGGCAAATCAACCGGCCGATAGAGAGCAGCACTGAAAAGTGTCATGGCGGATATAGAGGGGATCGAGGGGATTGATGTCAGTACGACATACGAACGTAGTCGCCTTGAATTACTCTTAGTCCAGTCAATGAAGGAGTTGTAGAGGACATGGAAGAGGACAGAGACCAAACTTAAGGGATTTGTTTACATTTCATTGGTGGTAAACGTGGTATACATACTAAAAGTCCCCGGACCAAGGAGGTGTGCGGGAGGCGCAAAATGTCACTTTTTTGGTATTTTGCTCATATCTTGAAAACGGTGCGTGGTAGCGAAAATATTACTGGATTAAAATTAAAGCTATTTAAATGTACTACAAAATATTTTCTTATACATTTATTTCTTTTCCTCATAGTTATCGAGATATATGCTAGCGAAAATTATAAATATTTGAAAAACGCACCATTTCCTCCCGTTTTTTTTTAACATTTCCTTCTAGCGGCTCAGCCTTTACTTTTACAGCAAAGTCTTCGGAAACATAGTTGTACAGAATTACATTATCTTTAAAATGAGACATAAAGTAATATGTTATCTTCAACTGGTCAATAGTTACAATAATTTTAAATGTAAGGGAAAATTCCGGACTATGGTAAGAAAACCGCACATCGCACTTTCTCGTTTTCTAGGGTTGTATATTGTTAATATACCTAGGCTAGGCTAGTAGGGTGATCATTGTACTGCTCATAGTAATATGTGGAACATCATTTAATAGTTTACCTTCAACTGGTCAAAAGTTACAGCAATTGGAAATTTCTGGGAAAATACCGCACATCACTCTATCCCGTTCATCTATGTTTATATCTTATTTTTAAAGCTATCGTGAGCGTCGGAAGAAGAAATTACAGAGGGATACATTCATTGGCAGATCGTGGCAAACAAAAAGGGTGTTTCACAAGTGTTAGTCCGCTTCCAACAATACCACTACCCATAAAGTGGAAAGTATTCAATGGTACTTACATTAATATCAGCATTGTCAAAAACAAATTAATTGAATGATCGTGTTTTCAAGGCTGGTTGAGCATGGATCATAAATTTCTAAATCTTGGACTTCGTAGTAAGATGAACAAAATCTCACACTTGCGAGATTGTTAACTAAGTTTTTGATGCAAATCTTCTGTGAAGTAGTAGGGAGAGGCTACTCAATATTGAGGACAGGAACGTCCGCGGCCGAAGCACAGGAGGTAATGGCTGGTGCAATCGTGGTACATTTCTTTGTGTGATACAGGTGGGTATGTGTTAGTATCGAACACTTAACTCTGGATGTTCTGCCTAATGATATTTTCCCCAGTCACTGCGGCCATTAATTCGTCCATGGAAAACTGGCAGTTACTGATCTCTTCCATGCAAGAATAAATTTCTTCCATTCCTCTGTAAATGTAGTTATCACCCTGGTGAAAATGAACCGTTCACTAAACTGTTATTTGGCTGTGCACATTCTGTGCAAACGCTTGACAAACTTCTAATAAAATTCACACGGAATTTATCATCGTAAATAACTTCCTCGGCGACTAAATGATTTATGGAGGACTGCTGACGAATACCTTTTTCACTCTTGTCATTCCTCGCAAGACCATGGTTGACCAGACAAGGCTGAAGCCTCCATACACGTTTGTTGTACATAGTAGTTAATTTTCGCGTGTCAAACACCACTTTCCGCCTTTAAAAAGCCTTCTTTTTCTCGTTCTCTACAGGGTCTGCTCAGAGAAAGCAGTGATTCTTGAAATTGAATTCTGTTAGTGAAGACCTCGAGCTCACCATTTAAGTTGATTCAGATAATGTTGATGCAGCCTGCCTCTTCAAACCCACCTTGATGCTTTGTGCTCTGTTTTTTTTGCACTGTGGAACTGAGCATATTTTGCAAGACTTATAAACGTCTTCATTGCCTCTATACCCGTATTCACATCGACGACATTTATAAGTGTCCGAGAAAATAAATCAACTTGACCGGTCAAAAATTACGCAGGAGCCCAATAATTTAAGGATGGCAGTTTCAAAATCCACCAAATTCTTTAAAAAGAAAGAAGATATAGCCTCCTAACAAGAACAACTTGGCTTAAGGTCGTTTTACTCAGTACATTTGTTTGTAAAAACTCTTCCGTGAACTCAATTGCATGAGGCAAAATGTATCGTGTAAAGCGGCAAATTATATGAACGCTTGTGCGAATGTCTCAATGCCTGAAGGGAAGATAGAACCTGCTCTCATTTCGTTGAGACAAGCATACAATATCACGTATGTACATTCGTTTGTACAAAATCTTTCATCGTGCAAAACGGCCTTTAGAGTAGCTGAAAATGCACAACTTGCACGTCCTCGCCTCGACGTTATCCCCTCTCGACAGCCTACAAATTTGACCACCAGATGTCAGCCACTTCGGGTGGAAGAGCGAATAAGTTTAATAATATGTACGCGATTTCAAAAAATTACATTGTTTTGCGACAAGCATTCGTCATTAAAATTTAAAGAAGGAATAGAAATGCATCCATTTTCTTGTGAGCTTAATAATCAGGATGGTAGTATTTGTAAACTGTGTTTGTCGACGATACAATTCCGAGCCAGCTAATTCAAACCACTCGCTGACTTGAAGTACTACCTATTGTTAAACTTAATGACCCTAGCAGATGAGTATGATTTCATATGAGAAACAATTACTAAAGCTGTGATGAGATAAAAATGCGGAAGTAGTAGAGTATTTCACAGTATGTTGTTTTTATCTTCGACTGACATTTACCCGTAGAACAAGTTAGAACCTTGCTGACCGAATAATACGAAGTAAACATTTCATTTTATCTCAGGAAGAAGAGCATCTTACATGAGTTTTTTCTGAGATACAACACTTGTCATTTTGCGGCATGACAACGACAAGAAAATTCATAGGCTTGCGATATGATTATTAAAAAATGAATTAAGTCGTTGGCTGTGTCTAGCGCAACACGTATCCCGGATTTACCGCGGTAAACTAACAATAAGCCTAGAAATAATTACTTTGCAGTAAAAGTGGAGAGTCACCCTCAGGCCTATTGCTCATGTGATTTTACTGATTATCAAAAGCAAGAAATTCTGCTGAAGTATTTTAACTCTGGTAAAAAGTGAATTAACTATTCGACTCTCGTTTAGAAACCGATGGTAATTACGTGGTAGGGATAACAAATAGCAATAATACTTTGAGCAATATTCCAGCCATGCCAGCCATATCATTAATCTGTATTTAAGTCCATTCTCTCTTATTCCTTCGTTGGACGCAAGTTTTCGTACGTGTCATGGAATAATAAAACGTGAATATAACATCTAAAATGAAATAAATAAAAATTAATTGCTCCGGCAGCTACATTGCTATTGTTCTGTTGAAAATTTGGACTTTTCAGAATATAGCGAAATGCACCTCTTGGTTCAGTGATTCTTTTTACATTATTATTCCGTGACACCTAATTATATTTTCATTGTTACTCAGAGGCGAATGTTACGACAATAACAATTATAATATAAGAACGTGTCACAAAATAATAATTAAAAAAGAAACTAGGAACTAAGAGGTGCATTTCGAAATATTCTGAAAAGTCCAAACTTTTTAACAAAACAATAACAATGTAGCTGCCAGAGAAATTCATTCAACTCTGCAGACTAGAAATAGACTCATGTCCATTTATCACTAGAGACGAAAATCGATAGTTATATATGGCTTAAGACGCTGGAAATGGCTTCAACACTAATAACGCGTCGTTGAAGTTATATTCTAATGTTAAAACAGACTCCTACAAAGTCTTACTAAAAAATTGTCTAAGCCAACCTTAATAAACCAACGAAAAAGTGGAGAAAGCTATATTGACAGAATAAAAATATAATGCTTTCAGGACCTCCTTCAAAAGAAGTCTGCATCATCAAAACTCAAGGCATAATTAAGCATTTTCTTCTGCCGAATTGCAAGGCTGACACCCATGACCAGGGGGGTCACTCTGTAACTTCAAACCGATCGGTACGGTAGAGGTTTTTCGTCGGGTGGGACGTCACATTGACTCAGAGAGGGCAGCCGTGCAATTCTGTACGCACCCAATCGGTGCGCCGGCGAGCTCCAGTCGGTGGATCCCACCGACACGCAAAAGCTGTCGATACGGCGGAGAATCAGTCGGTGTACTTGAGAAACACCGAAGTAAATGGATAATAAATTTAGATTTTTAGCCTAAAATGGGATAATTTGATACCTGTAATAATGAGTATACATAAATTCATGATTGTAATAGCAACGTAATTTGTTCTTAAGAGAACTAATGCAATATTCGATGAAGTTAACGTCATAAAGATGATGATCTATAAGAGAAACCTCTACACAACTCGAATTCCGTATTATTGCATTGTATTCTCTTGGCGGTTCAAAATGTTTTACTATTTGGCGCTGACAAGTACGTAAATAGCTTCATATTTAGGCTATTCAGAATACTCGATCACCGGAATATTTTTCATAATAGTTGCCAAAATTCGTCCGCGGTGAATGCCTATTATTGCGGTTTAGCTATTCTTAAATGGACGATTCCCGTTGAAAGTTTTCAATTATAATCAAATTTCGTGTATACAGTCACTTACTTAACTAGATTACATACTAAAGTAGCTTCTGATTTCTGAAAATAGCCGATTTCGCACATTTGTGAGCATCGTATTTTGGTAGCGTTATGTTAGCTCCCGATTTTGGGCCAGGGTAACGAAACGAAACAGGGTAACGAAACTACGTCTTTGTACTGATGTTTGTATTCGGCCTCTATTTAGATAGATAGATAGAAAAATATTTATTGTTCAGGAAAAAACCATAAGAACAAAAATAATAATAATACAGTTTACGTAGTCGAGGAGACATATTTCTAGAATCGTATGCATTGAACTGTCAATAATCACTCTATCCTAATAACATTCGGATTAATCATCAAATAATGCCGAAACAATGTCTTGGACAACACCATGGTGTGGTGACAACACTATTTGCAAGTAGGTATATGCACAATAACCAAGAGTTCTAACAGAAAATTTACTTATTTCTCCACTCAACTTAAATTTCTTTCACCATATATGTATTTATTTGTCAATCATTAAATTCATTTTACATTCAACTTTGCTCCACGAAATTATATAATAAATGTATCATGACACGAGCGCGCAGAAATTTCACTGTCCTAAACCCACGAATATGGAATAATATCTACAAGAATATTTCAATACCATACCTACAATATAAAATACATACACGGATATTCTATTTTTGAGTCCACGCCACTGTTCAATTTATTTCAACGAATAATTCTAGCAATCTTTGGAAGATTAAATACTATATAGGTACACGTAATGTATTTTCTGAAACTAGAAATTCCAAATGCAAAACGCAGTTAAATGTAGGATCCCAATCACATGAGTTAATATGTACATATCGTATAATCAATCAATATACAGGTAAAATTGAAAATTTGAAGGTTATTTCTGGATTCAAGCGATCACAGCTGAATCATTCTCACTTCGCAAAATTCATTTAATCTCATAGCACTCATCATCTTTTATGAATACTTCATATTCTCACGGACATACTAGATATGTGTTTTAATATCAAGCACTTATTTTAATTATCAAATACACATTGTAACGCTCAAAGTTCACATAAATTAATATACGATCATTCTCCTTTCGACATCGTTGATTTCTGTTGTTGTAGTCAACCCCGAGAGCATAGGCGGCTTCCTGTAGTCATTTAATTCTTCTATCGTCTTCCATTGGTGGGAATACAGCATGTGACCCCCAGCTTCGGAAACACTCGGGAAATTGGGAGGGGGGGAACATTGAGTGGGAGGAGTTACCCAACCGACTGCAATGGCACCGACTTGCATACAGAATCGCTGAAATTGGCTCCGTCGGTAGCGGAGTCCAAGTCGGTACGGAATCCCAACCGGTCGGTGGGTTAGGAAGCGCAACCGATCGGTACGGAGCCGAAAAAATACAGAATGACCCCCCAGGGCCGGCTTGAGACAACATTTTCACCCTAGCGAGAGAGTATTCCGGCGTCCCTCCCCCCTCGCCGCTTATTAAACCTATTCACCAGTTAAACGTTGTAGTAAAAAATATTTTTTTCACAATCACGGCGCCCCTCCCTTTGCGGCGCGGCGCCCCGGGCAATCGCCCGTGTCGCCCGGGCCTACCAATGACAACGACGATTGAAAGTTTCCGAATCTATTCGTCTGGCTTGAACAAATCTAAGTAAATTTACTTCTCTCTCGTCTAAATCAATGCAGACCTCTCTTGATAGCTCATTGATCCCATTATTTCGACAATCTCGAATAGTCCGACGAATGTGTACTCGCTTCAGCGTGCGCTCTACATAGTTCGACAGTTATGATGAAGCTTTCTCATCCAATATTTCGACGGTTGAAAGAAATGAAGTAACCGAAAATTTGAAGAGGAAATTTACCATAGAATAAAACGATAAAAACATGGACGAAATATGTTCCGAATAAAGTGATTCACCCGAATTAATACAAATCTATCCCTATGAATAAGTCTAATTCATTCAAATCAGCAGCAAGGAACCATTTAACTCTTTAAAAACTTTATTGTTTGTATTCATTTCAACTATTTATTTGAATTGAAAGTAAAAATGAATTTTTTCTATGCACTTGCGTTTAGTTACCAATGCCTATCCCGTAGTTCATCATTTCCGGCATTTAGGAAATCCTTAAGGTTCGGACAGTGTCGGACTATCGAAAGAGAAGTTTATTTCCTCGAAAGAAAATCCTGTCTCATTTTTTTACCCAGCTCTTTCCTTACAGAGTAATAGCCTATTGCGTATTTCCATACTCTCGCTCCTATTCTCTAGTTATCCCCCGATCACCATGGACCCGTCCGCTCTCTGATTAAACTAACGCAAATAAAGACAAAAAGAGTAATAAGTTGTCAAGGGCAGAATCATTTTGTCATCTTACGACCAGTCCGTCACCACGACGTACGAAAGCGGATGGGGAAGGGATGTTGGCAGAAAGCGAAAGTGACGCGCACTGCAGAAAAATAGGTGGACATGTGGAAGGGGGATAAATGGCAGGGGGGGTGACGAGGGTGGAGGAGGGGGTAGAGAAGGAGCCGCGACAAAATAGCGCAAGAGGGCGAGGCGAACGCGGTAAGGTCGTGTGGGAAAGGCGGAGGGAGGGAGGGGGGTGTTATATATGAGGAGGAGAGGGGAGGCAATTGGCTGGAGGAGAGACTACGGAGTTTGTCGGTCACTGCCTCTCTTCCCCCCTCGACTCTTCCTGGCAAGGTCACTGGGGCGAACCGACAATTACCGCCGCTGTTACATTTTTAAGCCAGTGCCCAGCGGTAATTTTTTTCGTAATTAAATTCATGGATAATTCATGAAAACGCTCCGAATTGGACCAGGTCCGATATTCTGCGAAAACATGTAAATTAGGTAAATCTGTAAATTCTTCTCGGGAGTGGCAGCAGGCAAGGCTTTCCTTAACCAACGTTTCGACGAGCAACTCGCTCATCTTCCTCAGGGAAAAAACCGAGTGCCGAGTTCGGTTTTGGCCACGTTTTGATACTTTGGTTTTTTAATTCAGGTGGCTCCAGAATGATCGGGATTTTTTCGCCTTCGCGCGCTTCTGTTATTTTATATTTTTCTCCAAAATTAAAGTAAGTTCGTGTCTCAACACTACAGTTTAATTCCAAAGTTTAAGTCCGTGATAAAACACGACCAATGATTGGTTTTTCTGCGCGCATACGCTTCGACTATACTCCTGCCAGAGACTAATTTGACTAATTGAGAAATCAACGTCATCGAAGTACGCAATCTTCACCAACAGCTGAAATGAGGTAAAAAGTCAAGCAAAAAAAACGCATACTTGAGCAAATTTTGTACATATTTTCATTGTTTGACAGGGAGAGAATCATTTTGTGCAAACCCCACTTGTTATATCATCTGCTGTAATTTAATCCATAAATGACGCATCATTATCAGGGAACAGCTACGATGGTATTTGTTTGTTCATAATCGTCAGTCAGTATGTTTGTTCGTACAATACATTCAGTTGATACTTCAGGCTACAATTATTTCCTTGTGATAACTAAACGTAGGCTCGTAGACTCTTTGGAAAACTCCTCGCTTTTTTCTTATTTCGTACCGATTCTATACTTAAGATGTCTTCACAACAAAAAATTCTCATTCAGGTTGTCAGGCGATCGGTGCCAAATTCATGAATTTTTCCTGCTCGTGTAACATTGAAAAATGATGACACATCGAGACATAATGCACATGAAACTTGTGTCATGAATAGGGATTTCACGGATAAATTTACGGAAAAATTACGGTGGGAATAGGGCTTTAAGGTAGTTTGAGCGATACATCTTCACATATAAAATTTAATGAATTTGGCCTCATTATAAATAAAAATATCTTATCTTTCTAAATATATCATAACTGCAGTCAGTTATGAGATATTTAGGTATTTTCGAGGTACCTTCCGAGGTATTTGCCAAAAAAATAGAAGCTATTTTCCGTGGGATTTGATACGGCTGTGCACTCCATAGCTGCTTGTTAATAAAACATTAAATTCTGATCCAAATATTGCATCAGAGATATAACGGAGTGCACGTTATATTTTCTCAATTATGTTAGCCCTCTCTTTCGCTTCCTCGCTTCCCAGCTTTATTCTTCATTCATTGCCACACCCACGTCTTCTCAAAAGCCTGCATCCTGCAAACATCATTTTCCCCGGAAGATATGTACAATTACGAGTGCGATCATCATAACAGTCGACCATTTTTCCAATTAAACGATCAATTTCGATCGATTGTACCGACTATTTTCATAATTGACTGTTCAGGCGATTATTTTGATTGAATATCAACCGATTATCTCTTTCTCATAATTATTATTTGGAAGAGACTGTACAAGTGTACAGCCAGGTGTACACCAGCAAATAGTGATTATTCCTTAAATTCAGAAGCGCTTAGGACAAAGGCTCAGCGGCGAAACTGATCTGATGTCAGGGTTTAGTCCCCCATCCCTCCTCTGTCGCTCCCGCCCCTCGTGATGCAGTGACGCGAACGAGTGAAGAAGAATGTCAACGATAAGTCGTGCATTACTCATGTGTGTTATGTAGGTATGTATGTAAATTTTATTTCGAGAACGGCTCTAACAATTTTGATGAAAATTATTAATTTACTAATTTAGGGTACGAAAAAGCCATTTACCTAGGTCTTGACTCTTGGAAAACACTTTTTTTACAAGATATTGGGCAAAACAAATTTATAATTTTGACATTTAAAAGGCTACTTAATTTTTGTCAGGTATACCGATAAACTGTATCATACCGATTTGATTTTTTGGCGATTCAATCATATTTAAACATGCAGCCTTATGGCACATTACATATATATCGTAATAATTCGATAGCATACGAATAAATTATCCTCTAAACGCAAAACAATACATTTTTTATCATTATAATTGCTGGTAACGAATATCAAGGAGTCATGCAGAGTAAAATATTCGAAAGAAACATATTTCAACATAGATTCGTCTAAATTTTGAATACCGCATCGAAAACTCTAGTCACACCAACCTTTAAGAAAAATATTATAATTCATGTATTATTTCCATTACTTCCTGTTTGGTGAGATAAACTTATGTACTTAAGTGAAATGTGGTCCAAGACTTTTCTGCTTACTTGAAAAAGTATTACAATATTCACTTAATTGTCCACAATTACCCTATTCGTCCACCCTCAAACGGGCAGGAAAGGAAAGTTAGGAGATGTGAGATATTAGGAGGAAGCAGTAAAAATGGCTGGAGGATGTATTCGTTCACCGATCTTTTAATTTTAATTATTTTCCCAAGCTTCTTCCGAAGAAGTCACGGCTCACCCAATTCCGCGTCCCAGATAAAATTTGAAAACGCCTTAGAATTATATGTACATCGATAACCCAAGACGTAAAATAACAATGAGTATCTAAGCGTCTTGGTAGTATTACTGAGTCTCTGATTTAGAGACTATTTTTTTCAATATTTTCAATGGCGTACGAAAAAAACGACATCTGAAAAAGGTTTCACTATATCTGGCATGGTTTCTTTGAGCTCAAGGTATCCCTCCCTGTTATTTTTCCGCAGAAGATGAAATCTTGCAACCTTGCACCCAAGGGACAGGTTGAAGGAGATAGTTATGGTGCAAGAGCCTTTAACAAAAAAAAAGAAAGGAGGGTTTGGCCTCATCGAGTGAACATTCCTCGTCGAGATACAAGGGCGCACACAGAGGGGATTACGGCGAAGATGATGATGATGCAGCGGAAAAAAAATTACAGGAGTCGACGGCGATTTTGCGACAGGGAGATACCACCGGTGGAATTTAAATGTCAAGGGCGGAAAATAACCCTTGTAATATCCAACGGGTAACCCTTTACTCTAGTCCCACGAGTGGTATCGACTCATTCTATCGATAAAACGTCTAGGTGACGGTGATATATTGCCGTGTCAGTGATTTATCGACGTAAAAATAATTAGAGAATGAATTGAGCGCAACCCATATCGAGCCATACCACCCATCCCCTACGCCATGCTAGATCATCATACATTCATACCCATCACGCCCTTTTATATATATCCCCCATCATTCACGAGCGTTCGTACAACGTACACAAAATCATCCACTTATTTTTCACAATTTCACCTTTCTTCCTCATCATACATACAATCATTCATTTAATTTTACTTGTCTAAAGCCAGTACTTTGGTCTTCGAGGCACGCAAGATCATCACAAGGTTAAAATTTCGGCATTGGAAGAAATACGGTGGGATCGGATTGTTGTGGCGACTATAGTACTGGCTTTCCATAATTTTTTCGAATTCAGGCAAAATGGGAGATTTTTTACGGGTGATTCCGGGTGATTCCTTAACCTCCTCAGATCGCCGAGAAAGCTCGATAAAAAATGAATCCAACATGCACCGTAGGGGGCTGTTATCATGATTAGAAGAATGAATTTGGATGAGTAAGAGGAATAGTCCACATCTAGCATGCTCTGGATTCATCAAATGAAATAATCTAATTACGTTATTAATTATATATAACCGATCAGCGGTTCGCATATTTCATCCAAAAGAAAGGATCGAGGGATAGCTTGCTTTCAGCTCAACTCGACAAATCAAAAGGAAACAAGACAGCATTTTTCCATTAATTTCTACAGAAACGTACAACGTGTTTCCGCACTAAATTCATCATCAGGTAATCAGTAAGTGATATCTTTATGGCTGAATCGGTTTGTACGTTTTTATTAAATTTGAGGAAAAGTGCTATTTGGTTTCGTTTTTATTGTGACATAACTCCACTACGTCTCGCCGGACACGGTTACCTTCATTTCAAATAGACCAGCGCTATCACACTAATCACACTAACATAACGTCTAAGTATTCCCGAAACAAGTTGGAGAGAATGCGACTGGTGTTAATTTCAAGCATGCCTTAATATTGTGAAAGGAGATGCAGAAGATCTTGGCATCAGCTTGGAAATATTGATGGAATGGAATGATTCCTACTATGAACATATGTTATGCTTCACGAATAATATAAGGCAACGAGATGGTGGTACGCATTTTGCAGGATTTAGATCCGCTTTAACCAGATGTATCAAATATGAAATCCTTGTATAAAAGCCTTCGGTGTGTACAAGAGAAAATATGTCAATTACCGGATTGATTCCTAAGCAACTCGCTGATGGATTTTAAGAAACCAACCCTAATCAATACCTGACTCAATATCATGTTGATTTATACAAGCGAAGACAGGATCAATTTGCCTCTCAGGTTTTGCAGCGCAACATACCGCATACAAAAACCTCCTGTCTCGCGAATCAACGGAACTTTTATCGAGTACACCAGCCACGTAAACTTAGATTCCACCAAACATACGGCACTACTCAAGGCAGCAAGCCATAAACTACCCATTGTACCCCAAACGACATCTCCTTCAACAAACGAAGCGATAAGGAAAAAGTCTCTCTCAATTAGCCTAACATATCCCCGCGCCCGCACCTTAATTCCATTAATCCACTGACAAAATCGCTGGCCACAGCTTGATCACAACGCCACCACAGTGGTCCCAAAACGAAAAAAGCTGGCCAAAAGTCATTTTTTCAACTTTCTACGAGGAAGTTCAGGAATTTTAATTCATATTCCACAGTATATGGTCTACAATATAGGCTACTACGAAGGTCATTGTACTGCTCATCGTAATCTGTGGAACCCGTCAAACAAGGGCCATAAATAAGCTTATCGCGCGAACTCCGTCGCTTAATAAGCTTATCGCTCCTTTGCTCCCAGGATATTTCGGCATAATTTAAAAGAGTTAAGTACTTATATAGAATATATATCAAAAGAAAAATCTTGCATTATTTGGCGAATTTGACCTAACGATCGTTTTGAGTCGAGCGGTGCAGTGCGCTGCCGCGGGCAGCGGAGGGGCCGGCGCGGCGCGTGGTGTAACCCAAGGAAATCCTATTTTTGTGGATAGGTTCCCTGTTGTTGATTGTTGTTGTAGGTACTGTATAACCATATCGGAAACTTTTATAGGATGAATTTTTCTCTCACCTCATGAACTAGAGATTCTCCAGTTAGTCCAGGGTATATCAATCTGGCTCGACTAAAATACTCTTAATGAGGCTCGATATTCATCAGTAACATTCTGATAGCTCTGCAACAGTAGCGATGGTGGAACATGTATGCTATACAGATAGCTTTTTAGCATTCCTGTATAGTTAAGTTCCTTAAAGAGCTGGATCAACTTTTCGACCGTATCCATGAGGAAAGCGGACTCCTCAAAGCGCACTTGTTTACAAGGCAAGCTCACTACGAACTTGCTCACAATACCCTTGTAATTTTCTCGTAAAAACAATTACAACCAGTGATACAGTACAAATAACTTCATATTCGGATTCTGCGGGTAAAAAATATAGAGGAACCATGGTTACTTTTAAATTCTAATTAGTTAGAATAAATTTTTTAAACAATTATCAAGTAAAAACAATAAAAATCTCAGATACAGCAGAAATAACATCGCATTCGTATTAAATTGATATAACAACATGCTGAACAACCAATTAAGTTCAATTTGAATTTGTTACATTTAATTGTTTAAATAATGTCTTGTAAAAACAAAAATATCGAAGATACAGCAAAAAAAACTTCAAATTCAGATTCAGCGGATCGAACGTCTGTGAAAAAAACGTTCAGATATAGCAAGTATGGAAAAATAACAGCGGTATTAATTTTGGCCAGCTTTTTTCGATTTGATACCACTGTGCGCCGTCATGTAATCACAGTGTCTCTTGTAGGTCTCAAGGCTCTAGCGGATATTTTAGTGTTGAGTTTCTATCATGTAATTCCCAAATACACGGCCAGACTTAAAATGTTAAGCGATAATCTAAGACATTCGGCACTAATATTGAGGATAAAAGCAGCTAGAATGAATTAATTTAGGAACTATGGCAGATTTAATCCTTAATTCCTATTCGAGCCTCAAATACAAGGCATTAAATATCAAAATATAAAAGTAAAAAACCTGGTTTATTTCATAATAAAATTCCAATTAAAACTTCGTAAAAATGATCATCCCTCCCTACGATATTTTAGTCTTGGGTGAACATAACGTTTCAGTTGACGCAATTTTTCTTGACTTTAAACAGACATTTGATAGTTTCCCATAGAAAGTTACTCGTGAAATTAAAATCCTACGGGTTAGATGATGACGTTATTTCCTGGATTAGAGAATTCTTAAGCAATCGATTGGAAAGGGTTATATTAGACGGCGCTATCTCTATTAAAGTAAAAGTCACATTAGGTGTCTCACAGGGGAGTGTCATAGGTCCACCTCTGTTCCTTTTGTACATTAATGATATCGGTGAAGTAGTTAAAAGTAAGCTTCGATTATTTGCAGACGACACAGTGGTGTATAGGGAAATACGTAACCTTGATGATAAGCAAGAGCTAACTAAGGACCTCGAGGCAATACATGAGTGGTGCGATGCGTGGCAGTTAGAATTAAACATGAAAAAATGCGTTTTTATGAATTTTTAGAAACGGAAAAACTCCCCTTTTAACAACTATTGCATACAAAACTGCAAATTAGAGACTGCAGAATCGGTTAAATACCTCGGAGTTAAACTGACGAATGATCTCTCGTGGAGTAAACATATTCGGGAAATTACCGGCCAAGCTAATCTTAAATTGGGTTTTGTTAAAGGAGTACTTGGCAAATGTGACGAAGTTAGGGAAATCAGCTACTTCTCCCTTGTCACTCTTGGAATACGCTGCCAGTATTTGGGATCCTTATGAGGTAGGCTTAAAAACTGAGTTTGAACGCGTGCAGGGAATATCGGCAAGATATGTTTAAGGCCGTTATGATAATCTCGTTAGTGTTACTGCCCTTTTGCAGCAACTGGGATGGGAATCGCGTTCAGACCGACAATTAAAATTTAGACTTAATCTATAATGTAAGTTCCAAACCGATTTATTATCTGATGACGTTAATAGTATAATAATTACGAAATCCGATGTACATACTACGGTAGATCAGACAATGAGAACAAAATTAGGGAAATAGACTGAAGAAGGGACAGATTTAAAATGTCATTTTTCCCGAGAACGATAAGATAACAGCTGCCAATGAGACTTTTAACTAGGTTTGTCGATAGGTAGTGTGGCTCTTAGTAGTTGTAGTACTCCCTAATAATTGTATGCTTATCTGATACCTACAGCTCGCTGTGCATGTTTTCAGCATAATTCTTGAATCACTGTTCGTTCATGTAGTTGCTAAATACATAAATACTAACGGTCCCTCTAACATTGGTAGCATATATTTAGTGTAGTGCATTTATGCTAATGCACCATTAGTCGTAGTTACACCAACTTTAGGGTTTAGTTAAATTCATTTTGGTGACTACTCACCCCTTGCCACACACCCTTGAGGTGGCTTACAGGGTATTTTGTAGATGTAGAAGTTCAAGAAACATGAAGCGAAGAGTAGCTAAGGCAAGAAAGCACTCATTATGAATAATAACAACTGTTGTGTTAAAAGGAAATAAGATTACCAATGAGGAAGAAGTACCTTAAAAAATTCGTGCGGAAATTTAGGTAACGAGGTGCGGATACATGAATCATTGGGAATTTGGAACAGAAAAGAATAGAGGATTTCGAAATTAGCTGGAGACGGATGCTAAATAACAAATGGACGAATAGGATCAAAAACGAGGAAGTGAAGGGAAGAAAGAAGATTAGATATGGAGGGATATCAGGAAGACAAGGTCCAAATAGATAGGAACTACATACTTTGAAACTCAACAAATTTGTAAGGTCAACTTAACAAATTTGTAAGACCATTAGCGAGTGACTCAGTTTAAATTACTGCGCGGTTAGTTCCGCAGTTCTTTGAAATTTTTAAGGGTCATAATAGAAAGGAGAGCACCACGAAGAGGAACGAGTAACTAATACAAAGGCAAACTAAAACGGGTTATGAAACAAAAGAGCTAAAAGGACATGAAGGAGTTTGCAGGGGACAGGAGACAATGGAAGGCTACAAACAACCAATCTTAAGATTGAATGACTAATGATGATGACAAGGCACAGGTTAATTTAAGATGCTGCTCCCGCCAATGAGGAAAAGACATCCAAGAACGGTGGCTGAGTCACAAATAACAGAGCGAAGCGTGCTAAGGGCCTCCGCAGTCAAATCTCCATGAGTAGGGAAGGAAAGCCGACTGATTTACGGCCCTTTCCTCTGTATTAGGAGTTCTAGTCCCCAGAATAGGCTTCCATTCAATTAATTGCGAACCCGACGCAACTCCTCATCCTTCAGAAAACACATCGATATCGCGCACCATCTCTCATTTCCGTAAAGGGTGGAGCAAACAAGAAGCGGGCCGTCGACATTTTCCGCTGATGAGGTTTTTTTCGATGAGTACCTGGAACCTGAGAAAATTGAGTAAGCTACCTTCCATTCTAATGCACAGCAGAAAGGCAAGTTGCCAGAAAATCAACGGGTAGCCTTCCGCAAGATTGATTATAGAAAATGTTTGTAATAAAAACAACGATATCTTTAGTTAATTCTTCCGTGAAACCACGTTAAAATATAAAGGGATTAAAAGTTATTCTAAAATGTCCTCAACAGAAAGCAGACTGGAAATTTAATGAAATCCAACTGAATACTCTCGAATTAATCGCCCGTGAACGTAGTTCTCAGATTTTGTCAAGTCAGCATTATGGGATATGAGATCTGTTGTCTCATCAGGCGATAAGAAAAGTGGCACATTTATAACAGCCACCATCACATAGAATACCAACAAATAAATGGTCCACGGGAAGTCCTGCCCATTATTTCCCCGAAAGTAGAGTTTTATCTTGACCTTGCCTTCAATTTCTCCTCAAAGTATCGTTAACCCTCAGTGCTAACTCCAGCCACTTTGAGAGTCTCTCTGTTTTCCCTATAAGTAGCCTCTTTTCCTCTCCTACCATATCTAACACTTCCTAGTGTGTTTTCCTTTCCATACAGCTCACTCTTCCAATCCTCTTCCACACCCATATCCCAAAATCCTCCAGTCCACGCTCATTCTCCATCCGCAGCGACCAGGTTTCTGAGCCATGCCAAGCTATTTTCTTTATAAAGGTCTTAAGGAGGTTCCGCCGCGACTGTGTGAGTCAAAACAAATACTAAATTCCACATTTTTTATATTTTGTCAAAAAATCCTGCTTTCACTTATGCAATGCGTTCCCTACAGAAAACCATAAGTAAAGTAGAAAAAATGCAGATTATTCCACGAATGTATTTTAAATTAGCACTTTTTTCCAGCCATAGGAGCCGACTGCAGCGCCATTTCCTACGAATTACCGCATTTTGACTTCAATTACGGCAGTAATTCCCTAATAACTAAAGCTATAAGGTGGTAAGATCCCTATATTTTATTTTTATTCCATTTCTCTGGATTATTTCCTTCTTTTAAATAGTTTTCCGCAAAAATGGCATTTATATTTTATGGAAAAATAATATTTTTCCCCGCGTTTCTGGCAATCGCCCATTGAACACCATGTAATTTCAAGTTCAATTAGAGAGTAATATAGCGCGGAAAGGTATTATTTTGTTGTTCATATCAGATAGAGGACAACTTTTTCAACAAGTAGACAGAATATGAATAAAATGACATTAAGTCATTTTACGGTGGAACCACCTTAACTAAACATTTCTAAATCTCATCACACATAGTTGGAAAGTAGATACGTTTGTCACCAAACGTATCCGATAGCCTCACCGGGAGTTCACAGAGGACGGCCCCAGAGAGATTAGGAGAATAAAAGTAGTTGTTTCAGACTTGATTTGGTGGCATATCATAATGAAAGAAAAGACTGGAAATTTTCCACAAGAATAAGGTTTTTTACTCGGCCGGTTTCGGTGTACAACACCACCATCAGGTCACCACACCTGATGATGGTGTTTTACACCGAAACCGGTCGAGTGAAAAACCTTATTCTTGTGGAAAATGGCCAGTCTTTTCTTTCACAGGTTAGGAGAAGCAAAATCGAACGACTGAAAGGAAGGCGACAGGGTAAAATGAAGCTGGGAGGCAGGTGATCACGGGGAAAAGATCGATGACGACTAAGAAAGAAGAAGAGAGGCATATGACAGACGAATGAGCGGAGCAGCGTTGAGGAAGAAGGAAGAGATGGAACTCTTTGCGACGGCTTGGAAGTGACATTCACATTTCGAGGAATACGGAAAAAATAAACACGTCTCAAAAGACGCGAAGGAAATAAGTACGATACGACCAAAATAAGACAAAAAAGAGTCACCTGCAGAGATTGACGCACGTTAGCGTGTAAATAAATTGCCTGCGGCAGGCGTAAAGATACATTGAGATGGAGTAAATGAGTTTTGCTTTCGATACAGGGGCTGCACGCTCATCATACCATAAGCACCTTACAGCGATAGGAGTAGTTTAAGTCCATTGGTACGTCGACGGTTAGTGGTCATTTTTCACCACGCACACTCCATAGCTTAACATTGCGTACTATGATTCATTAAAAGATATCCATAAAATATCCAATAGAGTATGGGATTGATATACATAAGTCTTCCCAATCATAATACAAGTCACGCAAACATGCGGATTAAAGCATCAATGAAAGTGAAGAAGTTATTATAGTATTAATATAGTAATACGCTTGAGTGGATGTGACTGTCTCGGACTGAGGCAGGCAAACACACAGCCGCAACAGCAGCAATCGCGGTAATAACTCGTGTAAATGCTACATGCATGTTCCTCACGCTTCGGGAATCAACATTGCTGGGCATTACATATCGATGCTCTTATCTGTATTCGTCTCATACAATATTAACGACTGAACCATCATGGGAATTCAAAGGATTGACGCTACTGGCATCATTTCCTTCAAAGCGTTAAGGTTCGGATTAATTGAAAGGAGAGAATACTGCCTTGTATTTTACGAGCCAAAGTTATTTTTCTACATATGGGTATAAGGTCATATACATCTACATCTGCCTTGTAAACTGCAAGTCACAAAAGGAGCCTGCGGCTGAAGGACGTCAGACATTATTTTTGGTATTTGCGAAGCAAATATTTGAAGGAGTTAGAACTAATATTGCTCTAACAGATGGAGTGCACTTCCGTGAATCTGCTGAAGCCACAAATTTTTCGATGAAAAATAGAATTACTGAAAACTATCAACCTTAATGTCAATCTCCAAATTCTCTTGAGTGGTCGAATTCTTCATTGCGGTGAAGGAGGAGATATAAATAGACTCGTGACCCCTGAAGGGTGTCTTGGAGTCTTACCTCACTTTTATTTTCATACTTCGTGATTTTAGGGACTCTCGGCATAATTTATTCGCCGTTTGAAACGTTAAAAAAATTATGGTAGGGAAAGTTGGGTATGCCAGAATAAGCATAGAGTGGGCTAAATACAGTGGGTATGAGGTAACTGAAACGTGGTCGTGGTATAAGCAGGATGGATAGGGTTAGAAATGAGTGAGTGGTGGAAGAATTTGGATATGATTCTCCGGTAATGGATACATATGAAATGAGCGTTCTCTGTTGGCTTGGCCAAGATGAGAGAAAGAATGGGAGTCGAATAACTAAACAGATTCATGTTGGTTCTCACGTCTCTGCGTCGTCTCAAATTACGAAGCTCAGCTCTTGGGATTTCCTCAGTTTCTCCAGCCATCATGCTTTCGTCTTCAGGTCAGAAGTCAGTAGAAGAAGAAGAACAGTTCTGATCTGAAGACCCTCCAGCAGAATGGCTGGTGAAACTACTGTCATCAAAAGACAACGCAAAGCAGAGGGAATCCCGAAATCCGAGCTGGATAAACAGATTGATGATGGTGAAGTGAATGGCGAGAGAGAAAGGAAAAGACCGAGAATGTGATGGTTGAATGCGGTGGAAGATACTCTGATGATAAGGAATATTAAATCTTGAGGAAAAGAGAGGGAGTATGAAGCAATGCATGAATAAGGATGAAGTTAAAGGATAGACGGAATGGAGGAAATTATTAATTCGGAGCCAGTTTTATAGGCCTGAAACAGAGATTTAAGTTATTTTGACTCTGCCTACCCCGAAAGCGTAAGGCGCGATGGGTAAGTATGTTTAAAACTTTTAAAACCCAACTAAATATTTTATTTACATCTAATTCTTTTAAGTCTAGCTGATTTTCTTTGAAAACACAGGTATACCTTTTATTTCAACTTTATTTGCTACCGGGTACTCTAGGAATATATACATCTACAAAATACCCTGCAAGCCACCACAGGAGTGTGTGGCAGGGGGGGAGTACAAGTGACTACATAATCAATTCCTTCTACAGCGAATCTCTAGCATGAAATATCATATCCCTCTCACTTTCTATATACACATGCCGATCACCCGCGACCAGGCATAGATTGGGGGCAAGAGTGACTCTATAGTACTTCACATGTTCTGACTTTTCTAAGATAGTTACTACTACTTTGAACGAAATATTATGCTTTCCGTCGCATTTTTTCCAAAGGTAATGACTGAATGCATGTTATGATTTAATTCTAAACGAGATTCCGAACATAGTTATGTAGTGACTTTCTTATGCAGCGAGTATGAAACGAAATCTGCTATAAATTTTATATCCCAATGCGTAACTTTAATTTCGGCAAAAAATGCACTTTCGTAATTTACTATCCGAAAATATAACTGAATAGAAAACAAACAACTATAAAGAAACGATAGCCGGGGAAGGTAAGCACGGGGAGAAAATTGAGCAGAAAATAAACTCCTTCAGGAGAAATATTATGCTACCGTTGAACTTTTTTTCAAGCCAACCTCAGCGCAGAATAGCTACCCTCCCGACCTTTCTTGTTGCTTGCTATGAAACGTGCAAAAGGAATGGAAACCTATAGTAACATTGCTAACTAAAAGGCCTTCATTAGTTGGGGAGACGATTTTCACACTGTTCAGAGTTGGGTTTCGCAGAGAACAAGATACAGAGAAGAAATATGTCCAAGAGACCAATTTTAATAAATGTTTGAATAAAGGAGTTTAAGTATCGTGCGGTTTAACTAGATTACATTGAATGCAATTTAATCAAATTCCCTTCCACTCACTTCGTCAAATAGGTACATCTACATCTACATATTACCCCGCAAGCCGCCTCAATAGGCGTGTGGCGGGGGGTGTTAGGACACCAGCCGCTTAAAGATAAAAAGGAAACGCTCTAATGAAATTACGCCTAGCATTTATTGAAGTCCCTTATTGTTCGGGGGAAAAACGAATTTCCATACCTATCCGTTCGGCAAAATATCTCTCTTAATTTATCGTTTCTGTCGGACCTGGAAATATAGTGGGGTTCTAATATGATGTTCTCCGTGTCGCTCTGAAAGATATCTATTCTCAATTGTTCAAGCAATCTAAGCCTAGCGCGCAGCCTCCGAGTCTCTAGCGGTTCCCAGCCTAATTCGTTTAACATCTGTGTAACGCTGTCAGTACGCCCGTAGCTGTTTTTGACGAATCGCGCAGCTTTCCTTTGTACTTTATTAAGTTCCCGGACTAAGTCTTTCTGCACCGGATCCCATATGCTCGCTGCATATTCAAGGTGTGGCCGGACGAGTGCGAAATAGCACCTCTCTTTTACTTTTTCATCCGAAAATCTTCCCACAATACGCTTGACGAATCCTAGCTTCTTCAGAGCTCTCCCACAAATATTTCTTATATGTGCTCCCCACGATAGGTCCGAAGTTATCGTAACTCCTAGATACTTCACTTCATCTGTCGCCTTTATGTTAACACCATCCACAGCATATACATGGGAATAGTTGGACGACTTCCGCAAGAAATGTACCGCCGTGCATTTGCTCAGATTAAGTTCGAGTCCCCACTCTTGGCTCCACACATGAACGTTGTTTAAATCCGATGATAGAGTTTCAAAGTCAGAGTGATCACTAATTTCACGATAGATGACAGCGTCGTCGGCGAATAGACGTATTTTACTGCTAATTCGAGAGCATAGATCATTTATGTATATAATGAACAAAAGGGGTCCGATCACGCTTCCTTACGGGACACCTGATGTCACTTTAACGACATCAGAGCTAATTCCGTCAAGAACTACCTTTTGCTTACGATCACTCAGAAAGTCGCGTATCCAGTTTACTACTGTTTCGTTTAGGCCGCATGACTGTAATTTGTATAAAAGTTTGTTATGAGGTACCGTGTCGAAAGCTTTCTTAAAATCTAGAAATAATGCGTCAACTTGTCTTTTCGATTCGCCAGATTTGAGAACGTCATGAAGAAAGAGCGCGAGTTGTGTTTCACATGATCTACCTTTCCGGAAGCCGTGCTGACAGACATGGAGGACGTTACGACTGTCCAGGAACGTCATGATATTGCTAACGACGATATTTTCGAGTATCTTGCCTATAATCGACGTTAATGAAATTGGTCGATAGTTCCCTGGGTCGTGTCTGTTTCCCTTTTTGAATATCGGTGTAACGTTTGCAATTTTCCAGTCTAATGGTATCTTTCCTTCAGACAATGACTTCTTGAATATTATGTCTAAGAACGGTGCGATCTGTGGCGCTAACTCCTTGAGGACACGCGCGGGTATTCCCTCCGGACCCGGAGATTTACTATTTTTTATCGACTGTAGCTGTTTAGTTATCCCATCACGTTGAATAGTGATTTCTTTCATCGGTTCCTCAGTGGATTGTATTTCAAAATTACATGCAGTATCGTCTGTGGTGAATACACTTTTGAAGTGGGAATTTAACGTGTTAGCTTTGTCAATATTTTCGGTGACAAGTTTGCCATCATTATCAAATAACGAATCTACGGTTGAAGATTTTCCCTGAAGCTCTCTCGCATATGACCAAAAAGATTTCGGATTTTCTTCGAGTAATTCACCAAGTACTTTTTTCTTGAAATTTAGCAATGCAGAACGCATTGATTTCTTAGTTTTTGAGCGTTGCGCAGCGTAACTTTCTTTTACTTCAAGTTCCTTCGATTTGTCACCTACCGTAGTGAACTTTTTAACCAAGTTGTACAATTTTCTCTGTCTCTTAAGGTCCCTCCTAACATTGTTGTTATACCAGCGAGGTTCTTTACTGTCGCATTTCAATTTTTGCGGAATATATTCGTTGATTCCCCGTCGTAGAATTTTTAAGAAATATTTCCATGATTTATCAGTGCTTTTATCCTCAGTTTTAGCTACGAAATCCGTGTACGAATCATTAAGCATCTCGCCAAATTTGATGAAGTTGCATTTATCAAATAAATAAATATTGCGTTTCGGTTTTACAGCTGACTCTACTTCAATTTTTAAGGTTGCAAAAATTACTCTGTGATCACTTATGCCGTCAATAATATCGAGCTGTTTTATCAACCTAGGATGGCTTACTGCAAAAAGGTCTAATATTTTATTTCCTCTCGTAGGCTTGTCAACTACTTGGGAAAGTGAGTGATTAGCAAGTGTGTTGAGTAAGATCTCGCTGATTTCCCTATTCCTTGAATTCGGTTTTACAGTGTAAGAATCCCAATTTATAGATGGCAGATTAAAATCTCCCCCAATAATTATTACACTTTTACTGTCTCTCACAGTAAATGCGGATATTTGATTATCTAATTGGTAAATAACATCAATTTTGGAGTTTGGAGGTCTATAGAAAGAGCAAACATGTATACTCCTTTTGTTTCGTTGTTTAATTGTACACCACACGCTTTCTATTTCATTGTCAGTTATTTCGTGGGCGGTGCTGTGTAAATGTGATTTAACTGCTAGAAAAACTCCGCCACCTGCCCTATCGCTTCGATCGCATCTGTAGATTTTATATCCTGGAGGAAAAACTTCGCTGTCGCTTAAATCCTCAGTAAGCCAGCTCTCCGTTCCTATGACCACGTCTGCGTCCTGAAATATATGCTCGATTTCAGCGCGCTTGTTTTTAACGCTACGGCAATTAACTACTATAAAGTTAATGTCATATTTTGTCGATTGAGTGTCGGTTGGTTCTTTTCCACGCTTATGGGTATTAGGTGGGCGAATTTCACTGGAAGTGCTTATTACATTTGATATAATTTCTTTCACTGGAGTACGAGTTTTGGGAAAATTGCCACTATTTACCGGCTTTAGCGCTCCTAAGTTTACTTGGGTGTGAACATTTTCGCAATGCGGATTTCCTCGGAGGCTGCATTTGGTTAAATATTTAAAAATCCCACTATATGACCTATCCTCTAGTCTAAAAAATATCTACAGTGCTCAAAAATCCTACGAGCCACCCGTTCAGACGCCTCTTTGGAATAATGCACCCCAGACGAGTTGACGAGGTATAGTTTGAACACAATTATTAGACAATATTCCAATCATTGTGATTGCACAAATGGCATGGTATGCAGTCACGTGCACGGGTGCAAAGATATACACCAAATACGGTGAATTTCACCATGAAAAAAATCATTCGACTTGGCCTGGATTCGAACCCGGATCTCACAATTGCTGGTCAGGTGTGTTAGCCAGTTACATAACCAAGCCATCTTAATTCAAGGTGAACACCTGACCGGCAATTGAGAGATCCGGGTTCGAACCCCAGTCAAGTCAAACGATTTTTTCATGGCGAATCTCACCATCTTTGGTGTACATAATTAATAGAGATACTAATAAATAAATAACGGAATAACTAATTACAACTGCTCTGCGTCTGTATACTCCAAATAAATTCATTACTATTTCTGTTCCTGTTTGCAATGAAGATTCAATAATACCAACATTTTAATTTGGAGCGTGGCGCTATAGGGGTCGGAAACTTGGTCATTGCGAAGGGAGGATGTGCGTAGACTTGAGGCGTTTGAGATGTCGGTTTGGAGAAGGATGGAGAAGGTTAGCTGGATGGCGAGAAAGACGAACGAGGAGGTATTGGATATGGTCGGAGAGGAGAGGAAGCTTGTGGCAGAGGTTCGGAGAAGGCAGAAGAGATGGATGGAGGAGGTTTTGAGAGGAGAGGGCATGCTGAAGAGAGTGATAGAGGGGAGAACACTGGGGAAGCATGGGAGAGGAAGGAAGAGGATAGGAATTCTGGACGAAATAAGAGGAGGTAGAAGATATGAAGAATTGAAGAGGGATCTAATAACGGGCCATCCTTAGGAGGGAAAGCGAGACAATTTCTATGAGGTTGGGATACAGAATATGGACTGTCCAAGAACCTACCGATCAGCTGGTAGAATACTGGAATGATGATGAATGTACTTTAATTTGTACAAATTTCCTTTGATACATGCCGACGATATAAATGCAAGTATGCATAGGCTGATTCACGGGTTGATGAAAAAATAACATCCACGTGAATTTGTAAAAACTCTCTTTGTTACATGCCCACGATGTAAAGGCCAGAATGTATAAGTTGTTTCATAGGTTGACCAACAAAAATTAAAACAAAAAACTGACACGGCAATAACCGCCGACAAACTGACACCAACAGCGTTACACATCAATTCACTGCACCATATGGCCCTGCAAACGAAGCTGACGACCTACCTCTTGAATTCATAAAAGCAATTCACATTAAAATGTCGAGAGCACGAGTACGGTCGTATTTTCCAAACATGTTTCAAGAGTGCGATGCAAAAGCATTCAATGCTCTGGCGCTGGCTTCTCTCCATCTACCTAAGGGCGCACTCGAAAACAGGAAAACCTTGAGGGTCTCATTAAACGGGAATACCGCGATCCTATATTTCAATTGTGAGAGAGATACAAGCGTAAGCCTACTTCAACTGTCGATGGATACGTGGGAAAGCTCTCTGCGATGGAGGAATTCTCTGTCGAATAGTGCACCCTCTAACGACCGCAAGTAGTTGTTACCCCCAGGCGCAGAATGGGAAAAAGGGGTCCCTTTACAAATCGAACGGCAAATCTTGAGACAGTATGGCAACATGTGTTTTTTTAGGTAATTCGACCCCACTGAATCCGATTTTGCTTGTTGCCAAGCTGAATTTTGAGTCCTAAGGCCCAAAAACAAGATGGCGGCAATTTTACCCATCCAGCCTGGATTTTCCCCTCTACTGGGAACTCACGTCCCATCTGGATTTATTTTTTCAATGATATGTGTTCAGGTACGTACCCTTTGTCTCACAGTACCCACTTCAAAGGACCAAAATTAAAAATGGCGGCCAAAATGGCAGCTAATTTTAAAAAATTCTAACGGCATGTTACCATGGTATGCGGCACATCTACATATGGGTTTTCGTGGTCAACTAGTTCGAAAAATGGGATTTCAAGAACCGTCAGTAACCAGAAGAATCTTTTAGAAGAACTTGGAACTTGTTGGCGCGACCAGCTCCCGATTCGAATCTCGCACTGATTGCTAGTAATGTGACGGAATAATGTGAAGTCGTCGCTCGGTGATCGTCATTTGTCTCGGCAACGTCAGCGGGAGGGAAGAGGTGCGGAGGAGGCGGGAGGCTAGGCAGCCACCTCCCCTTTTCCCACTCCACTCCTCTCTCCACACACACAGGAGGTGCGCGGGGTTTCAGCGACACCCCAAAATGAATAATTTTTGATGAGATGAAAACGTTTCCAAATAATTAGAAGCAACATAATAACAAAGTTGTGAAATGAAATTCCTTCATCCATCTATTCCCTAAGACCTATATAAATGAGCTTCAGTGTCTTATAAAGTGGTAAACTTCAACATAGTTGTTACCAAATATCTAAGATAGGCATCATCACATGAAATCTACAACCTACGAGCCTCAACATAATGCTGAAATGTCGGCATTCCAGCCATGCAGAACTCATGTTATTCCTATATTCATTCAATACATGCACTATTTATTCCCTGATTTTCAGATAACTTCACTTTCATGTATTTTAAACACAAAATTCTTAAATGCTGACACAGTAAAAAGAGTCAATGTTCTTTTAGAGATACTTAAAGCTAGGCTTGGGCAAAAAATATCGATATATCAAAAACTCGATATATTTTTTAAAATCTATCGATAATTATCGTCGATATTTTTCATGTCGATATATCAAAAATTGATTTTTTTCCGAGCATCAAATTCGATATATTTGTTTAGCACGTCACCGTTGTAAAGTTGTTTCCCAGCTGCGATGTCTAGTGCTATAACGAAAATAAGTGATGATATTCGCTTAGAACATAGGCGAATGGGACAACGTTCTCCAGAAGTATGATCTGCACAAACAGAACGAGAAAACGCTGATAGAAGTTCAATTTGGTCCAGACATGAACACCTATTATCTCTTAGCACTACTACGCAAGAGGTTCCTAGCTCTGTCCCTAATGAGCTGAAGCAGTATCTGGACCAACCACTACTGGAGAGGAAATCAGATCCAATAAAGTTTTGGGTGAACTCCCGACACTTCACACCGGTTATTTCGGAAATCGCGCAGAAGTACTTAATATGCCAAGCCTCATCTGTTCCATCCGAAAGAGTGGCTTCTGCAGTTAACTTGGTGGTACCGGACAACAGGAGTAGATTAACGGGGGAACATGTAAAACAGAGAGTTTTTCTGATGTCAATATCAGAAAAATACTGGTTTGATTGATTAAAATTGATTGTAAAAATAAAAAATAAAAGATTTTTTAATTACTTCTACATGTCCATAATTTTCCAAATTTTACTTCAACATTTTTTATATATTTTGGTGAAACTTTAAGGAACCACTTGCTTTGGCAAAATTATCGATATATCAAAATATCGATTATTTTGGCTCGATAACTATCGATACATGTTTTAAATATTGATACGATATCTATCGATATATTATTTTTACTTTCCCATCCCTACTTAAAGCTATGACTACGTAAATTTATGGTGAATTGGCTCATAGAAAACGAATCTGTATGTACAATATGAGTGGGATTTGCTGAGTAAATTTTGACGACCGCTCATCACAGTCCTTAATACCCTCTTCGCCATCCTGCACTCATAAAAGAACAGGGAAACTTCGAAATAAATGAAAAATCAATAAACTCCTTTCGCTGAAGTCATAAAATACAGTCGTGAAATTCTCGCCTGCGCATATGATTTTAAGAATGTATTCCTCATTCACCGGAGGCAGAATGGCAAGGACTGAACTCTGCTATAAAAGAGAAGAAAGAATTGAATGAATACTTGGCAAGCGCGCTCGAACAAAATACAACGAAACGACTTGAATGATCGATAGTAAAAGAGAGTAGAGTGGAAGAGGATGGGCGAAAGATGACATCTATCGGGCGTAAAAAAAAAGCTCTAGATTGGGAAAATGGACCAAACCGTAATGGATTATATACGGTATGGACGAAACCTAAATTACATATGCAGTGCATGGGACAGAGAAAGAATTAACATGTTCCTGCGAGAAAAAAATTATTTCCATGCATTTTAGCGAGTTTGAGTCATGTGATGCCATCACTTTTGATGTTTTCTATAAAACTACAATAACGAAGAAATAAAACGTGCAATTTTCCACAAAAATAAAGAAGATGTATCAACATTGTAACCCGGATCGGAAGTAAATTTTATTTTTGCGGATAATTGCACGTGTTATTTCTTCATTATGTACTAATTCCACTCACTTTCCCAAGAATTTTCATATATTATATAAAACTACAATGTTTTAATGCCTCATATTCTCCCCAATTGCCTCAGTTGTTGGCATTGGTCGAGGACAAACGTTGTCCGTACTTTTCCAATCTAGAGCTTTAGTAAAAAATAATGACTACTGCGCGAGAATGTCTACACAGCTTGTTACCACCACCAAATTCTATCAGGCGGTAGTAGGTAAGTATTGCGAGCTATTTCAAGAGCAATCCTCCGGGAGATGGGGAGTATGTATGTACCTTTACAACTAGTATACTGTTACAAGAAAGGAATGAAAACGAGAATTTCTAGAGACTTCACACACCAAAGGCTTAGACTCACCCCATACTAAAAAGGAAATGGAATACACCCATCCCATGTTCCCATCATAAGGTTCCCTTGCCGGGGTAGACCCAGACATAGAGATCAATTATTTGACTGTAGGCCGAGAAAATAGGTTCCGTTTTTATAGTATCCTCCGAACTGCCCTATTCTTGCACACTTCTTTTTCTTCAGAGTTTTACCAGTGCATTTTCAGTCACTTTTGAGATATTGAAAAAAATTGATTGATTGAAAAAAGGACATGTATTTTTTATCCTAAATTTGGCTCGAAATAAAAAGTGGAAATATATACCCATAGTCACTAGATTACATATCATTCTTTCACCATATAGTTGGCCAGTAAATTATTGAATGAGAGTTGAGAAACGACTAAGGTTTATGATAAAGGAGTGGTGTGAAAGGTAGGGGCAGACCGAGGAAACCAAAGGTGAATGTGGTGGAAGATACAACTGGAAGGAGTTCCCTCCTTCTGGTAGTATCTTTCACCATAGAAAATTAGAAACCTTAAAAAGAGTAGGGCGTGAATGCATGAGTGTGACAGAAGCAAAAGAGCAAGGATGTTTCAGTTTGGAGGAAATCGTTAAAGCGGAATCAGCTTTAAAGGCATATCACCGAGAATTTGACATTTTTCTAGTCACTCTAGGAATCGTAAATGTAATTTGTTGAATAATATTTAGTATCTCAAATTGTGATCAAGACTATAAACTTCCGGAAAGCGATGCTTGTCTCAAAATTTACAGTATTTTGTTGAAAAGTCCCGAGTATCACAAGATGTTATTAGGACTTCGGCGTTTCCGGTGAGAAGTCATTTGCATCACAAATACTAACTAACACATTTCTACAACCGCCTTAACCCACACGGCCACGGCAGTCACTGGATATCAAGGAGTAATTACTAACTAACACATTTCTACAACCGCGTTAACCCACACGGCCACGGCAGTCACTGGATATCAAGGAGTAATACAAAGGATTTAGACGGAACGAGATTCTATATTAGTGAACCCGGGCCGATGTGAGAGAAATCCGTGTCACTTATATTTTAATATTTGATTGTCATCGATGATACACCTGTGTGCCAAATGTGAATAATCTTTGATGAGTGTGTGTGAAAAATTTATTGGGAGATTTCACTCAAACACACGGACAGAAACTCAAGTTGAATAAAACCATGTAAAAAGCGAAGGCCGAGCGGAAATTAACTAACGGGGGTCCAATTTAGGGGCGCATAGCTTGATTCATTACTTTAAAATTCCACAGAGAGCATAAAAAGACGCCTTATCATGACTCATCGAGCTCCTAGGAAAGAGGAGAGGACAGAATACTGCATGCTTTAACCTCGACGATTACGGTGACCGGCAGAGAACTTTCACTCGGCCACATCCCATTCATCGCTACATCGAATGGCCACTTGTAAACTTTTAACTACTTAAAAAGAGATGACACAGTCCAATGTCAACAAGACTTCCAAGGGTGAAACACTTTTTACAGCTTAATCTCTTGGCTTCAGGCCAAGAAATGCACTTAATCTTTACGATTTTAGAACTTTCACATTCGCTGGAGTTCGAGGGCAGAGCCCTTGAACTTGTATAAAAAATACTTGAGCGATAAAATGTTTTTTCTAAACAAAGAGGTTTCCTTGAATTTAATTCATTTTTGTTGTACCCACTGTTGGAAGTAGATTATAGAATTTCTTGTATTTTCCCCTTTTAAACAATAGTGGCTATCAGAAAGACTAACTTGTCTTTTGTTATTCCTATTACCTTCCATTCCAATCTTAATCTAGTCTTGCCTCTCAATTTGCCTCTTACTCGGTGATAGAGTTGAATTATCTGGAAGTAAATTTCGCCATTGACGCTTTACATTTACGTGAAATACATTAACTTATATCTTTGTGAGCTAATTAGGTTTTATTTTCCGAAATTAAGGCAAAAAAAATGTTTGAGTATAATTCCTCAGAAACGCGTGATTTGAAATGCGTGAAACATTGCATGTACCATAAAAACAATTGCAGAATTACCCAAAAATTCCGCGTTTAAAAAAAACGGATTGCTCCTGATTGATGACGTCAAGGCCTCACAATACCCCAGCACTTGTCTCAAGTTGTTTGGGGGGCGAATCAAGATAAGAGCAGAAGTGAGGATCTTGGAAAAAATAATTCATGGCTAAGAATTGAAGGCGTAGGGCATTAAGCATAAGTGAAGTAGTTCACTCATTTGGGTATTACATTGAATGTACTTCAATTGCGGCAGTAAGGCTGCTTGGGGTAGTTGCGTCGGCAAATGAAGCGTTTCCTTATCGGAGAGGGTTGATTGCAAGAAGGGCATTAGGGTAAGTGTAACCAATTCTTGCGTATTGTGCGTAAAATTGTGTAAACTTCGAACTATGATTCCCAGTTTGAGTAGATTGGAAGCTATTTATACTCGTCGAAGATGATTTATTATCCATTGGATAAAATAGGACAGGTAAAAATAAGAACGTTGAAGTTTGGCATCCTAAGGAGGAAATTTATTTGGTTTAGGATAACCGAAGAAGGGATAATGATGTAAATTAGAATTAAATTAGCCAATAGACTTCGTGATAAAGGAGGGTAAGTAGAGCAGGAGGAGGAATGGCAATGGAAAATATAGGAAAAACATCTCATGGTGAGGAATGAACCTTCATGAAGCCAGCTTAATTTTACGTGTATTGTAAACAAAGTTTGGCGGAAGTTTACCTGATCGATTGGTATGGACACCTATTGAAATTAGTAGTTTTCAGTAAGTGACTTTAGATGAGTAGGGATTGTCATAAGAAAAAATCCACCTTGACCGCTAAACGAACCGCCTCATTTTTACGTACGTATCCAGTGCCTTAGTTTTCGGCAAGGCTGAACAACTTCATTGTGAAACTTATTACGAAATTTATAAATTATTTAATGCTAGTTATGCGGTGTCAGTTATGTATATGCACCTTCTTCTTTATGTGAGGTATGTACTCATCCATTGGTCTTCCTCTTGGGACGTTTCTCTCTATATTTCCTTCAATTATATTCTTCACAAACCCATCATGCCTCAGGGTATGCCAAATCCATCTGGTTTTTCTTTTCTGTATAGTGTTCCATTTGGTTCTTTCGTCTTCTACTCTTCTACAAACTAATTCACTTCTTATGTTATCCTTTATTTGATCTTCAGAGTCCTCCTCCAACCTTCACTCAAATCGTGCGAAATTTCTATAAGGATTAGAAATCCCAGGCTGACTATACTAAGGAAATGCGGTTGAGGGGAATTACCCTGGGGTCGCATGATGGTTTTCTCGTATTCCCAAAAAGCTTAAGATCCGTGGTTAGATTCCCGATTCAGGTTAACTTCGGAAGAGAATGGTTTTTCGGGTTTCCTTCCGCATTTATCCATTTTTGGTGGACAATATTTTCCGGTCCACATTTTTGGTGGAAAATACGTACGTACGTCCGTACGTACGGACCTGAGGAAGCTAGCTGGAACGCTGGCAAATATTGTCCACCAAAAATGGATAAACGCGGAAGGAAACCAGAAAAACCATTCTCTTCATCAACAAAACTCCGCGGAAGCCTTCACGAAAACTTAACTTCTCCCCTGGCGTTTTCAATGTATTTTACGGCCATAATGTTTCGACAGAGGTGAGCTCTTCAAGTTCTCTAACTCATCGTGATGGTTCGTATTGAAGGCATTGTAGCTCGTCAGTTCATGATTAAGTGGCGAATTACTCGTCTGTCTGGTTTCGCTGTGTTAAAAAAGGAACCTTGCCCCACATTTTTGCCAGCGTGGTTCGTGTCTTTATTAAAAAAAAAGTTTTTTTGCGTCTGAGGAAATTACTCACGAATTTGTCTCCGCGTCGTCGTCCCCCAACGGTCTCTCTTAATCTCTCTCTCCCTCTTATCCTTCCTTCCCGAAGGGGGTTCAATCGATTGATGGAACGAGTGAGGCCGTCGTCTCACCTGCAATCGTTTGTCAATCCGTCGTGGGAAGTGAGTGGGGGAAGAGGGCAGTGTCCCCTTAACCCCACACTGATCAATCACTGTCCTATCCCACTAATGCGCGGACTTATCGAGGTCGGAGGGATCGAGAGAGACCTTCGATTACTCTGTTCGAGACCTTTTAAGCGAGACGTACGTAAGCCTTCTTAATTCGCTCCCTTGCAAGCTATTTCGTAAAGTTCGTTTTTCAATCAAAGGTTGGTTGGTTGGTGACTTAGGGAAGCGACCGAGAACTTAAACCAATTGCACCATTTAGAATTGGCGGGCATATTAATAATGTTGTCTCATGACTGATGTGGTGGAACTTATACATGTAACATTATATCAACTTATAATCAACATATCTCCGTAGCAACGAAACCGGTAGCATACGGCTTGACAGAGATGTAATACATGGAAGCCGCCACATTAAATATTTATCAGAGGAAAACTGCAAAGAGTTCTTTCAGCGTTGGCGGATAGTTTGCCAAGGGACGTACTTGAAGGGAAAGGAGGACGGGTGGAGGGGAACCCGGCGTTGCTATTAGGCCACTCTTAACGAAAGACGCCATGGCTCCACAGTTAAGGGTACCACCGGACGGACGGAGTACTACACTTGCATCACACAAGTACTCTCCGCATGAACGAAGAAGTTCTCGGCATGACATGGTTGGAAAGATAGTTGCTAGAGGAAATCAAGAGGAAGCAGATCAGGTGTATGGATCTGGTTATTAAGCGGAAATGGCACCATTGGCCATATTGGAAGGGATAGTGGTGGGAAATAGGAGGTGAGGGAGAATGATAGGTATGTATAATATTATGAGGAGAGGTAGGTAGTACGCTGAACTGAAGACTGATATCGTGTGAGGAATAATGTAAATAGAGCAAAAGAAATAGGAGTGGAGTGTAGCAATTATCCGTCTAAGCTTACACTTACTGATGGAACACAAACAGTAATGTGAAGTGTTACGTTCATAACGGTAAATTTAGTATTTAAATTTAGTAAACGGTATTAGTGCTCTGTGGTGATGAGCTTCGCATTGCTTGAATTGTGACATTTCTTCATGCTCAGCCACATTTTACATAGACGCACTCTGAATGCATGAATAGTGTCAGTACTATGAAATCAAACAAAAACTGAAAGAATTTTTTTACTCAAAACTGAGACCTTCCATATCGGATTTCATGGTACTGACAATCGTAGCTAAGGGATCTGAGGCGACTTTATCGGTGTCCTTTTCAGGTACATCAGCGTATCCATGTTTTGAGCAAATATATATATATGCCACAACGCTCTGTAGGCTGAGCTCTTTACATCACACATGACTGCTTGCGACGTACGTGATCAGTGGTGTAAGCTGAGGTTAATTTCATATATCAAAGGTATTTCATAATATATAACTATCGTCAAATGAGAAAAAAAGATCTCACTCTGAATACATCAGTCAAAAACCAGGACAAAGTCCTCATCCTCATATCTGGAGGCCCATTAGCAACAGGAACAATACTTGTGTCAATTTAATGACTCCCGTCGTAGTATGTTTAAATGATTTGGACCACCCCGAGAGCCAACACAAACATATCTGTATCTACGTGCTCTATAAGCACGCGAATGCGCAATCGATAGTTAAAAAAAAATCTTGCGCCTGAGTTTATGGCCTATCCACACCCGAAGCTTAAACCATTAATTTTCTCAAAAACAAATAAATCCATCAAATCCGCACACCAGAGGCGCAGAAGCGCATGAAAAACAACCTGCAAAACAGTATTTTTTTCTCTTGACGGTACCCCCTCTCCCTGCGTCCAAAGTGGAGATTTTACGACGTACTGACTTTCTATCTCATGGCTTGAGAAGGAAAACACGATTGACTGATGACCCACCACGGTAAAGTAATGGTAGTGGAGAATGGTGATGACGCATGAAGAACGAGGTTTATAACTTTAAAAAAATATATTATTTGCGAAAACACGAGTCGCTGGGAGGTATGGTACTTTACACGAAACCATCAATTAAAAATGATAGAATTGTGATGAGGCTTGAGAGGAAAGCAATGGGTTCCAAATTCGTCTGGAATAAACATCGACATTCTTTTGTAAACAGCACCACTATAAAAACGGACACACTACCGCATGCTATTTCAAATAAGCTTTCGCGGGCATTATTAGAAATACGGGAATGATGATATCCGGGTATTGACGTCAAAACTCACCTAACATGATTATATAGGTAACAGATTACTGGGAAAGGTATCAAAGACGATTCAGCCATAGGTCACGACATTTTGTTCTCAAGAAATAAATTCAAGTCGAAATCCACCAAATTCAAGGCAAAAAGAGGTCCATGAGATATTAAAAACAACAAAAAATGATTGCGATAGGCACAGTGGCCTCAAAATTAGCCCCGCGGGGAACATAGCGTTCGATGAAACATTTTCCGCGACTGCTCCTCAATCCAGTCCCTTCGTAACTCTTTCTCTTAGGTCACTACCAGGGAGCATATACAAATTGGGTGGCGTGGAATATTCATTCATAAATTTTCTATCAATATTGTTAGATTATAAAACAAGTCCTGCCTAGCTCCATCCCCTTACATGACTTGTCTATTCTAAACCAATCCCTTCCCTAATTACAACAGATGTCCGCCATCCTTCACATCTGCCACCCTGCATGGTGACAAAATCCCCCATTCCTCATCTACCTCTTCCTATCTTGCCCAACATTCCTCACTCCATTACGATACTTTGCCTTCCGCAAGGTGATTCATTGTGCCCTAGCACTGTCCAAATCAAGGAGTGGACAGATTTTCCGGGATGTTCTTATAAATATGCTTTTCATTCCGTTGCTGTTTTATGAAATAGAACTATTTGAGAAGTAACTTTGAAGTCCCGTTAAAACCAATCATATACGGAGTTTTTAAACTTGCTCTTAATTCCTACTCAGCTAACAGGCCAATACTGTTTCAAACGACAAATCTAAAAACATCGTTTACAACACGCGAAACAAACATTTTACAATATATATTGTAAACTAAAATCCCATTGTACAAAAGATCATTTGTTTATTAAGAAGCCAAAGTGCATAAATTGCCGCCGACTGATTTTATATATGTCAAACACATAGCAATGAGGAAGCAATATCTGTGTATTATTATTTTTTAATAATTTTATACTTATTTTAGCTTGTTTATTTATACCTGTACTAGCTTCTTTAAACCCTTATCTATGGTGAGATATTGTTCTTTTTTTTTCTCTACAAATAAAGCTCTATCTTGAACACATTATATGCTACGCCATGTTAACACAAAGCCAGCAAGAGAGGTATCACTCACTGACACATTTTCTAGCCTTCATGATATATTAATTACATACATGTAGAATGCATTAATTACAATCCTTGTATTATACTGAGGGCATAGCGTTCAAATTTATTCATGGGAAAAGGAGAGAATGAATGACAACGAAAAAAAACATAAAGCAGTAAAAATGAAAATGAGTGACGCGCACGAAAAATTATGGGCGGAGAATAGTTTTTTACTAAAGCCAGAATAGTCTGGGACGGACTGAATTAGGGAGTTGGGAACTAATACCTTCATATTAAGGGTGACCCTTCTGAACTACAACCTTGACGTGGTGGAAAGGCTTGTGCGTTCTAATGACCCCTAGAGCTAGACTGGCAGGAGCAAGGACTATTGCTCCTGGTAGGGCGACCCATGCCAGATAGGTCGAAGGGTAGGAGCCACACGAAAGGTAGTTCCGCAATGGTGTCACGTTAAAAACACCGTTGAGTGGCGTGGGAATGCCTCTCAACTATCATTTCCCAGAATATGAAAGTCACTCAAAGATAATTGATTCCTGGCAACTACGGGACGCCGCCCCAAACGGGCGGGTGTCGTGCCCGGCAGCGAGGGAGGCAAGGCCTCTGCGGTCGTCATAACACGAATTCCTTGCACAGCATCATCATCGGCGGATACAAGAGATAGGAGGGAGAAGAAGAAGAAAAAGAGAAAGACGAGGAGGAAAGCAGCGGTAAAAATAGGAATTTGGAACGTAAGGACCATGATGACGGCCGGGAAGTTAGAAAATATTAAACAGGAAATGGAAAAAGGAAAAATAGATGCTTTGGGATTATGCGAGGTGATATGGAAGGATAGCGGGGACTATTGGAGTGATAGCTACAGGGTAATCTATAGTGGGGGAGATGAGTGTCAACGTAGGACAAAATTGGGACTGAGGGTGGTAAACATTGAACAGGTGAGCGACGGTAGAAATAAAAGCACGCACGACGAATTTAGTACTGGTCACGGTATACATGCCTATGAGCAACCATAGGGAGGAAGAGGTGGAAGAGGTGTACGAGCAAGTAGAAGAAATAATTAGGAAAGTGCCGGGAAAGAAAAACCTGATAGTGATGGGTGATTGGAATGCAGTGATGGAGGAAGGGAGGGACGGATTAGAAATGGGAGGGTTTGAGCTACGAAGAAGAAATGATCGCGGTGAAAAGGCAGTTGAATTTTGTAGAAGAAATAAATTGGCAGGGACAAACACTTTGTTTAAATGTCACCCCAGGCGTAGGTACACATGGAAAATGCCGGGTGATAATGGGAAATACCACATTGATTACATAATGGTAAGGAAGAGATTTAGTAACAGTGTAAAAAACTCGCGTAGCTATCCAGGGGCGGATGCGGACTCAGATCATAACTAGTGATGATGAAGTGTGAAGTTAGATTCAAAAGGATTTGTAAAGGTAGGAAGATAAAGAGATGGAACCTTGAAGCATTGAAAGGGTTGAAAAGGAGGGAATACCAAGAGCTGGTAGAAAAGAACATAGGTGAAGAGAAGCGGATGGGAACAATTGAAAGAAGATGGGAGGTTATAAAAAAGGCATCGTAAGAGCGGCAGAGAAAAATTAGGAACGGTGGAAAAGAGGAGGTTTAAGAAGCAGTGGGTAACGGAAGAAATGATTAAGAAAATGGAGGAGAGAAGGACTTGGAAAAACGTCAACACCGACGTAGGCCGGAGCAAGTACAAGAAACTGAGTAATAAACTCCGGCGAGTGACCAATCGGGCAAAAGAAAACTGGTGGAAGGAACAATTCGAGGAAATGGGAAAGCTGAAGGAGGAGGGGGAAGTGGGCGCTTTGTACGCTAAGGAGAAAATGCTATCGGGTGAAAAGAGAGGGAAAACGATACCAAAGGTTAAGGATAAAACAGGGAAGATATTAATCGAACAGGATATCCAGGAAAGATAAGAGGATATCCAGGAAAGATGAAAAGAAAACGTAGGGATGCTATATGAGACAGAATAGACCCTTGAGCATAGATACAAAGGATGAAGTAACAAAAGATAAGGATAACCTTGGACCGGAGTTCCTTGACAGAAAAACAGAGAGGTCATTAAGGGAGATGAAGGGTAGAAAATCTGTGGGAACCGATAACCTACCTTCGGAGTTACTGAAGAATCTAGTTAGTAAGGGGAGAGAATCGTTTTTCGAACTTATTCGCAGGATCTACGAGGGAGGAGTATGTCCAGAGGATTACGTGAAAACAGTATTAATACCTATTTCGAAGAAGAAGAAAGTCACAGACTGCGAGGAGTATAGAACAATCAGTTTAATTTCTCACGTGGCAAAAGTCTTGCTTAGAATACTAAATAGAAGGTTGGATAGCAGAGCAAACTGCTATTTAGGAGATGACCAATTTGGGTTCAGGAAGGGGAGGGCAACCAGAGAAGCGAGGACACTTATACATTGCGGTAATGAGGACACTTATAGAAGAAACATAGACCATAATCAGTATGTTTTCGCTTGCTTTTTAGATTTCGAAAAGGCTTTTGACAGAGAAAACTGGGAGAAACTAATTCAGATACAGAGGAAAATAGGAAAAGATTGGCGTGATAGGAGACTCATCCGAAACTTATATATGTGTCAGAGGGCTCAGGTGAGGGTAGCTGAGGGTGAATCAGGGTGGGCAGTTACAGGTCGCGGTGTGCGGCAAGGGTGCCCGTCGTCTCCTCTGCTTTATAATATCTATGCTGAGGAAATGGTAAGAAGGGCATGGGATGAGCTAGATGTGGGAATGAAAGTAGGAGGCCAGCGGATGAAGTCGATTAGATTCGCGGACGACCAGGCGATGGTCAGTCGGTCATCGAAAGGAATGTAAACTTCAGTAGATGCATTGGAAATGAAGTGCAAGAAATACGAGATGAAGATTAAATATAAGAAAAATAAAGTAATGAGATTCTTTAGGACAAAGAATGCGAGGCTGGTCATAAGAGTAGGAAGTCACAAACTCTAGCAGGTAGAACAATTTAATTACTTGGGTAGTACGCTAGAAGCAACAGGACATAGTAGTAAAGACATCAGGAGGAGAATACCGCTAGCGAAGGAAGCGTTCAATAATAGAAGGGAGCTGATGACGGGGACCTTAAGTAAGGATGTAAAAAAGAGGCTAGTGAAGAGCTTGATATGGAGTGTGGCGTTGTATGGGGCAGAAACGTGGACCTTGAGAAAGGAAGACGAAAATAGGCTGAAGGCGTTCGAGATGTGGGTGTGGAGGAGGACGGAGAAGGTGCGTTGGACGGAAAGGAAGACAAACGAGGAAGTGATTTACATGGTAGGTGAGGAGAGAAAACTTGTTGATGAGATTATGGGAAGGCAGGGTAGGTTGCTGGAAGCGGTAATGAGTTTAAGCGGATGGTTTGCTGAAGGCCGTGATAAAGGGAAGGATGTTGGGTAAGCGGGGAATGGGAAGAAAGAGAATAGGTTTTATGGACGGGATGAAGAAATGTAGGACTTATGCTGAGATGAAAAAGGAAATACTAGAGGTCGATAGGTTATGGAACGTGTAAGAGTCTGTTGGATATTCTCTGACTTTCATCATGACCTACCTCTAACCGGTAGATTACTCTAATGAATGAATTAAGGGTGAGTAGTAGATAACATTGGCATGGGGAAAGAATTATCTCGCTGTTAGAAAACTAAACATATTTATAGCACAAAATTTGACTAGGGTTGACCATAATGTAAGCACACAATGTAACATAAAGAGCGCTAAAACTCTATGCATAAAGGAAATGACAAAATGTTTCCGAAATTAAAAAGATATTACCGCGGGATCGCCCCAATTATTGCGCCAGAATTCTATTCTTCGGCGTATTAACCATGCATCTCATCAACGCAACGTGGCCAAATGCGTGATTGTATTTGTATCACTGGTCTTTTGCAAATATTATACTTTATAATTCAACCCATTCCCTTTTGAAGCATATAGCTAATGGCGATGGGGCAAATTAGTGATTCGAAAATTCTCTTTTGTTAGAAAAAAAACCGGTGCCGTGAATACGTTTCCAGGATTCATTGTCTGATATCAACCAGCAATTCAAAATGATTTTTAAGCCGTTGCAATCAGCAACAATAAATTGGCTTTATATAAAAAAATCTTCCAAAATTCAATACAAACTTAACGTACGGAACTATACGGATTCAACGTAAACTAACTAAGCGTGATGAAGAAACTAGAAGGGGAGCAAAAAAATATCAAAAAAGAAAAAAATTGCTGCAAAACCCAGTGTTACTTAGCGTTTTCCCCCGGACACTCAATCGGCTTTCATAGCTACGTGATAAACCCGCAGAACTAAAGTTTAAGAAACTAGTCATTTTACACGAAATATACACAAGGATATTCCAAAAACTTGTTGGAACACGACTTTCCGTCATTAATATTCTAGCAGTATGAGGAAACTCGGGATGTTCTTTTCCTTGGAAATTGATCATTGCGCCCAAAAGATACACAAGGATAATTCAAAAACTTGTTGGGCACGACTTTACATCATTAATATTCTAGCAGTATGAGGAAACTCGGGATTTTCATTTCCTTGGAAAGACACTGGGAATTATATATGCATCGGTTTATCCTAGCAATATATTTTGATATTACATAAATATATTTGGCTTAGCAGAGAAAATAAATTTGCGTTTGGAGGAAAATTTCAATTTTTTACTGCATAGAATATGAAATCTTATTAAACCCCGATATTAAAAAAATGACCTTCAAAGGCAATTAGAGCACTAGAGCAGAGTATTATTGAGCATATAGAATTAGAACACTTTTTAGGAATTCGAAATGTATCAATATTCTGGAACTTACATAGAACATGGCGGGCATTAGTGATAAAGACGTTAGCCAATGAAGATAATGGTTCTCCGCAACAAAGACATCATGGAAAAAATAATTATTTTTACATTATTATTATTATTTAATACATTTGAGCATTTATCATGTCAATATTCAAATAATAAATTAAAGTATTAATCTTACGTTTAAGACATAGCTCTAGAACAGATTGGCCGACTTCGATCACAAAAATTCATAGAATATTAAACAAACCAGCCGCAGCATAAATATAGCAATATAACAAATATTTAATAAGGCAAAAATATAGCAAAATGTTTCTCATCCAAGAACTTTTCAAGCTATTAATAAAAGATTCAATTTTGGAACAATCAGAAAAATTTGAAAATCTTACAAGCCTGGGATTATCACAAAACATTACACTAACAAGGAAACCTATTAGGGTTTTATCAGATAGGTATTCGTATATTTTCTTTTTGAACTGATTCATAGAAGAACTATTTTTAACGTTTCCAGGTATAGACTTACACATCCTGTACATGGTGTCATAAAATGACGTATTATATGGAGGAAGTTCGGTGGCATGGTGAGTGTCCCTCCTTTTCGTTTATTTTTTCTATATTTTTACTTGTGCTGCTATAAGTTAATTTGTTATAAATAACTCTGGTTCAGAATTTGTTAACTATACATAAAGGAAAATATACAACTGATAACCTTTTCTTTTTTTTCAATTTTCATCATGTTATAATATGGATTTACATAATTCCCAAGGGGTACATTAAAAACATAGCGAATTCCTGCATTTTGAAGTCTTAGTAATTTCAGAAATAATTCCTAAAAGATAGCACCTGAAAGGGGAAAGACCACTCATTCCTCAACCAGGATAGATACTTTACATTTATTTAATATACTTGGATAAAGGAAACTCAGGGAATATTCTAAAAACACGCACAAGCAAAAACTCGGGAAATACTTACTATAATGTATGCACACCCGCGGAATATAAACTCGAACATGTGGTCATAAAAGTTTGCTTATCCATGAATCTACGATCAATGCAATTTTAAGAAATCTAATGGAAATGTTAATATGTGCCGATAACGAGAAAGGTGCTACATGATTTAAACCGGTTAACATCTCTACAGCCTACACACTTTAGAATAAGAATTTAACTTTGATATATGAGGTCTGCCCATAATTTTGTTTTGTCTTTAAGTTTCACCCTTAGTGTGTTATCACCGAAATTTATTGTCCAAGGTTTTTAATGCATTCGAGATGCACCTAAAATACAGGGATGGCTGCATGAATACTCACAAATTTTATATCAAGGAACAACCTTTTAGCCATTGCTTAAAAAACTGCCATTATTACAAAAGAGTGAGGTTCAGGGTTTCTCTGATCTTCCCCGAAATACCTAATGTCCCAAATTATAAGGAATTTTCCTCAACTTTATTCACCCTTAATCACTCATAAGTGTATCAGCGATGCGATTATTTCAAAACTCCCGATTTTGTGAGTTAAATGAACCCTACTCGCCATTCTTCTTTCAATTTTCTTACTAAATTAATTTCAGCAAGAGGATTAATGAGTCACCATGGCGACCAATAAACAAAATCAATGCAGTCTACCATCAACTTATGGCGCTTATCTAACTCCAGCGTGGGTTTTCATAACTAAGAAGGAAGATAAAAGGTCCATTTTCCTGTTCTTCAAAGATATTCCAGATACAGACATCGGTGGTAATTCCACCTGATATTGGATCTAGATTAGCGGGGGCACAAAACATTTTTGCAGCTCTGAAATAATTAGGAGTTGGCGGCCAGCAAGGCATTGAACGAAGAGCACCCAGGTCTGAAGGTGTTTGGGTAATCGGCCTTCAAGGCCACTGTGCCAAGGCCAAGCACTGATGTGCCCTGATAACAATTAACCTCAACATTTGTCATTCCGATTAAATTACTTGTAACATTTATGATTTTGGCAATAACAATACAGAACTTATCGCAAGCGACATTAACACTTCCTTAACTGCTAGTATTTTAAATCTCCATACATTCGCTTTTTCCGGTGTGGAACGAAGTTATATTTCCCTAACTATGTCACAGATAAGAAATCAGCCAAAGATAAGATCTCACTCTTAAGTAGTAGGTTTTATTTCAAAGTTTGGGAATATTTAAAGCTTGAAATTCAACAGATTATAATGTCAAAGTATTTATCTTAACAAAATAAAATTCATTTTTCATCTTCCAACGCATACTTCCCCTTATAGTGACTGGATTCGGCTATGGAAACGAAGGATTACAGATTCAATAGCTCCCGCATGGCATAAAGTGAAAGAACATAACGCTTATTTTAAAGAGAGACTCCCTATCGCAAAAAAAGACATTCCACAGGTATGCAGCACCTAGATGCGAAATTGAAAACAGTAATATTACAGCTTGATAAAAAAATGAGGATATATAAAGGGCTAAAACATTTTGGGATAGGAGAGGTCCGTTTTTTTTTCAATTATAAAGAGAGACAAAGAGAGCCCCATACACCCCAAGGAGATCTCTGGGATATAATGCAAGTACGTTTGAGTATAACCACGAAGAGGAATGGCCTCGCTCCGACGGGGTGGAATGGTTGGTTGGTTGGTTGATGAGAGTCCAAAGGCCGCATCTCACAAAGGGTGGTGTTACTACGCCCGCTCCCTTAAAAAAAAGGAAACTTTAGGATGACTGTGTCCAATTGAGAGAGACGGAGATACGCGAATAAAAAATGACTAGACCGACTTGAGTGCCCTCTCCCTCCCATCCGTTTCATTTCCCTCGCGCCCTCCTCCGAGGGGGAATAACATTATTCGGGATCTCGGCTGGGGGAAGGGCTTTATGATGATGCACGGGATTTAAAATGGGGACACCCGTGAGAGGAAACACTTGGCACGAATGAAGCAAGCCTGTTACCAAAGCACCGAGGATAATGCGATTTGTAATTCAGACGCGAGTGCCATCTCGCGACGCCAAAACAAACAAAGTAGTTGAGGGGAAAGATGGGGAAGTGTTCCACTCGAACAGAACAAAATCCAATTTCACTACAGCTTTCACGGAGATAGAGAAAGGATGAAGCAGCACTGTCGCGCGCATAAGACGTGTCTTCATCACCCATTTCAAAAAGTATATCAGCATTGCATTGTGCACTGAAAGCGGTAATCCATTGACTGGAGAATGTATGCAAAAAAAATAAGTGGGACCGATAGAATGTTTCAAGGAATCAGTTTACCCGAACTTCAGAAACTTCTAAATCGCCCGGGTAACCACAAGCTTCCAACGATTGAATGAGCAGAACAAAGAAAATGGAGGCTGCCATCGCTTCATAAAATTGCTGTCAAAAGTAGATAGACTACATTAAATTAGCGAGAAGATCAAACTTGAATAAAACAATAATTAGCTAAAAAATCAATTTCATCCAATAGGCAACGCATATACTTCCTCGTCCGACAATGAGATACTAGCGTTTGAAATCACATTGAGGACTAGGTTTTCGGTTCATGTGGTTGATTTTCAGGGCTGAATGACAATGATCAGGGCTGAATGACAATGACGAAACTGTCGTCATCACAAGACAAACAACGCGGAGAAACACGGAAGCCCTTCAGCACTTCATCATGAAACACCTTGGAAGCCTACGTCAGAATTGGCATTTTTACTTGCGAGCGGCAAGTATTTTCTACGGGTAAAAGTGAGGAATTGAGAGGATAAAAAATAATGACTGAATTAATAATGATTCAATGGCTTTATATAGTTCTAAAGACCATACAAAGAAGCAGACAATAATTTTACAACACCAACTTATTTATATTACCTAATACCCTTAATTTTTCAAATTCCACACAGGTGTTACGATTTTTCTAACTCTGCTTGTGAGGCCCAATAGGTTAAAATATATTTAGATGGATTATACAAAAGGTACTGGAAACATTTTATCTAGAAACCAACTCCGTGGCGTAAAAACCAATTTCGAAAGTTCTCTAGATTTTTGTATCCGCCTTTCAAATTAATTAAATAAGCGAGAAGGGGTAGACGCTATACATCCAACACAAGATCTCACTTCTTCAGCAGAAAAATATAAGCTTAAAAAAACATATAATGTGGTAAATTTAGGTAAATATAAGCAAAACACATGTCTCAAAACTAATAATAAATATCTATTAAAAGTAAATATGCATGTGGAGGTCCAGTGGAAAAAGCGTTTAGTTACTGACGGAAGATTCCGCATTCGAATCATAGGTACTTAGGTTTCCAGGCATATCTAACTACAAACAAGCAGTGTGATATTCTAGCAATCAGATCTTTCTCAGAACCAACAGGTGACACAGGAAAAGGAACCAGACCCCTATGCTTCAATATGAATTCAACACGCTCTAAGGTTTAGTACTAAACGAGCTCCATTCACACCGACCAAACCGACCTTGGGTAGAATTCACTGTTGATGGTGTTAATTAAAAAATTGGTGGGAAAGAAGAAAGTTAAGCAAAAGAAAACTCCAACGCTCTCAAATAAACTTAATATAACCCCAAAAATCGGCATTTTTCCTAATTTTCTGCATGAGCACGAGTCTTAATGGAAGAAGTATCACGCAATAAGGTATAAGAAATAAAATGTGCACAGAGAACGACGGTCTGGACCAAATATAAAGGCAGGAGGGTAAAAAGTAAAGAAGGTAGAACAGTTTGCATAACTAGGTAGTCTTCTGGAAGGGAACAAGTTTGTAGCATGGACGAAAGGCGTAGAATTGCATTGTTTCGGGAAGCAATCACAAGGAGAATGGAGTTGATGAGGTGGGCTCCAGTCAAAGACATTAAGAAAAGTTTAAATCGGAGCGTTAAATAGAGCTTGAAGCGGACGGAGTTGGATCGTTCGGAGACTTGGTGTCGTTCGTGAAAGAGAGTGTGTGTAGACTGGAGAACTTTGAGATGTGTGTGTATAGGGAGAATAATGAAGAAGATGAGCAGGGTGGCAAGAAAAACAAACGAATAGTGCTGGATATGGTAGAGTTGAAAATCAATTACAAAGACAACGTTGGTGTAGACTCGGGGAAGACAACAAAAGTGGAAGGAGGACGTACTGAGGTGTGGACGGAATGTTGAAGGGGGTTTGAGAGGAGAGAGATTTTGGTAAGAAGAGGAGAATAAAAGGAGCAGAACTTTTTGGAAGGTGTAAGGAGAAGCAGGAAGTATGAGGAGAACCTCAAGGGAAATTTGATGATGGGTAATTAGATAGTAATTTATGGGGTGATTCAACGTAAACAAAAACTAAAGAGATGATGCATAGAATATCCACAAAAACTCCCAATCCGTTGGTAGAATCCATCATTCATTAAATAAATCTACCGGTTAAAGGTAGGTTTTATTGAAATTCAGAGAAAATCCTCCGGATTTTTACACGTACAGGGCCCTATCTACAACAGTAATTCTTTCGTCATCTCCCCTTTCTTCATTCCATCCATAAAACCATTTCCCTTTCTTCCCCTTCCCTGCTTGCCCAACATCCTTCCCTCTATCACGGCCTTGAGCAAACCATCGCCCCTCATTACCTAATCCAGTTCATCATTAGCCTCTTCTTTATATCCTTACCCAAGGTCCCAATCATCAGCTTCCTTCTATTAGAATCCCATCTACCAAATAAAAACAAAGAAAAAAGAGTACAAAAATAAGAGCACATGCATCTTACACACCCATCACGCCATTCCCTTTCGGGGAAGGCGTTGTCAAAAGAGCTTAATTATCGGCGTTAGGCCTAGAAAAACGACTTCGATGTTAACAATTGCCTCCATATTGCCCTGTTTCTTGAAAACCTTCATTGCCTCTGCCACATTCATGCATTGATTCTTGCACGCAAAAGAAATAAGCGTAATGTGAGAAAGATAGGGAAAAAGTAGGAGATACTGAGGAGAAGGAAGGAAAGAGGACAGAAGCGGAGGGAAGAACTAGCGGAGTGAGAGCACGAGGAGGTCCATCCCTTTTTGATTTACAAGCGCCCTCTCTCTCTCTCCTTTGGCTTTGAAAAGAGCGGCGACGCTGCCTGACGGAAGCGGCCGCAAGACAAGAACCCTTATCCCTTAGGATAAGATCTCCTTGGGAATCCGTGAAGCGAAGGCGGCCGGGGAGTGGGGAGGCAGGCAGCGCTAAAAAGGAAGGACAAGGGTGGGCGGCGGTGGGTGGGAGGGAGGGAGGGCAGGAGGCGGATTAAGGGGGAGTGGACAGGATGGGGACATAATTTCCATGCACGGCTCTTGATCAAGTTCCCTCAAAGCGAAAAGGAGAAGGAATTAGTAGGCGATGGGAGCCCCTGGCACTCGAGGAAGACTCGCAAATGATTATATCTTCCTTCCCAAAGGTGGAGGAAGGAAAAAGGCCTCTTTATGTAAGGGGCACGACGTCTAAAAGTTACAAAATAAAACGACAGAAGCTTGGGACGGAGTTTAACCGGTGAATCCAGGGATATCTTTAAAGTGGAGTCCGCTATAAAATAAAGGGAAGATGGACATCTTAGCGTAAAAGAGAAGACTCCACTGCAATAGCTATACATTCCAGATTAATTTCATTCCGATGAAAGCATAAATATTTGCGAGCTCCAGTTTTATCCTGAAAGTGTTATGCTAATAGAAGATCGACGTTCTAGCGGAAATGTCAGTTCAGTTAACAAATTGGCAGATATCTCAGATATCCAATCACACATTAAAACTCAGATTTTACCTTATAAAACTTAATTCAAAGCAGTTTCCAGAGCTTTCTGAATCGAATATCGAATTATTCAATAAACTCTGGAATAGCATTTTAAAATTACCAGCTAACAATTATATTTGATATGGGCTCATTTTTCATTAAATAGATAGGCAACAGGGGCGGTCTGGCTAGGTAGGCAAGTCCGGTCGGCGATCGCCGAGGGCCCCCGGCCGGAGGCGGCTTAGAGGGGCCCCCGACAGGGGGTGTTAACAATATTAGCAAGGGGGAAAAGTTAGTCTAACATCGCGTCTCACTACAGCTGACTCACTCGACAGCTAATTGCCCTCCAACCAGACTATACCAAGCGTGAGTAGTTGAAAAGTAAAGTTTATTGTACTAGGATTGCTACGCTCCTCATGAAAATTTCACTGCAGGTTAATATAGTTATATTACTAATTTTAAAAATAAAGAAATCTACTTGTGGTCTACGCGCTAGATTTTTATACAACATTAACGGTTAAATAAATTGCGGTTTCTGTTTTTACGGGAAAGTGATGAAAAAGTTTGAATTAGGTACCTACTGAGTGCTAGGAAAATCAGTGACTATCACCAATATGCTAGATTTTGTTGATTGAAATGAAGAAGTGTTCTGTTCTGTGGATTCCGAAAATTACCTTCAAATTCCTATATCACCTCCGGTTTTTCCACATTTTTTTTTTAATTAGAAAAGGCCGTTTTTAAAATGTTATTGCGTAAGTGAAATCTTTATAGCGAGTAAAAATGTTCTCTACGTGGACATAATTTGTTTAAAAATTTTTATATATTAGTAAAAATGAATAGTTAAAAACAAAACTATATTTTCAAAAAGGATGGCGTCAAGGTTTTCTACGTACTCAAATGCGGAGAATGAGTGCGAAGTATACTAGCAAAGCAAGAAAAAATTTATTTCTTATGTTTTTTTTAAATAAAGTATGTATCAATTAAAATAATTTTCAGCATATTTTTTTGAAATCAAAAGTCCATTTCACGTCAGGTTTTTTCATAAATCGCGAAAATGGGAAAATGAAAAAATGAAATACGTTTTTTCAGTGGCATTATATGGAAGCAGTAGTAATAAAAGAACGTTCCCCAGAGAGATTAAATAAATTTATGAGGAATAGACACACATAAATACGTAGTCAATAATAAAATGTAACTATTTTTATATAAGATGTCACGATTGAATCGCTGGAATCCCATATATTGCTTGGTGGCAATGGGAGTCTATAAGACTCACTTTCTTCATGATCATTTAATCTGATGACTTACAAATAAAATTGTAACATTTTCGTTATTTGATGTGTCTTCAATTATGCATATTCTGTATTTTCAATATTAATTTCGAAATGCGCGGAAAAAATCCATTCCAATTCATTATTTTATTTACAACATAAAGAAGTGCCATTCAGCATTCCGCATTTGCACACGGGGAAAATCGTGACTTTATGCGGATAAAATATTAAACTTACCCATTCGCTATTTGATTGCGTGAAACGATCCTTAAAAATTCATTATGTCCCCTGGCTGGCTGTCATATTCAATCCAACTAAACAAGGGGTATTGTTCCTGTTGCATAGCTTTCGGTGATAGTGACCATAGAAACTCTACGTCTATTACCGGACACGTTGTTTCTGCCAAGCATATTTACAAGTCTGTGGAAATTCACGAAAAAGTCGTTACTAACCAACTTGTGGCGAAAGCTGCTTTTCAAAGTCAAAAAGGATACGACATTTCATCTCTTATAGATTATAGTGAAACAAAAAAGAGAGAGAGAGCGAAGTTCATACTAGAGGACAAGTTATACGACGATTAATTTATATACTGTTGTTCATAGGGAGGCAAGGGATTGCCTACAGAGGAAAAGAAGAACAAGAAGGAGCGCATGCACTGAATACAGTTGAAAATCATGGAAATTTCCTTGAATTGGTAATTTTAGTTGCTAACTACGACGTGATTATGCAAAATCACGTAAGAAAATGCATTGAAGGGAGCAAACTGCATAGGATGAAAACAAAGAAAAAAAGAGAAGCTGCTGGAAAATCGACTAAATGACAGATTGGTCGCGGCTCTCTTTTAACATTTTTGTCGAAGTCTTTCATTAATAAGCTAATGAACGTAATTGGCATTTTGGGGACGTGATATCATTATGAAAGACCTGCATAATAGAAATATTGTATACCTTAATGGTTGATAGCAAACAAGATGTTGCTGCGCTTTGTAGTCGAAGGGATGATATATGAAAGACTTCAGTTTAATAGTAGTTGACATTTTCAGTGGACTTGCTTTTTTTAATCGCATCAAATAGGAGCTAGCAAAGAGTGGGGTTTCAACGTCAAGTCACATTATTGCTAGCTCGTTTGATGGAGCTAATAACATGAGAGGTTGTTACAACGGCGTACAAGCCCACTTTAAAAGAGAAAATCCTGATTTAATTTACACCCACTGTATGGGGCATGTATTAAATTTGGTGACAGCCGATTCAACTGTGAATTTGGTGCAAGTAGAAAACTTATTTAGTTTATTAGAAGAATCATGCTCTGTTTTCCTATGCTCGTCCATCAAGATAATGTCAGTGTGGTAGACGGAAACTAGAAGGAAACATCTCTCATGATAAACTCTGTAGAATCCAAAAGATTGGTGCTACAATGTGGTGGAGTAAGCATAGGGCACTTTCATCGGTTGAAGATGAAGAATATTTAAAATGAATTGGTTACTCGGGGAAATTAACCAATCTAATCAGTGTGTTGTGAGATATATCCACTGGAAATTTTGACTGCAAATCAAAATTCAAGGCCAGAAATTTAGTATGCCAATGGACATTATTTGAAAACATTTTTTAGTCTTTTGTTATTTAAATATAATTGTTGTTACCTCTAATGTGTCTAAGTACCTCCAGAGTAAGAATATAGACTACGCTACGGCCTGGAATATGGTGAATTGTTTGTTGCAGCAACTCAATTCTAAAAGATATGATGAGCACCTTGAATTTCTTTACGAAAGGTCAAAAAGGTACTCTGGAAGAGTGAGAAGTGATTTGGATGACTCAATTGACGTGGAAGTGGAATTGTATTTTAAAACACAAAAGGACTTCAAGAAAGAAAACAATGTCAGGAGAAAAATCCAAAGATGAAGCACCTGAAATTGCTGCAACTCAAAAGTATAAATTGATCTACTTTAGCATTATTGATCGCGCCAGAACAAGTATCGAAGACAGATTCGTACCCTTTGGAGACATTTTAAAAGTTGCTCTTGGCTTGATCCTTAAAAAAATTCCCAAAATAGCAAAGGTAGATACTTTTCCTCCCGACATTATGTGTGCCATTCCAAATTTGTGTAAAGTAGAAAGAAGATCTTTACTTATGGAACAGAAACAGTTTGCAGATCAGTACGAAAGTTTTACCAAGACAGAAAAAGTTGAATATGATGAAGGAGAAGACATGCCTAATGTGATAAAAATTCGAAAAGACGGTGAAGATGATGAAGTTTACTTTGAAGAAGAGGAAGAAAAGGAGATCATCCATTGCACCAAAAATAGAAAATGCTACAAATGTTTGGCCTTTGCTTTCCCCACTGTCTATTAACTGTCTCAATCTGGGAATTTTATTAACTTGTACACAGCATATAAGTGTGTTGTTACCCTTCCTTGCACTCAGATAACATGTGAAAGAGTAATTTCTAAATTAAAACTCGTCAAGGACAGACTTAGATCAACACTGACTGAAGATACTCTGTCCAATTTACTTCTAATGAATGTGGAACGGAATTTGTTTTTAAATTTAGATAAAGACATTATCATTTTTAAATTATCTAATACTAGTGAGGAATTTAGAAAAAATGATTGAATTAATTGTTAACTGGTGAACAAGATATTTTTCCAGGATGTTAATTAAAAAACTATTTTTCCAACTAAATACCATCTTTAATTTATTTTTGGTAATAATTTAAGTTTTACAGAATAAAAATAATTATTATTAATATAACAATTTATTGGTTTGGTGATTTGGCGATTTTTCAGATCGACGAGTTTATTAAAAAACAGAAATTCAGGGAATCAAAATCATGTGCTTTTGAAATTTTTTTTTTCTTGAATTATTTATATTGTTTTTTTACAGTAATCTATGACAAAATGTACTGTAAGACAATTCATATAATCAATTAAATTATTAGACCTAGTTGTAGAACTATTTATTAGTGCCCTTTACACCTGATATACATGAAGAATTTTCAAGGTTTTCATAGTAACATAACGTCCAGGTTTTGATAAAAATTCCTACTTTACGCCAAGGCCGCAATTACAAGTAGGCTATTGGGCCTGAACTGCAAAAAAATATTCTAATGTTCCTGTATTTTGGTGCAGAGCATAATAAAATAATAATTTTCGTGGATGTTTAATACGATCGTGGGCACAGTTGATTGGTGCGCACAAATTTGGAAAACTCAAGCAGCAGCAGCAAGAGAGAGGGCGTGGCGCATGTGCCACAACTTGCGAGATCGTTTTGCTATTTGAACTGTCTCCACCCACTAAACGCAGCGTTATATACGCCAGCTCGATTGATTTTTGATACTTATTAGTTGAATAGCCTCCATATTGTGTAATTATAAATATTTCAATTCATTTATCGAGGGAAAAGTAGACGCGCCGGTATTTGGAAATTAGTCGCGTTGCCTCTTAAAGACCCATTTTAAATATTTATAAATACATATCTGTATATTATCCATCTGGTTTATTTCTCAATGAAACAAACATTTTGTTTGCGAGTTCTTCTGGTGTCCAAATAGCATGGATAACAGCGCTTCCTTTCTTGCAACAACAGCCCCCCCCAAATGTACCCACCCAAACATTTTTCTAGCTACGGCCTTGCCATTCACCAGCAAAAAAAGGGGCCCCAAATTCGTTTCCAGTCGAGGACCCTTGATGATGCCAGACCGCCCCTGATAGGCAATATAAATTTATAGTGCGATACGTATGACGAGTGTAAGTATCTTAGAGTTCGTATAGCTTGACATTTTTCTGCTATATGAAAAATTCAGAGAATCAAATATTTAAGGTGAAGGCCATATTGATATGATAATTTGACAACGAGGGGGAATCAATATTATTTATTTTCTTTGGCCACAAACTCTAAGAATTTCGCGTAATTTTATTATTACATAAATAAATGTTTTTCAAATCATTGACATAGTAAATATATTTTATTTTCCTCTTTAAATAAATATATATTCTAAGGATTTCATTGAAAAATACCTTCGCAAAAAAATCAAGTTAGAGCTTTCTCAGGAAATTAACAAACTATAGCAAAAATATCAATAGATAATGCAGTCTTAGAGCAAATACAACAATTTAATATCTAGGTTGCGACCTACAACTCATGTCTTCAGCATACATATGGAGAAGAGCTGAAATAATTTACTGCTATAAATAGTGCGATCACAAGAACGGAAATCAATACGACAAGGAAAATCTAGTTAAAACTATACAAAACAATAGTAAAGCTTAAAAATAAATATAGACGCAAAATGTGGGTTATATCAAGGAAAAAGTTAAGTACAAGATCGGAGAAATATATTTTTTTACGAAAAGTGAAAATATGCAAGGATATAAAGAAAGCATTTGAGAAGTGAAGTCCTTAGAACTGAAGTTAAAATATTTACTTAAATGAAAAAAGTACAAGACGTAAGTGGAAAGACTATGTCGATAGAATAGGAAAAGCGATTACAAGCAGGTGCATGACTTTAGGCTCCATAAGGTTTTAAGTTCCACTACGACTGTCAGAGTCATTAAAATACTATCTAAAAAAACTATCATATCGTTGATGTTTTTAAAAATACTATTTTTACAGAAGACATGACTTACCTTTTAAAAAATAAAACTTAATTACAGTCCTCGCGAGAGTTTATGGCCTTTCGAAGCGCAGAACAGAGGGGGTGAAATGTGTGGGAGGGGTAAAGGAAAGGAACGGAGGGGAAAGTGAGCGCGTGGCAGGCAGAATGACCAACATAGCGTCTCAGCGTAAAAATGTAATTCCGAGCCGTATTGGACAATTCGACTCGTCGCGGAGCATGGAGCAGGTAGCCGACCCTTCCCCGCCATACCTCCGTTCCGCGGCCGGGGCTGTGGAATAGATGTTATGCGATGACTCACAGCTAGGCATTTCGATTACTTTAAACGCATTAACATTTTTTCAACATTAACAAAAAATAACAAATATAGTCGTGATTCCGCTGAAACGCTGATTGAGTAGACACCAAACTTAGCGCAAATCCGTTGTTTTTTAGTAACGTTGCTAAAATTTTCAGCCGCGTGAAATTATGTCATCGATATTTAAGACATACAACATAAAATTACGAAATAACAGTGCATTCTAAATTCTTCTTTTACTTAGCTAATGCAATGAATGGAATCGGACTTTGAATACCACTAGCTAAAATTTCAGTCACTGAAATAAGAAAATAAAAAGTACTTGAAGAGATAATGTCGAAAATTGGCATTATGTACATGTATATTCGATGAATAAATAGGACATTGAGAACACAGAAGAGTGGAAATATAAGAATATATTCTAGAGAGACAGAGAGAACATACATATATATATATATATATATATATATATATATATATATATATATATATATATTTATTTATTTCATGCAAAAATAAATTGGATAATTTCCGTAATTTATTAAAGAAAGAAAATATGATACGATATGAAAATACGAATGTGATATTTTGTTGTGTAATATTGTATAAAATAGTAAATACTTGTTGTAACTACAAGTCCACATCCAAGCCATCGGCCTGAGATCCCCAGGCCGTGACCCCCTGGCGAGCGCTCAGGTCCAAAGGGACGACGCCCACTCCATAACCCACTGCGCCGAATAGCTGGGGGCATTCAAATTCATTGAATGCATATTACAAATTTCAAAGTTGGCAACGAAAATCGTAAACATTAGCCCGCCGTTGCCACCCTTCCACCCGCGGACACCGGTTTTTAGAAAATAGACCCTTCCAGTCCCAAAATCGTCTACTGCGCAACGCCATAAGCTTTCGCGACGACTGTACAAAATGTACAGATTTTTCAACGCATATGCCAATTTTAAATTAACAATTTTCCCAACCTTAGTAGTTGACAGCAGCGCTGTTGAATTAACATTCAATTACCTTAGAGAATAGGCATTTTATGAACAGTTTTTTGCGAATGGTATTAGAGTTTCTGTTTCTGTGACTAAATTATTTAATATTATGCGATAGTTTCGCCGTGCTATGCTGCCGGCTTCGTCGGGCTTTTAATTAAGAACTGCCGAAGCCGGCAGCATAGCACGGCGAAACTGTCGCATAATATTAAATAATTTAATCGCAGAACCAGAAACCTTAATACCATTAACATGAGCTGCCAAAATCTACAAAAAAAAGTTTTTTGCGAAATTGATATTTATGTAAGGCAGAGAAGTATCATTTATCCCAATATCTCACCCATTCTTGCAATAAACGCCATTTAACTACAAGTTAACTTTGCGAACCAAATAGAAAGCAAAGGTAGGGCTCATGTGAAACAGAGGGTACTTCTTTCTACAAGTAGCCAGGGTAAGAATTGAATGAAATTTAAGTGATTTTACGATTGAACCAACTTAAAATGAAAGTTCCCCAGGAAGAAGAAGAAGCAGAGAAAGACCTCGTAAGCCATAGGTATTGTAACAGGCTATGGTCAAATACTTCCAGCGGGGAGAAAGAAGAGAAAATTTTTCACAAATGGAATCCGCACAAAGAAATGATAGGAACTTAAAAAAGCGAATGAAGATTATCTGAAAGAAAACGATTTTGAAAGTTACATCCCTCTCATAGCAATGGCGATCTCGCTTAGTCTAAAAATAAAGCGTTAGAAAGAAAATCGAATCGATTATGACGTAATTTCAGCCCATCCTAGAACATGGCGAACGGAAATAGCTTTCTGCGTTAAGCAGGGCCGTGAAAATAGCGCACGTTTAGTTGTTTACTCCGCTATCGCCGGAGAGATAAGTTCCAAGAGCGCTGGCGGTCTTATTTATCGCGTTCAAAACAGGAACTGGAGATGCGAAGATAAAGGAGTGTGACAGAAAATATACGAGAGATACAGAACAGCTGATGCAAGACCGAGAATGATGAGCCGATTCGTTCATTTCACCGATCACATTCACGATTCACCATTCACTTGAGCGACTCGTTCGTGGTTGACAGGTCGTGATTTAATGTATTAGTAAGCTGACAATCTAATATTTCACCTGCCAGGCAGATGAAGCTGCAGGCGATCGCAGTACTTCAACATCGCTCAGGATGTTAATAACTTGTGCATTAAGATGGTTTGAGAAAGATATCACTATATATGGAATTCGATGAATTTAGCCTCAATGCAAAGAAGATCATCTCATCTTTCAAATGAGAAAAAATACCAGCCCCTTGTCATCATACTTTTCAAGATATTTGCCAAAAAATACCAGCCACACATACCAAAATACATACCAAGTATTGACATCGTTTATATTTTCTCACTGTAGAAATGTACCTCTACAGTAGGAGAAAAACAATTAATAGATTTCGGAAACCTCGAACAAATATTAACGCCGTTAGAACCAAAAGTCTGTGTTCTCCCAGTGCGCACGTCTACCCAAATATTTATCGTTGGTCGACAATTTTGGCGATATCAACCATAATATAAGCCACTGGGGATGCCTACTTTAAGTACAACCACTTAAACCAGTCGTAAAATTGTCGAACGTCGATAAAAATTAGAGCATGAAGGCACATTAGGTGCAGACGAACTTCTTGCTATAGCGGCCTTTGGCATCACTCGAGAATTTCGAATTTTTTAGGGTCACTTTTTCACGCAAGGTGCACATTTTCACAATCAGAAATTTTAAAATATTTCAATACCCACTGTGTGGAAAAGTTGTAAAACTGTGAGGTGAGCTGAGCGGTAGCCGCCATTTTGTTGAATTTGAGTTCTATTTACTCGCAAATGTCCATTTCGACCGAATAGGAGACAATTGACATTTTCCGACGGTTGACAAAACTTACAAACTTACTCGCCCCCCCCCCCCCTCCGGAACAGTAAAGAAATAATTAATTTGGGATAAATGTTGATGATGATTTCATTTATTTAACTGTGAAAACTGAGAATGATATCTTTCACAATTGGTCATTGAACGGCAATCTATCTAGAATGATTTCGTTCAATCATTCATTACAATCACCTTCTCGTTCATTTGCAAGAAACGGTTCATTTATAAGATCAGATCCTCATGAGTCGATCGTTCAAGAGTGAATTATCTATGCTGAGAATCTCTAAGGATCTAATTACGATCGGATGATGATCTAAGGATCTAATTACGAAAACCATCCACCGTCCTACCGGACAGATCAGCGGTACAAAAACGTTTGAAGGACGTTTTCATTCAACGACATCTTGCGCGTTAACTTCTCCGAGTTGAATCGATTTTTGCAGATGCCTCGCAAGGTTTCCACTCGCGATATTCCCCTATAAATGAAACCGGGCATGGTAACAGGTCGATAAGCCATTTAATCGTTGGAGGGGAGGGAGAATTCAAGGGAATGATTTCTTTTACTCCCACAAGCTCAGCCCGTAAAACCTTAAAGAAGGCATAAACTGGCATTCACATTTATCCGGTGTAGATATCAGGAGATTTCAGGTCAAATAATATATTTTTTTTCGAACTTCAGGCAACGTTTCGGACCTTTATTGATCCATCTTCAGGTCCGAAACGTTGGCTGAAGTTTGAAAAAAAATATATTATTTGACCTAAAATCTTTTAATATTTACACCGAATAGTACCTATAAGAGGTCGAGAAATAAATACCATTTAAATCACATTTGTACTGAAGGATGGGAGTAGGGTAAATGAAAAGACGACGAATTCCACGGGCTCCTCAATAACGTCCACCTTAAAGAATAATCTGTTGAAGACACCATAGCACCACTGAATCCACATACCGACACGAACGTTTCAAGGCCACCAGTTTTTATAGACTGGTAGACTTCTTCGAGAAGTTGTATCATTTTAAGAACTACCTATTTAAATCTGAAATTACTATGGCCAATCTATTTGCTTTTTGAATATCCTTTACACTGCGAATTTCTAAAATAAATGTTCTCTGGAGTCGAAATTTTGTACTTAATTCCTACTATAAAACATGAAAAAACCTTGTAAATACCTCAAAGTCTATACCTGGGCTGGTTTTGTATAATATACGGAACAATTTTCTCCGGGGAAGGCAATACCTAAGCAATTGGAGAACTGCATTCATTTACAGCATAAATTATTGATGAAACAGAAATGTGGAAGGTATCATTTTTAATTTTATAGGATTTTCACGGTGGTGATACCATGTGATTAAGACATTGGTATCGGAGAAAGTTAAAATATATCACCATCATAGGTATTGATGATACCTTATGGATAGATCCATGGACATTGACTGTCCTGCGTATAATTTCACTTACTGCGGGGAATTTTCTCTAGTTTTGTTCATAAAATGATCTATTTTCATATTTAGTCCTTTCAACACTCCACGAATCTATTCCTTAATATCTCCCAAGAGTCCTATCCGCCGCAATCTACCTCGCTTACCAAATATTTTCCCTCTATTACCTTCCACCCTCTTCAGCATGATTCTGCATTCCGCAGACTACGCTCCATATTAGATTCTTCTCCAGCCCGCATCTTTACATAAGATTCTCGTTATTAATTCTTCCCTATATGTGCACGCCTCCTTTGTTATTGCTATCCTCCTTCTAATATATTTACTACTTAAGTCATTTTACGCCAGCGTTCTACCCATGTAATTAAATTGCTCCAAGTAATGAAATTTCTTAGCAGTTTTCCACTTTTTTAAAAATAAATATAGGTTTGTGCAACCAGTTTCGATGTATTACATCTTTGTCAAGCACTTTATAATACTAAATTGGAAAAACCATTCTCTTCAATAAACAAATACTATTTACATATTTCAAGATGGTTGTTAGGGAGTGAAAGAAGAAGGTTGGAAGTATTAACGGGGAGGCTGAAGCTTCTATTGTGGGAATTTAATAAAGAATAAAGGGGAGTGGGATCAAAACTGGTCGCACAAACCTATATTTAATAAAAAAATGGGAAAACTGCAAAGAATTTTCATTACTATGAATGAATTCCATCACATCTGCCCTGATACAACTTTATTTAAATTGCTCCTATTTTCATGATCTGTAACACTCTTTGTCCTGTAAAATCTCATTACTTATGATTGATTTATCTTCACTCCGTATTTCCCGCACTGATACCAAGTACACCAATCCTAGTAGCTCAATGGATGACTAATTAACCAACGCCTAAAACATAAAAGATAGTGTAACACCCTGCCTTTTCGGCCTAGCAACCACGTTGCCGGGGAAAACATCGAATATTACCGCACATAGCTTTAATTCACCAGTTTCATTGCTTCGCGTACGCGTGACTCGTAGAAATGCCACAGAAGAAGTGCCACAAACTAGCCCCTTAATTGCCCGCCCTGTCAAACTGTCCACTCGTTACCGCAACAACCCCGCTCGCGTGGCAGAGCACTTCCTGTGGATCTTGCCGACCGTGTTTACGGCCTCGTAATCCTCAAATTCACGACGCAGTCTCCAGGGGCACGCCATCACCGCCGATTGGCTGTATTCTAATGCACGCAACGCATACGCCGCCAACGAGCGCGTTACGTTGGTACATCTTACAGAGAAAACGCAATAACGGGGAGGAATGACCCCTTCGCTCTCTGCCATCAAGACATTTAGCTACCGCATCAAAGAAACTACCTACTTAACCACCTACGAGGTACTACATCGTCCAACGGAATAAACGAAAGATTTGATGCTCTTTAAAAAGAAATTAAGGTCATTAATATTTCATCCATCAACTGTTGGAAGAGGCTTAAAAATAAAAAATAAACATGTAGAGGATCGATATGCACGTTTTCTCAAATCAAAATGTAATTAATTCTAGCAGTGAAACGGAGACGGATCGGTTATAACTTTAGCGCAGGTATCTCTTCAGAAAAACGTTTTTTTGTGTTCTTTGAGTTTATGTTAGCAGGAACTCAATTTTAGCAGAAACAGATCTAGATCACTTTTCAAGCACTATAGTGGTAACTAATTTTTCTATCATATGACAAATGTTTCGATCTAAAATACCAACACTACTCATCACCCACACGCAAATATCTATCTCTACCAAGAATGACCCTAGCTAATAAGAAATCGGAGTCATATTAGAAAATGTTACAACAAGCTATCTTTAATTCTGGTGAAGGCTTCCGAGCAGTTTTCGTTTCGAGCGATGATGATGAAGGGCTTTTGATGCTATACCATACACAAAGAAATTTTCGTTCCAGTTCCAGGAAACGTATTTAGTTCGAAGTGGTAGGTGTAATATGTTAGCGCAGCGTTGAGCTAAAGACCGGAGGTCCCTGGTTGAAATCCGGAATAGGCCTCTAAACACGTCCAAATAATACTTCCAATCCTTTTGTCTGGTTACCAGATTGTTCTCGAAAAATCACAGATTGAATGTAACATGCCCCCCAGATCATATGTGCGAATTCCTCGTGACATAACACTTCGCGCCTTACGTAGATGATTGATTTAACTTCCTATTTCTTAAATTATGAGAATTTATTATGTTCTTTGAAATCGAAGGACTGATTAAACAAAAACATATATATATATATATATATATATATATATATATATATATCTAGACCGTCCTTAAATATCTATCTCTACCAAGAATGACCCTAGCTAATAAGAAATCGGAGTCATATTATAAAATGTTACAACAAGCTATTTATAATTCTGGTGAAGGCTTCCGAGCAGTTTTCGTATATGATGATGAAGGGCTTTTGATGCTATGCCATACACCAAGAAATTTTCGTACCAGTTCCAGGAAACGTATTTAGTTTGAAATGGTAGGTATGATATGGTAGCGAAGCGTTGAGCTAAATAGAAACATATATATCAAGACCGTCGTTAAGAATAGATCCGAAAGAGGAAAGGCAGGAGTAGAGTCTTCAGAGGCACGGATGCATTTCTTTTGATTTGAATCAAAACACATGCCTTCCCCTTATTTAAGTGGGTATATGAGTTCTAATGTTAAATGAGTAGGCACCTGCTAATAGTTACTTTACAGATAAAAATTCACGGACACGTAGCACTTAAACGTACGTTAACACATACAACTTACTGTACAAAGTGAAAATACAAGTAGATAAAAATAGCTGAAATGTAATGACTGTAAAAAGATTTTGATGGTAACATCAAAATTTATACAGCAATAAACGATAAATAGGATAAGATATTTAGCAAGAATTAAGAACTATCACGAGAGACTAGTACTCAGAGACGGAGAGTTGAGCCGCAGCTGTGCTAAATTCAATAGGGAGAATCATAAGAAAATAAACAACAATCAAAGACCAACAGAAGGTCTGTAATGCGCATTAAGTAAAAGATTAATGACCCCCACACTGTTCGTAGACACGAATTATCAGCTATTAAGTTTTATCTCCTCCAAAGGTAAATGGTAAGATGTTGCACAAAGAATAAGAAGGAAGAGATTTCACAGATTATACGCCATTTTGAGAAATTAATTACCTGATTCTGGATTTGAAACATATTTACTAACCGATCGTAATCGGGATACAAAACATCAACCTGACGTGCGATATTCCAAAGAGGAAAAATCATTTGCCTGGACCGGGATTCGAACCCGGATCCCTCGATTTTGCGTGCTTTAACCAGTTAAGCTACCGAGGCATACTTCTCCTCTGTGAATTTCCCGACGCAAAATCGATGGGGTCAGGGTTCCAGTCCCGGTCAAGGCGAATGATTTTTCCTCCGTGGAATACGTGCACTTGCGAGTGACTCCGTAAAAGGTAATGCCGTGGCTTTTCCCTTTGTCCTAAAAATGGATTAATCTGACGGTCGCTCGCTATTTTCTGATAAAGGCACAATAAACGGTTAGTAATTTTTTTGGAGGTGGTCAACAACTGAGGTCATTCGCACCAATAAGGGTAATTTGATAGGCTCGTATTGCAATGATTTTTGGGAATTTGAGAAAGGGAGGGGAGAACTCAGCATCGATATTGGCTTACTTTAAACGATTGCCACCAATGGGTCCATAGTTTCACGTTCACTCCACACGACGGACTTACTGCAGTGATCTTCACATAACACCAAAGTTGGGATCGAGATTACAAAGTAAATTCTCCTCTGTCAGGGATTCGAACCCAGACCCATGGGATGGTGAACCAGTGCTCTAGCAACGACAACAACCCCATCACGTGAAGGCGCAATGTCCTCCGTCCTTTTTTCACGCGGAAATAAGAAAAAAGACTGAATTGAAAATGAATTGCTTTGTTAACGGTACTGGTAATTCAAATTTTGCGGAGCATTTATGTAATTTTAAACATTTTAGCGATTTTAATTTTGAAATTTTACATTTTAATGACTAAGGTGCCAAACTGGATTTTTTAGAACAATTTGACATTGTTAATAGCCCGCATATATTATGTAATGATCAATTGTTCCCATCTCATTCCCCCCTCCTTAAAATAAACCTCCCCCAACCCTAAAACCGTTAACCGCCCCGGCCACCTTATCCGTCCTTCACAGTATGAACGCACGCTCCTTCCTTTAAAAAAAAACACTGATTGACTCAACCTTCCCCCCCCCCCCTTTTCCATGCTGCCCAACCCATTTGTTCCTCACTCCCCACCACCCCACCTTCAACCATATACGAGGGCCGTTTTTTTTCAACCTCCGATTACCCAGTATGGATGCCACGCGAGCGGTAGAAAGCGGGAATGCGCCGTAGGCAACTGCGTAACTCTCGCACTACACACTCCGCCATTGTCGACATCAAAGCGTCAGTTTGCGTTTCTCTAAAACCACGTAAACATGGACGCCATCATTGATTCTCCCGCCAAGTGTGAATCGTTCTGATCCATAACAATGCTCGTCCACACACTGCTGGTGCAACTCAACGGCTCCTCGAACAATTTCAATGGGACATTTTCGATCATCCGCCGTATAGTCCTGACCTAGCACCCAATGACTTTCATCTTTTTCCTGAGCTGAAGACATGGCTAGGAGGGAAGCGCTTCCAAACCAATGAAGATCTTCAAAACAACGTCAATGCTCATTTTAATTCACTGGCGGCAACATTTTTAGAAGAGGGCATTGGAAAACTTGTTCACAGATATGATAAATGTCTCAATCTATTCGGTGATTATGTTGAAAAGAATGTACCAAACCTTTGGTAATAAAATGATTGTTTTACATGAACTTGCCTTTCATTTATAGCCTATCGGAGGTTGAAAAAAACGGCCCTCGTATATACCCGGCCACCTGTGAAATTTGTTACCTGAAGATGGCACAAAATGTAAGTTGCTGGAACCCGGGTCGTTTGAAATAAATTGTGTGGATTAAAACCAAGTTGTTTCTATCATGGAAGAAAAAAGACGATAAAAAAGAAAGCAAGGATCGATCATATTTTGTTTTGTGCCAATACGTCCACTCATATTTTAAAAAAACTACGCAATTCAAATCATTCTGACGGTTCCAAAACCTCCAGACGCTAACTCAATTCGATATTTGCGACACGTGCCTTTGAAGTCGACCGCCTTTCCGCCCACGGACGAGCGTCTTGGACCGCTGAAGGCCTTTCCACCCGGCCTTCTCGCGAAGATGAATCCGGATCAATTTGGGAAATGTATTAAGTGGGGCGCATAACTCTTCTGCACGTGCGGGCATCGCTTTGGTACTGCAGCCGCCAAACGTGACACACGCGCCTTGACGACGGAGTTATTTGCTTGCTTTTTCTCCTGTGCTCTGCTTCGACTCCTCGTTCAAGGCCCTAGAGTGCTTATATCGCTTGCCCTTTTCATTACATCTACCTTCAAGGAGAATTTTTTGGTTCACGCACCGATCTGAATAACAAATGGACGGAAAAATATCAGTTACGAGGAAATATACAGAAGGATGGAGGAGGAAAAAAACATTTGGCGTATTCTAAGGAAGATAAGATCCCAGTGGATTGGCCCCGCCCTGTATCCCAATACTCTAGTAATGAGAATGAGAAAAGTAAAATAAGGGAGAATTATGCAAAAGAAGACCGTGGGAGAAATATGTACACCAGACTAAACGGGACATAAGAAACTAAAGAGCTATCAAGGTATAAAGGTAGGTTCAGGTGTGGGACTGCGATGAGTGATGACCTGCTATCAATGTTGCAATCATGTCTCAATTCTTCAAAATAAAAAACTGTGAACGGTGAACTATCACCTTAACCATCTGCCTAACCGGAGGAATTCATCTACTACTTTAATATCTCTAATATGTAACATTTACCCGCATCTATTCACAAATGAACCATCTTTAACGGCTTCGGTACCGTAAAAAAATGTAACAAATGTGAAACATGTTGATTGAAAAGAAAAAACTTTGTTTAGTTCCACATGAAATAATTTTAATACGACCTAGGTTTCGTCGCTGGGCGACATCATCAGGTGTCACCCAGGTGTCACCATCAGGTGTCACCTGATGATGTCGCCCAGCGACGACACCTAGGTCGTATTAAAATTATTTCATGTGGAACTAAACAAAGTTTTTTCTTTTCAATCATGAAGGAGTTCCATAAAGTTACGCCTCAAACCATTAACTTCGTTAAACATGTTTTTAATATTCCAAAAATACACAATAAAGACACGTGTAATAAAAAGGAATGTACTTGCTAAATAAATGTGACGTATAGACTTGAGGACAGTATGTTAGAGCGAAGGTTTTCGCGGTGATGGTTTGATCTCTGCATTTTTTCCTGGTTTTCTTCCGCGTCAGTTGGCTTGTGGACAACAGTTTCGCTGGCTCTCCCGCCATCGTCCAACCCGGAAAAAATGCAGAGATTAAGGACAGTACGATTAATTATACCTATAATTAAATTCATATCTCTCAATTATAGTCTTAGAATGGATACTTAATGTGTTTTCCAGAATAAAGTGTTTCCAGAAGGAGGATAGCGAGGGAGTCCTCGGAAGAAAGGCAAACAAATTACGAAAGGTAAGGTTGGGGAGGGAAGGAGGCCGATTAGAAAAATTCGAAGGAGGCAACAGGACGACCTTATTTAGGGCAATATTATCTTTAGTACAAAATAACTTGCTACTAACCATCATCCTTGCTCTAGATCTGAAAAATCGGGACTGTAACACACGAACGCAGGAATAGGACGCTATGACTTAACACCGCCGATACTGAGGTTAGAAAGAGGGTGATAGCGGGAAGAAAGTGAGGTTAGAGCAAACAATGGTTGAGAAGGAGAGAAATATTTGACGGAAAGATTGGAGGAAAAAGATACGAAGAGTAATTGATACAGCATAGGGAAAATGTGATATTTCCGAGATGAAAATGCTAGAAACAAAAATAATTTCGTACCAAACATTTTACTGAGAGCTAAAATTCCCAGCATTTGGAAATGTTACTGGCAGGACTTCCATGGCCCATTTCATTGCTAAAAATAACAATGATTATAATATTCAGATGAGAAAATATGTCAGACACGCCATTTAAGGGGAAAGAAGAAATACATAACTATGGGAATGCGGGAAAAGATTTTTCTTCCTTAACATAAATTACAAACGTTGGAGGCTCAGCCCTGTTATCAAACTGCTAGAATCTCACCAGAGCCGCTTTCTCGAAAGAAAATATTTCTAGGAATGAAACGATCAAGATTCTATGCGTTCGTGCCGACAGCGAATTAATAAACCTTTGGATAGTTACGCTTAGCTTTTGGCCATAGATTCGATTCCTATTTTATCGAAAACGTGTGATTTACATTTGAACATAATAATACTTTCAAATAATAATATTCAGGTAACACTACAAGTAATGGAAATAGTTTTAATGGGCCTTCCTCTATTCACTTAAATGAGATGGTATTATGTAGTATTGATAACGGATTCTTCTTTCACTTTTTCGGAGGACACTTTCCAAAGCATTGGGCTACATTTTCTCTTCCGAGTGGAATACTATTCAATGAAATCTTCGTTTCACGGCGTAAATAGCTTACATAAGTATTTAATAGCAAGTAATGATTTTTATATCAATGAGAAGCGGTTATTCAAGGAGAAAAAGATAAGTTTGCACGTACCTACTCAAGAGTTTGACCCAAAAATGGAAATTTTTAGTGGGGCACGGGAAATGATACACGGGAGGTCATATCCTAATCGCAAGTTTTTTTACACCAAACGGAAAGAGGCTATTCGTTGTCTGTAATTTTGTAGAACCATTCATTTAATTCACAAGGGAGGACGGCGAAGATAGAAAGAAAAATAAGCCTGGGTGAGGTTAAAGAAGAAACTTGTGGGTTTAACCATAGGGATATATATGAAAACTAGATAACGGGCATAGCTGTGTAAACATAAATGAAATACTGATATATAAGGGGAGGATGCTGAAAAAGGATAAAAAGTATCGGCATTCCAAGCAAATTAACTATTTAATTATTTATGTATACAACTCTCAAAAACAGCTTTACTGTCTTTTTATACATGGTGTTTCAACAAGTAACAACGGTAGACACAAATACCCGTGTCCCACGTATTGTAAAATCCACTCAGGCGGGACCCGAACCTGCGACCCTCGGAGTAGCAGGCGAGAACTTTACCCCGACGCCATAGGGACCTAGTTAGATGTTATTTTAAATGGTTAACGTATTATTTAAATTATTAGTTAATATCAAACGACGTAGGTATGTCTCCCAACCAGCATGGCCCTGTCGATTACAGAAATTTGGCCTGTGTGCGAGTGGCAGACATTATATACAATATGACCTTCTTTGTTTAGGCACGTGAAACCGCATTTTTGCACGAAGATAAACAATTTGAAGAGCTAAATCGGAAATTATTTTGCGTAGGTTGGCGAGGTGAGTTATGTAGGAGAAAATGCTACAGGTACACCATTAAATGTTCAGCAATTTATTACATAAACCCAAGTCCCATGCAAATTTATTCTGTACATACCTAAGATGAGGACAACCGTCTCCCACATCAATCGAAGAGTACAGAGAACAAACTGCAGCTGAAATCAACTTACCCCTTCATGTATCGGCTATTCCCTTCGCGTTAGTAAAAAATAAGGTCAGCCTCTCTGTAAGAACATCACTTACTGCACTTCGAAATCAAATTACGGATCCCATTAATAAATAACGACAGGAGAAAGAAGAGATAACGTGATTGCGATGCTAAGGGTACCGCGCATTGTTCGAAACGTACCAGGAACTAAATAATCGATTATCTTACTCGACCTCCCGCGTGTCTGGCTCCCACACCATCGCTCCAGGGCAGATCGGTCAACTAGAAACGAACAGACATGGTGGATGGGCATTGGTTTGGATTCGGACGGCAGGGCAAGTAACTAAACGGATACGCCCTGGCCTCCAGGTCGAATATGTTTGCATCAATACTAGGTACCGAGAAATGGGAGGGGCAAAGACACGATCCAAAGAGAAGAGCGATTCCAGGACACAACCGAACCCTTTTCCCGGGAATGCGTTCACGTGCGCATGCAGAAGAGCTATTAGGGGTGGGCTTCGGGGATTGATTGAATCTCCCCCAACTACGGCGATGTCCTTTCAATTTATCATGAGACCTTGAGCCAGATTTGCAATCCATCGCAGCCATAAGTGGCCTCCTCCCTTCTTCTCAGTTCCCTAGAACTCTGCGGAATCGAAATATGTAGGCACAGTAAAAACTGTGAGAGGCGGAATCTGTCTAAGGCGGAAACCTGTCAAAGCCGGAAATATCGTAATTTAATTGCACAATAATCTCATATTTTCAAGAAAGTCCCTCAATAAGGCGAGACGCGGACGCAAAGCGGTATGCCTCGGATTTTGCATAGCAACAAGGAGAATTTGAATCTGCAATAGACGGAAAGAAAATTATAACCTGAGAATTTGAACTCTTTTATTTTTTACATAGCTCGGATGTTCGTAGCGTGTGTGATTTGATACCTTCCGTATCTCCGTATCGAAGGGATAGGTTTACATGATGTCAGGTATCAGTCCGCTTCCTTGGAAATGGGGGGAATAGTTAAAAAAAAAACCACCCGGATGATACTTGACACCTTGGACCGACTACGGATTAATTTCATCACGGAGTCGATTCCACCTCTGTGACATCTGACACCATGCATTGGGAAATTCAGCAGGGGAGGACGAAAACTGGCGTACGAAGAGGAGAAGGGGGAAGGGAGAGGAGAGAGGGCCGCCAATGAGGCCTTATCTAAGATTACATTCGGAGAATTTTATGAGGAAGGAAATCAGTGCCTGGTCGAAGCCTGAAGTGATAAGTTAGGCTCCTCGAGGTTCTCTGATTACATGTTTAATACCCGAAGTATTTTTTGGCTCTACAGTATCTTGTGGTGTGAGGTGCGATCATTCTCCTCTCTTCTTGAAACAGTTACAACACTTTGGTCAAATGGCAATTGCTGTAATTATCCATTAAATTACTCCGTTAGGTTTATGGAAATAAGAACACGATTTTTGGTGATTTTTTTCATATTGAAAAAATATTCTTTACTTTCACAGATCAATGGATAAAAAAAAAAAGAAAATTTTAAATCTTACGGAAAAGATACATGTTATTAAAATGGCCAGTGAGGACAAAATGACCATTAAGGAAGTGACTACTCATTTTTAATGTGGAAAGACAAATTTACAACATAATTAAACAAAAGATTAAAATAATGGAAAAATATAAAATGAGCAGGGAAAATGATGAAGCCAGGATGAAAGAAAGGGCTACGAAGTACGGTGAACTGAATCGCATTTTGTTTGAGTGGTTTTCAGCATCCAGATCAAAGAACATTCCTATTTATGGTCCAATTCTACAATAAAATGCAAAAGAAACTGCAGGCTAGGCTAGGTGGTTTTTCTGCATCAAAAGGGCGGTTACAAAGTTTTAGGAAAAGACATAGCATTGCCTTTAATATCGTCTGTGGGGAAGCAAATGACATTGACAAAATTTCATTGGAAAGTTGGCAGAGTGGATTAAAGGAAATAATCTGCCATTACAATTCCAAAGATATTGCAAATGTTGATGGAACAGCCTTGTTTTACAGAACCCTGCCTAATAAAACCTTGCAGATGAAGGGAGAAAAGTGTTCCAGAGGTCGCTTTTCAAAAGAGTGGTTAACTCTACTAACTGTCGCACTTGCCGACGGAAAACTAGAAAACCTATGATTAGTGATTGGTAAAACTGAAAACCTACGATGCTTCACAAACTTGTATAACAACTAACTCCTTGAAGAATTGAAAGCAAATAAGGAAGCATAGATGACCAATGCTTTATTAGAAGAATATGTGAATAAATTAATAATAGGAATGGAAAGGCAAAATAGGAATATTCTCCTTTTTCTAGAAAATGCAATTTTCCACCCATGAGTTCGACTCTCAAATGCTGCTGGTTCAGCTGGTCTTCCTGTCCCCTTGCACGACATCAGTTCTACAGCCTGTAGACAATGGAATCATACAGAATGTAAAGCTGAATTAGAGGAAACTGATGCTTCAGAATTATATTGCAAGTATGAATGAATGTAAGAGCGTGTCAGACTTGACAGTAAAAATTGATTTGTTTGATGAAAATGACTGGCAAGCTGTGATAGAATCTCAAACTAATGACAATATGAGAAATTCAGATGATGAACACAGTGGAGAAGAATGTGAGGATCTGGAAACACTTACATCATCACATGCCTAAGGTCATATTAACGCTTCATGACAGTATGCCAAAATGAAGGGGGAAAGAGATTTTTAATAAAAAGTTGTGGAGTTAAAAGTTTTCTTTCAACTGCATGAGGAAATCCCCGAAAAAAAACAAAAAAAATTGAAATAGTACAGTTTCTTCAAATAACGTTTAGTAATGTTTTTATTTGGGTAATTATTTTTTAATATAATATAATAGTGTACCTACCTATTTGTGTAGGTGTTTAGCTCGAAATTTAATTTACGGGCTGTGGCTTTTTAAAGGCAAATGATGGAACTACAATAAATTTAGTCGTTCTATTCATTATATTTATTTAATTTTCGTATAAGTACCAAAGGCGGTGATTGTGTTGTTTCTCCTTCCCTTGAGGCTAACGAAAATGATCATATTCTACTAAAAATGTATTAATACGCAAAATAAATACATGTTCATTGTAATTACCTGCCTAAGAAGGAAAACCTGCTTAAGCTGGAAAAATAGCATGGTCCCCTGAGATTATATTTTACAATTAGACAGGTTTTACTGCACTGATGTAGAACGGAAGGCAATTGAATCAGCAGAACTCAGTGCTGAGCATTTACGATGGCAATTGTTCATGCGAAAATACAAAAGGAATGGAGTGTGCATTTTCAGCGAGGGTAAAAGAAAGGCAAGTACTCAGATCATAATCTATATGAGTTATTCTATTAAAATTTTCACCAATTCGCATCGAATCGTTACGGTGGGAACAACGACAAAAATGTTATTAAAAAAAGAAAAAAAACCTTGTAGTGGCAGCGAAACATAGTAGCAGTTACGCAGAAGGCCCATTTCAGTGTAGGAGTGCATTCCCCTTGAACTAGCTCCGCACGGAGAAGTTTGGTAGTCTCTGCGTTTGAATACGAGGATTCCCAAGACTGCAAGCCTTCATTGCCAACTTCTAAAAAGGCTCTCTATGGATCTTTATCGAATTTTTAGGATGGGCTTCTCCGGGATTGCGAAGAGTATCGGCGTATTTTGATCTAGCTTTGTTTGGATCGTAGAAATTTCCATGAAACACGCTGCATTCACTTTCCTGCACTCTCGGGTAAGGTGCAGTTATGTTGGCGGCGTTGTCTGTCAGGTGCTGCCCTCTCCCGCTCCTTAGTTGACCCCTTCCACACGAGTCTTCCCTTCAATAGCGTCCAGCTACGCGCAGGCGACAGGCACTAATTGTAAGTCTCGCTCTGATAATTATGGAGACGCCACCGGAAAAAATAAATGAGAGATCTAAATTGAATGATATAATACACTGTTTCCAAAGTAACAATAATTATTCTTTCTTATTATTAATTATAATCTATACATGAGCACGTAGATTTCGTTAAATATTCTACATTATTTCAGTATTATTTCACACACCCATTTTTTCAATCTGAATGCTTATAAAAGTTTACTATATTCAATCTCCATGATATGGCAAGCCAAAAGTGACAGCATGCATTCATTCATTGGTTCAAAAATTGCAATTGTTGACTGCAGCCCTCCATCCATCCTTCCCTTCCCAATGCTATTTCTAATGTAGCTTTCATTTGAGAACATATGTATGTCTCTCGCAAACGTTTCTAGCGGTTGCGCTGTAGCCATTGACGGGATATGGGCTACGAAACTTTCAAAGAGCTGCGACACAGGGGAGGAAGGTTATTTAGTGAGGAGATTTATTCAGAAACCCTTTCAAATTGCTTCCAACGCAAGCGCTTCAAGAAATGGGATGATTTACCTGGTACCTGTAGGTACCTATCACTAGGTACATGTCGTCCCATTTCGCCTCCTCGCACAATGAGACCTCAAGATAAGGTCTCATATAAATCCATAATGATGGATGATTTCAAATAGGATTTTTGTATGAATCTCCTCTTTCATGCCATACACTTCCCCACCTTGTCACGAAGTTGCGTCAGAAATATTTTTGAGAACTATAACTACTTTTCCATCTAGGATACTTATAGAAATCTGATCGTAACTTATGATAAGAAAAACCGAACCACATGCATAGTTTGCAAGAGAGAAGGGGGCTAGATACTTAATTTGTCAAATAAAATGATTATAGGGAAAAAATTATTCACGAGAAATTCTGATAATGATAATATTTTTCAAATGGAGGGTTAATAATGTCCACCATCGTTAGCCTCATGGGAAATGGCATTACAAATGAGATCTATTTGGAAGAATTCTTCCAATCATTTCACACGAGTTGTCTCGATATAATCAACGGAAAATATGCTCATTTCATTTCAGAGGAATTTAATATAACCAACAATATCACGCCATTTTGCAAATTGAATAGAAAGTTGGCAAAGAAAAATGTTAACTACCTAACATATCCTTCACACTGTCAAGAATTTCTATTTTCGAAAGTGATTTTTTAATGTTCATTAATAATCACATATTATATTTCGATATAGTTAATCAAAGATGGCACTCGAAAGGCAGATTCGGGCTACAAATAAGCCTCCAAGAGAATAGATCCCACGGTCAATCAACACGTGCCATAAGCACTCCACAGAAACACATATTATCAACATTTTCCGGAAGCCTCTGTCATGTGAACGTAAAAGATACGTAGAGGACCAAGACCGTGGCTAATCCATGAGTACAGGAACTAAACGAACGAAGTATTCGGAGCAATCGGAGGATAAAGCAGAGGTAGACTTAGAACGTCAGTGACACCTTGGCAAGTGTCCACGTGTGTGCTGAGAAGTAACAACTGCGTCTGCGGGGTACTTAGACATTGAAACACAAGATCCTCTCCCACTTCTTCCTCCTCAACCTTGTCGAACGGCCCTCCAGCAGTCTTCCATTAATCGCCTGACGACGCTATCTATGCCGACCCCCTACCCCGTGGCTGGACATCGCCACCAACACATCCTTCGCGCCACATATCACCTCGCCTTCCGCCAGCCATAAGGTGGTTCCGCCGTAAAATGGCTTAGATGTCATTTAATTCAATATCTGACTACTTAGAGACAAACGTGTCCTCTATTTGATATTGACAAACAATCTACCTTTACACGTTATTTTATTCTTAAACTGAACTTGAAAATATAAGGTATTAAATCCAAGACTGGGTAAACAGGAAAAATAGCACATAATCTGAGGTTTCAAGAGTGATCGAATGGAAACGGAACATAACTGCAATTAATGAAAATGAGAAATCCCACAGGTTATACCTGTGGAAATAGCTCATTCTCATTGATTGTAGGAAAAATAGTACTTTTATATCTAATCTAAAGGACATTGTCCAGTAAGACTATGCTAAATTATCTGATAATATTATAAAAATACAAATGTGTAAATTTAAAGGTAGAAAGGTTCTTGTAAATAAACTTATAAAATATTATATTAAAATACTAGTATTCTACCATAACATGTACGATTCTTTGTAATAAATTTCTGAATTCAAATATTTGTAACTTGCCGCTCTGTAAGTAAATAAGGAACCTTCTGACAAGCCATGTGGCTTAGAAGGATCTAGTATGGATATGACTTAAAGGCAATTTAATTAAAAAAATAAAAAATAAAATAATTATATTAACTTTGCGCGAACTGCACCACCAGATTTAGCGAGGGGTAGGGGCCAGAAGGGACCAAGTAGTTGAAGGATCATAGACCTTTGAGTTATAACATCAGAGTATATAACAGTCCAGATGGCGTATATTACCGTTTTCGTAAACCCCTATTTCTGACTCTCGTTTCCTAGGCCCTTGAGTGATTCTGTGGTGTTCGCAAACTTATGAAAACCTTGCTGAAGTACTCGAGACACTGCAATTCCTAGTGTAATGAAGCTTTGATGGGTGCATTCAAACTTTAATTTGTTAACTGCGCTAAAGAAAAACAACGAATTCATACACGTACAAGGTACACGAGGAGTTGCTCGACGAGAATTTCGGACCTTAAATGAGTATGTGATGAATGATGATGGTTTGTTTGATGGGAGAAAGTCTGCCTTTCGCTGCACTATTTACTTGAATCGCCCTTGAATATACATACATATTGATCCAAGTTTACGCCGAAAGAGTTAATTGAATCCGTTTGTTCTGTAAATGAAAAGGAAAATGGACATTTGCTGCCTGCTGTTTTTGCAGTAGTTGCCACTTAGGAGCAGCGAATACAATTATTATTCGAAATAGGAGGAGATATCCATGTGGTTCGGAGTCCAACTCATATCAAAATAAATGGACGAGCTTCAGCAATGAACCACACCCTTAGAATTAAAATAAACCAAGTTATGCCTCCCTGAATGGCAAATAAACTATGATATTTTCTATGATATATACAAATCCACAAAACAAATGATAAATAAATTATGTTATTTTTTACATTTTTCATGTTTCCGTCACTTCTGCTACATCCAAATGGTAAAAATTATAAAAATTGAGAACAGCTGCATGAATGAAAGCGAGTGTTACAATCCTCGCTCCAGTTCAAGTATTGGCTCAGTACTTCTAGCAGTACTTCGGTCTACACGACACAATGCTCACTGCGAATTGTCTAATCAGTATCCATGCATAAAAATTCATAACGTACCTTCACTTCTGATAAATACATTGAAAAGTACAGAAAACAATACCCAGAAAGTAGGAAAGAATATGCCAAGAAAGTTCTTCCTTGAAATAACCTACGGGGGTTCATTCATCACAGAGCCAGCTAACCTATCGAGGAAATGGTGGTGCCAAGCACGTACTCAACGCTTTGAAAATGACAGCCAAGATATTCTTCCGCTGGTCAGGCGGCATTTGAATTGGTAGAACTACCCAAGGGGAATTTATTGGTATCCGTCGTCGAGATTTTGCCATTCATTCCACGAAAATACGTCAAAGCATAATTTTTACGAATTACGGTTAAAATTTAAGTACTTCTTCAAATGTTTTCTACGAATATCAGTGAATGCAATGAAAAAGTTACAATAGCACCCAATACCGCACCTATTACACACAAATAATGACAAATTTGAGAACTTCAGGTGTGACACGTTGGAATTTGAATGCGAATGCGTCAAAAAAGAAACGTTTACGTCATCTGCTAATGCATCACAACGGAATGCTAATGCGTCTAAAACCACGAAAAACTGGCAATGGTAAAGTTTTATTCAAGCAATAAATATTGTTTATGGATGACCAACACACATTATTAATTCAGTATTTCATTGCGATGAAACATGAATATTTGAGTTCTTTACTTTCAAATCCTTCTAATTTATTATTTCAAAGTTAGAATGGAGTAATTAAAGCAGCCATAAAAAGTAATGCAGGATAATAAAACAGATATGTAAATATAAACAGGCTAAAAGGAATGATTTTCACACTCATTTATCGCACACTTATCGTAATGTCAGACATTATTCGCCAAATGAAAGACCTTCCCTCATTAGATAGATGCATCACATAGTTCTGCAATCCTGGTGTGGAATCACCCCGTGCAACACACCCTAGTGGTGACTTGCACGGTACTTCGTGGATGTAGATGCATATCAAGTTCTCAACCAACGATGGCGCATTTGTATAGAATCTTCATTGCAAGCTTGTTAAACGATTTTTTCCAACTTGATGAATGTTTTGTATTGCTCACTCAAAGCATCATTGAAGTCTCAATGGCTTTTTTTTATTTCGAATCTGAAGTCAACAAGCTTTTGGCATATCAGTACAAGTATACCGCATCAATACCATCACATTCCGTGTCTAAATACAACCAGATCTCCAAAATGTTGCATCGCATAAACTATTTCGTTAGTTTGCATCAATCGTTCCGTATTCTGCCGGATTCATACGTTTATTTGCACGAGGATGTAGTAACCTATGCACCCAACTTGAAATGTGATCACTTAATTTCACATCCTCCGCAATCACGGTTCTCTAGAATACATCCGCCTCAAAAAATATCCGCTCGATCGTCACGAGCTCTACCCACTGTTGATGCACGGTTTTCCCATTCATCAAATTGTTCTATTTATAGCCCTTTTAATTCCTGCCACTCATGAATTCAAGAAGTTTTCAGAAGAGGGCGAGAAAAAATTTTCTTACATAAAGGTAGACAATTTCCAGGGGTCTAGACATTTAAAAAAATATCAAACAGGTGGTACAGGAAAGGTTCAGGAGATGGAAAACGGAATAATACTCCGGATGAACCTTACGAAGTGCCTCCACAGATAACTAATGAATACGTTGAGCCCTATGTTTTTATCAAAAGGGACATTCTATTGATGTGGCTAAAAAAAACTCGACGATGGAATGCCTGCTGAAAGATTTTATGCTTTCCCGGCGAATTTCCACGGTGAAATCTTCTCGAACTCCCGTCTGCGTTAAATTCTTCATTCTCGCCGTCGTTTCCAAGGGAGAAGATGATGACGGGGTTTTCATGGAGTAGAAATATTTTCCAGCACCCAAATTTCGAGGCTTAAGTCAGTCATCGCCTTCAGGGTGAGTACACCAGTCTTCCATCTTCTTCACCCTGTAGGCGATGGCAGACTTAGCCCTCAATGTCTTGCATACACATTCACCATAGTGCCATAATCTCAAGTATGAAAACTGCATAGAGGACAAGTTGGTCACTCGTGATATATAGGTACACATAACGACATACGATTATTAGAACATATGGTGTCCATAAGGTTTCATTTTACAATCAACTCTTGGAATAAAACATTTTCCTGGCTCATTAGCACAATAAGTGCAGCCTGCGACGAATTTGAATATCTAGAATTAAATCGCCAGGTTTAAACTCTCGTATTACTTGAGTCACAAAAATAGTTCATCCAGCACGAAGTCATTCATTTAAGGCATGAACTTCATGATCTAGCCGTAGATTAACAAGGTAAATAATTAATTGAAAGGGTCTAACGCTTTTCAGTTTCCCGATTCCAAAGTCAGCTCTTGACAGGAGCTCAAATCATTCACGTTTGGACGCTTTTATTCTTCGGCTTTCTTTTTAATTTTCCAGTGACAGCCAGCATCATCGGTCTTGAACAAACGCAAGGAAAAATGCACGGCCGGCCAATACGCAGCTCGACGTGCATCACATCATGAAAACCTTAATTTGTTCCCCTATAAATACTCCGTCCTCTCACCTCCAATGCCCTTTTCACTCCTCGTCTCCTCTCCAAACAACAGGAGCCTCCACTTCCCATCCAAACGCCAGGGAATCCACTTGGGGACCCCGTTGCCATGGTGACGTGACCACCAATCCCGGCCCGATTTTGCAGCATGGACACGATAGGCAAAGAGTAATCCCGTCAGATGGCTCGCCCGGAGCGCCTCCGATCTCTTTAGCGAAAAGACGAAAATACACACACATGCTTCGGGCACTCTCAATCCTTTAATCCCTATTAACCAACCCATCCTTTTCCCCAAAACCCCCAACCTAATCTTATGTCCTACCCATGCATATTCTCGCCACATCCTTATGCTTTCCTGGAAAGACATTTCCCTCGTTCACGCTTCGAAAACCACAGAGAAACAACGTGTCAACTAGAGTCCTAATTTACCGAGATTCCGTATTATCCATGGTACATGCATATATGTTTAGTTAGATCACCGCATTATTATGTCTGCCACGTATGCGCTCTATTATCAGAATTTCTAGTGTTTATTTGATACAACAGTTAGTAGTAGGATTACTATTCCTGCTGATATTTTGCTTCCGAGATGCGATTGAGATAGAGATAATTGGAGACAAGAAAAGAGAACTGCATCTGGACGACTGGCATATATTTTATTGAGGAATGGAGAAATATTTTGTATGCAGAAGTATTTCTTCTATGTGTTTTTTTTATTTAAATATCCGTCTCACAATTGCAAAGAATAAAAAGAGATTGTTTACTTCATAATTTACGCCAGATGACCTTCCGCATTATGCGAGATTCATTCTCGAAGTATCCACCAACAGCTGGGAAACTACGAGTAATCTACCTCTAAAATACGTACTTTTCTTTCACTATTTCCGTTTCCCACAACTCAACCACTTTTCATGACAAAATTCCGCCACGGCTAGGCAACTATTTGCAGGAGGAATGCCTTCACGGAGATCGGGTTGGTGTGATGGCTGGGGTAATGACTTCGCATCCCCTGAGCCCTGGTTAGATTACTGTCAATGATGTAGAGATTTTAAGGGAACCCTTATCCCTACTTGGGTGCTATACGGAAGGCACTTCAAGTGTAGCACTCCGTCCGTCGGATGGGACGTTAAACCGAGGACTCCTTGGCGCCTTTAGTTAAGAGAAGGCTAAAGTCGATCGCGGGTTTCTCGGGTTTACCGGGAAAAAGATCCCGATGAAAAACAAAAAGAAATCCAGGTAAGTTTGTGGAGAAAATTTTATTTATTATGACTCGTTAAAGCCCTGTATGAAAGGGAGGAGGTTAGGCGAGCAATGAACATCCAGGAATTATGGAGGATTCAAGTTCTTCATCCACTTACGCAAGCTAATAGAGATGCATTCAGCAGGGTTACTCGGATGAAGGCAGCTGGGATCAGATCCTCTATATCTGCCACCGTGATCTAAATATCAGGGACGATCCGGAAAAAGGTTGAAAATTTACTCAAAACCTTAAACTCTAAAGCTTTCAGACATTTAAATTGTAATAGGGTGTGAATAGGTGGTACAGTGACTATTTTCATATTATTTAATGAATACACTGATAGCCTGAGATATTTAGGGCAGTGAGATAAATACAGATGAAAGGAAGATCTTTGATGTTAAAAAAAACTGTATATTATTATTAGCAATTTTGTTTAAAAAATATAAACATTGCTAGTAGATAGTAGATTTTTAGTAGCTAGTAGATTTTTTAGTAGATACTTAAGGGAAAAGGGAAAAATACAGATAAAAGGAAACTCATAGATGCTAAAACTAAAGTTGTAACAAAAAGTCAGAAAACTTAGTTCAAAAGGGAGATGAGATACAATGCTATCACGTTGTGCTCTTCATCCGTTTTTCTGGCTTAAGTTGGGGAAAGAAAGACTTGCAAGAAAGAAAACGGAAGAGAGAGGATGGCGATAATTAGAATGGATTAATCTTCCTCAAGTTCGATCGTTCCATCAAACTACGAAGGCAATCCTTCCCGAGGAAAAAAAACACGTCCTGCCTGCCCCCCTGCGGGTGGCCTGGGTGCTATAACGAAAAAAAATGAAAGCCGCGAATTCGCTTGGCAACGAAGACTCGATCCCCTTCTTCTGCCCAAACTCCACTCCCTCCTTCTCCTTCCCACAATCGTCTTAATCCACGACGCGCTGCCTCTTCATCCTCCTATTCCTCCTCAAGAAACCTTTCTCCTTAATCCCTTTTCCTTCTATCCTCGGGTTATACTTTGTGGCACCCTTCTCCCTCTCTATATTCTGCCACCTATGTTTTTCACTTCTCCGCGTCCTTGCACGCCTGAAAGAGTCAGTTGAAAGAAATATTCGAGCGGTGATGAAACCAAATCCACTCATTTAACATTTATCCTTCATCCACGACGGATTCGAAGATACGGAATCGGTTAACGACTAGGTTGACGCAGTTTCTCACTCGCTCCGATTTTTTTTATCGATTCTTCATCAAAATATTTTGTGATTTTATTTATTTACTAAACAAATTCAGCGAAGATAGACACGAGGTCAGGAGGCACACTAATATTACCATGATGGCATAAAAACAAATCTAACAAAACTTCCAATATCCTTATATTATTGCAAAATTAAACCAACAAAAGATAAAAGACAAGTATCGCAATCACACTATGTACTGATATAAAAACCTTTTAAAAAATTGACTTAAGTTGTTATTGAGTTTTATTAATCTTAACTAATCAAATCAACTCTCAGATACCGATTAATATAAAAAGTGATTTAACTCGTATCACTAACAAATCTTGTAAGTATCTGGTTTTTAGTGAGAATAACAATTGTAAGCAAACAAACTTGCCATCCATGACAACTCAATTGCTTTTCAAATATTAATTTATATTAACATTTTGATAACTAATTTAGTAATTCAACACTTATTATTACTAAATCTAACAAAATATATTAACTCTACTATATCTCTTCTTAAATAAATTCACACTTGATGGAAAAGGCCCAATTATCTCTCCAGGTAGCTGGTTTCAATCTGCAATAGCATTTTACAGAAATGAATACTTTTTAACCTTAGTTCCTCATAACCTTCCTTTATTTTAAATGTACTGGCGTTATTATCGAATAAATATTGGTTTTTCTATCCCCAAGCAAAGCTAATCCCAAGCTGCTTCGTTATTTACAGATGGTTATGATTCCAGTCTAAATGCGGACAAAATGCGGAAGACACCGAATTGAGTCATACCAAAGACACTTACTTAAGACACTTTACCTCATTTCGTGATATTAACTTTAATTTGGTGATCTTAAGGTTTGATTTTATTAAATACCGATAATTTTAGACATCCTTTAGGGTGTTCGGTTCTACCAAAATTCTACCCAAATTTAAATATTTTTTTCAACTGGGAGAGAAGTGAAGAGAGATGAAAACCAATAGGAGGAAAACTGGCCCCCAACTGGGAGAGATCGCTATGACTAAGCCCCTCCACCCCACAAGCCCTAATTCTCATTATTCAAAATTAATTATACCAATGTTGGTACTTCACATTTAATTTTTTTGGATGAAAACAGTTGAAATATTAAAGTGCGGTTATCTTTTGAAATATTTGAGTACATAAGCATGCCAAGAAATATACCGAGGTATATCTATCTTTCAAAGCCCACTAGACCTCTACATTCGTCAGGTAATTGATTGCAAGGTAATACAGTAGATGCGATCAATAAGGTTAAATATCTCCTCAGAGGAATTAAATCAATCCCTTGACGGGAAATTCTGGATTTCTGGATTAAAAGTTTAATACTTGTATGTATCCTAGCGTCAAACCTATAATGAACTAACCAATCACTATTACCTTGCTCATGTAAGTATCTAGCAGTGCAGCGGAAATGACGAATGCAAGGAAATCTATGTACGCTCATATCATATCTAATCACTCTATTCAATTCACAGGAATACTTTCCATCAAATCACAAGTCTGAAGAACCCACCGGAATGAAGAGGTTCAAGAAAGAAAGGTATGATTTCTATTGGAAAGGGTTAGGGATGGGACAAACATAGTAGAGATAGGGGGGAGCGACCTGACAGTAACCGTCTCCGCATCTCCGCAGTGTTTTGTTTTATTTTTCCCACGTTCCCAAAGCCGTCTCCTCCGTCTTGGAAAAGGGATTAACATCTACGCTGAAAAGATTCGGCTGAAGTGTTCACGCTCCCTGAAGTTCTATGAACCAAAGGGGTGAGCTATTCCCATGTTACATTCGCTTGCGATGCGTGGCAGAGAAAAAAGCAGAGCATATAGATGATCCAGTAGTGACTGGGAAAAGACAAAAGAGAGGAGACCGAAAAAGAGAAAGGACATTCAAATACAGTGTTGTCAAATATTTCACCAGTGACAAGACCTACAGCGTGAATTTTCAATACAGGCTTAACCGGAACGTCGGATGAGTGTTACAAATTTTCGTCCGCATCTGAAATTATATTTCAACCTCATTGTACGACGATTTAGTTAAAGAAAGTTTCCAAAATGTTCCATGAAGTTTCTAGAGATTTCTAGAAGGTTATAAGTTGATGTGATGGTATTCCTCCATGGGAAAATAGTGTCTTTGTGTTTTGGTTAGGATTAACCGTTTCTAGTTTCGATAAAAATATTTAAGCATTACTGAGGTGGGGGGATAAAATGTATTCTTCCAGGCACGTATAATGTACCATTACAATGGCATGCGTATTCTACCCTAAATAACGTGAAACTTACGAATGAGTTATATCGGGATTTTATTGGGTTGTTTCTTCAAATATCCATAAACGAGGCTAGCTTTTGGAATAATCCATTGCCTTCGGCTTATCCTAAAAGCATGCGAATATCCAAGGATTAGGAGAGGGCAACGATTTCGTAAAAATGCACCAAAAAACTTTGGGCACTGAGTCACTTTCAAGGTTTTCAGAACCTGAAACCTTCAGATAAGCCCCCAAGAAAGAGTATGGCTTTGTAAGCCATGCTAAAGGAGAAAACTGAAACAGAGTTTCCTACAATGCCAAAAAACTTACGAAAACAACCATTCTTCCATCATTGCGTTTAGTGAATAGCGCACAACAGATGTGTTGCGTATATATAATTTATTTTGAAGGAGCACTAAGGTCACTTCTCAGCCACAGAAGTGTAGGACGCCTTACCAGGAGAGGAAGACCTCTGGTATTTCTCTACGCTTTGGTCATGGAAGAGCTATTCCTGAAACAAAAAAAAACCCAACCCTACTTACACCTTAAGAAAAGCCTACATGGTTTTTCCTACATGGCCTACATGGAAAAGCCCCAAGGTTTTTCAAAGATGAAATCATAAATATTTTTCAGTAAAAAGCAGCTGAAAATTTAACAAGTAAGATCTTCTTAAAATTCTCGGGTTAAGTCCAAAATCTGTTTTAACTTTTTCAGTTATGTGAATCATAATATTTATCATTTTTCAAAGGCAAGCGTCATAAACGGCATTTAAGTATGTCTGTTTCTTCATGTAAGCAAATAAATCAACAGTTCAAAAGTTTGCACTCATTTAGCCAACCAAGATTTTAACTAAGCACCGAGGCCGACCTTGATATTGGTTAGGATAATGGCAATCGCAGATCAAACCTAGGTCAGTACTTAAGGAGGGGAAATTTTACAAAAAAGATGTCATTACCAACAAGCTAATAAATTACTACAAAAATACATAAACAACTGCTTCTATAACATTTTGTGCAGGTGTCAGATTCTAAAACTTATTAATAAAAGAGCCCTGAGTCACACCTAACTCCCCGCAGACATCCCTATGTTCATCAGTCACAGTTATTATTTATATTTATGTCACAAACATAAATATTATATTAATAACGAGCAAACCTGAAGTGTGACATCAAAGCTTTCACTCGAACTTGATCGCGAAATATTTTCGAGTGCATTTGGATAAGAGCCAAGAATTGCTCGAATTATTGGTTCACGCCTAGCATACCTACGGTAACGCTACAGTCGCTTCTAACCGGCACACACAGCTCGCAATCCACGTACTACCCATCACATTTCCGCAGAAAAACGATGAAGGGACCGGGGTCAAGGATAAGGACCAAGGAAAAGAGTGGGAGACCAATATCGGGAAAAAGGGGAAACGAGGGATTGCACATTCCGGCGATAGGACCCTCCCTCCCACCAAATCCTCCCTTCAGGGCTTGGGCTTCATCTTTCGCCCACAAGGGCGAGAGCGAAACCCAGGTTGGAGTCACGCCTGCACCCGAAATAGCATCCGATTTCCTCCATCCTATTCGTCCGTGACAAGGCCCTCGGCCCTTCCTGAGGGCAAGGAGGAAAGAATGAGTGGTTCAAGACTTTCCAGAGCAGGATGTTGACAGTGAATTGTGGAGAAGACGGGAGGTCGACGTGCGTTGGAGGTAAGGGGTGGTCTTGAAGCGAGGGCTAAAATTAAGACAGAGCAGAGCCGTTACGAGAAACTCATTTATTTAACGAAGAACAGTGAAGCTGCCGAATTACAATTTATCCGTGTAGATGCGGGACGTCTACCGCGGCGACATTGTAAGTAGAGGCATGAACAGACGACAAGTAGTCCTCCACGATGGGGAGCATGCTTGAAATTTATTTATCATAATTAAGTATATACACGACAGAAAATTCTCTTACGAACTCAACTAACGAACTCAAGTCGGTTATATAATCCGTTAGTATGTGCGTCAACCAGAGAGACTGATGATTGCCTATAAAAATTACATGAAAATTTTGAATAGTCATGGGATCCAAAACGGCATTTCAATGCTCCTGCGTAACCGCACGGTACTGATTCCCTGCTCTGCATATATTTCAACACGAAGTATCAAATCATCTTATAAAAAGCAAAAAAAAAACGATAATTTCAGTCACATAGTGAAAAAACCCACCCAACTTTACATAGAAAAGCGTCGCATAACTGCCAGCAACACCGCTCCGAGACGCCATCCACCGGTTTCCCAATGATGTAGTACCTATTTGACACCGCTAGGTGCGCTTAATTTTGAACAAGAATTATTTTCGTAACACAGCATTGTTTGCCCACAAAATCCGTGCCCTGTATTTTTAAGAATATTAACTTCATGTAGTAGAAGTTTTTAAAAATAATGCATATTCCCCAACAAGCATACCACGAGTGTACCTGCGCTCGACGGCACGCAGGTAACTCCTTTCAACTTGAGCCCAACTCATATTACAACAACTTATATTTCACTCGCTTTTAAGGGGATCAAATACTACGCACCCACTGTGGGTAGTTAACATTTACAGAAGCTCAAGAAAGTTTAAAGTCAGAGGTAAATAAAAGTGAAATACGAAACTGAATCGCATTTAAACTTTAACCCTGGACACATGGATTGAAACTTTAACATGCAGCGCAATATATCACTTTTTTTTGCAACTGAATAAGCAAAGCAAAAACAATAAACATCCCCAAGCAATTCCAAAATCCCTTGGAACTTGAAACTTCACCATTTACAGGTAGTGTCGTGGAGAAAACAAAACAATTTGAATTTGGTGCTTTCCCGGCAAACTATTGCAGCGAAGTTCTCCAGGGCTTCCGAGGGGGGTTATTTTGTAATCTCACTTTAGTGAGAATACGTCATAAAATCTCACTTTTTCGAAGTTCAACTCCATCACCCAGGCGGCGTGACCATCTTCGGATCTCAATCGGTGAACTGCCGGTCATGTGCTGGTCTTATAGACGATTCATCCGCTCTGATCCGTATCTTTCGACTCTTGATCCGTTTCACTATCTCCGCCTACCATTAGTTCCATCTCACCTGTCATAAAGAACGTGACATGGAGCCACCATCGTTTCCACTTAAAGCTTGAGTTGGAAAATAAACAAGGGCGCGATAGATACAAACAATTTTAATTCGTATTGTTGTAATTTGCTAAACGTGAAGAAATTCAGCATTTTCAACTCCAATATATTAGGCACTTGAAGGTATGCTTTGTTTGAAATGCTTATGTTATTATTAGCTTGAATTATCTGTGTATATATTTCGTATCAATATTTCCCATCCAATGTTGCTGATACCTTTGTTTTCGTGTGCCTATCCGCCAGTGTATGGAGAATGGAATTCAGTTATTTATACCATAATTTTAACAAACATTGCCTTAAAATCTATGTTCTTGGTTGATATTTCCCGTGCTTGTGAATCGAACACTAATTAGATGCACTTAATTTTTTTTTAATATTGAGTGATAGCTTACATGTCGCTCGTAGTTTTGACTGTATTTAGATTTTCGTGGTATGTACAGTATAGTATATCTTCCGTAAGATGTTGAGCAATCTGGGTATTTGCTAGTCTCGGCATCTTTTATTTGATATAAGGTAATTGAAGCTTCGACAATTCACGAACCGTTCGTGAGCCGATCATTAAGAGAGGGAAACGGATCTCCCGCCTTTCCACTAAGAGCCACTAAAAAGGTGAGATTACAAAATAACCCCCCGGGTCAGGTCCTCCATCTCCGCCGACGTTTCGATGGAAGACTTTTCCATCATCCTTAGGGCTGTTTATGACATCAACCGCCCTGAGTCTCCGAACGAAACGTCGGCGGAGATGGAGAACCTGACCCGGTCGGAAGCCCGGGAGAACTTCACTGCAAAACAAGTTTAACTTCTTTATCTTCGGCTGATAGACTTGATGAGGAAGCATTAGTATTTGGTCCATTTGAAATATAACTCATTTTCCCGTAATTGATGCTAGAGGAAATCAATAATGATAAAAAGAGAGTACGCCTAGAAAAGAAGAGTGGTCAGAGTTCATGACCATAAAGAAAGGCTAACGTCTTCATAAAGTGAAATGGTGGTTCCATCAACACACAACGTGTGTCAATCAGGGAATGAGTCAATTTTGATGCAGTAATCTAACTTCACCACCACTCGATATGAGTCCCTTGGCATATCTAATTCCCGTAATAGAAAATTAATCAAATGTCACGTAGCGAATCTATGTGCGTCGAATGAGTAAAACATTAATTCGACATGAATTCTTCTCTTTTCAACATCACCAAATTCGAATTTTAAGCAAGTAAATAGATAGATTCATGCTATATAAATACTATCCTTCGACGTACATAGTAAATAAAGTTTTCGCGGGTTTCCCGTCGTCCTAGGGCAAATGCCGGGTCAAGCCTTTCCCGCACAACCATCCAGTGATAAGAACTCCAGTGAAAGGTTGTTACCTGCCCTGAAGAGGTGAAAGCCTACACCAGGGTACACATTTGCGTTTTTATCTCTGTCTTTGTTATTTTGTTTTGTTGTTTCTTCTATTTCCTGTAACTTGTTGGAAAATGTTGGAAATAAACACTTATGAATTGAATGATACATAATAAATATGAGGACATTGCGCTAATATTACTTTTTATTTTCAACATCACAGCTTCACCCATCTGTTAACAAAAAACGACACCTAGTGAAGGCCAATGACAGATCTTAATCTCAACGAAAACTCCAAGCAAATTAGTTCGTCGTGTACGGACTTATCTGCACTGCAATTTTTCTCAAAGAGCATTGCCCCTCCAATGGCAACCTTTCCGAAATGAGAAGTAGAGACAACATCAAAATGGAAATGAGGATAACTTCTAATGTAAAAATACCTGACAAACTGATTCGCGGACGATGCAGAGAAAAATTTTTTAAGCGAGTCCATCCCATCCGGTGGGTACACAATGAGATATTCCACTTGTTTGTACAGGTCTCGAGAGATGGCTCAGCGAATAAAAAAAGTAAAAGCAAAAAAAAGAATCATTCAAACTCGCTCTTGCTCCAGAGTGACCACATTTTTCAATGTTTGACGACGGAGACCACATGGAAAGATAAACCTTCTCGTAATAAAATTCCGATTCTGGGAAATAAAGAATGAGGAAGAGATGAACTAAAAGTGGTAGGGAGAAATGGCTGGAGACGAAAATGCCGAAATGTTTTCAGCAAGCGGGGGAGGAGGAGGAAGTGGAAAAACGAAGGCAAAGAGCGACGTCGTTTGGCTCACGTTTGGACCGGACAGGCGGGTCTAACCACGCACGGAGGCAAAAAACAAACGAGTAGCGGGAGCGAATTTATATATTCCCACCCCCATCATTCAACCTTCGGAATCCGCGATACCAGCGGCGGCGGCGGCAAGACTAGCGCTGATCAGTCTGCACGTCAAGACATGTTCCGCTAAGCTAACCTCTTGCCGTTTCAAGAGCACAGACCACCTTCAAATAGCGTTTCCAGAATCCAGAAATTTTTGAACCCTCGGGAATCGAGACTGGAAAAACCATCTTTCCAGAGATTTAGAGAGAGTTCCCAAAATCACATTTTGACATCATATTTTGTCATTTTTTAATGAAGAATGCGTTCATTTAATAAGGAATTTACTTTTTTTTAATTATTTAAATTAACATGTATTTAATCAACCAACAAACTAAAGGAAACAGAAATTAGCACAGCGGGCAACGGCCTGCCACGATGGAAACACCGGTTCCCGATTAGTCACCGAAGTAAAGCATCGTTGGGCTCGGCTTGAGTTTGGAGGAGTGATCCTCCAATTCGTCCGAGTGCTGTTGCCCCTGTCTGCGCGTGGCAGACAGTAAGTGCGAAATGACCTTAGCCGTCGAAACACATAATACAAAAATACTACAATTAGCACAGCAAAAATCATACAAAATCGGCTGCCACGAAAGTCGCGTTCCTGGCTTACTCAAGGTTGTTAATTCATAGCAAAGCCGTAATGACCGGGAAACAAGCCCAAAATACGCCCAGCCGTGCATTGGGGCTAATGCATTCCTAACAAAATGCACTGAAACAAAATGTAGAATAACGAGTCAAAGTTCCTAAGCACAGGTCGCAGAGAATTTCATGACTAGTGAAAGCCTAAGTCACGAAACAGGGTCACTTCGGCTCTGATAAACAATGTCAATTTGGCTTCATTCCTGTTGTATATGAGGTTTTCTTAAAATGAAAACAATTCTGTTAAAACTGGGTCCAAGGCTCGATTTACCCGATTTACCGGTCAACTTTTCTCGGGATACAAGAACGAGAAAAATTGCGATAATTCTCAGAAATGGGCCCGCCCATTCCCGCCCGGTATCACCAGTCCTGTCAGAGGCCGGCCACGCACAGGGACAAAAAAAAACAACGAATAGCGGGAGTGTATTTATTTATTGCCCAACCCCTCGTCCTGCCACCAGGACCCGCGATAACGGCAGCAAGACACAAGCGGTGGTCGTACGCCCGTCGTGACATGTACCGCCAAGCTACCCTCTCGCAGTTTCAAGAGTACAGTCCTCCTCCCTCTCAAATTCCCACCCCTCTACCTTCCCGTATTCCTCCTCTCCTATCCCCACCACCACACTCCCAGACATGAGTCCGTAGACCCCAACCTACCCAACAGCCATGTGTCGACCACTGGTGCGTTCGGTCATCGCCTCTCCGCCGCGGCCGCCTCTTGTTGTCTCAAACAGCTCCCCACGGAGCAAATGACTCCTCCTTATCCTTCGACACGACTAAAGCCGGTTTATTTGCGTATATCAAGTACACAACTGAGTCCAGAAACAAAAGTGCGAGTAACAAATCACGCGCGATTCTTTAAGGGCAGAATACATGCGACAAGGAAGGAATCGCCACCAGTGTGTTGAGGACCCACATTAAAATTGATTGGTTGAAATAATAAGACGTTTATTAGATAACGATGACACTTCAAAACTTCCCAAAGGCGGTGATCGACAACGCAAATACCAATGTTTCTACACCGGAGGCTCTTGAGGCAATCATATCATTTTAAATGAAGATTTTACATCAGAATCTACCATTAGCTGTACGAAGATTTTCCATCAAATGGATCTATCAAATGGATTTTCCATCTATTATACACCAACTGTGGGAAGATGTTCCATCAAAAGTCTATCATTAGATACCTGCAAGTACCTCAATAATGACTCTTCGTCATTTAAAAAATAATAATATAGTTTTCAACTCACAAAAAAACCGCTGGCACCTAATAATTTGCACAACCAAGAAAGCTTACAGTAGTCTCAAAATAAATAAATACAAACAACTCTCACAAAATACTAACACACTGCTGTATATTCAAATAAATTAGCAAGTCACAATATTTTGCTGAAATTTCAAAACGAAACAATACCTTTTTTCAGCAAAATCAAACATGTTCACACACTCCCAAAAACCTCTATGGAGCTGTGCTTATTCACTGGTAAAATAAATGATGGTTTTCTACCCATTCACAAAACAGATTTTTAAGAAAGCTCTATTCATTTCTAATAATTGAAAATAGGTCACGTAAAAAAAGAACGCACTCCGCGCACACTCTATGAAGAGTGTAATTTCATCTCTACAACAGAATATTTTGAATGCCTAATATAAACACAACAAAATGCATTCCTTCAAACACAAATACCTACCCACTCATTGTCCAATTTAAATATAGGGAACTGATGGAGAGCAGCAAATCGAATTATATGTTTTTGAGAGCGAGATCATCTCAATGGGTTAGTTACTCATAAGAGTAATCCCAAATATAAATTACTTCAGTAAGTTTCCGAACGTTGCTGGCGTGAAATCAATGCTCCAAAGAGTGCCATTTACGTTTGTATCAATAATAAATACGGTACGTCTTACTCAAAATCGATTAGAAAGACTTTTAATTTGACTACTTAAAACCCAAACCCATTGGGGATGTGTTTTCTTAAACACTCGGAATGCTTCCTTATATGTGTTCTCCACAAAACCCATAATTCATTTGAATCCTCAATGAAATAATAGCTGTCAAGGAATCCCTTCAGAATAAATTCCCTTCCAACCAATGAAAATTTTCGAAAAAAAAAAAACATCCGTCTGCATATATTTTGATGGCAATCCGTTCGAGGGACAATCATGAATGCAGTTCGCGTGCCCTTCCTTCCTTATATGCTCCTAAAGGGAACCTCTCTCGTTTACCAGACCTTTCCTCTCATCGTTTTTCACTGCGCATCTCCTTTCTACAGCTATCCCGTCTACCTTTCTCTCTTTCTACAACCCTCTCCGGGGCTGAACCTCGGAAGAGAAATTAAGACATAAATTTCGGCCCGCCCAGACATCTCGGACAGCATCCCGTGAAATAAATGGTTCTTTCCTCAAGCTTCCACGCGCAGCCTACCCCTCCCTTTGCATCCCTTCCCTTAGGAAAGCGTCCTCCACCGCCCTAGGATCGCGCTAGCACTCTGTTCCTCCTCCCCTAACACCCTAAAGGTCCTATTCCACTCACATCTTCTCGCAAAGGGGTTTGGGATCCCCCCCTCCCACGAAGAATTTAAGTGGAGAAAGTGATGACGCACAAATGGCCGCAATAGATAATAAAAAAAAGAAAACAAGCGCTCCATTACGGGGCTAACATAAAAGTCCATCTACTATCCCGTCCAATCACTTGTTGATCCGTTACAGCACAGCGACGACAATTATCAGGTAACGATGATTAATCGACCTATTCAAAGTGTTTTTAGCCGCTATGCGTTTACAAAGGCGAGCACCGTTTTTTTCAGCGGAAGATTGAAAAGCTACTCTGGAATAGCTTCAACCTCGAATTCAAATACGTAATTAGGGCTTTTTCATCAGCCATGTAACACTCAATTTATAAATGTTTAACTCTTTATTTTAAGGGTAATTTCACCATGCAATAAGTTTAAGATGAAAAAATAACCTCATAAAAACAAAGTTTTTACTATACTCCCTTTATTTTCATATGTAATACGTCACGTTTTAATGTCTCATATTTTCAGTGCATTTTATTATATTTTTTTCATGTTTTTATGGTATCTTTGCCATTAAATATTGTACTATCACATTGCTAATAAATTTAATTGGTGAAAGGAAATCATTCTCTCTTCACTGATATGTCAAATTATTCAGACCTTCGACAACCATTAGGAACATTAGTAATTCGACGTGACATTTATATTCATTGTTGAACATTCAATAGCGACAATCACAGTTGTTGGCTCACCACGGTCCATCTCCCACAACGTCCAAGGGCTAAGTGCCTAGCTATGATCGCCGTCATTAATGAATAAATAGGGAGTAAAATATTGCAAAAAAAGTTTAGAGGGTAATGCGATTATGAAAACGAAATTTCTAAAGATGTAAGTGAAAACGGCTATGAAAAAAAGAAGAAAAATAATTTCCCCAGCAGGGAATCGAATACCACACCTTGCGCTCCACATTCCACTACCTTACCCCTGGGCTACCGGTTGCTTGCAAGTGAATGCAGATAACGGGTCTTAAATGCTCTTTGATTTTCATGCAAATACATTTTAATATAATTAAGTCAGTGTGTATTTATGTGCGTGTTTGTGGGTTTGTTAAAATTAATCGTTGGTCACAAGGAGTCTATGGACCAAATTTCAGATCGATTGGATGAGGGGAAATGGATTTGTACGTACACAGACAAGCAGACAGACTGTGAGCTAATACAAAGGGAGTAAAAATTCTGAGATACCTAAACAAAGATTATCAACGATGGCTAGTATTCAGACATCGGTATTTATCTAGATAGTTTTATATAGCCCACAACTTTCATTAGTTCATCAGATCCTGTTTCAACAACGTCTTTACTACCCTACTAACTATACGACACTGTTAAAAGGTAATTTTCAAGAAAAGGCAAGAATGCTGGCCAAATATAGCTAGACCATGAAGTGAGACCTCTCTGAAGGAAATTAAACCAGTAAACCATTATCAAAAACTTTCTGTACAGGACGTATATTATATAAGCCAGACATATGAATACCTATGATATTCACGGGGTAAAAATAAAATTATTCCCCATGGTAAGTATCTCAAACTTCAATGTAAATCAACACGGACAATATAATTAGATTAATTAATTTTGTTCCTGAACAAGAAAAAGGTATTCGGTAGAATAGCGCTATTTTCATGCATACCTTAGTTGACAGAGTGAGTTGAGTGGTGAGTGAATCAAATCGATTTCCGAGGATGAAGGTGATGACTTATGTACAAAAAACACCCCCTATCTATCTAGCGAGTCACCTCGAACTTGTGCAGGATCAAGTATCGCGTGAAACGGGGCGTATATAAAATTAGTAAAGCTATGAATGAATGCAATACAGGCTCCCTAAGTAAGCAAAAGGAGGGCAACTATGAAAGACCCCAAAAAAGGAGAGTGCTACCAAAGATCGGAGTTTCCACTGCAACTACCCCAAAAGGGAACTGCGCGGAATTGAACGTACTTCAACATGGTCTGACCTAGATTCGACATGATGCGACAAGTTAACGTATACTTTAATCCAAACAGAGTATCCACTTAAGGTATTACTCTAAAATTTAAAATCTAGCGCGCTTGGCTCTAAAAGACCACGTCATATCCTCTTCGGTCTGCTTTGAATATGCTCTTGAACCTTTAACTGGAGAATTGGCGTGTTATACATGAACCTCGTTCTCTTGCGAAGAAGGACGCCGGGACACTCAAAACCCTACGTACTTGGATCACCAATTCATGAAGCTCCCTGGGAAAAGTGGGGAAGGGTAGTGGCGGGTGCAAGCAAACTGGAGGAAAGTATGGCATAGAGGAATCCAGATGGCCAGGAAGGGATGAGAGAGAGATGCCTGGAGATAAGGGTCATAATGAGCCCTCGCGAAATACGAGGAGGGGGACCGCAGAGATACCTCCACCTGCCTGCGCCACACTCATTAGATGAGCACTGGAAAAAACTACCTAGACTTCGTTCATTTTCTTTTGCAAACAGCCTCAAACCTTTCTCGTAACTTACTCCAATAAGTAAATTCGTAAATCTTCATTCCGGTTTGAGGACAGACATGTTGAGGACGTTGACTCGAACCTTCAAATACGAACCTTCAAACTTGATTCCGTAAGGAAGACTCGAGTGGAGAAGACAAAAAAAAACATTTTTTAAAATTGGCATTCGGATAAATCTTCACAGACATTTTATCAACGGAAAATGCTCCTGCAGGCACGACACGTGGACGATGAAAGAGAACTCAAAGGCGAGCCTCGTGTGGATAGCCTCTCAACTGTAAGAAACATTCGAAATAAATCTCCAAAATTTACACCACCCCACGTTTGAAAAACTTCGGAGAATTTGCTTAATAAGTGTCTCCTTGAAGAAACACAGATATTAATTCCTTAGGAAATGCAGTGACTTTCTTAAATCTACATATTTAAAAGTCAAATACCACAGACTCACAGCTCTACCTTAGATCCAAGGTGTTTAATAAGTAATCGTGTTTAGAAATAACAACTCTAACAGGATTTGAAAAAAATGGAACGTGTACTGCGGGTACTGCCTAGGGACAAACTATTACTTCAAATATATTACCTTTCTCAAGTTCTTCACAGGGTTTTAATAGTGTCATTACATAAACATTTTCCACTGTGAAAGTAAACAAAATGCAGAAATATTTATTAGCAAAAAGAGAAAGCAACAATTCCCCCAGCTTATTTCTCACTTAAATTTGCGGCGACATGATTGTCAAAGCTGATTGTATTTATTTCTACTGGCTATAAGGTAGACAAGAGGGCCCTCCGGGAAAGATATAACTCCCTATACAATTTATTTATGAATGTGTATATTTTATAATAAATGTATGTATATAAGTGTATATGTTATAGTGAATGAATGTTTAAAAATTTATACATGTACTATATCAGCCAATGTCAAAAGCCATGGTGCTGATTTTGGTGATATAATAAACAAATAAATAAAAAATATCATATGGTCACCTCCTCGCGATGTTTATCGGTTAGCGCTAAGAATCACGTAAATATTAAATAAATGCTATAGTCCCATAAACAGAGAGAGAAAGCTACAGGAGCGAAGAGAGGGTAAATAAGTAAGAAGAGAGGAATGAAAAGGGTGTGAACGAGAAAAAACTAATTTTAACTAGGCTCGAGGAGGTTGTAACTGCTTTGGACTAGAATTTCAAATATATATATGAAGACTACAGACTCAAAAACTCTCTTTTTCGATGCCTCAGTGTCAAACGCCGAGTCAGTGGGGAAAAGGTTAGCTAAGTAGAGAAAATGAAGGGTAGGAATGAGTGTTAAAGGACATGCTGGGAGGTTATTATGATTACGAAATGGAGAAGGCATTATAGGATAACAAAGGGTGATCTAACGGTGTTCGAATTCCAATTTAATGCGAAAGAATTGTCGGTAGGCGGATTGGTTTGCTAATTGCGGAGATGACCGAAAACTGAGGATTTTAGCGAGATTCAGAGGGGTTTGGGGTTAGAGGAAGACAGCAGGGAAACCTGACGTCCGTATTATCCAGCTCTTAATGAAAGACGCCATGTGATCCAGTTTTTTGTCCAATTCGACGGCCCAAGTGAGCGGGCGAGGTGCAGTTCATATGGAACACCAAATAGAAATCAGAATTCTGCTGATAACAAGTATGGGATTTGAACACATGCCCTCAGGATGAGAATCTAGTACTCTAACCACATCATCATCCCAGTCCCCACAGTTGGCAACTCCAATCACAGTTGAAATATATAAGCACATGTATTACGTATAAATGTATATAGAAAAAATGTATAGGCACAGATAAGCCGATAGTTCTTTAGTTCTATTTGAAGACAGTTTCATTATTACAAATAATATTCATGAAAACTTTAACATTGAAAGGAGATAAACAGAAAATATTTTCGTAGACATTCAAAATACATTAGTACCTGAACACCAGAACTAAATCTCAAGGGAAAAGCAATAAAACAGCCGGTAGTTAAACATGCGTAACACGCGATTTCCAATATCCTCAAGGAATTGAAGTACTCATTAGTATTTAACAAAGACCTTGAAACGTAACGCATACAACGGAGGCGCCTTAACACCATCCATTAATCAGAGTAAAAGCGATATGACGAGAGAGTTAGACTGCGAAGACTTTCACATAATATATTGATTTATGCATCTTCAAGGTAAAATTATTCTTCTCCTGAATGTCCTTAATGACGATCTTTCTCCCGGACACTAACTTTCCGGCAATGAAACAGCGGTACAACGAGGAGTAACTTTTCCCTTCCGTAATTCGGGTCACACCCCTCCAAACAAGGAGCGGAAACCCTAAATCCCGGTTTTATTCCACCGCGGCCAACATACAGACAACAATACGCACGGAATGGCCGTTGCTGATTCATTAAACTCCTTGTTGCTCGCATGTTTCAGCCCACCTTCATATCCCGTAGAACGGCGTCTGCGGGTATCATCTGTACAGATTACGACAACATGGCCCATCTCACTTCGGTCTGACAATGTCGCTTCGCTAGTGGACATCATTCAAATGTTTATTTTTATTACTCTTACAATTTTAAGGATGTAAATAAAATTTAACACTGTTGGTTAAAGTTATGGGCACACGAAATTTCAGGTAATAATGCATCGCGACTGGCCGTGTGTAAATTAACCATTTGCTAATTCTGTTACATAGTAATAAGTGATGCAAGTAACGGTTAATTTCAACCATCTAAATAAATTACTTATGCTGTACGTAAATATTTTACTTCCACCAAGGACTCAGGAAATGCATGCATAGCGGGGTGGATTCCACTTGCCATCCTAAACACTGTTTTTTACTTGATACCACCACGTGCAGTGATAAGAGTCTGAGTGATGTGGGCGCGGTGAGTAAGCGGAGACGAGGGAAAAATGGAATAGGATTTTCCGCTGGGATGAATGGAGGAAGTATACATAAAAGAAAAAGAAAATCATAAAAGGAGAAGAGGACCGCAGCCGTTAAAGATATTTACATCGGAAATATTTTCTATCTCAACCAACCTCAACCGATGGACGATATGTAATAATAATATATAGACTATTCAAGCTCAACTAAAGCTCTACAATAACATAAAAGGTTTTTTTGCACGATACTATCTTCTTCGATAGGGTTTTCTAATGTTTATGTACACATGGTCAACTATTCCTTTCCTCTCATACTCGTCTCATAACTCTAGTATTTCTATGCATTTATGTAAACGCTAAATACACTCATACAAATCGTTTTTATAGCATAGGTAACATACCTATAGTGTAGTGTACGTTGATAAAAAAAATCACCACGACTTTGCAGGTTTTTGCTAGTACAATAATTGTAGTAGTTTCATTAACCTAGGGTATAGCGTAGTGCATGTTAGTGATAACTCATGCCCTGCTACACACCCTTGTGGTTGCTAGCAGGGTATAATGTAGATGTAATAAGAAGAAACAGGCAAACTTGAAATACCTATTTCCGGCATTTTGGAAGGAATCACAAATAAAAATCAGGTGAAAACCTTAAATGAGTATTTTCGGAAATCATTGTACCTACGGTTTATTCATTAAAAAACAGGGCTTTGGAGTGAGTGATATCGCTATATATTTCTTCTTGCTTATTCAATCGGCTTAGATTAAAATATTATACCTGAATTTTGACTGTATTAACACTATAGGAAAATCTTACTTAAACTTCCTTAATCGAGAAACAAAGCTCTGCCCAAATAAAATAAAATCTTCCCAAAGCTCGCCAAAGAAGAAGGCGAAATGCGTTCTTTTCTTCGTTCAAAAGGTTGGTCAATTCAAAGCACCGTATCTCCGTCTGGTATCTGCTATTTTTGCATCTTCAACCATGCGCGCGTACTTCCACCGCATTAGGTCGCCCGATCATGCTGCGAATACTCAAATAGAATGTTTTATAAAGGGCCTCAATATGGAGGTCCTTGATAAAAATGTCCGCATAATTTTTTTGCACAAATTAATGGCGAGATTCAGTTTCCCAGATTATAAAATTATATTCATATGGCAGAGATTCATATTATCATATCAGGATTCTGTATAAACATACTCCCCTATCGAGTATATCAGTCTGAATCACGTTCGGATGCGGATAAAATCCCAATTATACCAATGATTCTAAGGCGCTTCAGCACTTCGAATGATGTTTCGTCAGCCATTTCCCCTGGGGCCTGAGGCGTGAATTTCACTAATTTCAATGCCGTATGCATAAGTATATCGGCTAAGTGCTATAAACATTTGTCCGGGTGTGAAATTATATTTCCTTTTTATTGTACAACCTCTTTATTAAAGGAAGTTTACAGAAGGGTTCGTGAAGTGTCTAGGGTTTTCACAGTTTCCGTGGATTTCCATTAAATTTCTAGAAAGATCTATGAATTTTCCAGGTTTCACGTTTTTTTTAAATTTTATGTTTCTAGCTTACGGTACGTTTCTACGTTAATAGGTTAAAAGATGATGCGAGAAAAAAAATTCCGAAACATAAATAGGATCTGTGCGCATCAAAATAAATACTAATTTCGCTGGTGCTCATCTCCATCGTCTCAGGCTCAACTTTGTGGAAGTTCATTATATATTAAATGAAAGGAAAACTTTGTTTTATTCCACCAATTTATTTGTCGGTACTACTAGTTTCGACGCAGCGGCGTCATCTTCAGGTACAAAGTGGAAAGCAAAAATTTGATCTTTATATACCATCCAGGATAGGCGTTGGGGTGGGGGAGGAAGAAGGTAGGTGGAAGGGGTGGAAAACCTCAAGGATACAAAGTAGTGAAATGTTTAGCGGGTGGATACAATGTAGTGGCGGGTGGTGGGTCGGAATGGGGGGGGGGCGGATGACCGTTGGCAGGTTAGAGTTTTGAAAGGGATTGCTGGTGACTAAGGTAGCGGTGAGGTGTCCGTGGGAGTGGGGGGAGGGGAAGGATTACGGGCTACTGTTTTTTCCGTTAGGGTCAGGGAGGCTTCAAGGAGGGGGGAAAGGTATTCAAATAATATGTCATTAAGGAGAGGACGTTTCTTCATCTGTCTTTTAATTTCCAGCTCTTCCTTCTTGTCCATTCTCTTCCCTTTTTCCTCCCGGTGTAGAATCTTTGGAGTGAAATCACTGCTGTGGTTCTCCTCCCACAGGTGTTTTGCAAAGTGGGACTGGGAGAGGTTACATGTCCGGAAGCACCTCTTGTGTTCTTCTGCTCTCATCCGGAAAGTGCGGCCCGTCTGTCCAACATAGGCCGCAGGGCACTCGTTGCATTCTAATAAATATATCCCACTGTTGTCTAACGGATCAATTTTATCTTTAGTTTTACTTAAAAATTTTTTGTACCTGAAGATGACGCCGCTGCGTCGAAACTAGTAGTACCGACAAATAAATTGGTGGAATAAAACAAAGTTTTCCTTTCATTTAATATTCGCTGGTGCTATTTATAGCGACGATTATGAAACAATATTTGGGACGGAAACAAATTCGCCCTACGTGGGGCTCGAACCAACGACCCTGAGATTAAGAGTATCATGATCTACCGACTGAGCTAGCCGGGATGAGTGGGTCACCTTCGCCTAAATTCAAAGCAAACATTAGGCAATGCATTAGAGCAACTAGAGCGACGGTTGGAAAGACGCTATTCCAATTTCAGTTTTAAAAGACCATCCTTGAAATGTAACCGCTTGGCTGTTTTTTGGTTTGGCATTCAATTCAATTGCATCTGTTAGGATCGGAATCTTAAATTTTTAAGTATGTATCATTTCGTTTCCATATTTACCCGTGTGCATGTATTTCCACCTCTTTAAGTCTCCCAGTCATGTTCCGAAGCAAGAACACTGTGTACTGTGTTCTTGTTCCAAAGACTGGAATGAAATTCGCAAAGGAGGGCCCAAAATGACACTTACCGATAAAAATACACAAGCTTTATGTTTTTTCAACATTTCTCATCGTAGAACCTCGATCAAAAGACGTACTTAATCGCTCCGCCGTCAGGAGTAACACTTTATTTATTAATCTCTAAGCATCCGAATTATTAAAGTAAAAAATGTACTACGGATGGTCATGTCTGCCGGGGTAACCTCACGCTGTGTCCAACGACCCGGATTATCTCTCGGAGCCCAAGGAAGGGTTCGGAAAGGGGTCTTCTTCGAGCGAGGACCGCACTAATTACACCTTCCTTGGGTCTCGTATACCTGAGGTCTTGGGGGGCCCCACGAAACTACCTTTAGCCAACATTTATGGCGTGATAAACAAATCAGTATTCTGAAACCACACGCTTCCAATGTTTATTATTTTTTATCATGTTCGGATACGGAGTAAAATCCTATCACGTTAATTATTACATCTACAGAAAAAAGAGAACTCCGGCCCTCCCACTTACATCTTATTTGCAATGGCATAACGCCCAGCAACACTCTTTCACATTTCTTTCTTCCTGCAGGTCGAATCAGCGAATAATGGCCAAGAGCGAAGAGGGCAGCGAATATATATAAAATGCCACTACGATCATTTGCGCTTTTCTTATTAGCTCACAACTGTTGTGCTCGAATAAAAAAGGATTACCAATGAGGAAACAGTACCTGAAAACATTCGTTTGGAGTGTTGTGCAATTTGGCTCAGAGACGAGGACCATTGGATAGCTGGAACAAAAGGGTATAGAGGGTTTCGAATATTTTAGAATATTCGAAACCCTCTATACCCTTAAGGGAATATTCGAGGGTTTTAATATTTTATAGTAGAAGGCGGATGCTGAAGATCAAATGAACAGATATGATCAGAAACGAGATGTTCAGAAGAACAGAAAACTAATACGAAGTAAAGATCCAGAGAGATAGGCCAAACTTGAAGACACAACGTATTTATAAGAATCGAAATAGAAGAAAAATAATTTGAAAATCCTCACAAGGAATGCCAAGGGACAAATACTCAAGACTAGCTAAAACGGGGTATGAAACAGAAGCGTTATAAGGATATAAGGAGTTAAATATTTTGAAAAATAAATCCCGAAATACTGCGTTCGATTACATCAAGAGCATAAAATTAGGGAATCCAAAAGGGACAGATTCAATTTGCCATTTTTTTTCCGAGAACGATTGAAGATCATTATAGCGGCCGCAAGGAACTATGATGTTTCACAGCTATTAAATGATTGATAACTTCGCAGCATATAAATAGGCCCGGTTTAATTATTCCTGATTAACGTTTACTAACTATATTTAAGTAGTCTTTAAACTTACGTGATATTAATTGAGAAATCAAGTTTCGTATAGTACACCCGTCTGTTAGTTGACATGAAAATCATCGACGTGGGAATATATCCCCACTGGTTATCATCCCAAGAAAATATATAACCAGATTACAAAATTGGGCCACAATGTAGTTTACTAGTACGCTAACAAGCACCAACAGCATATTTTACATGCCTGGTGCGTAACTCTTATACCCCTGTATTGCATGTATTTGCATTACGCATAACCACTCGTCCGTATATTTTCAGCATGAAGTGAAGTGCATGTTTGGTAAAATTCACCCCTGCCACACACCATTTAGATGATATATAGGATACAACGTAGGTGTATAAACCCCCTCATTCATTCAAATCATTTATATTACCAATAGCGTCTCATTCTAGAGGAATATTTTAATTTATATTTTATAAGCCTAAAATACATTTATGAGTTAAAGATGGTTCATAAAGTGTTAAGTTACATTAGGAACCCCAAAAACCTCTCAATCAGTCCACAGAATATGCAATGGATAAATTACCATAGTTTGTATTACTATTACCTAAATAAGTCGAATGATAAGGAAATTCGTCGAATAAGGCGTTACTTGGTAGAATTTCCTGTATATATTCCAATGGGAGTGACAACTTGGTTGTTCTGCATAAAATAATTGATTTTATTATATTAAAAATTTATATCGAAAAACTAAATTTTTTGTAATTACAGAAGAATCTGGCGATAATATGGGGAATTTCCACACTATCATTACAGTAATCTACCGGTTAGAGGTAGGTTGTGATGAAAGTCAGAGAATATACAACGAACTCTTACACGTGCCGTGCCCTTCCTACCTCCAGTATGTCTCTCTTCATCTCAGCATAAGTCCTACCTTTCTTCATCCCGTCCATAAAATCGATTCTCTTCCTTCCCCTTCCCCGCTTACCCAACATCCTTCCCTCTATCACGGCCTTCAGAAAACCATCGTCCCTCATTACCCCTTCCAGCCACCTACCCTGTATTTCCCTAATCTCATCTATAAGTTTCCTCTCCTCGCCCACCATGTCAAGCACTTCCTCATTTGTCTTCCTTTCCGTCCAACGCACCTTCTCCATCCTCCTCCACACCCACATCTCGAAAGCCTTCAGCTTATTTTCGTCTTCCTTTCTCAAGGTCCACGTTTCTGCCCCATACAACGCCACACTCCATATCAAGCTCTTCACTAGCCTCTTTTTTACATCCTTACTTAAGGTCCCCGTCATCAGCTCCCTTCTATTATTGAACGCTTCCTTCGCTAGCGCTAATCTCCTCCTAATGTCTTTTCTACTATGTCCTCTTTCTTTTAGCGTACTACCCAAGTAATTTAATTGTTCTACTTGCTCCAGTTTGTGACTTCCTACTCTTATCACCAGCTTCGCTTTCTTTGTCCTACAGAATCTCATTACTTTTGTTTTCCTATTATTTATCTTCAATCCGTATTTCTCACACTGCTTTTCCAGTGCATCTACTTAAGTTTGCAGTCCTTTCGATGACCGAATGACCAACGCCTGGTCGTCTGCGAATCTAACCGAGTTTATCCACTGGCCTCCTACTTGCATTCCCACATCTAGCTCATCCCATCTATTGGGGAATAAATATTTTCAATTTACCGCACTTAAATAAATAAAAGTTAAAGTACTACCTAGGTATTTCTGTTATTACATTACCATCAGGTCTGAAAATGTGATGTCTTCTTCATCTGAAGATGACGCAATAAAACCATCCCAGGTAGTAATTCAAGTTCAAATTCATTCCTTTCCAAGTCCAATTTAAGTTTATTGAATAATAAACATTTCCAACGCGAATGACAATGCATAGCATGGAGAACAAACGAGTTATTCACTCCAAGCTCATGAAAAGAGAACGTCCTTGAAAGGATGAGGGCCTTTTTCACATCAGAGCCCTCAAAGAAGCAAGACCCAGACGAAGCCACGTGTATTTACGCTCGTGGTCATAAAGTCTCACGCGCCCTTGCTCAAAGTTTCAACAATGGGCAGGGGAAAGACGGAAAAAGGAAAGAAAGGGAAACACCGTTAATAAATAAGCAAACAAGGGGAAATAATTAAACGAAGGCGAAGGATATGCCACGAAAATAGCAGAGGGCCTAGTGCCCAAAGGCTCGAAAAGAGAATGAAAGCGGTTCGGCCGCGTGGATAAGGGGAAATGAAGACAGAAATGCCTCCGGAGTCTTGTCTTCTTTCTTTCCTCTCTCTCTCGGGTCGGAGATAAATACATATATACATTTGACCTTCGTGGAAGATGGGAATGAAGAGAGATGCGTGAAAGGGAGGGTCAGGGCGAAAATGATGGAAAGGGGATGCACTGGAGGAAGGATAACATGAGAGTAAAGGCATCGTCTCCTCTTCTCCCACTTTTCTTCCTCCTCTTCCATTTGCGATCGAAAGCGACATTTCTGCAGAGGTAGCTGAAGAGAAGGGCCGCACGCATAAACACGGTTTCCACCGCGGTGACCCTCGATCTCAGTATCAAATAAATATCGGAGGACGAAAAAAAAATAAAGACACCCATTAAAGAATTGCCAATTTTCACCGAACCATGCGGGTAAATTTATATAAATGTATAATTTTTCGGCTGGATAGCTTAGTGGCCTGAGCATCCGACACGACATTGGAAGGTTTGTGGTTCGAATTCCGGTTTAATCCAATTTATTTTACTAGGAGCCGTCCATCGTTTCATCCTCACACATCCATTGAGTTTTTTTAAATTTCGTGTTACCCATCCCTTTCTTATATATTATATATATAAGAAAGGAATCTTTCCTACTTTAAACCTTGAGAAAGGTGGAGCTAGTCTTCACCGAAATATCGGAAGTTTTTATGTGTAAGTGTTCTTTTTTCCGTGTGTATATTTTTTATCGGCCACCCTCTTGGCATACTGTATATATATATATATATATATATATATATATATTTAATCAATCGATGAAAAATCACTCGTGGTGAAAATATATATCAACTAAGGTGTCACAGGCGTGACAAGTCAAAAAAATATACATAGGCACACAAAAAATAGAAAACTTACACGTTTTTTTTATATTTCGGCAGCTAGACTGCCATCTTCTGAATTCTTTAGAGTAATGGCTCTAAAGAATTCAGAAGATGGCATTCTAGCTGCCGAAATATCAAAAAAAAAGTGTAAGTTTTCTATTTTTTGTGTGCCTATGTATATATTTTTTAGCATGTCACGCCTGAGACATCTTAGTTGATATATATATATATATATATATAATGTCTTGGTAGAAAATCGCTCTCGGCGACGATGCACATGCATAAATAAAACAGTGATACACTAAACAAACACAGAAACACGCAAAAAGGACACTCACAAAATAAAACTTGTACGTTTCGGCGTCATATATATATATATATATATATATATATATATACATAGCTAAACTTGGCCACAAGTAGGGCGGAATTAAACATAGACACAAAATAAGGAACACTCACCCAATAATTTCAGATATTTCGGTTACCATAGAACCTTTCTCAAAGACAGAAGGATACATACTGATGGAAAGGCAGGGGACAAGCGGTAGGGTGAGGTGGGAGGAAAAGGAGGAGAAGAGATGTAGGAAAGGGGAGAAGAGGGGAGGGGCGGGCGGGGGTTTAATTAGCTAATACTACATATTGATGCTGAAACACGATTTTTTTCTGAGCAATAGAAGCCATAACTCGTGCAATGATAGCACAAGCAGTGGCGAAAAGTACCACAGTTTTCAATAGTCCGCCCAAAGCACCAACAAACAAAAACAATTACTGAACAAATAATTCATATAAAAACAAGTTCACAAATTAATCACTGAAATAAACATACCAAATTTGAATTATTCTTGCGTGATCATTAGGCCGGCCCTTATTTTTCAGAATTGAGAAAAGTTATGTTTTCCTAGTCTCAAAATGATCCAAATGAGGTATATATTCACGGGCTAAAATTTGGTTACTTTAAAATAACGGGAACCCGTGCCCCAAGGGCCCTAAGTACTTAGGACCTTCAATTGAGTTTTTTGGGGATGAAAAAGCACTATCCTTATGAAATACGTGAAAGTAGAGTCCTCTAGGACCGAATTTATGTTTGTTTTGACCTATCTCTAAGCGTTTACGTGATATCGTCCGTCATAATGCGATCCAACCCCCAGGGCGCTACCCCGCAACACGGAGGTACGGCCCGCACCACTTTCTAGAGACTTCCCCTCCACCCCCTCCCCGCCATCGGCAAAGTCTTTGCTCCTGCTGGCAAGATCTAGCCTCTGAAGAAATGTGCTTACGTTAGAAAGGATTTAATTGACATGACAAAATTTCCAATAAAAAAAGCAGCTATAAAGCAGCTATGGGATTAAGTACGGGGCCGCAAATAGAAATTTTTAAACAATTTCAGACAAAATGGCCGATGATTGTCCAAGACAAATTTTCGACACTAAAGAGATGTAGGCAAAGAGATATACTCTTGATTAATGACGATATTTCTATAATTTATTATGCAAGAAATCAGCTCGAGGTAACTCCTGTCTCCTTATAACCTTTCTCAGTCTAATTTGGTGCTTTTTTTTTAAAAAATAGGTTCTAACTACAATTTTCTTTAGCTAGGGCATCCTCGAGCCGACTATCGAGAATTACTGGAGCTGATGATAATATTTCTTGGAGGAGTCCCTCCAGGAGACATTCGCTTCAAGCAACCGGGCACGATGCATAACGCCTGATGGATGCTTAAAGCCATTTATTCTATTATTTATTCTATCTATTTTTCGCTCGCAGTTCCACTTGAGCCGGGCCCAAGAAGATGGTCTCATGCACGTCTCCCTATTTGTAGTGACTTTATATATTCAGATGTGGTTCTCCGCTTCTTGTGCTGCATCTGCTCCCAACAGTGACCTGCAGTTCCTAAAAAGATTTGTTAATTATGAAAGTGTTAACCTGAAAATAGCGAAAGCGGCACAAAAGAGGTTTTCAAACCACTTGTGGTACCTGAGCGAGGAGTTGGTAGGACTGTCATTGTTTGACGGATCCCTTTCTAAGCGTGAAAAGAAAAACGTGACACGCCGTATGAGGACATGTGAGGGAAAATGTGATCCACCGAAGAAGGCATCCTATAAACATAAAGACCTGACTAAGCTATATATATATATATATATATATATATATATATATATATATATACACGAAACGAAAATTTCGCCAATAGGCCACAATATAATAAAAACACTTGACAGGGGGTGGGGAAAGAAAAGTAAAAAGAGAGAGAGGACTTACTCAGTAAGTCCTCTCTCTCTTTTTACTTTTCTTTCCCCACCCCCTGTCAAGTGTTTTATATATATATATATAACCATTCATTCATTCACTCAAACCGCTCACAGGCATAAATAATAAATATTTCGTTCAAACAGGTGGTGAAAGAAAGAGGATAGTAAACACATAAAATGTGTTGACACAATGGTGATGTGAAGATGGAATGATGGCCGATTCCAAGTGAAAAAAATTCGTCTAGACCGGGAATTAAACCACGGACCTTCCGATTTCGCGCCGGATGCTCTGACCACTAAGCTATCAAGACTACTAAAGAAACACTGGAATCGGCGGTGGGTTTATATGAATCAAATACCCCCAAGATTAGTCCGTAAAAGTCGCCGAGAGATGGCGCTGGACATTTTCACTCACCGGCAGAGAAGAAATTACGTACACAGAAGAGGAAAGCAAAGTTTGAATCAGGCACACAGACAGTGGTAAAGATACAGAACAGGCGTTTCGGGGCACGCAGAGCCCAAGTAGTAGAAATGAGCCATTACGGCCATACAACCATTCATTCATTCACTCAAACCGCTCACAGGCGTAAATAATAAATACTTCGTTCAAACAGGTGGTGAAAGAAAGAGGATAGTAAACACATAAAATGTGTTGACACAATGGTGATGTGAAGATGGAATGATGGCCGATTCCAAGTGAAAACAATTCGTCTAGACCGGGAATTGAACCACGGACCTTCCGATTTCGCGCCGGATGCTCTGACCACTAAGCTATCAAGACTACTAAAGAAACACTGGAATCGGCGGGGGGTTTATATGAATCAAATACCCCCAAGATTAGTCCGTAAAAGTCGCTGAGAGATGGCGCTGGACATTTTCACTCACCGGCAGAAAAGAAATTACGTACACAGAAGAGGAAAGCAAAGTTTGAATCAGGCACACAGACAGTGGTAAAGATACAGAACAGGCGTTTCGGGGCACGCAGAGCCCAAGTAGTAGAAATGAGCCATTACGGCCATACAACCATTCATTCATTCACTCAAACCGCTCACAGGCGTAAATAATAAATACTTCGTTCAAACAGGTGGTGAAAGAAAGAGGATAGTAAACACATAAAATGTGTTGACACAATGGTGATGTGAAGATGGAATGATGGCCGATTCCAAGTGAAAAAAATTCGTCTAGACCGGGAATTGAACCACGGACCTTCCGATTTCGCGCCGGATGCTCTGACCACTAAGCTATCAAGACTACTAAAGAAACACTGGAATCGGCGGGGGGTTTATATGAATCAAATACCCCCAAGATTAGTCCGTAAAAGTCGCCGAGAGATGGCGCTGGACATTTTCACTCACCGGCAGAGAAGAAATTACGTACACAGAAGAGAAAAGCAAAGTTTGAATCAGGCACACAGACAGTGGTAAAGATACTGAACAGGCGTTTCAGGGCACGCAGAGCCCAAGTAGTAGAAATGAGCCATTACGGCCATACAACCATTCATTCATTCACTCAAACCGCTCACAGGGGTAAATAATAAATATTTCGTTCAAACAGGTGGTGAAAGAAAGAGGATAGTAAACACATAAAATGTGTTGACACAATGGTGATGTGAAGATGGAATAATGGGCGATTCCAAGTGAAAAAAATTCGTCTAGACCGGGAATTGAACCACGGACCTTCCGATTTCGCGCCGGATGCTCTGACCACTAACTAACATTGTGTCAACACATTTTATGTGTTTACTATCCTCTTTCTTTCACCACCTGTTTGAACGAAGTATTTATTATTTACGCCTGTGAGCGGTTTGAGTGAATGAATGAATGGTTGTATGGCCGTAATGGCTCATTTCTACTACTTGGGCTCTGCGTGCCCCGAAACGCCTGTTCTGTATCTTAACCACTGTCTGTGTGCCTGATTCAAACTTTGCTTTCCTCTTCTGTGTACGTACTTTCTTCTCTGCCGGTGAGTGAAAATGTCCAGCGCCATCTCTCGGCGACTTTTACGGACTAATCTTGGGGGTATTTGATTCATATAAACCCCCCGCCGATTCCAGTGTTTCTTTAGTAGTCTTGATAGCTTAGTGGTCAGAGCATCCGGCGCGAAATCGGAAGGTCCGTGGTTCAATTCCCGGTCTAGACGAATTTTTTTCACTTGGAATCGGCCATCATTCCATCTTCACATCACCATTGTGTCAACACATTTTATGTGTTTACTATCCTCTTTCTTTCACCACCTGTTTGAACGAAATATTTATTATATATATATATATATATATATATATATATATATATATATATATATATATATATATATCAAATTTTGCCACTACTAATTCGAGAAAACTATTTAATACATTTGAAATATGCTCTGCATTCTTTAATGTGCCCACGCGAGAATGGGATGAACATACTGACTACAAAAACTGTTTGCAAATTATTTGGGGTCTTCAAGTGGTAAATGATTGTGCAGAGAGAGGGGTGAAACTAATTCAAGATTTTATGTCAGTTACGAAGAAGGAAGAGAGCTTTCAAAATGCATTACTAAGTGTAAATTTTCATCGTAGCACAACCCCTTACGTGCGCAAAGAAACTTTAACTGCCAAATACGGTCTGTCAAGGGAGGATTAGAAATATACAGAAAATGTATTTTATTTTTGTTAATATGTACTTAAATTCATGGACAGAGTGAAAATACATTGATCACTTTTGATTGGAAATTTTGTCATGTCAATTAAATCCTTTCGAACGTAAGCACATTTCTTCAGAGTCTAGAACTTGCCAGCAGGAGCAAAGACTTTGTCGAGGGCAGGGAGGGGGTGGAGGGGAAGTCTCTAGAAAGTGGTGCGGGCCGTACCTCCGTGTTGCGGGGTAGCGCCCTGGGGGGTGGATCGCATTATGACGGACGATATCTCATAAACGCTTAGAGATAGGTCAAAACAAACAGAAATTCGGCCCTAGTGGGCTCTACTTTCATGTATTTCATAAGGATAGTGCTTTTTCAGCCCCAAAAAACTCAATTGAAGGTCCTAAGTATTTAGGGCCCTTGGGGCACGGGTTCCCGTTATTTTAAAGTAACCAAATTTTAGCACGTGAATATAAACCTCATTTGGATCATTTTGAGACTAGGAAAACATAACTTTTCTCAATTCTGAAAAATAAGGGCCGGCCTAGTGATCATTGAAGTAGAAAATTCATCTAATCTTGGATCCGGAACCATCATCAATGATTCATCATTTTAAAAAAAACAAATCTGGCAGTGACTTTTAAAAAAAATCAAAATTGGCGATATACATATTCCTAGATGGCGCCATTATGGTGCTTTCATTGGGAACAGATTCAACACCGAGTCAAGTTTATGGTTAATCAGTATGTAAATCCATAACCTAACGGCGAAAATTAGAACAAAAAAACAGTAACGACATTTAAATGTGGCAAGCATTCAGGTCTTCAGAAGCGGATGTTCAAGAATGGTGGATTCGGAGACATACAAAAATTCGTTAACTTCTTCACATTTCCTGCGCATACTTTTTAAATTTTCCTATATCAGGTTTGATAAAATTATGATTTTAGGAATTAAGAAATTAGGAATTTTATTAATTTTAATTTTCTTCAAACTTTACCGATCACGCGATGCTCATAATGTCAAATTTCTAGTGAACGATTGCTGGCGGTTGATCGAGAGACAGTAAAGTGCACAAAACCAATCCATTGACTTATGATTGCAAATAATGATCAGGATTAAAAATAATTCCAACGACTGAGATAAAATGTTTTATTTTGCCATGAGCTAGTTATTAATTTAAAAAAAAATTCCGACTGTCCCAATGTGGATCCGGAGCGCTCACGGACGAAGGATTAAATGGACGACAACTGCGTATTGCTATTGCTTCAGAAAACCCTGCTTACGTTACATAGAATTTCTAAAAGTCGTGAAAGGAAAATTAACTTCATATTTGCGGCTTAGAAAAGGAGGTGAAATACAGATTCGTTGTTTTATTTCAAAACACCGACTTCAGATTTAATTCGGGAGAATACCTGGGATCTACAGTGAAAACCAGTCTTTCCTTAGTCTTTCTGCAGTTGCAATTTCGATATCCATGGCAACGCGTATGTAAATTATTCGCAAATTAAGTGCATGGAAATGAAACACCAATCAGCGTTCTCAGTTTCACCAATGCTTTTCAAACACAAACTTTTCGCAATTTACGTATGTAATGGGTGGTTTTCCATGATTATGCCTAGATCTATTAGCACACATCGGAACAGATGTAAAACAAGCAAGAGCACTACCACGCGCGCTAATACGAGGCGGTCATTGGAGAATTCTGCACCAGAGAATAAGGAATCCACTAAGTAATATCACGATTTCTGGTGGAAGAAGACAAGGCAGCTTACCGCAAGGTGCAAGCTCAACCACCTACAAAGAATGGTCTGTATGGGAATCACGGGAGCTTTGAGAACGACTCCCACCCTGGCCCTTGAAACCCTACTGAGCCTCGCACCACTTTATGTGGAGGTCGAAACTCAAGCTAGGATGGCGGTTTATCGTCTCAAGAGACAGGGACAATGGAGTGACAGGGGAAGTTTCTCTGGTCACAGACAACTATGGACGGAGCTCAGGGAGTCGAACCCCATTTGTGAAATGGGTACAGACGACATGACAGTCGCATTCAACAAAACACCGCCTCTCTTCAAAACCCACTTTCCAACAAGGGAATGGTGGGACAAGGAAGGAGGTAAAGACAATGGAGCATATGTCTGGTTTACAGATGGCTCCAGGAAAGAAGGAAGAGCAGGAGCAGGAATACACTGCCGCCGACCTGACAAAAGGCTCTCAATTTCTCTGGGGGAGCATGCCACAGTCTTTCAGGCAGAGGTCTACGCTTTGTTGACCTGTGCCCATATCACTAAAGATATCTGCCGCAAAGGCAGAAAAATTCGCATATGCACCGATAGTCAAGAAGCTTTAAAAGCTCTCACATCCCCATGGTGCAAATCAAGACTACTGCTGGAATGTCGGGAAGCACTGGACTCCCTCAGCAGGCAGAGCAAAGTTGAACTTTTCTGGGTCCCTGGCCACACAGGTATAACCGGAAACGAGATAGCAGATGAACTGGCTAAGGAAGGCTCGAATGTGATCCCAGTTGGACCAGAGCCTTTCATCCCAATTCCACCCTCTTTAGGGATCGCGAAGATCAAAGAGTGGAACCTAGCTCAACACTCAGAGATCTGGAAAAATGTACAGGGGCTCAGGCAAGCCAAGCTCCTAATAAAAGGACCCAGACCGGGACTAGCAAGAAAGCTTCTCTCACTAGATAGAAGACAACTTCGTACGATAGTGGGACTGCTTACTGGACACTATCTAGTTATGAGGCACCTTCATCTCCTGAGAATTACAGACTCGGCGAAATGCAGATGGTGCGAGGAAGAGGACGATACAACATCACACGTACTCTGCAAGTGTTCCGCTTTGATGAGGACTATAGAGTCAGGCATCTGGGCTCACCATTTTTGGAACTAGATGAAGTCAGTGGTATCCCCGTGGAGGACATGTTATCCTTTAGCAGGGCGACTGGACTCTATGGGTGACCACAGACACGGTGGTTGGCACAATGGACCATTAGGTCTGGGTGCCCTGGGTCCTCCTTAGAGGAACTCCACCAACAATTAATCTAATCTAATCTAAATATCACGATTCATTTGACTTAAATTCTTAATTAGTCCTAACGTCGACAAAATATGAAAAATTGCGAAAATGTATTTATGTCAATACGGCAGCTAATAATAGGATTTACCGAAAGAATATTGTAATAATTACCTCAGAAATCGTAATATTCTCGATTTAACTTCAGCAATTTTCCCGCATTCATACATGCTGTCTGTTAGAGCACGTTGGCGCAGATGAACCATGATGATTAGGTGTTTTGATACATTTTTGCCTGAATTGCCATGATTTATGCTAAACAGATAGAAACTGTTTGAGTCCAAATGCATGATTGGAAAGCACCGGACGACCCAACGCAACCCAATTTTATGTTTTAAACGACGAGTTAGGCACACATTGGAAAACCCTCCTAAGATACGTCATGACTCATCATCGAATGATACGTATGCAATCTTGGAAACGGCTCTTGGGCCAAGATATAATCCACAGATAGCTCAACGCCTCGTTTAGAAAAGTAAATCCTTTATGTCGATCACTAATAAAGAACTTTGAATGACAACACACAATGTACTAAATCCCAAATGGCCCCGGGCTCTTGCAGTGTTTTTGCAACTTTAGCTTAATTATAGACTTGATAACGTTCAAATTTTTACTCTGCAGTACTAAATCATGCCTCTTAAGGAGAGGAAGTAAAATACGTGAAATGTCAATTATTCCGGTGGAACACAGAAAAAATAATAGATAATAGCATGTTAAAGTACTAACATAAGAGACATTTAAAAATTTAAATTTACGCAGGCTATGACATTACATGGGGCATAGGGCCGTTTGTCACCAGGCATAAAAATCAGGAATATATCTGAGAAAGGGAGAACTGTTTATATTACCAACTTTCCTCTTTCTCTGTTAACGCCTTGAATTTCATAAAAGAAAGAAGTACCTATTAATTAGGGATGGGCAAAAGTGTTTATTGCAGTAAACGTGTACACGCTTGTTATTCAGACGTGTACACGTCTTGCATGTCCCGACGCATACAATAGTTAGTCTCTGGCCCCACATTCCGTTCTGCGGTAGGCCTTAAGGTCTGTACGCCATGAATGTTGGAGTCCCACACCAATGCTTGCAGAACGGAAGCCTGCTAAGGTCAAACTGTGTCACAGGGAGTAAGAGGTGACAGCAGGCGGCGACAGTAGTCACCAACTGCAATCCAGATTCCAGGAAGTACCGTACACACTGATTCATAACGATTCACCTTGAATCAAGTCAAATTAAGTGACCGGGGGAGAGGGGGGGGGATCAATTCGTGATCAAAGGTGGACGATACTAACGTACGTATTATTTTACAAGAAAAATAAAACGTGTACACGCCTCCAGACGTGTACACGTTTGCACGTCCCATCCCTACTATTAACCCTTTGAATCGATCCTTCAGCAGCCTATTTTTTACTCCTAGGTGATAAGGTGTAGGTTAAATTGCTGCGATGACTATGGGAGTAACATTTTCCAATTCAGTAAGCTTCGCCAAGCACTGAGCCTCCGCGTCCTCTATCCTGAATTTTACCGCAGTCGTAAAAAGCTGCGCGTTCTCTTTCATAGCAGGTTTTTTTTAAGACCGAGACCGCACTTTTCAGAGGTTTGTCCTAGCATTGCATCATGCTTTCATAGGTGGATCATCATACATATTCTAAATATATGAAGGTCCTACGTCAATAGGATGGAATCTCGCCTAGATCACGCTCACAGACCCTCCGTCAACCTTCCACACAAGCAAGCGAGCGAGCGAGGATGAAACTTGATCGCTTAGAGATAAGAAAGCCTTCCCCCCTCATCCTGGACCCTCTTGGAGGTGAGATCTAGAGGTGGAATGGGAAGACTGCGCGGGAAAAAATACGAAAAGAAAGCCTCAGCTTGCGTTCAGTTCAGTGAACGTGATGCATCGTCTCTCATCTTGGATACTGTAGGCTTGGGTCGTAAGATGAACGCATGGCATTAGTCTCTTCTTAAACATGAAGGATTATAGATAGTGTGTCCCACAGGAATTTTCCATTTACGTTCATGCACCGCTGCGATAGGCGCTCAAAAACGCCTAAAACAGTGAAGTGTAACATGCCATTTCTTCGTTTTCAAGCATTACAGAAGAAATTTATGTGAAAGGTACAAGAAGTAAACCTTTGTGCACAATCTAGAGAAAACAAAATGGACGTATCTATTATAATACGAGCATGGCATTTAAATTAAAAAGAGACTGCAGCGGCATTTCTGGCAAGGTGTTGAACAACCTTAATGAAATTCAAGCCTATTCTCTTTCGGCCATCTATAACTTATGCGGCCCTATTTCCGTGAATACACTAGAGAGAGCTCAAAGGATATTACTAAGGCATACGTTTTCAAATATTATCAAACGCAATCACACGTAGTAATTTTCAAATGAAACGCAGTACAACCAAAAGTAGCATCAGTGACAATTAAAGATGGGTGATAACCTGGGTCACGATAGTACACCGGATCCCTATCACTCACCGAAGTGAAGTATATATAGACGGAAAAATACATATAAATAGTACCCTGCAAGCCACCGCAGAGGCGTGCGGCAGGGGGTGTCAGGGCACCAGCCATGAAAGGGAACGGAATAGGGTAAAGAAAAGGGGCAAGGACGCAGGTAAATTGTACGTTAACGAACTGTTTTATGTTAGTGTCATATTGTTTTTGTTATAACCACTAACGGTGGGTGGAAAGAAGGAATGTTTGTATATTTCATTTTGACAGTATATCTCTCTTATTACGTCACTTCTATCAGTTCCAGAGATATAGCACGGGGTCCAAATAATATTCTCCGTGTAGTAATGAAACTCGCCTGATTTCAATTTTTCAAGTTATCTAAGAATCTAAGAATTGCCTCTCGCGTGGAGTCTCTAAGGAGTTGCAAACTAGTCCACCCATCAGTCCTTCCACCTTTTGCTTGTTTGTAGCAGTTTTTAACGAAACGTGCGGCTTTCCTTTGCATTTTATTTAATTCGCATATTAAAACATAATATGCGTAAAATCGTATAGCAAGCGGATTAGAGAAGCTGAATTTAAAAGTACTAAGAGGATAGAAATTAGAGCAAGTGGATTCCTTCACCTTCTTCGGACGCATCATCACGCGGGACGGAAAAAGTACAATATATATATACATATCAAGCATAGAATAGCCCAACCTAAGAAAGCGTTCGAAGAAGATAGGACTACGAACGAGGAAAGATTATGTGAAAGTGTTCGTGCGGAACGTGACACTCTATGGATCGAAAACATTGACAATTGGAAAAGTAGACCAGAAACGATTAGAAGCATTAGAAACCTGGTGATACAGGCGGATGCTGAAGGTCAAATGAATGGAAAAAATTAGAAATGAATAAACTAGTATACAGAAGAGTGGAAGAGGAAAGGACCATACGGAACAATATATAGAAAAGAACAACCAGATGGATTGGCCAGACCCTGAGGCTACTTGGGCTAGTGATGTGAAGATAGAAATAGACCTATTGTGTTTAAGGACGTTCAGTGGTGTCACTCAACTTAACGGAATTCAAAGAAACTTGATGGAAGCATTAACTATGTTTTCCTAATGCTACCTGATTTCTTTCAAAATTATTTAGCGTAGATTTCTTATGATATTTGATGTGGAAGTGGGTATGAAATTACATGGGTTCTTATGGGAACGCGAGGTGTGACTAGCTTTATTCATCGAAAAGAACGTTTTCTAGATAAGAATAAGAAAAACAAAAATAATTCCAATCATCGATAGAATAATGCATGAAAATCATTTGATTACTTTATTTTTATTATTTTTGTTTTTCTTATTCTTAACTAGAAAAAGGTTCTTTTTGATGAATTAAGCTACTCGTAGCTTGTGTTCCCATAAGAACCCATGTAATTTTTTTGTACACTTATCGATCAAATATCTTAAGTAATCTGCGGTAAATAATTCTGAAAAAAATTAGGTATATTTAAGACAGCATAATTAATGCTTCCAGCAAGTTTCGTCGAATTCTCTTAAGTTGAGTGAAACCTCCGAAACTCCTTAAGTGAGGGAAAACCAAATTAATGTAAAGGATACACGTCTTCTTATGGATACGTCTGGATAAGCAATAGCAACATTTCTGAGCAAAAAATAGGTAATAAGTAGTGTATCAGGGCTTCCATGTTACCAATCTATGGGAGTCTGGATAGAACACATGTAACGGTAGGTGATTCCATTGCATTTAGTAATCGCCTTTCAAGGTAAACTTGGCACGGGTTATTGTGCATGTATCTCTAAGATCTACAAGAACACCATTTTAGGCACACATGAATAGATTTAAAGGGTACACGTTTGAAAATTCATTAGTCAAGAAATGAGGGACACCCTATTTCATTTATGTAAATGAATTTTGGTTTCTTACTCGGAAAATATATTTAGCTGCTTTTGTCTCTGGTTATTTACCTTAGATATTCCTTGACAACAGTATTGTACATGTTCTGGTACCTTTTAATTGTATACTTATATATGCATTTTACATCTTGTATCCTGACCTCTTTGCGTATTTCCTCCATATCTTTCGAACTCTTGTTCATTTTACACCAAGAGAATTTGCCTGATCAGGATAGTTTTATGGTGAAGAATGAGCATTTATGTATTTTGTGACCTGTTCCATAAGTGAAACAAACATTCCAAATCAGAAACCAATAAAAATTATTATTATTATTAGCGTATTCTCCCAATAATGGAAGACGTTAAGCAAACAACTCAATCAAGATGTCTTCGGGTTCTTCTTGTTGCTCCAGTAGGCTTTCATTCTTTCCGAGTGGGCTTGTTTTCGTTCTTCCGACCACGTCGGTCTATATTGTTTCTCCTTTGGTTGATCTGATTTAACTTCCCATTTGTTTACTTTGTGTGTGAAGGTGTCTCTTTCTAAAATGTCTGTTGCACATATGTTCGCGTTTTTGAGATCCTTTAGAAGTTCTTCTAACCAAGGTGTTGAATTCTTAAGTGAGGTTACATAATCTAGAATCTTTTTTGTCAATCGATTTTCTGGTAGTCTACTGAGATGACCAAAGAATCTCATTCGCCTTTTCTTAATGCCACATTCAATGTTTTAAAAATTTTCTGTTGTTTTGATTGATTGTAGCCTGTAACCGTCTTGTGTATATCTTACTCCTAGGATTTTTTCTGATGACTTTCCTCTATTGTTTCTGATTTCTTCCAGTTCTTGTTTTCTGTTAAGTGTCAGTGTTTCGCTTGCGTAAAGGACTGCTGGTTTTATGACAGTGTTGTAATGCCGAATTTTTGTTTGTCTTGACGTGGATTTTTTGTTATAGATGTTTTGAACTAACCCTAATGCTTTCTTGACTTTCTGGAGACGGTTCTGCTGTGAGATCTTCTCAAGGCCTGTCGGTTCAATGAATTCCCCGAGGTATTTAAAGTACGGGACCCTGTCGATTTTACCGTATTCTGTTCTCAGGCTCGTGATATCTGTCTTTGAACAGAAGAATTTAGTTTTCTCGAATGAGATCTGTAGTCCCACTTTTTCTGCACATTCCTTAAGTGCCTCAAGCTGTTTAACGGCAGTTTCCTCATCTTCTGACAGTATCGCCAGATCATCCGCAATTATTATTATTATATCCTTATGCTCAACGTGAATAGACCTATTCCCTTCATACTCCTTTGACGTCATATTCCTCCGAAATCCTCCCTCGCACCCTGATGTCTGACCCACATCTTCTTCCTTCCCTTTTCATTCCAATGTGACTTTCCCCTCCGGCTCTCCCGTTTTCCAGTTAAATCTGCCTCATTCGCGCTCCTCCGTATCCCAAACTATATATACCTGCATAAGTAATGTATGCGGACATAACGAGCATATCTTATTCCGGTTCATCTTTCTTATTTGGTAGGGAGACGGGAGTCGGGGGGAGGATGCCTCCAGAGAAGGAACAAGAAGTAATTCGGTCGGAGTCCCTCCGCGGAATTTTAAGCGATTCTCGAGGCATTTACGTGTGAGCAAGCTGCAGGCTTGGGGGGGGGGGGGGGTGAGAAATGCTTCATTTCCTCGAAGACCCTCTAAGGGGGGGGGGGGTCGAAAGCTCGAAGGAGGAGGGAGTAAAGGAGAGTTGAAATGGTTTTATAAGGAGGAATTTGCGTCGGTGAATGGCTCAGAAACGTTCGGATTAATCCAAAAAAATGTATCTCGCGGAAGAGGAGGAGTTTTCATTACCTACCGTAGACGTTTCCAATCTTCGGGGATATTAAAGCGAATATGACATGGAAGCACAATAAATGTGCTACTAAAAATGTCACCCGATGCGGACTTTTCTGGACGAATTAAAAGTGAGACGCGTCCGAAAGGATAGTTATTTTTCACCAGAGTTTAGTTAGGAGGCGATCTATATTCAGTTTTGATATTAACAATGATATAGGTGTAGCGAAACGTGATAGCACTCGCTTGTGAAGATCATGACGCAAAGGTGAGGAAAAAATACATGAGATGTGGGATAAAACGGCTGAGCATTTTTCCTGAGGACCCTGCGGCGGTTATTCAATGACTTTTCCCACTCATCAACGCTTGGTTTACAATCAGTGCCCTCTAATCCTCCGCTTTTGAGTGCCACCAAGTTTCGCCATACCTATACCCTCCGGAAAGAAGGCTCATCAGCGATGGAAAAGTAAGAAAAAAGTAGACGCCTAAGCAAAAAAGGCATTCTATAAGATGAAGATAAACTCTCCACTAACAGCTATTGCTAGCAAAGCAAATTTGGAAATAATGACAGATTTTAATAAGAGACACGTATGAAGCATTCTGTATAGTAAAAATGAAGCTTATGCGATAACAGAAGCGGAACTAGAATATTAGAAGGAATGAAAGTGTGATGCTTAAAAAAAAGATTAAAATAAATGAACGGAGAGAATAATCAACGAAGAATAGTTGAGGGAAAAAGCTGTTAGATGAGCATTCTCCGAAGTAAAATTAAGACTAATTTATTAAGCCCACTCTCAGACATAAAAGCTTCCTGAATAAAAAATGAAAATAAAATTGAATGGTAAGACTTATCGAGGAAGACTCAGATTGAAATGCATCTAGTGAATGATGACGTACGTACAATTGTTCGACAAACAATAAGCTTATGCGTTGAGAACACAATGGAATGAGCAGTTGAGGTAGAACCTGCGCTTCGAAGTAATGCTTTCATTACATAGAATAACTCGACAGAAACAAGATAAAATGGCTCAAAATGTTATCAATAATAATTGAAAATAATTTCCAATCAATCATCATGGCTGTACAGTACATGAGTTTTCTTCAAAATTAAGTAATCCTGTCATAAGAAGAATGGCTTTTATATTGACGCCATGTCTCAGAGGAATTTAAAAACTTTCTCTGGAACTGCAGCAAAGCTGCATAATTATAAAATTCGGGATGAATTAAAACAACAGAACTAGTGAGTGCTTTTGCTCTTTTAATGTAAACGTAATTAAAACAAATGTATTATATATAATTTCTGACGATGAACTCGATAACACTGTATAGCTGGTCAACATATCATAGTTTCACTCCGGTCCGGCACCTTTGTTTGATTGCATAGTTTCACTCCAATGTTTTTGTTTACTCCTCAAACATAGTTGCCAACTCTGTTTCAATATGGCCGCTATGGAACGAAAGTAAGACTCTTTATCGATTTTCAATCATAAATATCTGCATTAAATTGCCGATAAGGTAACCTGAAAAAAATCTTTGTATCCGTTGATTATTTAATCACCATATGGTTGTTTTTGAGGTAGCCGAGTCGAGGAAAATCTCGATAAATAAAATGTCGAAGTGAGGGACAACACCATTCCGCCATAAGAGCAATGTAATTTGAGGCCGAAAATGATGATTTTCAAATCCTGTTATCAGCGCTAAATGGCCGATTACCCCCAATTATTTTTTTACAGGTCGACTAAGGCATAATTTCTCTGCAATATATTAAAATATCAGGGCATGTTATCGAAGGTGCTTGTAGTAGAGGTTCTACCTTAAGTGTACTAGCCAACCAATCTTTAAACCTGCTGCCCTTGCCGACTAAAATGGGTCAGTTAACCATGTGTGAATTCACATACAGCTTATTCAAGTCCTCTCCCGAGCAATAGCGTCTTCGCCAATTTTTCATTTCTTAATAACCCTAAAGATCTCGACCACAAATACACAGACGTATGAAAGGATTTGATTATTATTAATTATTTTTATATTAACTGCAAGATAAGTTCAACATCTCCTACGCAATAAACCTAAATAACTGATAAATATAGAACACGAAAAGTAGTGATGAATACCGTGGGTAAAATTTGAGACTTGAAAAAATATTACAGATGTATTCAACGGTGTTCGGCGAGATGTTGTGGAACATATTGCAATGATAAATGAAAAGTAAAATTTTTTTTTGTACCTGATGATAGCGAAGATGATTCACTGAAACGCGTCGTACTATAATAAAATATTATAGTTTGCAACAGAGTCAATACGCACATATTTAACGGACATTCTCAATTTTTTATCAATTCCATATGACACCGGCAAAACTGGAAACATATTTGAAAGGAAATATACGGAGAGAAATATTTTGACGAATTTTCGGATGAATAAAAAGGGAATGTGTAAATTTGATGTTAAAACAATTTCAGAGCACAATACAGCCGGCTGAACCTTTCGTAAAGAGGCATAACAAAGGCTTTATTATTTTCAGATCACCCCATGGCTGAGCCTTTCATATATTATGCATAAGTGACTCGGCAAAGGACGAAGAATATAAGCCGAGGGGGGAGATCAGTAAAGGTGAAGAGAGATGATATCGCCCTGAACTGAGAAAGAATGGATGCAGAAAATTTAAGATTAGTGAGAAGCAAGAAAATTGAAGTTGATGGTTGGAGTGGTAATCGTGGGTCTTTGTGCGCATTTAAATATTTTTTATAAACTGAAGCGAAACCATTCTTGGAACACATTTCATTTCAGTGCATCTATCTATGCGTTGGAGCTCATCACAAGGCAGTAATGGTAATGATACAATAATTATATTTTAATTTTATTTCTCCATGTTTCCTCATTTTATGACTCGAGTTTTCGGCGCGGGTTTTGAAATATAAACAATATTATATCGAAATAGGTGTTTTTCTAATATTGGACCCGGCGCGACACCCTGATACTTGTTACCAACGAGTAAAGTAATAAGAAATGTATAATTTCGTGTTTAAAAGAACATCTGTATGTACATATGAGACCAAATTATTACGAAAACCTATATGCCACGAGTCCTAAGGCTACACGTTAAAATAGCATTGTCTTGCCAGAAAACCAAATCGGTATGATGCAACTTTTGTCATTTTTATCCATGGATATAACGTGAACAGCGTTTCACGAAGATTGTACATTGTCAATATCCGCTCCGACCACCTTAATCTGTGTAAAAACTGACCTCAGCTTGACAACAGAAATTTGTGTTCCTCGGTGAAAGTTTTTCGACCAATTTCCGGGCACTATTCACAATTATATCAACGCTAGTAATCTCAGTGACACGGTAAATATGACATTCTGTGAATTTAGCCATGATGGATACAGTAAGAAAAGCTGCTTCACTATTTCTGAAGGAGAATTTGAAAAGGAGGATTTAAATACAGGAGTATGTAAGTTGGATTGTTGACATGAATAGAAAAAAGAACAAACAAGGTACCGAAGATAGACCCTTTTCAAAATTTGGAAAAATGTTTTCAGCCTAAAAAATATAGTCTCAAGATAAAAGGTATGGTATCATTTCTTGTTCTCGTTATTTCCATAGCATGGAAGAGGCTGCATTTATCCTTTTCGAGGAATGAGAAAACTACCTTTCTCAGACTCGCTCGGCACTTTCAATTCCTTGGACCATATTTTTCGACCTCGCAACACTTTAATTTACGCTCTAACCTCTTCCCTTGTCCCTCCTTACCTTTCCTCATACGAACATTTTCGATCTTCTACCTCACAACTTGGTGGTCTTTCGATCTTCTACCTCACAACAACTTTCGATCTTCTACCTCACAAGGTGGCTGGAGCGGTAATTGTGGATCATTGAGTGGGCATTTTAATAATTTTTCCACACGAAAAAAATTATAGGTCCACATATTATTTAATTACCGGCATCTGCTTATACAATGAAACTCATCATACAGGCAATAATGTAAATAATACAAGAACTATATTTTACATTTTTGCCTAAGTCAGAATATGTCACGAAAAGTTATTCTGTATTGTCTTCGGCACGGTAGTCGAAATTCAGGCGAGAATTATGTATATACATATTTTTTCCAACTGCTAGAATCGGCGTGACACCTTGATAGTCGGTAGCAACCACTATAATAATATGAAATCTATTATTTCGCGCTTAGAAAAAAATCACTGTATTTGTAATAGAGTTATTGCGAAATTTATGTGACGACCGTAAATGGTGCCATCTTTTTTATATTGTCGTCAAGGAGGCCTTGCTGATTTGTTTATGTAACTAAGTGATGGACTGAGATTGTAAGGGACATTGCATAAAAGCTCTAATAAATTCATTCGATAAACGTGGAGATATTCTCACTTACCCATCTCCACATATATATCAACATCCATAAGGCCTCATACTAAAATAGCATATAATTGCCAAAAATAAAATACGTATGATGTAATTTTTTCACTCTAATCTATAAATATCACCAATAAGGACACATCTAAAGTTTCACGCAAATTTTTACATAGGATAATCCGCTCCAACGATACATAAGATTGGAGGAGTGTATAGATGATGACTTATTTATCAATGCAAACGAGGGGTGTTCCCACATGGAGCAGACGCGTGTACGCATTTTTCCCATAAGGTATTAACCAACAGCCAAATGATCTGACGATGCATAGACCTAGCTTCCGTGCTCGACCTTTCCTTGATCAGGTCTTAGTAGGTTTTATATTTGGGGAGGCGACCAACAACTGAGGTCATATGCGCCATTGGGGCAGAAAGGTATGTTGGGGAAGGACTGTTTGAGGAATGGATGGAGGGTGGAGATAAATCATACATCAGCATCACTATATTCTTAATAAAAGGGTTCCTGGGGTAAATTCTTGAAAAGTCGTTATAAAAATAATCTTATGAGAAAATAACAGATAAACATACCTACGGTTTCATGGAATTATCAGATCCTGCACCACCTCTTGATGTTTTTCACGCAAATATTATCACATGTGGACAGAATGCAAGACCTCAGCAATATGGAATCGACGAACCAAGCGATAAAATTGTTATTTTCGCAATTGATAGTTATCACGGCAAATTGAACCCCAGGGGTTCACAGTTAACGTGGTTTGAGCGAGATAGTTCCCTAGTCATAATGGAGACCATATTTAAATTTTATTTTTTATTTCAGCGTCTGTAAGAAGTGTGAAATAAATATTGTAATATTACTGACGCAAATAGTGGCAAAAAGGGAAACCCTTCAAAATAGCAGGTTGCTTTGCGATTCTGTAAAAATTACTGAGGTGAGATTATTTTTTATAAATAGTTGAGAAAACATGCAATCTACACACCGTTACTTTTTGACGAAATCTAGGTGCTAGGAGTTCCCAATTTTTTTAATATTCTCCCTCTGGAGCGCACAGCCGTAATCTATCCCATGTATAACAGCTTATATTTTCAGGCAAATTGCTCGAAAAGTAGTTCGGCAAGGGATTGATATTTTGATATCATTAGAAAGATGAGAGTTGTTTCTTTAAAATGAGGCTAAATTCATCAAATTCTAGGTGAAGTGATTTTTCACTCGAACTACCTTTAACGTCCATTCTACGGACGGAGTAGTTATTCTGCACCTTACATTCTCCCTCACAAAGCACTCAAGTAGGGATCTGGATTCCTCTGAAAAATCATAGCCATAGCCAGGATTCAAACCCGGGTCCTTTGGGATGGATAGACAATACTCTAGCCAACACACAAAGCCGAACAGTTCTTATACAGGGCGATGGCAAATATTCCGGAGCTTCGGTTCAAACTATTCATTGCGTAAAAGATCTTAGGCTTTCCCGGCGAATAATATTAGTAAAATCTTCTCTGGTTTGCCACCAAGTAAGGCTTTTAAAGGCCAACGTTTCGACGAGTGACTCCCTCATCGTCATCAGGGCTGAGAATGACTCCCTCATTCTCAGCCCTGATGACGATGAGGGAGTCACTCGTCGAAACGTTGTCCTTTGAAAGCCTTACCCAGTGGCAAACCCGAGAAGATTTTACTAATATTCATTGCGTCATTTTTGTGCTGACTGGCACTGAATATGGTAGCTTTAGAAGCAGCGGAGTACATAATTAAACGATCAGTTTAAACTTGTGGCAAAGCCTAATATATCAATTATGATTTAAATCCATTTCCTCACTAGGACTGGGACTAATCGTAAATAAAAATTAATTGTTTATCAAAAAACTTGTGGTAAAACTGGTAGCCATCGTAGCTGATGGAAGGACTAGGTTGGGAGCCTTTATAAACTCAGAGGCAGGACGCTAGGATTAGATTACTTGGAAAATTTAGATGAGGAGACTTTCAGGATGACGCCGAGAAGTGTGGCTTGAGCGGTCACCCACCATCTGTTGGCAAGGGCCGAGCGAGGACGAGAGTACATGTCCGTAAGGGTCCGTGAGTACGAGTCCGAGGACCGTCGAAATGAGAGTTACCCCTCGCTGGGTGTTCATCTTGAGGTCCGAGCAGGTAAAACTTATATGCAGTCCCCGGTGAGTGCCCTCAAGCCTATTATTCTGATAAAAACCATTCTGATCATTAAGATGATAAAATGTTAGCTAGTATGTATTCAATATCTGATTACCATTTGTCTGATTTATAATATTCATTTTTCAAACGTTTGGGGTTGAATCTTGAATGGATCATAAATTTGACTCTGCTGATAGCCATCGATTTAAACAAATAATAGTGAAAATGCAATTGAAATATTTGTATAAATGTGTATAAATTTTATTAAATCGTACATGTAAAATTTTACGACATCGCTTTTAAATAGTGGCAATAAAATTTGCGATAACAATTACAATGTTTAATTAATTAAATATTTTTTCCATGGCAAATAAATTAAAAAAACAGCCAACAATATTAAGAAGGGATTTGTTATCTATACACTGTCCAAATTTGACTAATTTATCATAAAAATTATTCTTTTAAATGACATTTTATTGAAAGTCAGCAATTTTCATGAAAATCCCTTGGCACTTTTAAGACACCTTTATGGAATTTCGGCTGGCACTCAAAGGATTAAACCGGCCCCATACATGCCTAGAACCATTAGAAGCTACAAAATAAGAGAGATGAATTGTGGATGTTAGTGTGTAGGTACGAAAAATTCTTGTTCAGAATATCATTATCCAAGTTTAGGAAATGCAATCACCTATTTTACAGTTCTCCTTCCCATGAGATGTATTACGATGGATGAATGGAGACGCAACAAAAGTTTATATAGGAACATACGTAGTGTATACATAGTATATACGTAGTATACATAATGTAGTCGTAGTTACACTAACTCTAGGGTATAGTGTAATGCATGTTGGTGACTACTCACCCCCTGCCACACACCCCTGAGGTGGCTTGCAGGGTATTTTGTAGATGTAGATGAATTAGTTTTTTTATATACTTGTTAAATGTCAGTGAAATGAGTAGTCTTTCCTGAAGCTCGTATCGCGCGATAATTGATGTAACAAAGGACCTAATATGCTAACCGGTACTTGATATTGAGTACAAACCAATCGCATATGATTTCATATGAAAGATAGATATTAGCAGCGGAATCGTCGCGGTCACGTGATAATTAATCTAGACAAAATAACAACTGGTATAACATACAAAAAGCATTGAATTATTTATAAAATTCACAGAAAACTCGCGCTTGACAGCAATTTCAGGTGGATTATTTTTCGCAATAAAAATCAGACCTCACTATCGTGCGTCAAAACGCCATCTACTCTCTCTCCTTTAATATAATGCCTGGACGCAATACCGGCCAGAAGCTCGGAGGAAATAAAAAAAAGGGTCACGAGTGAATCCGTGAACCGTAGCGGACCGCGCTGACGTCACGGACTCCACTCCCTGCACCATCAGAGCTTTTTTCCGCCTGTATGGGCTACTTCTTTTTTTTCCTGAGGCGTTCGAGCGTGGAAAATCGAAGCAATAAGAGCGGCAGCCAACGGCGCCGAACGAACGGGAGCGATGGGAAAGTGCAACGAAAGGAACCGAGCGTCCCGATAAAAATGCTTCAATATCCATTTTCAAAAGGATTTCCATCAGTAACGAAAATACAGCATACTCAGGTGAACGAGCAATGAACACCGATGGGTAGAATATAAATAATTCCGAAAGGTGGCCGACACTAGAAATATGACTGGCTAAGCGTGTTATCTCTTCAAAAAATTGCCATACTTCCACATAAGCAGAAGTTCAAGGTAAATTAATCGTCACATAAGCATATTTGAATATAAGACTCTGTCCCCGGCGTTACTCAGTGGAACCCCCTCATTTTAATAAAAAATCACTTGGTTATTATTCCACACTTTATTTTAAAGAACACGACCCGGGTTTCAGCATCTCATGCCATCAGCAGGTACAAACAGTTGGGTGGCTCACACTTATACAGTGTGTCCCATTCATCGTGTGTCATTTATAACCTATAATTTCATACACTTTCTTTCGTGCCACAGGAATGAACTTTGGTACATAGGTAGAAAAAGGTCTTAAGTTTTGTTAGGTGATTGCAAAATTTTAAAAATATGACCTTTTGACCCCATAAATAGGGTCCAACCAAAAATACAAATTTTGCCTTATGGGCTTTCAATTTTAAATTTTTCGAAATACAAAAAAGACAGAATTTCTTTGCGAAACTTTCAATTTCTGGCTTTTGGGAAAAATAAACACGATGGAAGAACTTTCAAGTTCGAAATTGCTGCCGTGACCCCTGAAAGTCAAGGTCATAGAGGTGACGAAAAGCGAATCGCCGCTACAAACCTGTCGAATCATAGGTTTCAAAATGTGCGAATATTGATGGAAAGGTCTTCAGATCCCTCTTGTCATCCCTTGACCTTCAAGGGTCACTCAGAGGTCACCGGGGGGGAAATGAATCGGGGCTACAAACGTATCGAATCATAGGATTAAAAAGGTTCCAAGGTCGATGGTCAGGTCTTCAGATCCGTCTTGTTATCCCTTGGCCTTCAAGGGTCATTCATGGGTCAAAGGTCTCAGGGGTGACGAATAGCAAATCGGAGCTACAAAAGTATCGAATCAAATGCTTCAAAGAGTGTATAGGTATCCGATGGTGGAGGGAGGGATATGAAAACACGGGGGATGGGGAGTATAAGAGGACGTTCCCCTCCCAGTCACCTCTCCTTTACGTCACACTACCATCCCTCCACGACTCCCAACCTTCATTTCCTCATGCTTTTAAACCTTTTTGGGGGTCTATTTCTTCACCCCCCCCCCCCAATCCCCATCCTTTTGTTGTTTTTTTTAGTCTTCTGACGCAAGCAATCCCAAGGTCACCCCCCCCTTTCACAAACAGCCTTGTTCATTACTCTTATGCCCCCCACCCAAGTCACCCCACTGCTTGTACCTGATGAAGGCATGAGATGCTGAAACCCGGGTCGCGTTATTTAAAATAAAGTGTGGAATAATAACCAAGTGCTTCTTTATTAAAACGTAAGCAGAAGTTCAAGGTAAATTAATCATGAGCTTTCACATTTGTGGACTGTATATTTTTAGTGAAACAAGATAAAGAGTTTGGAATCCGCGATTAAGAAAATGAGATAAAATCAACTAAAGCCACTAGTAGCACCACACAATACACCTTGTAACTAGCAAAGACAAAATATGTTTCCAGTTATGAAACGTAAATTCCTCAGAGTGGTTAAGTAAGTAAAAAAGGAGATTTTGTAGGCTAAATGAGTTAAAAACCTAACAAAAGAGACTGGAATTCCAAATACGAAACCACAATTCATCATTAAACATACCAACATTGATTTCCCCGCTGTAAGCCAAGAGGTCAATGTGGTTGAGATCAACTTATAAGTTACCTGGAAATTAAGGCTGTAAATTGTAATGTAGCCACTATTTACTCAGTTGTGCGATATTTCAATGATGAGAAACATTTCCTAGACCAGAACAAAGCATTATTTTCCATAAATTGCACGCCAAAAAAACAGAAATCCATCTTTGGTGACGACACTTGGCAGGATCACGTATGTGTGTTTGGATCATTATCAATGGAGCTGCCAGAACTTGTACACACAAGTAAAATTTCCCACGGCAAACAATTTCACAAGGACTTTAGGGAATGGCTTCGTGAAATATGTACTGCAGTCGATAAAAGGTCTATAATTATATTATTCCAAAATTATATACAGTACGTAGTAACAGAATTCCTACAAGACGAAATATTGAACTTTGCCCGTTACTTATAGACCCACCTTGAATCCAATACGGAAAAAAATTCAGTATTAAACTCAAAGTTGGCCAAGGTACCTGTCGGTAGCGTGCGTAACATCCTGGGTTTATATCCCGGCAGCAGTTTCGCCCAAAATACACTGCTTACCAAGGTCAAGGAGATGAGTGCGGCATTACATGGGCATACGGACAATGCAGAAGGTGATAAGAAACCACCACATCGCCACCCCTAGAAAAGGCATCCTCAAATTTGCAAATATCAGGTGATGGATTTCCTCCCCGTCAAATATTAGGGAATAGTCCCCCAATCAGATTTCCAGGTGTGGACAAAAGAGAGGAATGCATGAACGGTAAGAATTCCATGTTGTAATCTAACAGTAAGTCGGTTACAAAATCACACAGTTTAGTGACGTAAAAGGATCGGCAGTTACTAAATCACCCAAATTCATCAACGCAATTGGATCGGCTTACCAAAACATGCACGTACGAGCGTATTCCATTGCGGCTGTGTGTTTCAGAGCAGGAAAATATGAGGAGAATAGGTACTCACCTGAAAAGAAACAAAACGACTGTTAGAACTGACGTTGGTGCATCGATTCAATTTATAATACAAATAGTTGAAAGCCTTGATAAAAACAGGCTAAAATATTGGCAAAATAGCCAAAGAGTAATGAATAAAGTAAATAATTACATATAAATTAATGTTTGGTGTTTTATTTTTAGTTAAAAAATATATGTAGCTATGGTAAACAATATATAATATCTAAATATCAGAGATTACTTTGTACACAACGTCCTTGGTGAAGCAGGCGGAGCTGTTACTAAACAGTTTCCCTTGTGTGTATTTTGAAAAATGCATATGCCCTCGCCATGCGTCAGTTAGTGGAGAACGTAATTGAAATTGAAAACAGACTTTATTGTTCTGGGACTTTATGTCCTCTGGAACATTTAAATATTATTACATGCCACAACAAATAGTGACAGCAATACATACAAATTTCATTAGGGAACACCACATATAAACCAACAATAATCAATTATAAGAAAATAAATAACATGTGAAAATTAGGGTGCACAAATTTAAGATCACACATTAAGGATTTAAAACAGGCAACATAGATTATCAATCGCATTGCTTACACATTTTGCATAAAAAATAATGGAATATAAAGTAATAGAAACTGCATCAAACAGTATGATAACAAAAGAGCATGACGAATCTCAATCAGCATTGCAATGCACAGATATGAAATCACATTTCAAGAATTGATCATATTGATTAGATATATGAGAAGATTAAGCAAAGTTACATAACTCATCAGACATATTTCTCTTGAACATCGAAATTGTAGAAGAGGTCCTAACATTTTCAGGTAAACAATTCCATAGCTTGCAGGAAGAAATGAGGAAGGAGTGCTCAAATATTAAAGACTGGTATTTAGGAACATAGAATAACTCAGTGATTCGAGTTGATCTCTTCCCAGTTTTTGCATTATATATAAAGTTTTCATACAAATAAGACGGATTTTTTTATTTCACTACCTTAAAAAAACATCAAGCCTTTTGAAGTATACGTCGTTTATCCAATTTCAGCCATTTTATTTTTTTATAATAAGGCGTAACATGTTCATCGTAACGGATGTTAAAAATAAAACGCAAACAAGAGTTTTGAAGTCACTGTAACTTAGTGCTGACTTCTGTATTAACATCTGAGAAAATAATTGAACAATAATCAAAATGTGGGAATACAAGAGTTTGAACCAACTTCTGACGAAGTGAAATAGGGATCAAAACGTACATGGGAGCTAGCTTGCCATCTACTGGCGCGCATCTGAATCACTACACCTATCAACTGAATCATACGTACGTACGCGTAAGCCTTTTATATAGTAGATGTGACTGTATCCAAAACTAAAACTAACCGAGTTAAATCAGAATTATTAGCAGATTTTCGTCAGCAAAGGAGGCATTTACTAAGAGGGTATAACTGATGAAGGAATTCTTATCGAATTCCTAAGATAAGTTGAGCGTATGATATAGATAGGGCGTGGATTTGGACCCTGCCTAAATAGACGATCAATTAAATGATGGTCAAGATTAAAACAAAAGACATAGCTGCGTTTGAATGGAATCGTTAATGTGAACAACAATGCCACTGAGCAAAAAGTCTATGTGCGCCTGCGGTTCACCTTTACCAGACAGTATATTCCATTATTTCTTGAGAAGTAGGGATGGGAAGTGGCGCTTACTGTGGAAGAGGGAGGTTGTAATGCAGCAGTTGCAGAGATAACGGGGAAGATTAAGGAACCGCAGATAACTTAAACCAAGGAATAATATGAGACCTAGGCAGGGAGAAGGGATTTCTGGATCGCGACATGCTGAGGATGCACTTTCGGAGTTAATATTAGGCGGAGGGTTTCCACGAGAGATGGTGGCAGGGGAGAAAGTGGAAGAGAATGGAATGAATTTCTTCAACAGACTGCTGAGAAGTGAGTCGGTGGAGGAAATGGTCTCAAGAGAAAATGTCCCAGGAAGGGATAAAAAAAATCAGCTTCTCTCGGCGAGCTTCGAAGATTACCGTTAAGAAAAAATATGCACCAGAATGGTTCCCTTTCGACTTTCACGTTCTTCTTTCCTAATGAAGCCTGAAGAATCATGTGCTGGGGACAAAACTTGATGTATTTACACATAATTCCCATATTCCATTGCTACACCGAAGATATAAGTTAAATGACAGGCAGTGAGATTTCCATTATTCAAGGAGGATATGTTAAAGGTCGATATGATAATTTTATGGAGTCACAAGTATAATACAAAAACAAGGATAGGAATCGATTCCACACTTTCGGTTAAAATTTAGACTTAATCTGTGAAGTAAGTTCCAAAGCAAATTTTAAACGATGCCGAAAATATTTTTTTATACCTGAATAACTGCGGTATTTTAGATGAGCATAAAAGTAGGGAAATTCACAGCAGAACGAACAGTTATGAAATTTAATTTTTCTTTAAACAAAAAGAGACCACAACAGCTGCCATTTAGACTTTATAATTAGCTTGTTCTTTAGGTAGTGCAGCTGACCAAGTGATTTTCTCTCCAATACTAACGCATTGATATGATAAGTTGCAGGTGCAATGTTCTAGCCTTGCATATTTCCTGTCCAACTCTTGTATCTCTCTGCATTTATGTAGTAGCCAAAGTAATCAATTTTCTCAGCTTCTATTACGTAAGTTATTGAAAACCAACGATACACATTTGCAGGCATCTGTTAATGTATTTTTCCTCGCAGTTTCTCTTACATTTTAAGGATATAGTGTGGTGAATGTTGGTAAAAGAAATAAACCTCCTGCATCACATACTAAAGGTGGCCTGCAAGATACGATGTAGATGTGGAGCTGAAGCGTCATTTCGTATATCTAGATGATGAAATTCCATCAGTAGGATTGAATTCACAGGACTAATATTACCTAGCACATACACGGAAAAAGACAAACAAGTACTCACAAATGAACGACAACACGTACCCGGCACGACATGTGATGGGCGTAGACACACCTGTACCTGTGTGGAACGACACTGGCAAGTAACTCCTCTGGCTACAAACTCTACATTAAAAGTATTTATCAAATCATTCACTTAACAGCATGACACTGATATGGCAAATAATAGTCTTTGGTTAAGTATCAACACTGTGAAACAAGCGGCAACGGTACACCGCTGAGTAACATCGACAGCGTACTGTGGGCGACGTGTCTCTCAATCATGATACCAACGTGTTTCCTTCACATGAAAGGTTAAAATTAATCATGCCGGCAACATATGTAAATACATCTATTTGCTATGGCACTGTATTACTTGATTTTCAATTTTGTCAGTACATGCTGTACGGTTGTATCATTGGAGGCTTGGTCTTAAAGATAAAAATGAGCGATTGGAAGGCGTTGAGTGGCAGGGTAGAAGGAAGATGGAGAAAATGATTTGAATGTAGAGGATTACGGACACATAAATACTAGCTATAGAGAGGGAAAAATCGTTTACCAAGGGATACTCGAAGAAAGATGGATATATTGATGGAAAAGAAATTTGTAAATGATCGTGCAGAAATTTTGGGCGCCACCAAGAAAAAGAAAATATGGATTGAAAAAAAACTGAAGAGGGATAAAGGAAAAAGAAGTGTAGTAATATGCGAAATAGTACGAACAGTTCCGACACTGAAGAATAGTTCTTCATGAAAATATGCATGAACATTTGTGTAGCACCATACGAAATACTAAAAATAGTCCCTACCGTGCAGATTAGTTCTCCTGGCAGATATGTACGTGTATTTATTGGAAAAAACAATATAGACGAAGATCTGATGAAAACTACATTACACATTTTCTCTCAAAGATACTACAGTTCGTAGAACACATTCGCTCGCATTTCACGGTTGCCGTAGTCGCTAACGCTGCTTGTACATTCAATGAAGGGACGAAAGCGAGGATATCCGAGCATGAAAAGGGCTCCTCGTTAATTAACCACCGAAAGAATTTCTCAGAAAAAAGGGAATTGGCGTCCTTTATGACTTAAATTCCCCCAACTACACTTTTTTTTGCTGACACCCGTCGCGCAAATATTCAAGCGGGTGAAAGAGCAGAGACGCTTTGTTTTTGTCTCATCATGGGCAGAGTTTAACGGCACAAAAGACCTCATAATGCTTCCTATCCTTGGAAAAACGCCGTTTCACTTCAGACCTTCTCACAGCGGAGAGTAGACACTTCCCAAAAAACCAATTAAATGGCTTCATTTAATTCCAGGAGGTGCCCCAAAAGAGATAAACTTTAACGGAGAGTTCTTTTAATTCGGGCAGCGCGAGAGCATTCTTTCCTTGCCCTAAAACAGTGCCGGAAAGTTACGACGGAAAATAATCCATTGAGTGCCACGCAAGGATATATTGTTGCTCCATACTTTTGCGCGGAGTGCCAACGACCTTGTGTAGTTGTGATTTCCCCTCGCCGGATTTTAACATGGATATAATATTTTTGAAATATTTTTTTAGGAACAATCAATTTTTTTAATGGGAAGCATATTCCCTCAGTAGAAAAAATTGGAAAAGCATCATAAAAAAACAAAATGTGATTTTTTTATTAATTTGAAATTGATTCTAACTAGCGTGGAAATTCAGAGTGTACTTTTAAAATTTTCCGGGCAGCTAAAAGGGATAAAAATGAGAAACTTCGGAATGCAGCGGAGAAAAGTAAATAGAAAAACAATGCAACGAACTCGATATTTTGTTATCTCATTACACTGTTTATCGTAACAGACTAGTCCTTCCTATATCATTGCCATCTTTGGTCTTTGAAGACATCCACAGACCCCGCACGTAAGCATCCTAACTTCACAAGGAAATCTCTTCTTTTTATTTATCGAGTTTTGGTCAATAAAAATACCTTTATTAATATTAATTTAATTTAAGTTTTTAATTTAATTTATTAATTTAATTTATTAATTTAATTTATTAATTTAATGAATTAATTTAATTTATTAATTTAATTTATTAATTTAATTTATTAATTTAATTTATTAATTTAATTTATTAATTAAAATTATTAATTAAAATTATTTATACGTGGTCAATAAATACATTAATTCACAAGGAAACCTCGGAGGGATCCCGAGCCAGACTGGTTGAGTTGGGATAACAATAATATAGAGGAAAGGGGAGAGGTGAGGAGCTATATCTGCGCTCCATTCGTCAATATCACGGCGCCACAACATGTTAACAAGTTGGTTGGCTGGATATTAGGACATACGACTGTAAACTGAAGTAAATGGCGTTAATTACAAGGATTCGGGAGCTTTTGACTTATGCGAGTGGTGCCTAATAAATGACGCAACACATTTATTTTCACGGATACTTCTCGCTAACACCAATTGTAATTTTATGTGCAACATCAGTAAACTACTCCTAAAACTCAACCCATAATAAATCCATTTCTTGGCTAATCACTTTCATGGTGGATAGTCATCGATCCAAAGAAAATCAAAGAGCCTCCGGGCCTCCTGATACCTGGTAAAGAAGATCGAAGCAATGGAAAAAAGGAACAAGAAAAGTACCAGTGGCCGGAAGAGTATAAAGTAGTTCGTCAAGGCTTCGACTCCAATTGTACAGGGAAAAAGGGAAAAGAAGGAGAAGAAGACATCAGTAAACATTTCCGCATCATCTCAAATGTTTTCATTCACTTCAAAAGGATGACAGAATAACAATGGGCTCTCGAAATGGCATCAGTGACAAAGTAGCGTTCAAAGAAAAGTTATCGAATTCCTTTTGGCGAAAAACAAGCCACTCACGAAAGTCCAAAGGTACTTGCCGAATATCTACGGAAACATGTAGGGAATGAAAGTACTTAATCAATGAATAAAACTACTACACTGATAAGGAAGTTTACATTCGCACAAAGTGACTGAGGCACATAGTAGCGTGGTATCATGCAGGTATACATATTATCACATTTAATGTGGCATAAGGCCAAACGGATTTTACGTTAAAAATAGTGTTTGCAGAGAAATAACTGGGAAATAAGATGTATTTGAAACTGGAATAGAACACATCTGTTATGACAACGAAAAATGTTGAATTACCATTGAACACCCTTCCCAAATATGGACTTCGAAGGCTGAGGATGGGAGCTTGTTCGGAGAACGACCATAGCTAGCAACCTATTTGTAGACTACTTCATCTACATCTACATATTACCCCGCAAGCCGCCTCAATAGGCGTGTGGCGGGGGGTGTTAGGACATCAGCCGTTTACATATAAATGGACACGCTCTAATGAAATTACGCCTAGCATTTATTATAGTCCCTTATTGTTCGGGGGAAAAACGAATTCCCATACCTATCCGTTCGGCAAAATATCTCTCTTAACTTATCGTTTCTGTCGGACCTGGAAATATAGTGGGGTTCTAATAGGATGTTCTCCGTGTCGCTCTGAAAGATATCTATTCTCAATTGTTCAAGCAATCTAAGCCTAGCGCGCAGCCTCAAAGTCTCTAGCGGCTCCCAGCCTAATTCGTTTAACATCTGTGTAACGCTGTCTGTACGCCCGTAGCTGTTTAGTACTTAGGTGATTATACAATAAAAAAGCAGACAACACCGATCTGTTATGTCTTGTGCCACATAATTAGGAATACTGGACTAATTAATCTATTATTAAGATAGTAAAGGACAACTGTGGCGTTGTTGGGTTTCGAAACCTGGGAATTGATAAAAGAGGGCAAGAAAAAATGAAAGCAAACTCAGATACCGGTAACGAGGAGAATGGAGAGATATGAAATAAACAAGGATATGAGTAAACAAAGAAGTGCAATGGAAGATAGTCACGAGAGAAACTTCAATGCTTAAAGAAGAGGTGGATAGTGGAAGTGAAAACCGCATTAGATAAACCATGTGGTATTAAGGTGAATTGCAAGATGGAGGTTAAGGAGAAAAGCATAGAAGACAATTAGGAACCACTCAGGAATATACCCATCCAAAGAATGAAGTATTTCAATGCTATAAATTAAAATAATAGGTATAGGAATGACTTCCAAAAAAACACAAAATTGCCAATAAAAAATGTAGTCGTCTTCAACCTTTTCAAAAATTCTCACGCCGAGGGGCTGGAAACGATTTATCATAAAAAAAGTAGCCATTTAAAAGACAAGCAGATGTGAGTTAAATGAATCAGCAGAAATGCTAAATGCGTCCAAGATAATAGCGCAGTTGACAGAAATGCAGCCAATCAGTAAACACGTTTAATGCCGGTTGAAGAAGTGTATCACGTGACCGAAGAATCCAAGATGGTGGCCTTTGTTTACATCACATGATCGTGAAAACATTGTTTCCTTTTCATTATTTTCTTTCCCAAACCAGTGTATGTCATCGAATAATGGTACATATTTAAAAATTGCTTAGTGATGTCGTTAAGTATTAAAGCAAAGGACATATTTTAAATTGTTGATTTGTAATTTTTTTAACATTTTATTTCAAAGTTATTAGTGCCTATAAACTTCAATCCAAGACCCAAAAAAGTCAGCCCCTAAATGACGGAATTGAATAAACAAACGACGACAAATTTATATATAAACAAGCAAAGTGCGCCCAAGATAATAAGAAGAAGCACATCCATTTAAGTATTTCTTTTCTTCTTTTTACACTACTTCTTACATTGTTTTTTTAAAAGTAAATAAGTAAGTTTTATTGCTTTCAATAAACAAACAAGTTATTTAATTAAGATGCAATTCATTCTAATTAGCGTGGGAATTCAGGGTGTACCCTTAAAATTTTGCGGGCCGCTAAAAGAGATACCTACAAGTGCATTATCTTTATCTATTAGAATGTTTTCGCAGGTTTTTCACACTTCCCTTCATGTGTGGATGTTTTCCTGCATTGGGTCTTTTCTATAAGGATATCAGTTCCTTATTCCTTACGTTTTTCTCACAAACGTGTATATCTTATTCCAGTCTTTTTGTTCCAATTAATTCATTCTAAAATATTGATGGTCATTATTTTTTTATTTATATCATCAACCTGAATACAGCCTCGAGAACCATTTTACATCAGGCGTTGTAACATTAACAAAGGATAACACACACAACTGGGAGGAGAAAAATCGTCGCCAGGCGGGACTCGAACCTGCGACCTTTGGGTTGGCAGGCGAGTACGTTTCTCCCGCCGCCACCGAGGCAGACCACCGGATTTTGTTCTTTTTATATAATTTCAATAGTCGAAATGTAATTATTTCATACATTAATTTGACGATTTATTTTATATTTGCCGAAGGGTTACATAGAAGAAGGTACTGCCCCAGTCTTAACCTCACCCCAATAAAGACGTATTATTATTAAAACACAGGAAACATGCACTCAACTCAACAATGGGATCCTTCAGTGGGCTGTAGGGGGCCCCGTTTAGGAAGCCGCGCCGGGGTTATGACCACCATTCACACACTTTCTGTGATGGTTTACGGGAAAGGGTTTCCACCCCAGGGACAATCACAGAGAAAACAGGCACACACTTCACAAACACTCATAAAAGCACTCGCTCACACTCTTGACACTCAGGCACAACTTCGGGTGGGTCGGTTGTCTTAAGTAATTAGGCGTATTTCTGCGTCTATTTTAACTCAGCGTGATACACTGATTCATTAACCTTGTCGTGACATCAAGCTGGATCCTTATAGAAGAAGATTTAACGGAAATCGTTCTTCATAATACAGTTGAGCTACCAAATGTTTAATCATGTAATAATTGATGTTTAACCTTGAATATCATCGAGCAGCATGACATAAAAAAACATTTTCTTTAAAATAGCATCGACTGCCACTCAGCCATAGAGACTACGTCAAATCTGCCTCACCAAAAGGCCTTCACAAGTCAGTCCCTTATTTGCCGTAGGTTTGAATGTTCAACTGCGCTTTTATCTTTGACGCTTTTCAGTTGAAGGGAAAATAAATTTAAAGACCTGTCAGGGAACACAATGCACACAAGATTGGCTCACGTGGAAAAGACGGGGCCGTCATGACAACCACGGGCATGAAATGAACTGCCACTCCTTAAGGAAGATTCACTCTCGCGCCCTCTGGGAGAAGGTGGGGAATTATTGCAGTAGGTACACATATATCCTTGGCAACAGCGCGCGGCCCTTGTTACTCCCACTCCCCAGAATGGGTACAAATGAAAGAATCTCGCATTGCTCGCATACGGCGGCGGCGTGACCTGCTATCTGGGTTCATCGATTTTTTTCACGCCATTCCATCCCGTCAACCCATCTAAAAGAAGTGGATGAGGTTCCTAAACCACCCCTCCCGCCCCCACCCCCTCACCTGATAAGGGAGAGCCGTCTTGAGCTAACCGAATAGTCGCCATCGCGGAGATCACTAAGCAACATGGTTTGTTTACGCACGCCTGGATTTATGAGACAGAGACCCCAAAAACATATAAAAAGGGTGACAATATCGGCTCGTAAGACACGAAGATCTTTCTAATCCCGGGGTAAGGGATGATTTTTATTACGTTCGCTGCACCTAAGTCAACCTTCGACGGGTCTAATACTGCCTTCACGGTAGGGATACGATTTAACGAGCTCCGACGGCTAAGGTCAATTCGAGCATGCAGACAGGGGCAGGAGTACCCTGGAGGAATTGGACGATCACTAATCCAAATTTGAGCCAAGCCTAGGTGATCGGGAGGGAACCAGCGCGGTGTTTCCATCGTGGCAAGCCGTTACCCATTACTGAGTTCTTTCACTAATTTCACGTTAAGCCAAATCAATAGGTAGATCATCCATCCAACTAATAAATATAACTGTTTCAAGCCGTTACCCATTACTGAGTTCTTTCTCTAATTTCACGTTAAGCCAAATCAATAGGTAGATCATCCATCCAACTAATAAATATAACTGTTTCAGGATGGATATGGGGGAAGTTCTCGATATAATGAATAAAAACACTTGGTAATCTTCCACAGATTTAATCTGAAGATTACTAAGTGTTTTTATTCATTATGAACATCCAACTACTATTATTAACCAAGATGGTAAAATTCCTCATGAAAAATCATTTGACTTGATCGGGATTCGAACCCGGATCTCCCAATTGCCGGTCAGGTAAGTTAGCCAAGATCCGGGTTCGAATCCCTATCAAGTCAAATTATTTTTTTTCATGACGAATTTCACCATCTTTGGCGTATATCTTTGAACCCGTGGGCGTGACTGCGTACCATATCATTTGTGCTATCGCAATGATTGGAAAATTGGAGTATTAATACCTTGAACTTTGTATTGCCATATACCTGTCACGAACAAGTTCATACTTAACTAATGGTCAGAATAGCATGGGAGCAATAAAAGAAGAAAGCTAGATTCTGGAAAATGTCCACAATGGCGTAGTCAAAATTAAATTGGACAGCTTGAAGGCCCCAGTCTCACCACCACCGGGTGAAGTATTCTGCGGTCATATAAAATTTAACTGGCGAAGCGAACCCATGAACTATTCGCATAACCGAAACTATACGTAGGTCTAATAAAGAGAAAAGAAAGTTGGTTTTATAGGGAAAAACAAAGTAAAACAAAACATTTTCATTTTCTCTTTTGAAAGCGTTTCACAACTACTTTTCTTCGTTGAAAGAGTGAATTCAGCTTTGCAAGGTAAATGAAATTCACAGCCTATTAAATAAATGAGAAAGCAGTATAAACCCTTTAAGATATCGCATTTCCGCTGGGAATACCGGGAAAGCTGAGAAGAGGAAGGAAACGTATAGGAATGTATAAATATTAATAAATTAATGTAATGATTATTATAAATAAATACACTGTATAAATAGAGACTCTTCCTTGAACTACGACCTTGACGTGGAAGAAGGGATTGTGCGTTCCAATAACCCCTAGAGCTGGACTGGCAGGAGCAAGTACATTGCTCCTGGTAGGGCCACCCATGCCAGATAGGTCGAAGGGTAGGAGCCAGACGAAAGGTAGTTCCGTGATGGTGTCACGTTAAAAATACCGTTGAGTCGCGTGGGATACCTCTCAACTATCACTTCCCAGAACATGAAAGTCATTCAAAGAGTATTGATTCCTGGCAACTACGGGACGCCGCCCACTAGGGCGGGTGTCGTGCCCGGCAGCGGGGAGGCAAGGCCTCCGCGGTCGTCAACACACGAAATCCTTGTACAGCATCATCATCGGCGGATGCAAGGGAAAGGAGTGAGAAGAAGAAGAAAAAGAGGAAGAGGAGGAGGAAAACATTGGTAAAAATAGGAACCTGGAACGTAAGGACCATGATGAGGGCCGGGAAGCTTGAAAATATTAAACAGGAAATGGAAAAATAGATGCTTTGGGATTGTGCGAGGTGAGATGGAAGGATAGCGGGGACTATTGGAGTGATAACTACAGGGTAATCTATAGTGGGGGAGATGAGAGTCAACGGAGGGTAGGCATGGTACTGAACACAAAGTTGGGACTGAGGGTGGTAAACATAGAACAAGTGAGCGACAGGATACTAGTGGTAGAAATAAAAGCACGCCCGACGAATTTCGTACTAGTCCAGGTATACATGCCTACGAGCAACCATAGGGAGGAAGAGGTGGAAGAGGTGTACGAGCAAGTAGAAGAAATAATTAGAGAAGTGCCGGGGAAGAAAAACCTGATAGTGATGGGTGACTGGAATGCAGTGGTGGGAGAAGGGAGGGACGGATTAGAAGTAGGAGGGTTTGGGCTAGGAAGAAGAAATGATCGCGGTGAAAAGGCAGTTGAATTTTGTAGAAGAAATAAATTAGTAGTGACAAACACTTGGTTTAAACATCACTCCAGGCGTAGGTACACATGGAAAATGCCGGGTGATACTGGGAGATACCAAATTGATTATATAATGGTGAGGCAGAGATTTAGGAACAGTGTAAAAAACTCTCGTAGCTATCCAGGGGCGGATGCGGACTCGGATCATAACTTGGTGATGATGAAGTGTGAAGTTAGATTAAAAAGGCTTTGTAAAGGTAGGAAGATAAAGAGGTGGAACCTTGAAGCTTTGAAAGGGTTGAAAAAGGGGGAATACCAAGAGCTGGTAGAAAAGAACATAGGTGAAGAGAAGCGAATGGGAACCATAGAGAAAAGATGGGAGGTTATAAAAACAGGCATCGTAGGAGCGGCAGAGAAAACAATAGGAACGGTGGAAAAGAAGAGGGTTAAGAAGCAGTGGGTTACAGAAGAAATGCTAAAGAAAATAGAGGAGAGAAGGATATGGAAAAACGTGAACACCGACGTAGGCAAGAGGAAGTACAAGGAATTGAAAATTAAACTGAGGCGAGTGACCAATCGGGCAAAAGAAAACTGGTGGAAGGGACAATGTGAGCAAATGGAAAAGATGCAGGAGGAGGGGGAAGTGGGCGCTTTGTACGCCAAGGTGAAAATGTTATCGGGTGGTAAGAGATGTCAAACGATACCAAAGGTTAAGGACAAAACAGGGAAGATATTAATCGAACAGGAAGATATCCAAGAAAGATGGAGAGAATACGTAGAGGAACAATATGACAGCGAGAATAGACCCCTTAGCCTAGATCTAGAGGATGAAGGAACAATAGATAAGGATAACCTCGGACCAGAGTTACTTGAGAGTGAAATAGAGAGGGCATTAAGAGAGATGAAGGGTAGAAAAGCCGTGGGAGCCGATAACCTACCCTCGGAGCTGCTAAAGAATCTAGGTAGTAAGGGGAAAAAATCGTTTTTCGAACTTATGCGCAGGATCTACGAGGAAGGAGTATGGCCAGAGGATTTCATGAGAACAGTATTAATACCTATCCCGAAGAAGAAGAAAGCGTCAGTATGCGAGGAGTATAGAACAATCAGTTTAATTTCGCACGCAGCAAAAGTGTTGCTTAGAATACTAAACAGAAGGTTGGAGAGCAGAGCGAAATGCTATTTAGGCGACGACCAATTTGGATTTAGGAAGGGGAAGGGAACCAGAGATGCGATAGCGGTAATGAGGACACTTATAGATAGAAACATAGAGCATAATCAGGATGTTTTCGCTTGTTTTGTAGATTTCGAAAAGGCGTTTGACAGAGTAAACTGGGAGAAACTAATGCAGATACTGGGGAAAATAGGAATAGATTGGCGTTATAGGAGACTCATCCGAAACTTATATATGGGGCAGAGGGTTCAGGTAAGGGTAGCCCACGGTGAATCAGGGTGGGAAGTTATAGGTCGCGGGGTACGGCAAGGGTGCCCGTTGTCGCCTCTACTTTTTAACATCTATGCTGAGGAAATGGTAAGAGAGGCATGGGATGAGCTAGATGTGGGAATGAAAGTAGGAGGCCAGTGGATAAAGTCGGTTAGATTCGCAGACGACCAGGCGTTAGTCAGTCGGCCATAGAAAGGACTGCAAACTTTAGTAGATGCACTGGAAAAACAGTGTGAGAAATACGGAATGAAGATAAATAATAGGAAAACAAAAGTAATGAGATTCTGTAGGACAAAGAAAGCGAAGCTGGTGATAAGAGTAGGAAGTCACAAACTGGAGCAAGTAAAACAATTTAATTACTTGGGTAGTACGCTAGAAGAAAGAGGACATAGTAGCAAAGACATTAGGAGGAGAATAGCGCTAGCGAAGGAAGCGTTCAATAATAGAAGGGAGCTGATGACGGGGACCTTAAGTAAGGATGTAAAAAAGAGGCTAGTGAAGAGCTTGATATGGAGTGTGGCGTTGTATGGGGCAGAAACGTGGACCTTGAGAAAGGAAGACGAAAATAGGCTGAAGGCTTTCGAGATGTGGGTGTGGAGGAGGATGGAGAAGGTGCGTTGGACGGAAAGGAAGACAAATGAGGAAGTGCTTGCTTGACATGGTGGGCGAGGAGAGGAAACTTATAAATGAGATTAGGGAAAGACAGGGTAGGTGGCTGGAAGCGGTAATGAAGGACGATGGTTTGCTGAAGGCCGTGATAGAGGGAAGGATGTTGGGTAAGCGGGGAAGGGGAAGGAAGAGAATCGGTTTTATGGACGGGATGAAGAAAGGTAGGACTTTTGCTGAGATGAAGAAAGAAATACTAGACGTAGAAAGGGCACGGCACGTGTAAGAGTTTGTTGGATATTCTCTGACTTTCATCACAACCTACCTCTAACCGGTAGATTACTGTAATGAATGAAATAGAGACAAGAAGTATGCTTGGTTGAAGATGAAAATAATACGTGGAAAAAGATACACGGGGATGGAATATCACAGTAGAAAAGCTCCATAAAAACAACTAACTCCCTCCGGTACCGTAGTATCAATAGTACATAATCATGTCAAAAAAATCCAATCTACGAATACGATGAAATTTTCTATGAGTACGGATGATCATTTTTGCCGGAGCAGTCGCTTCGTCAGAGTGCTGTGCGAATCAGGGATTTTCATTTGAATCGAATCGAAATGAAATTTTTTTTAAATTTTGGTAGCGAATCAAATCACACTAAAAATAATTCGCTTCTTAATCGAATTCGAACCTAAATAAAATGCAGATGCTTATGCAGAGTCAAAATAATAAAGATTTTCACAATATTTCAGGGAATTACTATGAGAAAATTTCTTTAATGAGCCATTACCACAACTTACATCACAGTTAAAAAGGTTACTTTAATTCTGAGGCAGTTTCAATTTTCGTTTCGCGTGAGGAAAACATCCTCTAAACGGACCGCGTGCAATTTGGGAATGAGCGAGCGCCATGTTTGAATGCGTGTAACGATTCGAAGACGAATCTATCAGATTCAAATATTTCGAATCATTCGGTTTCCAAGCATCCGGATTCGCAGGCGAATCGAATCGAATTATGCCTGATTCGAATCGATTCGATTTCTAAGCATTCTTACAGCTCTACTTCGTCGTAAAGTTTATGTATGATTTGGATTACTTCAACTACGTACTTCATTACAGTGTAGTTCATTTTTACGACAGAAGACACAGTGGGACTAAAAAATAGAATTCTTTAATCTATAGACGAATCCATACTTTCCCATCTTTGGCATAGTCGAGCATGAAATTAACAAGACATGCATCACGAACAAAGTCCAATTTCATTGCGAAAGAGTTTAATTCTTCCACTGAGCATTTAATTGAAAATGAAGCTTGTGAGAGTGTTTTGTTTCTTCAGTTTTTTGCCACAGTTAGGAAAACGCAGCGCGTACAAACATAGCATGGCTAACAATACGTTGGAAAGATGCAGTTGAGCGAGAAAGGAAAAAAAATATACCCTAAAAAAGTAAGTTATAAAGGCAAAACTCCGCAGCCAGTTAAGTCAATTATCCAAATTGGAGGAAGGGCAGTGCCTACTGAAACTCCTGAAAATAGATACACACACCCAGGTATATGAACGAAAAACCTGCAAATACTAGAGCAATTGTACCACATAGGTTGAAAAAACTAACTGGAGTCGCACGAAATTTCTAGCCACTTAACAAACTAGTAAGAAAAAACGAAATAGGAGAGGAAATACTGGAAAACTCTATAATATGCTATTTGACAGTTTCCACCTCGTAATATAAAATAAAATGCACTTGAATTGAGATGAATTCCCTTCCCAGCTAGCACGAACTTCGAGTTTCCAGGGATCATGGATTTGAATTCTAAAATAACCAAACCCTTTTTTCACCCACCAAGTCCTTCCTACCGGAAACATCCCTAAGGTTTCGCCAGTTTACCACGAGATTGTACGAGACGATAAATAATTATGTGAGAGAAAGAGAAATGACAAAATAGTGATATTGAGTGACTCCATTCAAACAGGGTTTCAAGGAGTCAAATTTGGCTCAGGATAGTGGTAATGGTCCGTGAAATATCGGCATCATTAAATGAATAACTTTTTTTTACGACTGCAACATAAATGAAACATCTTTATCTCAATTTGGTTTACGGCCTAATTCGGTAACTGATAAAACAAGCCAACACTATAGTAAAGATTAAATATTGCATACACAGGCCAGAGTTAGTATATTGATGCATGGTGAAAATTTAATTGCAACTTTCCACATTTTTCCAGCAACATTATTTCCAACTATTTTAAGTGTCTTTCCAAGTGTCTTCAACAATATTACAAAAATCAATTGTTATAGAAACATTGATACAACAGTGTATAAGAAAATGACAAGATTTTGAAACCTTAATGGTCAATCCATGTGAAATCATCCAGATCATGCTTCTCGTTATTTTTCACTTTCCTTACTTTTTACCACGTATATATATTATTACGTTTTTTTTAAATATTAGTTCGGTTTCCGTTATGTCTGTCTGTCCGGGTGGAATATTACAACCGAGTTTAAACTAACTTCCCGATCAGCTAGAGACTTGAAATTTTAATCATGGCTCAGAAGTGGATGACAATGCAATGTTAGCTACATGTTATAACAATTAATTAATTAGCTAACGATTAATTAATTATTTCAATTCCACACACTGTCAGCTGAACAGAATCTGAAATATATCGGGAATTTCCTGTTTCTCTATTTAAGGTGGCTGGAGCGGTAATCGTGAATCGTTGAAGGTACATTCTAATAATTTTTCAAGTAAGTCAAAAAAAAATATTCTTGGACCACATTTCACTCAAGTACAAGTTTATACGTTGGAAATAACCATAAATGCAGTAGTGAATATGATGCAAGTGTTACATTTAAAAAATTTGCTTCAATTAAAGTATTGTTTTGACTTGGATTTTCGGCGCGAAATTCGAAATTTACGAGAAAATCATATCTAAATACGCTATTTTTACTCGGAATGATACCTTGATATTTCTTAGTAGCAATTATAATAATATGAAACTTCTTATTTCGCATTTAAGAGATAATCTGTATATACGTAATCGATTTTTTTCACAATATATGCCGTGTGCCATAAGAGTACTTGTTAAAATATCATTGAATTGCCAGGAAACCAAATCGGTAGCATACAGTTTTTTTCACTTTTATCGATAGATATTACAAATAAGGACACGTATGCAAAGTTTCACTCAAATCTGTATTTTAACAAAAATCGCTCCAGCCACCTTAAATTCTCATCAAGATGTATAAAATCCATTGGAAACTTTCACCCGGGCATAAAACTAAGAAGCAGAAAATAATTAATTAAATAATCATAATTTTTTTAATATAACACGTTTTTAAAAAGGACTAAAAAGTATAAAATAATTTTCCCTGGGCCCTTCTAACATTTTGAGGGTGAAATTTTAGTGACTATTGAGATATTTGTAAGACTTGAAGAAAATAACGTGGGGTGCAGGCAGCAGATAATATAAGTAGATAATCCGGATGAATTCACTACCAATTTCAGTGCATTGCAAATGGTATTAATTGTGGGAGTTTGCTCAACGACACCTGGTCCCTTTACTCCTCCTTAATTATCATGGGTTGCCTGCGCCCCACGTTTTTCTCTTCAAGTCTTACAAATATCTCCATAGCCACTAAAAATTCATCCTCAAAAATTTACAAGAGCCCAGGGAAAATTATTTTATACTTTTTAATCCGTTTTAAAAACGTGTTACGTATATTATAAAATTATTTTTATTTAATTAATTATTTGTTAGTTAATTAGTATGTTCCAAACGACGTATTAAAAGCATTTAATTAATATATTTTAGAGAGGAGATGAAATGGGAATTAAAAAATTAATTCGTGCAATCGAATTTTCATTATTTCCAGAGAATATGCCAAAGCTGGCGCGGGAAGTGCACAAAGTCCTTTTAAACAACCATAATTCACATCATCTGCTGGCATGCGATATTATCGCTGTGGATTGCCTTGCTCCGGTGAAGATTAGAGCACGCTCAATTATTCTCACGACCTTGCAGCAATTACCTGCAGTATTTCCGCCTATATTTGTTTGTGAATAGAGACATAAAATTTCATAAAGACGATGATTTTGAAATGTAAGAGTTGAATATTGATCCAACTAAAAATTAATTTTGTAAATATGTTTTTAACTTTTATGTGTAGTTTTTATTATTCTGAGTAATTGTGTACAGATACATGATCTACGAGTACATTTCCCGTAACAAAGCATTATAATTACAATGATGATGATCAATTTCCTCTAGTCAAATAAATAATTCATTGTTTCACTATTATCGCAAATTATCGCCATTACGACCTGAACGTCCATTTCATACGCAAAGAAGTCACCACGCCTGTGGCTTCGTACGTCCACAACGGTGAAATGTGGTTCGCCATCGGTTGCCGCCGTTCCATCCCGCATGACCGGGTGCCGGACTGCGGACCGATCCTGGCTCAATATTCAGGGCCCCTTAGGGCCTGTTATTCTGAAAATATACACAATCTTGGGGTTCCTATGAATTTAACCCCAAGTAAGCTAACAATTATCAAGTAAATTATTAAAATCTTTATCTTCAACTCTTGCCTTACATAAAGTATTCTTCGTCTTTCTTCCATCTTCACTCATCTGGGAATGCCAGAGCTTGAATGCTTTCTTTAATGAAACTGGTGATCAGCTGTGGAAATTTTGAATTAATTTTCCAACGTCTTCGTACGAGGGTGGGTCTTGCTCTGCAACTTCGATTAGACGATTTCTTTCTTTTTCGTATTTGGTGCATTCGTAAATCCTATGGTGGACGGTGTCCTCTCCGTTTCCACAGCTGCATTCCCCTGTTTGTGTTTTTCCGATTCGTTTCAGGTAAGACATGTCATGACACAACTTTCCATGTCCAGTTAAACGCTCCGTCAATTTTTGGTTCATCTCAAACGTGCATTTTAGTCTCTCTCCTATGTTTGGGAAGAACTGATGGGTTATTTTTCCTTTCTTCTGGCTCAATAAATGTTCCCGTGCGTACAGGGCTAAAAGTGCAAGGAAGGTTAAGCACTTCTCGCTCCCGTTATCCATCCAGCCAATGGGAGCCTCGCCGGGTATTCTCACTCAATGGAGCCTCCCGGCAGTCGAGAGCGAGCGAGGTGGAATCGGCAGTGCATGGCGCTGGTGCATCAGACTGCGGGCGGGGATATGCGTACAACACCCAAATGGCACACACGATTACTCTCTATCTCGGTTCAGGAGTGAGGAGACTGCCCCTCTTTTGCCCTCGCCGAGAGCGGACGAATCCCGTCGATCCCGGCGAGCTTACTCGATCAATCGAATCCCGCGCTGCTGTTGGTATTGTATTGGCCGAAGATTAAACACGATAATAGATGGAAACATACAGCACGATAGCATAGGGGAATATTTAAGCAATTGAAAAGCGCAGTTTGCCATATTGACTGGATCATTTTCACATTTAATACGCCGGTAACAACGGTATTAGTGACGGAATTGTCGCAGTAGTTTTGATTTATAAATGAAAATGAAAAATGGAAATTATTATTAGGTGATCTACCGGTTAAGGTAGGAGTAATTGGAAGAGAGTAAAAAATCCTATAGAATTTCACGAGAGCAGAGTCATAGTTACCAATATATATTTCTTTCTTCATCTCATCATATGTCCTACCCTCCTTATGTCCTACTCCTCCTATGTCATTACCTCCTCCAACCACCTACTTTGACTCTTCCTAATCTCATCCAGAACTTTTCCCTTCATCGCCAACCATACCAAGCATTTCCTCGTTTGTCTTCCTTTCCGTCCACCTCACTATCCTCCTCCACACCCACATCTCGAACGCCTGTAGCCTATAATTTTATAAATAGAACTTCATATGCATGGAAAAACCGCGCGCGAAAGCCATGGTGGGAGGAGCAATTTTTGGCAAAAAAACAGGCTTCACTTCCCTGCGTCAAGACGCAATCCACTCTCATCTCGTTGGTGATATATGGTTTTGATTGTCGTTTGCTAGGCGGCTCTTCGTCCGGCCTGGATCCCGTGACCACTCAGTTCGGGAGTAAACTGGGTTTTGCACGCCTCGACCTACCACCGCGCCACCAAACTCGGCGAGAACTCCCTGGACAGAAAAAGTTTTAATGAATTGAAAACGCCGAGGGGAGACCTACGACTCCATCCCCATACCTTCCAGCCACTCATCTTCCCATCTCGCAACTAACTCTTCCTCTCCTTTGCCTCCACGTCGCGTCGTCTCCCGCCCGACATTCGGCCGTGAAAGTTCGCCCCCACGCCCGTGGTGGGAAGAAGGGAGGAGAGAAAGTTAGAGAGAAGTTAATCTCGTATTCATAAAGGCCTCGAAATGAGTCGGATTCTGAACGCATGAAGCGGTCACTTAGCTTAATGAGCTGAAGCCCTCCCTCCCTCCCCGCCCTTCTCTACCTAACAATATATCTAAAACCCCAACAATGTCAAGTAATGTGTATCTAAATTATTACGTACACTCGCATGTTCGAGCATAAAAATAGCACGTTGACGCGCTACTAGCCCCTGTATTTTCTCTCCGCATTCTCTCAAACGTTAACTCTCAAAGACGCATGCTGTTTCCCGGCGAATGGGATCCAATTCATGCCACATCATGAAAGAGACAACGTTGCGGTGACAGTCTAGTTTTTTATTGTTTCCTAACTATTGGATTCCCCTGGTAACACTCAAAAACGGATTTGCCAACCATATAATTTTTATTTAATTTCTTGCTAGGTAAGAACTGCCATTAATCTCGTGCGAGTACAATCTCAAACTTCAAGTTTTAAAAATATGCAGAACTTTTTATATCATTGTATTCTGTAAAAACACATGTTTTATAGCTCCACCAACGGAGAAAATCAAGTCCAAAAATGGCTAATTTATAGCACCAAGCTAGTTTACTAAGTATTTACTCTTTGTTGTGCATTTGCATATCTTTATATTCTCTACGCCACATATTTTAAATTTCTCCCCGAACAGAAAATAAAATCAAAAAATGGCTAATTTTGAGCGGGAAGCCATATTTGTTTTCTTCCGGAAGAAAAAAGGTTAGTACCCCATGTACAAAACTTTACATGATTTTTCTTCTACTTTATAACTTTAATAACAAAGCTCTCAAACTTGAAACTCCTCCTTCGTACAGTTTTCTCGAGTCGAAAACCAGTTCTTTGCACGAAAAAAATGTTGACTTCAAGTTCAATGTCAAATAAAAATTCTTAAATAAATATTTTAAAAAAATTAAATAAAATATTTTTTCATGATGCTTTGAATAGTATGGTTTCATTATCTCACCTCTGTCGTCATTAGCTCTTGAGATATTTAGGATTGAGTAACCATCAAAGTTGTCCAAAATTCACATGCGCCATCTTGGAAAAATGGATGCAGCGAGAACACGAGGAGGGAACATTTTTCAAGTCAATGCATTGAACTGCTAATACATGTAGGCATGTGCGTGTAAAAATTGATTTATTTCATAAGTGGTCATGCAACCATCATTGGATCATTTGACAGGGAATGACCCTCAGTTCAATTTGCGACAAAAAGAGCGTGGGATGATCCAGGTAAATCTAGTTCCACTGCATAAAGATTTATATTTTCGAGGCAATAAACCGAATGGAAACTGAATTTTCACTGAGTTATATCTGATTCAATCAGTTAAATTTTACATCCTTTGAGCATGAAAACGACCATAGGAAAATTTCGTTTTATGAGAGAAATATACTGTCATAACTGACAAACTCAAATGTCCATTTTTTAAGAGAATTGGGATAAAAGAAAGAGATGTAAATAGTTAATATTCTAAGCAACAATTCCTTCTATTTTACATTTTTTGACCACCGTTTCTCAAAGGAAAATAATATCACTTTTTGATCTGCTGTATCAATTTTTTTCACCTATTAAGCACACCTGGCCCCGTGCCCATTTTAAATTACTTTATCCAACACTCTAATACCAACATGCCCAACATAATCCCAATCACTTCGATTATATATTATAATCATAACTTTTTTTCAATTTACTCTCGGCCACATTTTTTCCATTACATTGAGCAGGTTTACCCAAACGAAGATACTTGAAACAGTTGTAGTCAGCGACCTACTATTACTTATACTATATTACAAATAATTTTCAATTAAAATTCAGGAATTTGCAAAGTTAACGATGAGTTTGATCTCATATCAGCAGAATACATTACAATGACAACTTTAGAGCCATCCACTCATTTAATATTTACGCAAATGGCTACTCTAAAAATTATAGCGCGACAAATGGCAACCTCCAAGAACAATGCCTCTCCATGATGTCGAATTATTTAGCATGAATCGACGATGTGACGTACTCTGGGGGAACATTAAGGCACGTGGATCCGATAAAACACTTGCAATGGGTCATGGTCAATTTCGAAATTAAATGGCTGAAATGAGGGGATAGGTAGTGATTTGTGGAAAGCTAATACAATCGATATGGGAGTAACTTGTAAATGGATTACTCGTGACCGAAAGCCATTTGGCACTCGAATCTGATATCCTTTTAGCAAATTGTGCGGGAGTTAGCAGATCGATGAAATCGTGAGATAATGAAAAACTTTAGGACTCAAACGGGATCCTATAAATATTCGAACGCATAAGCTATGCTTATTCCCAAGGTTAGGACAGTGCATTTTTCATTGCGTAACATTAGCCATCACTCGGGAAAATAAAGAATTAGAGCAATCCCTAATGATATTGTTAAACCATTAAGATGATTTTTTTAAATATCTGCTGCCAACTCTGTTTAAACATTTCACCGATATCTGACAGGCAAAAAACCCTCACAAACTACACTTTATTTATCCCACAGCTCATTTTCTCAAATCAGGCGCCCATTCTACTACTTGCGCATTGTATTTCTACACTTGAGAATAGTCTTGCTCCAAATTCCTTCAAAACTCTTCAATTAACCTATTATTGGAGGGCATTAAACTAACTAAGAAGTAACCTTACTATTGACACATAAATAGTGCCTTATAACAGAGCAGAAATTGAGTGGACTACCTTTAGTCTAGCTCATACACCTAGGAAATAAACCAATTGTCTAATTTATCGATTGCGACTAAATAAAGTCAACGTATGCAAGTATTGCGCCAATTGATGAATTATATTAAAATGTATACATAAGACCGCGTCCAAAGCTTTTTCACACATATTGCCATTATTTTACAATGATTGTAAATTGATAAAATACATTAATAGCTGTTCTGCATAACCAGGAAACGAGATATTCCTCTTAAAAAACCTAAAGCACACTTTGATTTTTTCAGTAGAAATCCGATGGCCACATACTTAATGCTTCCTGTCGATACTTGAAGTTGGAACAGTGCAATAATTTCAAATAAAAGTTCTATTCATAAAAAAATACGATACGCGATAGAAGAAAGAAATCTTATAGTTTGAGAAGATAGGGTATTTTCTCAGGGTTGATATCCTTACTAATTCTAAGGGACAATATTATTGCTACGGTTGGAAAACACTTGCACTAGCATCAGAAATTTACATCCAATATCAAATTCACTTATCTTACTGCAGTGAAACGGTAGAAAGGTTCGAAAGTTTAACACAGAGGTATTACAGGAGCAAAAAGGGAAGTGGCACCCAGGGCAGTTTGATAAAACTCTGAGCGGTTATAAGAAAAGGGAGTACGTGGAAAATATACGTGCAAATTTGAAGAAAAAAATAAATAGAGAAAGCTACTTAGTAAAAAATAGGAATACTGAATGCCACGAGAAGAAGAAAACAATGAATACCGAGAGAAATTATTAGGAAAATGAAGAAAACATTGTTTCGGAGTTTAGAAAAAGCATTTCAGGGCAATCTGCTACTAACCGAAAAGTGTAAAAGGGATTTCCGGTATTCAGCTGCTCCAAGGAGATATACTGCTTTGAAAGGGAATCCTTATGATGGGTTTTCTCTACCTGCAATTCTCCATCATGGCCATACTTCTTTTCCCTTCCATCGCAATCATCCCCGAAAGGTTCTTGTAGTTGCAAGCCCCTCCACAAAAGAGAAGGATCTTTCTCAACCAAATCACTCCCCAGAGCCCCATAAAGAGCAAGAAAACAATCAATATAACTTCAGCATCCCGAGATCGTCTAAGATGGTTCCGCATCACTAGTTTTACTGCCTCTCGCCAGAACGGACTGGGGCTTTCACGCCTGCCTAACACACAGATTTCCTGGACACGTGACAAAGGATAAAGTGATTGGGATCTTGAATCACAAACATTTCGACGACATTTTATACGATCTGTAAACCAGAGGAGCAATATAAATTCGTCCGCTTAACAGTGTACATGTGAAAAATAAAGAAACAGATTGCATTCTCTTTACAGCACTAACGCAAACGCGAATTCACGTCAAGTTAACTCTCTTTACGACGTTAGTAAATTATTATGGCAATAATATGCTTTTTCCTCCAGAGCAAAGGCCTACCCTGCCATTACAGTATTTTACATTAGCTATTGAGTACTGATTGCGACCATTCTGGATATATAACAAATGGCATCATCAAATTACCTCGATAACGCCGCGAGCATTTGGGACCCCGTGCAGATATATTCAATTCGCGATGTAAATAAAACACAAAAGGACAGCCAAACGCTCTGTTAATCTAGCTACGAGCGTACAGAAAGTATCACACAGTAGATGGAAGGATTAGGTTGGGAACCGTTAGAGACTGGAAGGCTACACGCCTATGCTTATGTAACTTGAAAAACTCCGAACAGGTGAGTTCTAGTATGACTCGTAGATTATTATTTTATCCCCGTGTTATATGCATTAGCGATTTATGCTAATGCATAATTAGTCGTGGTTACACTAACTTTAAGGTATAGTGTAATGCATGTGGCGACAACTCACCCCCTACCACACACCCTTGAGGTGGTTTGCAGGGAATTTTGTAGATGTATATCTCAAGAACTGATTGGAGTGACAAAATAAGATAAATACACGGCCGAAATGATAAGTACAAAAATGTACTGTTTCCTCGCACCATTAGCGATTATAAAAAAAAGAGCGTGACACTAACTTAAGACACTATTCACCTCTGTCCTCTTGCCCCTAGTTTTTTCCCTATTCTCCCCCCACCCTTTTCCACGGCTAGTGTCCTATCACCCCCTGCCACACGCCTCTGCGGCGGCTCGCAGGGTAGTATGAAGACGTAAAACAAACTAATATATTTTATGATCTTATTTACCCAAATTACAGAAAACGTTACGAATTTAGTCAGCGACAGAAAAGTACAAGCTCAAGCATCTCTGCACTAAGTGGAAGAAGACCCGTCTATGTAGCCGGGACCCGAAACTCGAACAAGGGATTATGACGAAAGGACGTTACCCAAACGCCAATTTTGCAGAAGATAACAAACACAACCAACTTTTCTTTTTTATTTTCACATAATCACATTTATTTCTCTTCCTGCTGTAATTTACGGTAGTGAAACTTGGGTATTCCAGGATACCTAAGCATAAATGAACGCTAAATGCAGTGGGTATTAGGAACCTCGATAACGTGATTGCGGTAAGTGATTGCGGTAAACATATTAGGGATAGGGTACGGAATAAGTGGGACTCTAACTATTTTGAATTAAATGTTCCAGTTATGGACAATTTCCATCCATTGGACACATACGAATGGAGGGTGCTTTGGTTTTCCCATTTAGAATGGAGGAGATTCGAATGACTAAACAGATTAATCATATATATTATTACAGAAAGGTCTTCCTCTGTCATTCCGTATATGCTCCGTTAACACTGCACCTACATTGATAAATGAGGTATCATTTTAAACGTGGAATCACCGGCTTCTGACGAAAAATACAATCTCAATCTCAAATTTCACTATTTACCCATTAATTTGACTTAAAAATTTCCATTGATTTTTCCATGTCGATTACTCGCTTGAGGTATATCGACTCCACACATTTTTTAGTTCGCACTTTCCGTGATATTTATGTTTGTGTTAAAGAGACTCCTAACCAAAAAGTTACAGACGACAACATTGTTACTTCTAATATTGTCTTTAAAGAAGTTTTGTAAATTGCATGCCATTATTCAGTAACAGACGTCATGATTGTTCCTACTGGTACCAAACTCTCTTGCCTGTATTGTATTCATGTTTTGTATATTTTTGCAAGAAAACAAGTATAAAGAAAGTACTTTGTGATTCACCTTCTTCTCTATTTAAAACCCAATTACACCGTTTCCTAAACATACTTATTCCATGATAGCATGAAAGTGCGAAATTTTCGCACGGGCTACCTAGTCTTCATATTGAAATAGGGAACTCGGTATGACCCCAGACTTTATTTTATTAAGCGACCCAGGGTTTTGGCAAATTATGTCAATGTCAAGGCATAATGACCTTGAAATTGGCATAATATGCCGAAACCTGGGAGGTAACGCCGGAGATTGCGTCTTATATTTAAGCATAATAATGATTGAGGAGTGAAAGGCGTGAGAAGTAGGTTTAAACCGAGAAAATCCGAGAATGTGGTGGAATAGACTCTGAAGAGCAAGAATATCAATCTTAAGGTAGGTCTAATATATTATAATTTAAATATAAGTCTTAAGGTAGTTTGAGCGAAAAATCACTTCACCTAGAATGTGATGGATTTGGCCTCATTTTAAAGAAAAAACTCATCTTTCAAATGATATCAAAATATTAACTCCAAGCCGAACTACTTTTTGAGCAATTTGCCTGAAAATGTAAGCTGTTTTACGTGTGATCGATTATGGTTGTGTGCTCCAGAGGGAGAATATTGAATAAATTAGGAACTTCTAGCACTTAGACTTCGTCAAAAACCTAACAGTGTGTATATTGCATGTTTTCTCAATTATTTATAAAATAGAGTCTGTTACTCATCACATTAATTTTTACAGAATCGCGAAAAAAAACCTGCTGTTTAGAAGGGTTTTCAGCCGTACGGTGGAAAAAATGAGTCAAGTTAGAGACTTATATAGCTTTATTTATTTAATTACTGAGAAGTTTGGTCATATGTAACTATATCTTTGCGCCGTTAATATTACAATATTTATTTCATACACCTTACAGACGCTGAAATAAAAAAATAAAATTTGAATATGGTCTCCATTATGACTAGGGAACTATCTCGCTCAAACCACCTTAAGAACAGGAGAGCGTGTTCGAAGCAATTCATGATTGCAACAGAAGCAAAAGAGGCACGCAAGGATTGGGCATTATGGAAGAAAATATTAAAGCACCTCTAGACCAGGTTAGAAAAATTAACAAACCAAATGTAACCAATTCAAAAAGAGAGCAAGTGACAAGTTAATTTAATTTAAGATTGATCCAAATTGTCAATTTAGGCAAAGAAATAAATTGACTCCAATGCTTACATTTCTAAGGGAGAGCTAAAATCTCTTAAACATGAGGGTGTACACTCAGACAACACGTATATGCTTACTAGATTAAAACTCTCCCTGTCGATGGTCACCTGGATGACCGAAATACATGCATAGGAGTAATCATTCCTTTGCTTCCATTGACAACTTGGATTAATCTGTAATTTAAATTTACTCGTCAATGCATCTCTTCTTGAATTAAAGCAATATCTGATTGTGTAATTGATGGCTCCATTTGCTGAAATAGCTTTTAAGGGTGGTATACTGTCATAACGCGATAAAATTACCCTTTCCATAAGGAAGCATCAAAAATTTCGAGGAGAAAAAATTATTTACAATAATTACGGAAAATTCTGCGGAGAAGAAAAATGAGAAAATATCGACCCTATCTAGGAGACCTTCACGCGATATTTCCCCAGCCCCCTGGGCAGTCTTTTCAACTTTCACCCAAATATATTTCCCCCCTCCCGCGCTGCCTCGACTTCACTCATTCCCGAACCCCGCAATGCACCACGGGAAAGGTGGGCGGACCCATTCCAACTCCCTGGTACTATTACATAACCCTTCCACGAAAACACTATTCCCTTCACCAGCCTATGAAATTTTCAACCCAAGATCTTCGTCATCAAATTCGCTCAAATTTCCTCGTTCACCTATAAAATTGAACGCAATTTAAAAGAAAAATACGAAAATAATACCAATTAATGCAAGACAATTATTTATAATTCAACGAGAATACTACTGCGTGAATGCTGTGCGTGTGAATGAAATCCATTGCCAAAAGAGTAGTTACATAATTTCCCAGGAAAGCACAAATTATAAAAATTCAGCGGCATCATTTCCAGATCGCATTCCAGTATCATATTTAAGTATCCACAAGTGTTAACTTCACCAGGTCTTAAGTTGTGCCATTTTATTTTGCCAATAGTTTCAATTTTTACGCTATTCGATTTTTATGCAAATTTTCACCACCAGGCGAAGTTTAAATACGAAATTCTTGGAAAAAACTAAATTGACAATTTTATTACTTAGTTCAGTGCATTCTTTCTTTTAAGTGAAATTTTTAATAGCTATGGCGATAAATATCCCATGAAAAATCTACAATGACACATGGGTTAACTTCGAAGTGGATCCACTCGCAACTGGCCGGCTAAATGCCAATATTTCACATGATTTACTTTTAATTTGCGAGGAAAATTGTCAAAAAATCGAGGATGGAATCATTTACAATGACTTCACATCGTAGAGCGACACCAAAGACAAAAGAGCATTCTTACAAACACAACGAAAATTTGGCCCAAGTTTGCGAGAATCTTTTTCCCAGAGTAGTTGTAAGATTTGTTCACACAAGCACGTTCCACCCTCTGCGAACGAATATAAATAATAAGCATCTGTTAGAAACTATACCTGGTAGAAATTTTAAAATAAACGAACGCAATGCCCAGAGCTTAGCAATTTCACACGCTTTGCTAATTCAAATCAAGCTCTGATTCACACTGCAAAAGGGACAAGATCGCTTATAAAGGCAGACAAAATGTTGATAGATTAATTTAAAAGTAGCACAGACCCCATAGTTCACTATATTTTCTCACGGCACTTAAACTTCGTTTAGAAGCATATTTTTTATGCTACCACATACCATTCCTGAATCGAATCATCAAATATTCATCTTAATGCAATCATTTTTCAATAAACTAAAAGCCCACCAGCAATTTCGAATTCATAGGCTAATATTTAAATTCATCGGAACTCGCTGTAAATTATCTCTCTATGTTAGAGATACACAATGTATTCAACAACTATGGACACTGTCGATTGTTAGAGACGTCACCTCTAAATGGCGGAAACATTTTTATACCACGTGGATGATGACGCATAATGGGAGCTTTAAATGAATAAAAAAATATTCAACTACATATTTTTATCAAGTTATTGATCTGCTCTTCCACTGAAATGGTTGGCACCAAATTCAGGAGCTTTTTTTATTATCAACAACAGACACAGCGCGCAGACACGTAGCGCGAGCGAAAAGCGCTTTAGGTTGTTTGAGCGAGATAATTCCCTACTCATAATGGAGACCGTATTCAAATTTTATTCTTTTTATTTCAGCGTCTGTAAGAAGTATTAAATAAATATTGCAATATTAATGGCACAAAGATATAGTTATATATTACCAAAATTCTCAGTAATTAAATAAATAAAGCAACATAAGCCTCTAACTTGATTCATATTTTCCCGCCGTACGGCTGAAAACCCTTCAAAACAGCAGGTTTTTGCGATTCTGTAAAAATTACTGAGGTGAGTAATAGAATATTTTTTATAAATAGTAGAAAAACATGCAATATACACACCGTTAGTTTGTTGACGAAATCTAGGAGCTAGAAGTTCCTATTTTTCCTTCAATATTCTCCCTCTGGGGCGCACAGCCATAATCTATCCCATGTAAAGCAGCTTAAATTTTCAGGCAAATTACTCAAAAAGTAGTTCGGCAAGGGGTTGATATTTTTATATCATTGGAAAGATGAGTTTTTTCTTTAAAATGAGGCCAAATTCATCAAATTCTAGGTGAAGTGGTTTTTCGCTAAAAAATACCTTAAATACATTATGGCTCAGTTTTATGCTTATTGAAGGTAGGCTTGCTAACAACTAGCCGCAGTTATCCATAGCTTACACAGTTTTGATGAAAATCCTTTTCGAGTGTTTCACATTTTCAGATTTTTAATTATAAAATATCTAAAATTACAAAACTGAAACTTTCGAAATGACAGTTTATTTAAAGAGACGGACTGGTATGGAAAAAAATTAAATCACAGGTGATGCGGTACGATCATTGGCATATCAGGAATCGTAACAAGGTTCTAGCTGAAATGTATAAAAGACAGCGTCGAAAATTCAAGAAACTCTATAGGAAAGAAAATTCATTCAAATCGCGGATTCGCGGCTTATCCGTGATCACACTGTAGTGTCTGTGGAAGATAGCGGCATAATATTATTTGACAAGGTATAGAATAGATAGGAAGAAAGTCGGCCAGCTCCTCGAGTAAGCCAGTAAGTCTCCCGCAACAGATGAAGGTATACAGATGTGCAGAATGCAACGTCATCGAGGGAATTTGCTTAGCGAAAGGGAAAGTAAGAATTGTAAGTAACAGAAAGGATAGTGAAGTATGGGGGACAAGAAGTTCCATGTGAGAGGTTATTTCTCGGCACCAAATTCGACCAATGAAAACAACCGTGAATAAAATTAAGTATCAGGACAACGATCGAGGCCACGGTTGTGAAAAGGAGAGATGTGAGAGAGAGAAAGAGAGAGAAGGGGCAAAGGACCTCCTTCGCAGTGAAATTGTAAACAAATTTATTAAGAAACCTGATCTGCTACTAAGTTCCCTCCGCGCGACGTTCTCCGCACCAACATCGATAGAGACGTTGCCAATTCGTTGGAATGCGAGAACGATGACAAGAGGAACGAATACCACGAACGCTTGCCATAGAAAAAAACTAAAGCTGATAGTTGGCGATTTAACTTTGGCGAATTTAAGCATCACTAAAATAAGGAAATGCGTAGTGGACTTTTCTGAATTCCACAGACACAATTTATTAAAACTGCACAAACGATTTCACCGACAGTGGCATCATCATGTGCGTATGAATAGGCGGCTATCATATGCCGTAACATGTGATACACCAAAGTCAGCAGAGTTAATCCATAGATGCCATAGTCGACATAGTCACAGTCGATAGATGATACCTTAGCCTATGTTGATCCGTACATACAAAATTAAGTCTTCAGCGTTTCTTCTTATGAATGCAATGGTTCCACCAAGTAACGTCAAACAACGTCAATTTTATCATTTAAATAGTTATACTTTTGTAATATTCCAGGGTCAGAATGAAAGAAAACACAATCTTTATACAATAACGGCTAAATCTTTTCCAAACACTCAATTGAAATGACATTTCCAGCTGTTTTAAATCGCGGACATGAATTTTAAATGTCAGAGATAAGGGAACCAAATTGGGCTTTAGGTAAAACTTTTAAATTGTAGTATTTATCCGGCCGGCCTCGGTTGCGGCGGGGTAACGTCCTCGCCCGTTATCCCAAAGGTCGCGGGTTCGAATCCCGCCTGGGGAGGATTTTTCACTTCCCAGGGCATGGTTGTTGGTGCTTGTCCAATGAATGAATTGTGTAAAAAAATGATTAATGTTCCACAGGACAATGCCCTAGAACAATAAAAATTAATAATAATTTATCAAATAGTATGGATATATTTGTTTATCGGCCATATTCCTTTAAACACCTAACCCCTCTAACTTTATTCGTATTTTTTCTTGCCCTCTTAAGCACTTATCCTCAATAGTGAGTTATTATCCCTTCCCTTTCCTTCAAAAACAACCTATCAACCAGATACTCTAAGGAAGACAAGAGTATATATAAAAATGCCAGATATTTTTTTGCAGTCCTCTTCAAAATAGCAAGTGCATCGAAACCGGTAAAGTTAACTCAAAGTGTGTAATAATGCTGAATGTAATTATTCAAATTAGAAAAACACATCTCCAAGAGACATCATGCCATTCAACCAAGTTTTACCGGAGAACTGAGAGATAGAACACTTATAATCCATTGGTAGCACATTTTAACATCCAGTGTAGTGATGGTAACGGTAATGAAAAGGTAGAATGGCATAAGCTATCAGAAGTGGGACAGTTTACGTATCTTGGGAGTATGCTAGAGAAAAATAGGGTTCCGTAGTGAAGATATTACGCCAAGAAGTACGTTATCAAAGAAAGCTTTTATGAAAAGGAGGTAACTGACGAAGAATTTGAGTTAATTTTGTTTTTGTGTTAATTTTTTTATTCCATTCTTCACATTTTTGCCTTTATTGTTCTTCTATGTTTATTTGTTTTGTTGCATCGAACAATATATTCAGCCATTGTGCCGTTTTTGGTTGTGTGAGATAATAAATAAATTATGGTCCTGCTAACCCCTAAAAAGAGGGATTATCAGCAGATGCCGAGGTTTCCCAAATTTTTGTTGGATCTTACTTTTTTCTATACGTATTCCATTTTATGCATTAAAAACCATTTTCAATTTCTTTTCACGAGTCCAATTGCATTTATATTTTTATTTCTTTTACCTAAAAAGTAGCTTAGAAGAAGCTAAAATTAATACTCAGCTTACTCTATGGCAATAGTCCCTGATACGGTTTTCATTTTTTTGCTTTTTAAAAGTACTTTCACTCAAGATATAGGGCTGGGATTATTTTTATCGGATGGCTGAATAATTGAAGTTTCTAATTCCTACAATCGATTTTCTTCTACGCTCCGAATTTGTCTGAAATTCATGTTTTAAGCTGAAATATCTAACATTTTTATCTGAAATCAACAATAGCATATTTCCTTGACAACCAGAGATTTGATTTTCAAAGGATATTCACGCCTCTAGCATTTAAATATTACGCACGGAGAAAGAAAATCTGTATCAGAAGGGCCTAGAGTCCCAAGGGCCTCATGATAGATTGCTCCAGGGGGTAATCGATACATTCAATGCATATTTACAACAAGTATACTCTTCAATGTCTATTCTCAAATTAGCTTTCATAGGGGACTGCATGGGGGATTAAGCTTGAAACTCGGGTGATCAGTACTTCCCCAGTGAGAATAACTTAATCGGGAACATTTCACTAACCCTATTAAAAGCAGTGAAGCACATCCAAAATTGCCAATTAAGCGTGATAACATCCCATGCGCAGATTAGTTAACTTACTCAGAACAGTTTCAAACACAACGCCGCGGAGTAAACATTATGAAGGGGAAACGATAGAAGATAAATGTTTGAATAAATCTAAATAATGTCCTCCTTAATAATAGGTCAATGATCGCTTCGAAGAAATGGTAAACCAAGTTCCCTCACTCTTTCTTCTCCTCCTTATCGCACCCACATCCATCACAAGCAGCGGAGAGCGAAAATAGTAAAAACTCTAGACCTTTCCCTAAGATACCGCTTCGCCGAAAGCAGGTGTTCACGCGTTCGAAATAGGACGCGAACCATATAATATCGCTTTGGAGGTGAAAGAGCACTATATCCGATCATCCGATATCGTCGTCACGGGTTCGAATCCCGTCAAAGACGGAGATTTTACAGAAAAATCCCTATCCCCACTATAGGAATCTATGATCTATGTGGAGAGCACTTCCAATATAATAATTAGTATAACAATAGACCGTATGGGACGTTAAACCAGTGACGCAGCCAGGATTTCGATTCGGGGGTGATCCATTCTGAGTATATGCTGGGGGAAAGGGTTGAAAAGTTTTGAAAATAAAGATCAAAATTGCGTGTTAAGATAAGCAAGAGTGCAAATGTGACAGCAGTGTAACGGCCGATTTTTTAAATATTTTTGCTGTAAACATTTAAGACAAGCCCATGATTTTGTGCTTGAAAATTACAAACATATTAAATGACAAATTTGTCCAAAATAAAGAATAAATAAAATAAACATTCTCAGTTTGAAAATAACAGACATAACTTTCTCTTTTAGTGCCTTTTTAAAAAGTAAATTAAAAATCTAGGGGGGGGGGAGGGGCAGACCCCATGGACCCCCGTGCTACGTCACTACGTAAAACTGAGGGCCCCTTGGTGTCTGCCGTTTTGAGTGGGTTAATGCCGACATCAGAATCTCTACACCCTTCCTCCATTCTCCAATACGAACCTACATAGGTATATTTCCTCAAACATCGATGGTTCACATGCCTTAGGTTGTCGGTCTCTCACCAAATAACGAGCCAACCAATGCCAAGAACAAAGAGGTTTGAGTGCCATGTCGGTAGCTTACTTTGGCAAACTACTGACCCTATAGCTGCGATATTTGGCATAGTCTTTCATCGCGTGGCCTACGTTTGACGCAGCTCAAACGAGGATATCCTATCATTTCCAGGCTTATAACACCTCCCCCATCGCCGGCTGACTTTGAACCTTAAATTCCTACACTCCTTCATGAACGGATCCTTCCGCTCTAATCATCTTCTCTCACGTTTTTCACTCCGCATCTCATCCCGCACCACTTGGTATGAGAGTCTTCTACATACACCCAAATTCCTTCTCTCCACTTCCCATCGACCCTTATTCTACATCCTACCTTCATTATTCAATTTCCTTCTGACACATGCCCTAAACTTGACCTTATATTCAAACGCAGCACCATTACCTCCCAATTGAAACGCACTGTGTAACATTCATTTTCCCCAGCATAACACCTGATTGGATTTTGTTGAATATTGTTGTTTCTTTTTTTACTATTATTTTTTTAATTATTCAGTTTATTGAACATATTGTAAAAAACCTAAGTTGGCAGAATAAGGAAAGCTGCAGGTGGGTTATGATAGACATGGATTACACCTGGGAAGAGTTACTGGAAAAACAGGAGCAAAAATATAAATATATGAGTCGTGAAATTATGCGAATTCGACTTCACCCTGACGACAAGGTATGTTCGGGGTATGCTTCATCGATTTGTTCTTAACAATGGAATAGATAAAGAGTGGGAATAACAAAAGTGCATGTGACAATAAAGTTATTAATAGGAGAGCAAATTCTAGATTTTCTCGCGTACAGAATTGGTTCCTATGATCTCACCTATGCCTACACTATGGCTTCCTTCGAGGCTGACACTCTAGGTACGGGCAGTGTATTTTCGTAGGCTGTGAACAGAGAGGTTCTCAACGAAGAGAAAACATTTAAAAAATGTGGATTGAAACAAAATTCTAACTACACTGAAGAGCATAACAGTATCATTTAATGACAAAAGAGAAATATGCAGGCTGTATGAAGAACAGCTGGCAGCGATCATTTGTGGTGGAAATGCATAAGAAGGATAGGTGAGAGAAGAAGTACGACAAGGATGCGCTTTGTCACCAATGATTTTCAGTATAAACATTGAAAAAGCCATACATGAAATAAAGGAAAAAATAAAAACAAGAATACAAGTGCATAGAGAAAAAATCAGCATGCTACGCTTTCCTGATGACATAGGAACTCTTGTTGGGAAGAAAGAAGGTCTGACGGGAATGCTAAACTCTATGGACGAAACTGAAGAATTACAACTTGAAATTAATGTACAGAAAACCAAAGTTAAGGTTTGTGGATGAAATCAAGAATATAGAATGACCGTTGAACTTAGGCAGCAAAAACTTGAAAAAGTGGAATAGTTGTGTAATCTGGGAAGCGGTATCACTAGCGATTGAAGAAGGGAGAAAGACATTGTGAGCATAATAGCCCAGACCAAGAAGGCATTCTACCAGAAGAGGAGTCACAACAGCTAGTGATAGTTGGTAACACAAGCTTAAACGTAAGGAATCACTTCATTAAAACATATATTTGGAGCATGCTGTTACATGACAGTGAAGCTTGGAAAATAGCAGCAGAAGAGCAAAGAAGATAGGAAGCAATGGAGATGTCGTGTTACCGAAGAATGACGAAGATCAAATGGAAGGAGAAAATCACGAAGAAAGAAGTCCTACGAAAAGGTGGAGAGAAAAGAAGCATAATGAAAACTTTGCAAAGAACGTAAGACAAACTGATTTGAAAAATTTTGGGACACAAGACTACTGAAAACGTCGGAAGAAAATATAAATGGGAATAACTATAGAGTAATACCAAGAATGGAATAAATCAAGAAAACCATGAAGGACGTTAATTTAAATAATTGTGTATGAAAGAATTGTGTTGGCAGAGAGGAGAGTGGAATGGAGAGCTGCTTCAAACCAATCTTCGGATTGATGACCATTGATGATGATGAAGATGTGGACTTCAAAAAGGAACGGTTTGAAGTGAGTTCCTAGATAAAAAAGGCAAGTGCAATGAGAAGAGAAACCTGATGAGATGACAATTAAACACATTTTTCTCTAATACCCAACAAATTTATGGAACACAAAAAGCCTAAGCTTTAAAGCTATATACCTTTTGTGATATTTACGGGGATATTAGAACTAGCATGTGTCTTTTGAAAAAAATACTTCAAAATTTCTTACAGAACTCCTAATATGTGAAAGAATCCAAGGCTGAGATATCGTATATGGTCTTTGACCTGTAGATATAATTTTCCAAAAAAGCAGTTGATTCAATCAATTTATGAGAGTAAGATGGAGAAGATAAAAAACGAACTGAAGGGAGGTCTTTGCCACTATTAAATAAAGTTCATCTTCGACTTGCTTACCTGTGATCTGATAAACATCATCAACATTTCCAGATCATTTACATGGATACGAGGAGAAATGACGATGCGATGGCTCAGATTTTCGGTCAATGACAGCGAGTATTTTACTTAACCATAAATTCTTCAAACTTGGCTTACAGCTTCATCAAAAAAGTCACTAGTCAATACTAAAGATAAAGGTGCGACGCTAACGCTAAAACTTATATCGAGGGAGTGCAAGCAATATGGTAGTCAAATAACTTTAGAATATGTGGTCAAAAGGAGCATTATGTCCTAATATTCTTAGACCTTTCATATTCAAGGTAGAAGGGCGCGAATCGGTTGATTAAAGGTCGTGCAAATAAACTCGGATAACCTGTTTTTACTTCGTCTCAAAGAGACACACCTAGGTAGCCTCGCTTTACCCGGGTGACCTCGGGACATATGCGCAAAAAAACCGGAGCTTTCGCATCAACAACATTTTGCAGGGTTAACACCCTGGATGCAACGTGTGTATTCTTAGCACGTGCCCCAAAAAAATTCTCCAATAAGAGGAAAGGTCAAAAGTATGACTGGTAAATCAATGTATAAGGACAGGCTCACTATAGCAGGAAAAATCTTTCTCACTATGACCACTCACTTCGTAATGTGAAGAGCTTATGTTACATTCCAGAGAATTGAAGGGGCAAAATCTCAAAAAACTTCGCTCAACAATCAAATTTCACCAATCATAGGAAAGGTGGCAAGATTTTCCAAGAAAAAGACAGCTAAAGTAATCAACAACGTCAATCAGTAAAGTAATCAATCACTAAAAGATGTACCACGTACAATAGTACCACTTCTACAGTGTGAAGGACCAAAAGGTCGTAGAAAAAAGGTATTAGAAGAAGTAAGCCGATATCAATCGAGTAGTTAACGTACAGGATACATTTGATGACAGGGATCGTGTTATGACAGAGATCAGGATGACAAAGATACTGTTATTAGTCGAATATAATCGATATTGAGTAGTCAATATACGGAGCTTCGTTCCATTATTCCGGAGCCGATATCTTAGGCAAAGAGGATAAGTACAGTCATGAGGCGATTGAGATCCGGGGCATGAAATTTTCATAATTATCATCTGAATATTACCCTGCGAGCCGTCGCAAGGACGTGTATCAGGGGCTGTTAGGATTAGTGTTAGTTAAGGTTAGTGATTTTTTTCGTAAGAGGTGTAATTCAGTGAATTTATTAAGACAAAGTTCGAGCCCCTTGGTTTTCTGCACTTGCCGCAGCATTCAGCCAACCGCCTAATTCCTTAATATGTATTCACATTACCATTCCTCATCATTTGCCAGATAGATGCAGTCAATCGTCTCCTGCTGGGATTATTATCACTATTCATTTCCCTTTCCACTGTAGTATTCATTCAGGGGGCTGTCATTTCTCAGAAAGAGTGCAATATGTCTGTTTCCTCTACTTCGCAGAGTTTTCATCACGCATTCTTCCTCCCCGGGCCTTCGCAACTCTTTTTCATTAACGATTCACAAGTTAATCTTCATTATCCTGCGATAATACATTTCCATTGCTTCCAATCCTCTTTGCTCTTTCTCTCATCATCCATATTTCACACACACATAAGAGAATACGCCAAAAATATATTTCAATTAAGTACTTCCCACTTTGAAGCCTGTGGGTAAGCGGTTAGTAGACTCTTCATCTAAAACGATAGGTACCTCCTTTGCTTGGGATATCTGTTCACTATATCAATGTATATATGGCCATTATATTATACTTTATTGAAAACAAAGTTCCAATGTCAATTGCTGGTCGGTCGGGAAAATGGACATCAACGGTGATAGGTATATCTCGCCGTGTCAGATGAAAGAGACAACTAAATTCAGGGCTTTTCGCAAAAATAACAGTGCAATGAACACATTTTATTTCGATTCTTTCTCGCGAGTATTTCACGCATTCTCGCGCTGCTGCTCCCTTGCACAGCCTCCAGGATTTTGCGCAAGGACAAAAAAAGAGACTCCTCCCAACCCGAACGTCCTTGCCGTCCGTGAGAAAGTAAAGGACTCTCCACAACCTTGACAGTGAACCGAAGGAGGAGCCGGGAGAGAGAAGCTGTACGTGTGTATGTGTGTGAAAGGATAGGGCGGAGGCTTGCGGGGGGGCGGAGGAGGGGGATGTTGAAGAATGGGGAGGAGGAGAAGGAGAGGTAGTGAGGGCAGTGAGGGAGGGAGTGCCGCTTACACGAGACATTAAAGGAGAGCCAAGGGAAGGCATGATCAAGCTTCTTCCGTCTTCAAGGGGAGAGCGAGGAACACGAACTGCAAGAAAAGGAACGCCCATGCATGCAGGCGAGCTCCAGTCTGAACATTAAACATAATAAAAAGTAAACAAACCGTAAAAAAACTATCAATTGACCAATAATAACTTATGGCATTGAAGCTAGAGCGATGGCAACACACACACAAATAGACTACTACAAACAGCCTGAATGAAGAACCCCAGAAAATTACTTGGAAGAACAAGAAAAGTTCGAATAAGCAATGACAAACATGATAGAAGAATGTAAAATCACCGCCATAAACACGTGGGATGCGAAGAAGTATGTGGGTCGACCACATAAACGGATTGGAGGACCACGGGATAGTTAAAATTTCGATAGATCAGTGCCCAGAAGGAAAATATTTCTGGACTATCCAGGAAGATATGGAAAGAATGTATGTTAAGGAGTTGAATTGGTTTAGAAGAGGCTGAAAGTCTACAAGAATAAGACAAGAAAACACTTGGTACAGTTCCACACATGTTTCTATTGACACCGATTGATTATGACGTCTATTACTGAAGTAACTTCGACCTTAGTTACGTCAACGTACTCTGCAAGCCAACTCAATGGTGTGAGGCAAATGGTAAGTCCAAATCAGGTATTCACAAACCGTTAAGCACACTATCATAATTACATGTGTCTCTTTTACTTAATACAATGTTGAGTGACGTATCTGTAAGGTTGTTTCACATGCCGTATCGCTCTGCACTCCTACATCACGGGGACCATTTCGGGATTCAGTCATGCTAGCATGCAAAATGATCGCAAAAGTTTTACAAAATTACGGAAACATATTGTAAAAGTGATTAAATTAGCCCCCCATACAGAAATGAAAAAATGCAATAACAAATAAATAAAAATACAACGAAATCTAAGCTTATTATTATACTCTTTATTGATGGCTTCGATCCCAATTATTGCGGGCCTTAATCGTTTCTCAGCGGTGACTGAGCAGAAAAAAATGGCTGTTTAAACGTATCCGTTTTGCAAGTCATCTCTCAAATATCATGCAAGCGTTCTAATCTACCATAGTAGCATGGAGTTTTTAATATGATCTTAACGTCTTTGGAGAAGTAATTAGCCTCAAATATACCCACGAGATTAAGCTTATCCTTTGACCTACGATGTGATAGCGATGCAAAACCCAGTTCTTCAAATAGCCTCCACAAACTGTTATTTTTATCATACATCTCTTCACAAACCTAGCTGCCCATCACATTACGTATAAGTTGCCGAGATAATGATGCAGTAGATGTCTAAAACTATTATGGTCAGTAAAAAAAACGTGAAATTGCATCAAGTGTTTTCTATTCATCTTTTTTAACGTGGTCAAGTTCTACAAAGTAACACCTAATTTCAACACATTAATCCAAGCCAAAATATTCGAAAACTAATTGTTATTATCAGAAAAATAAAGTGTCACACCTGCCAAATGCTTACTTTGCAAGAGTGTAAAAATCCATTTTGCACCGCTGCACTGCCAAAAATAGTTCAAAAATATAATATGAGTCCTTTTCAAACATTCCTCATTGTTAAGTCAATATTGAAGTCACAGATTGGAAATTTTACTAGAGTGCAGATCTGTTAAAAATTACTAATCTGAACCATTAACTGTAGACTCATAGTATTTGAAGAGTCGAAAATTTTTTCTCATTTTTGTCACGATATCGGTCTAAAATTTCATGGTGCACAAACAGCTATCATTATATCACACTGTCTAAGGTCTTGATCACGTGAGAATCAGAAAACACAACTTCCATGCCTATGTGGAATTCTTAACTTTGCACTTCCAGGCCAGCGCGTTTCCAGCCTGGCCATCATTAGCGGATTACATACCTACACACCTTTTGTACCTCGATCGGTTCATTCGCAAGACATTAGTCGTGGCATAGGTGCTTCAAGGAGACAAAGTATGCTTTAGCAGCGCGCGGGTGATGAAAAGGTAAGGGTTAGCACAAAAGCTTACTTCATGATTTCCTATTATAACCGAAGCCTGTCCGAATATCGACACCGGCAGCCCCAAGAATATAGTTTTAATCAGATTCTTAGACTAAGGATATAGATAAGTACATAGCCCTTCATTCTTACTCTAAAGCCAAGCCAAAAAGATGTCCAGCAGATTTGTTGGGCGGACTTGGCAGCTTCCTCCATGGCATCACTGCCTCACACTCAAGCATGCTTACCACCGAGGTATCAAGCCTTAGCCGGAGAATGTAGCAAGGTATTCAGGAGATATAATCAAAGACGGTGAAATTCACCATGAAAACATATTATTCGCACCCGTGCGCGTGACAACGCACCACATCATTTGTGCAATCGCAATGATTGGAAAATATTAATAATCTGATCGCAAATAAATGTGCAAGCAGTAGAACACAGACCAACATCCGATCAAGCTAATCGCAGCCTTGAAACCGGATTAAAATATTTAACAACATAGCGTAAGCCTCTGTTAATACGAACGCGAACTTTGAGACAATGCTCGAATTAGTCATGAGTAGAGAATTAGCGGAGCTCGTCTCAAGACTGGACTATGATTCCGGTCCAAAGAATCTACCAATATTCTCTTCCGCCCGGATTAGTAAAGTGCGTGAAAGGGAAAGGCATTTATTCCAAAGGTTGACAGTTCAACTCATGCCAAGGACATGCGTGCATGTGGCCGCGATTTCACGATTAATTTTCGGAGACTAGTGGATGATTCCAATTTCCTCGTGAAATACCATAATGATTATTCAGTTATCTACCTGTAATGATGGGCTTTTGATGGATCACTGCTACACTTCCTTAACCCATTGAAGAGTTGCACCACTCCCTCACACGATCTCTTTCCTCAGTTCAGCATACTTTTCGCTTACCACGATAACATCCAAAATGTCTATCCTTCTCCTCCCTCTATTTCCTCTTTCCTAGCCCTCCCTATCAAAACCAGCCACAAAGCTCTCAAGGACATTCGTAAGAGCCATTTGCCTAAAATTTTTTGCCGAAGTTTTTAGAAATTATAATTTAAATTCATTTAAGGATACAGGCTTAAATCAATAGATGGAAGTGAACCAATCAATTCTTCTGCATTTCATCCAAATCTATTACTTTGTCCATTCATCGCTTTTGCCTCCAGTTGATCTCCTCCAGAAACCTCCTTTCCTCCTCTACCATTCCAGTCACTTCTTCGTTGGTTTTTCTTCCAGTCCATATACTTTCTCCATCTATCTCCATGCACCTCAAATGCCTCCAGCTCACTCCAACAAAGCGCAAAGCTCCGTTTCAGGCCCCCAAGCTAACATTTTTTAAAAACTTATTCACTCAAGATTCCCGCCACAACCTCTTTCCTTTTAACGAACGTCACTTTTACTACCGAAAATCTCCTTCTTACATCCCTGCTACTACGACAATTTCTGAAATACCATTCCATACGATAATACCATTTTTTGAGGTAGGAGTACCATATTAATGAAATATTCACCTTGTATCACGAAGAAGGTCACTTCGATCTCTTTGATCGGAAGTAGCGTTGACACTTCTTATACGGTGGATAGGCCGCCAGAGTCACAGTGACGAATACCACCCCCTTCGACCTTTCACCGAAGACTGGTTATGCGGTATCTCCTTAAATCTACGTCAAAAATAAAAGAAATATTCAACCGACATAGGGACCGAACAGGATTTTTCCCATCATCGGGAAAATTCAACCCCGGAACGTATTGAAGAGGCAGATAACGGTAGAGGAAGGTAAAAGGTTGGCAGGCGAGAAAATAACACACATATGAGACCGAGGGTAGGTTTCTCTTCTATTGTTTTCCCTCCTCATCCGACGTATAAGGCTCACCACCAGTCTCCCAAAGGGATTCCTTTTCACCGCGAGAGGTCGTTTCGACACTTTTTTTCAATGCCACGAGGGAGAAAAAGAACAGGATCGTAAAAGAAGGGGTAAGATGAAAAAAGCAAGGGGGTTGGATGGAAGCGGAACAAAAGAGGTGTGATAGACAGGGAAGAAAGGAAAAGTGGACGACATCTTATTCAGAATAAAAATGAAAAAATAAGGGAACTAGGGGAGGTGGGGGAAAAGTTCGAGACAGGATGACACGAAGGAGAAAAGAAAGGGAAGAAGGGAAGGAGGAGGAAAAAGGGAATGGTGTGAGCATCATCTGCACCTATATGATACCCTTCAACCGCGTTGGAGGACACGTCGAAGGGAGTTGCCATATCAGAAAAAAATATGTATATATATAACCGAAGGAGGAGGAAATCTCGAAAAAGGGAATATATTTCGCAATGTTTGAATTTTCCGCATTTTTGCAGTGGCTGCGGATAATCAGAGGAGAAAAATTCCTAGAATCTACCAGAGTACGCATGCAAACATACCCCTCGCGCCTTAAGGGAAAAACTAAATCACAGATGAGGCTTTCTCACAAGCAATGGGTCTGGGAAATGGCTGCCTCGTTAATTTAAAATAAATAACTTGGTGAAATTCACATAATTTTGTTTTAAATTCACGATCTAGGTTTAGCTGTTGCACAGCAACCAGACCTATCAACTTTTCCACATTTATTTGACAGTATGGGTCCTATTAAAAACGCTGTTTCCAAACGATCCATGTGCTAATCTCCAGGCTACGTAGGCAACCATTTTCAACTCCTCGATAAATATAAATAAGTTACTTCAGGGAAAAATATTTGCACACTGCAAGACTTCTCGAAATGTAGTTTATATAATGCATAGCAATATATATTAATATTCTTTCTGCTATTGGCAACACCGTAACTCTGTCCTTATAGAGAATAACACAGGAAACAAATAATACATAACTATATAAGACTATGCATTCAACTAAATGTGGACCACCTTATCGGCAGTGAAATATAAATTTCATGGGGATACATTACATTATTTATCACTTAATAACAAGAAAATCCTCCAGATAGTTACTCCAGAAACGATCAAGTTCGCTCAGTCTCCATTCTGCCACGATATCCTCTCCTTAAATACATCTTCCACTTATATGTACATATTATAAACACATTCCTGTACTATTCTAAATATGCTTCTTCAGGAACAGAAATACCTCTTAACTCAACCTCTTTCGTAATCCTCCATTCACATTCACCCATGACTTTCACAGTCTCTCCCCTCTTACTTCCTCAGCATACGTATCTTTTAGCGATTCGTATTTCATCTGTTCTCCTTAAGTAGCTCACGTCTTTCACGAGTGCTCATTAGCCGCATATCCACATATATTCCGAATAAATTCACAACAGACTCATTCCTCACCTCATCTCTACAACTGATCTTGTTCAATCAATTCATTTAATTACATTCTTATTATTATTGCGCTCATGTGACCTCAAAATTTGAGTTAATTTGGTTCCAGGATAAATTATAATATTCCGCAAGTACAAAGACAAGATATATTTGCTATTTGACTACAACCTTGTCGTGGTGGAAGGGCTTGCGTGCTCCGATGACCCCTAGAGCTGCACTGGCGGGAGCAATGCTCCTGGTAGGGTCACCCATTGGTCGACGGTTAGGAGACAGACGAATGGAAGTCCGCGCAGCGACTGTACCTCAGTGAGACGGCTACAAAAGGCATCTGACCCCAGTGGGGCCTCTGAAGTGATGGTGCCACGTAAAAGTACTATTGAGTAAGGCCACGGAATACTATCTCAATTAAAACAAAAACCTTGAAATTATGGACAGTTCTCAAATGATAATGAATCCTGGCAACTACGGGACTCGGCCCAGAGGGCCGAGCGTCATGCCCGGCAGCAGTGGGAGCAAGGCCCCTGCGGTCGTCTTCACACGAAATCCTTGCTCAGACGTAGTAGCAGCAGGGGAAAAGAAGATAAGGAAGAGGAACGAAACTATCACTATAGGCACGTGAAATATTAGGATTATGCTGAGGGCGTGGAAGCTAGAGAATATAAAGCAAGAAATGGAGAGGGTGGGAGACATGGGTCTGGGTGAAGTAAGATGGAAGAATGACGGGGACTACTGGAGCGACGACTATAGAGAAATTTATAGTGGAGGGAATGAAAGTCAGCGCGAGGTTGCATTCGTAATGAATACGAAACTAGGTAGGAAAGTAGTATATGCAGACCAGGTGAGTGATAGTATTATAGTCGTGGAACTAAAGGCAGATCCAACGAAGGCGATTACGGGCTAGGAAGGAGAAACGACCAGGGCGAGAAAGCTGTGGAGTTTTGCCGTAGAAATAACCTAGTAATAACAAATACATGGTTCAGACATCATCCTCGACGTAGGTACACTTGGAAGAAGCCGGGAGACACAGATAGGTTCCAGATAGATTATAAAATGGTTCGTCACAGATACAGGAATAGTGTTAAAAACTCGCATATTTATCAAGGAGCTGATGCAGACACAGACCACAACTTATTAGTCATGAAATGTCGGGTAAAACTGAAAAAGATAAGAATGGGAAGGAGGGTACGAAAGTGGAATACGGAGGCATTAACTGGGGCAATGAAGAAGAAGTATCGAGAGAAGGTTGATGAGATAGTGGGTGAGGATCATGGACTTAGATCAGTGAAGGATGAATGGAGAAGTTTGAAAAATGGAATTGAAGAAGTGGCGAAAGCAACGATAGGCGTAGTCAGTGCAATTAAAATTAAAAAACCGTGGATCACGAAGGAGATGATAATGGAGGTGCAGGAGAGAAGGAAATGGAAGAGCGTAAACTCAAGAGCTAGGCAAAAAAATACCGAGATTTAAATAACAGGCATAGAAGAGAAACAAAGAAATCAAGAGAGGCGTGGTGGAGAGAACAGATCGACTCGTTAGAGAAATATAAAAAAGAGGGAAGATCAGATGCATTATATAGGAAAGTAAAGGAACTGACGGGTGGTAATAAGGAAAGGGGAATTACAACGATAACAGAAAAGACGGGAAAGGTGATCGTAGAACCGAAAGAGATCCAGGAGAGGTGGAAGGAGTAAGTTGAAGAGCTGTATAGTAAAGAAATAAGGCCCAATAGGTTAGATATAGAAAGGGAAGACGACATCGACAGAGATGGCATCGGACCAAGTATCCTAGAATGCAAAATCGAAAGAGCTCTACGAGACATGAAAAGGAATAAGGCGGTGGGAATAGATGGCATACCTGCAGAGTTTTTAAAGAGCATGGGGAAGAACGGAAGAGGAAAACTTTTTGCGCTTATTCGTAGGATTTATGAGGATGGAGTGTGGCCGGAAGACTTCGCGAAGACTTTACTCATTCCTATACCGAAGAAAGGCAAGGAAATACGTGCAAAGACTATAGGACAATAAGCTTAATATCCCAGGCGGCCAAAGTAGTTCTGAGAATTATAAACAGAAGGCTAGAGAAGAGGGCAAATGAATACCTGGGTGACGACCAGTTCGGGTTTAGGAGAGAGACGGGAACGCGAGACGCTATAGCGGTGATGAGGACGCTAGTAGAAAGAAACCTAGAGTATGGGCAGGATGTTTTTGTATGCTTTGTAGATTTCGAGAAGGCGTTTGATCGGGTGGAATGGACGAAATTAATGGAGTGTTGAATAAATTAGGAGTCGATTGGAGGGACAGGCGTCTGATTCGGAATTTGTATATAAACCAGACGGCGCAGGTTAGGGTAGCCAATGGAGAATCGGGATGGGCCAATAAAGGACGGGGAGTGCGGCAGGGGTGCCCAATATCGCCGTTGCATTTTGACGTGTATTCAGAATAAATGGTAAGGGAGGAATGGGGGAAGGAGGAGGTAGGAATAAAGGTAGGAGGAGAGCTGATAAAATTAGTGAGATTTGCAGAGGATCAAGCATTGGTTAGTCAGTCTGCCAAGGGGTAACAGTCAATGCTGAATGCATTAGAGGTGCAGTGCGAAAAGTATGGGATGAAGTTTAATCACAAGAAAACGAAAGTAATGAGATTTTCTAGAAGTGAGAAGGCGGGGATGAATATAAGGGTGGGAGGGCAGAAGATAGAGCAGGTCGAGCAGTTTACGTATCTGGGTAGTATTTTGGAGGAGCATGGGTTTAGTGGTAAGGACATCGGATGCACAATTGCCGTGGCTAAAGAAGCATTTTCGAAGAAGGGAATTGATGAGGGAGAGTCTGAGAATAGAAGTAAAGAAAAGGCTGGTGAAAACTTTAATATGGAGCGTGGCGCTATATGGGTCGGATACTTGGTCATTGCGAAGGGAGGATGTGCGTAGACTTGAGGCGTTCGAGATGTGGGTTTGGAGAAGGATGGAGAAGGTGAGCTGGATGGCGAGAAAGACGAACGAAAAGGTATTGGATATGGTCGGAGAGGAGAGGAAGCTTGTGGCAGAGGTTCGGAGAAGGCAGAAGAGATGGATGGAGGAGGTTTTGAGAGGAGAAGGCATGTTGAAGAGAGTGATAGAGGGGAGAACACTGGGGAAGCGTGGAAAAGGAAGGGAGAGGATAGGAATTCTTGACGAAAAAAGAGGAAGAAGATATGAATAATTGAAGAGGGATCTAATAACGGGCCATCCTAAGGAGGGAAAACGAGACAATGTCTATGAGGTTGGGATGCAGAATGGGGACTGTCCAAGAACCTACCAATCAGCTGGTAGAATACTTGAATGAATGAAAAATTTGCAGAAAGCTTAAACCAGCAAACTTTTATGTGAAATGGCACTTAAATGGTGACTAGTAGTCCCGTGAATATGAATGGAAATAAAAAATGTATAGTCGGCAGACAATTTATAAAGTAACGTAAAGCATCGAGTGCACTAAACTAAACCAGATAAACCAGCTAAATGCACTAAACCAGAAAATTTTTTACGTCATTTGTTCGAGATATGCTTGTGAGTGGCAGCGATTAAATGGTTGGAAAATTTGTCATCATGATTTTTAGGTATGTATCTGTGGCCCAAGTATTTAGTAATTACTGCATTATTGAAAGAGTCTGGTATACCAACAGTGGACTGTGGCCTTACGTTGTACGGCTAAGGAACCTGGGCCATGATGGAAACGATGAGAATGAATTTGAGTAATATGAGACGTGTGAATGGACAAGGATATAAAAAAGAGGACGTTAGATAGAAAAGAGGCGTGAGTATTCATTACTAGAAAATACAACGAAAAAATGGAAGTTGCAAGGAGATATATCGAGGAAGAGTAAAGAGATGATGGAGGCAATAATGGACCATGAGATGTCGAAGGTGGTAGTTAGGGTCCCTCTCTCGTGATTCCACTAAACTTTTAGCCAATTTCAATTTCCTGGGAAACTGTCCTTCCCCGGGAAATCCAGGAATCTTTTTCCTAAATTTAATTTTTGTTATTTTGTGTTTAACTGGGAATCATTTATAATACAAAATTCGGAACATCTCTCATCTTTAGTATATATTAAACACGATTTTACCCATGTCAATAAGATCAGATAGGACATTATCAGCCCCAGGACATTTCCTGATTGGAATGAGAAAAAGATTGCGTAATCGATGTATTTACAATCTTTGTTTACAAATCGCAGATCAAAAACCTACTATTTACAAATCGTAGTTCAAAAATCACAGTAAAACTTTGTTGATTTTCTTTGTTTCAAGGCAATTTGTTTTCTTTTAAGCTTCTAAGCTATTCAAAAGCGTTTTTATCGTATTATTTATTATAGTTTTCATTGCAACGGAAGGTTTTTGAGATGTTAAAAGTTTTGGCAGAATGCAAAACTATTTTCTTGATACATATTTTCACAGAAATTACATTTTAGTTTGTTTATTACATATATTGTGGTACTTATTAAAAGACTATACAAATAAGCAATAATTAATAATTTATTTCTCTTTCCCACTCTTTTTAAGGTTATTTCAGTTTCTAGTACATATATTCTAAACTGAATTAAGTCTATTCGGGGATTTCCGGGATCCCTGGAAGAGAATCACTTTCATCCCGCAATCCCGGGATAAGCGAAAAGCGAAGCGATGTTGGCGGTGGGGTAAAGTTCTCGCCTACTAACCCTGGAGTCGCGGGTTCGAGTCTCACCTGGGTAGATTTTCCTCTACTCAGGGTATGGCGCTATTGACTCGTCCATTGCTAAGTGTTAACTGATCCAATGTAAATGACTTTAAAAGCTATTTTTCTTAGCTTTGGCAAATAAATAAAAAATATAATATACGAGAAATCATAGGCGAGGTAGCCGGTAAAATGTTGGGTAGGCGGAGAATAGAGAGAAACCCTTGAGGCTCTTTGGATAAACTAATTTGAAATAGGACGCATGCCGAAGATTAAGTAGAAGCATAGTACTAATAATACCGTATGATTAGTAAATTACTAGTTCAGGAGACATAATATGTACAAATAAAATATAATCCCATTGCGTGAGTCAACTGTTGTGTTCCAATATCGACAGCATATCTACCAGAACGATGCTGGATATGGTTTTACGACAAGTCCTGTCGAGAGCAATCGCTACCATTCCAAAAAAAAAAACAAACAAAAATTTCCTATCACATAAATTTCACAAATCTTCATTTTCAATTTTAGTATAAATTTTATCCGTGTGCAACAGTCCCACTCTACACTCCCAAAAAAATTCAAAATGGCAATGCCAAGAAAAAAGGGCAAAAAAATACTGGAACAAGGAAAACTCGAAAAAACCGGGAAAACAGCGAAGGCCAAAGATAAGAGGTAGAAAATTAAAAGCATCAACGCAGAAGGTGGAAAGAAAGGGGAAGATGGTTCCAAGAGGCACAAGATGAGAGACGGTGGAGCGTACATATTGGAAAGAGAAGGCTTTTCCGCAGATACGCTGACGACAAACAGGGAGGAAAGGGTGGGTACGGAGGGACATTCCAGAGAATACAAATCATATATTAAAGTAGAGAACAGCTGGAACCTTTCAGGTCAAATAACACGGGAAAATACGAGCCATTAAGAGGCGTAGTCTGCCACATTGAATGGATCAGGTATGCAATTCATTTGCGGAAAAAATAGGAAAAAGCATTGGCATTGTCAAGGTACCGTAATGAACTACCCAGAAAAATGTACAGTGGAAATAGTTTTCCAAAGATTATTGCATTTTTCTTAAAAATCTATGGACAAATTGCGCAGAATATTCATGTTGGAAGGATAATATTCTTCACGATATAAAAAACAGGCTTCACTTTCTTGCGTCAATAAGCCATATACTCTCTTCTTTAATCTGCGCTGAAAATTAAAAATGAAGTATTTAATAAAAAGTGAAACGGGCGGAGAAAGTTATGAAGAATGGGAAGGTTTACCGGAGAGGAAAGAAATCCAACGTCACTAAAGGAAGAAAAAAAAGAAGGGGGTGATAACGAAATGGAAAACAATGAGGAGCGACTGCTTCACTCAAACCGATCGCGAAAGTTTGGCAAAGACACCCCCGCACACACTTCGCATGAACGAGTTAGAATAATGGCGGATTTTTTTCATCACCGGGGAAGCGCAAACTGCGGAGAAAAGTGAATGATTTCCACTCGGGTGAAGTCGTATCTCTTGCGCTGCGTGCCCAGCCGCGGCGGCGTTCAGAGAGAGAGACACGTGATTAATATTTGCCGAATGAGATTTCTTTACTTTTAATTTTGAGAACGGAGTGGAGGCTGAGCTGAATGAGATTCGCCGCTTCTCTTCCAACTTAGAAAATGAGTGCGCGAAACTCCGACCGCAACTAACGGATGGGTCGGGTGTGTCGTGGATTCCATGAGATAAGAGATAAGAGAGCCAGACAGTACGAGGGAACAATAGTCAATCGATCACATCGTCACCTAGCAGCTATATTCGAAGGAGTGGATAGAATCATGGTGAATGAAGTCTAACACCTGTGCTTCGCCATCAATTCGTGCCTCTCGTGGGCAACATACAGGGAGCTTTCCATTCAAGGATAGGAACCATCGCAGATAGGAACACATCAGCGCAAACAAATGATGAATCTACATCTACGAAGTACCATGCAAGCCACCATTAAGGTGTGTGGCACGGGGTGATTCCACACCAGGCATCTTTCCACATTCCACACCAGGTGATTCCACACCACACGGGGTGATTCCACACCAGGCTCTCATTCCAGCACAAATCGGGACCTCGCACGCTTCCCCGGCCGTTCAGCGCAGACCAAAAAGCCATTAGGAGAACATGGTACCACGTAAGTAGATGCATCACGAATTCTGAGAGGACTTAATTACGATACAGTATTTAATAACCCAAATGGAAAACAGAAGGTAAATAGGTGTACACTAAAGACTAGGAGAGTCGAAAGTAAGTTCACATTTGCACTGGACAATTGGAAGGCTTGACACAAGGTAAGTGTCGCGCTACAACGTGTAAACACTAACCGGTACTACCACGTAATGTTTACATGTATAAGCATTCGTCCTCCTACAAATTCAACTTTAGCAATTAGCTTAGAGTCGGCTTCCAAATATATATGCATTATAACCTCCTTCATGTCAATTTGTTTTGAGCACCTGGTAAAACCGCATGGTTATCATTCGTACTTATGTTTCACCATCAGATCCTGACATATGAAACGATTTGCGTAGGAGAAAAGAGCAGAAAATTGGCGGAGCATTGGCGAAGTATTCTGTAGGTACAAAATAGCTTCGGCCAAATATTTCGTTAATAGTTAGCGAATTCGTTCTAACTACAAACATAAAAATGTTTTCTTCTTACCACACAGCGAATAAAAACTACATTATTCATGTCTGATACCTTCACTGAAAATAAATGCAATAACACAATTGGCGGAAGCGTTTAACGACGTTATTTTCTTCTTAAGCGCAAATAAAATATGCAACCGGTAGGAAAAAAGTTTTTAAAATGTGTTTTCTTGTGCACAGGCTCTGAAACGCAACTAACTGGTTGAGTAGCAACAAAATATTTTAGTGGAATCAAAGAATTATTGTTTTTAATTTCAAATAGTGGTAATGTCCACGGCCGTCACTTCAGTTAGGTACATTATGCCGCATCTCGTGGATGCCGCAAGCATCTGGGACCCAGCAGAGAAAGATTTAATTCACAAACCGAAAAAAATACAAATAAAAACCACTCTTTTCGTTTAAAACTAACACGGGTGGGCCCAAAGCGCGACAAACATACGGGAAGGACTGTGAACAAAACCAAATCGAGGCAATAATCCACCGAAACACACTTTCATCCCTACTTCTCTCCCGAATTTATCTTTTACTATTTCTTTCATTTTTCACCGCCGGTATATTAAAACCCACCGGAACACGCCCGAACGTAACGGACCAATCGCGGCCTAGGCACAACTGACGGATGTGTCAGTAAATGCGAGAGAACACGGTGGATAACGGAGTGGGAAACAAAGTGAGCTGAGGAAGAAGAGGAAGTGAGAGAGACGAGGAGGTTGACGTCGACGAAGCCTCCGACAGCGTCGAGAGAGGAGAGAAAGGAGATGGAGGGTAGAAAAAAATGATGAATTTGGGAGGGGAAAAAGTCGGGCGTAAGAAGAGGGAACGAGCGAGGCACGGAAAGTGCGCACGCCCTCTTTCCTTGTTGGAAGGAACGGGAGGAAATGTTTCTGGAGAGGAGGGATGGGGCGTGCAAGACAAAGAGGGGGGTGAATATGGCGAAAAAACACTTCGACAAGCTTCGACAAGAAAAGAGGAAACCACTTCGTCCTCCAGTCAAAATGGATTCCACGAGGTCGCGTGGGAAAATATTATTATACTTACATAAAATAAGTAGAGCTACAACGTATGGCGCGCAAAGGTGAAAAAAACACAAAAAAAGAAACGCTCACACGTGCACAATTTCGAATTTTCTGCAAGCAAAGGCCTAGGGGGGTAAGTCTGTAACTTTTGTCGACCATCGACAAACGTCAATGTCTTACTTTGTGGCTCAATGGACATTGGCTAGTCTAAAAAAACTCATTTTAACCAAATAACGGCCACCGCTGAACTCACCACACATATTACGTCTTGTTTGTGCAGTGAGTATTTGCATCGTTTATATTTTCTCATTGTAGAAATGTAGGTACCTCTAGAATGAGAGAAAAACCATAAAAAATTTCGGAAACCTCGAGAAAAAACAATTGCCGTTACCCAAATGTCTGTGTGCTCCTAATGTGCACTTCTACCCAAAGTGTTATCGACGGTAGACAATTTTGACGTTATTGACTATTATCTTGTCAACTTTGGACGTCTACTTTACGTAAAACTGCTTACCTGCTTAAGCTGGTTGCAGACGGATGCACTGAACATTCCGTCACGGAGGGATTTCAGTTGGTTGGTTATTTGGGGAGGCGACCCACAATTTGAGTCACCAAATAGACGTATGGTAGGTTCGTAAGGGTAGGATTATTTAGTCGAAATGAGGAAGGGTGGAGAGATACCCAGCGTCTGCAATAGCCTACTCTAAGCGAAAGGCGCCAATGGGACCATAGTTTCACGTCTCATCCAACAGTCGGGAGTACTGCACTTGAAATGCTCCCCCACATGACACCCAAGTAGGGATAGGGATTCCACACAACTTTCTGCCAATGTCGGGATTCAAATCCGGGCCCTCGGAACGGGAAACTAGTTCTACAGCCGCCACACCAACGCGATCACCCCCGGAAGGAGTTCGCCCAGCGGAAGGCGTAGAAGAAATGGACCAGAAAGTAAGGAAAGTTGTGGAAGCGAAAAAGCGTGTGACCCAAAAGTTCTGGTTCTCAATATGCACTCTTAGAAAGGCAGGCGCATTACACGCTGGGTAATCAAAAGTAAACAGAGGTAAACAGTTACCTACCATTAGCCCGCGGTGACCGGTTTTAGAAAATGGACGCTTCAAGACCACTGCACACTACCATTAAATCCCTTCCTAAGGCAGTACTTAACGTGTGGGTACCTCACAAAACAGACTCATTCATAGCGCAAAATACAATTTTCACTTTAATTCCTCAGATTATGAGAAAGGGTGTCCTGATATGTAAAAGGTGGGAGGGCAAAAAAATCTGTTGACCAGTCGAAAGTTACAAGAATGTCTTTTTCCTCACACACAGTTAATGATCAAAACTCAATCAAAGCGAAACACTAATATACGTAAATTCCTTTTCCTAATCGATTCTTCTTTCCAATCCTTTTCTCTGGCAGTATCCTAACTCCCCCTCCTACACGTAACTGCGGTGGCTAGTGGTGTAATACGCAAATATCAAGCTGGAGCTAGGTTTTCCGGAGCAGCTGCGTGTGTCAATTAACATGACAACAGTTTCTCCCCGTTACAGGAGGCGTCTTCAGGTCGAAGTGATGTCAAGTCGGAGATGTCTGAAAATATATGAGCAGATTTTGGAAATAGGGGACATATTATCCAAGCCCAATGATTGCCTCCTATTACAATTGTATGAAGGCGTCTACGAGGTAAAGTGCTCCTGCAACAAAGTGTATATCGGCCAGACAGGCAGAGCTGTGCAAGACAGAGTCAAAGAGCACGAGAGAGCCATGAAGAAGAAGGATTTCTGACTCTCAGCCATCGCGGAGCATGTCTGGTCGGAACCGGGGCACAGCATTCAACTAGACAACACCAAAGTTATCGCCAGAGAAAACAGATACTTCCCTAGGGTCATACGCGAGGCGATTGAGATTATGAAAAACCCGGAAAACTTCAACAGGGAAGATGGTTACTCGCTGGCCGCGACGTGGAAAAGACTCTTCAATCCCTCGACCAATAAAAACGCAGAGCCAACTTAATTGGGAATCTTGGCGCCAAAATCTGCCCATATATTCCCACATCTCCGACTTGACATCACTTCGACCTGAAGACGCCTCCTGTAACGGGGGATAAACTGTCGTCATGTTAATTGACACACGCAGCTGCTCCGGAAAACCTAGATCCAGCTTGATCAGACACTGCGGAAGCCTTCGCTCCAACCACGTAAATATCAATTTGTAGATGAAAATATATTTATGTGTGATTTCTTTTGAATATTTGGGACCGATAAAGGATCACGAACTCTTTGATTACCGCCGAGTTACCTTTGGATTTAGTGGTTTTCTAAGTTTTTCAACTTGCATGCCCCTCAACGGCCCACTTACTCTAACTGTACCTACCCCATTCAAAGAAAAAGTGCTTATAATCTAGATTTTTTATAAAATTTAAACCTGCTTCCGATATTGTATCCGAAATAGTGCACATTAATCTATAATTGGTATTTTACTAATAATTGGCATAAACCAATGATAAAAAAATAATTCTGATCGGAGCTATTCAATCGGCAGCGGGTAATACTCCACACACACTCATTCGTCTATTAACTACGAGAGATAAGGACAATGCAAGGATGCGACTATAATATAAATAGAAAAGCATTGACATAAAGTAGTCAATCAATCGAGATGAGGAAAAAACTTGATTTATGAGGGGAAAAAAGGCCTTACCGGTGACAACTCCAAGTGTATTCTTAATTTTTTTACCCACGGTTACACACTGGCGATACGGTCGAAGGAATTCCGTAATTTTTCACAGAATCTTGACGCATTAAATTGGTTAAGCGTTTCAAGTCACCGCTAATTAACTCAAGCACCAACATGACTTATTGGATATCTGAGCAACCGTGAGACATGTAATATCTCATCACCGGAAAAAACCCCGTTTCGCTACTGGTTTCACAACGAGAAAAGAATGGGGAAGGAGGAATTTGAAGAATACTGTTTGTCTTTTAACTGAATGAATCGGTTCATTATATTCTCACATAGCGCACGAACGCGGTTATGCGATGCTACATTTTCTCTTCTCAATTTAAGTTTTTTATCTTCCATAATACACCAGATACGGGAATGGTTTATCACTAAATCTCGAGTTTTTGCGTATTTGTTCAAAACGGCTATAGGGTTGGCATCATTTCATACCTCGCAGATGTATGCTGGCTGTCTATTCAAAACTATATATAGGGAATACACCGTTGACAGAAGAGTTTTCAGAGTTAAATTTACCCGCCATCGCCATAATTATTCTACCGATTGAAAGTAGTTAGATTTTGATGGACTCAAAATTCTTTTCATGCAAATAATCAATTCTTACCACAATTTAATTCTTCGGTTCAGCATACTTTCTCGCTTCCTAACACAATTTTTGTAGGGGGTGACCCACCAATTGAGGTAAAACCAAATGGGGATAAATTACCTCTGATAATCTCATGCATCTGTCTCCTTACAAGATTTCGTTCTCCAATTCAGCGAACGTATTTCCTCCCTGCATCCCATCAATGGAGCCTATCCTCTTCCCATCTCATCAATGGAGCCTCAAAAAAATGAGTCGAATAAAATAGTTCTGCATGCATATTTAGTTAATTGCTCAGAATTTGAATCATATAATACAAAACATTTGCGTTATTAATGTTACAATATCTAATTCATGCTTCCAACAGCTGCTCAATGAAAATAAACCAATTCGAACATAGTCACTGTAATGACTAGGGAAAAATCTCGCTCTATATACCTTCAGGTAGGTGGAGTGGTAATCGTGGACCACTGAGTGCACATTTTAATAATTTTAAGTAAGTTGAACAAATTCTTGGACCACAATTCACCTAGGTGCATCTGTTTATGCGTTGGAACTCACCATATACGGAGTAATGGAAATTATACAAGAATTAAATTTAAAATTTTTATCCTTAATTAAAGAATGTTTAGAGGACAGTTTTCGGCGCTTAATTCGAAAATTGGACGAAATTATATTGCAATGTTTTTTTCAAATATTGGACTTGGCGTGACACCTCGATAGTTGTTGTCAACCATTATAATAATAAGAAATATATTGTTTCAAGTTTAGGAGAAAATCCTTACATATACAATCATATTATTACGAAATATATGACATGTGCCATAAGGCTACTTGTTATAATAGCATTGAAATGCCAAAAACCAAATCGGTAAAATGCAATTTTTTCTTATATCAATAGATATATATCTCTAGTGAGATAACGCATGCAAAATTTCACGCAAATCTGTGTATAAAAAAAATCGCCCCAACCATATTAAGGACAGAGGATACTTTTCCACAATTCAAATGGAATGGAAATCCACCAAAATGCAAAATGATTTAGCAAAAGAGTTAAGGAGGGGGTGGAGGGGAGGAAATTTGAGCGGACTGAGGGCCCTGGCGAGTAAACGGCGCTGTGTGTTTTCGTCGGCTAGATACTAGGAAGACGCATGACATCCTCGTCCATTCTCATGACTACAAATATTCTATGAAAGCTACATTCTTGAAAAATGGCTGAATTTAAAGGTGAAATACCACTGCTTGATAGCATACCTTACTTGGTTTTCGCATCACTCATTATAACCAAGTACTGCTCCCTTCAAAATGGTATTTTTAGCGAATTTGATATTTGTACCTACCGATATGAATATTATGAACTTGCCTCATTTCCTCATCTTTTAAGCGCCGGAAGGTACAAAAAAGTATTTTTTTAATCTGCTAGAACGCAACCATAGTTATGAAATCTCCATCGATCTGAATTCGTCTTATCTGAAGTGGTATACACCACATATCAGCAAAACACTCGACGTTGTTTGAAAAAAATAGCTCTCTCTTTTTAAATCTGCGTAAGACATAAGTGAAATTGGATGAGGATTTTTTGCCGAAAGAATATAGCATGAGTCGATGAAGCAATAGGCTGATACGGAGGATATTATGTAAGCACCACACTACAGCCGTCCGGCAGATGCAGTGTGGGGGTAAAAAAAAAAGCTCCGTCGGATCACTCTAATACTTCACCGGCACATGCTATGCTCTTTCGACGATTAACCATAATTAGAAAACATGTCATTAATTCTGCGAACTAAAAGACACCATAATAGCAGCCATAGAGACTCAATAATTAAGTCGTTCGACAGATATTACGTAAAATTAGTTGATTTGCTCTCCAATACGTCAGTTTTCATAATTTGAGTAGTACTAAACACCACATCTTGCATGCTTTCGGCATAACTCTTGTATCTATGCGGATTTAATTTAGTGCACAATGCATTGATACTCATAGTTTCTATAGCATTTCCAGCATATATTAGAGCATGTTGATGAAAATTCACCCCCTATTGCATACCATTGAGGTGGCCTGCAGTATAATGTGTAGAAGATGTAGATAGAAAATGAGAAAAAAAAGACACACTGATGGTTATAGTAATTCCGACTTCCAATGCACCACACATGACTACAACGAGGTCAAATTATATCAATATACATATCCTACACATGAGGCAGTGAGACATTCATGCAAAAAAATACTCTTTATTCGTTTCTTTCCTCACCGAATCTATATTTTTTCTTCCCTCCATCTTCGTGGTAGGTGTTCGAACAACCCCTCTGCCACACATCATAGCGGCGGCCCGCAGGGAAATACATAGATGTAGATTAAGGTCAGCTGAGTGTTGATCACGTAAGTCCAGGACAAAAAAGAAAAAGTAGACCAGGCAACAAACACACGTAACTCATCGACCATGAACAGCGATCCTGATCCTTATAAGGAAGGAAGAAGGGGTGTGTGTGGAAGTGTGGAGAGGGACACCTTTAAAGGGAACGACGCCACAGGGCGAACACCCCTTTCTTTATCGCACAAGTTTCGTACCGCGAGCGGCGGGAGACTTCTAAGCCGGGCTTTCTCACCGGACGACGAAATTTATGAATTTATGCACATGGGGTGATAAGGCCCGAAACTTCTCGCCAACTCCATCGCCGCAACCCCTAACGCGAGGCTCGACTTCGGGAAGAGTGGACAGGAGGAGGAGTTTCGGCCCGAGGTGAAAAAAAAACAAGTCTTCCGATGGTGGCGCAGGTGTGAAATGAAGAACCCCAACGTTTCGAAAGGGATTTGCATGATTGGATGGGCGAGTTTTTTGTGATTTTTTTTCTTTTTTGTTTTCATTTTAGTCTGTATCGACCACGTTGGAGAAGGGCGAAAGGCCATATCGGGTGAGGAGGGGAGAGCGGGAAGAACGGAGAAGAGGGTGAAAGTGAAAGGATGGGAGGAGATAGAGAGGAAGCGAAACGGGGGTAAACACAAAAGAATGGGTGAAGTAAGAGCATATGCATAGATAAAAGAATAGAACAGAGATGAAATCATCCAGCCGGACATTGCGGTACCGGAATGATTTATCTAGAAAATATAGATACCAACGGCATGAAGCCAGGAGGGGGTAGCGTAGTTCAAAGAATACTGCTGTATCGTAGGAGCATTATTTTGAGTGAGAGGATCATTTATCCCAACAAATAGACTTCAAATTCATGCGTCAAGACACTTATCTACTTTCTTCTATGGGCAAAATATAATCGAAACCGCGACCTCATGTCGAAAAATATGTATGCAAGTGTAGATGGTTCCAGTAATATCCTTGCAGTACTAATACTTATTGAATACATTACAGCTGAGGTCACTAGCGCTAATAGGGATAGGCGAGTACGCTACAATGGGCATGGCTCCATTGGATTGGGAGAAGGGGCGGAGAGAATACCATTGGACCACCCACGTTCAGATCACGCGACTGATTCAGACAACGTGATATTCAGGGCAACGCGGAAGGTAATACATCACAAGAACACCACACCTATAGAACTGCTAGAACCAAAAAAATAAGAGAGATGCATTGCAGAAGAGACTGGCACAAGAATTCCATCTTCCCTCATGCCATTAATTACTATTATAGATTAGTAAACCAGGCAAATATTTTATTATTATTAAGCAATCTACCGGTTCAGGTACGTTTAAATAGAAGTTAGCAAACATCCTCAGGTTTTCTTCATGTGCAGAGCCATATATACCTATAATATTTAATTTTTCTTTCCTCGAAGGGTTTTCCTTTCTCTCTTCATCCACTAATAAGGCGAATCCTTCTCCTCCCATTTCCCAAAGTGTCTAACATTCTCCTTTATTACCTCTTCCGTTTCTATAAAAACCTCCTCTACTACCTTGTTTCGCCCCCACATTCTTTCCACAACCGGCAACTTCATTCCCAAAACGGGCGAAAATTTTTATTTTGTTTCATGATAAATTAATTTCCTTTCAGATTCGACAACTACGACTTATTAAAATAATCAGGGTAAGTATGGGAATAGGATATCCTAATAAACGTTTTATTCCTACTCAGTGCAATATTTTCATGCACATATAGCTTAACCAATAGCATGAAAATGTTAAGCCGCTCTCATCGCCCCAAATGAATGCTAATTGATATGGTATCGAAACAGGAAATCGAAGGAGGGTTGCTTCTCATCCCGTTAGGTGCAAGAATAACTCAACCTTACATAAATAATACCTAACACAACAAACCCTATATCGTTCCCATAATGTAGGAGTAGGATTTCGCTAGAAAAAGAGGCGTTCAAAAATAGTGGACACTGATAGGTCTCGAATAAAGAAGAGTAGACAAGGTCTGGGAAGATGTTTGGCAAAGCACGCTAGTTCTGTATGGTTTTGGTCCTGAACATTGACTACGTGGGATGAAAATAAACTAGAAGCCAATGGGATATGGGTTACAAAAGGAAATCCTATGAAGACAGAATTAGTGGACAGATTGGTGATGAAGTATTAGAAGTCAAGTGGAGGTTGCGGGCTGTATTAAAATGCATTGATCTAGGTAATGTAGGAAAAGAAAGAATGAGGACAGGCATATTGAATAGAGGAAAGAGAGCCAAGAAACAAATTAAGATTAAGAACGAAATAAAGAGAAGAAATACGAACCAATCAGATAACTGTACCGTTTAGAATTTGAATTTTTAAATATTCCATTTCGGACCCATGTGCATATGAATGGTTGAACACTCAGTAATGAGGCAAGCACATGCGCTGCGTTTCAAACAGAACTGTTCAGCAAAGGCAAGGGTAAAAGTAAAGCCGGTCATTAAAACTGCACGGCTTTACCTAACTACATCTACACGTGGCCAAAAATATGGCTTCTCTTCATGGAGACAGACTTTACATGCAGCGCGTCACAGACACGAGTGGCACAAGAGAGGCTCAGCAGAAAGTCGATGTATCCTTGGAAACAGCTATCGCGTTAAAATCAAATCAGCTCGTCGGGTAAATTGGCGGCCAGGCTCTCCTCCCAGTCATAACAAGGTTAACGCGCGCGAATATCCCGTAAAGAGACACGCCTCTAATTTTTGGGCCTAACGATTTCACGCCGCTATACACAAAAGGTTTCGTGCGATAGGCGGGATTAAGATTTACAATTCACAGCATTATTAACATCAGCACATCCTTATCCACGATAGAAAAAAATACAGTTCGCAATTGAAATGTTTACCGATATAAATTAGCGCTCATTGAAGACCAATTTCATCGTGGAAATAGCAACATCGAAAAACGTGCAAGACAGCAAGAGTTTGAGCTTTATGGTATATGCACCCAAATCCCCAAAAAAATATGAAGTAAAGAGAGCTAACGGGTATAACGTAAGTTCATACGAAATTCAGGGGAGCTTTCGTGTTCTTCGAAGGAAAATAATTTTTAAAAGAAAATGTTGGAGACTTAGATTTTTTAGTAAACCTTAAAACTCTCGAACATAAAAAGAATAGCAAAAGACCGATAGATGTTCCGCGATAGGTGAATAAGACATCAAAAATATTTTTTATGTTTGTTGGGAAAAAGAAATACCTACAACGTTCCATCCCCTTGTGTGATTTTTTATATCTCCGTTCCAATAGATGCACCCGCAAATAATGTTGCCATCATCCTGTTCACAAGGTACAAGAACAGGTTCACGGGACTTAAAGAGGTATTTTGCTGGTTTCAACATCTGATTATAACTCCTTTCCTGTGCAAAGGAAGGCAACTCTGCATAAACAAATCTTATTCACATCTTTTCAAGATACCACGAGACACAGTAAATGGTCCTTGACCTTATCTTCATCTCCGACATTTCTGAAATACCTTGATCATTAATTTCCAATCTTAATTTCGCATCTTCCCAGAGTTTCTACTTTTTAGTAATCGCAGAATCGCAAATAAGTGCTTATACATGGAAAATGAAAGAAAAATAAAATGATCAAAAAAGAAAATCGAATTCAGAAATTAACATCAGGGATTTGTATTTTCTCCGATATTTCCGCAAGAGAAAACCAGCGCAAAACTTGATCATGAGCATCGTTTCCAAATTTCGAGTTAACCAGACCGTGGATCAAGTTTCCACCACCCAGGATGAAAGAAAGATTCATAACTCAAAAAAGATGCAAAACCTATCCGAAGCAAGCACGTGAATCATCTTTCGCATGCAAATGAGGCCCCGATGGGAAACATTAACACGGTGGTGTGTAACAGAGTTCTCAGCCGTGCAATTCAACGCGAACCGATGCATTTCTCTCGAAACCACACAATAATCCCCATTAGCGCGAGGCGTTGATTTCAACATTTGGTGCTCATCGCATGCATGAACACCGACATGTTCCTGCCTTCGCATTCGCTCAATTACGCCATTAATGCTCTCAATGCCAATGCATTAGCCGTGTTTAGCTATGACAGAGAGACCTCCCTCAGAACTAACAGGGCTAAACAATAGACCAAATGCCGAGTAAGGGACCCATAATCTCACAACCCTATTCACTACCCTACTAAGAAGTGGATGGATGCAGTTTAGTAGAAATGCATCCATCCACTTCTAATGGATATCAAAATGAGATCGCTACCTTAACGTCTCACTTACATCAGATGTAACAAAACGCACCTCGAAATACGTTATAAATTATCAATTGAATATTTAAATTTCGATTAATTATCAGCGTACGAATCGATTCCATTGTATTTACCATGAAGCTTCATTAATGGCAACATATACACACATATATGAGCAATTATAAACTATTTTCCCCAAATGGTAATAGCTGGAGCAGTTCAGAGTTTAATGTAAAACATTATACGACGCACGATGTGTTTTGCTAGGCCCCAGGATAATTCCTACAATGGCTTCAATTTTTTTCTACTGCCATGAAACACAACATATGTCCAGAATGATCCCCATCCTTAGGCTTACATAGGTCCCGGTTTGGCCGGGACAGTCCTAGTTACAGGGATCTGTCCCGGTGTCCCGCCCGGTGTGCAAATTTGCCCCGGCTGACTCTGAAATGTCCCTTCCGTTTAGATCCAATGTCCACTTCACGGAGAAATGCGCAAAGATAAATTCAAAGCGAAAGATGTGTGAATCGAAAACATATCATACCGTATCATGCATATTGTCATTAAAAGCCAGTCGCCGACGTCACCTCTCGTTTGATAGTAACGATGAAACGCGCATTCCATTCTCTCGACAGTTACTGAAGATAGTAGAACCCAAAGTAGCCGCCCAGGTTCTGGCCTTACGGTCACATTTACGGATAAAAACGAATCTTTGTACCCACAAATGTCCAACAAAGCCACGAAAAAACCAACTATGTAAATTTGTAAAATACTACAGAGAACTAAAATACATAAGAATGAAATTAATTTGCAGTTTTCCACTTTTTTATGTTAAATAATGGTTTGTGCGACTGATTTCGATGTATTACGACATTGTCAAGCATGCTTGGCAATGGTGTAATCCATGGAAACCGGTCGCACAAACCAATATTTAATACAAGAAAGTGGAAAACTGCTAATTAATTTCATTCTAATGGATCAATTCCACCACATCTGCCCGAAGACAATTTTATTTACAATACATAAATATGCTAAATAAACAAAATTTTACAAGCATGTACTCAGGTAGTTAGTTTGGTAGTATCACCAAGGGCGATGAATACGCCACGAAAAAATCATTGGAATTGACCGGGATTTGAACCCGAATCTCCTAGTTGCCCCTTTAGCTCTAGATCTTTGTACCTGTGCGTGGGACTGCGTACCATATCATTTGCGCTTCTCACAGTGATTTGGAATTTGCATAGTAACGTTTGAACATTGCCCAAGTGTTTGTTTTAATTTGTCATATTTTTACCTATTTATTTAAATTTTTTAATTTAGTTGAATGTGAAAATGTTGGATTGTTGAAATGTTTTGGGTTGCTAAGGCTTGGTTTTGGGGAGAGAGATGGGGCTAAGTAAGAAGGAGAGCAGGTCTGGAAGCTGCTCTGCATGAGTAAAAAGAAGTATAGAATAAAAAAAACAGAAACTAGGTGTTTCTAATTTGTACACACCGTCCAACGCTACAGCAACCATGGCCGTTATAGAAAGTAGAAAAACCAAAGAATTTTCCGGAATGCATATCTTACACAAATAAAGGTTTACAGTAACTCTTACATGCATAACAAATAAGAAAACTGTCAACTTCGGAGTTACTGAAAATTCTCCCGAACCACAAATAAATGATTCGACAACACGTGTAAAGGGACTGGGAATGGGTCTACTACGGAACTTAACGGTCGTTATAAGATATCGAGCGTCATGAGGCCCACTGTTGTCACACTTCGCTCCTCGCCGAATATAACTCTAGGAGCTGGTCATTGTTTACGGCATAAATTTGTCAACATCGGCAAAACGCCATATTGCTCGATACCTACCCATATTTCCTTCATTGCTATCCATAAATCATACCAAAAACTCTCCAAACCAAAGCCCTAGTTAAATTGGGCATCGCAGTCCGGTAATTGATCGGTATCATCGTTATTTTACGGCATTATCGTTTCGTTTCGTACCGCTATCAAAACTCACAACTACTTCCTACCCAAGATTTAGTGGCAGCGAAACATGGTGGATGTGAGAGCCCTTTTTAGTGGAAGGCTCAAAGGTCTCGAACCGGATCCGCATGGGGTAATGTGACAGTCTCCGGATTGGAATGCCAGAGTTCACAAGGTCGCAAACATTAATTTCCAACTACAATATGCCCTATCTGTTATTCAAATGAACTCTCTAGCTCCCCTTGGCTATTACTCCTCTGCTTAGATAGGCTTCTCCGATCGGTTACAAACAATATCACCGCATTTTGATACAGCTATATTGGGATCGTAAACATTTTCGTGAAACGCGCTACTGACACAACCCCGCCATTTGAAGTTAAATGCAGTTATGTTGGTAGCATTGTATACCATTGGCCAACCGTGAGCTGCACTCTCCCCTCGGGTCTAATTATGGATCTCTCGTATAGTGCGATACTGAACGCGAACGCCAGTTCTAACCAAGATTGCGTTACGCGGTATTCTCTTAGTGACAGGGACAGTGATAGCGTGCGAGATAGCGTTAGCGATAGGGCTTGTCCAATCACAGTGGTGCTCGGTGGTCCTCTCGTATTGGCTGAAATCGACGACGTAGCGGTGCTGACCATGATTCCATGGTTTCAGAGCCGAAAGTGCCTGAACCTTATCACGAACGCGAACGCAAAAAACGTGAATGGGAGACGAACGCAATCTCGGTTACGGGGAACGCGGGATTCCTTGTCCCGCAACAAGAACGAGGATTAGGCCCCTGAACTCCACTTTAAACCACTTCCACACGAGCCTTCCCCTCGTTATATCAAGTTTCGCGCAGGGCGACTACCACCAGGTTTCCCAACCACTCTATACCTTGTTTTTTTTTCTATTTATCTTTCCCTGGTGAGCGCAACACTTTCTCCTCTTGTCGTGAACTCTCCCCTTCACGAATGCACACATGCAAGGGTACCTCGTTCTCGTGTCACTAGCCACGGTGTGTAGCGCAGGCACGGCCTGCTCCACGGGGGGTTGCAATCGATCGCCAACTTCCACATACTCAACCACGGGAGTCGGGAGTGGAAGGGATGAAGTGGGAGAGAGTTGTGAAGCGGGCAGCCGCCACCACCCTCTCTCTCTTTTGCATTGCACCCTCCTCTCCCCCTCCCCTACCGGCCCTCTCTACCGCCGCTATCTATCCACCGGCCGCGGATAACTAACAAATTGAAAGCCGCCGCCATTGGGGTTCTCGGAATTTCCGAACCTCGAAAGTGACGACATTTTGATGTCATATCCTCTAAAATTTCAAATAGGGCCATTCAAAAGTTTGAGATTTGTCGGGGGAAGTGACGTCACATTCACGGATTTTTCGAGGTTCGACCATGTCCTTACTGAATAAGACCCCCAGTTTAACTTAAGGTGGTTTGAGCGAGATAGATCCCTAGTCATAGTGGAGACCATATTCAAATTTTATTCTTTGATTTCAGCGTCTGTAAGAAGTACGAAATAAATATTGTAATAATCCATTCCATTACAGTAATCTACCAGTTAGAGGTAGGTTGTGATGAAAGTCAGAGAATATCCAACGAGCTCTTACATGTGCCGTGCCCTTTCTACATCTAGTATTTCTTTCTTCATCTCAGGATAAGTCCTACCTTTCTTCATCCCGTCCATAAAACCGATTCCCTTCCTTCCCCTTCCCCGCTTACACAACACCCTACCCTCTATCACGGCCTTCAGCAAACCACCGTCCCTCATTACCCCTTCCAGCCACCTACCCTGTCTTCCCCTAATCTCATCTATAAGTTTCCTCTCCTCGCCCACCATGTCAAGCACTTCCTCATTTGTCTTCCTTTCCGTCCAACGTACCTTCTCCATCCTCCTCCACGCCCACATCTCAAAAGCCTTCAGCCTATTTTCGTCTTCCCTTCTCAAGGTCCACGTTTCTGACCCATACAACGCCACACTCCATATCAAGCTCTTCACTAGCCTCTTTTTTACATACTTACTTAAGGTCCCCGTCATCAGCTCCCTTCTATTATTGAACGCTTCCTTCGCTAGCGCTATTCTCTTCCTAATGTCTTTGCTACTATGTCCTCTTTCTTCTAGCGTACTACCCAAGTAATTAAATTGTTCTACTTGCTCCAGTTTGTGACTTCCTACTCTTATCACCAGCTTCGCTTTCTTTGTCCTAAAGAATCTCATTGCTTTTGTTTTCCTATTATATATCTTCATTCCGTATTTCTCACACTGCTTTTCCAGTGCATCTACTAAAGTTTGCAGTCCTTTCGATGACCGACTGACTAACGCCTAGTCGTCTGCGAATCTAACCGACTTTATACACTGGCCTCCTACTTCCATTCCCACATCTAGCTCATCCCATGCCTCTCTTACCATTTCCTCAGCATAGATGTTAAAAAGTAAAAGCGACAACGGGCACCCTTGCCGTACCCCGCGACCTATAACTGCCCACCCTGATTCACCGTCACCTACCCTTACCTGAGCCCTCTGCCCCATATACATATATATGTTTCGGATGAGTCTCCTATCACGCCAATCTATTCCTATTTTCCCCAGTAACTGCATTAGTTTCTCCCAGTTTACTCTGTCAAACGCCTTTTCGAAATCTACAAAACAAGCGAAAACATCCTGATTATGCTCTATGTTTCTATCTATAAGAGTCCTCATTACCGCAATCGCATCTCTGGTTCCCCTCCCCTTCCTAAACCCAAATTGGTCATCGCATAAATAGCACTTTTCTCTGCTCTCCAACCTTCTATTTAGTATTCTAAGCAACACTTTTGCTGCGTGCGAAATTAAACTGATTGTTCTATACTCCTCGCATTCTGACGCTTTCTTCTTCTTCGGGATAGGTATTAATACTGTTTTCACGAAATCCTCTGGCCATACTCCTTCCTCGTAGATCCTGCGAATAAGTTCGAAAAACGATTTTCTCCCCTTACTACCTAGATTCTTCAGTAGCTCCGAAGGTAGGTTATCGGTTCCCACGGCTTTTCTAACCTTCATCTCTCTTAGTGCCCTCTCTATTTCACTCTCAAGTAACTCTGGTCCGAGGTTAACCTTATCCATTGTTCCTTCATCCTCTAGATCTAAGCTAAATCTATTTTCGCTGTCATATAGCTCCTCTACGTATTCTCTCCACCGTTCCTGGATATCTTCCTGTTCGATTAATGTCTTCCCTGTTTTGTCCTTAACCTTTGGCATCGTTTGCCCTCCCTTACCACCCGATAACATTTTCACCTTGGCGTACAAAGCGCCCACTTCCCCCTCCTCTTGCAGCTTTTCCAATTCCTCACATTGTCCCTTTCACCTGTTTTCTTTTGTCCGAGTGGTCACTCGTCTGAGTTTATTATTCAATTCCTTGTACTTCCTCTTGCCTACGTCGGTGTTCACGTTTTTCCATATCCTTCTCTCCTCCATTTTCTTTGTCATATCTTCTGTAACCCACTGCTTCTTAACCCTGTTCTTTTCCACCGTTCCTATTGTTTTCTCTGCCGCTGCTGCGATGCCTGTTTTTATAACTTCCCAACTTTTCTCTATGGTTCCCTTCCGCTTCTCTTCACCTATGTTCTTTTCTACCAGCTCTTGGTATTCCCTCCTTTTCAACCCTTTCAATGCTTCAAGATTCCACCTCTTTATCTTCCTACCTTTACAAAGCCTTTTGAATCTAACTTCACACTTCATCATCACCAAGTTATGATCCGAGTCCGCATCCGCCCCTGGATAGCTACGAGAGTTTTTTACACTGTTCCTAAATCTCTGCCTCACCATTATATAATCAATTTGGTAGCTCCCAGTATCACCCGGCATTTTCCATGTGTACCTACGCCTGGGATGATGTTTAAACCAAGTGTTTGTCAATACTAATTTATTGTAATAATAATGGCGCAAATTATATATGTCCAAAAGTCTCGGTAATTAAATAAATAAAGCTACATAAGTCACTAACTTGACTCATTTTTTCCCGCTGAACGAATGAAAACCCTTCAAACTGGCAGGTTTTTTTTCGATTCTGTAAAAGTTACTGTGGTGAGTAATAGATTATTATTAATAAATAGTTGATAAAACATGCAATCTATACACAGTTAGTTTTTTGACGAAATCTAGGTGTTATAAATTCCTATTTCCTTCAATATTCTCCCTCTGGAGCGCTCAGCCATAATAATCTATCCCATGTAAAACAGCTTATATTTATAGGCAAATTGCTCGACAAATAGTTCGGCAAGGGGTTGATATTTTTATATAATTGGGAAGATGGGAGTTTTTTCTTTAAAATGACGTAAAATTCATCAAACCTAGGTGAAGTGATTTTCGCTCAATCTACCTGTTTGTTATAGGAACCTGTTACCGGCTAGAGAAATATATATCTCAAACTACCGAGGTAGTTTGAGAGATAAAATTCCCTAGCCACAATTGAGACCATATTCTAATTTTATATTTAACTTCAGCGTCAGTAAGCAGTATGAAGTAAATAATGTAAAATTAATGGCGCAAAAATATAGCCATATACGACAAATGTTCTCAGTAATTAAATAAATATATTGACTTAAATCTCTAGCTTGACTCATGTTTTCACGCCGTACGGCTGAAAATCCTTCAAAATAGCAGGGTTTTTTGGTTTTTGTAAAAATTACCGCGGTGAGTAATAGATGATTTTTTAAAAAATGTTGAGAAAACATACGAAATACACACCGTTAGTTTTTTGACGAAACCTTGTCGTTAGAAATTCCTAATTTTTTCAATATTCTCCCTCTGGAGCTCACGCCGTAAAATATCCCACGTAAAACAGATTATATTTTTATAGGCAAATTCCTCTTGAAGTGGTCCAGCAATGGGTAAATATTTTGATATCATTGGAAAGATGAGTTTTTTCTTTCAAATGAGGTCAAACTCGTAAAATTCTAGGCGAAGTGATACACCGCTACAATTGCCTTAAGATGGTTGGAGCGATTTTTGCCTAGCAACAGATTTGCGTGAAACTATTCATGCTTCTTGCTATTAGTGATATCTATATATAAAAGTGAAAGAATTGCATCTTATGATTTGGTTGTTCGGAAATTAAATGCTATTTTAACGTGAAGCCTTAGACCACGTAATAATTTGATTAAATATGCAAAGATATTCTTCTAAACCTTTTCGTGAACATCAAAGTGTCTCGCCGAGTCAGATATTCTGAAAAAAAACATATTTTGATATAATTTTCGCCTGAAGTACGAATACCGCGCCGAAAACTCAAGCCATAAGTTGTCTTTATAAGACAAAAATGTAATATAAAACTGCTGCCACTTAAAGATGAATGAAGAGGATAGATGGAGCAATTTGGCACACAGATATAAGAAGAGAGTAGCTGGCTACTCAGCATATAAAAGTGAATCCTGTTTATTGTAAAAAAAATGATACCGAAACAAGGCTATCGAGCGCTGTCCATACATTTTACGGATAATGCACATATTTTTAGGATATCTTTCCCATTTTTTATTTTCCTAGAAAAGTCAGTATAGCACCGCGACATTTCCGCTACTAATACCTATGTTCTCGGTGAATGGATGGTACGACTGATCCATTCAATATGGCAGATTGCAAATTTTTAAGGCTTCAATTTTTTTAAACCCTACACTATCGTAACTTTAGCGTTGCATGGTGCAGAAACGTGAACTTAAAGAAAGGAAGAAGAGAACAGGCAACAGGCTTTTGAGATGTGGGTTTGGAGAAGTACGAAGAAATGACGGTGGCCAGAAAGGAAGACAAACAATGAAGTGCTTAGTATGGTGGGCGAGCAGAGGAAAATTCTGGAGGAGATAAGGAGAAGGTAGAGAAAGTGGTTGGAAGAGGGAATGAAGTGCGAAAGGAAGCTGAAAGCCGTGGTAGAAGGAGGATAATCGGTAAGCAGGGAAGGGGGAGAAAGAGAATTGGCTTTATTGATGGAATATAAGAGAGGTAGGACATATGCTTAGCTGAAGAAAGAAATTGTACAGGTCAGGGGTCTCAAAACTTTTCGCCGCGAGGACAACTTTAGCTACTTCAGTACTTGCCAGCGGACCACAATAAAAAAAAAGAATAACTCCAAATATATAAAATTTATCGAAAGCAGAAAAACGTATAAACCAATTACAAGGTATGTGATATTAAATTATCGTAAACTAACAACGACGAACTCATAGTTTCATCGCAAATTTTAATAAACCTACTGATGCGAATGTAACTGCGTTTGCGCTGAGGTTATTATGAAACTGAGGTTAAAATTTTGAAACTCTAATTACAAGAAGAGACTTCAAAGGTTCACCAGACAAATGTTACCAACATGCATTTGATAAATATCAATCGGAAATGATCAGAATTAAAAATAATAAATAAATCGATGAAGCTTTACCCCTGTATGTACGTGAAACACTAGTCCAATTTGGCGCATTTCTGCACAATTCTTTCGCGGGCTGGATCAAATCATATCGCACGCCGGATTCATTCATATCGTGGGCCGTACTTTGGAGATCCCTGGTGCTGGCAAATAGAGGTCTTTGTCAGTAAAAATCTTTGGAGGGTTATTGCTCTCTTCCTAATTTGAACATGGCGGGCCCAGGACGGATAAAAAAAGTGGGTTTTGACCATGACGTAGCCAGGTGGGTGGGACAATGGTGTCCGCCACACCCCCGAAATTTAGAATTAGTTTTTAAAAAAGGGCACTATACGAGTAAGATCGTTTTATTTATTTGTGCATTTCAGAAGTGCATATATTATATTTTTGAACTGAAAATATTTATTTCATTTGTTCTTTAATTTGAACAACTTTAATGTTTGCAATAAAAAACCATAGGTAATGTATTCATATATAAATGTAAAAAATCGGTTGTCTCACTGCAGTCATAATCGCACTTTCAATTGCCTAAACAGAGTTTTGCACCTGATTTTACACATTTTCCACCCTCGCCCCCTTGTATATACATACTCAGCATGGAACCCCCACCGAAAATCCTGGCTACGTCACAGCTTGACAGTTAGATTGGCTTAATAATAATGCCGTATCGTATGGTTCCATTAAATCTCTTCTTTAATCCATCATTCCCAACAACAACAGAACTGCCGCCCAAAACACCCGCTCACTCATCTCCGCCCCACTCTCCCTTTCCAGGGTACTCATACCCTTCAACTCAGCCATCCCCTCTCTCTTTCCCCTCTTCACTCCGCCAATCCCTTCCGCGTCCTCACCCTTACGCCCATGTGCATGCACTTCTCTCTCAACTATCCTCTTTTGACCACCTCCCAGTAACGTCACGAGCCCCACCTCCCACCTCACCCCCTCCACTGCCAGAACTAGTGCGTCTGAGCGCCATTGCTTGCGCTGCAGAGAGTGCATCCCAAAATCCCCGATGGACGTGCTCCGATACCAAAGATATCCGAGAAAAGTAGCACCTCGCAAGATAAATTTTTAGCGAGTAGCTTTCCCCTTTACTGTTGGCTGGTTATTTTTGTACACGCGACGGAAAACTAAGGCAATGCGAACCCGATGAGAGTAGAGGAAAGGAGGTAAGGAAGGAAAGAATCGCTTAGGGGAACGGAAGAGTTGTTGCTGTGTAATCGAACAATATCGAAGATTGGACGAATAGAGTCACCAATGAGGAAGTACCACGAAGAGCGGAATAGAAAAGATATATGATGAAAAATTGGAGAAGAAGAAGAGAACAAACTTATTGGAAACCTTTTGCAACACCTATTGAAATCAAGAATGTAAGGAGGAATGGATGTGAAGAATTACAGTGAAAGACCAAGAAAGGCATGCAAGGCAGATTATAATATACGTCAAAGAGAAGAGTTGCGTAGGAGTGAGGCGGTTGGCCGGTAGGAAAGCTGAGAGGAGAACTGCAGCAGACCAATCTTCGGGTTGATCATGATGGTGAAGAAGAACGGTGAAGAGATACCTGGCGTTAGCTTACTCTTAACGAATGGCGCCAAATATGAGGGAGATTATAATAGACGTCAAAAGCAAGAGCTACGTAGGAATGAGGCGGTTGGTCGGTAAGAAAGCTGAGAGGAAAACTGCAGCAGACCAATCTTCAGGTTGATCATGATGGTGAAGAAGAACGGTGAAGAGATACCTGGCGTTAGCTTACTCTTAACGGATGGCGCCAAATATGAGGCAGATTATAATAGACGTCAAAGGCAAGAGCTACGTAGGAATGAGGCAGTTGGTCGGTAGGAAAGCTGAGAGGAAAACTGCAGAAAACCAATCTTCGGGTTCACTATGATGGTGAAGAAGAAATGTGAAGAGAAGCCTGGCGTTAGCTTGCTCTCAAAGAACGGCGCCAAGAGGGCAAAATTTTAACGTCCCGCCCGACGGACAGAGTGCTGCACTTGAAACGCACTCTCTTTGCACCCAAGTAGGGATCGAGATTCCACTGAAAATCTCCGCCACTGCCAGGATTGGAACCCTGGGGGTATATGAACCGTTCGAGGGAATGCCGATCACGTAACTGAGTAGTCACACGTGCTACAATCACGAAGGGTTCGAGAATTTGGTGTCTTTGAACCATTCCTAAAAAAATGTCACGCAGCCTTTCAGAGAGGGTTTTTTTTCACCATGATATGGTTGAAGGTGTCGAATATCTCAAATAGAGTCGAAATAATCAACATATCAGACGCCTAAGTTATCCATTCCGAATGTTTCAAACACACCAAAATCTCGAACTGTTCCTTATTGAGCCACGTGAATCCCGAGTCACGTGATCGATATAATCTCGAGCGGTTCAAACAAAACCCCACAGGTCTTCGAGATGGGAAGTTAGCACTCCAGCCAACTCACCAACCTGATTCGCTCTCTTTACTCTAGCCACAACTGCCGTAAGTTCCAATACGCAATTATTAGTAGTTTTGTAAATACTTAGTATGTAACCAGCAAGACGATCAGCTCGCAGAATAGAGTATTTGCACACTTCTGGGAAGTGAAATCTAAAAAATCTATCGATACTTCAGACACTAAATTTTCATTTTGACGCTCGAGAGGATTTTCGTTAATTTTTTATTAGCTAATAAAATCTAATAAATTATTATTGCGCCGAAACACTGGTCCGCCATGTTTTGTAGGCTCTGACGTCTTCTCCCATAGTCGACCATTTGTTGATTTGGAGATTGTGTGACTGTGTAGTCTTAGCGTGCGGACGAAACTTTAGCTATTAATTAGCAAATATCGAAATAACTTCGAAAAGGCAAATACTCTTTCACTCTCAACGCACAGATAGGCTATTTCGCTTCTGCTAATATGGGAGATGACGTCACACTACGAAGAACCAATGGTTGGGCGTTTAGACCTAGGCAATTTCGATGATAAAACAATGCATATTAAAAGCTATTTATTAAATTAATTAGTTGGAATTATACCTTGGTATTTCGTACGTGGCATTTCGAAACCAAACACTACTCGCTATAATAAATTTCAACAAAATACCTCACTTACGCAAATACTCTATTCTATTTTGTCGACAAAGTAATGTCTCAGGAATAATAGACGTTAGGAGGGGCCACCGATCAGTGTGAACAAAACTACATTTATTTGATTGGCAATGCAACCAACAATACAGCGATCAACGCGCATATTGGAGCTTAATCCCTGGATGCGTACCTCATGTCAATGAAGCAAGTTGCAAATATAATATATGAACCAGCCTTAATTTTTTTATTGTTTACTTTCAAACATACAAAATTGTGTAGCATAGCGTTTTTAATCACTTTTATCCAGGCTAAAGAAATATGCTTCATTGCCATACTAACAAATAACAGAAACTTGACTCATAAAACCCTCTCAAAGCCTCTTCCAGAAATATTTTAACACATTGTCCAAAGTTAAAACATTTTTAAATATCATTTGTACGGCATTTTGTTATGCTGGAAAAATCCGACACGGCGGTAACGGCTGATCAATTGCATTTATTCGCACAATTCCTTCCAAAAAACTCCTTGGAAAGTGTTCTACAATGCCACTACTTCTTCTCACGTTTGTACTTGTGTAGCACTTTAGATAGCGTTTATTCATTTTAGCACAATTCTTTCGGTGACACACAGGCCGAATTCATCCTTTCATCCAAAATATCGGCAAAAATCACTTCCCAAAAAAATCACCATTTTTCCATTGGTAGTTTGAACGAAAAATCGCTTCGCCTAGAATTTGTTGAATTTGACATCAATTTAAAAATAACTCCCATCTTTCCAATTATATCAAAATATTAACCCCTTGCCCAGCTACTTTTCGAGCAATTTGCCTGAACATACAAGATGTTTTAAATAGGATATATTACGGCTGTGCGCTCCAGAGGGAGAATATTGAAAAAAAATATGAATTTATAACACCTAGATTTCGTCAAAAAACTAACGGTGTGTCCTTTGTATGTTTTCTCAACAAATTATAAAAAATCATCTGTTACTCGCCGCAGTAATTTTTACAAAATCGCAAAAAAACCTGCTGTTTTGAAAGCTTTTCAGCCGTACGGCGATAAAAAATGAGACAAGTTAGAGGTTTAAGTCGATATATTTATTTAATTACTGAGAATTTTTGTCATATATAACAATATTTTTGCGACAATAATGTTACAATATTCACTTCATAATTCTTACAGGCGCTGAAATTAAAAAATAAAATTCGAATATAGTCTCCATTATGACTAGGGAACTATCTCGCTCAAACTACCTTAAGTTTACAGACAACCAATATTCATACCACAAAAACTTGACAGGGCTCTACACTCTACACGTTTGACATTGATAAGAAGAATTTTTGATAGCATTCCTTCATGTTAGCAGGAGAATTATTATAGTCTCACCTTTAGGAAAAGAAAAATTCCAAAAGATTGACAGAAAATGGTTTTTTAAACTTCCAAAAAAATAAACCCAAAAAATGTTTTCCTTGATTTTTTCCACCCTTTCGGCTTCCCTAGCCACCCTCTTCCTCACTCAACCCCATAACGTTCCTTTGCTTACACACTCCCTCGCACACCCTCTGCCGCGCTCCTTTTTATAGCTGCAAGCGAGAGGGTGCACAAGAGAATATGACCCCGTGCATATTTTACACCCGCCAGCAGACCCCTCCATGCATCTATTTTTTGCCCACATTATCTTCCGTCGTTACTTCGGCACGGCGGGAGGTTAAGGTCTCATTTTTTTCTCCCTCCTACCACTCGCAAGTCATACGTGGAGCGCATCGTTTTACATTTTTTTTCTCCCTTTTGCAAGCTAAACGACTTCTGACTTTATTTTTTAGACCACACCTGTGCAAATAAATGCGGCGAACATGCATTGGGCATATTTCACACCGAAGAAGAGTTTTCTATCACAGGCCACTAGAGAGGAATAAAAAAACCCACCTCAACTAAGCTTAATGCATAACACGGCCACTTTGCAAAAATTCAATTCCTTTAGGCGAAGGAAAGGAACAGATGGTATCCTGCAGCGCTATTCTCGTATATGTAGAGAGACACTATGGTAAAGAGGAATTCCGATTACACAATCTTGACACGATGAAAAACAGTAAAAGTAATTAAGATTGAAAACCTGTGGTATTATACTATTCCATATGTTGGTATTTCCGTCACTTATAAAGGAAGGGAACGGAAATTCTTTCGAAAGGATAGCAATGAAGCTTCATTGTGAAGGAAGAGAATAGAAACACCTATTAAAATATACAATAATGGGCTATATCTTTATAAATTGAAAAAACAACACATTTTCTTGATATATTAAAGATATTTTTTTAAATTTTAATCCCCATGTGTAACATTTAATTGATGAAAATTTGATATATATTAATATGTAATATTTAACTTATTTTGTATACCAGCAGGCCATTGAGTTCTTGCCAAATGCTCACAGGCATCCGCCTTCATTAAACCACTTGGTCTCATGTGGAAGTACTGTACAGAACAGTAAAATATTTTTCGAGCAAATATTAACTTTGCAGCCAATGACATAGTATTGGAGCTGATCGGAGAGATTCAGGAGCGATTCCCAAGATAGCGAGGTTAAATTAATCAGACCTACCTCTTTCTCCCGGTCACTATATCTTATTGGAAAACTACATATAGCGAAGTGCTTGAAGTTACTTCCCGTATTATTTAGTCAAAGAACGGCAAAACATTACTAATCCTAGCATTAAATATATGAACTTAATTTTGAATATAAAATGCTGTATCTTCAAACGCCAGTTCTATGGCTTCTTCTCTTGAATCACTTTCTAGCGGTTGTGTTGATAAAATAATATATGCTAGCGATATAAGAGTTTGAAATGTTTACAGAACTCAGGGTATATTAGAGAGTATTTGCTAGAGTGACTGGATGCATGCTAAATAGACGTTAGCTGGAGTGATATCTAAGTCCAAGAGACTGGAGACAGAATATTTCCAAGGGCATTTCAATTAAAAGAAACACAAAAATGTACTCTTGCTGAGCCCTGAATCAGTGAAACGTAAATATTAAATAGACACATTGTCAAAAGGTTCAAGTTGCAAGCTTTCGTCGCAGCTAAGTCCTCCTCCTACATTTTCATGGCACATGAATGATTTAGAGTGCAATCTCAAAGCAAAAAAAAAGAAACAGAGATTACAGCAGAAAGTTATCCGTCGAAAATTCATTGGCATCTAAAAATATCTACGCTCCGCAGGATTCGGTTGGAGTACCGACAGAATTCTATTCCAAGGAAAGAAGAACATCTTCACGTCACAAGCATTCAATATCACAAGACTTTTTTTCAGAAAGTTGGGATGGAACCTGCTCCGGTATTAATATTTTTTTTAACTCTCAGGGAAGCCAAAAAAAATCATATCCTCGCCGCTTTTCGCTATTGGGAGTCAAGAACCCCGCGAAATTTTCCTCCTCCATCATTATATTCGGTTGGCTTGCAACTCCCGAGTTTTCATACTAGATTTAAAAATGGAATCGGAGAAAGACGTAACAACATCGAGAGATATTTTGGCTAGTGCCTGTGAATTGGATTGGATTTTCAATGTGATCCAGGAATTTCACTCCACCCAAGCCGAAATGCAACGCCCGAGGGAATAACTTAAAATTCTTATTTCTATCAATGAGGGGCGTTAATAAACAGGGTTTCACTCGAAATTAGAAGTGCATATTGCATCGATTTAATATAAGAGGAATAAAAAAGACCTACTAGTAAGTTGTTGGGGCAACGGCATTTAAATTGAACAAGACTTTATTTTCAAGATGTATCTCAGTCCAGGAGTAAAATAGAAAAATGAGTCACATATTTATGAATATACGAGTTAGAGATTTATTCCACCTTGCACAAAATAATTGGGATCACAAGATAAAATTTTCAAGTAAATAATTCAAGCATCAGATTTTAAATGGGGATGGCAATTTCCACCTACATTATCCAATCAAGAACGACTAGCACTTGAGGTAGAAATAACGAATGCCTCTCTATCAAATATTTTATATTGGATAATGTAGGTATACATATATATATATATATATATATATATATATATATATATATAACGTCTTGGTAGAAAATCGCTCTCGGCGACGATGCACATGCATAAATAAAACAGTGATACACTAAACATATATATATATATATATATATATATATATATATATATATATATATATATATATATATATATATATACAGTATGCCAAGAGGGTGGCCGATAAAAAATATACACACGGAAAAAACCTTTTTTCCGTGTGTATATTTTTTATCGGCCACCCTCTTGGCATACTGTATATTTATCACCCGAGTGATTTTCCTGGAAGTTTTATATATATATATATATATATATATATATACTTGGTTATAAGTCGTTATTGAAATATCGAACCTCATACCACACGCAACTCCACTATCAATGATAAACGTCCTCACAATGCCTAATGGTGGCTTAAGCTTCTGAGTAAGAGTCTTATTGCAAACGGTCAAATTTTGCATGCAAAATTTAGAATTTCATTCCCAAGCACATTTTCCAGCAATTTTCCTTCTAATTTTAAAAAATGTACCCACATAAAATACTTCTAACAATCCAAATTTTAACCTATCCAATTTAATCCTTCACCTTTTTGTCTCATTGCCAGATAAAAATGTGACTTTTGTAGAGATAGCATTCACATATAAATATTTTATCGTTATTAAATCATCATTTACAATAAAAATTTAAATTTGAAATGCTATCATACTATGAGATACGACGTCACAAATAATTACCATAATCTTAAACAAACATATGTCGAGAGTAAGGTAGTTTTATTCATATGATTCGTACTACGCAAGACAACTTTATCGAGCAAACTAAATAAAATCCTGGAGCCCGGAGGCAGCATATAACATTCTGAGTCTTCAGCTGACAAGGTAGGATGAAAATATTGCACGGATCAGAAGCAACAAAGCATTTGAAAATCGTTATTTCCGATATTTACGTGCACATCTCCTGATTCTGAGTCATAAGGCGGTTTTTCATTGCACTGGGTATATTTCAACGTCACTCATCAACTCCTTGCCTTTTCACTGGCGATGAAACATGTTCGACGATATTTCATTCATAATGATTTACTATACAAATGAATCTAACCGGGCTCGCTCTGGAACTCAAAACAGAGTCACGTCTAACATACAAAACTCCATTTGGTCAGGTTCCAACTCCACCAAGCCATCACCGACCTATCAATATTTCTTTATTTTTAAGTTGCTAGGCACTTGAAAGCACTGCACGCGCCATCCATACTTCTCAACAAATGATATGGAGCAGTTGGGAAACAAATGAGGATTTTTGCGATGAACACGTAAAGTGAACAATGGAAATGAGTGTTGCTTCTCCAAATCCAAGCCCTCAAAAACAGCACACATTCGCAGGAGGACGCGTGATTATTTCCTCAGAAACACGCTCGTGACATGGATTCAACATGATGGAAGTTACAAATATAATAATGGAACCACAGCCTCGGGAAATCCCGCCCAATATTTCAAGTGTTCCACAGAATGAACATACTGTGGCAATACGGTTTCACGCGACACGCTGAGTGAATCCATCCTGAACAAGCAGTGCGGGAACATCATTTGCGCCTGTTTCGACATTTAAATCACTCTTCAGGCTTATAGGAAAAATTATTTCTAAAATAATGAAATAACTCATGTTATAGTATGAGAGCCACTTTTAGCCAAATTCTTTGAATCTCACAAGCCATTCTGGAGTATTCCTCCATTTCTCTATGAAGCGTGTATATTATTCGTTCCACTAGGAGACTCCACATTTCGTTACAGCACACAGAACTAATGGCAGAAATAACAGGAGATTAAAGAAGGCCGAAATATAAGTATAGCACGCAAAGAGATAACAAGGAATATTTTCGGCGTGATTATTAAAAGAGTTTCAAAGTGGTTTGATCAAGAACAAAAGTAGTTTTGTGAGTTAAACATAATAATAGCCTGTGATGGGGTCGCCAGCAATCATTTAAGGGCAAATTGATCATTTGGTAGGAAACCTGTGATGACGAAATTTTCAGTAAACTTTTTCTGAAAAATTTTCCGGAAGTAAAACTGTAATAAGTGATAGCAGTAATTATCCTTAAATATTAGTCAACGAATGCAATCGTGATTTACGAATTCTTAGGATGCTTCTTAGGGTACAGCAGTTGAATCCTAGGATTGAAAGAAGTGATAACTACAATTTTTGCCTGCCGACTCATCCGCATCATTTGTTCCTAAGCTCTAATCTATATTTATGGAGTAGTTTTTAATATAGAAAGCAATATATTTGAGTCGCATGGATAAATTATTAACTCTCACGGTCTACATCCTTTTACGATTGTTTTCATGGGCCTCCCAAAACCTTACCTTAATCAACTGGCCACATCCAATCACTGCATCCAGCTCATAAGCACTTTTCTTTCAGGAGAGGGCCATTTTTCTGGGAGATGAATCGTGAAATTCAAAATAACGTGCCCTGATCATCGAAATCGCTCATGTTATTCTCAATCCACATTGGATGACCTCAACGCTGGCTCAATACAAGAAGCAAAGATTACCTTATAATTCTCTCAGAAGTTTACAAAACATTGGAAAACGTTGACAATACATCCAAGTATCATCACAGATGGAATACTGCATGCTAATGTCGGTTTGAAATGTATTTATGGAGCAATAATCAGATAACAGGAGTGGACGAATGGCTGTCTTTGATACTTAAATAGACACAGAATGTGCTTTTAAACAGAGAGATTGCTTAAGTCCACCGTCACGTGACAACAAGTCGTAACAGACACAGGAGTCCTTATAGCCATGAGGTTATTTCGCTGGAAAACTGCGCATCAAACCGCTCTGACAATCGTAAAACATGCTTTTATTTGGTGATTCCGAGGAAACTGTTTCTTTCCTCCGGAGCCTGCAAAGCAAGCCCGGCGGACGCCATAAAACAAACATTCCCTGGACCGACGAGAATACGCCACACGAACGGGGGCGGGTCTCTTTCTCCTCACCGCTGGGCACAGCTCACTCACAGAAACTCGCATAAAGCAACTACTTTATGCTTCGATTTCTCAAATTTCACGCGATTTTAGGATTTTTTAGAACGCTAAGCAATGTTGTTTCGCCAAAGAAATCTGACAACGCAACATACGAATCTATATTTTATCGGATATGTACTAAAATGCACATTCTGATGTCTGCCTGAAGATGTTTATTGCTTTCACACGATAGAATTTGCTTGATTAAGGAATATTATCTCTTTGCGAAGGAATATAGGTAACGTTAGTTTGCATTGCAATAGGCTTAGCGTAAGCTTAATAGTCAGAAACTCAGCCGGATGCGGTTACACCGCGCCATTGACAACAAAACTTCATCACACTACAATATAAAATGCACTTCTCGACCTTCAGCATTGCATGGTAGTTGGCAAAGCGAGATTGCAAAGTCAGCTGTTTTCTCGTACTTATTATTCGGGATGAGCGAAAAACCGAATCAAAAAATAAAATACATGTCAAAATGTCAAAGCACCACTATGAAAAACTTGAAATTACGATCAGATAGGAACATAAGTACGTGAATCATGTGAGGATATGACAATTGATGCACTAAATAATCCTAATTTTAAGACATTTCCTTAAACTGGTAAGATATGCGAATACACTTCCGAAGGAAGTAAGATATTTTCAAGTTCACTGTCATGTAAAGTAAGATATCGTGGTAAGAAACGTAAACTCTCAATCAAATTTTATTAAAACAGTGAACAACAAACTTCGCTAAGAGGTGGAAGGCTGAGCACAGGGAATGAAAGCAAACAACTAAGCGGGATATACTAAATATGCCTAAAGCGAAGACGGTGCAAGTAAAAAGCCAAACAGATCTTAAAAGAAAAAACTTTCTTCTTAAGGTTCACCGCAAAGGTGCACAAATGCAAATCTATTAAGGTACACAAGACATATAAAATCTATTAAGCACCAGATCTTCTATTAAGGTACAGATTGCAAGCAAGCATTCAATTTAAAATGGCTAGCTCCAATTGTATTTAGGTCGAAGAATTATAAAACCCAATTCTGAGGATCCTATTGATCTATGAGGTGTTATTCTAAGGGATTACCCTTCTACTAAAGTTGGTGCTTTCAGGCGTAACTTTATGGAACTTGCTACTCATTTTGAATAAAAAGGTTAAACTGAGTTTTTCTCACATTATATTCTATATATCTGTCTAATTATCTAAATCTAATGTGGAAAAAATGTTAACCTTTTCATTCAAAATACTTCTACTATTTTCTGCTCACTATCCTTCTGATATTAAACTTAAAAAGTAAAAAAATGGTCCAGTAGGTGATAAAGCGTGAAATCATCGATGGTTCCATTTATTCCATTGGTCATCACTATCCTTTCATACATAATTCGCTTCACTCCCTATCTCTTCATACATCCTTCGTAAACATTCGGCCCAGGTATACGAACCCATCTGCTAGCTGAATTATTCCTAAGTTTACCTTATTATGCAATCACAGGGAGCTCTTAAAGACCTAAGAAATCTTTTTCGGCCATCAGGAATTTTCATGCGAGGACTAGTATGTCAAGAGGAGATAATGTAAGGTGAAACGGAGACGAAATTGGGGATGAACTGGAGAGGGACTATGTAGACATGCACATATAAAGAAGAGTACGAAGGGATGTCAACGTAGGATGAGAGTAGAGGCCTGAGGAAAGGGAAATTCAATGGGAGTGGAAGAGGCCTTATCAATTCAGACCCCCGAAATGTATTTCCAATTCCAAAGGCCCTCACCGTCCTCATCCCCTTTCCCACCCTTATGCCCAAATATTATCTGCCTCTCACGCTAACATGTCTCACACAATTCTCCGCGTGTGCACACAATGCAGAAGGCCACGCCCACAAGCTTTCAATACATTCCCACATCCGAAGATATCCATAGCAAATCGAGTCGCGCGAGATGTGCCCGTGTCTCCTTTTTTGTGTCGTCCCGGCAGCCCCTTCCCACGCTTGTCACTGGAAATTGTCAGTCGATGAGGGACTTTTTGGGCTCAACATGCTCCTCGCCATTCAAAACTCCCGAATACCCACAACCCGCCCGCCAAAAATATCCTCCGGGTACACCAACCACTTTTCTCTTAACTTAAAAGCTATAAATTCACGAGCACTTACTTACAACTCCCACACGTAAATTGCTTATTTCACACTGGTAACCCCTTCCTTCGATTATTTTAGCATTGTGGCATGGCCTTAAAGAGTCGGAACAATAATTAAAAAGGATCCTAAAATCTTGGGTAAGATTTGTATTCGACCAAATAAGTGACCCTCAGGTGTCTAATTATTAGTTTAGGCTCCCTAAAACTTTGTGACTGCAGGATGTACCTGTTGGGGATCTTTATCTTTAATGCTTCAGGGAGGGGCCCTTAATTATCTCACAGAAATTCTTAAGGTGAGGTTAGAAATTACTCGGAATACATCTCGTTTGAACAGCTGTTTTCTACGCTTCCCATTTCCCCGAACGAATATTTATCTGAATTCGTTCTTAATCACTGTCCCCACACTATTAAATTCTCTACAAAAATACTTAAAATTCATGAGTAACATTAATATGTTTAAATATATATTATGCTTGACTCACTTCAACGCAGTTAAACTTCCCCACGTACTAACCACTTTAAAGCCAGTTAACACAGCTTTTCATCTACGTACATCTTTGTATTCATATCTTTGCATCTGAATCTCTGTATCTTGTACATATCGAACTTCGATGAATCGAACTACCTCCGGAACTGTAAATGCTTCGTTTAAAAAAACTTCGAGATAGAGAGAGGAAACTTACGTACAATGCAACAAACAACAACAATGAATTTTTTTCGAGTTACCGAAAATTCAATCGACGATGGAGGGGATAGGAATTCTGGACGATATAAGAAGAGGTAGAATATACGAGGAATAGAGTATTTGCGTAAGTGAGGTATTTTGATGAAATTTATTATAGCGAGTAGTGTTTGGTTTCGAAATGCCACGTACGAAATTCATTCATTTCAGTAGTCTACCGGTTAGAGGTAGGTTGTGATGAAAGTCAGAGAATCTCCAACGAACTCTTACACGTGCCGTGCCCTTCCTACCTCTAGTATTTCTTTCTTCATCTCAGCATAAGTCCTACCTTTCTTCATCCCGTCCATAAAACCGATTCTCTTCCTTCCCCTTCCCCGCTTACCCAACATCCTACCCTCTATCACGGCCTTCAGCAAATTACCGTCCCTCATTGCCACCTACCCTGTCTTCCCCTAATCTCATCTATAAGTTTTCTCTCCTCGCCCACCATGTCAAGCACTTCTTCATTTGTATTCCTTTCCGTCCAACGAAACTTCTCCATCCTCCTCCACACCCACATCTCGAAAGCCTTCAGCCTATTTTCGTCTTCCTTTCTCAAGGTCCACGTTTCTGCCCCATACAACGACACACTCCATATCAGACTCTTTACCAGCGTCTTTTTTATACCCTTACTTAAGATCCCCGTCATCAGCTCCCTTCTATTATTGAACGCTTCCTTCGCTAGCGCTATTCTCCTCCTTATGTCTTTGCTACTATGACCTGTTTCTTCTAGCGTACTACCCAAGTAATTAAATCGTTCTACTTGCTCCAGTTTGTGACTTCCTACTCTTATCACCAGCTTCGCTTTCTTTGTCCTACAGAATCTAATTACTTTTGTTTTCCTATTATTTATCTTCATTCCGTATTTCTCACACTGTTTTTCCAGTGCATCTACTTAAGTTTGCAATCCTTTCGATGACCGACTGACTAACGCCTGATCGTCTGCGAATCTAACCGACTTTATCCACTGGCCTCCTACTTTCATTCCCACATCTAGCTCATCCCATGCCTCTCTTACCATTTCCTCAGCATAGATGTTAAAAAGTAAAGGCGACAACGGGCACCCTTGCCGTACCCCGCGACTTATAACTGCCCACCCTGATTCACCGTGGGCTACCCTTACCTGAGCCCTCTGCCCCATATATAAGTTTCGGATGAGTCTCCTATCGCGCCAATCTATTCCTATTTTCACCAGTATCTGCATTAGCTTCTACCAATTTACTCTGTCAAACGCCTTTTCGAAATCTACAAAGCAAGCAAAAACATCCTGATTATGCTCTATGTTTCTATCTATAAGTGTCCTCATTACCGCTATCGCATCTCTGGTTCCCTTCCCCTTCCTAAACCCAAATTGGTCATCGCCTAAATAGCATTTTGCTCTGCTCTCCAACCTTCTATTTAGTATTCTAAGCAACACTTTTGCTGCGTGCGAAATTAAACTGATTGTTCTATACTCCTCGCATTCTGACGCTTTATTCTTCTTCGGGATAGGTATTAATACTGTTTTCATGAAATCCTCTGGCCATACTCCTCCCTTGTAGATCCTGCGAATAAGTTCGAAGAACGATTCTCTCCCCTTACTACCTAGATTCTTCAGTAGCTCCGAAGGTAGATTATCGGTTCCCACAGCTTTTCTACCCTTCATCTCTCTTAATGCCCTGTTTATTTCGGTGTCAAGTAACTCTGGTCCGAGGTTATCCTTATCTATTGTTCCTTCATCCTCTAGATCTAAGCTAAGGGGTCTATTCTAGCTGTCATATAGCTCCTCTACGTATTCTCTCCATCTTTCTTGGATATCTTCATGTTCGATTAATATCTTCCCTGTTTTGTCCTTAACCTTTGGTATCGTTTGACCTCTCTTACCACCCGATAACATTTTCACCTTGGCGTACAAAGCACCCACTTCCCCCTCCTCCTTCATCTTTTCCATTTGCTCACATTGTCCCTTCCACCAGTTTTCTTTTGCCCGATTCCTCACTCGCCTCAGTTTGTTATTCAATTCCTTGTACTTCCTCTTGCCTACGTCGGTGTTCACGTTTTTCCATATCCTTCTCTCCTCCATTTTCTTTATCATTTCTTCTGTAACCCACTGCTTCTTCACCCTCTTCTTTTCCACCGTTCCTATTGTTTTCTCTGCCGCTGCTGCGATGCCTGTTTTTATAACTTCCCATCTTTTCTCTATGGTTCCCATCCGCTTCTCTTCACCTATGTTCTTTTCTACCAGCTCTTGGTATTCCCTCCTTTTCAACCCTTTCAATGCTTCAAGGTTCCACCTCTTTATCTTCCTTCCTTTACAAAGCCTTTTGAATCTAACTTCACACTTCATCATCACCAAGTTATGATCCGAGTCCGCATCCGCCCCTGGATAGCTACGAGAGTTTTTTACACTGTTCCTAAATCTCTGCCTCACCATTATATAATCAATTTGGTATCTCCCAGTATCACCCGGCATTTTCTATGTGTACCTACGCCTGGGGTGATATTTAAACCAAGTGTTTGTCACTACTAATTTATTTCTTCTACAAAATTCAACTGCCTTTTCACCGCGATCATTTATTCTTCCTAGCCCAAACCCTCCTACTTCTAATCCGTCCCTCCCTTCTCCCACCACTGCATTCCAGTCACCCATCACTATCAGATTTTTCTTTCCAGGATCTTCTCTAATTATTTCTTCTACTTGCTCGTACACCTCTTCCACCTCTTCCTCTCTATGGTTGCCCGTAGGCATGTATACCTGGACCAGTACGAAATTCGTCGGCCGTGCTTTTATTTCTACCACTAGTATCCTGTCGCTCACCTGTTCAATGTTTACCACCCTTAGTCCCAACTCTTTGTTCAGTACCATGCCTATCCCCGTTGACTCTCATCTCCCCCACTATAGATTACCCTGTAGCTATAACTCCAATAGTCCCCGCTATCCTTCCATCTCACCTCGCACAATCCCAAAACATCTATTTTTCCTTTTTCCATTTCCTGCTTAATATTTTCAAGCTTCCCGGCCCTCATCATGGTCCTTACGTTCCAAGTTCCTATTTTTACCTCTGTTTTCCTCTTCCTCTTTTTCTTCTTCTTCTCCCTCCTATCCCTTGTATCCGCCGATGATGCTGCTGTGCAAGGATTTCGTGTGTTGCCGACCGCGGAGGCCTTGCCCCCCCCTCTGCGGGGCACGACACCCGCCCTATTGGGCGGCGTCCCGTAGTTGCCAGGAATCAATACTCTTTGAATGACTTTCATGTTCTGGGAAGTGATAGTTGAGAGGTATCCCACGCGACTTAACGGTATTTTTAACGTGACACCATCACGGAACTACCTTTCGTCTGGCTCCTACCCTTCGACCTATCTGGCATGGGTGGCCCTACCAGGAGCAATGTACTTGCTCCTGCCAGTCCAGCTCTAGGGGTCATTGGAACGCACAAGCCCTTCCACCACGTCAAGGTCGTAGTTCAAGGAAGAGACGTACGAAATACCAAGGTATAATTCCAACTAATTAATTTAATAAATAGCTTTTAATATGCATTGTTTTAGCATCGAAATTGCCTAGGTCTAAACGCCCAACCATTGGTTCTTCGTAGTGTGACGTCATCTCCCATATAAGCAGAAGCGAAATAGCCTATCTGTGCGTTGAGAGTGAAATAGTATTTGCCTTTTCGAAGTTATTTCAATATTTGCTAATTAATAGCTAAAGTTTCTTCAGCACGCTAAGATACACAGTCACACAATCTCCAAATTAACAAATGGTCGACTATGAGAGATGACGTCAGAGCTTACAAAACATAGCGGACCAGTGTTTCGGCGCAATAATAATTTATTAGATTTTATTAGCTAATAAAAATTAACGAAAAACCTCTCGAGCGTCAGAATGAAAATTTAGTGTCTGAAGTATCGATAGATTTTTTAGATGTCACTTCCCAAAAGTGTGCAAATACTCTATTTAAGAGGGATCTAATGGCGCGACATCTTTAGGTGGGAAAACGAGAAAACAATGTTTCAGAAATTTGAATGAAGGATAAGGACTGTCCAAAAACCTACCAATCAGCTGATAGAATACTCAAATAAATGAATCGAACATTAGACTTGTAACCAAACGCCCGGTAAATAAACAATAACAATGCGTAGTTAGGGCGCAGATAAATAAGAAAAGAGCAGCGAAAAAGAAAACAAGGCAACAAAGGGTCGTAACTGGGGACGCGAGGAGAGTGAGATATATGGTGAAAGAGAAAGGAGTACGAAGAAGTAAAAGGCGAAAAGGAGAAGGAAAAAGGGGAATAAAAGTGTGATTGAAAGAGTGTTGGATTGTCAAAGGGTGACGGAAGGAGTTTGGGAGTAGTATCCAGTAAGGAAAACTGGAAGAATAAAGACAGAAACCGAAACGGAGGGAATTGCGGCGGTAGCGGCAGACGCACGGCGGCTGGAGAAACGGAACTCAGAGGGGACGACGGAAGTTGAGAAATAAAGAACTGGATAACGATAAGTGCCACATAAAAATTTAATTCTATTCATTGTATAAATAGCAAGATGTTTTGAACATTATGTAAATTGGGCCCAATCGACCTTTTATAAAATTAAAAGATAACTTTTAAACATAAGTGTTGTCTGCATGATGTTTATATATGATAATTGAAATAATATCTAAGGTAACACCAACCAGACGAAGGTGAGGGTTACAGACTCAAGTTTTAGAAGTTCGATATTATATCTGTGATCATATTGTAATTGACCATTTGTTAGAGTAACTTTTAATTGGTAATGGCATTTGCTCAATGAGTGATGCCCAGAGAATTATACAGAAATTTTCTATTATATACGCAGAGGTTCATAACCAGTGTTATGTACAGTCCATTCCATAAATATTCAAGGTAGGATAAAGTCAGAAATAAAAAATACAAAATTCTATTCAATAATCATCCAGGCCAGTCACAACCGAGAGAGGAATAATAATGTATAAAGAATTATCTGATGCTTTCCCGGAGTATGCTGCTAGGAAAGTCTGTTCGAGTTATCCACCGGGTCAAATACTGCATTTCTGCCGACTCGTATATCAAAACGCCGGCATAAAAGCAGAGTTTGACCCGGTGCAAAACCCGAAAAGGCAAATAATAATAATATATATCTTCCTTTTCCATTGGTCTAAGATTTCAATTAACATATTTTCACATTCATTTCAAAGTGCCATTCTTCCTAATTTCTCATTCAAAATAAAATAGCCACGTCCTTAATAAAGTTGACTTGTTTAAAAAATTGGTAGAACCTCTTGTAGATTGAAAATAAAAACATAAGAGGGATACTGAGTAAAACACAATGAGTCATAGAAATAGGAGATTTCAGAGATTCTAATCTAAGGAAAACTTATCCCCGAAATACATGAGAGCTTACTAATCTTTCAAATAACATAATCCAAAGCATTGACATGGTATCATCGCGATTGGCTTTCTACCACATAAAAAGGTAGGTCCTACCGTTTTCATCAAGAGCTGTATGTTCATTCCCCTATAAATTCATTTTAAATCCATAATAACTTCTGCTGCTCTTCGCGACGTCGTAAGTTCACCACAATTCGAAATTAAAGCCATAAAAGTTGCAGTAATAAATAATGGCTAAGTAATCAGCATCTTCGTGAAATTTTACCAGCAAAATGTAACTTATTCTACTAAAAATGGTACATCATTTTCTACATGCATAGTTCAAAAGACTTGCGTAAGAGATACAGGTCAAAAACACGTATGAAAAAGTTAAATGTGAGACCAAAGTGGGTCAACGGGGGTCCAACGGAAACTTGGCCATGTGAAATTGAGGACAAGTGGTTTCTATGGATTCCCTCCCCTCAAAACAGGTCGACAGAAGACAGAAGGTCTGTCATGCGAGCTTGAGTAAATCGATTCCGACCAAATGACTCTCCTGATTAGTTCTTTCGCCGCTGGTAAGGTTTCAGTGACATGACTCCCATTCTACAGTGGTACGATACTGAACGGTAGCCTTAAGGAGATGTTTGAAAGCAATCTCGTTCCGACCCGAATCTATATTCGCCAGGCAGCCCAACAAATACCACACACTGGAGATAAAATTACCGATTGTAGTTGAAGTATGTCCTCCTGAATTTGAACTTTCTATTCACCAAAAGTATGCCTGGCAGCTGATCTCAAGAATGGCTTCAAAGGAGGTTGCTGATACTACGAGAAAGCAGATTAAAGATTCTTCTTCTGGTGCTACTTTTTCTCTTCTTCTAGAATGCCTTCTTTGCTTGGACTACTCTGTATACAACTCTAAAATGGTGTAGTTACGAAAACATTTGAGCCACGAGGGCCGTGTTACATTATTAGTTTAAGAGGTGGTCGATCGATTAAAGTAGATTTAGAATAGACGAATGTAAAGACCTCCGAGACAATTACAGTTTCAGGCCCCTGTCTCCTTGCATTTCTTTCTTCATGTCCGTATAAGTTTTACCTCTCTTCCATTAAGCCTATTCTCAATCTTAACCATCCCGTCTAACCCAACCCGAAATTCATTCATTCCCCTCTATCATGGCCTTCAGCATCCCATAGCCCCTCCTTACCTCTTTCAACCGCCTACTCTATCTACTTCCAATCTCCTCCAGCAGTTTCCACTCTTGAGCAACCATCCCGAGCACTTACTAGTTCTCGTCTTCCATCGCACTATCTCCGTCCATTCTTCTTCATAACCACATCTCAAACACCTCCAATCTAGTCTCATTCTCTTTCCTCAGAGTCCAGGTTTCGGCACAATGCAACGCTACTCTTCATATAAGAGCTAGTATATGCTATGTGACGCTAGTATACTTTTTACATTCTACAAAAGTTCCACCTCCACCAGTTTCTGAAATCCTCTGGATTATGGACAAACCAAAGCCTGTTACTCAGCGAATTTGAAGGGCCTTATCCACTGTCCTATTTTCATTCCTATATCTAGTTCCTTCAATGCCTCAATTACCATTTCCTCGACATAAATGTTAAAAAGCAAAGGCTGCAAGGGGCAACCTTGTCCAACCCCCGGCTTAACTACACACCCTAATTTTCCGTCAGCCGCCCTCGCATGTGCCGTCTGGGCCATGCAAGAGAATCGTACGAGTCATCAATCTCTCCTATCTTCGTGAGTATATTGTTTTTTTCTAATTCAATCCGTCATATGTTTTTATCGACATCAACTAAATAAGCGAAAAACGTCCACATTATATTCTAGGCTCATTACCATAAATGGCCTCATCAACGCTACTGCATTCCAAGTTACATACACCAATGGTAAAAATCCTCAATGGTATGGTTATGAACAAACTTTTACCCCTAAGGGATGTCTTTAATACTAATGTTTATCTTGGACGGTATTCCTCCGCCCTGTGCCTCATAACTCCTTCGTAATCCTCCACGTGCGTGAGAATCGAGAAGTTCTCTCCCCCGAGCCCCTGCTCACTCTCACCGCTACAAACACTCCGATCCCCCCTGTCCCCCCCCCCCCCACTTTCCGTCATCAAGAATCCCTTGCTCCAGTAATTATCGAGTTACCAGAGCTAACAAGAGTTAGTTTGGAGCGAGGATAGGATGTAGGTATATGGGGAAGCAGACGTTCAGGAACCACCCGGCCGAAATAATCCAAGCTCCAGCACACCCAAGCTTCTCCAACTATTCCCACTTCGCCAACTTCCTACCCCCCCCCAAGTCCATTTTAATGCACCTTTCACATCCGCATGAGAATTATTTCTCCTTAGTGAGAAGTCTGCGGGTAATGTGAGGTATGATTTCCTTTTCCACCCAAGCATTTTCATCGCATTATATGGCTTCCTCTTTTATTATAAAAAAAGGTAAAACTATGGGTGCGAAATGGGAATTCCACAAAAGAAAAGACTTGGAATTCTCGGGTTACTTTGGAATAAAGGGCATTTGAGTAGAAATTATTGGTGAGTAGAAAAGTTAGGGATTAACAACATTTATACCCTCAGAAAAAGTGGTGTTGAAGAGATAAAAGGATAAATTTTACCTGCAAACTATATTGTACAGTGAGCTCCAGCGAAGTAGAGTAACGAACTATTTCTTTGCGAGCAGCGCCAGGAGGACTTACGGAGGTTTCACCGCGAGGTTCTTAGTGAAAACAAATAATGAATTCAACCCTTTTGTATGCTTCGTTTGAAAACATTTTCTTTCACTGATGACGTTCCTTAGGTATTGAAAAGCAAAGTTAAGGTAGAAAATATGTAGATAAACAGAGAATATATATTTTTAAGGAACACTTTTTTCCAGCAATAGGGGCCAACTGCAGCGCAGTTTACGTAGGATTACCGAATTTTTATTTAATTTTTGCAGTTACTTGCAAATAGCTAAATAAGTTATATGGTAAGAAGCCAAAATTTCATTTTTATCCCTATTTTTTAAGCGGTTTTGCTTCCCGTAATTAGTATTCCGCAAAAATGGCATTTATAATGGATACAAAATTCCAAATTTCCCCATATTTACCTATCCTCACATTAAACACCATGCAAATTCAAGTTCAGCTTATGAAACGTTGGATTTTGTTATTCATATCAATTAAAAGACGTTTTTCCAGCCAGAATATTAATGAAATGAGATTTAAGTAATTTTACGGTAGAACCACCTCAAAACAAGGAACATATTTCGAGGCCTGAGGGAAATATGGCAAAGGGGCGGGCAAACATTTTGTCATGTTATGATCTAATCTGGCATAAATTAAACTAAAAATACCGAAAAAAAGCCGTATCCGAATAATTTTCTAACTTAAGAAACAGTTTAGGGCGTAACCTTTTGGAAGGCTTTCATTGTAGTAAAGTTAGATTAATTTTCAGCACAGCTTGTTCCACGTGTAGTTTTATTATTCACGACCATGGTTTCGTTACAGAGCGACATGAAAGATGTTAACATGTTACTCCGTTATGAAACCATGGTGAAAATCTTTCCTACAGTTTTCTAAATTCTTCGTTATTGAACGGATAAATAAACAACCTGCATTTATTTCGTCATTCTAGTCAATAGATGGTACAAAATCCCAACTCTTAACCCAACCCAAGTCTTAACTTTAAAAAAATATCACTTAAAATACATATATTTAAAAGAATATTAGTCGTGGGATTTCTTTCATAAAAAGAACTTAAAGTGCTAGAGAAACGACCAATATTTAGCGAATACCTAATATTGATTGATTGGATATTAATGAAACCATATATATTAAAGGTTTGAGTAGGGGTATCTCTAACACAAAATGTGAATTAGACTCGTGGAATGATTAATGGCGATCAATTATATGTAATCGCTTTTTGCCTTTTCATTTGTCTACAAAGTGTTTCTGAATATTCCACAATCTTGAGTGGGAAATTATTTGCGTTGCGTGCCATGTTTTTTTAGAAAACTTCCGATTTAAAAGCCCACAGAAATAAAAGCAATATCAGCTGAAAGCAGCTATTCTTTATGATGAGTACGGTAAGTCCGGGAGAGATGGCCCCACTTTTTTTAAGTGTTCATATTTTTGTTAATTATGGTATAATCGGTTCAATAGTTTGTTGTCCTATAATATCGTAGATAACGTTATTAGTATTTCATAAGAAATAAGTGAAATTTAAATGGAAAATACCTTTAAAAAATCAGTATATTTTTTTCTCATTGGTCCATCTCACCCATATGCTATGGGTGAGATAGACCATAACTAAAAGGCATTAAATAAACTTGAAAAAAAAATCTCTGTACAAAAGAATATTTGAATAACACTCTATGGTTACTAACAATGTTACCAAACGATAAATTTGCAAAATTAGAACATATAAGACACAAGAATCTAACCAAAAGGATTAAACAGCCCACAAAAAATTAAAATGTAATGAAAAGGCCAAGTTTTAATATTGGAATTACTACTAACTGCAATTTCCTAAATTATTGGTTCAACTATATTTGTTTTTTAACATTTCAGCCCTTTGATAAAGAAAATCTAAATTGTAAGCTTTTACTTATAGTGTAAAAAGTGTGGTCCATCTATCCAAACTCGAACTGGTCCATCTCTCCCGATTGTATGGGAGAGATGGACCAGGCCATTTTTCTGTTTTCCCCAATGCCAGGGGCGCCGCAGTGGTGTATAGTGAACCGTTACATATTGTTTTCATCAAATATAGACATGAAACTCAATGATATGGACAATTAAACACACTACAACTAAAAAACGTCAACTATGAAAAAAGATTTTACTCACCTGATATCTTTTTCTTTGAATAACTATCAAATAACGGCTATAAACAACAATACGTGCCTACGTAGTCGGCCTTGACACCAGCATGAGAACAGTGGCGCACTAGAGCGGCTACGTTCCGAACTATGCAATCAGTCCATCTCTCCCGAGGGGCCATCTCTCCCGGACTTTAAAACTATGAAACCATGGTCGTGAAAATGTTTCCAACAATTTTCTAACTTCTTCATAATTGAACGGATAAATAAACAACCTGCATTTATTTCGTCATTCTAGTCAATAGTTGGTACAAAATCCCAACTCTTAACCCAACCCAAGTATTAAATTTAAAAAAATATTACTTAAAATATATATATTTAAAAGAATATTAGTCGTGGGATTTCTTTCATAAAAAGAACTTAAAATGCTAGAGAAACGACCAATATTTAGCGAATACCTTATATTGATTGATAGGATATTAATGAAACCATATATATTAAGGATTGAGTAGGGGTATCTCTAACACAAAATGTGAATTAGACTCGTGGAATGATTAATGGCGATCAATTATATGTAATCGCTTTTTGCCTTTTCATTTGTCTACAAAGTGTTTCTGAATATTCCATAATCTGGAGTGGGAAATGATTTGCGTTGCGTGCCATGTTTTTTTAGAAAACTTCCGATTTAAAAGCCCACAGAAATAAAAGCAATATCAGCTGAAAGCAGCTATTCTTTATGATGAGTATTATTTCCCTCTACTAATATATCTCTAAGAGCTAATAAATAAATATTACATTACAATAAAACGTACTTTACGTAGCATGTTCTATTTCAAAGAACGTTTCCAATATTAATCCCAACGAGCAATTAAGTACAAGAGATATCACCTACTTACAACACTTCTTTCAAATGACCTCATTTTTCCTTTATGCTTTGTCATCGTGTGTTTCCGAATATTTCACAAACTGCATATTGATTTTTTTTGGATGACAAGTTTCTCAGAACAGTCTCAATGTGAGATCCAGCCGGAGTGAAACAGAGGAAAACCTTGAAGAAGTCTGACGACAAATACTTATTCAACGAGTATTATGTACCTTCCGCAAGACTCACAAACTGGATTTAAATTGGCAATCAAAATAAGGACGAAGAAAAAGGAAATAAAAAATCCATTTCGATATGATGCAAACGAATGATATTTTTTTACCATATAAAACGGTGGAAACCGCTTTTCAGAGGTAAACGAAATAATTGTAATAAAATGACACGAAACAATAATTTCTAAAATAAATTCACCACATAAAATTCTACGTCGTCACGAACGGCAATAGTGCATTGAAGTATAACTGAGCGGAAAATAACATAAACATTATTTATTTTGACTGAGTTGAGACGATGTTTTTACTGAATAAACTTCCACACGCATCTGAGAACAACGTAAGTTCACCCACGGTAACAGCTATTATCAGTCACTTGTTCTCAATGTATCGCGATCTCTGGCAATAAAAGCATTCCATCACTCGCAGGTAGGATTTCGCCCACCGCGTCCATAACGATCATATCACACTCCCAGCAGCGAATGAAGCAAAACTCGATGATAATAAACATCATCGGAGATAAATCAGAGACAGAAAATATAGCTTTACACAAACGACAGTTACTAATAGTAGTGATCCCATTTCTAGTGTTCCGTCACGAGTATCAAGCATTACCGAATCTCATTCCTACCCGCATAGACTGAATTTTCTCTGAAAGATAGAATCTTTGCCAATAAAGATAGTTCGAAATCACTTTCGCAATTTTTATCACATACTAATAGAGCCATTCATCACTCAACAGAATAGTATTCCATTAGAGGTCTCTAAAATATTCAACAATGAAGTATCGCGAGGCATAGCCCAGACTAGGTAATATGGTGGAATTAACCGCTCACGCAAATCACTGAATACCAAAATAATCGGCATCCACTGCAGGACATACATGTGCTTTCATGAAGTGCTTCCTAACTTCCAAGCTTGTGTTGCTAGCTGTCAGCATACTTCTTCCAATAGAATTCCTCCTTTGTTTAGGCTATTCTGCCAATAATATCTCTCCTGCTTCTTTCGCCACTGCTTCCCAGATAGAAAAATCCTTCCTTGTTTCAGTTGTTGCCGTCTGAGGCAGAATCAATAGATAAGTAAATATTAATACGATATACAGGAAGTAAATTTATGTAAACATTACTTGCTTTCTCCTAATTCAATCATAAACGGAATTAGGGCGCCTCGCAGCTTCGCTTAGATTTCTCCTCAGGGTACCTATTGCTCAACATATTTCCAGATTAATCTCTGAAGTTTTCCCGAGTGCCACGGCTAAATTTACGCGATTGTAAAAGTGCCACCTGGTTTTATTCATAGGTACTCAAAACTCTGTGGCATAGACGTGATATTTTCCCACAACACGGCAACGGAGGTTTTGGTTTTCTGCTCACCAGCACTTTTCTCAAGCCACAACAGGCTTAGTGATATTTTATTATAATTTCAACCCCATTTGGCAAGCGGGCACTGAAACTTAAACACTAGATTCGAATCGACACAACAGCAAATGCACCATCTAGAATTTACTACAATGGGACTCATCACAATAGCCATAGTAATACGAATATAACTGCACATGGGCGCCGAGTTATGAACAGTAATGCAAAGCGCACATTGCTGAAGTCTTAGAACGTTAATATAAACAGGTCGAAGACAAACTGAGCCGTAATTAGACTCTACAGGGAATATCCACGGATGAGAAAATTGTTAATAGCATTATATTGTAAATATCTAGCAAAGAAATTCTATTGCAGAAATATTTCACTCTCAGAAAGATAATGAAAAGTTGTTTTCCGAAGTTAGAGAGAGCATCACGGGTGTCTTTGTGAGAATTACTGGAATGTTGACTGTTTGCAAGTTGAAAAAAGTATCAGTGCAAAATTTCACGTCGAATTGTTTTGATACCGACCATGATTTCGACATGTTGTGACAACGTGAAGGCCTTGAAATCCAATCGTTGAAGCTACTGCGTTAAATATAAGAATATTTTCAAATTTTAACAGAACACTATTCACTAAAACTGTCCAGTGCGTAACTCCATGTGTTACCAAAGGAGTTATTTATCCCTCAACTCATAGAAATTTGACGTTGTTCACTTTTTATCACATTCGCTACAATCACATTTTATCTCAGCAGCTACAAGTAAAAGGAACTTGAGCCCAATTAAAACTTCAGTTTTTCAGAGGAATCAGCAGTCATTACAGACATAGCTGATGAGACCAAAGGTACGCTGGCAGGAATAACAAAAGGGGAAAAAATCTTCCATGATTCACATCCGCTTCGCCTATCGTCCACAGAGGTCTAAATTCCAACGTAGGTTCCGCTTAATCCACACCGGGGCGCTTAATATCCTCATTTCTTCCATTGCTGGTAATGTCATTCTTGAGCACACTTATTCACTCTCTCTGTCTCTCGACGAGGGTTTTCCTCACAAGGGGGTTGACGGAGGGCGAAATTCCCGGCCATATAATCGAGCGTCGCCACCACCTTCCCCATCTCCCTGCGCTTCACCACCGAAGCCTTGCCTTCCCCGTAAACGCTCCCCCCCGTCCGTCCGACCTCTATAACCTCACCATTTCCCTTTCTCACTTCATTCATCCCCACCAACTCCGACTCCGTTTCGAATCCTTGGTTCCATTGTTCTCTCCCTCCTCCTCGCCTGCCCCATCACGCTTCTCTTGGTCTTCCCAGCGTCGCGTGGGAGGAGAGAGAGAGAAATTGAGGCGGACGTCTGCGGGTGGAAGTTGAGTTGAAGGCGCGCAAGTGAGCGATGACGACGTCGTCGGGAAGAAGCGAAATGCAGAGAGAAAGGAAGAACGATTGGGAGAAAGGAAGGGACGAAGATATAAGACACATATATGTTGGCGTAGCAAAACTTGGTGGCTCTCACCAGAGGAGATTCCGTGGTCACTGAGCGTCATCAACTGTATTTTTTAACCCTGCAGGGGTACCGAAGGACACCCACGGGGACCTCTGGAGGGACCCTTGACCCCTTTGCCACACCTCTCTAGTATACACTTCTCTCTATGATTTCCTGCTCTTCAGATGCGAGTGACATCAAGTTTCTCTATCCCTATACGTTTCACGCCATTCCCTTTCGTGGTAAGTACAGTCAAAACAATTAATTCTCGGTGATAGGCCTGTAAAGCTGACTCTGCTTTGATAATTCACCTCCACACTGCCCTCTGCTTGCATACCTCTCTTTCTTCAGTTATACCTACTCATACATTGCATAATACTAGACTCCAAATATTCCTTCTCTTATGAGTATCTTCCACCAAATACACCCATGACTTTCTCGGTCTACCACTTCCTCTCACGCCATTCACCAATCTATCATAAATCAATCTCGATATTCAACTCTCATACATTCTCTTAACATGGTAAACCAAACGAAGGACGCTCCTTTCATATACATTTGTCCATCACCGGAGCTTCCTCTCCACATTCTTTCATCACCCACTCATTCTGAACCCTATCCCACTTATTTCCGAAGCCGGTCGGAAGGCTCATGCCAGGCTCCATACCACCAGAATACACTTTATATGTAAAATAACCCTGCCTGGATCATTTAGAAAAGAGATAATGAAGAGAAAGCATTAAGACTAAAGGGGGAACGGGTCAATGAGGTTCGCTCTTCTATTACATGTCTTTTGAGGAATAAAAAATTTCAGCATATACAATATTCCTCCATAAAAACTGAAATGAAGAATTAAAAAAGTTTAAGTGCCTACCAGAGTTTTTTTCTGGGATGACGATAACGGATGGTTAATTTACTGAGAGGAGATAAATAAATAGGATGAGCTCGCGCAAAACAATTTAACTTAGTCGTTAATTTGGAGGGCGCATTACCACACGAATACGAAACGAGGGTTTTTACGAAAGAGGATGAAATGAGACAAGAACCTCATGAGATATGGGTGCGGAGATACATAGAGGAAATTGAATTTATACGAGGCACTAGACTATCAGCGGAAGAAATGGTGCTGTTGGAGTTAAATTTAGAATGAGGCAGGCTGTGGCGCACATAAAAGAGGTAGGTTTTAATAGCAATTATGACTTCCTTCTATTTATTGGCCAGTTAACTAATTATTCTATAGACTACAACAAAGATATGTACACGACTGTCTCCCGAATATTAATGGGCAATATATTGCTAACTGAGATAGAGTCATCACAAGGAATACATATTTGACTAAGGAAGAAATTGTCGCAGTAGGCAAAAGAGTACTAATCACTAGTGTACAAAAGTGTAGAGGTAGTGAATCTTGAGTATGCCAAGACAAGCCTAAGCATGTGTAGGCAAAATGCAGTTGGTATTGAGTATCCGATAGGAGTTTGCATTAGAAGTTAGAGGGATAGAGTTAGGAATGAGTGGATCGTGAAAGAATGCTGAATGAATGCTACCGTAATCGACATGCATGAAATCATGTTGCTGCTTCGTTGGTTTGGACATGTTGAAATAAGGAAGGGAGTCAATTGCAAAACAGAATAATGGTAAATAACTTAATGGCGTGAGAACAAGAAGTAGGCTAAGTAATTCATGGTTTAAAATAGTAGTAGGAGGGTAGTCGGATTTCGGCTACATGGAAAAAAACTATGGGAAGATATCTGGAATAAACCGTACCGGACAAAAAAAAAGGTTTTCCCGCTGTCATATTCCAGTATTCTTGGGAAACGGTTAATATATAAACCTTTTAATTAGAAATTATGCAATAAAAACATCATACATCTTAAAATGTACGTTTACGGAACGAATTTTTTATAAAACTTTTAATAGATGTTACATTTCATTTTTACAGGATTTTTCGAATTTCTCAAAATAAAAACAAACTTTTTTGACATTATATTATTCAATGAAGGAGTTACATCCATAAATACAATGGATCTTGCATATAGTATGGGAATTTCTTTAAATGGGATAAATATCTCAATTTTTATTATTTTTCTAAGATAGACAAATTGTATCTACGACGGCGTTCAGTATTTTATTCGTCACGACCAACTTTGATGTCGTTTGGAGGCCTAGTACGTCCATCCCTAAGCTTATTTCATGGGCAATCGAGATTATAAAATATTCTTTCAATACTTACTGATGAGGCTACACAACGAAGTAGATGACCGTAAAGACTCCTTGCTCAGACCAAAGAAAATCCGTGTACTTAAATCGATGATACATTTCAATGCGTTTCCGGAGAACACGTCCGCTGTGAAACTGCTGAAGTAATGCACGTGAGAACATCGATCCAATAACTTCTCAACTCGAAAAATAAATAATATATGAAAATGCATCCGAAATGTCTCATTGAACGTAATCCCAGTACTTAAAAAATGGATCTATGCAATCAAGAGTTATCTTAGTGGGGGAAATAATGAATGGAAATAAAGTTAATGAAAATTCCACCATAGAAGTGTCAATTAGACAATGAGTGGGGGCAAGAGCAGTCCACTGGAAAAAAGACTGCCGAAGTTTATTCCTCCAGCCATGATTATTCCTCCAGCCATGATTATTCCTCCAGCCATGATTTTTTTATATACGTTAGCGATATAAAAACATCATTTATGGAATAAAATGTGATATTCCAAATGAATTCATTTGTTATACTGTCACTACAGTGATCTGTACCATAGTAACTTCGGTAGATGTTATGAATATTCATGAGGCAACGATTTTTATGATGATGATGCAAGTAACAAAGTTCCAAAAAGAAATGGCAGCGAAATTAAGAGTTCGAGTCATTTATCAATATTCGATTTTTGACAACCTCAATCGTTGGTCGCCTCCCCAAATGGCCAATCAACCAACAAGCCTTATAAATATACCTTTGTGCACGGAAAATTTCTGTTGAAATTTTCTCGGGTTTCCCACCGGGTTAGGAAAGTGGTTGTTGTAAACGTTCCGATGGCTGTCTTCAGGGCTGATGTCGCGTCACGGAACTTGTTGGGTTAATATAACAATCAGTCGCCAGGTGTCACATAATTGGTCAGAGTTTTGGCGCCTTTTTATTGTTTCTTTCACTTTGTTAAGGATAGGATTCCAAGTGCTGCTTTGGGCGTATCCTGTGTCTTCGTTGAATTTATTATCTCCAAATTTTATTTCAATTGCCTCTTTGGTCTGCCGATCCTAGTAGATAGGCCCTGCTGATTAGCTTTTCTTCGGTAAAGGCAATGGCGTGGTTCCGGTTTGAGGCTATGGTCTGCGACTGCCGATTTCTCCGGATAGCCCTGTCCGATGCAGTGCTTGTGTTCCGCTATCCTTGTTTCTATTGTACGGCAGGTATCCCCGATGTAAACATCTCCGCATTCGTTCAAAAAATCTAAACGCATTGCGATTAAAAATATTCCAGTTGGGTAAAAACGTCCTCCCGGTCGTGTGTCGCCGACAACGCGACAGGATACCCACGACGAAGAAAACCGCAGAAGGAAAATGAGCCTGATTTTTCGGTTAGAGAGACAATGCGAAGAAAAACATGCGAAGACGGGAAATTAACGAAGCGAGAAAGAATGCCGACGTTTGCAGGAAGATGAAAGGGAAGCCGCCTAAAGAGGGGAACCGCGACGTCTCGGGCAAAGAGGCGCTGAGTGATCTCACTGCGTGAATAGTCATTTTTCGGTTTTTAGCCGTTTAGCGCGGCCATTACGGCGGAAAATGAACGGCAAGAGGAGATTGTGGGGAATAAAGGAGCTTGAGTGAGAGATTGGCGAGTGGAAATGAGTTATTACGGCCAGAAAACTTACCGAATTTTCACCGTGACGTGAAGGATGCTCGAGGCGCCGACGAAAAGACTCTCAAGATGAACGCTCTGGAAGGCGGAAAAGATCACGAAAATACGCATCGGGCATGGCAAGAGGGCAGTATACTCCATTGAATCATCCAATGTACCGTAAAAATGAATTTATGTACGAGGAAAAGTAAGGGCATGATTCAAGCTCGGTATATAAATTACTGCCAATTTTGACAAAATTACCAGTAGCAACAAAGAAAATGAAGCGTTTTCCTTCTTCAATATGAGATGCTTATCTTAAAAAGAGTTCCTTAAAGGCAGAGGATAATTTTAAAAAATTCATATGGAAATTCACAAAAATGCAAAATGATTTCGCTAAGGAGCTATTAAGGCAGTGGAGGGGGAGACAATTTGGACAGACTGTAGGGCTCTGGCGGGGAAATGGCACTTCCTGCATTATGCCCAGCCAAGGAAGGCGCATGACATCCTTCTCAGTTATCACAATTAAAAAAAGTCTATGAAGCCTAGGTTCTCGAGAAAAGCCTTGATACGAAGGTGAACGATCATTACTTGATGCATACGTTAACTGGACTACGTACAAACCTTAATTATCGAGTACTACCCTCTTTAAATTAGTATATATTTAGCGAATACGTCGATTTTTTGCTTTCTGAAATGGCTAGTATCAACTTAACAAACAAACATTTGCCGCATTCCTACATTTCACAAGCTAAAAATGGTGATATCAGGATTTTTATATGAACTTTCATGACGCCGTGGCGATAAAAACCCCCGAGGCCTGAAGACGCCTTTTCCTGCATAGTATCCAACCCCTTAAATGGTATTACGGCAAGTTAACCCCTGAAGGACGCAAGGGTATATCGTGAGATCAATCCGCAGATAGCTATCTCAGGGCTTTGCAAAGAGACCTTAGATCGCTATCTGCCATGCACTTAGATCCAATGCCACGGCAAGCATGAGCACCTTCATCAGGTGAACGACTCGCAGGGTTCAACATTCAATGGGAAGGATGAGATCATTGCCATGTGAAAGCGGTGATCAACCTCTATGGTTACATCACGACAACTGGGCATGCAGAAGGATCAAGGTACCGGATTATCGTAGTGATCACCGACCAGGGTTACAGCGCTCAACGCGAAGGGCCATGGTTTGAGTCCCGACGGTGGTGGAAATTTTTCGAGGGTATTCAGGGGTCCCATTTGTTTTATCTGTCCTATATGGAGAGCACTTTAAATGCAGCACCGTGGCCGATGAATAGGACGTTAAACCGTAAAACCGGAAATTCTTCAGAGAGATAACTCCTTATGCCGTATGGGAAGAGCACATTATGTATAGTAATCCGATCGTCGCGTCGGATGGTAAGTTGAACAGTGGTCCTATAATCTTCTCAGGCTATTGCCGGCGCCGGGTTTTTCTCCTTCCTTGTACCCTAGCCCCCACTCCTGGTAAAATTGTCCTCCTGGACTGAAGCGCCGTTTCGTGCTGCGTCGATTTGAATAACCCTATGCGTGTGAGGAAAAGGTTACTTCCATTCATATTTAGTAGGAAATAACGCGTAGGATAGAGGATAAGGCTTAACTTGGAGGAAATATGAAATTTCCATAATTTTTAGATAAAACATAGTAATAAATCTCCAAGCTTAATAAACACTGACCATGGTTACGAGGTATAATGTAATTCACCTAAAGATGACATTATGTGCCGTAACCATGGTCAGTGTTTATTATAAGGGCATGGACATTGACCAAACTATTTTCTCTAACGACTAGGAAAATCAAAATAACGCGACTGAAATACGACTGACTCTGAAATAATATGAACCTTGCACAGAGACTTAAACATGCCCGATGGAATACGAGTCTGTCAAATCTATCGCACTATGAACTTTTTTTTGTAGATTTTCGCAGCTCATGTTTATGGTATTCAGGTTTCTGGTTCTGCGATTAAATTATTTAATATTATGCGATAGTTTCGCCGTGCTATGCTGCCGGCTTCGTCGGGCTTTTAAGAACAACAATGGTCTTTTTTCAAAAAGTAAATAAATAATCCAGCAGTTGATGATTTTGAGAAGTAAAAAACTTAATTTTGAATAAGTCTCTTCCAGGTAGTTTATAACTATCCTCTCTATTGATGTTATTTGGTCTTTTTTCTATTTCAATCGCCTCCCTTAGGAGCCGTTGAAAGTAACTGCATTCTTTGTGTAGTACTCTTGCCGTCTCGATGTCAATGGCGTGACCTTCCTCTAACGTAGTGTGCTCAGCCACGGCAGAGTGATACCAGTCTTTCTTCCGGATTGCACGTTCATGTTCTTTTAATCGGCATCCAATTACTCTCTTGGTCTGCCCCACATATGATCTTCCGCAACTGCAGAGAAGTTCGTATATACCCTCATACATTGTGGGTGGTAATGGATCTTTAGTCCCTCGTAGATGATCTCGTACTCTGGAGGTAGTGTTGTATCTTGTGATAATGTTATACTTTTTCATTATTCTACCTATGCGATCGGTCGCTCCCGCAATTTAAGGCAGCATAACATACGAAACGAAGCATAGCACGGCGAAACTGTCGCATAATATTAAATAATTTATTCGCAGAACCAGAAACCTGAATACCATATCGCACTATGAGTTTCTCGAAACGATTCCATGTCATATTTACCATTATAACTTGATAAAAGTAGACTGCCTAGTGGATTCAATTTCGCATAGGCTCTCAAAAAATATCATACACACACACGTCAGGAAGGAATTGCCAATTTAGTCGGGGAAAGAACGTACCCATAATGTTTTTACACTCTACTGCCGTTTTCAGCCAATAAGTCATCGTCAGGTATGAATGTACTTACCCAAGGTACCATCACATGAACAGGCGCACTTGAAGTATAACTGACGATGGCGAAACAGCGGAAACCGGGAGTACCCGTGGATGGATAAAAGAGGAAGCCATAAAATTCATCTGTGTTGCATTATTGTCTATTCCACTTCTCGCACAAAAGTTAATCCACCACATTAGATTTTTATCTAACCTGAAGATAGTCTTACATGACGAAGATTAACCAGGAGTAGACCGACATTTTCAACGCCTACCAAACAATCATGATTCGACAAGGGAAAGTCCATGATGACAAGTAAAATAAGACGCATAAAACACGCACCGAAAGAAAGAAATATGAAGGTATAAAGTGGTTGATCGCTCGGAAAAATTTAGTAGAGGGCTGCGGGAAACCAACTCCAGGATTGATGGGCAGGGACGACAGTGGGAAGTGGCCCTAAAACTTATGTCTAGTTTTGTAGGCTGTCACTTGAAAAGAACAGTCAAGTTTACCTGAAGGTTCCAAAAAGTTTCGTAATTTAAGTTAAGCTCTCCGTGCAAGTTTCGGCACCTAAATCATTTCCCAAATTTTGGAAACAGTTTAGTAGCCTAAATTTAAGAAGAATGAATCTCACCTACATTAACGAAAAAGTAAAAGAACTAACGTTTTCATTAGTTCTGATAAAAAACTTGAAGGCACTAATAAAATTCCTAAGCCATTGACAAGTAAAAGTGAAACAGTAAAACCAAAGACCATTTTCGTGAGCAAATATATTAGGAGTGATTGATCGCCCCTGGGAGTCTAACTTATTTACAAATGTTGTATCTATTTTACAATAATTTAGCAGACAACTAAGCAAGTTCTTGAAGTGCTCTATCCTTGCGAGAAATTCTCTCTCTTACTTTAACTTTCATAATCGCATGGTGAATATTTGTTGTGAACTGCAAATGATAGAATAGATTGAATAAAATGTGCATCTCTAGCCGAAGATAGTTTCACTGAATAACGATAACAACACACAAATGAGTGAGAGTATTTCTGAAGTAACCTCAATCATAATTATTTTTTACAAGCTACTTACAATTTGCACTTTTCAATTGCAGTGAGAGGAATAGAGCTATATTTATTTTAACGGAATTCGATCGGAATCGTGTCAACTCTTTTTGCGTCAGTTTTGAGATAATTGAGCGCTGAAAACAATTCACCGATTTCTTGAAATGTTTCCCATACAACCCTGATTCGGCTCGATTATTGTGCGTCCGAAAAATGTTAAGTAAATGAAAAATGTTATGTAAATGAAAAATGTTAAGTTCTCAGGAAAATCAAGTAAATTGGGCATGCAGACGTATTAACCAAAAACCTTCGGCAATAAATTGATAACTTCTAGACCAACGTACACAACCTCCAAGATAAAAACAGAAAACCAATCGTTGAGGTAAATTTAAAATATAACTTTTTTTAAACGGGAAGTTAGAATGAAAACGTCAATCCTCATAATACGGCGCTACTATCTAAGTTTCGCTAGCCAAAACCAAAATGATAGTAGCCCTTCCAGTAGTCCTCCATTGAAAATAATTTATCTTCTGATTGGCTGCCATTGACGTAGCGTGACACAAAAGTTTGACTCTGGCAAGGGTCACTCATCCTCCGTTGATTGCGCGTTCACCGTCCGCCCATCGTTTTAGGATCCACATCATATCGTCCGTTCGTCCGTTTCCATCACGTCAGGAAACATCGATCGTCATTCCGGCCCAACAATGTTGGCTCACTGGCAATAATGACGGCACCGTCAACGTCCGGCCATTGTAGTAGATTCCACTGCATAGCAATCACCAAGCTTCGCGTCCGTTTCTGTCACGTCAGGAAACGCCGATCGTAATCCCACCTAAAAGGGGGTCACGTCACGTCAGAGTACTTTACTAATTGGGAATCGGATTATCAACACCGGGAATCGTACTCAGGCCTTCCTCGTGAGAAGCCAATACTCCAGCGGCTAATCTAACATGGTTTGAGGCGCAAAATATTCTTAACGCTAAGGTTATGAGGGAACACATTAATGAACCGCAAGACTCAATTCGCACGAAAACTGTAATGTATTTTTTCGAAATTTGCTAAATTATCGGGAAAGAGGACTTCAAAGCCACAGCCCATGAGTTTAATTCTGAAACCTAACAGCTAGCAGAGGTTTTCAATACCTGAGGAAACTTTGGCCAAAAATTAAGAGAAAGTTCGGCCGACGAAGCAAAATAAAAATCTCGAAGCGTGCAAAAGACGCCGAAAGAATCCGTTGAAAACTAACGAGGATTCGTTAAAAGAGAGAGAAAACCGATGAAAGCCCACGACTGAATTACAAAAAGAGGAAAAACGATTGCGGAAAGTAATTTTTTTTAATGAAGGAGATTGTGAACCGAGGTTCCAAATAAACAGAGAGTCCAGACCTCTACGACCGAGCCCCAGACAGTATAACCCGGAAACGTAAAGGAAGAGGGAAAGGCTAAAGAATATTCGATTATGTTTATGAGAACGGGAGAAAGATGATTCATCGGGCTGGAATTGAGGATTAAACTACATCAAGAGCTATAAATACGTCAAATAACGTTGGTAATTATCCTTACCTAAATGGGAAGTTACAGTAAGTGATATTATATCTCGATGATGATGATTATGGGCTAAACATCATAACCAGTCAGAGTATACTCAACATAGTGTGGAATATTACCATAAGTTATTTCTTTAATAACATGGAATTCCATAAGAGTTACTTCACCCACCATCACGTTAACCTGGGGTACAGGCAACATCGACAAAATAAGAGAGATATCTACACGGTCGAACAGCTACGCACAAGAATTATTTTCTCCCGCGCTCCACTCACGTCTGCAACGATAGCAGACCGAGACACTCATCCGCTAAAACACTCCCAATCAATCATCCATTTCCTCTCCTAATCGATTCCTCTTTCCTCCCTCTTCAAGAAAGGAACCTTCGGTACATATATCAACGTACATATTTTATTTTGCTGTAGCATTTGCTCCATGGGTGATGCCCAGAGCATAATAAATATATATTCTATTCTAATTGCTTTTTGTGTGAAATTCACAGTGAAAAAATCATTCGTCTGGACTGAGATTCGAACCCAGAGCCCCCGATAAAATTCACAGTGAGAGATGACGCCTGGGTAGCTTAACTGGTATAGCACTCGGCGCGAAATCGGGGGGTTTGGGTTCGAATCCCAGTCCAGGCGAATGATTTTTTCACTGTGTATTTCACGCAAATGTGTGACCATCAGCGGGTGACTCCGCTCAAGTTACTGCGCGGCCAGTTCCGCAGTTCTTTTAATCTAATTACTTTTTCTTATTTTGATCCTTGGCGTCCCATCACCACGCGCCCATGCAGCGACTCGCGAAGCAGAAGTTCCACTAAATAGATTCGATTAGGTGAAACGGTACCTATGCTGTTTCCTTCACGTTCCACTTAGGATTCAAAGTGAACTTACCATTCAATGATCAAAGGTAGATGAAGAAGAACTACTTCAGCAACGACTCATTTCACCTTTGAAATCTTCTTCCGCTAGTTCATTCTTTTTTTCAGCATACTTTTTAAGTTTCTTGACAAAAACAGCTACTCAATATATCAAGTTGGAGAGGTGGCTTGAGTGATTCTGAGTCCGAGAGTCTGGGTTCAAATCACGAGAGCAGCGGAGACTTATCATGGGGATACCGATGTAATGTACTTTCATTAATTCCGGGGAGCAAAGAGAGTTAGACGGAGCCACAAATCAAAGTGTTTGTTATATTCATCATCTTTCAACGGACGCCTTATACTCCTTACAACTAACCAGTCCTTGCACATCGGCGCTAATGCTTTCGTGGCATTGTAAGGAAAACAGCCCCCTCTCATTTGCTACATTTTACCTCGCAATTATAAATATTGAGCGCATAATTCTCGCCACAATGTCCACAGCCCATTCTCTCTCCACTGTCTTTGGTCTTTAGCCTGTATATCATTTCATCTTTATTGCTCCAACTGATGCCCTGATGATTTTGACTCGGAACTCCGAGTGGAGAAATGATTCTCAGGGCCCAGGGTTTCAGATCTTTTTCTCCTAACCTGTGTCAGGTTAATAACAACAAACAATAAATATTTCACTCACGCATATATCCCATCGCTTAAACAGAATTCTCTCATAAAATGCTTAATTAAATAATAAACTCAAATTTCACGTGTTTTTATTGAATAAAGTGAGATCCTGATCGAAATATTCCATTTCTTTGTGACTTATAGGACTTAGGAAGGCGAATCTTTCACATAATATGGAGTTCAGGTTTTAGAAAATGAAATACTCAAAAACATTTCCCCTCTTCAAGAAAGGATCCTTCGGTATATATTTCACTATACAAACTCTTCTTTGATCCCAAAAAGAGATCAAAACAATACATAAACAATATATTCATAACTAGCGAATGACATTTTATGATTATTAAAGAATAAACTAAGTTATCATCTTAATCGGTTGCTACTTATATAGCAGCTGAAGTATCGCAAGAACGAAAATAAATGGCTGCCTCTACAGATACTGATACCGAAATATCCGGGTCTAGAATGTCTTACAGTTGGTAACCGTAATTAGAAGGTACTACCGGACAACATCTTCACTTCGGCTCTGCCTGAGGACTCTTATTGCATAATAAGCAAGACGTCACCATCTCCAAGAAGCCACCGCTGGAGAAACTCAAAAAGCAGCACTCCACTCCAATATTTGGAAGAGTAATGAGCTGGCAGGCGCTGTATAAAAGTGGAGAACTAATGACAAGAACCTAATGCAAGGAAGTTAATACCACTGAAGAGTCCATTATGGGCTCTCAGAGATATACGGTGAAGAAAACTGGACGCTGAGTAAGGAGCATGGGAGTATATTGCAGCTGCTTGAGATGTGGGTGTGGAGGAGAATGGAGAAGGTGCGAGGGACGGAAAGGAAAACGCAATTAAGAAGCCCATAATACGACGGACACGATGTAATATTCGGCGCCCTCATTAACGTGTGCCTTTAGTTTCGGAATTGCGACAGTCAGTCGAGCGGTTGAGCTCTTGGAGCTTTGTAGAACCCCCTCTGAGCCTGAGGAGATAGACGCATGCCTCCACTCTTTAAGAGTAATAGTGTGTCGAACGGGGAAATTGAAAAAATCACTTTTATCTTCCCACCTATATATCCCCACCACCTATACCATTCTCCCAAGTAATTAATATTTAGTTGGAGGCAAATTACCTGGGTCCTCGGGGGAGGGAGGCAATAATTTGGTAAACAGCTCGCCCCATGACATATCGCGTTGGCACCTCGCGTTCTGTGCACGGCGTAAACGGGCAAATTGCCGAGAAAGACCTAGTCCTCACTACGCCCGGACTTAAAATAAATCAACAGTATAATTTGAATGATTGATTTGCAACGGGTTAGTCAGTGTGTCTTCCTCGCCTACGTTCGGACCTTGCATTGAAAACAGAGAATAGACGACTTTGCGTAAGAATGTGGACCCTATTTTTTTTCTTTAAAAAATTATCCACTCAGTCTGGCTTATCGCGTGATTGTTATCCAGTAATGTTGTCTAAACTTCTTTTTTTTCTTATTTTGCTTCGTGTACCCAAAGACAATATGACAATTGCATTTTATAATAAACATAAAGCTGCACCTCACTTCGATTTACACTCACTCACCGACATATACGAATTTTTAGGCATTACCAGTAGGCGTACGGATTGGAAATTTGATAGGTAGGACGGTTTTGTCTCACAGCAAGGGAACTGCAAGGGAAGGTATATTTTCCAATTATATCCTATATTAAATATCTCTACGGCTACTATTTGAATTGCAAATCTGATTAAGATATCGTTAGTTAGTATTATTGGTAAAGGTGATCTTTCGTCTCGCCAGTAAAAACGCGATTTCATCCACTTCCAACAGACGTATCGCCACCAAATTCACCTCTCATATCATTCAAACCTTGCACTTTTGTGCAACAGTTTTAACATAATAACTAGCAGACCTGCTGCCTGCTTTACAGGCAGTCTCTGTCTGGTGTGCTCTTCAGGTGCCTCACTGGCAATTATACTTCCCCAAAACAGCAAGCATGGGAGCAATATTTGACATACATTAACAAATACTGGTAATGAATTATCTCCCGAGGTCAGTTTCTCGCACATTCATATAGCATTCGTAATGGTACAAGTAATACTTCTAAATTTTCGACGTGAAGTTTGTACCAATATTGAGACAGCGGCACACACAAATATATTGAAACGTTTACGACCTTTGGTATTTATCCAGACACTTAAATGCATGGAAAACTCTTGAGGATTATTTCACTTACGCTAGCTAATCGTTTATCTTATGCAATAAAACCAAATGAAGGGAACGGCAATATAAAAACACTTAATTGATTATATTAACGTTGAGTTTACAGAAATTTGATATGAACCTTATTGTTTTGGAGTGGCATACATTTAAACATTCACCCAGATGATTTATAAATAGCTTCACTAAATAACTTCATTCGCGTAAAAGTAGCAATATATCAAGGGTAATAAAATAAATGAAAATAAAGTAATACAGATATCGTAGTGCAATCAACATTTACCTGAAAAGATAAATTAACGTTTACATGCCCGTACGTTTTGGAATTGATTATAATTAATTGAGTACTGTTTGTTTACTTCACCGTTGCTATCCTAAATAAATTCATCGTTGTTAAGCAGTTTTTACGGATTATGAGCTTGATAGCCACGGTTTTTTGAACTTTTCTTTGCACCACCAACTGCTAAAAATCCAAACCTACTACCAAATCATACAGACAAGAGTATCCACATTTAATGCACCAAACCTCATTTCTCTAGGTAGCTCAAGAATTGAGAGAGAAATAAACAAAATTGATACAGAATGACTGACAGAATGACTGACTGGCACGCTACAAAATTAATATATAAATAGATACAACATTTATTCTAGGAATGGATAAGTGTCAAACCTGAGAAGTACTGGAAACTCCTCCCCGCCATATTGGAAAAAAATGCCATTTTACCTTCTCCACCGTAAATGGCGCAGCGATTGAGCACTTACTCCTCATACCATGGATCCTCTTACTTATCTATACCTATACACACCCCTCGCACTCACTTTCTTCACATTTTACCCAGGCCAATCACCAACTCACCGTAATTTTACGCAGACCAATCACCAACGGGTGGATTGTTTAACGGGTGGATTGCAGACCAATCACCAACGCGGCCCGCACCGTTGGAGATTAAACAAATCACCCGTTGATAAGGAATCAACGAGAATCTTATCCATCGGTTTGCTGTGTTCTTGAAGCCATTAGCAAGTGGTTTTGAGATCAATTATTATCTATTCAGAAAATTTGTTTTCTACGACAGATTTGTATGTCCAGCTTTACGCATGGTAATATATAAATATAGACTGTGGTAATACATGCCACCCGTCCTACACAAGCTGCTAATTCACGGTCACGCCATGTCCAAGGAGGCCATCCTTCCTATCATCAGAAGAGGCCATGGAGCCCAGGAACAAAGATATCCGAAGATTCGGCGAGCACCACACAATAATATCTTCAAGAATGGAAACAAACGAGGATCTATTCCGATGACTGCTGCAAACGTCCGATCCCTTCGTTTCCTATATTTCAGGCGTCCAGAGAAAAAAATTATGCCCTTATCTGCAGAGGTACGGAGTCTTCTCACTCTGGATGAATCGCAGACCGATAGTGAGACTGGTGAACTATCAGACGATAATTTTTAATATGTGAAGCTGTTTTCTTCAATAATTAATAATACAAATATGGAACAAACTTACTTATTTTCTTATTGCTATTAATAATAATAATACTCAGCTAAATCATAAAACTGATAAAATATTTAGTGCTGAAGGTGGTGCACATATATTAGTTTCTAATCCTTGTAGTTAGCGAACAAAACGGCTCTACGGAAAGTCCCGGGTTCGAATCTCGCCTATGATTTGAATGAAGTGATCACATGAAGTGATTATTTGTCAAATTCCACAGTACAGAACAGAACATTGGCTGTCGGATTTCCGAATACATCCAATTAAAATGGCCATTAGTGTGTTTTTTTTATCGTTTTAACAAATTTTTCGCAGAAACGATAACATTTAGAGATACAGTAAAATTAACTTTATAAACCGATTCTGCGGATCTAAAATATTAAGGAACAATGATTACTGTTCAATTTTAATTAATAGAAAAATAAATTGTTCAAACAATTTCTCAAGTAAAAACAAAAAAATCAGAGATACAGCAGATATATTTTCAAATTCGGATTATACGGATCTAAAAACATTCAGAACAATCGTTGACGCTCAATTTAAATTTGTTACATCTAATGGTTTCAATAATTGGTCTAGTAAAAACAATATCAAAGATACAGATGATAAACGGGTCTTCCGTGCAGGGTCTCCACCCTCCAACCGGCATGCGAGCCTTCGCTCATGGCCGGGGATTTGGAAGGCTGCAAGGAATAGGAAGGATAAAAGGAAAGGGTAGAAGGGAAGGGAGAGAGGAAGCTTCCGGCCTCAGAGCCATTATTAGACTAAGAGGACAAACGGAACGCGAAACAACCTTTAATCACTAGCGTTTGCTGCGGTGAGTCCTATGAATAAGGAAACACCAGAACGGCGAATGGTCGTCCAGCCCATTCCGCTAGATTATCAAAGATACAGCAAAATAAACTTCAAATCGGATTCAGAGGATCGAAAACCTGCAGTAACAACGTCCATATCTAGTACGTATATAAAAAAATAAGAGCAGCATTAAGTTTCGCCAGCTTTTTTCGATTTGGGACCACTGTGCTACAGGCGTAGACCACGAGCACGACCTCCTATTCAAATCGGGAACTAGGACGGGACATGGAATATGAAAGTACCTCCCCTTCCTAATCTTCCGTTCCCTCTCCACTGCGAAATCCGACACCATCGCAGATGCGACTATTGGTAATTGAGCCGGTAATTTAACCTGATCTTTTCCCTAAAAAATATCAGGTTACAACTTTCGTATCATCTTACAAATCTCAGTTTTCACAGTCACTGACAAAAGGATTGCGCCACTTCCCCTTGCGTCTCTGGCGCGCAGCCATTCCACCCCTCGAGTATTCCACAGCGCAGCCGCGCAGCCCTACGCCGCACAGTGGGAAATTTCGGGACCTCAGGCGACAAAACCCGCTATACAGCTCGTGGGTGGATGAAATGACGTGTTATTTTTTTTTAATACTCGTAATTGCATTTAGTTTAAGAACCCGCTGCGGAAAATACAGGTTAGCAATATATTGAAACGTGAGAATTGTTTCAACTAACCTCGAATTTGAAAATATGTTGAAACATCTTTGAATTTGCCGGATACAAAGGGGAAACTGCGGATTTTTCTCCCGAATGCTTGGAAAAGAATGGTGTTACTTTGTAAAGATTATTTTTCTGAAATTTAAAGTTTGGGGTTATGGTCAATGGTTAGGAAGCTATGTTTCGTTCCCACAATATCTGGCAAGAAATAGATTTATTGTTTCTTTCATTTACGTGAACCAAGGAGATCTGTGATCTAAATCCGTGACTGCATGATTTGCAGCCTTATTCGCTGAGTGACCCAACCTAAAACTTTAAATTTCAAAAAAATAATCTTTACAAAGTAAAACCATTCATTTCCAAGCATTCGGGAGAAAAATCCGCAGTTTCCCCTTTGTATCCGGCAAATTCAAAGATGTTTCAGCATATTTTCAAATTCTAGGTTAGTTCAATCAACTCTCACGTTACAATAAAAAGCTAACCTGTATTTTCCGCAGCGGGTCCATAAACTAGATGCAATTACGAGCATTAAAAAAAAACGTCATTTAATCCACCTAAAAGCTGTAGAGCGGGTTTTGTCGCCTGAGGTCCCGAAATTCCCACTGTGCGCCGTCGCAACTCTGACTCTCGAAAGTTGAGCCGGCTCATTTTTTCGGTCACTGTCGCAAGAAGCATATCAAGTGAATTAGTAAGAATATATAAGACCGAATCAACCATAGTAAGGTGTTAAGACAAAATTAGACAACCAGGCATATAACTTGATCGGCGGCCTCCTGTCCATATAGACGACGACGCTGCCCCGCTCACATGCAGACAGGGTAAACTAAACTCAAATTTCGCATACGGAGAGACTGTGTTAGACCAATAACAGGCCTGACGACCTCAAGAGTAAGGTGTTGAGACAAAATCACATACTCATGCGGATAGCAGGAGCGGCTACTGGCCGGTCGTTTAGATAGCTCGTGACCCCTCTCGTTCGTGATACGAAAAATTGGTGCATCTCGCTGAAAAAAAACACGTAAAAAAATATTTCCCCTCCGAAAGTCACGAAACTTTTCTTCAATTATGCATTGTACAATATTGCGAGGCTACTCAAAAGGAGAGTTATAAAGTAGAAATGAAATTCATTTGAAATGGAATTGGTTCCGCAGCACGACCTTTTAGATCCTGCGTGACCTGTTAGGGGACACCAATATATGAGATTGTAGTAAAAGGGTGACCACTGGTAAGCCACTAAAGTCATGGACGAAAGTTGTTGAAGAGACTCATATAACAGGAAGAATATTATGGGCCTTAACGGTCTTAATTACAGGAGGCCAGGTTTTCAAGCGGGCGCCGAAAACAGTTTGTTAAAACCAAGGAGGTTAGAAAAGAAATGAAGGCGACATACCACTTGACTCTTGAAGCCAATTCCGCCATTGCAGTCGGCACAGTTTAGACCTCCCTCTGGCTAACGTGTCCGGCGGTCGCGTTTGATTTTCGTCAAATATAAGTTAAAAACCACAGACAAGGCGATGTTTTGTGCTGTTTTGGCAAAACCTACTCGGCACAAAATCATTCACAAGCACCCCTATTCTTGCGTCACTTTTGCCCATGAGCGTTCACGGTCATGCCTCTTCCATTTCATTCTAACCTCCTTGGTTAAAACCATTTTCGGCGCAATTGTATATCGCCTTTTGCGACTGCCTCTCGCTCCCGCGCCGGACACCCCCCCCCCCCCCCCACACACATACGGAAATACCAACCAGCCAAGCCCAACCAGCCCAATACGTCCCTTTCTTGACGGGGCAGTGGGAGGTAGGCCAGCGCGATTATTCGATTAATTGAATCGTCGATTCCATTATTTTAACAATTGATCAATTATTTCAGCATATCGATGTCGATTGCGGTAATTGACTCGATTGTCAATTTTTTTCAATTATGAATTGTAGACAAATGAGGAAGTTCTTGACATGGTGGGCGAGGAGAGGAAACTTATAGATGATATTAGGGGAAGACAGGGTAGGTGGCTGGAAGGGGTAATGAGGGACGTTGGTTTGCTGAAGACAGTGATAGAGGGAAGGATGTTGGGTAAGCGGGGAAGGGGAAGGAAGAGAATCGGTTTTATGGACGGGATGAAGAAAGGTAGGACTTATGCTGAGATGAAGAAAGAAATACTAGAGGTAGAAAGGGCACGGCACGTGTAAGAGTTCGTTGGATATTCTCTGACTTTCATCACAACCTACCTCTAACTGGTAGATTACTGTAATGAATGAATTGTTATTCATTTCACAATTATGGTCCGATAATCGATTAATTGACGATTATTGACGGTGGTGACGGCCAACCACCTACCCCTCCCTCCAGAAGTTAGCAAGAAGATATCTAGCTATCCCGTCAACTAGAACTGCGTCCGAGAGGTTGTTCAGTCTCGGTGGGAACATTGTCATCGACACACGCCAGTTTCTGTCGGATGAACACGCTGAGGATCTCATCTGCTTGTCTTCAAATACCGATATATTATTTCAATTAATTAATAAAAGCGAACTGATTGAATTATTTTGTTGTTTTTCAAATTAGTTATTTCATTCTTCTCATTGCCAACAGGAAGCCTTTGAAAAGCATGATCCAATTGAGTCCTGTCAATTAATTGGTTGATGGCAATCAACCGTTCATTGACAATTAATTGACACCCATTTCGATGTCAATTAATTGGCCTTTGTCCATTAATTGAATGCCTTCAATTACTTGTCATTTATTCAATTCCCGACAGTTGAATCGACCACATTTCCAAATATTCATATAATTGATCGATATCGTTTTTTTCGATAATCGCACAGTCCTAGTGGTAGTAGGCTTCCTTCGAGCAGGCCCAAGACCCAGGGCCTGCCGCGAGGATCCGAGCAATCCCTCCCGTATTACATCTGTTTTCGCTTTCTCGTATAATTCGACCCATTTTCCCAAAACCATTATTTTTGTGGTTTCGCTGAAGTTAAGCATCATGAAAAGTGTTGCAGCGGCAAGGTCGGCACTTGTTATACCTACTAATAACGATACGACACTCTTAAGTTAAAATAATAAACAGCAATAAATCCCCGATTTGAAAGTAAAATCCCGGTTTTCTCCCGGTCAAGTGAAATTCCCGGATTTTTCCCGCATTTCCCAGTTGCTGAATTTAGGCTGTAAAATATTTGTGCTTGTCCTGTTATACCCGTAGACTTCACTCGAATTCACTCAAAATGTGAAATGTTTTCCTAAATACAGTCCCTAACAGCCATCTTGAGTGAAAACTACTTAAATATAGCGACACTATTAGTGTTGCTATATAAAAGTATTGGTCAAGAAAATTTATGGCATTCCTCAAGAAAATAAAAATTGATATTGTAAACGCGTGTCCGAACTCAGCGTATGTTAAGTTTCAAAACTTTTGTACAGATAAATTATTCCAAGATTTTTAAGCGCTATAATGATTGTTTTAAGCACATCGATTAGGCTTTTACCTTATTTTTGGCACAGGTGAATGTATTTGAGCTGTCAAAAGGTACCTATACGTCAATTGCATAAATATGTACACAAAATCTATTACCAATAAATACTCCTCGTGAGTAATGTTAAATTGACATTATTATTATTGCGCTGAATTAGGTACATGTTATAAAATGCGGATCTAATAACAAACTCTTAGGTTTGTATGAAACTCCTAAGACTTGTATCAATGTTCATAAGGTAAGTGAGGGTCAATCGCGTTTTCTAATATAGCATATATTTTGAAAACATTCGATTTTTTATACTTCACTTGAATTAGAGAAGCAACCACATCAGGAGAATGATGGTACCCTTAAAGAAACTTACAATCACTTAAACTTAGAAAAAATTTTCGGTCGCAAACCGGAATAGCTCGGTGGCGGCGGGATAACGTCCTCGCCTGCTAACCCGAAGGTCGCGGGTTCGAGTCCCGGGTGGGATTTTCTCCACTCAGGGTGTTGGGTCTCCACTCAGGGTGTTGGGGTACAGGGATGGATGTTACTATTTGATATGTAGACAGTTAATTGTTAAATTCGCACAGGAATACAAGACGACATTATTATTATCATAGAAGAAGTCTAGCGGCAAGTATATAGTATTTCATTTGATCATGATAGTGTTTTTTTAATACCCTGGAGTACAAAATTTGAAAACCATCGAATGCACTCGTGTTCCAAGCTCACTTTGGCCACATTTGTCGATCTAATAACCACACGCAATAATAAGTAAACATGGATTTAGCAAGACTACAGAAATTTACTGAGAAAAATTGGAAGGAAAAAATATAACCAAGAGAATTAAAATACAACGGAAAGGATAAAAGATGAGCCGTCACTAAGTAAATGAGTTAGCATGGGAAAAAGGAGAACAGCGAGAAGCCAAGCGATCATTACGAAAAACTAACAACCCGGAGAGAGAATATTAATTTGAGCCACGCAAAGATCATTAGAACACGGTTATTGCTTGGTGCCTCGAGACGAGGAAAATCTGTCGCTTCTTTCATGAAACGGCTTCATCACCTGTGTGTCTACATAAAAGAAAAACTTCATTTAAAATGACGCAGCGATAAATGTTGCCTTTTTCATTTTCACAGAGAAAAATAAACAATTTACTTAAAATAATATTTGCCCCGACTATTTTTTTTAAGTATGAGAGGACAGGTTTAAATTGAGTCGCGCAAGGGAAATTTATTCAGCCAAAATTGCCTGTCACAAACGCCAATCAATGCCCAAGGCATGTCGCTTTATCAACTCTTGATAAATCCTAGCGGGGAGGACCAAGCTATGACAAACCCAAAAAAACGGCAAACGTGGAATTACGACTAGAGACCACTATTAAATAAGAAATTATAAAGTTGGTTACATCGGATGATTGATGAATAGGAATAAACCTGCATTCCCACAAAATGCATAAAACGGTACAAAATTTCCAGTATGAAATCAAGTAAATTATCTCAAAAAGCAAAACCTAATTTCGACAGTTTAACCAAAATAACAACTAATATAGTCTTCCATCGACAAGACTAGCGACTACGATCAATGTAAAAGGCCTTCTACCATACCTATTAAGAATGAGATAATATGAGCTACTAATGGCAGGGGAGGCCAACATATTGGAAAGAAGCGGTGTAGGTACGTCACGGAAGCAAAACCTATTGATCTAACTCTGAAATAATCTGCCCTGCAGAAACACACAGGTTGGCATCCAATGGGAAAATTTAAACTACCTAACAGTCAAATATGGTCGACCGTTCTAAAAAATAATTCATGGGACTTAATACAAAAACCAAGCTCGAGTTCTCTGACAGCCAAAGCCATGGGCGTGCATGGAAATTAAGTGCGTTGTTACACTAACATTAAAACCTAAGAATAACGGGTATGTAATCCGGGCGGATCCATGCTCGTATTCTCTGTCGGAAGAGGAATACACATTATTTCATGCCCGTCAGTTCATGGCAATATGTTTTCATTAAACATATTGCCATGAACTAACGGGCAGAAAATAATGTGTATTCCTCTTCCGACAGAGAATACGAGCATGGATCCGCCTCCTTACATGGAAGCCCGCCACGCCCAATGCCAACCACTTTCAACTGCGCGAAGTAATCGGAAATATATGCACCCTCTCCTACCTCCCACGATGCGTTCTGCAAACAGCTTCCATGTTATCTGTCAGTAACAAGCCACAGAGCATATTTATGCGTCAAACACATGCGAATTCAATGCAAGGATAGATTTACTAATTCAATACACGGGTATATTTTAAAACCTACGACAAACTTACTACGTAACATTAAACATCTGAGTGCACACCTGTGACGCCGATCTGTTCCGGATAGGGAAATTCAAAGAGCTTACTCATTCATCTGAGTAGGCCAGTCTAAATGCATATTTCACTAATTTGCCACGCTACCCAAACCCACTTATTTGAAGCTATGCTACCCTATACCTACTATGCCTCAAGTCTCTTTGAAGCCACTTCTCCTTAACTGCTCTCCTGCTCCTCAAGACTCCTTACGTTCCTCCACTTGAGAATCACTTAAGAATATCTCCAGACTGAGTGGATGGTGGTGGATTTCAGAGTCCCTCAACCCCGAGGTACTCAATTCCGGTTCATGGAAAAACAATTTTTATTTTCAGACGTCTTATTTTCTTTCTCTCTGGAGAGCTATCCTCCGCTTGTTATAACTGCTAATATTTATGTGTATCTTGCACATCCCATGCATTCATCCGCGCATCCGTGGAAGCCCGGAGGGATTTGCACTAAATAAGTTAGCAACCGAAGGCCCTGCGCCCGAATCAGGGAGATGCCTCTTCAGGCACCTCCAACTAAATCCAATAGGTGCGACCTTGGCACAAGAATTTTCTAGGGAAACTACAGGTGACAAAAGGAAAGGAACGGAACCCCAATCCTAATGTTTAAATTATCTACGCATCTTATCCCTTCACTTCATGATTTTTATGGCTAGAATAAATACTCATAATGAATAAAGACACTTGGTAATCTTCCACAGATTTATTTATTTGACACGACGCGTTTCACCACACTGTGGCATCATCATTAATAAAGTTGATAAATCATAGATAAATCATAGATAATATTGTCAAATAAATAAATCTGTGGAAGATTACCAAGTGTCTTTATTCATTATGAATATCGAGAACTTCCACCATATCCAGCCTGAAACAGTTGTATTTAAATAAATATATTTTATGTCAATGTTTTCTTATCACTGGAAGAATCCTTATGAAAACAATTTTGCAATAAATATATTTTTTCCTTTTTTTATGATTTCGCTCAAGATTTTTAGCTTACTTTACTAAAATATAAAGATATACACATAAAATAGGCAGTGCCATGCGTGGCACAGTATGCAGTGTAAACATAACATGATATTAGTAAGGAGCATCTTTTTAAATGATTTAAGATTTTCCCAGTGAATTCATTCATTACAGTAATTTACCGGTTAGAGGTAGGTTGTGATGAAAGTCAGAGAAAATCCAACGAACTCTTACACGTGCCGTGCCCTTCCTACCTCTAGTATTTCTTTCTTCATCTCAGCATAAGTCCTTCCTTTCTTCATCCCGTCCATAAAACCGATTCTCTTACTTCCCCTTCCCCGCTTACCCAACATCCTACCCTCTATCACGGCCTTCAGCAAACCACCGTCCCTCATTACCCCTTCCAGCCACCTACCCTGTCTTCCCCTAATCTCATCTATAAGTTTCCTCTCCTCGCCCACCATGTCAAGCACTTCCTCATTTGTATATTTATTCCGTCCAACGCACCTTCTCCGTCCTCCTCCACACCCACATCTCAAAAGCCTTCAGCCTATTTTCGTCTTCCTTTCTCAAGGTCCACGTTTCTGCCCCATAAAACGCCACACTCCATATCAATCTCTTCACCAGCCTCTTTTTTACATCCTTACTTAAGGTCCCCGTCATCAGCTCCCTTCTATTATTGAACGCTTCCTTCGCTAGCGCTATTCTCCTCCTAATGTCTTTCCTACTATGTCCTCTTTCTTCTAGCGTACTACCCAAGTAATTAAATTGTTCTACTTGCTCCAGTTTGTGACTTCCTATGATTTATAAATTTTTCTCGGATTTCACACCAGGCTTCATTTCCGCCAACGTTTCGACGAACGACTTGTAGCCTGATGATGGCGAACAAGTCCTTCGTTGAAACGTCGGCAGAAATGAAGCCTATAACCTGGTGTGAAACCCGAGAAAAATTTATAAAGCATCTTTTTAGCTTAATTTGGATGCTTTCATTAGGGTAGAGACATTGGCGTGTATTTTACATTGGTCTAGGATATATTTGCGTCCAGGAAAGAGTTGATAAGTGGGACTCCGATCAATGACCTATAGAGAAGAATATGAAAACCTTTCATACATTGTGTGGCGCTATACAGTTCGGAAAATGGGATGGAAAGAGAACAAGCTTAAACCGTAGGTTTTTGAGTGTTGGTTGTGAAGTAGCATGTAGCGGGTTGGCTGGGTAGCGAGGAAGACGAATGAATAACGTGGAGGAGGAAAGGAGTTTGGTAACGGAGATACGGATGATGCAGGAATTATATATTTAGGTATATAGCGGACGAACTGGGAAATGAGGGCGTGTTGAATAGCGCCACAAGCGGGATAACAGTGGGCAAGAAGGGAAGAGAAAGGTAAAAGAGAAATTCCGGGCTGCATAAATGGAAGCAAATCATCGAAAATTGAAAATGTACTGTGGCATTTTTCATACACCCCCATTTTTTCAACTTCCCCTCTTTGGACATTTTCCCCTCTGCGGACTGTTTACCCCCCGGACTTTTCCGAAGGACTTAGCGCGCATGACGGGGCGCGCTAATGACATGGGCGCCAACGACGGCCAAAATGACTACGACTCCAAAATGTAGCGACTCCTGCCAGCAACTTCTGCCACGACTTCCGCCACGACTTCCGCCGCGCCTTTCCGTCGCAAGGTCCTGCATCGTTTATATAGCCCCTGATGTGAATAAGGATTCCAAAAATGCGGTCATTCTGACCAAGGCACAAAGGCTGTTATCCTGTATTCTGCGGCCGAAGTCAGAAAACAGTTCCTAGCGCTCCAATTGAAAACTGCCACCCCATCTATCACCCATCCCATTATTTCCTCCCCTCCAAGGCTACCAATCGCCTATATCCGAAGCTTACTCATTTTACCTCGTCCCTGCCGACAGACCCCCTACTCACCTGACTCATCCCTGAGATCACCTTCTTTTGCAGTCGAGACGGCGACCGAGTAATACTGTTGTGTGAACCTGCTGATTTTCAGTCATTTGTACTTAGAGAAAAGCTCAACCTCTCGTACTTATATATCTTAATCATTTTCTGAGTGGAAGCTCTCAATGCGGTCGCCTGGCACTCGACCTGTGTGTAATTTGCTAGTAAATTGGCTGGTTTTATGTGTTAAATATATTGCTAGTTCAATTATTGATTGATAATACTTGTGTTTCGTTCAATTTCATCATTTCGTCTCACCCGAGCTTGGTAAGAGTTTTTTTTACGGGTGTTATCGGCGAGAAAAACTATTATTCCCTTCTCCCGATAGCGCTTCAGTATGAATAAGAATAGAAACGTACTACTGCTAAGGCTTCATCACGCAAAGAAAATACTGCATTACATCAGTTTAGTTTAGTTTTAATTAATTTACCTTTAGTTAAATAATTATTTATCTATCTACCGGTGAGAAAGTGAAGTCCACCCGGTGTCATAAATTTATGTGACAAAACCATCATTCCGAAACTACCGTTGATGTCGATGAATTTATAGTAAATCGGTTTGTAATGAATGTCCATAATATTAAAAATCGATTCGAAATAGATTCGTGGATTCCGAGGGCATTTGAGTAACGTTTTTGAATCTTTCTCTCTTCCTGGCTCACATTTAAAACTGACCCGATAACACGTTTGGGGACATTCAAGTATTACGTGAGGGGATTTTGGCCAATTTTTAATCCCCCCCCCCCCCATGTAAGACAACGTAAGATTTCATGAACCCATCCCTTCCCCATCTAACGTAAGTTGTCGTATATTTTTAGAACCATGCGCATAGATAGAACGATATGCTTATGGGCAATTCCCTGTCCAATTGTGCAAAAATTTGACTCACCCTCTCCGTTCCTTATAGAAATATGATATTTTAGCCGGATATCGGTTTCCGAGATTCAGAGATTCACAACAAATGCAATCGCAAAGAAATGATCAAACTTTTTTTCTGTAATTTAGCGTCCATTCAAGCGTACCGACCGCGCCGCCGCGGTATTTCAACAAGGAAAATTTTTTGGACTGACAATAATGATAAGTATGATCGATCTCAGAAGTGACTATAACCTTACCTTGCCTTTTTTTATTAAGATTGCCTCCTCACTCCCCTACGTAAGACAACGCAAGGAAAACTCAACCCCCCCTCCCCCAAAACGTCTTACGTAATTCTTGAATGACCCCTTTGGAAAAGAGAATGATTTCTCATACCAAACGCAATATCTCGCTATCTGGGGGCGTAGCTCAGATGGTAGAGCGCTCGCTTAGCATGTGAGAGGTACCGGGATCGATACCCGGCGCCTCCAGAATTTTTTTTTCAGTTTTTTGTTCAGATATTGTGGTAGGGTAATGGCAAACTTTTTTATGCTTTTGAAAATAATACGTAGAGAATTAAAAATGAAATAGTTGACAGCAAAGAAGACACCAGAAAGGCTGCATGATTGTTTTGCATAAATATTAATCTAATTAATCTTCAAATCAAAGTAACTGGAGGCAAATCAAATGGAAAAACTGCAATGAAACTTAACTCAGGAAATGAAATGGGTTTGCTAGGAAACTCTTAAAGACGACTCCGAGGAGCTGGAATGGACCGAAAAGCTATCAATCAAAAACGTTTTTAAAAATTGAGAATGTTTATCTCGTGAATTAATCGCGTGTCGATATAAATCTACATTCCAACTAGAAATCACATCGAAATAAGCTAAAATTTGAAATATTACCAATTTTAGGAGTTATTTTTTATTTACTGTAGTACATCCTATAGTGGTTGCTCGCAACGCTTATTTGCTTTGGGGAATTCTACGTTAGAGTATGGTAGAACATGCTTGGGAGGAGCCTATGTTTCTGATATATTACATTAATGAATCCGATGTCTCCTGATTACAAAATTATACTTCAGAGGCGCGCACAATGAAATTCTATTAAAACATTAATTCAATAGAAGTTGACTTTGGGCAGTTAAGCAAAGCAATGCTACCTCACATAAACCTACAAATTAATTCAATTTCATGAAACGATGCAACGAAATTCTATCTCGAAATCAAATGCAAAATTATTCTATTTTGACTGTGGTTTATTATAATTTTAACTCGTTGAACAGCGCAATAAGATTCTGATTGCGCTGTTAGAGCAATGCAATTCTATTCTGGCGAGAGAAAACTTGAAATATTTCGCTTATCCAAAAATTCTAATAATTTGGTAATTAGACAACAAAATTCCCGAATTTTAACTTTTTAAACGTTCACATTTTTTCAACGATATAAGCAACACACATATAATCGAATAATTTGATTTTCACTATTTAAACGTTCAAATTTTATGTTCTTAAATTTCTATCTTTCAGAAAAAAAAAACTTGATTTACTTAAACATAAACTTATAATTCTAAGCTTCCATTCTACACCCGTTGCCATTTAGATCAGGAATATTTAATTTTATTTTGCCGCGCGTCATTCAATTTTATTTCTCAAAAAAGCTAATCGAGTAATACTTCGATAATCAACAACAGAGCATTCTTTCATGTAAAATAACATCTCGATATTCTACCAATGAGATATTTGTCTACAAAGAGGAAAAAATAATTCAATATCCACGGAGGAATCTGAGGAATCGATAGAATATTTAAATTAAGTCCGATGAATCAATGGAACCGAAGTTCCCGAATCTAACAACGAAGCGTTCAACCAATTTTATGCATGGATTGCACCAAAGCGTTTCATTTCCCTCCCGATTGAGCAAGCAAGAATTAGTTATTCTATTCCGTTTCTAATATTTACGAAACAACCGCTGTCTATTATTCGATTAATGTGATTTATTATAGAAAAATAATAATTCTAAAAGAGGAGTATCTTCAGATTATCATTCCAACGGTATAGGGGTTAAAACAAATATAGGTACTGGGACATAAATCTATCTCACTGACAAAGAATAATAAATTCGAAATTTATCAACGGGCTGAGGAAGGACTTCCTCTCTGGAGGAGTTAACTCAATGGAATATCAGCACAAAGGAATTGAAAGCTCTCCGTAATAAACCACCTTAGTACTGTCATACCTCGTGATGATAACCGAGCAGCTCGAAGCAGTTTCAGGGAGAACATTAAAAGCGTGAAATACGGAATAGAGAATAAGTATACATTTTCAGGCTCAATAAAGTGAAAGGGATCCATCATAGAACAAGGAAGAAAATAGATAAAGCCATAGGGTACGTAAGCACAGGAGAATATTGAAGCCATTCAAATGCGAAACTGGCCACATTGAATTGATCAGCTGCGCGGCGAACGCACCGAAAACATGGATGTCAGTATCGAAATTTTCGCGGTAGCATATCGATTTATTTTGAAAAATGCCAAATGGAAATAATTTCAAATAAAACACCTGCATTACTCATAAAATATACGGACGAATTGCCCGCGCCTTATTAGGAGGATCATTATTCGAAAAAAAAACAGGTTATCAATTTCGTGCGTAGAAACATCGCGCTCTCTTGTTTAATCTGTAGAAACTATCATGAAGAATAAACTAAGAAAGAGCACTTATGATAACGGCAATTTCAAGTGCAATATCCCCAATTATTATCCATGATACTACGAAGAGATTTAAATTTCCAATAGATCTGAAATCGGAGTCTCCAGGTTTTGTACCTTCAAGAGCTGCAGCTCCGTCTCAAAAACAAGCGAAGCACAGCCGCATGAGAAATATCCACCTCCGGCATCCTGGAGGGAGGAACTACGATGATGGACGATACACAAGGCAAAGGGCCGTCGAGGAGCGTGCTTGTCCGTCAAACGCTGGACTCCAGCCAGGTTCCCATCCACCACTCAAAATAAACGCGCGTCGCAAACCGAGTGGACCGCTTCAACACGCAACGCCTTCTTCACCACCGCGGCGCGAGCCTTCCGAAGGGCCTGTGTTACACACCTCATCCTAGGCCTGTGCGATTACTCCATTAATTGAATCGTCGATTCAATTATGTTTACAATTGATCGATTATTTCAGCACATCGATGTTGATTGCGGTAATTGAATCGATTGTCAATTTTTTTCAACTGTCAATTGTTATTCAATTCCCAATTATTGTCTGATAATCGATTAATTGACGATTATTGACGGTGGTGACGGCCACCACATACCACTCCCTCCAGAAGTTAGCAAGAACATATCTAGCAATCCCGGCAACTAGCATTGCGTCCGAGAGGTTGTTCATTATCGGTGGTAACATTGCCATCGACACACGCCAGTGTCTGTCGGATGAACAAGCTGAGGATCTCATCTGCTTGTCTTCAAATAGCGATTTAATATTTCAATTAATTAATAAAAGCTAACTGATTGAACTATTTTGCTGTTTTTCAAATTAGTTCTTTCATTCTTCTCATTGCCAAAGGAAAGCCTTTGAAAAGCAGGAGCCAATGAGTCCTGTCAATAAATTGGTTGATGTCAATTATTTGAGCAATGACAATTAATTGACACTATTTCGATGTCAATTAATTCGGCTTGGTCAATTAATTTAATGTCTTCAATTAATTGTCATTTCTTCATTTCCCGACAAATTAATCGACCACATTTCCAATTATTCATATAATTGATCGATATCAATTTTTTTCGATAATCGCACAGGCCTACCTCATCCTCCGCGGCAGATTCTCCCTCTGAGAAATCGAACATCCCGATATCTCCAGGCGCGGTTTTATTCATCCATTCAGAGTAGTTATTCTACCGTTACGGTAGCTTTTGATGTGAATTAAATCAAGCAACACTTTCACACTGCGATTAAATGGCATTTCCTCCCATATACAAGTTGGATTAACAATCTTTGTAGTTTCCACAAACTTTTACAATAATGGTACGACGAGAGTTTCACCATAGTGTGGCATAATCATGCCCATTTGAAAGGTTAGTTGGGTGGGAAAATTGCCATTTCTGTGATTCATTATGCCGAACTTTCGCCATATCACGCCTGATATCTCTCTTTCTGTAGAAAGGATTTTCGTGGAGTTTCAAATCACGTAACTAACGAAGAAAATACGGAAGAGGGTAGGTTTCAAGGATGATAGATATAATAAACGTCTGTGGAAACTACATAGTATGCTCATTAATATGTAAATCCATCGTTTCAAACCAAGTCAGTCAGGATACCACTAGTTTATTGTGCTCCTATGGTATTTTTCATCGGTTGTTCATACCTATCCTTTATCGAACTAAATCGTAAGATTTTCGAGGGGGTCGAAAGACTTCGCGGAAACAGTTTTGATCCCCATTCCGAAAAAGAAAAAATCGTCAGGTAGCATTGGGTTTAATCTTAAAATCGGCAAATATTTACTCATATCGTAAATAAATAAAAGTTTGGAGACGAGATTAAATAACTATTAAGGTGAGCAATTCCGGTTTAGGAAGTGGAAGGCAACCTTAATGCGAATGCACTTATGTGATTACTTATGGAAAGGAATAGAGATAACTTTCAAGTGGTTTTTGCTTCTTTCGCAAATTTAAAAAAGGAATTTGACAGAGTGTATTGAAAAAACTAACTAATATGTAACAAACTGATAATACTCATGGAAATAAGAATAGACTGGAGAGAGAGAGAGAGAAAATACATGCGAAACGGCCCAGACGGTTCAGGTGAGGGTTGTTGACGGAGAATTAGGGTGGGCAGATATAGGCTGGGGGTTGAACAGGGTTGCCCATTCTGGCTTTCACATTTTAACGTTAAAGTCGAGGAAATGGTTAGAGAGACATTGAAAGAGCCAGATGTGGAGATAAAATTAGGAGAGCTAACAAAGTCGGTTAGATTCGCTGACGACCAGGGGCCTGTTTCTCAAAGCTACAAGTCTACAAGTCACAAGTCTATTCACAGACCTCGTATCCTTCGAATCGTGATTCGCGCACGCTACCACTACACCAACTGACTTCTTGAGGGAATGGCGTTCCCTTTGGGTATTAACAATCAACATTCAAAATGGCTGAAATAGTCTTCGCTTGTCTGACGATAAAACGCTATTCCGCTATTTATTCGTATCTATGAAAGATAAACACTACACAAGATGATATCTTCATATGCTAGAATTGTGAATAACCTTCATTTCGAGTTCATCTTTCCCTTCATGCGATGGAATAAACGACTTTTACTCATAATGTTCAAGTTTTGTAGACGATTCGTCCTCGCTTGAGATATTTAAAGGTAAACTGTGAACTAAAAATTCCGTTTATCTTGTGTTCACGCATTTATAGACACCGAGCAACATAGCACTGACTCTTGGTTATAAAAGATGGCTGGAGAAAATCGTGAAATATATTTAAAGCTTTAAATAATAGCTAAATATAGACTAGATGCCCGCCATTTTCACTTGTAGACTTGTAACTTGTGGACTTGTAGCTTTGAGAAATAGGCCCCAAGAGTTGGTTATTCCAGAGAATTGCAGGCATTGAAAAATTTCTAGGATGAACTGAGAGTGAGACTGGCCATAAAAGTAGGAAGGTACAAACTGGAGCAAAAGCGAAGTTTCTAGAGTTAAAAATGCTGGCACCCTTAGAGTGAAGTAATCCCTTAGGGCTAAAGACGCCTAAAAAGGTTAACCCAACGCTTTTAATAACGCTGAATAAAAAATCATACACACATGCGGCAGAAGTTCCTTCTCGAAGCATACAACGGTATCTCAAATTTTAAAAGTTAAGAAAGTACATCGGAATCCGAACTTCCGTAACACGAGAGCATAAAATTCTAAAAGGAAATTCAGCTGGTTCTCTCCCATCGTGAATGATCTACATCTTTTCCACATCCTTGACTATTTGGAAAGTTTTTAATGGTCGTATGCATGATGAAACTATCCTATCGCACACTGGAAAACGAATGCACAGCCAAATTAAGCCACTAATTTCGGCTCATTCAGCACAACTGAGCTAATATAATTTGACGAAAGCCGTTGAAAATCTTGATTTAAACTTTATAAATGAAGGCAATCAGAAAATAGCAGTAATGCGACAAAAATCCGAAATATTATTCAAGTGATAGGCCTACTTTAAAATAAAACTGACCTCCTCACCAGGATGAATAGAGATAGAATACAACCCCAACAATACACATAATTAGGCATAGAGGCGAAAAATAAATAGGTCAATTGAATAGGTAGCCAAGGAGATCACCCTTAAGATAACCATTGTACAGCACCATTTCTCACTCAAATAAACTTGACATGATTATTTGCTCCCACTGGAGGTTCATAACTACTTTTATATGCAGCCCGCGCTCTCTTTAATAGCGAATCCTTGTTATTCTTGGAAACACTCCAAGGAATTTTTCCGTAGAGGCGGGATGCCGATTCAAAGCGTTTCCATCCGCTAATTCATTTCCCAAAAAAGCGAGGGATGCTCTCTCTAACCCATCATTGTGATTTAACACTGTTCGTTAACTAACTTAAGTGCTTGAAAGACTAAACCTTTCGAGTTAAGCTGAAAAACACAGGAAAGAGGAGGAGAAATTTAACCCGGATGGACTTGAAGCCTTTGCATAGGTAGGCAGGGTTGTTTACTGAGGATGGATCGACGGCTGGGGTCATTTCGCTCCACACACATTTCATTAAAGCTCACGTCAGTGCGATATTCCACAGAGGAAAAATCATTCGCCTTGACCGTCTTGTAAATAAAATGCTTTAATTATGAAAGATAAAATAACATATCGTTTTTAAATTCACTCCTCTGGACTAAGGAAGGATGGCATTTTACACCGCAAAGTAAATCCGGAGTCCTCCAAAATATTGATAAGTTTTTCTAAGGACAGATGTGGTGGAACTTGACGAAACTCTTTGCAGTTTTCCCTGCAACCGGTTTCTTTGTACATATTATCATAAGGCTTGATATAGGTGTAAAAAGTCGATAGCGGTCACATTAAGCAATTCTCAGTATAAAACAGCATAGAGTTCTTCTTTCGTCCTCCAAAATGAATGAATGAATTTGTCCACATTGAAGGGAAAGATTGAAGATTAAGCGTTTGCTATCTCAATGTTTCATGATTAAACATATGATTTTCCCTTGCGGTTTTCCACAAAATATATAATTTACTACAAAAATAACAATAATAGCTTATGAATGTGAGATGAAAAATTACACTAGGATGAAAAGCTCTGGAAAAAGATTATTTGAAAAAGAGATCCAACAAAAAATCAGTAAGGATGACGGCGTTTATCAATCTATGAGGTGTTCAATACCATGAAACAGGCCTTAGTAAGCCATAGTGGTGTTTGCTATACACAACAGGCAAAGGCTTCGCTACAAGAACCCACCTACGGCAATCACCGGAGGAAAACTTCTCATTAGACCGTGATCGAGTGAAATGTATTGCATTTTCGGGATTTATGGCTTTCAGTGATGCCAAAGGTGGTGATGCGTGAAATTTGACAGCAAAACTTGCCTTTGAGTTAACAAATGGACGCCGTGAATATCCCCGCGTAGGTTTATTTCTCAGAGTTAGGGTATGATAGGAGATAACATTGTAAAAGTCTGGGAACCATAACGATATTGGAGGTATGGAATATATTGAAACCAAGCAAATTCATTCACGGTTCCAGGAGCGAATATACCGCCTAGTCCAGGGGTGGGCAAAAAAATATGGAGAAATAATTCGAGATCCACGAGTGAATTTCAACAAAAAAAAAGAAAATTTTAACGAAAATTTATGACATCTTGCAATATCTATAACATATTTATTAAGTTAAGAAAAACATCATCTTTGAGTGAATAAAATCCTTTGAAAATTTTATAAATTTAACTATTATAGTTATACCTTCATCTTCAATTTCATTTCAGAGCCACAAGTGCCAAACCAAAGAGCCGCACATGGATCGCCATCCGCAGTTTTTCTACCCCTCACCCCTAGAGTAAGAAGAATGATGATATGGGTCAATTCGTATGGAAAAAAGAAGTCGTCATAAAGCCTTCTTCAAGTAATATTCGCACAGGTAAACGCGAAGATGACGGATCGAGGAAATAATTAATGCTCCGAAAGGGACAAGATAAAAATAACTGGCCGAAATTTTGAAGACAAGGCAGCATTCTGAGGACGACAGGAGGATAAATGAAAGGGAAGGGCTACTAACTATAGAATACAAAGCGATAAAAGGAGCATTCTTCCTCAGCGATGGTGGACTACAGTCCAGCTCTTCGTATTTCCCGCTCGGCCAGTCAATACTTTCTAAAGTGACCTCGAAACACGTCTGTAGTCATCGAAAATGGAAAGTGTATAAATTGACAGAGAAACGACAATACTCAACTGGGGGCGTAGCTCAGATGGTAGAGCGCTCGCTTAGCATGTGAGAGGTACCGGGATCGATACCCGGCGCCTCCAGATTTTTTTCATTTTTCTTTTCTAAACATAATGATAGAATATAAGTGAAATTTTCATGCAAAGCAGTGCGTTTCAGAATTAATACTCGGATTCATTCGAAGCTATCAAAATGACTACTTAAGGCTTGACTGCTTTTTTTTCAACATTATTATCAATAGGTCATTTTATAATGGGAAGTTAAACGCTGTTCTCACAAATTATGACGAGGCGCGTGCATGCTGGTGCTTTCACAACAGATTTTGTTCCCCATCAACACGGAGGAGTAATTGTTCATAGAAATAGCATAGAAAAGAAAGCCATACAGGAAATATCTCAAAACCCTACTTTTCCTGCTCAAGCCATTCCTATTTTCTCTTATTTCGCGCTTAGTTAATATCATTGCCATCGTTTCAAGAGCAGCTAATGCAAATTATGATTTCCATGAACATTCCATGCAAAGAGCAGACATATTTTAAACATGCGAAGTCGGCAATTAACAAATGTTCTAGAGAAAAAATGCATTGACAGCCAATGCAGCCGTTCTACTACGCCTGAAATTTGTGCGCAATAATTACAAGTAAAACTCTCCGGCTTTCTCCCGCAGCTATTTTATAACCACCCACCACACGGTAACGTTTAGAACTACCGGATAGTCGTGATTCAGAAACCTGCTCGGAATACCCAAGTGGTCTGTACAAAAAAATCTCATTTTTAGCACCTTAAATATCAATGCAATATTAGTAGCCTTGCATTTCAAGGATAATGATATAATTAACGTGTAACAGAGACTTCCACATTTATTGGGATTCTATATCGTTTAAGGTGGTATGAGCGAGATAGATCCCTAGTCATAGTGGAGACCATATTCAAATTTTATTCTTAGATTTCAGCGTCTGTAAGATATACGAAATAAATAATGTAATATAAATGGTGCAAATATATAGTTATATATGCCAAAAAATCTCGGTAATTAAATAAATAAAGCTACATAAGTCTCTAACTTGACTCATTTTTTCCCGCCGAACGGCTGAAAACCCTTCAAACCGGCAGGTTTTTTTGCGATTCTGTAAAAGTAACTGTGGTGAGTAATAGATTATTTTTTATAAATAGATGAGAAAACATGCAATCTATACACCGTTAGTTTTTTGACGAAATCTAGGTGTTATAAATTCCTATTTCCTTCAATATTCTCCCTCTGGAGCGCTCAGCCATAATCTATCCCAAGTAAAACAGCTTATGTTTTCAGACAAATTGCTCGAAAAGTAGTTCGGCAAGGGGTTGATATTTTGATATCATTGGAAAGATCAGAGTTGTTTCTTCAAAACAAGGCCAAATTCATCAATTTCTAGGCGAAGTGATTTTTCGCTCAAACTACCTTAAGCCATTCCTATGGATTCCGGAATTTATTTATTTTTTAACCTTTGGCAAGAGGCACGTGTTTTAATAAATAACTGTTTGTACAACACTATATTAATGAAGGTGGGATTATTTTAGATGTAGTCCTTCAACGCTGTGCACAAGGACAACCCCGTATCCACCCGTTTCGTCTCACACTCTTTTCATTTTTTATGCTTGTGTTTACATTACCCATGCTCTCCCAAGTGAAATCAATCATTATATAGCACACGTGTTTGTGATGATTTTTAAGTGCCGACCGCAAAAGCCAGTTTGAAAACGTGAAAGCCTAGTAATCCGAAGGTGGCGGAATTAAATATTGCATTTTGTCATCCGGTTATACCGTGCAATTTAAGCATAGCAACTGCAGCCAGTATATTGCAAGTCCACAAAAAAGGAGTTTATAACTACAGCAGAACAAACGATATTATAAGTAATGTAAATGTGGTGTTATAGTAGAATTATGATGATTTAATGGACGGTGAGAATTCCTAGTGAATAACTCCTTCGAAGTGTCGATAAAAAAGGGTGCATGATAAAAAAAACCGGAGAAGAACAAGAGACTTTATTAGACATATTCTGATACTTAACAGCCTCATGAAAACTATAATGGAAGGATCAACACACAGGAAATGAAGAATTATGAAGGACTAGGTCACCCGTGCGAAAATTTTGCACTTTCACGCTATCAGAGAATAAGTATGTTAAGGAAACGGAGTAATTGGGTTTTAAATAGAGAAGAAGGTGTATCATAAAGTACTTTCTTTATACTTGTTTTCTTGCAAAAATATACAAAACATACGAATACAATACAGGCAAGAGAGTTTGGTACCAGTAGGAACAATCATGACGTCTGTTACTGAATAATGGCACGCAATTTACAAACCTTCTTTAAAGACAATATTAGAAGTAACAATGTTGTCGTCTGTAACTTTTTGGTTAGGAGTTTCTTTAACACAAACATAAATACCACGGAAAGTGCGAACTCTAGAAAATGCTACATACAACTGTCTTATCGAAAATTTGGTCACAATGGAATCGACATGGAAAAATCGAAACTATTAAGTCAAATTAATAGGTAAATAGTGAAATTTGAGATTGTGATTGTGTTTTTCGTCAGAAGCCGGTGATTCAACGTTTAAATTGATACCTCATTTATCACTGTAGGTGCAGTATTAACGGAGCATATACGGAGTGACATAAAAGACCTTTCTGTAATAATATATATGATTAACGCGCTTAGCTAATTAGGGACGCAGAGATACAGTAAACCAACTTTCAGACCAATGACGGCTGAAGATGACGTATCTCCTTGCCTTCGCTAAGATAAGTACCTTAAGGAGTAGCGAAACTTGGTGACAATCGCTTGTGAAAAGCATGACGCAAGGGGGATGAAATGATACAAGAGAAGTGGAATAGAAGGACCGAGGGTCACTCCAGAAGTCCCTCCCGACGTCCATTGCTACCTCTGCCCGCTCATCAACCCTTGATTCTCCTCCACCAGTGGCGGATCCAGGGGGGGGGGCAAAGGGGGCAATTGCCCTCCCCCCCCCCCCCCGAGACAAAAAAACACACAGTTCTTGCACTTACAAAAACACATAGTATATCCATTGGGGGATATTCCATACCCCCTAACCTCCGCTCATATTAGCAGATATCCCCCCCTGAATTCTTCGGGTAGCATGGGACTGGTAAAAAAGAGAGGTTGCTTCAGTGAGTTGTGATATTGCCCCCCTCCCCAAAATATGGTCCTGGATCCGCCACTGTCCTCCACTGGGTTTCTCCACTCCAAGTTTTACCATACATGTGCTCCGAGATAGCAGCGGCCACGAAATAAAACGAAAATCCCAAAAAAAAGTAGTCGGAGGGCTTCCAGGACTCGTGTCAAAATCAGGGGAGTCACCACGATATTCAATGGGGCTCAAGTCAATTATCCAATGGATAAAAACACTTCAATGGTTGACATGCGACAAACGAAAGCTTAACTGCCCCCAATGAAGGTTTGAGACAAGAGTCGGCAATAGAAAAAAGTATACGGGAAGAGTAGAGGAGAGGAATAAATTCGTGCCTTTTCACCCCGCGATGATGTTTGCGATGATAGTGAGGAGAGGGATGGGTAAGCGGTCGGAACCCAGCTGCGGATGAGAGCATTATGTGTGAGCGAGGACTCACAGCGCTCGCGCCGTGGTGCTGGACCAGAATGCAAGGTCAAACTCCTTTGCCGCCGCGTCACGCCGTCGACAACAACAGCGGCGGGGCCGAGCCTCGCGTGACTCCGCGCCATTTCCCACTGTCGCTCGTCTGGACGCTTTTCACTTCTCTTTTGTTCTCGCGATCTTCCCTGCCATACATACAACAGCAGACGACCGCGAGAGCCCCCCCCCCCCAAGTTGAGAGGGCACGAATACGAAACCTAGGGGAAATAGAGGGGCACTTGGGAACGACGAGGAAATTCTGCGTGAAAGGCTCGTCCACTTCACGAAGTCTCCCGTGGCTTTCAACCACGAATGTGAGTTAGGTTGAGAGGAAAACAAATAAGGTTGTTAGATCCAGTAGGAAATGAGGCTGAGAAAAGAAATACGAAGGAAGTAACAGAGGTGGATGAAGGACTCACTGTAAGGTTGAAATAATTAGGGGTGGATCCGTGAATGCTGAATCGGGAACTTCTTGAACAAGTTATTAAAAACTTCAGTCAGTCGAAAAAATAAATTATTAAAAATAAACTATTTTAAATAAATTATTTAAAAAATTGAAGTTGAGAGAATAATGCAATGTGCAAACTAGTCACTACCGAAGGAGTGACAATGGAATCACAATTTATCTGGCAGCAGGAGAAGCACGGTAGAGATTTAAGAACCTAAAAAACTGATGCATTGAGTTAAGCTATTTGACCCTGATATGAGTTGTTTCTTCACGAATATATAGCTCCAATCGCGGAGCAATGTACAGAATGAACGATGGATCAATATAAAGATTAACGAAACAGTGATGGGCATGGCATATGAAGCAGAGATTTCGATCGAGGATATAAATGGGAGGCGAAGTAGGTGGATGGAGCAAGTAATGCAAGGAGACGGAATATAGAAAGGCCGTTTTTGGAGTGAAAATTCTGCGGATGGGGTAAAGAATGAACATTCTCATCGGAATGAAAAAGGATAAAAACTATGGAAGAATGAATAGAGAAACCGTGGAAGGACATAGACCCTCGAAAAGGCAATAATAGAGAAACGGCTATCCATCAAAACCCACACTGGTGAGAAGTAGAGCACTAAATAACAGCTATAGTTTTTGTTAAATTCTGGAAATGCAAATGCGTTCACTTTTAAATGATCACATTTCTATTATAAAATTAATAAAGCGTGCAAGGCTTCGGGACATAATGACTAACAATAAACTTTGTACTTTTCAACTTTTCTTCCAACCTTTCTCCGAAACGTTTCAACCTTAAATATGAATTTATATAGGCGGAACCACCACAAAGTGACAATAAGACACCGGGAGAATATTACATCAGTGACTGAGAGTGCCGATATTAGTGCTGGGATGCACTTTTTATTCTTTATAAAACTAGCAGAAAGACCGATTGGCGCGCCGCGGCATGTACATGGCAATAGAGGCATTATCGTATTTTTTTCAAATCGGAGTATATCGGTGAAACTTCAGAGTGAAACATGTTCACCCGCAGCTCAATTCGAGATAGTAATGTCGCAAGCGTCAGTTAAAATGGGGATCTGCCGTTCGGGAGTTAATATGTTTCAAGCTTTGCAGTTCTTTTCACGACTTCTTAAAATTGGAGGAGCGCCAGGGTAAGTTCAAACACACGGCAGACATATATCTTTGCATATTTAAGCACCAATAAATGTATCTGAGTGGGAAGTTCGGGGAACATTAGCGCTACATTCTTCAAGAGAAGATCAATATCTCTCAGCATCAGATAGAATCATTGCCATTGCTTCATGTCACCGACACATGTTCCAAACTGCAACTGAACTATCGCCCGCGTCACATGGCAACCAGCTGACGGAAGGAAAGCCTTTCTCTGCAACAGGTCGACCTTCCGAGGATGAATCAGCAGTTATCATTGTTTCGGAAGAGTAAAAAAATACCTTACGCATAAAGATTCCCGGTCGTACTCGCAGTGCAGCGTCGCCGGGAATGCTGTAATATTGCCAAGGACCTCTACGGATGTCTCCAAGTGAAATTAACGAGGCTGTGCCAAACAGCGACCTTGTCCTCCATTCTCCGTACGGGGTTGGATACGGTGAAGGGCAGGATTGAACGATGTATGTACGTGCCCAGAAGAAATCCTTAGGAAACTTCACCCTAAGGGTCTTTCCGTCATATTTTAAATTGCCCTCCGAAAGCTAGAATATTATAAATCTTAGGTCTCTCAGTTAAATGTAAGCAGACGCAGCAAATGGGTGTGCTTTAAATTGGGAGGGCTCTAAAATGCCTGGTTAACGGATCACTTAGTTTAAACTTAGGATAATCATAAAAATGCAGTTTCACCCTAACTAACAACGACAAAAACTCTTAATGTTAGTAAACATCACGAGTGTTTCACATTGGACGGGTTTCGTAATGCCTGGTTAAACGGATCATTATATTAAAACGTCGGATAATCGCAAAAAAAATAAGCTTCATTCGAGAAGTAACAACGACAGAAACTTTTAATATTAATAATCTGTTCATAGTAGTCAACCACACTTAAGTTTTATTTTATTTATTTCACATTATCCTGAAAACAGCTTCGACCCTTGTGCGTGAGAAATGTTAACATGTAACGACGGACAAACGCACAACCAGGCACTGGGAGGTGAAAATCCTATCCAGGCGGGATACAAACCTGCGATCCAGGCAGGAAGTCGGCAGGCAAGGACTTGACGCCACCGCCACCGAGTTAGGCATAATAAAATCTTAATTATTGTGTCTATTTTGGTTCGTTGGCTATTATGGGAGACGACCAATAACTGAGGTCATTCGCGCTATTGAAGGCAGGTCGGATTACTTTGGTAAAGGGAGGAGATAAAACCAATGTCGGCGTTAGCCTGCTCTTCATGAAACGTTTTAAGGACCACAGTTTTACGTCCCATACGACGGACGGAGTAGGTCCTGCACTTGAAATGATCTACCCTCAGCACCCAAATAGGGACTGAAACGAATCCGCCACTGCCAGGATGTAAACCCGGGCCCTCGGAATGGGGAGACAGTACTTCGGCCACCACACCAACCTAACCCCAAATAATTCAGTTTTTCTTAAAAAAAAAAATGACAGCATCGATTGATATCATGATCGTTGATGAGCTAGAATTTCAAAACTTGCTTTTAGGGCCGAGGTGCATAAGAACTTCCCCTATGTCACTATACAACCTTTCGATTAAAATGAAGAGAAAGGAAAATCGCCATTTGCAGCATAAAAGCACTTTCCAACAACGACCGAGTTTTAATCAAAAGCTAACCGCACCCTTTGCAAGATCCAATCAATCACGATAACAGCCCTGCCAGGAGACACGTCTAGGCAACTATTCATCAAAATTTCATCTCTCCGTTAGCTTAGAGACTTCCTCCTAAAAATTTCTTCCCAAAAAAGACTCCTTATTATAAATGAACCCTTGGTTTCTACGGAGGGAAGCTGGGGGAAGTTGATGACTTAACTTCCCCGAAGCAGAAATAAAAGACTTGTTTTCGAATTTCCAATTTTCTGTGCTCAAAAACATGATGGACACATTCAGAAATGTGAATGTATTTAGAAGCTGTCACTTACCTCACACCAGCGATCCTTTCCGGCACCACTGCCCTTGACTGGTAAGTTTTACAAACCACACGCAATGTGTGTGTTTTATGTAAAATTGCAGTACCTTCTTTTCCTACCTTCATGAAGGTTAAATTTCTCCAAGTGACGTCTGAAACCGTTACCTTAACCGTGCAACACAAATTTAAAAATCACGACTCAGGTGTCGATGCGTAATCATCATTAACGTTTTGTGCGGATAAATTTGTGAGTGGTATGTTAGCGTTACCATTAAACTATCTTATAGTAGAATACCACAAATTTAAACAATAACTTGTTTTATTTGGCTATTGGAAGCTGAATACCGTTCCGGAACATAGAATGTTGGGGAATCGAGAGAGCAATAGACATTTTCATGGGTTGGAGAAAGGTAGCGAGCGTGCTGGACTGAAAACATAAAGTACCTCAGTAAAAACACCCACGAAAACATAATATGTGATTAAGAGATCCATAAAAAGGTACACTGGTCGGTAAAATATCAAATAATAAAGTTTGCTAGTAACAACTTCTACCCGTGATTTATATGATCCCTAGAGTTTTGGCAAAAGTAGTGACGAGTCTCATCTGATATTCCACCAACTGACTAATAGGTAATAAAAATAAAAAGAACTTAGTAATTTTCCACACTTTTCACACACACACAAAAAGTGTGGAAAATTACTAAGTTCTCTTTATTTTTATTAAGATGAACTTCCACAAAGTTAACTCGTCTACCATTGATCTGACTAATAGGTTTTGGAAAGTCTCTACCTTAACTCATTTCGGGGTCATGGCTTAACGTTGGTACTCATTAGCAAACTTGACCGTCATTCAAGAGTATTAGTGGTACTTCAGTTTCATGAGCTTAGTGTCAGCCACTGTCAAACAGGGGCAACAGCACTCCGGATGAATAGGAGGATCACCCCTCCGAACACGAGCTGAGCCAAACGACGCGACGTTTACGGACTGAGTGAGTTAAAAGAAATACTTAATTCTACTTTTTCGTTAGCATTGTTTAAAAATTAGTACTTTCACTGAAGACACGAATTAGCTAATGGGAAACAGACTTAAGCGAGGCCCACATGGATCCGCAACGGGTGCGGAATGCGAAACGCGGAAATGCATCTAGCCAATCAAAGCAAGGGAGTTGCGGAAAGGCGTAGTGTGATTGGCTAGAAGCATTTCTGCGTTCCACAACCATTCCGGATCCATGTGAACCCCAATAGGAGCCGAATGCAGGGACATATCCATTGAATCAACGCATTTTTACTTCAATTTTTGCATCAAATTGCTAATAACAACGAATATGAATTCCCGTTCGATTTCCAAGGAGAGTTTCCTTGCCATAAGGGTTTTTCGCGAAAATGGCATTTCATATGACATAAAATTCCATTTTTTCCATGTTTGGTCCAATCTCGCAGTTAACACCAAGTAATCAAATTGCGGAGTTTTTCTTTAAGTAGCCAGAATATAAATTAAATGACATTTTAATCATTCAACTGTGGGAATAGCATAGACATTGATAACCGAATTACCTAGTAGCATTGAGCGAGTTCTCTGAAGACAGTAAAACCTCCGCTACCACTTTTATTTAGTAGTCCGTTGAAAAGCGCAGAAAAGACGCTTGCTGTGATCTTATTATGGCGAGTTGACTAAAAGTTAGGCAATTGTTTCTAACCATATGCCGCATTTTAAGTGCTACTTTACTCTCAATAACAATTTAGTATTTGCTTTTGGGAAAGCATTAGCACTATTTTAGCGAGGCATTTTAGGCAATTATTAGGAAACATTTTGATAAATTAGTAACTGTACGCCCATCACATTCTAGATCGATAAAAAGACCAAATTGGATGGAATAAAAAGATACTTTTTCACAAAGTAATAAAAAGAGATGATAAAGACTTACATTGGCTTCTCATTGTCACGTGATTTACGAGGTCAAGAGGAGGTAGAAGTTCTTGGCTGTTCACTACAATTAATACGTATTTTTCAATGAGTTATATAGGTACCTGTTTATAAGATTCCCTCCGCTACATAACCAAATGCCGCTTTCATTATAAGTAAGGTGCTATTTATTTGAGAGGCATGTGATAAGTCGCTAAAAAAATATTTTCACCTGGAATAGGCGTCCTTAGACTTCGTGTCCTTTTACTGTTATAATAACACATTTCAGCGGTTTAAGAAAGGCTGCAGCTATCAGTGACGATTCACAATCTTTTTTAAAGAAAATGTACGATACTAAACGAAGTCTTACGTGCCATGATAACCTCCAGTTCATTTTTTTCCCTTAGCTCCATAAGGGCAATGAAAATTTTAGGACTACTATTTACAAACAGATTTATACTAAACTATTTTAGGACTACTATTTACAAATTGGGGTGTTCAGGCATGTATATCTCGGAGGTTACGATACAGAGCAACAAATTTGACCTCTCTGTATATGCTTTGGGGGCATCCATCCTCTTCAATTTCCGTCCATTTTTTCCAAAGCCTCAACGCTCATTTGTCTTAAGCAGCAGATAACCATCCTCTTTTCTATTTCATAAAAAAATAACGCGAAAATAAATGCCTAACCACGGTCAAAGAAACAGAAATACTCCTGTACAAGAGGCTGGAATGAAATTCGCAAACGGTAGGGAGTGGGCGTGACCATCGCGTGAGAAAGTCAATCGTAGCGGGAGGATGAAATAGGAGAGGACCACCGTTTTCGAGGATCCTTTTCCGCGAGTCCATCCCCGAATCCCCGCGGAGGAAAAGGGCGTTCCATTAACCACGTGACGTGTTATGTGGGAGTTAAAGGGGCCCGTTCCCCCGATGGTCGTAGTACTAAGTAAGACTTGCTCGTTCAAATGACCCCTTAGAGCCGAGCTTGTGTATATAATCTTGTATATATAATCTTTGGAGCCGAAAGAGCGTGAGCAATGGAGATAACCATCTGATATGGTTATGTAACCAATCACCAGAGCTGTTAAACGGTACCTAGAAAGAGGCCCCCTTTAATACAGGCCAGAACATGGAAATTTGGCAACGCTGAGTGGGGGTCCTATAGTTTCGGTTTGAAAGCATGGCGAATTGTGTCCTATGTCAATCCGTGTGATTAAAAACGCATTATTTCACAGGTTTAATAGGCAGAACTCGGCTTAATTTTGGTATCTTGTAGAGGCTTAAGGTAAGTACAATAGCTTTAAGATACTTTCTGTAAGTTGAATGTGGAATATCAAGATTATTTCTCAATTTCTTCGAAAGCATTGCGACTATAAAGCTGGATGACCATTAACGGAGGGAAATTGAGAGTACAAAAATGTAATGAAGATTATTTCTAAGACATTTTTACGCTATTCTGATTTTATGGTTCGTGCCGTTATTCTTGAGTTAATAGTTACCGCTATTTCCACATTTTGGTGGGTCTTACTAATAGCAATGGTGCAACAACATCTCAATATCAATTTAGTTTATTATTGAATAAACAATGGCCACCCCTTACGTTTGAGTATTGCTTTTAGCCAGATACGTATTTTAGAAAGGATCAATGGTGTCCTCCTACAATTCGCTGTGACAAGCAAAACGATTTTTTATTCCAACAACTTTTCTTATTTAAATTAAAGATGCCCCGGTGTCGCCGTGTGCAAGGTTGCAAAAGCAACTACCATTCCACCCAGAATGAGGGATACGTTATTGTGTTTTATTTTCCCGAAGATGAACGCAGTAGGCAAGAGTCGCCATGGGTGTATTCATGGGGAGGATCAACGGGACCGGACACCCCAGAATCAACTTTGTTAAGGGAATAATAACAAAAAAATTAGCAAACTAAATATCTTTAATTGATTCAAAAAATCTTGATAGTGTAGTTTTGTCGTTATAATTTTCTAACATTTTCCGGGATAGCTCCCCCATTAGGCTGGGCCCAAACTCCCGATACTACACTTATTAAAAATATTCTGGACACCCCCCAGAGCCAAATTCTAGATACGCCACTGACAGTGGCTGAAGAATATTCCTGAAACTGGAATCCATCTTCAAGCGCAGCAGTTTGAATTAAGCATTTTGCTGTGCGGGATATCCCCCGATGTACAACTTAACATTGATAAGAACGAGGAACTACAAAGTAATCAGTTAGACCGCCCAACGTTGTCCCCTGGGTGCTGCTCCTCCTGTGTTAAGTGTTACTACCGTTCATCAGTCGTAGATACACTAACATTAGGATATAGTGTAATGCATGCAGGTGACTACACACCCCCTGCCACACACCCTTGAGGTGGCTTGCAGGGTATTCTGTAGATATAGATGTACCGTGCATGGGCGCCGGCAGGAGAGTTCAAGGAGGTGGGTTTGCACCCTCTTGTCTCTTGGCAAATTGGAAGACATCGGGAAATATTTTAGGGGGGACAAGTATTTCCACTCAATTATCGATTTATTCAAGAATATGGGCGTGGCAATGAAGGTATTTTTCGCGTATTTTGTAAGTAACGAACCAGTTTGCGAAGCCCCATTTTCGTTGGCCACGAGCCAACACTGAATGCACCCCTATGTAAATTTTTCTGCCGGCGCACATGCTACCGTGTTCACCTCCCACAGTAAACGGCCCCATATCTCTGTGTTTGTGAAAATGAAGTGAAATATAGTTAAGTGAAGTACTGTTCTATGTTTTGTGAAGTGTCTTAATGCTTATTCAATTTAAGAAGTGAGTAGCTTCATAGGCTGTGCTAAACTATCACAGTGAATGGGTAAAATATAGGCATTATCCATTGCCGTTTTCACAGATAAATATATACATGCGATTACTTCTCTCTGCCTCAAAAACCCATTCTCAACGAGAAAAATTTGCATTTTTAGCAGTTAATTACTTTCTAAAAAAATTACCATTTTTCAACTCCACCTCTAAATTCCACAGCTTAAAAGCTGTGGAATTTCAATCGTTAGACGTATGGCTTTCAATAACCCACAAACGTGTGACACTGTACATCTCTGTTTATAAACACCACATTGTCCACTGGGCTGAGAAATTACATTGGCCTGTATGTAATACCCTCGGAGTTATTTGCAATCATACCTCACCATCCTAAAAAAATTCGGGACATATTATGAATTCAGGGAGGTGAAACGGGGTTCGCAGCCTTTTATAAAGACATCTTCGCGAGGATACAATTTTTTACGAGCTTCCCCTTCGCAGTTAAACATATCTTCATCTATCTATCATATAACTTCGCAGTAGCATATTTCAGCAACTTAGAGAAGCCCGGTCACCGGTCAGCTGTCGCGGCTCAATGTTTTTAAGTTAGTAAATGTTCAAGGTTGAACTACTGGAGAGCCATTCAATTGCAAAACTAAAATTCCTTCTAAGACGGCAGAAAGAGTTGTGAATCGGAAGTTTTGTTAGATTAAATCACTCGTTAGTTTTTCGTAGTTAATCACTCCTCTCACTTGCCATTATAAATTCTCAAGTATAGTTTCTCACGCGGTATACCTGTAACAAAATGGCATTAAAATACGAAATATGTAATAAAACTACTCGAATGACGCAACCCTATGTAAATTACATATTGCTAAACTGATGTCTGTCACGGTAGTCGCATATCCACTTGCAATTATGGCAGCTGGCGGAAAATCAACCGGACCCCAGGCGATGGAGTAGGGCCGTGAGGGTATGTAAAGCGCTGTTGCCAAATTGCATGTTCTGGCCTGCATTAATTGGGGGCTATGTGTCAGCGTCGTCTACATGTCGCCGCAACAATTACAACAATTAATAGTTATTGTGGAGGCACGTAGAGGACTAGAATTGGGTAAAGACAAAGTCCTGAAAGAACCTCATGAAATGGGAAGCAAAGGAATGAAGGTGAACAGAAAATAAATTAACATTCTCCGTTTCGCTGATGTGGCAGAGAAAGGTAAAGACCCGCAAACATCCCTGAACACAATGGACCAGCAGCTAAAGGGATACAACATGAAGTTTAACAGGAAGGTAAGTAAAATCGTTGTACGTGGATGAGAGAAGACGAAGACTGTTCACGAGGAGGGGTTCTAGAACAAGAAGAATCCTTCACCCACCTTGGAAACGGCATCACATGGTATGGAAGAAATGTAACCTACCTCAACCGCAGAATAGCTGAAGCTAAAAAGGCATTTATGACGTAAAAATGATGGCTATGACCAAAGAAAAATAATGACCAAAAAGGAAGCACTACATTCTGGTAGAGTGTTTTGCTCTAAGGATCTGAGACAAGAATCTTTGGAAATACGGATCAAAATAGAACAGATGCTAGGCCTGAACCCTGTGGGAAGGTTAATGGTGCCACGGGTGGTTGTTGCAGGGTTACTACAGATTAGAGATTACAAAATTCCAGGGATTTCCAGGACAAAACTTTCATTTTTCTAGATGACAGTATGTATCCATTCTACAGTGTGTATTTTAAAGTAGGCGCAAGATTAGCAGCACAACATATTTACTATGGCGGAATTAAGTTTACCAACAAAAGGAGTGCCGTCACTATCGCTCTGGGGAAACATCGGGTACATTTCTGACATCATTTTATCCTTAGGTTTCATTCACGACGAGAGAAATTCAAGCACATTGAAATTCCAAGGCTAATTTTTGAAGTTATACTTCTTTGCGCCCGTTGGAGACTTTTGGGATGGTATGTTGGTCGAGAAACCGCGTCACGCTCTTTTGGGTGAGAAAAATCCACAATTGTACTCATTGATACGAATTCCTGGGTATTTCTAATCGAGCTAAAAGGAGGAAATTTCCAGGGAAGGGTTCAAATTTGGTGTCGAGTCAGGAAAAAATCTAAAATCCCAATATTTTTCATTGGTTTCGAGTCCAGATAGGATTTTGTTTTTTAATGGGTTTAAATGGGAAAAACGAATAATTTACGTGTAGAGTAATTTTCATTCATTCATTAAAATATGAAATAATTTAGATAAAAGTTTCATTCTTTGACTGAAATGAGGCCAAAAGATCAATGCATTTACTTCTTGCAACCGATGTTTCTCTATCGATCGATAAATTGAAATATTTGAAGTTTAAACGCAAAATTAATGCAAATTTCGATCTTTTTTCATTTTCGTTGCTAAGGAATTTTTTCATTGTTCCCGAGACTTCCAGTACCTTATACGCGTGCTATAAAGATTAAACTTAAAGGAATATAACATTCTCCGTGCGTATATCAATCGCTTTTAACGATATTATGCCTTAGAAATATACTTTTTACAATGTTTTATAATTATATACATAAACTGTTTCGTAGCTTTGACACTCCTCCATTTGCTCATGCCTACGAAATCCGTTGGGATCGCTCCAGATTCCTCCATTTTGCTTCTGAAACACTCTTTACACCTTATTCCGGGTTTCCCTCTCTCTGTTTTTCCAGGAAACATTAATCCTTGCACCTACTTTCTGAAATGTACCTCGAAACTCCATTCTACAAGTCAAAACCATGTAAAATGATAATGTTCTATGATGCATTATCTCTTGGATTTTGAAATTATGAATTCCAGTACTACGTCATGTGTTTAATATGTAAATTATAATAATTGAGATCAGCAAAAATAAAATGAAATGTGAAAATCCATAGCATTTACTCATATTGATTGAATTTCATACTGCCAAATAACTGTAATCATGTTTAATTACAAATATTTACTTCAAAATTGCTCAATGGCATGAAAATAAAAGGAAAAATATAGCAATTACCAAGAAGAACAAAGTACATATGTCATGGGACCATTCGTTTTATGCTATTATCTCATTATTATATTCTTAAGTCAAAAATTGACCCAGCTAAAATAATTTCCAAAAGAAGTAAGACCTTATTGCATTCGTTTTTAATGATTTACAATGTAGTATCATACACTTTTCCCCTTTTGCTTGCAAACTGCAAGCACCCATTTACTCGTTTTGTACGTTCGAACTTTGAAAAGAAGTTTTGTTTAAAACAACAATATATCGAAGAGAAATATATTGAATAGAGAAAAAATGTCTTTTATTTCATTTATATATCCTGTCTGCCTGTGTGTGTGAGCGGGTGTGTGCGACCGGCCAAAGAAGTATAACTTCCACCGTCTGGTCCGACGCAGACCACGTTTTTCATTTTCCATGACTATTCCAGATTTTCCAGGCATGTATCAACCACGCATTATAGCACTACTGGGAAAATCCGCCTTTTAAACAGTACAATATGTACATTTAAACACCACGCATGCACTGCCTTCGAGTCCTATCCACAACACATACAAGTTGACTTCGGTATACTTCTGATAAGTCTCCACCACCCTCGAAATTCAAACCAGGGGCCTCCGGGATGGAATGCCAGCACTCCAGTCACCACAACAGCCCGATATGCATATTTCATTTTCGTTAGAGAAATCTAAATTCTGTAAAATCCGTATTTTTCCCGCAATAAATCATTTGAGGCCATAAGTGAGAAGGAATGATCAATCAAAATCCAATCCGAACCGATTGATTACCAAATAATAATAAGGTTTAAAACACGACCTCACCAGCTGGTATCAGCGATGACAATTCTTTGCTTCGCCGTTTAATCGATTTGAAACTTGACATCGTCCGCTCAACATCGCAATGTCTAAAAATAAAAAAATCGATATTTTGCGATATAATTATTATCGCGCGCCCTGCTCCCCTAAAATAACGAAAACACGCACCGATTCGCCTTTCATCTCGATCCTGTGGCAGGGAAAAGGGATAGGCAGGGGGTAAGGGCGAAAGTGAATTGTGCATGAACGGAGTTCTTAGGCCCTGAGTTATAAATGTCTGATTAAATATACTCTCGGTATGAAAAACAATCCTCATACATTCTCCCATAGATAACGCTGACGTTAACTTACCGATTTTTCTAATTGGAAACTGAAACTTCGCATGGTCATTCTCCATTGATTAATGGATTATATGACGCATGTTGTTTGTTTCATCTCTTACATATCAACAATATAAGAGGGCTTAAAGTTGAATAAACTTAACAAAACTCCCCCCCTTCAATTTTCTCTGAAAGTCACCGAAGTCAAGCGCATAGAGAACCTGTTGGCTTTGAGCTGAGGAATAACAAATGGTGCTAGCAAATATTCCGTTGTCTATCATGTTTCATTATTTTTAAAATTTATTGCTATTTATACTGCTATTAAAAAGCAAAAGATCGGACACTGTTCTCAGTCAATTTTTTCAATAATGTAGGGCAAAAGTAAATTTAGTCATCGATAGATACGGAGATATCCTCTTACATGAGACTCGCCAAAGCGTAATCCAAAAAAGATGAGCTGCGACCGTTTGCGACGCCGAAAAAGGTTTGTTCAACTTCGAGCCATCGTATATTGCTAATGCCTAAGAACTTAAACGACACGCGTCACCTCATGCATCACTAATCAATGGATAATGACCATGCGAATTTTCAGCTTCCAGTAAGAAAAAAAGCATTTTTGAAGCGAAAACTTCTCTTGGGAAGGTCTACTCTACGCCTCCTCTCTCGGCTTGATTTCCATGGGAGTAAACGCAAAAGCGTGACACTCGAAGCGTTAAATTTTAAGCGTTCCGTTCCCACTATCTATAGCACATACGAATATAGTACGGCGAAGAGAAGAGAAAGAGAATGCGCGCCCTATATATATAGTACATACGAATATGTTAGGCTTAGGAGAGTGTGTGCTCTTCCTATTGCCGCGAAGCGAACATAGTAAAATTGACGAAATATCTGTAAAATCATCCAATATTTTTTTCAAAATTTGTTCATGCTTTTGAGAAGCTTGTTTAAAATCCGTTTTATGCCAAATTATTGCAAAAGTAATCTCTTCGCCACGTAAGAATTTAATGTTTTGCATTGACACAATTAAATATATGATTATAACAATTTTTGCTATAATTTTAAAGTAATAAGAAAAGTAATAAAATTCTTACATTTCCAATTATTACCGTATACAAAAATTGGTTCGCGGATTCTCGGCGAAGACTATGATAAAATACCATTAATAATAAGCGGAGACTTTAATGTTGAATTTGGAAAAGATAATGCCCAGCCATTGCTAGATTTCTTTGAAAATGAATTAGGTTTGACAATGAATAACAATAGAAACGACGCAACAACAAAAGGTGGAACGACAATAGATGCTGTATTTTCTAGATATATACATAATATTAAATCACATACTTTTGTATCCCATTTTAGTTATCATAAGCCAATAATTACTTAAATTAAAGATTGTAATAATGATGTAAATAATTTGTCGATTGAGGAACAATAAAAAATATAAAAATGAATACAAAATGAAAAATAACAAATTTTATGCTAAATTAATTATGCTTTTCCATCTTAAATAAACCTTCCATATTTTACTTTAATATACACCATCGATCAAAATTTATTAGTTGAAGTTTTCACTTCTATCTACCGTCCCAAGACTGTAACAATTTTTTTTTATTTTGGCCAGTTTTTACTGAGTTCTGCCCACTGCCGCGGCATTCTGAAGTAGTATACAACGCTTAAAATCTCATTTAACATCAAGTTACCTAAAAGACTACGTCACTTTGCGAATAAAGTTTACCAGACATGCTTTTACCGGGACTTGCTTTGTATAGGTAGTAGTCGGTAGTGGTGTGTGGGAAGAATATAAACTTCTGCATGCATCAGTTCAGCTGAGTACTTCGCTTATTTTGTCGCTTGTATCAGTTCTAGAAAAATTGTGCAGGGTAAAAATAATATCCCCATGCCACCTTGAAACTCGCCCGCTCTACGATTTTCGAGTAGTCTTATGTTAACCTAGTGAGAACACACCTAGTCTAAAGCGGCTCCTAACCTTGTCCTTCCATCGTTTATGTTACACTCATTTCGCTCATAGCAGTTTTTAACGAAGCGCGCAGCTTTCCTTAGTATTTTGCCTATTCGCGTTTAAATCTTCCTGTGCAGGATCGAGATGTGGCCAAACTAGATCAAAGTAGCATCACTCTTTCACTTGGGTTCATGAATACTAGCACAAAGTAATACCTTACTCTATGATACTAGTCTATTTCATCACCGTAAATGTTTTTCGTGAGTTTCTCGAATTTCCAAAAAAATACCTTGCAGTCGACTGAAGAGTATTTTGGACGAGTTTTTAATCTTGATTAAGATATGAAATATTTACTGTAATGTATAGCTGACGACGCAGATACGCTAATGGTGAATGGAAAATTATCATAATTTCGTCACAAAATAACAAACTCAACTTTTGGAGACAATTTTCACGTGGACCTGAAGGTGGTTTGAGCAAGATTTGTCTCAGGTTATAAGAGAGATCATATAAGAAATATTTATTTTTAATGCAAGAAGTTTGGAGAAGCATGAAGTAAACATAGTAAAATCAAGAATGTAAAAAAAACTTTTTATGACAGAACTTATGATCATCAACTAAACACACATATCTTATTTATTTATTCCACTCCGTAAGCTGAAACTTCTTCGCAACCAACTTAGCCTTTTATTTGCAATTCTACACAAAAAGTCATGCCGATTAGTGTATTTATTTTTTATAATTTAAAAACATACAATTTAAACGCCTTTACATGGCTTAATTTGCGAGTAAAAACTTTATGCTTTCCAATGATATCTCTCTGGTGCGAACAGCTTGACGATATCCAATGAAAAACGGATTCTAAAATTCAGCAAATATCTCGAAAAGTAGTACGATAAGTGACTGACAATCTGGTGCCATGATATGAGATATTTTACTTTATAACGAGGACAAATCCATGCAATTTCATGCGCAGTGATTTCTCGTTCCAACTCCCTCAAGAGAGGAAACACGCATCGACCAGCCTTCCATCTCAAAACGTTATTTTATTTTTTTTTTCATTTATTTTCCGTCCTATCCGTCCCTCTCATCTCCCCCCTCTCACTGAATCCTCTTCGCAGGAATTCGTGAGAGGATTATGTATGTCCACGCGGGTGAATGGAGCGCCCGAAGGTGGCAGCGGTCATCAAGGGAATAATCGATTTCCCGCGCGCGTGGGGATTCGGAGGGGCAGAGACAAAGAAAAAAGCACACGGAGAAAAGGATTTTTTTTTAAAGAGAGAGAGTCGCGGAGACCGGCGTTTTCGTCCACGTCCGGGATTTATTTTCCAAAGCGTAAATCCTTCATTATCCACGTACCCGCGCATTAAACCCAGCAGAGTAGCAGCTTCCGTGATTCCCCCGGGGTAAGATATCCATGCGAGAAATGCAACGAGGTTTGAGTGATGCAGACAAACCTTGTGAAGTTAAGGCACCTTCCTTTCCTTTACGCTCTCTACATAAATTTCCATGTCATACTTTGCGCTCTGAAATTTATAACTGCCATTGAGTTGTGAACAATTTATTAATTAACAATAAAATTAAGGCTGGATATTGAAATTTGGCGTATAATCACTCAGTCGAGCATGATTTCAAATGTTTGAAACATTTCATAGGCCAGAAAAAAATAGGAGAGTTTCCTGAAAGTATTTTTAAATGGGTTGCCGTGTTTAGTGTCGTCACTAGGCAGCTTCGCATGTGTGTTTGTTCACGTTACGGAGCAGCCGGTTCTTACTGAAAAACTCAAATAATATTACAAGAATTTTTTTTGGTTGGGTTAGGGCTAATCCTAAAAACACTCCAAAAGTAGATACATGGTAAGGGAGTTCGATAAACAAGAGAAAAGATTGAACGTTGCCGAGCGTTGAAATAAATGGTTAATTTAGTCCTAGCGCATGGACAATATGCACAAGCATTATATTACAAGTGATAAAGCACGGTGTCAGTTGCCTCAAGACGTTACAATCAAAGCCAACATGGCGGCGTACCTGTAACATCAATATAGAACAACATAAGCATCAAAATTATTATGTAAACATTAGAATAATCTACCAGTTAAGGTAGATTAAAATGGAAGAAGGTAAAAATACTCTCGATTTTTACAGGTAAAATCCCATATCTTCACACGACTTTCTTTCATCGCAGCATGCGTCATACTCTCTTCACTCCATCCATAACGAATAAATAACTTGACATTTTAAATATAACCACTGATTATCATCAATATCTTTTTGTTTGAAATGAATTTTTGATTAAAAATATTACACAAGCCTATGACTTTTTTTTCTTGAGGTTCTACTGATCACGGTAAGTTTTTGATGGATCAATGCTACTCTCCAACTACCCTATCAAAGTTCGCACTGATCCCTCTCTATTTCTCTTTTCAGCTCATCATACCCCTGACCTTTCATCATTAAAACCAAAACGCAGATCCTTCCCCTCCTTTCTTCCCAATATATATTACTTTCACTGCCAACTTCATCCACATACCTACTGTACCTCCAGTTGAACGTGATGAATACATAATAAATTTCAATAAATATTTTCACACTTATCAGAATCACTTGGAGAAATATCTTTTTTCATCGTAATGGCTGGAGAAAAAGCAACTGCAATGTTTCTGTACACTTAAACTGCATTCACATTTCAAAAGAAAGGCAATAAACTTCTTCGTCCTGATCACAGTTTTAACGAATATGACTATATCTCTTGCAACATGCCTTAAAGTTCCATTTGAATGCGATTATGTTTGTACTAATTTCCCACATGGAAAACCTTTAAAAATCCATTTTTATTCAATATAAAAACAACACGCTGTTTGTAACGTTGGAGAGAGTTCTTGTCTTAAATAATATGGCGGAACAACTGCATTACTTGGGGAGAGCATTGAAGGAAAATGGACACAGTAGTACGGATATTAAAAGTAGGATTTCGTAAGCAAAAGAAAAGCTCAATAAAAGAGAGCAGATGAAAGGAGACCTTGTAAGAATGCAAAAAAAGGCTAGAAAATACTCTAATGAGGAGTGAAGCGACTTATGGTGCAGAAACCAGGAATCTGAGGAAAGAGAATGAGAATAGGATGATAGCGTTTGAGATGTGAAAAGGAGAAGAAAGGAGGAAGTGCGATGGACGGAAAGGAAGACGAACAAGGAAGTGCCCTATATTATGGGTGTGGACAGGAATATGCTTGAGGAGATTACGAGAAGGCAGAGTAGGAGGTTGGAACAGGTTAAAAGAGGATAGAAGATGCTTAAAGCCGTGACAGAGGAATGGATAATAGGTAAGCTAGGTGGGGCGTACGCAGAGCTGAGGAATGAAATCGTTTAAGGAGATGGGGGCCTCCGCCAATAAAAATCTAGGAGATAGTCATTCTCTTCCACATAAACCTACCTTGACCAGCAGATAATTTCTAATAAAAAATTACATTTGTAATTGAAAACATTTCAACGCCAACAATTACTTATGTTGCTTACACAAAACCTAGGCTGGGAAAATCAGTGGTCAAGATACTTCAAGTGCCGTCATAATAAGAGCGAGAAACAAAACTAAATAAGAAAAATGCGAATACTCCAGGAAGCCGTGTATGCCCAAGAAAATGGAATCGGTTAACTGCTAACCTGATATGTAAAAATTCAGCGACCGTCAAAAATGGCATAAGTACTGTGTTGCACATTAACAAATAGCTACAAATGATTCATGCAAGCATCGGAAAGTTCATTAAAGGTAGCATTGAAATGCAAGCAAAACAAAGGATTTAAGACGATAAATGCGTTTGCGAACACCTTTGTAACAACCTCTCCAATTTGGTCGTACCATTCACACCATTCTCCCAATTTGTCCCACGCAAAATCTAATTTTAGACGTGGAATTGGACCAGTAGGGAAATCGCTGCCCTCGTTAGCGGAACCTCTCTTATCGATGAAGGAGAACTACCAATCCAGCTAACATCGATCTCCAGTAAACAATCGCCTATTTTGAGGATGAATTTCTAAAATTACGATCATCTAATTCCATCAACGTCAATTCTTATCGCAGCAATCTTACAACGCACTAGCTTTTTGTAAAAAAAAGCTGTGGCATGAACTGGAATCGAAAATACGTTTACTGGCCCATCGCTGGAACTGTGAAGACCAAGCGTAAGTTAGCCGGTCAGCCAAGGGGTTTCAATCGATGAAGATTTCGTAGGAGGTACAGTGTAAAAGGCAATGGAAAAATATAAACCTAAATTAGCCGAAGGAAATGAGATTTTCCACGAGTAGGAAGGCAGGATTAAATATAAGGGTGAAGGAACACAAAATAGATTGATTATCAATCGCATTGCATTGATCAATGTAGCATTTACTATAAGAAGGGAATTGATGAGCGGAATCCCTGGAAATGCATTTCAAAAATATCAGAAAATTTGTTAATACAAAACACCCTTTATATAGTTTTGAGACCGGGTCATTACGGAAAAAGGATACGCGTGGACTGGAGGCTTTTGAGATATGAGTGAACAGAAGAATGTAGAGGGTGAGAAGGCAGCGAGGAAGACAAACTATGAAGTAGTGGAAGAAGAAATAAAGAGAGACGTAGAATGCAGCAAAAGAAGACGCAGGGCGCATTGAGGGAACTGGGCTGATTGAGGTGAGAATGTTGAGTAAGAGTTGAAGAGGTTCAAGAACAGGACTTATTGACGGCATTTGGTAAGGAAAAGTATAAGGTGCTAAAGACACACTAAATGTGAAGGGTGGCAAATCTACACCCACCTGAGATGGAGGCATAAAAACTATCAATCACAAGGTAGAACATTAAATGACGATGGCAAATCCGAATCCAATGGCAGAGAGTTACATTTTAACGTGAGCTAAACCTCGAACCCTTTAGATGCTATCTTCGTAAGTTCGGTCATCGAGCTAGAAGAGATCAAAACTTACAGCAACCTCTAGTAAAATTTATCTAGGGTGCGTCCCGACTTACCTCGTGGTAATAACAGAATATATTGGCTCAAGGGCAAAGAGAATATGTGAGAGATGGTAACTTTTTTATCAAACATTTTGAAAAAGAATGGAAGACCCAGAAAGCTTTTATAATAATTTGTTTAATGGAGGAAGTTTTTGGGAGTTGAAAATATAACCGGGGAAAACTCCACAAAAACATAGTAGGACCACAGAAGACTGATTAAAACGTTCGCTGGATTTTCCTTTTTCGTCCAAATTGAGTCACCCTTTCCCAACTTCACTGCGAGTCCCAGCGTCAATATAGTCTAATTTTGCGAGAAAACAAACTTTTCGCGCCAAATATCGGATATTTCGCAAAATAAAATAGAAGCAATATTTGGAGACAACTTGATTAAATTCGAGGAAAGAGATGTCGTGGAAATATTTATTCCACAACGAAGAATAATAGAGAGGAATGTGTTTTGATGAGATAACGGCATTACTAGATAGCAGATGGAATTTTCATCGACCACTTTACCGGAATAAAGTATACGTAAGTATACCAAATCCTCAAATCAAACGCCTTCGTCATCCAGCCTAAATCGCACCATAGTTTGTGTCCACATAGAGGCGCAACAGCCACCAAACAAGTTTTGTGCATAGGGGAGGTTAAGAACCGCAAGGGGATCCAGAGTGTTGATGAAGTGCCACAAAAATGTGATAACAATTTCTTAAGAGTACATTCATCTGCCGTTGTAAGCAAGTACTAAAATCAAGCACGCATACGAAGCATTGTCGGCGTTGCATTAAAGCAACTCGGATTTATCAAGTAAATTTTCTCTGATGAAAAAGTGAGAGCTTTGCTCTGGTTAGGCCATATCTCTAATGCACCGCGAAAACGTGGAACCTTGCGCAGAAAGATTTGATTGGCGCAGTAAATAAAATACGAAGGAAAGGCGCACGATTCGTTAAAAACTAATACGAGCGAACAGAAAATGTTACACAGCTGATGGAAGGATTAGGGACTCGGAGGCAACACGATAGCCTTAGATTACTTGAAAAAGTCAGTTGAGGCAAGTTTTCTGTACGACACGGAGGGCATTAATTTTGACCCCGCGCTATATCTCTCGAATTGATTAAAGCGACAAAATAAAGAGATACACGCTGACGAAGTGAGAGGTATAAAATTCCCTCCTTTCCACGCGGGTCAATCCATATATAGTGGTCCAGAGGTGGTTGCTTGATGTTTTTTAATATTTTTGACCATGCAAACTACCATTTATTGAGAATACAAATATGTCATTATTTTATTTTTTTTATTTTTTATTTTCCTGATAGTGGCTATTTTTATGTTAACGAAACACCGATTTTAGGCGATTTCAGTGTTCTGCAGAAAAGCAAACATCTCCAATTATGTGTATCATAGAACAATCAAACCAAAACCAATCGATTCAGTAAATAATGAACTTAAATAAAGGTTGTGTGATGTATCGACCTAGAATTAAGTCTAAGGGTCCAAATATTGCTTCAAAGTTTTCATCACTTAACTAAAAAATATTTACAATTTTTTTATATAGGAAGGCATGATATTTAATGTTTGTAATTTTTTTATTTGAAAGGTATAGAGCCATGCTTTAAGTTAGCAGAATTTTAAGTGCACAGTTATTGAAAATAACAAAAACAGCGAGACGCTAACTTAAGACATTTTTAATATGCAATTCACATCTGTACTCTCCCTCCTCCTTTCCATGGCTGTTGTCTTAACAACCCCGGCCACACGCCTACGCAGCGACTCGCAGGGTAGTATGTAGATATGGAATTTTATTTTGAACCGTACCTGAAATAAACATTTGATTGGGCCTCAACATTTTGTTCTAAAATTAAAAAATAAAATCCAACACACATCTGTTCCTTACAGTCCCATACCGATCCCTTTTTCGGCCCATCTTACGATTAGTTCCCACCTTCCTTGTGCTGTCAAATATTCGCATTCATTTCGCACCTCATCTCACAAATAGGCCGTTTCCCTGGATACAAGAGCAATCAAAGTCTCGCTAGAAATAAATATCCAATCAGTTTACAATCTCAACTCTCTTCTATTTCTTCCCAATCAATTTTCTCAATTTTTTCGCAATAAGGAAGAAGTTCTATTCCTTCTTATCTAATATATAATCTTATTTTCAAATGATTTTCTCAATTATGTCACTCATGAAAAAGCAAACTTCTCCGTCGCCACGCATATTCATATAATATATTCCTATTTACGCTCAGGCAAACGTTCTTGAAATGGACGGAAAGGAAGGGAAGTCGCCAGGGTAGGAAAAGATAGGAGTGGGTTATCAAAATTAAATACTCGAGGCGTGGATACATTAAAGATTGAGGGTAAAAAAACTAGGAAAACGGAGAATAGGGAGGACGAAAATAAATGTATGAGCGATGGGAAAAAGAGGGGTAGGAAGTGCGATGAGGGAAATGGGTTTACTAATTGTAAGATACGACGAAAAGGAAAGGAGGGAAAGTCCATCAAAAACCTACCCGCACTGGTAGAGTACAGATAAAAATAACATTTACATTCACCTTCTTCCCGCAAATAATTACTCACGGAGAAACAGCGCTAAACAATTAATTTATTTCATTTACCATACATTACCATACATTACCATTATTACCATACATTTCCAACAAATCCCTCTGTTCTGAGTCAATTAGTTCCCTCATCATCGTAAATTCTTCTTAATGAGCTAAAGCATTTATTTTTCGAACACCCTTACCACCAATGTCAATTTAAATCAATTATTGTAATCACATTCCAAAATATAATATTAATCTTGATTCTAATCGTTAAAAAACGAATCCAGTAATACATACATGTATATACTATGATGGAATCCCTGTAGCTGACACTTTAATTAGCATTTTCAACTGAAAATGACTACCGTAGTCACTGCCCACACAGCACATTTCCTTTTTAAAACGTTTTTTTTAGTCTCAAAACTGTAAAAAAAACCGTTTTATGACAGAACTTTGAGATTTAAAAAAAGTTTTAAAACGGAAATGTTCTGTGTGGGTGTCAGTCAAACGTCATCGCATGTACATAATTTTCATAAGTGGTTTCCATAATTGCGCGAATTGTGTGAAAAACGTGAGTAAATTTTTAGTTAAACCTTGATTTGATAAAACAGAATCACTAATGGATTAAAGCGTCACATACATGGATGAGTTGAAACAGTGGCGTAGCCAGGTTTTGGGTCTTGGGGGGGGTCGGAAAATTTCTAGGGGGCGCCGAATTATATATTAACCAGTTTACTAAACTGTACAAATTATGGTGACGCAATAGGCGGATGAGTTTGTACAAATTATGACAGTGGAATACGTATTATATACATTTATTTATACGTATTTGGGACTTAAGAGTGGAAGCATTCACAGACTTAGGGGCGCCAGAACGCGGGAAGGGGGGGGGAATATTCGCCCCCCCCCCCCTACTACGCTACTGACAATGCCCCCCCCCGGCTACCCAACCGACAATGAGTTGAAAAGACATAAAATATTTGACAAATGATAAAAGGGGACAGGGATATCAGGAGTCTCGACATTCTGACAGCGAAAACATATCAAGGGAAAGCGAACAAGGATAGTAAATGTCAACTGTATTTATTTCTACCAGAAGCGAAGCAAGATAGAAGAAAGCTTTAAGATCCTCACCCGAGAATTCAATCCTTTAAAAACTATTCCCCGTCTACTTCTCCCCGCACCCTTGATACGCCGTTGGATAGGCAGGAGGGTATGCATTAAAATTTCGATGGCTATAAAAACGGAAAACCGGAACGATGGCAAAGGGACACGATTCAACGGTGGCATATTTCGAGATTAATGAATCGGAAGGCTGAATCTTACATCCCATGGAGATTACACCTTTCACGAGCGGTGGAATTTCTGATCGATACAGGAAACTCTTTAAAAAGCACAGGACCGAGCGGATGGGGATACTACAAACGGATGCCGAGGTATACAATAGAATAGAAAGAAGGATAGTTCTTGTATCTTTTCCTTAATGGTACATTTGCCTTCTTCCCTATCTTCCAACACTGACGTCACATATATTAGTTAACTCTTAACAAAATATGCATTTTTACGGAAGCAGAGAAACCCATCACCGACGAGTAAAAGGAAAAGTTTGAGGTATTGTTTTTCGATTCGGAAAAAAACGTTTTATTCTGTCGACTTTTGGCCCCAGATCAATAGGGTGTAGTAAGTTCCCCTTTGGTTTTAGGGAACCATATCTTTAAGCCCTACACTCGTCTCTTGGTAATAAACTATACGATGCAATAAGACATATTTGCAGATGAGTCAGCCAAAACCGAACTACACCGCAACACTAACAGAAAAGAGAAAAAAATGAACACTACGGGGAGACTATGCAACCCACGTGGCACACAAGTCAACGTTGCCTAACTTCCGTTATCTCTAAGAATTTTCATGTTTAGTGTTGAGACTACCCGTAGATTTTTACTTTTGTTTCCACAACTCTTTCCTAATAGTGCTAGCCTCTGATACATAAAGTAAGGATTACAGAAATATTGCTTACTGACAAATAAATAATGCAAATTTATTTTTCACAAGGCCATCCTTTACATCTTCATGCATTCAATATTAACTCCCTTTCCTTCTTGTCTAAAATCCTCCATTCCACTGCATTTTTGAAATCTATGTATACGTCTCGATCGGTGGCGGCGGGGTAAAGTCATCGCCTCCTAAACCCAAGGTCGCGGGTTCGAATCCCGGCTGAGTAGAATATTTACACCTCCCGGGGCATGGTTGAGTGTGTTCGTCCAACAAGTTATATGGAAGAGAGGACTATTAAGCCCTAATATTGCTCGTAGCAAGACAAAAAAATTGTTATCTCCCCGTTCAATGTTTCAATTGTAATTCCGGCAACTATCTTCTTATTGACACCCTCATAAGGATGTTCCTTTTGAAAAACATATTTTGTCCCTACGATTAACTCTATCCTTCTTCACACATGCACAAACACACACAATCCTTCCTTTGTTTCTGATTGTATTTCTTAAATTCCACATTTACAAAAATAACAATGCTAAACATTCCAAAATAAATCTTGACAAAAGTTAACCCTAAATTTGTACTTTAAAATCTTTCATGATGCCAAGCAAAAAATTCAGCAAATCTTCCTTTGTTGGAGTCAACATGGCCAGATGATATGCTTTACAGGCTATCAAGCTTTACAGGCTATCTCACAACTTCCCATTCCCTCATTAATAGCCTCATAAGCCCAAGCAAATTCAAGTCACTATAAATAAAAATAAAACCAAATAAAAATAAATCCTCAGAGTGCGAGGTGGCCCAGGGAATGGAACTGGCCCCCCTACCCTGAATGTGTGAAATTCACACGCCTGTGGCTTAGTCCGGGTTGAGCTCTACCCTCAACTATCCAAACCAACCTTCGGGTTGAATCACAGAGTGAGTGAAGCCCAAGCAAATTTAAGTCACTATGCTCATTCTTCTTTCTGAGTACCCGTAATGTTTCGACATGAGTCTACTGGCATAGCAAGGTAAGGGCAATATTTTATTCCACAGTTCCACACCTCAAAATTAAACGACCACAAGACCATGTGATGACGATTGTGGAGACACCTATCAATGCTGTTTCATGTCAAACCCAACATTTCCACCCAAGGATTCAACGAAACTGACAATTTTTTTTAACAATTCAGTTCACCAAGAGTCATATTATGCTTAAAATATTTCTCATTTCCCTTGTAAGTATGCATGTTGCATAGTAAACAAGCAATAAATCCCTTTGCTTTAAATGAAGGAAATTAAGGCATGTACAGGCAGGGTATTAACAACTTAAATAGTTGAGACGGTAGGTGATAAGGGGCATAAACAAATAGCAACAAATTTTGGCTGAAAGGAATAACTCATTTCAGAACAGTGGCTTTTTAAATTAAGTTCAAGCAACAGGCTTTCAAACTTTATCTAACTTTTCTTCTCTCAGAGTCATATGAGGTTGAAGAGGATAACATCCTCTAGTTGGACACTTACTCACATGCCACACGATGAGTACATCCTTAAGTTATCCTCATTCAATAACCCCAAATATTTTGCTAGCAAACTAAGTTGCACAAATCCAAGAGGAAAAGTGAGAGAATTTAAATCATCAAATCCCTCAGGTCGATAACACTTCAAAGAGTTTGCTTGAATAAGGCATGCATAGTGGTGTACAAAGATTTATAAGTAAATGAATATTTTCTTAACTAGTCGCTGTAAATTGCAAGAGAATATTATTATGCTTAGAACAATGGCTACTCTTTGGGGTCCTGCATTAGCGCAATTCTTTGAGCGTTGCACCATTTAAAAAAAATCATAATTCCACATGCAGCCACTGTTGAAAAATCATTCAAATAAACATAGGTAATTAAGAATACATAAAAAGGCTTAAATAAATAATACTGATATCTTGAATCAAAGTGAAAGTTATTAGATGGCGTCAACCAGATAATAACTAACCAGATTATTGAGACAATAACTAATGCACAGCATAAAGAAGGAAAATAATTTTCTTTTAAAAATAGATGAAGATAACTGGCAAACCAGCAGGAGCCTTAGCTAAGCACAACACTGAGTATCACCAGTATTACACTGGTACATACAACTGTAGCTTATTTATCATTCTCGTCAGTAAACCATGGTAAAAACTACGAGAATAAACTTGCCAGTAGATAGAAAAAAAGATATGTAACAGAAATAAAATGAGAAATATGTGAAACTTTCAACAAAAAATAAAATATTTTATTTGTAAATTTTATTGTATGAATATACCAGTTAAGAAAAATAAAGTTAACAAAATATAACAAAATAAAATTACAAAAATATAATGTGATAAAATTAACCAAAAAAAAAACAAAAATAAAGTTTTCAAAAATATAAGTAAATAACATTTACAGAGAAAATATCTCATGATACTTCAAGTGTGGCATACTTTTTATGGAAGTCATTGCTTAAATAAGTGACACCCCTGTCAACACCTGCGTTGAATGTCAAGCAACTTCCCAAAAGAAAATAATTAATATCGCTAAATCCCATAAGTCTAATGTTGTCAGGGGGTGTAGGTGTGATAACATGTGCACAGGAAAAAGGAATTTAAAATATTTTTTTAGAGCTTGCATCAAAGTATGTGATTAAGGTAATCATTAGTGCCTACAGCAACAATCAGATTTCAATCAAGATGTAAGAAGATCACTGCAGTCAAAAATTCCTAAAGGGTATGATTCTTGAAAACCTTCATGGTTATAAATAATGCATCATTACCGGCTCCGGGAAAGCTCTTGAAGAATTATTTTTATTGCTATAGTTGATTCAATACCACCACTCCCAATGTCTGATACATTGACTGCCTGAAATTGTCCTTTCACATGAATTTCCCAGCTAAGTATATGCCTTCTAAAAATTCCAATAATACGACTGAGTCAAAAGTAAAGATGGACCACCCTATTTATCCCATTATAAAAATCCTCATGATACATATGATGCAAGGATTAAAGGAGGTAGCTTCAGTTCAACGTCACCACTGGAGGCTGTAAAAGCAGTAATTAAAGATATATTAGGTATTGAACAATTCAACATTCAACTAGAGATGCCAGTCCTCCATGCAATGAGCAAAACGAGTCACATAAAAATGATTGCCCCTCAGATTCCTGCACTCCACTAAGAACGTTATTATATCTGACAATAATCAAACTAATACCACTGCCAGCATGCCATACAGAAAATTAGATGCAAAAAAGATGAGCAACTTTTTTGATGAGAGAACTACACCCCACAATGCCAGATCCCGCGACAGAAAGCAACACTGGAGAGCAACTAATTGGTACACATATTTATACCAATGCACATGCCTATTTCTGGACCCTGGTTCAAGGCAAAGCCATGCAGGCAACATGCACCAAGAAAACTGATTATTTTAAGATAAGATAAATAGTGTTCCCTAAACCAGAATTCTCTGAGCAACCATGATCTTGAGCTCCAGCATTTGGTGATCCATATGACTGAGATTTTGAAGGAACAATTGAAGAAAGATGGAGAGTAATGTGACACCTACAGAAAATGTTGAGGCATATCGTTATAATTCAGTCGGTACTTACCTCAACAAGTTTCAGGATATTCCCACATTTCACACGAACATCAGCAAAAGGGCAGTTGATGGACAGCCTAAGAACAGCAGGCAGATGAATCATAACGAGGTCCAGGTACTCCTTAGGCACTATTTTTCCATTTCCATTGGTCGTACCACTATCACCAGCCACCACTCCATCGACTTCATCTACACAATGACCATTTGAAGGAATTCCACTAGATGCACCCACTGTGGGAGACGAAGACATTTGGTTTTGGTTTGTTTGAGGACAATGATGCTTGGGACTTCCATACCCATCCAGCCAACCTTCTACAGTCTTCCCCATCGTCTCTAATGCAATCTCCCTCACTTGGGAATCTCTTGAGCAGAGGGGCATGCAGAATCGTGTCACCAATTCAGAATAACTCGAATCTTCTCCGTCCAACCCGGCATCTACCGAGTTCTTGAGGTTCACAGAGTTCATAGCCATGAACATTGTTGCACTGCTATTAATTACTCCGGTAAGTAGAATGAATCAAGATTATCAGGAATCACCTTAAATAGCGGCGATATGTAACCACTAAACGGCTCCAATAGCTTTCACTTCCTTAATTCAAAAGCGACACAATATTATCAACTTTCCGTGGAGTTCTGTTTATATTTGCGCTCGACAGTAAGATCAAAAACACCTATAGGTACATTAAACCGGTAACATCTACCGCAGAGACTAAAACAAAAGATAAAAATAAGTTTCGCGATGATGTCTTGATTCAATCCCAACCAGCGAGCAAATTAAGTCAACGAGTAAAGCACGATTCACTCAAGTTATACAATAGCAATAGGTAAAATTACGATAATGCTATCAAATACCTGCTACGATTTCACCGCAAGGAAGTCCAATGCATTATTTTGCATAAATGTGGGCTAAATGAGATTTATTGAGCGGAAAAACACCTGAAGTTTCTTAATTAAAATCACACCGCTTGAACTCGTCACACACAAAGCAATCAAAAGAAAGCCCAAGATAAGTATTATCACACAGATTCTAAGCACAGCGATGCCAAAAAGCACAGGTTATGTCCACAAAAGTTTGGCCCTACCAACGTACGCCGATATGCATCAACGTAAAGTAACACCCTCGCACCTACAATTACTCGTCACACTCGTCAGCTGAGCTGCAGAAGCGGGAACGGAATAGCTCCAGCCGGCGGCCCTGCAGTGAGCTTATGTAATTCCGCTACACGGGTTTGGTTTTCGCCTTTGTAAGAAGCGTCAGCCTAATATTTCCTCGAACTGTTGACTTTGGTGATTAAATAAACCTTATAGCATTCAATTGCAATCCCCAACGTTTATTCGGAGCTCAGAAACCCTCGGATCACACTTTATTCCGCTAAACATATGATACACCTCTAGCTGACGGATTATTGACGGTGCTGCTTCCCCCGTCGCAGAAAGGAATGATAAAACAAAGAAACGTCGTAATCCGCAGCGCACTTTACGCCAATTTTAAAAGCAAATTTGAAGGCGTCAAAATGTGACAATTGTAAAATCTCCTAGCGAAGATGAAAGATTTCCGTTGAATTGATTCTCAAGTGAGTAAATTTAATTATCTATCCGAAATTAACTATAGTCATTATATTAAAATTATAATAGCAACATAATGGATTTATTTGCAAAGCCCGGTTATTATCATTCCGCATTTATATTACGATTATAATAAGATAGTAAAACATTATATGTTTCAAAGGTGTACTGTACCGCATTTTTTTGCTTTTAAAATATTAATTCTACAGTTGGTCTAACCTCCAAATGGATTATTTGGAAGTACCAGGAACATCACCATCACAACTTTGACCTTGGGGTAGGAATATGAAATAGGGTTAGTGGTTTCTTTCATTTAAGAGTATTTAATATTCGTTTTCATATTCTACATTTGTTTATACTTCTGATCTGAGTGCCATTGAATGTATGTCATAATTATTAGTATGGTCAATAGATTGCTGGAGTAGAGGTTACACTGCTCCAATGATGGAGTCTAGCGTGGGATTCAAAAAGTAAGTGTACCTCATGATGTTATGGTTGTCAGGAGTTTTTGTGTCTGTATATCACCCTTCAGTGGACCTAGACCATGATGAACCAATGGTCAAGGCATATATCTTGTACATCTCAACTATTTCCCAAAATATTTACATGATTCTGAAGAGATAGTATATCTAATCCCCTGTGAGTGTGGAGGAAGAGCATTTGTGGGTGAAACGGAAAGAACTGTTGAAACCAGGTTGAAAGAGCATGATGACACATCCGTCTCAAACAACTAGAGAGTAAGGTGGTTGCAGAGCATAACCTCATTAATAGCCACACAGTCAACCTTGACAAAACAAAAACACTTCAACGATCAGCCATTGTGACTGGATAGTTAAGGAAGGGATAGAGATCATACTAGAAAATAGGGAATTCAATCAGGAAAGTAGCTTTCACCTTGGTAATATCTGGAATATCTGAGGACAATAAAGGAAACAGGAACATTGGACTGATCAGGTGACACCACTCCCCAAAGGTACCTGGCAATGAAAAGCAGCCAATTTCTTTCGTGTCACTCATCAACCTGAGGCAGGGTTTCCATACATCCTGTAAAAGCAGGATTATCCTGAATTTTGGCAAATAAAAAAGCATTTGGCTCAATTTTAAAAAATCAGCAAATGTCCTGAATTCTATAAGTAAGCTAGTCCAAAATTCTTTTTCGTATAATTCCAACTGTTGAAGGCACTCTTAAGAGGTGTGAAAAATAGGACTCCTCTGTAAATTGAGGGAGTCCATGAAATCCCCTGTGGAACGTGTGCAAAGAAATGCATCGGGGAGACAGGATGTAGCGTCAAAACCCGGCTTGAGGAACATCTACAGGCCACTCGACTGGGACAGACTTCGAAGTCGGCAGTGGCAGAATATGCAGCCCCGGGACATGAGATTGACTTTGGAAAAACAAAAGTAATCTCCAAGGTTATTAGGTTCAAACCCAGGCTGTATCGTGAGGCCATTGAGATAAAGAAGAACAAAGAAAATTTCAATAGAGATAAATAAGCCACACTTGGATGCCCATACTTAATAAATATTTTTCAAGTTCCTCTCCCTCCACCCCTCATCCCACTTACCCCTCCAACTCACCCTTCTGAGATATATACATCCCTCACCGGCAATGGAGACATCAATTCCCTTTGAAGAAGTGACCAGTAGAGGTCGTGAAACGTCAGGGCAAAGCTGATAAGCATGCGTCACACCCGAAAAACATTTTGATCACCATGAGCCGCAAAATCTTCAATGAATAATTAAGACATGTCATGTCTGCGGTTTCATGACTATACATCGTAAAATAATGCATTTTTAAAAAGTTGTCATGTTCAGAGAAATATGTATGATTGGTTTAAGAACAGAGTATATTTAAATTGCATGATACATATTTGACTGAATATTGGTTCACTCAAAATATTCTAATAGGTAAAACAGCAATTTTGCTGAGTGTATTTCATTTTGCATTAGATTATGCAAATTGTTGTTGCATAAAAACAAATATTTGGGACACTGACAGAGTAAGCTGTTGAAACATCGGTTGTCTAGCCTCTCATCCAAATGGAAAACAAAGATACCTTCATCTACTCACTTCACTGGCAGAGCCTAAAGTCTTTCATCATGCACCATAACTAATAATTATGCCCAGTATCCATTCCCAGTGATTTATTCAAAAGCTGCTCTTTTTCTTCAGTCTTCTTTCTATCAATAAGCAGATCTTTTGACCCAAAGTTTCTAATTTTTCTCTCCATTCTGGTCTCTTCATGAGCTTGTCCCTCTCCTCTTGGAATGGTAGAATTTGATCTTTTTCTAATAGTATCAACATTAATGATAGTGTCAGAACATATTCCTAAAATTTTTTGTTGGAAAAAAATCTTGGAATCATGGTTCCCCGCAGGCTCATAACTACCACCAGGGCAAATGGGACACAGCCCTGGGGCCCCCAAGCCCCAACACGGATGGTTTATCTTTTAAAATTTTTTTATTTGAGTGTAAACATGCCTTACTCTAATTCCTACTAAATAGCCAGCGTAGTAATAAAAATACAATACAAGGGCCCTTGCACTAGATGCTCAGCCGGCCCCGGTGGTGGCAGGATCTAGTCCTCACCTATTAATCCGAGGTTGGCAGGTTCGAGTTCCATCTGGGTTGGTTTTTCACATGCCCAGGGTATGGGTGTTTCTGTCAAGTTCTGGTGGTTCGACCCCTGAGAAACTGAAACACAGGCAAATACCTTATTGGGATCGCAGGGGCATATGGACCACTAGAATCATCCAAGAGAGAGAGAGAGAGTACAGGCATACAGCTGATAGCTCAATTGTCTGTTATGTGTTCTATCTTATACTAATAAAGTGGCCTTGCCATCAAGTTTTGCCTTGGGCCCTCCAAGTTTATAGTTATGGCCCTGGTTCCCCATTTGATGAATGTTAAGAAAACAAAAGAGTAACTGGCAACTCATGACTATGTATAAAGTATAAGTATCAACACAATCAAGCAAGACTTGGCTGGGGCAGTATCTTCTAATGGCTCACTCCTCCTCTGCTAGCAATTGGTGATGGAGTGAGTATTGCACTCTGCCCTTTCACTAGGAAGGGAAGATCCCTCCAGTGAAAAAGCAATACTTCAGGAGCTTCAATGTTTAACCAGATTGCAAAATAGGTGATTGATGTGTTGAATAATATGGGATAATAACGTTTTTTTCCATTCATTACTGTATCCAAAGATGTCTGCATTTTTGGGTTTTCACTGCATTCATTGTTGCTGTTGATCACTGTTTTGCCGATGAATACTCCAATTAGTTGGTTCATTGGAACTCAGGGAAAACTGTTGTCAATGGGAACAATGAATATTAAGGTTATGATGGAGTTGTCCAGTGCCTAGCCCTTTGAGTGCCAAGCGTAATTTTCAAAATCATGCAAAAATTGCCAGGCTAAATTAATGAGAAAAGTAGTGCATGAATAAGCATAAACTTCCAAAATTTGACCATAATCTGGAAATTTAATCAAAATATAGCCTAAGGTACAAAAAATAATAAAGAACAAAAGATGAATTATTCCATTATTATTTATACTTATACTTAGCCATATGTATATGGATAAAAAAGTCACTGAAAGTGACACTGTCATTAAAGGAAAAATCTACCATTGCTCACAGTGATGTTGGCATTCAGAGGGTTAAACCTGTTGGCCAATTGTGCCATCCATCTCAATGAGCATTTATCCCTGGGTTCCTATAGCCTTACCAAAGGTCAAGCTGTCCCCAATGGGTAAATCCCTGGATGTTTCTGGGTTCAAGGAAGGGAGTACCCAGATAAATATTCCAAGTCATAGAGATTGCTAGGAATTCACACAGCAGATGGAATGCAGTTTCCTTGTCCTCTTCACACCATCTGCAACTCAGTATATCTTCAATTCCCACGTTGTGGAGTTGCTCCTTCACTTGGTAGCGGGCAGTTAACACCCCTTCCATTGTTCTCAATTTACTTCTACCTAATGATCAAAGCTTTAACAAAGAATGTGGTGAAAACCAGAAAATGCAAACATCACTGCATCAATCCTGTAGAAATCCTCAATAGAGCAATTACTGCACAAGGCTTTAAAAAAATGTATTTAACCTTTTTGCCACATGCAGTGATTTGAGTCAAAATTCAGGAAATCAATAAGTCAGCTATTTATAGTGCTTGGGCACTTAAAATGGGTTATACCATTAGACCTATCATAAAACCAATTGAATAAGTCTCAGCTTGTGATCCTTTCATGCAAAACCTTTGAGTTACCAACTGATATTTTGGTGAGCATTGCGACACCCACTGGTCATTTTTGGCACATTACCACCAAAAATCTGTTCATCATCATGAAATCAACATGGGTAATTCATTATTGCCATCAGATTGTGTCGCTCATTTGCTGTGGAGGAGGGTCATTGAGGGTGGCATAAGTAGCAGCATGCCTTTGAATGTGTCTCCCTCTCCTTATGATAATAATATGACGAAACAGAACTAGGGTTGATAATTACAATATTATGAAATGTTTTATGTTCTCTGGTCAAGTCGTAGTCACACATCTTCCTCGTTAATTGTCTTTTTACAATTTTGGAAAGTAAAACAAAATAATGTGATTTTTACTGTAACATTGAAGTTATGAAAATAAATATGGAATCTACCAGTAGGTGGACAACAATGACACAATACACAACACTGCCTCTGTGGTGAGAAAGTATCAGGGGCGGATTAAGGTCATTGTTTTGGTGGGGGGGGGTGGCTTGCTACTTAGGGGAAGTCTGGGGGTTATGGAACACCACCCAGAGTTGTGCATCCTTATCATTAATTGACAGTGAAGCGTTATCTTAAAATGTTGTATATTGGCTCGATAAAAATAAAACCTTGCATTTGAGAACCACCTTTATGATTATCATTTTTTCAATTTTCCCAGGAATTACTTAGAGAGCCACCCACAATCCCCTATGATCCCCCCCTGGAATACTCCCCCCCTGGGTTCAATAAAGATCTTAAAAACTCGGATGTATGGTCAGGTCATCTCTCGAGAGATCTACTCTCCTGGAGGAGAGTAGATCTCTCCTGGAAAATGTATCTGGCAAAAAGTTTTCAAAGAGATTCGAAATTGTGGTTTTTATTTTATCTCATTTTTTATCCAAAATAAAGATACAAAAAATTTCATCTCAGGTTTACAGTTCTTGGAAACATTAATTGTAGGTACATCAGATTTTATTTGTAAAAGGCTATTTCATTTGCCTTTGGAGGGCTCTCAGGTAGTCTAGTTTAAAGAGTATTGTTCCTATCTCAAATTTTAGGTCACTGGTTTTGATATGAAAATAGGAGAAAAATTATGATCCCCTATCCTGAGAAACTAATTGTTCTCTACTCAACCAGTAGAAGAGAAAAGCCTGTGACTCAGGCCCAATATATCCATTTAAAATTATTTATGTCATCTATGTTCACGACAAAACAATGTAAATGAATTACATATATACATTTTCATTTGTACATCTCATGATGATTGTATGCAACATGCGTGTATGTTTAACAAATCAGCCATTTGAGTTGTGATAATATTCTCCAAATCGTATTCTGTTGAATAGTGTTTGATTAATGAGTTGCTTTGTGAGGAAATATCCTTGAGCATGTCAACCAGTCTCTATCATTTCATTTCTCTTGAAATTGTGGAATGAAAGAAGGTTTAGCAACCTGCAGTTCCTCCATTTGTTGTGGATTTTCCTTTGAGGTTAACAGCAGTAGTCATCACTATCTATGCCTCAGACATGTGTCTCTTTTTTAATCTGACAGCTATAGCTGCTACTAAAGCTGCACCTTTTCCACTGCCATCTTCTGCCAGCATTAGCTGAAACTAATAAGAATAAAAATTCAATTACACACTATCTTTTAGTCTTGGTGTCATCATTGCTGCTAATAATAAAATCCAGTTAAATCATTAGCCATTAGGCAAGGTCAGTGGCATACAGAGTTGGGGGGTTTCGAAATCCGTCCAAAAAACATGTTTACCTGAATTTGTTTTCGTTTGTTTACCTGAACTAGCATTTAGATTTTTGCTTATTGGGCTGAAAAATATAGTTGAATTGTCTACACGAAAAGAAAATGTTAGTTTAATTATTGTTTTAGTGAATAATAATCTAAATAGGATTTTATGATGATGCACATAAATATTAATGAAAGCCCCCCAGAAGACAATATTGCCTCCCAGAAAGCAATATGATATCATGTGTACGCTACTGAACAAGGTACAGGCAGCACATAGACATGCCATCATGCAGACTGCAGAAAACTATGGACAATTACCACTTGCTGGGAATTAATATATTTGCCTAATTAAAATTTTAGAAATACATAAATTGGATCAGCATTGCTGTATGATGGCCTTAGTGTTATGCACGTACAGTATTGGGTGAGGAGTGTAAGTTACTGTTGCTTCTGTTTCTTTTATTTTGAGTGTTTTACTTGATTTTAAGAACTGTACTGACATCTATGCATTCTTACAAAATCTACTGCTATTATCAGCACAAAAAGACTAATAAAGCTATCATACATATTATTATAGGAGCATGTTCTTATAATTATAGTTCACTACTATATAGGTACAACCAACATAGTTATAACCTCACATTGATGTTACTAGGTAGAATTGAAGCAGACCCTTGATTACATGGAGGTGAAACTCATAAACTACAGCATTATAATGGGTAGGATATACTTCCTGCCACGTAAATTTAGCATTTGGAATGGTTTGTAAATACATATGTAAGTATATGATTTCACATTTTTGTCAGAAGTTTTTTCTGAAATTTTTGTGCAAGACTGGTGGGAGAAATCACAAGGATTAGGAGATGCACAGTGGACGATTTTGGGAGTGGAAGGGTCTGTTACCTAAAACCCAGTCACCATGTGTGAATGGTTAGTAGCTGAGTGCCTTTATTCCCGTTAGACTTCTCATTGTCAAATGCATTTACCATTTTACCATGATGGCAAAACTGACAACCAGAGGTAAAGACTTTTTCCGCTTTCACTCATGACCTTCTCTGTCTCTACTCCCCTTACACTAGACACTACCTTTCATGACTTTGTGTTCTGCACATTCATCTGCCACCAGCTTTTGCAAGAGCAGTACATCCCAGGGTGAACAATCAGTAAGCCAGCCCCCTCTAAGGTACCCATGCCATTGGAGATACCCTTAAATGACCAAAAATGTTCTGAATATCTCCTGATGCACTATCATCCTTTTAAGAAGGTTGGAAACCATACACGACTGGCTGAGTAAGAGAAAGGAATCAGTTTTTGAATTAATGCCATGACTTTGGTGGTGAGTTTGCATAGCTAGCTATTTCAATCCTTCCTCTTAATGCAATTTATACAGGCAGTGACAAATGGCGTTAACCTAGAGCTGATCTGGGACCTTTCAATGTCTAAAGCCTGTATTATACAATACTTGATATAACTGTTTTCAGGCAGGAATTCTTTCCAGTCAATTTCCAGGAAATTTGTATCATCCAGAGAAAAGTTGGAGAGGAAATTGGGAAAAATTGAACTTGAACCCAATAATATGTAGTTGTTATTAGGTAATACTGTCAACATTTCAATAAAACTTCAATTACTTGAGCATATTTGAAATCAAGAGGATAACAACCCATATTGATGCTGATTAAAATAACACTGTTGGGACATCTACTGCTACAACGATTTGTTAAATCCAACATTTCCCCTCCAATGCCGGAGGCTTCTTCAAGAGTGTAATGATGGGTTCATAGTGGGGTTCCTTTATATTCTAAGGGTGGCATAGGGGGCATGGGTGTGGGTGGGGTGGTCCCCATGGCCATTCAGTCCCCCCTCCCCAAGTAACATTTTTTGCTGGCCCTACGTTGGTAGATGGTGGGGTGCAACGGTTGGCCATCAGTATGGATTGGCCACCTTGCCTACGGTTCCCCAACAAATAATTCCCCAACGATGGGCCAATAAAAAAATGATACTTTTCATTTATGTACTATTAATGTACAATTATTCAATACCATGCTTTAATACATTTAATTATTCTTCCTAGTACCTACCTAACGACATTGTACACACCGCGACTTCTCATCTACCATACAGTTCTACGCACATTTTCTCGCTCCCAAAATCAAAATATCCGTGCCAAGAAAGCGGTATATATCTGGCCAATTCCATGTGCTAAAGTGACTTCGAGTACTAATTATTAAATGTCAATTCCGTGATAGCTTGAGGAAATACCATTACATCACGATAACAGTTTTCAGGCATTAATTATTTGAAACCTATATTGCCACATAATATGAATATAAATGCATTATTACTGAGAATAAACAAGATTTTTACTAACTAATACTAACAAGTGTTAGTCTGGCAGTTTAGAAGGGTGATTTTATATCCCTGTAAAGCTTGTTACTATAGTTATAAGCAGTCCCCCTACATCCTTAAGCAATTAATCACTTATGTGATACCAATTAAGAAGGAACCAATAAAAAAACTAGGATGGATCATTATTAAGTAGTGGCTTTAAAGTTTGGGTTACCTAGTTCCATATGGTGGTAATGCCTAAAATTTATTCTAATCACAGAGTAGTTACAAGTCAAATTTCAGAGTAGTTGCAGATCGTGAAATTCCATAACCTTCATGATTCCATGTATCATAGAACTTACTACAGTGACAGATTATATGTAGGTACCTACATATAACATTTTATGGATCGTTGTAAAAATATTTGTATGTATTTCAGAAAGTTGTATGCGGTCCCAATGTTGGCCCAATGAAAATTAATTTTGCTGAGCCAATGGCACAAAATTCCATTGGCCCAACTGCAGAATTTTGTTGGCATTACCAACAACAATTTACCAACCGTGCAACGATTCCCAACGGTGGGCTAACGATGAATGTTACATACTTGGGTCTCCTACCATGCAACCATAAAAATCTAGAGGAACCCCACTGGGAACCCTTCATCACACCCTTGAAGAAGCTTCCGGCATTGGAGGGGAAATGTTGGTAGAGATGGATAAAAATTTTCATTTTAGGAAAATTACCGCCGTAAATTATATGTAGTCATTTTCAAAATTTGCCGTAATTTTCCCGTTTTTTTAGTTTTTAGCATTTAACAGCAAATGTATATAGTTAAATAAGAAAACCAACAGCAATAGGAAGGGAATAACTATGTTTAAACCATACCTAATACAACATTAATCTATTAGAAATTTTAAAAATTGTGAAATAAATATGGCAGCAACACTCAATCTGGCCTTCTTTTGTCATAGCATGAGACAATTTCAAGAAGAAAATTCTAATATTCCCATACATTACTCTATAATGTTATAATTTAAGTATAATATTCCAAAAATTAGTTGTACATGCCTCAATTTAAAATAAAACATTTTGGAAATGTGTATGGACTTGGTTTAAAAGAATATGTTGAGAACTTATCTGTATGAAAAATTATCTCAAACATAGGTGAGTTATCTGGAAAATTACCAAAAATTATGGTAATTTTCAAGGGGCGTGGTAAATTACAAAAAATACTACAGTAATTTATGAAAAATACCACCGTAATTTTCAAAGTGGCCCATCTCTCAATGTTGGGTATAACAAATATTTGTTGCAGTAGATGTCCCAAAAGTGTTGTTTTAATCAGTACCGTGGTCCAAAAAGTTTTAATCAGTCATAATGATGTTGTTCATCAGAGACAAGGATAAGATTAATTTCCGACAAATTTGGAGGATACTATACAAACCAGACATGGTAAGTATTGCCTTAAAAGAGTCACCCTAATGTGTAAAGAGGGGTGAAAATTCCACAGAGGAAAAATCAACTGCCAAATTAGGACTCGACCCCAGATCCCTTGATATTGTTCTGGGTGCATTAGCGGTTGAGCTACTAAGGCATCCTTATCCTTGGTGGATTTTTGTTGGCTTTAAAGGAGCTAGTTGTTTATGACTGCCAGGATAGTTACGAAGCAGTCAAATCTGGTGCATAGTGCCACTGTCCAAGGGGTTAAATCCAAACTTTAGACACTAAGGTGTTCAATTTTGACAAATTTTGAGGGGATCACAGTGTACTGCTTTTACTGAGTCCCCCACAAGTACCCAGAAGGGCAAAAAATACCCTAGCATGTGCACGAATGAGTACATTTCCTGCTAATAAATAGTGATATTGCTTAAGGAGAGTTTAGATGTTAAAAAATAAAATTCTGACTATAATATGAGCATACCTTCCTTCCTGGAGCCAATAAACTAATGTATTTATTCATTAGAGTTGGCAGGCGAGGGTGATTTTTGTACAAAGAACCATCCACAGCAATTGTCGTATCAGGTCGACTTATTCTCCGAATAAGGGTGGCTAGGCCTGAAAATGAATGAAATGACCAACTTTATTTCATGCCCATTTTGCTAATTATCACACTTTCACCTTGATAGGTACATACCTACTATCTGTTATATTTTTAACTCTCTTAGTGCAATCTTTTTGAGGACTGAGCATTGAGGAACACTAGGGGCCTCTTGAAAATTGAGGAATGAATGGGGTAAGAGGAGGAGAAAGTCACCGGTTAATGGAATGGAGAGGCTATAAAGAGGAGAAATATAAGAAGTCCTAAGGCAAAAAAGGTGCAAATGTTCAATGGTTGTATTATTTATGATGCATGTGAAATTATTTTACAAAAAAAGTTTTTCTCAAATGGTGGAGACCCAGTTTGGCAATATACTCCATTTTAAGAAATTGAGATGGACCATAAATTTACATGAATAGGTTTTGGAGCTACAGCAAATTTCTCTTTCCAGTGTCATCATAATTGAGAATTACATCTGCTTTTAAAAACAGTAGCCTGACTTCCCTCGTCCTGGTTTGAAAAAATTATTGCAAAAACACATTGTTAGTAGAAGTATGAGAATAAGGAACAGAGGACTCTAGAGGAGTTACGCAGAGACTAATAGAAAGAATCATAAAATAAAGCTAGGATATGTTGGCCTGCTTTGTAGATACCATGAATAGGTACGTGCGATAGGGTAAACTGTACCACATTAGCGCAATTATGTACTGCAAAAATTAGGCATAGGCTGTAGGGATGATGGCTCATTATAAATCTGTTGATGAATGAGAGGGTGCAGGAAAGAGCAGCAGACAGAGAATCAGAATGGACCGTGTAAGGGAGGGGAGTGATCACTATCACATTTGCCTTTCAATGTATACTCACAATCAGTACAAATGATTAAAGGAACATGAAGAGAATTATAGAATTGGGAATAAAAGATGGAGAGGAGCTTATAAAGTTTGTATCATCCCATTTTTATAAATATATAAAATAATAATGAAGTAATAACTACCTATGTCGTAAGCAGAAATATATAATAGAACTTACAAACAGACAGAAGTAATGCAGATCGATTTGAAACTAATTCACAGATGTATTGTACTATTAAAATATCTTCTACTGTATATTGAAGTCCCAGCCTTTGGAGTACTTCCTCAGTGTTCTTGGTATCGTCAATTAATGTATCCCTAAAAGTAAAAACAAGAATACATACATATTTATCATAACAACTCCAATAATAGCTATTAACAGCTTTCATCTGAAATTTGTAAAGACCGGTGTAATGTTAGGTGAAAACTTACTCTTCTATAGATGATATGTCTTTTGTAGGAAAGGCATTTTTCTTAAATAAAGCCGCTGAAGGATTTCCATTAAAAAGTAAACCGTCTTTGCTAAGCTTCACTAAGATTGTTCTCACAATTTCACCAAGATATTTTCCACTAATATACTTTTCAAATCTGGAAAGAAAAAAAAAGAGCATTTAGATGAATAATTACTTAAGAAGAGCCCTTTGATTGATATCATATGTGATCATACATTTTGGACATTAAGGATGAGTTTGCTTTTAGCAAACAAACAGGCACCATGTTCAGTCTCAGGTTTCCATGGCGATGCAGTTTTGCGGCAGGCATCATCCGGGTTGCGGCTGGGTTCATGTTTAAAATACAACAGTTTCACCAGCTGTCCTACTGGCACTTTCACCTGAAGATGCCAGCAGGACATCTGGCGAAACAGTCTTATTTTAAACATGAACACGGCAGCAACCCGGAAGATGCCTGCTGCAAAACTGTTGCCATTTGAGAAAAAGAGAATACGTTTAGTAGTATAATGTGCTATCTACTCTGCATTATTAATTACTTGATAATAAATACATTTTTTAATCACCAGGCATTCATCAAGAGGCATAGCCACTATTACCATCCCATGTAGCAAAGCTATTGTTTAAATATCTACAGCAGATCTTCAATGTCTTATACATCTCAAATATTTACAAGATATCTTTGAATTATCTTATTCATTTGCTATAATTTAAATACATATCATAGTTATATCATTTAACGTTCTCTTAAGCTTCCTAGTAAGTTAGATTATTTACATTTCATATAACACGAAGTAAGAATTTTTGCTCTGTGTGCAGTGCTGTGGAATCACCATACAATAATAGGTGGTGAAAAATATGCACTTGTTAATAATTTTACAATCATATAAGTATAATTTCCCGACTGTACTCCTTTGTAGGTTATACTGATTATCAATTTTAAATTTATCTTTTAGAGTGGATCCAGGGCTAAAAGCTATGAACCCTCCTCCAGTCACATTATGATCAGGAAACACATCTATATTAGGAAGGAAAGTTATATCTCAGAGTGAGGAAATAAGTGCAAGGGTTGCCACATCAGTTGTTCTTGCTTATCAGCAGGTAGGTACCAAATGGTCAATTATTCTAGGCAATAGAGTAATCAGGGAGCTGAAGCATACACCTCAGAGTCTTGAGAAAAAGTGACATTTCATGTCAGCTAGAGTGCACATAATTTTGTGTCGGACAAGCCGGTCGCCACTAGCTAGCCGGTCTTGACACCACCCCGAAATTATAACCTATATTCACCACTGCTTCAGAATACCTACCCGACCAACAAGGACCCACTCATTGCTCTATATCCCTACTCCCAGATTATCGCTCACCAAGCGCTCCCTTATTTTTGGCCTTTCTTCTCTCCTGAATTCCCTACCTGACAACATTGACCCTTTCTCCTTATCCTCCAACGCCTTCGCTAACCAAGCCATATCTCATTCCCAAATCCCAGTCCACGGATTTGTATACTGTGAGGAACTGTCCAAGAAACTGTCTGTTCACTCTTTTTTGGATGTTAAATATTACTTTCATATGCTGTGCACAACCCCAAAAAGGAATACTATAGACAATGGAAGAGTAAAACTCACACAGTATTTGCAGCCACTGTTAATTTTTAAATATTTTACTCATTTTGTTCACTGCTAGAGGTAGCAATAAATATGCTGAAACTGCAGCAGTAAAAAATATCTAGTATAGCTCTATATGTATAATCATACTTACGTGAATGTTCTAGCCAATAATGAGTTCTTATCCACCTCCTTGTCAAATTCAGTCTTCAGGAAATCAAGTACTCCATTATCTCCAAAAGCACCCCATTCAATGTCTATAATGACCTGCCGTTGGAATTGTAAAAAAATTAATATCAGAATTAGGTATCACATGTGGCATCAATGAGATATATTTAGAAAAATACAGCTATTTACTGTGATTGGCATCCAGGGGCGATTTAAGGGGGGGTGCAGGGGGTGTGGCTGATAGAGATGGGCCACTCTGAAAATTACCTCTGTAATTATCGTAAATTACCGCGGTATTTTTTGTAATTTACCACGTCCCTTATAAATTACAGTAATTTTCTAGATAATTCACCTATGTTTGAGATAATCTTTTGTACAGATAAATTCCCAACATGTTCTTTTAAGCCAAGTTCACATTTCCTGTAACGTGTTTAATAATGAATTGAGGCATGTACGACTCATTTTTGGAATATTTTACTTAACATTATTAGATTAAAGCTTGAAAATATTCTTCTTGAGAATTTCTCATACTTTGACAAAAGAAAACCAGGTTGCGTGTTGCTGCCGTAGTTCTTTTTACAATTTAAAAAATTTCTAATGGATGTATGTTGTATTAGGTATGGTTTAAACATTGTTATTCCCTTATTATTGCTATTGACTTTCTTATTTAACCATACATTAGCAGTTTAATACTTAAAATTAAAAAATACAGGAAAATTAGGGTAATTTTAGAAAATTTTATGATAATTTACCTCAGATGAAAATTACTATAATTTTCCCATCTCTAGTGGCTGCCCCACCCCCGTAATTTCTGGGGAAATAGAAAAAATAGTAATCCTAAGGTATTCCATACCACCCACGCCCCTGGAAAGTAGCAATCCACCCCCCATAACAACGACCTTAATCTGCCCCTGTTGGCATCACAGTACCAAGCTACTCATGCTGTCAAAAGAATTTACATGTCCAAAATTTTGGGGAAAATGTTTTATTAATTTAATGCATTGGGCTTTCCAGTAATATTTGTGGATGGCCAAGCATTGGAGAGCCAATTGGCCAAAGGACTGCAGTCAGTGATGAGTGCATTGGAGGTACAGTAAATTATATCGGGTGATGATCAACAGAAATAAGATGAAGGTACAGTAATAGCAAAACTTGGTGACAATCACCTTCGAAAAGTTTGATGTGACAGAGGGAAAGCTGCAGGAGGAAGAGGTTAGCAAAGGAACAGAGGAAAGAGGTAAGAACAAGGCGGACAATGATGCCAGGGTAATTGCACTTAACTTGAGAGGACAGGAAATTGTCAGCGGAATGATACGAGACAATGTTCACGATTTAAAGAAAGCCAAAACAAAATAATCAGATGGTGCTTGTAACCCACTGCATAAGGCCATTTAAAGAATTGGCTTGCAAGTAAAAGATAACCCTCAGTTGATATGAGAAACAGCAAAAGTGTTTTGAAGTAGGCGACATAGGATTGCAACCGCAGGAACCCTGGTGGCCGTACTTCTAGACTCTTCAGCTAGGTGGTAGTTAATAGGCGATGGACCCATTGAGCGAAAAGGGTTTTCTGAGCAACTGCTGCCATCTTTCACTGCAGATGCAATGAGATTCCTTGTATAAATGCAGACATAAATTTAAGGTTGGGAAGGAACAGAATATAACAAATGGAACAATCCAAGTATCTGGGGCAAGGGCCTAGCCACGTTGAAACACCAGTTCCCATCAGAACACCGAAGTTAAGCAACGTTGGGCCCGGACGGTGGTTGGATGGGTTACCCTCCTCCATACCTCGACCAAGCATGGATGGAGAGATGATACACCCTCCAGACCTGTACCGGGAGGAAGGAGGGAGACCCAGATCGGGCCGGTTGGAGGGAGGATATCCTCCATACCTGGTACTGGGGCGAGGCAGGAGGAGGCCAATCCTCCATACCTCTACCGAGGTGCTCTTGTCCCCTGTCTGCAAGTGGCAGACAGGCAAGGGGCTGGCACAATGGACCAAGAAAGGTCTAAGTGCCCGGGCTCCTGACGAAGGCCCCCCCAACAACAATCTAATCTAAGTATCTGGGTAGTATTCTGGACAAGAATAGGTTTACTTGACATTAGGTACAGTATTACATTCCCACAGGAAGCATCTACGAAGATAAAGGGGACTCTGTGCTAAGACGTAAAGGAAAGGTTAGTCAAAACTCTAATATTGAGTGTTGGACTTAGATACTTGGCCATTGTCAAAAGAGGAATTGGGTACACTGCAAGTTACTGAGAGAAGAATGGAGGGGGTGAAGTAAATGGTGAGAGAGACAAATGAGGTAGATTGAAGATGGTGGGAAATTTAGAGAAGGCAGCAAAAATGGAGGGAGGAAATACATAGAGATGAAGGCCTGTTAAATAGGCTGATGGAGGTGAGAATGTAGGGAAAGCACTAAAATGGAAGGAAGAGAATAAGAATTTCAGATGGTGTAGTGGGGATAAGAAGTTTTGAGGAGCTGAAAAGATGTACAGTGCAAGTCAAATAGTGTTGTGAGGAAAGTTTATAAAATACCTTAGTAAAGAGTAATCTAACGTAAGGCCTGTTCAAAGACCAACCTAACAACTGGTAGATCACCAAAAGGATGAATTTAGGTACTTATGTATATCATGGGGAAAGTATATATGAAACATTTGTAGCTCTGCATTCAAAAGTCAGGGATTCAAGATGGTTTGAAGCAAGATGTTTTTGAAATTATCAATGAGTCATTGTACAAATTATCAAGTGAAGAATTCCTGCAGACTTATTTGTACCTATATTAGCTGGAAAGATGTTGGATGAAAAAGTAAAAGAGAGACGTTATCTCATTCCCATTAGACCATATCTTGATCATGCTGTTACAAGCTGGGACCCAGGACCAAATCATTTAACTCGCTGCTGACCAAATGTTTTAGCAATAGAGGGGAGAATGCTAAGGAAGCATGGAAGAGGAAGGATCAGGACAGGAATTTTAGATGACTTAAGGAGTGGCAGAGGGTATGAGGAAGGTTAGAGATACCTAAATTATCAAAACTTATTAATAAATGAAATTTAGGCTCCCCTTTAATATAAATGTGAATGCTAATTGATCGAAGCATTTCATGAAACACAAAAAACGTCAATGCAATGCTATCCTGTAGGGCATAGCAGTAAGTTGGACGTCGTCAAAGTGTTTGGCTGTAGTGAGGCTAATGGCCGAAGATTATTTAATGCAATATTGTCACTTGTGAGATCACTTCGTAATGCATGTCAAGTTGACAATGTTTGAATACAACGATGCTTTTGCACTCAAAGGGTACGCTCCTGCAGTGTTGCTACACATCTTCTCACTCAAATGGTCAATGTTGCACTCAATGGTTTTGAGCTCAAGCATACCGTTTTCCGCACAACTCAGGGTACCATTCAATTTATCCCTCAAGCTCATGCTCAAGCTCGAAACTGCCAGAGAAGTGAAGCAGTTTCCAGCATAGGCCCCCTGATGGTAAGCCATTTGTGTGAGGTAAAGTGAGACGATGTACCAGGAGTTGGGATGTTAGGATAAATCCATGATAGAACAACTTGGTTTTAATCCACACAATTTATTTCAGACGACCCGGGTTTCAGCAACTTACATTTTGTGCCATCTTCAGGTTGTATTGTGTGCCATCATCACAAAATGTAAGTTGCTGAAACCCGGGTCGTCTGAAATAAATTGTGTGGATTAAAACCAAGTTGTTCTATCATGGATGTTACCAACTTCCCCAAAGTTAAGCCTGAAACGATTACTTATGTTAGGATAAAGACTGTCAAAAACCCATCAATCAGCTGATAGAATACCCAAATGAATTATCCGCTAGCCACCACAAGGTCTTGTGGCAAGGGGTGATAGGACACCAATGAAAAAACTGAGGGTATAGGGAATGGAACTTGAAGAGGGAAAGGACAAAAAGTCAAGGTGCAGAGTAGGAGAAGAGGTATGTATGTCTGAAAGGGATGAAGAAAGTAAGGAAGTTCATCAGTTGAAGGACAGATTAGTGAGAGGGAAGTGATACTCATTGATGGAAAAGCCTCATGGAAATGTCCCATCAATACCTACTCTCAATGGCTCATTGTGGTTAACAATAATAAAAATAAAATATATTGCTATTGTATTTCTTTTCAATATTTATTTACAATTAGGTACCAATTATGTTTCTTACATTATGTATCAGAATGAAAAAATCAACAGAAATTCTCACCTCAACCTCTCCATGTCTATCACCCTCCCAGTGTCCAACCTTATTCGCCTTTTCAATATAACAAGCGTTGGACCCAGTACCAATGATTAGGCCAATGGCTGTTCTGGAGTCTAAATTGGCACCTTGCATGAGAGTTCCTTGAAATTAAAATCAACTATTTTAAATTCAGTCCTTAAAGTAACAATTTGTTACACTTAATGCAAGAAACCATCTTTCAACTTTGAGTCCACACTTCTACCACACCTTAGCAATGGCAATTGCTTTCTCTAACATTTTCTACCATCACTTTTACAGCTCTCTAATGACAGATCTTGCATTTCCAGTTCAACAAGTTTTTAAAAAGCCATAAATAAACCTCTTTTTGTCCATATGATGAAAAAAACTTATGATTATCATAAATAAATTACAAGGCTTCAATAAATTTTAATTTATCAGTCGTGAGTCAATATTTTGAAAAAGTAAATGATTTTTTTGCTTGTTTAATATCATTTCTACAGAAATCTAGCCTTAAATTAGTGTTTAGGTCTCTTCATTTTTCTTTGGACAATGTTATTTGCAAATTTTAAAATGACTCAGCAAATCTTTCAGGTGTCTAAGAGGAGAGGAATGTGAGTTGTGCTTTGACATATTTGCTGCCATTAATCCACCTAGCCTGGTCACCTATTATCCATTTCAGGTAACTTGGTGTCTTTGGAATCAAGCTGAGGAGAAAACTACCCTCACATGACTTGGGACGAGTCAATTGGAAATTACTGAATAGAGTATACTCCCTGAAAATCTCAGTCACCCCCAGGTATCAGATGTGCTCACTTTGTTCTCCTTTGTGCTTTGCTGTCATAGTTAAGCAGTGTGAGTCATGACGATGCATTGCTCTGAGCAGTAGCATACGCAGGATTGACATCTGGGGAGGTTTTGACTTCTGGGGGGGGTTTTGACCTCTGGGGGGTGGGGTTTTGGCTTCTGGGGGGTGGGGTTTTGGCTTCTGGGGGGTGGGGTTTTGACTTCTGGGGGGGGTTTCATTAATATTTATGTGCATCATCATAAAATGACATTTAGATTATAATTCACTAAAACAAAAATTAAATTAACATTCTCTTTTTGTTAAGACAATTCAACTAACTATATTTTTCAGCCCAATAAGCAAAATTCTAAATGCTAGTTCAGGTAAACAAACGAAAACGAATTCAGGTAAACATGTTTTTGGGGGGATTTAAACCCTAAACTCCACCCCGTACTCCACTGGCTCTGAGGTCCATCCTTTCTCTTGACCACACTAAAGACACACTTGCTTCTCCCACTCCCTTCCTTCCCCTAACCATGTCATAATGCAGTTTGTGTGAAGGCTTCTGCGGTGTGCTGAAGTTGCAGTCTGCATTCTTTTGGGTGTTTCACAGCATCATTGCTTTTTAAGACAACAGTTTCGCCTGTGTTCCAGCAGGTTGAAGTAACAATGTCATCATTACTAACATTTCATCATGTCATCATTACTTTGACCTGAGGTCCTTCTGGAAGGCAGGCAAAACTGTTGTATTAAAAAACAACGACATGGTGAAACACACGAAAGAATGCAGCCTGCAATGTCATAATGCAGTTGGTAACATCTAGTGAGAGCTCCCATTCTGCCATTATCCTCCCAACCTTAAGGATGATTGAACCATCATGAAATCTCACCAAGTTGAACCACACAGACATTCGAAATGAATAATAGGCTCTAAGACAGTTTCCCTCTGTGCCTTTGAGTGATCCGCCCCTTTAAATATTGTTCTATTTATAATGGACATACGAATAAGATTCTCCATTCCATTATGTTTCCAGATAATCCTTTAGTTCCTTGATAATTCCTCGTTTTGACATCCTTCAAAATATGCTTCATGTATTCCATCCTTAATTCTCCTCAGCTATCATTCCCATTCATTGCACCTTCCATTTTAGCTTTATGGAATTCATTATGTTTCAGAATGTGTCCAATAAGTTTGTCTTTTCTACTTTCCTGAGTTTTAATTTAGCACCTCTCATCATCAGATCTTTTTAGGACTTCTTCATAGGTGATTATATCTATCCATATAATCTTTACCTTTCTGCAATAACACCACAGTCATTGCTTCTAATCTCTTTTGTTTTACTGAACTGAACTGAACATTGTTATTTTCCAAAATTCACTGCTATCCTGGTGATCCTACATTCCAGAGAGCAAATTTCTTCCACATGCTCCAGCTTTTGTTGTCCAATTGTAATGCTGTCTTTACCCTCTTGGCTTCTTCCACAAGCCATTACGTATTTACTTCTTTTTTTTACATTTCAAGTTGTATTTCTTCAAGGATTTTTTTCCATTCAATTTGGTATTCTCGCAGAATTTTTCTTCTTCTCTGCCAAAGTTGCTGCCTTCAGCAAAGCATGGCATGTTGATTATGTCCCCATGAACCTTCCTCTTTTGATTTTTCCTTTACCCTATTTATTGGCTTTTTAATGTCAATATAATGTGTGACAAAGCACACCCTTGCGGCACACCATTTTTCCTCAGTGCAGCCACATTCAATCATCACCTCCTGTCCGTGGGCGTAGCTAAAGGGGGGGGGGGGGCAAGGGTGGGCACTCTCCACCCTACAAATCTCATTGCCCACCCTTGAAAAGCAACAGTATTGAAGAAATACAATGTTTTCATTATTTTATCTTGAGAAAAAGATTCATTACCATTCCTCGTAAACATAATTACACATAATCTGTGCGTACTAAAAAGTTAGTTGATCTCTTATCGGATTAGCGAAATTGAAACCTAGTGGTGGCTGATCAGCTAGATAACCACCCCCTAGGAAAATACCTAGCTATGCCAATGCTCTAGTCCTCCATTCATCCTGCATATTATTCTCCTATCATTAAATGACACTCCTCAGCTCAATAATAGGTGTTTTACCAATATTGGTAGGTTCAAGGGCAGTTCCCACCTAACTCACAAACATTTGATTCCTTGATTCATTCCAATCCCATTCTCTCACAAATATCACAACATGCATTTATTGCACTGTCCCAAATCCTAAACATTTAATTCCTCCTACTTAATACTCTCATGGCATAACACCAGCTCTTCTTCTAAATCTTCCTTTATTGCCCAGCATTCTCCCTTTCATTGGCCTGATTCAACAGTCCATTACCCCTTATTATACCCCCCTATCACCTCTCCTGTCTCTTTCAAATCTCTTATATCAGTCTTCCCTACCTTCCTCTTTCACTACATTCATCATCTATTTGTTCAACTTCCTCTCCACCCACCATATCCTCCACATCCTTCTCTAAACCCACATCTCAAAAGTCCCTCATCTGCACTCATTATTTTTACTCAATGACCTAGTTTCAGGAAAATTTGATTCTACACTTAATATATATCTATAGAATAGTAATCCTCAAATTGCCAGTAAGCTGGTCTAGCAGCCTTAGGTAACTTCTACCAGTGGATGAATGTATCAGCTTGCATTTTCATACACATGAATATGGATTGTTAGCCCCTTAATCGTCTTTTTTGTCTTATTGACTTGCAATTAATAATATTGAAAGAAAAAAAAAATTCAGCATAAATTCATAACGTTTTAATGTCCCTGAATTGCAAAATTATTTAAATAAAAAATTTTTAAACAAAAATTTTGTTTAAACAATTTATCAGGTCGGGTGCATTAAAACAGGGGAGCCCACCTATAGATGCACTCCCCATTGAAGGGGTTAATTTTTGCTAACTTTAAAATGCAATATAAATGCATTATTTTTTACCTTTCAATCCAAAAATGTAGACCTAATCTTAGAAAAATGAATTTGGTAGAAAAATAAATGTATTTATTTTTTTACAAAAAAATACTACATTGTCAAGAGCTAAAATTACAAACTGTCTACCTACCTCTACTACTTGACAACGTCACCTACTAAACATAATATGAAGATGGCCACGTCACCAGTACAACAAAAATGGCCTAGGAAGTCTTATCCCACCCTATTTGGACTTTGCTGTCAATGATAGGGTTAGAGTATATGGGATACAAATGCATAGAACCAATTGTTTGAGCTTTGGGAATCAGATTCGTTCATCACCAAAAACAAAAAAAAGGAGAGAGCAACTCATATTAACCTCAATGACTCACCAGTTGTGTCATTTAGCACAGCTTGAACTTCCACATTTAGATCACCTCGACGATGAATCGCATCTTTAAGCATTTGCACTGCATCACGCCCCACTGTGTTTGAGCAGTTGTACGATTTGGTCCAGGAGACGAGTATCCCCACATCTAGGGCATGTTGCTCCATGGGGAATGAAAATGTAAAACCTGAAAAAATACAAAATTCAAAATGTATTTTTCACCAAGATCATTGTTTGGGTTTTCAGGTTAAGTTTCATGATATTATCAAGTGTCCCTCAAGGACCAGTAGAGCCTCATACGTACTTCCTCTATGAACCAGTATTTTTCCCCTTATTGTTATTATGTACATACATTTTTTTAATAGATTTGAAAGAAACTGACAAAAAAGGTTGCCAGAAACCAATGCTTTCATTTTTTAAGAAAATAATTTTAATTTTTTTTCTCTTAACTCAAGCAAATATTTGAATCATGGGCAACACTTTCTCCCCTGATAGCAAAAAATATTTACAAAAAAACTTCAAAATCACTAAAATGTCTTTTAATTATGAACAATTTGACATCTTATATCTGGTTAAGGAGGTTCCGCCGCGACTGTGTGAGTCAAAACAAATACATACTAAATTCCACATTTTTTATATTTTATCCAAAAAATCCTGTTTTCGCTGATGAAATGCGTTACCATTAGAAACCCAAAAGTAAGGTAGAAAAAATGCAGATTATTCCACAAATGTATTTTAAATGAGCACTTTTTTTCAGCCATAGGAGCAGACTGCAGTGCCATTTCCTATGAATTGCAGCATTTTGACTTCAATTACGGCAGTAATTCCCTAATAACTAAAATAATAAGGTGGTAAGATGCCTGTATTTTATTTCATTCAATTTCTCTGAGTTAATTTCTTCAAAGAGACAGTTTTCTGCGAAAATGGCATTTGTATTTTATAGAAAAATACTATTTTTCCCCGTGTTTCTCTCATTCCCCCATTGAACACCATGTAATTTCAAGTTCAATTATAGAATAAAAGAGCGTGGAAAGGTATTATTTTGTTGTTCATATCAGATAGAGGACAACTTTTTCTACAAGTAGACAGAAGATGAATAAAATGGCATTTAAGTCATTTTACGGTGGAACCACCTTAACTGTATGAGTTCATTCCTCCCACCTCATTTGTGTTGAATACTCCCCCAAAATAGAATGGGACCTTAAGAGTTACCCTATGAGTCTCACACCTTGATATAAGTCTTAGCGTGGCTTACTTTTTTCATGGCTAGATTAATTCATTCAAGTATTCTACCAGCTGATTGGTAGGTTCTTGGACAGTCCCCATTCTGCATCCCAATCTCATAGACATTGTCTCGCTTTCCCTCCTAAGGATGACGCGCTATTAGATCCCTCTTCAATTCTTCATATCTTCTACCTCCTCTTATTTCGTCCAGAATTCCTATCCTCTTCCTTCCTCTTCCACGCTTCCCCAGTGTTCTCCCCTCTATCACTCTCTTCAACATGCCCTCTCCTCTCAAAACCTCCTCCATCCATCTCTTCTGCCTTCTCCGAACCTCTGCCAAATGCTTCCTCTTCTCTCCAACCATATCCTTACCTCCTCGTTCGTCGTTCTCGCCCCCCAGCTCACCTTTTCCACCCTTCTCCAAACCCACATCTCAAACGCCTCAAGACTACGCACATCCTCCCGTCGCAATGACCAAGTTTCCGACCCATATAGCGCCACGCTCCATATTAAAGTTTTCACCAGCCTCTTCTTTACGTCTCTTCTCAGACCCCCCCTCATCAATTCCCTTCTCTTCGAAAATGCTTCTATAGCTAGCGCAATTCTGCAGCTGATGTCCTTACCACTAAACCCATTCTCCTCCAAAATACTACCCAGATACGTAAACTGCTCGACCTACTCTATCTTCTGCCCTCCCACCCTTATATTCAGCCCCGCCTTCTTACTTCTACAAAATCTCATTACTTTCGTTTTCTTGTGATTGATCTTCATCCCATACTTTTCGCACTGCACCTATAATGCATTCACCATAGACTGTAACCCCTTGGCAGACTGGCTGTCCAATGCTTGATCATCTGCAAATCACACTGATTTTATCAGTTCACCTCCTACCTTTATTCCTACCTCCTCATCTCCCCATGCCTCCCTTACCATTTCTTCTGAATACACGTTAAAAAGCAACGGCGATAGTGGGTACCCCTGCCGCACTCCCCGATCTATCGTGGCCCATCCCTATTCTCCATTGGCTACCCTAACCTGCGCCGTCTGGTTCGTATACAAATTCCAAATCAGACGCCCGTCCCTCCAATCGACCCCTAATTTCTTTAACACTCCCATTAATTTCGTCCATTCCACCCGATCAAACGCCTTGTCGAAGTCTACGATGCATGCAAAAACATCCTGCCCATACTCTAGGTTTCTTTGTTCTTACGTCCTCATCACCGCTTTAGCGTCTCATGTTCCCGTCCCTCTCCTAAACCCGAACTGGTCGTCACCCAGGTATTCATTTGCATTCTTCTCTAGCCTTCTGTATAGAATCCTCAGAACTACTTTGGCCGCGTGGGATATTAAGCTTATTGTCCTATAGTCTTCGCAAGTTTTTGCCTTACTCTTTTTCGGTATAGGAATTAGTACAGTCTTCGCGAAGTCTTCCAGCCACACTCCATCCTCACAAATCCTACGAATAAGCGCAAAAAGTTTTCCTCTTCCGTTCTTCCCCATGCTCTTTAAAAACTCTTTTTACAAAGTAGGTATTATTAAGGTTGGTTTAAAAACTTCAAACCAACCTTAATAATACCTACTCTGTTGTACTAAGTCCAAAACTAATTTTTTATTGTAAGCTCAAATGGAGTGAAATCCAATTTCTGATTAAATACACATGAATTTTTAATGTAGTGACCTTTCTGCTTACCAAGAGGAATTGGATCTGCCTTCTTTCTGTCCTCTTCGTGGTAAAATTCTGTCATGAAGTCGTGGATGCAATATGCAAGGTAGTCAAAGAGTTTCGTTCCATCTCCCAGGCGAAGGGCTTCAGGCACATCGTATCGCTTCACTTCCTCTCTGAGCACAATGTCCTGGACTTGACCGCCATCTGGAGCATGCGCCAATTCCAGCAAGATAACTCGAAAATTTGTACCACCCAGATCCAAGGCAAGATACAAACCCTCCTCTGTGGAGAAAAATAGCACAATCAGTATTAGTCATTCAATTCTAAATTCGGTTGACTAGAATCCTCCATTCTACCCAGTCCCATGGAGAAGAAGTTCCAATAAGCCATTGTCGGTATTCTGTTTTGAATTCCCTTTTACCTGTGGCTTTATCCCTCAGTCTTTCTTATGGGACTTTCCCTTATACTTTGTCACTTAAAAAATTCATTGTGCCAATAAATTGCATGACAAATATTAATGTATTAACGTCACAAGAGATGTCAGCAGTGTCTAACACCTAAGGGCTGCTAGTTAGGTTTCTTTTATGACAATAGTTGCTCATATTATTTCATAAAAATCATGAAATATAAATGATTTATTCAAAGTATTTACAAGCATTATTTCTACTAGTGTTGTCAGTCAGAAGATCACGAGGTTATTCAATACGAATTAATTTACTGATAGGTATCAGTTTTTTTGGGGAAAACATGATTTCGTTAAGGAAATAGTCTAACCCAGTGGCATTCTTTCGTTTAATTCAGTACATAATTGGTCAAAATATATTTAAATTAATAATTATAAACAACTCAATTCAATTTTTATAATTTATAAATTAATAATTAACATTAATAATGTTGAAATGATTTTTATCCTAATTAATAGAATTACTCATCAAGAAAGTTTTGCTGTCCTCAAGTTTAAATAAAAACTACCTAGTTATTTTTAGCATTGCAGAGGAGAATTTCTAAATGACACTTCTAGCACAAAATAATCATTAAGACCTCAAATATTATAACCCTTAAGTCTATAGGTATATGGCACTGATTGTATTTTCAGTTGCTGATAAAAGAAAAACACTTTCGATTATCTGAATCGCCATGGCCATTTTTCTGCACAGTAAAAGATAAAAATATCCCTTGATGCTATTTTTTGTTCATCATAAACAGTGCGTGAGATGCTGTCACAGTTAACCTGATATGGTATGGTGCTCAAAATGGCTCTGGTTGCCATTAGTTGCCGTCCCAAATATTAAGGAGGGATATACAGGCGCATTCAGCTCTCTTTGCAACGTCCTTCCAACGTAATAATTACGCCTCCAATACAGTCTCACACAGAAAAATTTTAAGTTAAAAAAAGTTGAGCCAGAAAATATCTCCAAAAATGTTGTTTTAAACGCATTTCTCTATCATCTGAAGTGAATAAACAATTAACTCTGGGATATATTTCGGATGCCCTTTGGACGACTTCGGAACACCTTTGGACTCAGAAAATATTCCCACGAATCGGAACCATCGGAACGAGCTACATCTATCGATATCTGACAGATGGATCGATAGTGATGCATGAATGTATCGATAGTACAATCTACTTGCGTTCGTGTTGTGTTTTGAGCTTGTTTGTGTGAATATGTAAGATTTTTCTCCAAACTTTATTATTTGACCACTGACCGCTTGTATTTCGATTTTTGGACGTTTTATAGGGGGAAATTCTCTAACTAATTACGCCTGCGCTATCGGTGCTATTATGACGTAAGGTGCTATTTTGGCGGAAAATAACGCTCCCCTGATTCTCAAACACCAATAACAACAAAAAGGAGACGTTGAATAGCACCAACAATAACGCCAGCCTTCTGCTTGCGTTATCCATAATACCGACCCCTCAGATTGCATTTCTTGCTCACGTATCAGCACCGTCTTTTGTTTTCTTTAGAAATACTTCGGAAATGGCACGACTGCGTATGTGGTTTAGCTGAATAAAATTAGAAAACGACCCTTGTTTAAGCGAAAGATGAGTATTCAGCTTAGAGAGAATAATAATGACATGATTCCTTTCTTAATTTACTATAAATACGAGGTTGTATTTATTATTTTATGACGAGTATCCCAATAACGTGGTTACTTTGTAATTGATCGCTTCGCTACTAGTATGCTACTTCTAACCAAAAGCAAAACTAAAATGGGTGATTCCGTTTTGTAAACCAAAAAATATTGCTCAACATATCGCAATGAAGTTTGGCGTACAGCCATAGAAAAGATAGTTGTATGCATTGCATTTAAAATTAACGAGTAAAAGGTATGTACGACGACCAAAGCATGATAAAAGCCTCCATGAATAGAGCAATGTAATTAGTAAACCATCATATGCTAGTTACAACCTCAGGCAATCAAGATTTTTCTCTCGTCCCTAATGAGGGGCAAGTTCTTTTGGTTCGTTCACGTTGCTAGCTTGCATTTGGGCTGTCGCTTCAACGTAAATCATTTATAGCTTTGCCTCTTATTTTATATTTTCAACCGCGGGTTTATTAGCAAAGGATACTTTTGGATTGAAAAATATAGCATGGAATGTCTTATCTACGACGGTACCTAACATGATCGATTCTCGAGACTACATTTTGTCACAGTCATAACACTTATATCATCCCTTGCGTTGACAGAAGATCGCAGCAATCACGTATATGCCCTCCTAATCAATAATATACTACAATGGGATATACATATTCATAAGGACTGAAATAGCTTTGACTTAACGGAATTGCATTTGAAAATTCTCGAATAAACTGTTGCCAACCAAAAGCCAAAACAGCTCTGAACATTTCTAAATTCCCTAGCCTTTTCCAATGCAATCCTTAATCGAAGTTCTCTCCTAATTTCCCCAACCACTGGAAACATGTTTCAACACAGACTTGCGACAAGTTCCGTTCACGAAATACATGCATAGATTTATATATGAATATAATGCGTACAAGCAGGTGACCATTATATATACCTAACTCTCAAAAGCGGACACAATAATATACAGCACTTGACTTTTATTATGCATTACGTTACTCACATTTCCATTCATTTGTATCACGAAGAACATTCTTCGTGATTTGTTTACAGGCATGGCGGCGAGCCCAGCGTCAGGCCGTTTCGCCACACTTTTGTTTTTCGATATTAACTTCCACAAAGTTAAAATTCAATTATATCTTTGTTTTTTGACGTAAATAAATATAAATTGAGAATAAATGAAAAGAAATATGGGAAAAACCAATATATTCCTGCCAATTACTAGAGCTTTTAAAATAAAAAAAAACGCTTTGGTATTTTCCCTTAGAATTTCTCATACTGTTCTCCGACGTCGCGATAGGGTTATTTAACGTCCCCGAAATCGGTGGAACATAGCGCGGCGGTGTTTACAGAGTCGCAACAGGCGTTATTTGTGGGCGGAGAATACCGCTTAGAGAGACGTTGCCAAAACGTAGTAGGGAGGACGTTTGGAGCCTTTTAAGACGTTGCCATAGCGTTGCAGCAACTCCCAGGAGGTTGCAGTGAGACGTTGCTGCAACGTTGTGGCAACATATATGGTCTATAGGGTACTAGCTTCCCATACTGAGGTCCTGGGTTACCGGAGGTGTTGGAGATTTTTACTTGAATCCAGATTCCTATAGGATATGTATACATGAGTGTCCTATGCGGAACAGTTAAAATATTTCAGGAGTCCATCATCAGCAAGGTGAAGGGTTGCCATAAGGGTGAGGTAAAAATTCAGGACCTCACAAAATAGCAATTTCATAAAAGCGTAACAAAGATATGTTTTGGGATATTTATAATTTGCATATTCAAATACCAAATGAAAAAAAAATTTAGCAAACTTGTTATTCTACATTATAAAATATGATGACTAAAATAATATAATATTAGTCCAAACTACATTTGTTGAGTGTTCCAAAATTCAGGATAATCCCACTTTTTCAGGACATGTGGAAAGCCTAGTTAGGTGGGATGATGAAATGTTGGCCCATGGTCACCTTGTGTCAAGAGAAGACTCACTCAGACACCGGGCTTCTATCTATGTTCTTTTCATTTTACAAATGATCCTTTCCCTCCCAACTTGCCCACCAATCCTGAACGGCCACAGTTGTTGGTCACCTCTCCAAATAACAACTGGTGAGACTGTGGCTAATAGGCCTCAGAAAATAAACGGGGTCGGGAATGACGATGGAGATTTTCTTTATTTCCTCTCCTTTCAAATGAATGCCGCCTCTCATTCCGTGGATCTTGGTTGACATACACCCGAAGGGTCCAATCCAATTAATTAGATGGCATACCCTCGCTTTAGAGGCTTCTGTCAGATGGAGCAGCGGTTGCTATCCAGGCACCAGTGTTCCCGTTTCGCTCAGCGAGGGTGTACACTGTACACCCTCGCAGGAAATATATCTCATTAAAAATACAACGGACCTTTAGAAGAGGCCATATACCGATTTTGAACGCAATCCGATCACTGTAACTCATAAAGAGAAAATGCCGAAAAAAGTCACGTTTTTTTTATTTTTCGATAATTTGAACGCGATGAGCGACTCTCCCTCCCCCAAAAAGAAGGGGAGTTATATTTTTTTAAGACAAAAGACTTTTAGAAGAGGCCACATACCGATTTTGAAAGAAATTAAATCACTGTAACTAATTTTAAAAAATTCCCGAAAAAAAGTCATATTTTTTTTACGAATTTTCGAAACTTCGAACGAGATATGCGACCGGAGGATGTGATCCGATTTTAAAAATTTTCTTTCTTTGTGATCAGGGGGACGAGTAGCAACTTTTCCGCGCTATTACGATTCGATTCGGACACTTTCGTGTTTTTCGGCCCACCCTAGTGTACAGTCACTTCATAAAGTATCGCAACTCACTACGCTAGCGGTTCGAATGGGTCGGCTGTCAAAGCTCGAAATACGTTGGCTATCCTGGGACGTATATGGTGACTATGAGAATTAACGGGTACAATATTCAATATCCATGAGGCATTACGCCAGTTAAAGTAGGACCTCATTCTGAGAGTGCTCTCGTTCAGAGGCGAGAACACGGTCTTGCACCTAGAAGCGGCCTTGAGGATTGTATTGGTAGGAAAGAAGCGAAAAAGGAACGGATTAAGAGGGAAAATGTGGTGAAAAAGCAAGCAAGCACTGGCAGGAAAAACGAAGAAGAGCCGAGTTAAACGACCTCCTGCCTACGTATGAAGGAGGACCATAGAGATTGCTATCGGCTGGACTCACCAAGTCTTTGAGCCATTCACGTATCACAGATATTATAAGAGACTTCGTCATGATAGACGGGGTTTTGTTTACTAATAAGTAAATAAAGACAATATATTTTTCTAAATATTTATTTCTTTTTCAATTATACGTGTGCTAATCTTCATTATGAATGACACCTCTTGCTCTCCAACTCATGGCCATCGACCGCACAAGTCTCTGGCACAAAATGGCCTGCCTTGAAATGAGGTCCAAATTTCTCTCCCTTTATTTTATAAAGTAACCTCTGTCAAGGCCTGTGTCATCCTCTCCTTGCCGCTCGTTAAACATTAGTCCCCACATGTTTTCAATGTTTTTCAAGTCTGGTGACCTCGCTGGCCACGATAAATTATTCATTTTGTGATGGTTCTCAAAATATTCCCGGCACACCCTAGCTGTGTGGACTTGTGAATTGTCTTGCATGAGGATAATATCTTCACCTTCCGGAACAACACTGTTAATGAAGGGCTCAATAGTTTGCTGCAAAAAATTGATGTAACAATGCGCCATCATTCTCGCAGGTATTTTGATCAATGGCCCAGGCCCCGCAGCCGACATTGCACCCCAAAAACCTATTGATATACTCCCACATTTGTTTCGTTCTGAGATATGAGAAGACGAAAACCTGTCAGAAAAACAATTTTGAGTAAGTAGGTTCAAAAAGATTAATGAAAATACCGTTTCTATTCTTGTAAATACCAGCAGCACGCCTGTAGAACACGCATCGAAAGTTTTACGAATAAAATCCATAAAAACAATTTTCTCACGCATTGTGAATTAATTGAAAGCAGAATAGGTTGAAATTATGTATTGATGTAATTAACTATTATGGAAAATGAATGTTTTTTATCAATGAATGCAGTACATCGTCTTCGATACGCAGTATTGAGCTGGGAGTCGGGCGAAACTGGTTCAGTCTTTCGCGCACATCCTCGAGTATAACGCGCTCCTGATTTTTACAGTTGATTTTCGGGAAGTACGTGGGCGTATTACATTCGTAAATACGTAACATAGAACGTCAAATTAATGGGATTAATTATTTATAGGAATTTGAAGGAAAATATTTTTTCATAAGATTAGATTTAAAAAGTCTAATCTAGACAAAATGCACAATTTCCGCCTTATTTCCAAAACTCCAAGCTTAAAAAATGTTGGCTTTGCTAAGGAAATGGTATCCTGTCACGACTAAGTCATTCATTACAGCAATCTACCGGTTAGAGGTAGGTTGTGATGAAAGTCAGAGAAATCCAACGAACTCTTACACGTGCCGTGCCCTTTCTACCTCTGGTATTTCTTTCTTCATCTCAGCATAAGTCCTACCTTTCTTCATCCCGTCCATAAAACCGATTCTCTTCCTTCCCCTTCCCCGCTTACCCAACATCCTACCCTCTACCACGGCCTTCAGCAAACCACCGTCCCTCATTACCCCTTCCAGCCACCTACCCAGTCTTCCCCTAATCTCATCGATAAGTTTCCTCTCCGACTAAGTAATATCTTAATTGTAAAAAAAAGAAATGTGACAGTGCATATGTTATTCATAAACAAGTAAACATGTGGTTAAAATGAACAATGATTATAATTACAGAATTCCTCTTTGCCGCCACTAGCTAATTTTGCTGTCTCCATTGATTTGAAAAGCCTTTTCGTCCCAGAATATGAACCGTCAAGGAAGAATTATTCATTGCGGAAATCCCTCATTATCGACTCATCCTCGTCCCTGGTGGTAAAGCGTGGTCTTCCAGATCGAGCGCGACTTTCAAATGTCTCATCCTCGCTGTTTGCCCTTCTTAGCCATCGGTGAAAAGGTTACGACCTATGGACTCAGAACTCGGTTGACACTTCGGACACCGAGGGCCAGTCCTTCACCAAACCCACCAACAGAGCGCGCTGGGCTGTGCTGGTCTCGCAGAATAGAGCTATCTATCTCCATTTTTGACTTCGTAAGAGAACTCCCGAGTAAGATTACGAGGCCATTGAGTTGCCAATACCCTTGCTTTCCCGCAATGAATTCATTTCATTGTTAGCGTTCCAACGCGAACGAAGTCGAGAGCACGGTCGGAATTATGTCCCATTTGACTTCAAATATATATCATAGTGTACCCGAAAATTCTCATAGCCAACCAGAGACGGCCCAGGATAGCCAACGTATTTCGAGCTTCGACAGCCGACCAATAAGAACCGTTAGCGTAGTGTGTCGCGATACTTTATGAAGTGACTGTACGTGGCTTCCGCTTTAAGTTACAGTCTTAATTATTGAAAGACTTTAATTTCCCTTTTTAACATTTGTTACTCCCTGGACGGGAAATATTTTATGGGTGGGGGTTGCGTGTAATTTTATTAAAAGTTTCAGTTTGTTTCGTGAATTTTTTTTTATCATCATGCTCGGGATTTATTTTTTTTTATTTATTTATTTTTATTATTATTTTTATATATTATTATTTTTTATTTTTTTATATGTATATATATCTATTTGTATATATTTTTAGCATGGTATGATTTATGACTTTTTTTACTATATTTACTTATATATTTAAATCCCATTTTTATTTTTTCTCAAATCATTGTTTTAGTGGTGTTTGCTATATAAGGTCTATTAGATTTCTACGTATTTCTAATTAATCGGGTACGGGATCGTGTTGGTACGGTGGCTAAAGTACTAGCTTCCCATTCCGTTCGGATCCCCGCAATGCCGAAGATTTTTCATTGGAATCCCGATTCCTACTTACGGGTGCTGAAGTGGAGAGTAGGGATGCGATATTAAACTGTTGATCCCTTGGCGTCCCATCCAGAAGGCCCTGGGTTCGACTCCTTGTAGTGGCGGAAATTTTACAGTTGGATCCTGATCTCTACTAGGATGTCGTGTTGAGATTGTTTCAAAGTTAAAAATCTGCACGTCCGATGGGACAGTAAAACAGTTGACTCCTTGGCATCTTTCATGACGAGTGAGCTAGTCCCAACACCGCGTTTCTCCACATCTCTACTCGCATTAACCCTTGGATACGTCCGTAATTGCACATTTGACCTTGAGTTATTGGTCACCTCCATAAGAATGAAAACCTCCCTTTGAACGCTACCCAGCCAAATCTATTTCGGATGAAAAAGTAAAAGAGAGGTGCTATTTCGCACTCGTCCGGCCACACTTTGAATATGCAGCGATCATATGGGATCCGGTGCAGAAAGACTTAATTCGGGAACTTAATAAAATACAAAGGAAAGCTGCGCGATTCGTCAAAAACTGCTACGGGCGTACAGACAGCGTTACACAGATGTTAAACGAATTAGGTTGGGAGCCGCTAGAGACTCGGAGGCTGCGCGCTAGGCTTAGATTACTTGAGCAATTGAGAATAGATATCTTTAAGAGCGACACGTAGAGCATCATATTAGAACTCCACTATATTTCCAGGTCCGACAGAAACGATAAATTAAGAGAGATATTTTGCCGAACGGATAGGTATGGGAATTCGCTTTTCCCCCGAACAATAAGGGACTTTAATAAATGCTAGGCGTAATTTCATTAGAGCGTTTCCTTTTTATATGTAAACGGCTGGTGTCCTAACACCCCCCACCAGAAGCCTATTCAGGCTGCTTGCGGGGTAGTACGTAGATGTAGATGTATTTTTCTATCAAATGCGGGAATCAGCAAAGGAGTGGATGTTCACACATTTGTTCAAATATATTCTACATTACTCAAGGAATCCATATCTGAGGTTTGACTAAAATCCGCCGGGTGCGTTTTCAGTTATTTAACAACTTTTAAAAATCTCTCGATTTAAAAGTACGAATGGAGAAACAAAACATATGAGTTGAGCTGTGATTACATGCCGAAAAAGAGATTTAAAACAGTTTTTTGGGCTAGCACATAACCTATAAAGACACAAAAATGACGTTTACAACTTTTATTAATTAATAAACAAAAAAAGAAGAAAAATTAATGAAATAGTGTATAACGATAATTCTTACGGCAATAAACTAATGTGCCAAATGTGGTCAAAATATTAACAATTGCGACCGTAAAGTCAATTTGACAACTAATTTCGATCGCCTATTTAAACCCAGTATTACACCAACGAATCATAAGCAAATATAGTTTTAAGATGTGGATTTTGATGCCAAATTTTGAATTTTCTAAAAAAACTTAGATAAAAAAACGATGTTTGATATCGTTATTTCATTTTTATGAACAAAAAAATACCACGAGATGTTTTACAATGATTAATAATTCAATTTCGGATATTGGTAGCCAAGAAAGAGTCACATTAAAAAATAATTATTTTTTTCACCAATATATTTATTTATATGCGTTTTCAAAGTTTAAAAATAAACAAATCAATTTTTTAGTAAACGATTAATGAATATTAGAATTGCACAGTATAACTCTTTATCCTCAATCATTTGCAAAGGCAAGATTTTAATTTTCCAACCAGATTTTCACTTTATTAGTAGTTAAGTTGAGACAAGACGGGAGCTTAGCCAACGTCAGGCTGATCCTTCAGAGAAGGGAAGCTATCAAGAATACTAAACATTCAGCCCAATAATTTAATGACTCGATTAATAGTCAGCTACAACTCCTCAGAAATTGGATATTTATCATCATTTGTAAGTATAACGCTATTTTCAGTTTTTTTCCAGCCAAGCGTTAAAAAGTTGAAGATTTTTACACCGATAGCGACGATGACACATAAATAGAATCAGTGGCATCTTAAGGCTCCGATAAGTGATTAAAAAGAAGGAAATTAAACCATATAGACCCAGTTATTTCATAGCAACGAGTTAAAATTTCTGAACCTTCCCTGTATTTTCCAAATATCAAATCAGCATGCAAAAAAACTATCATACGTGCATTAAGTACCGAAAATTCACTCCTCGTTACAGTTTTCTTAAATATTATTGAAAAATTGAAGTATACGGTAAAATCTCTGCATTTTTAAATATAAAGATGTTTCTTCTTCAAAATTTACGGAGATATCAACTAATGACTTAATGCGTCAATATGAACGGTCGACGATTCACGTCTTGAGCTATTTTATTTTATTTTATTTAGAATTTTTAATTAAAATTATTTTTCTTAAATTTTATTATAACTTCAGACAAAAATAAAAATAAACTTTATAATTTCAATTTTTTTCATCCACTTTCAAAACTTTTCAATGGTTTATTTTTAAACGTTGAAAAAGAAAATAATTAAATTCCTATCTTGGGGGAAAAACAAATTGAGTTATGACTTATTTTAGATTTTTTATTGGCTGCCAATATCTGAAACTAGTTTTTTACTACTTTAAAATACCTATGTATTTTTAGAGCAAATAAACAAATTTTTTGCATTTAAAAATCTTCAACATTTAATCACGACTCAGCTAAAATATTTGGTTTACCCAACCGAACTATAAAATGGAAAAAAATATGAAAATAAATGTACGAAAAAACAACGCATTAAAAAGAATTATTAACAGTTTTATTGGATTTTCGTCCAATCTGGAGTAAAGTAGAATCGGAATTGAAAAAAATGAAATCTCGGAGCAAACTCTCATTTAAGTCGTTTTTTCCCTACGTTGATTCCTATATTATCGTAGTAGATTTTTCTCTAGGCTTCCGACAATTGAGATCATTTGCGGAATTTAGGATAGGCGGGCAGGTTGGTTGGGGATACTTGAGAAATAAAGGAAGGGCGGGAAGATATTAGTGGGCGCGTTCCGAAATTCACTGGCAGTACTGGCTGTGCTGCCAAACCGTTCCGAAATCTACCGGCAGTATCGCACAGTAACCAATGACGTCAGCCAATTGATGACGTTTCTCACTGTGAACTCTACTGCCGCTACTGCGGCCCAAGAGCAGCAGCAGCGGCAGTAGCAGCAGACGGCCATCGAACAAATGGCGGAAAAATCAAATCTACAACGTTAATAAATAATATCAGAAGAGTCTAGAGACACTGATTCGAACATTTTAATGAAATACAAAGGAAAGCTGCGCGATTCGTCAAAAACAGCTACGGGCGTACTGACAGCGTTACACAGATGTTAAACGAATTAGGCTGGGAACCGCTAGAGACTCGGAGGCTACGCGCTAGGCTTAGATTGCTTGAACAATTGAGAATAGATATCTTTCAGAGCGACACGGATAACATCATATTAGAACCCCACTATATTTCCAGGTCCGACAGAAACGATAAATTAAGAGAGATATTTTGCCGAACGGATAGGTATGGGAATTCGTTTTTCCCCCGAACAATAAGGGACTTTAATAAATTCAAAACTTAATTTCATTAGAACGTTTCCTTTTTATCTTTAAACGGCTGGTGTCCTAACACCCCCCGCCACACGCCTATTGAGGCGGCTTGCGGGGTAATATGTAGATGTAGATGTATCTAATCACCCTAAATTGCTCTAATGGGATCAAACATGGGATAAATAAATGTATTATCATGTACGCTCTATCTCTCATTCATTCGTCGTTCAATCAAAAGATTGTATGACAGCAGCCCTCGATCCTTCCCTATTTAATGCTAGTTCCCTTATCCCCTGATAGTTATTTCACGGGAAAGTACAAAGTTCGAGGATACTAACGGAGTACTGATGCTAGGAAAATTAGTAGCTTTTGCAAGGAATATTTAGAGATCACCCCGCAATTGAGTGCATTAAGGTACAGCCCATCCAAAAACCTACCTACCATTCAGCTGGTGCAACACCAAGCGTGTTATTATTACCTGTGCCGTTGGGTAGCTCAGGGATGTACGTGTTTTCCATCTGGAGGGATGAGATGTGTGGGCCCCCAGGGGGCCTTGCCAGGCCCTTTTCGATCTCGCTGACGAAGGTCTTCTCCACGCGGCGAACCGTCTCCACGGTCAGGTGAAGTCCACTCACCGCCGCCTCCACCTGTCGGCGAAAGAAAGGGCCCGAGTTAGGTATCTGAGGCACTCTCACTTTTAAGAAATGCTATACTCTAACATCATATATATTATTTCTCAAGGGCTTTTTTTGTCGGTACGCCATAACTTCCTTAATACTTCATCAATTTTTATAAATGAGGCATCATTTTAAAGCTTTTCTTAGCCGATACACCGGAAAAATATACAAATTACTCACACTTCAGTTGTTTTTCGAAAAATTACAATTGAAAAAAAAACCGGTTTTTTTAAATCCCGCCCTCGACCTATCGATCCTCTATCGAGAACATCGAGATATATCGAAATGAAACCGATTTCAATTTCATGCATCTATTATCTCAATCCACATTTAATTTCGACTTAAAATATTGATTTAAGGTATTCGATCTGCTGATCTAGGTATTTATAAAATGAACTAAATTAATCAAACCTTGAATTTATATTTACTTCCCCAAACCGCTCGCACTCATTTGTTTTTACTAAGTCCATGACGACCATCTTACTTCGTCTCTGCTCTCTACGATAGACAAACCCGGCGATCAAATCAGATTATTCACTTTAAAGAAATCTACACAAGTTCAACTCAAAAGTAAGTACCGTATGGATTCTGACGCACTAACTACACGGTACTAACTATACGGTGTGCACTGTGGGATTTGAGGAGGACACAGTGCGAATGCTTCGCACGGGTCGACTAGTTGAACTTTATTTTGCTGCGAAGAACCAAATGAAAGAAAATATATATCGTATTAATGGTTTCGATATGCTGATAACGAACCTGGGGCGCGATCACGATTTGCTCTCTCGGACGACTCTGGAGGTCCGTATGCCTCTGCGATCCCGCTTTTGCCTTAGTTTCAAGTTTCTCAGGGACCAAACCACCAGAACTTGACAGAAACACCCACTTCTTGTGCATGCGAAAAACCGACCCAGGTGGTACTCGAACCCGCGTCCCTCGGATTAGCAGGCGAGGACTTTACCCCGGTAACCGGGGTAAAGTCCTTTCCTGGTGTAAATGCCGGCAACGTTCTCCTAAACGCAAAGGCTAGCGTTATCGTTATTTTTCAATGGCGCTCATGAGATCAAACATGTGATTCTCATCCCTTTAATTTCGTCAGGGGCTTTAAAATCACTCGTCTTAATAGATGGAGTGTTTTCTGAGAACAATAACTGTGAGCATTCCGCTTCTACAGCCGTTTGGGTTTTGGATAACGATAACGCCAACTCGCAAGAAGGAACCATGAACCCATCCCTGATCATAGTTAGTCTGCAAATTGCGTTTTTTCTGATACGAACGTAGTTGAATAACAGAATACCGATTTGGAAAATATTTTCAGGCACTATGATTTTATATGCCGACAACAGTAAAAGCTTTAGAAAAATTATTTCCAGAATTATGCATAGGCACCTGTCATACCCTGCCTGAGTACCTTATTGACTATTATATACCCTATTATTGACTATTATATACCCCGAGTACCTTATTGACTATGTTGCATTAATTTCATACGAAATTTATCTATTTTCATTCACAAAACCAAACGGAGAATACTTCAATACACACCGTTACTTGGAATCTACTGACTTACGGAAGAAAAAGATTTCTATTATGTTTTCAACCTTGGCAAGTGTTGTGCTGTCATTATATCTTGGAGTAGGTTGTTAAAAACTAGGGTGCTGCTCGGCGGGGTCCTGGTGAGATATGATAAGTGCTCATTTGAACACGTAGGCTATTACGTGTACAATGGGAGTGAACGCCGCGGTTAATAGATGGAATGCGTGGATTTCACTTGATAAGGGAGAACAAGTTGGATGCATAATGGGGATAGTCTGTACGTGGATTTTTGGTTTCAAAGCGCGTCAGCATAGTGTTAATAGAGCATAGAACACAAGTATTCTACGAGCTTGAGAAAGGAAAATATGGAAATATGAAGCTTCCAAGTAAGGCACAAGATGGCAGGTAAAACGTTGGAAGAAATAGGAGTGGTAAAACGGCAACAGAAATCCGAAATTCCAACGTTTCTGAGGTAAATGGCTGAAATACCTTATGGAACGAGTTGCAAAAGGAAATACGAACTCAAAGTTATTGACAGAGGAATGGAATGGTAAGTGTTCTTGGTAGCTTCCCTTATCTGAAGGATCAGCCTGACGTTAGCTAAGCTCCCGTCATGTCTCGACTTAACATCTAATGCTAATCTCTTAATCCTGGTTTGGATCAAAGAGAAATCATCGGGTACTATTGAAACATGTGTTAGTCTTAGCAGCATTCCTAAGCAAACTTACGTCTACTTCTCACCACACGTAATTGCCTAAAGAGGAACTGAAAGCGGCAAAAACGAGAATCGATTTAGAAATGTGGAACTTTCTACTTCCATCTAAGAAAAACCATTGCCGCTTTTGCTTGGGTCTTAAAAAAAACACTAGTTTCTTGTTCCAGTTGGGGAATAAAGCTAAAACCCTGGGAATCATCTCTCTTGAAGTAGAGCGTGGGTACTGTGAAATCCACGGGCTGGGTGATCTCATTCTGCCAATGATTCCCACGGCTGAAATGTTGCTCTCGCGTAATACAGGAAAGTTCGTGAATCTTAAGGTAGAACCTGCGCTTCGAAGTACTGCTTTCATTGCATAGATAAACTCGACAGCAACAAGATAAAATGGTTTAAAATGTTATTAATAATAATTGAAAATAATTTTCTATCAATCAACATGTATATCAAGCAACAGCTGTACAGTATACGAGTTTTCTTCAAAATGAAGTAATCCTGTCATATGAAGAATGGCTTTTATATTGACGCCATGTCTCAGAGGAATTTAAAAACTTTCTCTGGAACTGCAGTAAAGCTGCGTAATTATAAAATTCGGGATGAATTAAAACAACAGAACTAGTGAGTGCTTTTGCTCTTTTAATGTAAACGTAATTAAAACAAATGTATTATATATAATTGCTTACGATGGACTCGAAAACACTGTATAGCTGTCAACATCTCATAGTTTCACTCCGGTCCGGCACCTTTGTTTGTTTGCATAGTTTCACTCTAATGTTTTTGTTTACTCCTCGGACATAGTTGCCAAGTCTGTTTCAATATGGCGGCTACGGAGCGAAAGTAAGACTCTTCATCGCTTTTCAATCATGGATATCTGCATTAAATGGCCGATAAGGTAACCTGAAAAAAATTCATTGAATCCGTTGATTATTTAATAACCATGTGGTCGTTTTTGAGGTAGCCTTGTCGAGGTAAATCTCGAGAAATAAAATGTTGAAAAGAGGGACGACACCATTCCGTCATAAGAGCAATGTAATTTGAGGATGAAAATAACGATTTTCAAATTCTGTTATAAGCGCTTAATGGCCGATTACCTCCAATTACTCTTTCACAGATCGACTAAGGCATAATTTCTCTGCAAAATATGAAAATATCAGGGCATGTTATTGAAGGTCCCTGTGGTAGAAGTTATACCTTAAATCATTTTCGTTCAACCTTTTTGCAAAGCTTCTGAAATAACTATGCCGCGAAATTTAAGTTTCTCAAAAATACTGAAGGTTACAAACCAGTTATTATTGTTTAGTGCTCTTCCGATCAAAGTATTTTTCGATGAGCCGTTGATACTCTCCCATCGAGTTTTCGGAGGTGTTTATTGCTGCTCTCAAGTTCAGCATGAAAAACGTCAGCCTGTCTTTGAAACAGTCATCACACATTCTTCATAACAACGTTTTTAGGTAAAAATTTATTATTACTTGGGTCATCTACTGACTAAGATAGTTCAAATGGAAGAGTAAAAATCTTCTAAATTTTTACAGGCGCAGACCTCTACCCACCACCATCTCGGCCGTTTTGATATTCGGGAGAGGAAAAATATACGAGTGAAAATTAATTATGTAGGGCCGTCTATTCCGGTATTTTTCCTGCGAGAAGGTTGGTAGGCTGCTCTCGTCATGGACCGACTCATGATGAAATAACGGAGCCTTTAAGTATTTTGTTTCATTCATGCATCTTTTTGTTTACAGAGTAAACGTTAGTCAACTGTGATTCCTCTCAGGATTAACCTAAAAAACTGATTTTAATTTCTTCTCTTCCTGAGGAATTATACAAGACCTTTCTGTGAATACCGATGCAGAGTTGCATACGATTTCGGCTTATATTTCCATTTGTCTACATTACGAAAGTTGTCGAAAAGAAGAAGCCAAATACGGAGAAACGTATCACCAACATGAATACTAATCTTGTAGAGCAAGCAGACGGAGAGGACGAATGTCACTCCACATTTCGCCGATTCTTTTAGCGCTTCCATGTAATAAATAAATAGCTAATAATCATATGAATCAAAAATTAAACCTATATTTACAGAAAAAGAAAGAGGTGCATGGAACATGGAATAAAATTTTACTGAAAATTAAGAAAAATTTTAATATTGAAATACTATTCCCATATTTTTCACATTGTTTTTCGTAAAATCGCACATTCAAAAAAATAATTTGCCCTTATTTTTCCCCTGGAGGTAAATCATGGCCAATATATCCGGATATAGTTTGAATAAATCTACTTGTATCTCAATCCACTAGAGTACAAGGTAAATGAGACGGGACTAAGTGCGATACAGCTGAAAGATTATGTGATTCCGACATAGGGCGAGTCCAAATGAGGAAGAGCAGCGTTGTAATTTTGGTCCAATAATTCGAAGGCTAAAACATTTCACAGCGTGGATAACCTGTTGCGTATGATTTGAAGTGAATGCGATGTGGCGGTTACAGTCACGTGCATGAAAAATACATCTCCTGAGAAGAGAATGCCGCAACCATCCGTGAACTTGACCCAAAAGTCGTCCGGTTATCTCTTTAAAATGAGTTCTTGCTCATTTTATTCCCCACTCGTCGAGATTTATTAGGGTCGAGTTCACCGGGAAGAGGATAACCTTAAAATATTTCACTTCCGATGAAAAACAAGGATTTTTTCCCATGATTTAATGATTCATTAACTAGCCAAAGGAGCTGATATGAGATCGGAATATAGCTTAATAAAGTCAGGCGTCGAAAATGTCAAACAATTAAAATCCGTAAATGTCCAATTATATTTTAATGCTGATATAAAATGCAAATGGACTTTTTCTAAAAAAAAGTAGTCGAAAAATACACCACAAAATTGCTCGCATGAGACTTTGATCCTAAATAATAATTCAGCTGAGATACAGTAGCCGATGTCCATTATCCTTCACAAAGAATGAGAGGTCAAACTTGAAACATACTCATTAAAAATGCATTAGGAATACTGCCGCATTTTAATCAATAATGCAAAAGTAAAGCAAACAGTATATAAATAGCCGAACCTATTATTAAAACAAAGTTAAATGACCAAATTATATTTCAATGATCAATGTACTATATCATTCATTACAGTAATCTACCGGTTAGAGGTAGGTCGTGATGAAAGTCAGAGAATATCCAACGAACTCTTACACGTGCCGTGCCCTTTCTAACTCTAGTATTTCATTCTTCATCTCAGAATAAGTCCTACCTTTCTTCATCCCGTCCATAAAACCGATTCTCTTCCTTCCCCTTCCCCGCTTACCAAACATCCTACCCTCTATCACGACCTTCAGCAAACCATCGTCCCTCATTACCCCTTCCAGCCACCTACCCTGCCTTCCCCTAATCTCATCTATAAGTTTCCTCTCCTCGCCCACCATGTCAAGCACTTCCTCATTTGTCTTCCTTTCCATCCGCCTTCTCCATCCTCCTCCACACACACATCTCGAAAGCTTTCAGCCTATTTTCGTCTTCCTTTCTCAAGGTCCACGTTTCTGCCCCATACAACGCCACACTCCATATCAGACTCTTTACCAGCCTCTTTTTTACATCCTTACTTAAGGTCCCCGTCATCAGCTTCCTTCTGTTATTGAACGCTTCCTTCGCTAGCGCTATTCTCCTCCTAATGTCTTTTCTACTATGTCCTCTTTCTTCTAGCGTACTACCCAAGTAATAAAATTGTTCTGCTAGCTCCAGTTTTTGACTTCCTACTCTTATCACTAGCTTCGCTTTCTTTGTCCTAGACAATCTCATTACTTTTGTTTTCCTATTATTTATCTTCATTCCGTATTTCTTACACTGCTTTTCCAGTGCATCAACTAAAGTTTGCAGTCCTTTCGATGACCGACTGACCAACGCCTGGTCGTCTGCGAATCTAACCGACTTTATCCACTGGCCTCCTACTTTCATTCCCACATCTAGCTCATCCCATGCTTCTCTTGCCATTTCCTCAGCAATGTACCCTATAGGTGATATATTATATTTTTCGTAATCTAGGTTGTAAAAGATGGATTTAGTCAGAGTGAAGTCGGAGGAGTCAGGGATAATATACATTTTATAAAATAAAAGAATTTTGAATATCGTCTTAGAATGGAGAATATTAAAATAAGCGGATAGAATGGAAAAAAACAATGAGCAATTTAGACTTTTTGATGGTATAAGTATTGAAAAAATTTCGAATCGAACAAAGGCATACTGTTATTCATTAGCGATAAAATCGTAAATATTTCCAATCGTTTTCATTTTTTATCTGTTAAAAATCACGTACAATTGACAATATTCCCTTCTGGTGCTCAATTTAATTGTGATTATCTTATCTTGGCAATGTTTATGCAATATCTTGATTCAGTCGAGAGGCGAATTTAGACTGACTATATTTTCTCGCCAGCGGAATACTTGCTTCGGACGACACTGTCTTCAACTTCGTTCAAGCTTTGTGAATCTATCTAAGTTATCTTTTTACATTCTTTGGGAGGACATTTTGAAGCATCTCTTGCCTTTTTCTAAGTGATATTCACTCGAAATACCCACAAAGTGCGTATAGAAAGCGTGACCTATAGATCTGGAGATATTTGGCAAGGTATGTCAGGAATCTTAATTCTTTCATGAGCAGCGACCCGCTGATCACGAAACATAAAAATATCTGGTGAATAAAAATACCGTTCAGTCAATCAGCACCGATGTCGGATATTTTTCGTCCTTGGGTCGCTATGGTAACCACAACACCCATCGAATGTGAATAACCTTTCGTTTTTCCATGTTTGGAGCAACTAACGTCTTATCACCGAGATCGTGAAGTCGTGACGTTCATTGGCCAACATTTCCCAAACCCTGTCAGCTCTGCCTGAATCACGAAATTTATGTTGTAGGCCATATTACATTGGATGACCATATAATGTTTATTCTTGGCTAAAACGTTACTGGCATCATATTTTGGAAAACCACAACTGTCCCGAAGAAATGAGGGGTGGATAGCCAGAGGAAATATTGGGTGTTGCGGCTTGAGTTTTGTCTTCCCATTCCGGAGGCCCCGTTTTGATTCCCAGAAGCGCTGTATTCCTTTTACTGGAATCTCAATCCCTACTGGGGTGATTTGGGGAGAGTACCTCAAGTGATGTACTCCGTCCATAAGGTTGGACGATAAACTCTGTACCCCTTGGCGCCTTTTGTTAAGAGTAGGCCAATGCCGACGCCAGGTCTCTCTCCATCCTTACCCAATTCACAATAAATCTGCCCATATCCAACCGATCTCCAATGGTGGAAATGACCACAGCTGTCGTTTGCCACCCCAAGTGACCAACCAGCCGAAGAAATGAGAACCGTTACAGCGAACTTAGAATTGATGATGATTCATGATTGCATTACTGAAGGTGGAATGTCTGCTGATAAGAGTCAGGGTTTGGGTGTTTCCGTGAAAGCTGTTGCGCTTGTAGGGCTCAAATGATATCAAACCAAATAAAATGCCGAAGCAACATAAATAATATAAGACAGAAATACAATCAGAGAATATCAATTTCCGAATAACCACAATTTATGTAGGGCCAATACACAATCCGGCTAAGTAAATGAAAGTCACATTTCATATATTTAAACAACAAAATAAAGCAGGATAACTTATCAGTTCCAGTGTCCTAATGACCGGCCGGAGGTGTAGATTTGGGCACACAAGGTAGGCGCAGATAGCTCAAGAGGGAGATCATGTATTCACACACATTCAAGTTTTTGACTGGAGACATCGTTCATCACTTGCACCAGTTCAAGGCGGGCAGTGAGGTGTAATGCCCTGGGATCTAGAAGGGCTTTAGTAAGGTGCAAGGTCGTTAAATACCTCGATCGTCTTCCTCATTCGATTGAGCATCGATATCGAATGAGCAACATGTATGTCGATGATGATTGAAACACCCTCCGGTGGCATTCAGAGCCCATACATGCACTAAACTAGCACGTACCTATTTACAAAACATCACTTACGAGGCCCAAACATGACTAACAATAAGCTGACTGGTGGTAAAAACTCGTAGGAGGCACCAAAAGCAGATGGTGAACATATTGAAGGGTGGCAACACGCTGAGGGTGGTTATGGATGGGAGAATGGTGAGGGAGGAGGTAAAAAACAAATTTTTGACGGTATGAGAGGAGGTAAATAAGACGAAGAGTTAAAAGTTCTTTTTTTAAAGGAAAACATTGATAGTACTGTGAATGAAATGTAAAAAAGGGCTTCCCGTAGTTGGAAAAAATGTTGACAGGACTGCTCAAGTACCAGTCATTTATTTGTTAGAAAACCTACGATGACGATGAGCGTCATTTTTTGCCACCCTGTAAAGTCTGCAATTTGCTTGCGGTGCCGTTATCCATTTGAAAGGCAACTACGCCATCGATTTCTTTCTCATCACCATGAGACGGTAACAAATCGATTTACAAGACCCTTTCGTCAACTCAGACGAAGACAATCGGAGGAAATTATTATCACATCTATTTTCCAATCCATTCGAAACCTTGAGCAATGTGATTTATAATCTTATATTTTACGTTCATTCTCATTTGCTGCTAGAGGTCTTGGAAATATAAAACAGCCAACATGCAATACTAAGCTCTTCACCTAAGCCTGCTTTTATTTCTTAACGGTCTTCTCTTGATATCACCGGTCATTAATCACCAATTCTCTATAAATCCATCACAGTTGTTGATGCAATTTGTGTTTTTCTGCCGCCATCTTATTTAGGAATGTTGTGCGATGATAACAAAAGTGAAGTCGGTCATAGTATTGCCACCAGACAATGTCTAATTACAGTATCAGTGTAATAAATAAAGAAATAAATAACCCTGAGATTAGGCAGCATAATACGGGGTGGAGTAATTTCGTTTCTTTATTCCTTAAGCTGTTCTAGATGCAAAGATAAAATATTGGCTTAATAGGACACTGAAGCGGTGAGTTTTCGAGAAATTTCTATCTTGGATCCGGGGATAAGAGGACACCCATTACTCATACTACAAGTTGAACCCCTGTTGGCATATGTGCGATCAAACAGCAAATACGATTCTTTAATAAAACTATAACACCTTTATTTCACAGAACAAGTTCCTAGTTATTAGTGAATCTTCCTCTCTGTTCCCAGGAATTATGAACACAAGATACATTCATTTAGACTAATCATTTATTGTTTTTATTACGCAGCGTATGTCTTAGCAAAGACTGTCCTTGTATTACTTCCATGGGAATGGCTTCTGCAATCCATATTTGTTTAATAGGAGTGCTAGTCTAGAGTGAACTTTCGTATATTATTCATGTCATATATACGTTACGTCATTGAAATACATAATATTTTTTACTAATTTGGATTTCAATCCATATAGACAGACGAGAGGTAGTTCACGCAGAGTGTGTACTTCACAATCAGTTCGACGGCTGCAAAAGGCGTCAGTCGCAAGTACAGCTGCCACTTCAGTGATGGTGCCAAGTTAGAAACACTATTGGGAAATGTAACCGGATTCCACATTGAATATTTTTCACAGCTCCATATGCATGGTTGTGATAAGAGTGGATGAATGGAGTATTAAAAGGTAAAGGATTCTTCAATGCGGCGATATAGGGAAGAATGGTGGGGAAGATGGAGAAGAAGAACAGAGAGTCAGGACGGTATGAAAAGAGGTAGAATAAATAAAAGATTTGAAGGGGTTGATTATACAGGCAGTGGCCAGGCAAGGACTGTTCAATACACAACCAATATAGGAAGGGACAGAGAGAACTTCTGGTATGACCAGAAGAGATGCAATAAATATTCTGCTGTTCATAAATTCCTCTTGGGTCTTCCTCTGGGTCAAGGGTGGCGTTTGGAACAACATTTCAATTCTCGATCTTCTTTCTCAGCACAGATTGGTACCCTGAATCATCCCCGAAGAAGGTACTCGAGTCGTGTGTCGAAACGTGGGCCGGAGTGCAACCCTTGACCAGGTGTAATACCTGAGAGGAATCTTTCTAGGTGGCTGCGATTGAAAATAATCAGATACATTTACGAAGGTTTTTTATTAAACGTATTAGAATATTGATTCCAACCTATCTTAATCGATAGACTTTCGATAATAATGATATCGGGTGGGCCGGGCCCTGGACGACCGGCCGCGGCTGTTATTTCCTCTTTTATATGATTCAACGTAACTAACGCCCCAGAAAAAAGGTTTTGTTTCGCCGTTGGTCAGCCTCCTCTCCCATTAATGGCTTTGGGGTCGACTGTTTCCTCTTTCCCTTACCCTTACACTCCTATCCTATTTTCCTTACTATCCCCGCACTCGCCTCGAAATCTGGTAATAAGCGAAAGCTTGCAGACCAGATTGAGAGGCGTCCCTGCGTCGAGTACCCACTAACCAGGTGTCGATAATAATAATTACCATTTGAATGATGTATAATGCCGACAGTAGAGCATGAAAACATTTTTCACTTATCCGCACCCCGATTCTGTCTTCGAATCTCGTTTATTCAGAGTTCAGTCTTCACGTATAGCGGAGGACTAAATTTGCCAGAATAGGTATCCCATGATCATTAAAGCCTGACGTCTTGGACGGACCACGTGCCGGAACATCCTGGCCAGTGCATCGAGTCACGCTTACAGAACTAGGTCCGTATTATGCAACGCCAACGCTTTCCCGCCAATGGGAACGGATTTACCAAAACAAAAGCAAGATATTCCTTGTTCAATAATCCATTTTCTGCCAGAACATCTCAAAGTCTTGGGAAGGTAATTTTTTTCCATTCAAGCGGAAAGGAGAAGTCACATGTATAACTGACTGGATTGAGCTGAGGAGAATGTGGTGGAAGAAGATTGGGAGTGATCCGGGATGAATCGCTTGAGGTCATCATCGTCGAATCAGTAGACGCGGGTCAAGACTGATACAGGAACAGCAGACAAAACTGCATTGGGTCAGGAACTTCGGGGGAAAGGAGTTTGGGGACGTCGCATGCAGCCTGGAAAGATTTAATAAATCCACGGATGAGCATTCATCGTTGACTCCTTAAAAGTTACTACGAAGATCGACACGTTTGTACACTAGTTTTTGAGAGGTCAATGTTGGGTAAGCGGGGAAGGGGAAGAAAGAGAATCGGTTTTATGGACGGGATGAAGAAAAGTAGGACTTATGCTGTGATGAAGAAAGAAATACTAGAGGCAGAAAGGGCACGGCACGTGTAAGAGTTCGTTGGATATTCTCTGACTTTCATCACAACCTACCTCTAACCGGTAGATTACTGTAATGAATAAATGAATCCAAACTTACCTCTAAATCAGAATAAGACCTATTCTAGCGCTCACTTAATTCAATATGAGCAAAATATGTATCAAATTAAGTCAATTCGAGTCCCAAATATTCATTCTAGGATTTCAAATTTCGAGACATGGAGATGCTTAAATTAATTCGATATTTTAAGTGAGCCAGCCAGCGTGGTACCTGTTAAAACTGATGATATCAGGCCTGACCTCGTGTAAATTATGGATATCCTCTCAACGTGGTTCCTGTTATTCTTTTCCTGTAAATTCGTGAGAGCTAATTGTGTGCGAACAAAATAAGAGACCATTATCCTTAATGATTAAATACATACAGTTTCTGTCATTAGATTTCAATTTTAAATTAAAAATCATAAATTCTATTCTGTACGGGTTCGGACAATATTGCAAAAATTTAATTTCATTCGAAGGGAGAAAATCGCGATTTGCTCAACTCTACCCTATTTTATGCATAGCTGACAGGTTTAAAATTGCTCCCTTCCCGCGAATATCATAAATAGCGCATAAATGTTTATTTAAGTCAATCCAATTTTAAAACAATTAGCCTCTGTAACCTAGTTTCTAGTAAGAAAAATATATCTAGTATAGTGGAAAAATCTTATGATAGGCAGGGCTGACAATATTTCGCGCTCGTGACGGATAACTTGCTCCAGGGTGTATAGATATAAAAAAATATACCTTGACATAAGCATAGGTTTCCGTGACGATTTCTTATAGCATCATTGTTCGTTCGCTGCGCGAGAAACTTACCTGTTGCTGAGAGGGAACATGAGGAATGAATTCCCTCCATAGCACATACTCCTGCCGTGGATTCATGCGTAGGTTTAAGTCTCGATTATATATTTGCAACTAATCTCATTTCTCCCTTCCCTTGAACTACAACCTCGACGTGGTGGAAGAGTGTGACATTGAGGAAAAATGCAGGTACTTGGGAAAATGGGAATAGATGGACTGCACTTATCCGAAACTTACGTATGGCCCAGAGGGCACAGGTGTGGGTGACTGACGGTGAATCGGGGTGTGCAGTTATAGGTCGCGGGGTAAGGCAAGGGTGGCCGTTGTCGCCTTTGCTCTTAAACATCAACGCTGAGAAATGTTAAGGGAGGCATGGGAAGAGCTAGATGTGGGAATCAAAGTGGGAGGCCAGATGATGAAGTCTGTTAGATTCCCGGACGACCAGGCGTTGAAGGGATCTTCGAAGGGATTACAAGCTCTAGTATAGGCATTAGAATTCCAGAGCGGGAAATACGGAATGAAGGTCAATCATAAGAAAACCAAAGTAATGAGATTCTCGATGACAAAGAAAGTAAGGCTGGTCAATGAAGTGGGAGGGCACAAACTGGAGCAAGTAGAGTTTTTTTTATAACTTGGGTAGTGTGCTAGAAGTAAAGGGGCATATTAGCAAAGAAATTTGGACGAGAATATCGCAAGTGAAGAAAGGGTTTAATAATAGAAGGGAGCTGATGACGAGGACCTTGGATGACGATATAAAGAAGAGACTGGTATGATATGGAGTGTAGCATCTTGTATAAGGTACTTTGATATGGAGTGTAGCGTTTTATAGAGCAGAAACGTGGGCTCTGAGAAAAGAGGACGAGAAAAGACTGCAGGCATTCGATATGTGGGTGTGGAGGAGGATGGAGAAGGTGCGATGGATGGAAAGGAAGACAAATGAGGAAGTGTTTGACGTGGTTGGTGAGGAGAGGAAACTTCTTGATGAGATGAGAACAAAAAAATTAAAATTGGATTGATTCCAGAGGTGAGTATAACGCAATGTTTCCAAAAGGGGTATCCTAAAGCAGCGTTGATTTCGACCAAGTATTGGACTTGGAATGACGCATCGATCTTTGTTAGCAACCATTATAATAATATAAAACGTATTATTTCGCGTTTAGAAGAAAATATATACGTATATAATCAAATAAATCCGAAAAAGATTTCATGCGCCATAAGGCTACGTGTTAAAATAGCATTGAATTTCCAAAATCGGCGCCAAGTCGGTCACGTGAAATTTTTCCACTTTAATCTATATATATCACTAATAAGTACACAAATGCAAAGTTTCACGCAAATATGTACATAAACAAAAATCGCTCCAACCACCTTAAAACGTATTCTTTCCGCACATGTAATTGTTAAAAACCTCCCCGATTGTCAGCGGGAACAGTCCAACTTCGCCGAGGTCAACGTAGACAGGGAGAGGGGGAAACAGTCAAAGGGAACCGACTCTTCCCTCTTTCCCCAATCCTGCGAATCACGTGACATCCTCATTACGTCCGATTTAACGGCTGCAGGGCTCACGCGCGGTCACGAACTCGTAAAATGCATTCGGCGCGTCTGAGAGAGGCAATGATTCGCGCGCTTATGGAAAAAAATATCTTCATCGCTGAATCTCGGGAGATTCTTTCGGTGCGAAGCATTTAAAAATGCATAAATGCGATTTACGCCTCTCACAAATATCTGAGAGTTTGACCAATTCGAGCACAATCAAGTCGTTTCTTATCTCTAATGCGACTCATTACGATAGTCGGTATGTACTTATATTGTGAATTGACGACGGAGATTATGATACTCAACAGACGTTTTATTACTGTCTGAATCAAGGTTTTAACGTCATGGTCTCATTGTCAAGGGTATAAAAATAAAGTTAGCATTTACATCTACGCAAATACGCTATGCAACCACGAGACCACGCCTGGAACAACAATGAAATATAAATGATATTTTAAAAATTTCGTACTCATTTCGTATAAAAAATTCGCTAGATCTAAACTGATATCGCCCTCGTTGAATAAACTTTCATGGTGTAATTTTCACTTAACTTTTATTTTTTTTCGAAATGTTTGGAATTCGTGCGAAGTTTGTATACTCAGCATGGATATAAAAAGTTGATCATAATGATGCCAATTCCTCTTTCTGATATTTGTTATTTTATGTGCATATATTGTTGTCTTTTAATTAATATTGATACGCAAACCACGAAACACCTAAGAGTTCCTTCAAGTTATGGAAAATTGATTTATAGCTATAGCGTTATTTACCTATAGATTAGAAATATGGTTAGGACATTCATTAGAGCAGGTATCTAACAATAAGTAGCATTTTGGAGAAAATAGTTTTTTTACAGCGAAAAGGTGGAGAATAACGACAGCAAAAATAATCATTTGCTAAGAGAAGATAATTGATGAAAGGTGCTCTTTGTAGAATTGTGAAGACTAGTATTGAAATACTATTTGTAGTGGAGCGTATTATAAGCGGTCAGAAGGAAGATGAGTGCAGATTACCAGCTTTTGAAATGCTGGTTTGAATATGAATGAATAGAGTATGTTTGCTAGGGAGGCGGTCGAACGGAAATATGCTGTCTATGGTAGTGGATGAAAAGAGTTTTATGCAAATGGAAAATTAAAATGAGTCTGTGATATGAAGGTGTAGTGAGAGGTTACGGGTAGTTGAAGAGAGATGGAGGGGATATAGCAGGGAAAGTGGTGAAGAAGTAGGAACAGTAGAGGGATTTTGGATGACATGAGAGAAGGTGGAAGATTTCGAAACCTTTCCATTTGCTCCAGTTCGCTAATCACTTCCAACTCAACAGTGCTCTTGCTTTCCGTTCGTTTCAGACCCTGCGCACAATGCAGTGCACTTCAAAACAAAAAACTCTTTCGAAGAAAAGAGCATCGATAATCGCATCCCCGATTTTTGTTTATGTGTTGATTTTTAATAAAAACGTCCAATATGGACAGTGTAAAAGTTTATAATCTCTTGATGATAAAAAGCTTAACTTTAAATAATGCAAATTTCCAATCATTGCATTTATACAAATGATGTGGTACGCAGTCACGCGCACGGGTGAGAAGTTATACACAAAAGAAGGTGAAATTCGCCTTGAAAAAATAATTTGACTTGCCCGGGATTCGAACTCGGATCTGACAATGTTGGGTGTATTCTCCACGACTGTGGCATATCATGGACGACCACGACTCCTGTGCTACAACGTACACTGGGGACGAGAACATCTCTTTTGTATAAACTGAATAATTTTTTAACTGAATAGTTTGTATAAGCTGAAATCTGCCTTGACTTAAGATGGCTTGGTGGCGTAACTGGCTAACACTCCTGACCGGCAATTGAAAGATCCGGGTTCGACTCCCGGTCAAGTCAAATGATTTTTTTCATGGCGGATTTCACCGTCTTTGGTGTTTAAAGAACGCAGTTTGGACGTATTCGTTAACTACTTTCCAAACAATAGGCCGTGGCTATTGCGCACCTGCAGAATGCTACCTCTAAGCTATTTACAGAACATTTCACCGTTACACATCGTTCCATTCATTTGTGCGCTAAATTTGCGCAGATGTGTTCCAATGTGCGCTAAGTTCAACACCTTGAATGCAAAGCGCTCTTTAAGGTGGCTGAAGCGATTTTTGTTTATGTACAGATTTGCGTGAAACTTTGCATACGTGTCCTTGTTAGTAACATCTATAGATAAAAGTGAAAAAACTGCATGCTACTGATTTGGTTTCCTGGCAATTCAATGATATTTTAACAATTACTCTTTTGGCACACGGCATATATTTTGAAACAATTCGATTACTTATGTACAGATTTTCTCCTAAATGCGAAATAATAAGTTTAATATTATTATAACAGCTGCAAACAAATATCAAGGTATCATGCCGATTAAAAAAATTACGAAAAACCTTTCGCGCCGAAACTCCAAGTCAAAACAATGCTTTAATTAAGGCGAAAATTTGAAATATAACTTTTGCATCACATACATTACTGCATGTATGGCTATTTCCAATGTATAAACAGGTAAAGTTCTGATCGCATGACTTACTGGCTCATAAAAATTCCAGAAAATCATACGGGTTTCAAAAAGCTATCACTTGTTCCAATTGTATTATAATTATCATCCACGGCGACGAAATGGTGCCATGGATATTTCTTTCGACACAGACTCACGCTATTTGTTTATATTTTAGAAATGTTCAACACAGTTTTTATTATTTTATTTTATTATTATTACAGTTGTAGCATCCCCTCCGGGCATATTTTATTTTATTATTAACATATTTTTATTATATATTTAGTTTTGATTGCCGCTTTTTTACACAGTGATCTACAATTACAGCAGACTAAGAAGGAAAATTTCTCTTAATGTATAATCTATTGTTAGGTAGCTATCAGGTACTTTACTTCGCAAATTACAATATGAAACTAGTAGAAAACTTTGAAAAAAGATCCTTATTATCTTCGATGACCTTTTTCTTGCTATCGAGTTCCTATGCGAAAGGTGAAGTGTTGCCGGGTTATCTTTCTAATGCCCCTTTCAGCGTTGATTTCAAGTTCAAACGATCTTTGACATCCCATGTACAGAAGTGACTTAAAACATTCTCAAGATTCAACGCGTTCTGCTCGTGAAAAACTCATGTTTGACATTCGAAAGTCTCGACTCCCATGGTTACCCGTGACAACTGTCCTATTTCTTAGCGTGTTTTCACAGGCTGAATCCGGTTTGAAGAAATAAGCCAGGCCAATTACATTTTAATAGGTAGACTAAAATATAATTAATTTAACCTAAAAATAATTTATATTGAATTATTTAAAACATTGATATTAAATAAAATTAACGCAAAATCAAATAACGTCCGAACCAATATTTATACACAAAACTAGCATGAGGCTACGCCATCGACATTTTCTGCCATAAACCTAATTTAGTCAAGATTTTAGATAAGTAATTGTTTCTTCTCACAGTTCATTAAAACATTCAACCTTTGACAATTATAAGGCGTTCAAAATCACGATCATTTCAAAGTTACTCAAATTATACAATAATTTTTTCTTTAAATCTACGCTAAATTGGGACGTGGGCGTCTTCTAGTTCTACAATAATCCATCCTAAAGTTCAAATGACGCCATTTTCTCTGTATAAATTGATCCTTAATTGTAATTTTGTTTTTGTATTTTTGTTTTTAAATTTGTTGTAATTTTGTAATATAGCGCGATGTGGGTATTTTCGAAAATTTTTAATTTAAGTATACGGATCTTTATACTTTTCTTTAACTCGCACAAGCTTGCGGAGCGAAAATAGTTTTAAAATTGATTCAATATTAATTGAGATATTTAAGATTAAAGTAGTCGAAATTCCAAATGTTTTTTTGCGGCTGCGAAACGAAATCTGATTGGCTTGACGTCATGTTCGCGGAACGATAGACGGAAGTGAGGGAGAAAGTGAAGAACTGTAGAAGAGACCGAATATTTAAAGATTTTTCATTGAAAACAAAGACTATGGCGTGCAATGGTCTTATTAAAGCCACATCAGATAATTTATCCAAAGTGGATATGTTTATGGTAGGAGTTTTTATGACGGACGACTGATTTAATGCTGCCAAAATACGTGGAGCTTAAGACCAAAACAAATTAGTATACATTTTGCTTGTAAAATCGTCATAACTGTAGTTTATCATTTTAGGTGCACATAATTATGTATTTGGTGTATATGACTAAAAGGTATTTCAATTAACACTATTACGACTACTTTAATATTTTCTCATAAAATATTTATAATACCATAAAACCATATTTTAAGTATAATAGCCACGATAAATTTATCCCTCGTGAATAATGGCAGTTCTGATGTTGATGTCCGTTAGAATTGTCGGCAATCGCATTAAATCAAAATTAACATTTGCTATAGCTAGAGATTTCAATATTTTTAAACTTTAGGCTGTATGGTTCACTTTGATGAAAACTATGGTGATAGTTGCGATCTTGTTTAAATTTAACCACTTTTCGTTATTAATATGAATTTTATTAATTGTTTTTCCAATACTCTCTTAACCATTATGGTACTTCTTTCTTTCTCAAAATCCATACCAGTCCATAGAACAGTAAACAAACAGTATCTTAGTAACATATCAACATAACACAGTACTTGCTTAGTAGCAAATTTACTTGAAAAAGTTTATTTATTTATATGCAATCAATATATTCGTAATAGGTTGGTACATACATTAAAATGGTCTTCACAACAATAAAACTTTGTTTTGCACCGGACGAAATCCCGGCGTGCCACTCGAAACCAGATTTTCTTTCTCCTTTCATCGTTTGAAAATAGAATAAATTTCTTGTTCAGTGTTTTCACCGATGTATTTGTACATTGTGGCACAAAGCACCATCTATATTCCTTACTTAGGTGCCATTTAAAAGCATATGAAGAAACAGGAAAACGTCCAAAACTAATTTCGCCGCACTTTTTTCCACCGTAAGCATTAAGGAAACGCCTGGGTCTAAATATAAACAGCGAAAATGACCAGGTCATTCGGTTCTTCCCGGAGTGTTTTCCGGAGCATTCGTAACCTTCGACTTTATTTAACTTTTAAAACCGAAATTCATACAATTTGATGAGAAAACTTTTGGCCAATGCAATAAGTGCAGGTAACAGAATCAGAATATCGATAGTTTGAAATACGTGGAAAATACCCAATTTATCGACAGTTCATTTGGCCGTCGCACTAAAGTCGATATATAACCAATAAATCACGGTGAATTTACGAGAGCTGCAATAACAGTGCTAGTACCAGATAGATAAGCCATCGACGCGTAAGCGCGAATTGCAAGCATTTCATAATGTTGATCCAGACCTTTGACGAAGCCTCCGCTCATTGCCAGCTACGCTGTGGGGGAATCGTCAAGGCCGTTTTGATGTCGCCCCATGCTCTCGCCCCAGCGCGCGCATTAAAATTATAACACGGTGAATACACGACAACGCCCAAAGATTTCACTTCGAGAGGAATTGAACGCATTCGCTGTCTTTATAGCATTACAACACCAATAGGTCTCTTGTATATTATAGAAATCAAGTACAGTAATTTCAAAATTTCTTATAATTTCTCGACTCATAAACCTAGGTGGGTATATGCCAGGAGTACCCAAAATGGACAATTTAGATCCCCAAGGGTCGATATGACAATAATGAGAGTCAATTCATGGCTTGGGGATTGATGGAAAAAAGGATATCAAAAATCTCTTACACGATGAATAGTAATATCAATACATTTTATCCTGCATTGCAACGTGCCACTCATTAATTAACGTACTCCCTTGACCGATAATTATATTTTCCATAATTGTTTTCAATCAAGGTCAGATCGCTTCTACACTCCTTTTGTTTCATTTTAAAAACGACGTACAAAGTAATTTTCGATGAATAATAAACACTATAAAATATACAATCTAAAAATCGCATCAGCGTCTCTTTCTCCTCGTCTAATAGTAAAAAAGTAGTAAAGATGAGGGGATCAATAAAATTCTGAGGAATTCATGAAGGGTTCGACGATCAAAAAGTATGGGGAACCCTGATTATACATTCGATTTGTTGGTTATTTGGGGAGGCGACCGTAAAATTAGGTAATTTGCACCATTAAGGATAGGCGACCAGAATGGTAAGGGACGGATTACGTGAGGATTGAAATAAGAGTGGAAAGAAACCCGGTGACGGTTATATATAGCCCACGAACGCCCACGAAAAAGAAAGGTGCCTAGGAGTCCATAGTTCAACTGTACCATCTGACATACTGATTTCTCAAAGAGAAGCGCCCTTCAGTTCTGTTTCTTGTCCACGGTGTTGAACACTTCCTCCTTCGTTCTCTACGCTACCCAGCTCACCTTCTCCATTCTTCCCCACATTCACATCTCAAAAGCTTCCAATCTACGCTAATCTTCTTTATTCAATGACCGCGGTTTTTTTAGTAATTTATCGTAACACTCCATATTAGTTTTAACAAACTTGAGAAAATGCAGTGGAGGGTAAAATTACCTTACCAAGAACTCTAGACATCGCCGCTGGGCACCATCATAGATAATACTACAATAGCTACGTGAAATCATCTACCAAATCAATTTATTCTACATGAAAAAACCACCACCAAGCTAGTGAAAATCATCTCATCATTGCAATGGAATAATAAGAACTAAGACGATGCAATTTTCCACAGACAAATATTTTTAATCGACCCGGGTATCAATGCACTGCATCATCATCAACCTGATGATGATGCAGTGCATCGAAACCCGGGTCGATTAAAAATTTTTATGTGTGGAAAATTGCATCGTCTTAGTTCTTACTATGTTCATATTCCACAACATCTCGCCTGATTCCTCCCTGATTGCAATGGAATGTGTTGAACCGAAACAACTTGGCAAAAATATTCTATGTTTTATCCACTTTTTTGTGCAATTCGCAAACCCGATTGCAAATAAATCGAATCTCATCTTCAACTTGCTACGGGAGAAGACGCTTCAAGTAATGCTGTAAGTGTATATGTCGAATAAATTCGTATTATTTAATGAATCAGGACATTATTTAATACCTTAAAATTACTCTCGACTTTAAGATTATTGCACCAGAATGAAGAGAAGTGAAATGTGGCAATATGTTGTCATGAACCTGTTCTCGTATATCCAAAATGACCTACGCATGAACGTTTTTGTTAAAACATAAGTTTCAATACCTGAGGTAGTCCTTCAGAGGATGTTAAAGGTGCCACTATGTCTTGTAATTATAATAGATATAAGTACACCTAGAGAGAATCCAACTGCAAGAAAATGTGGTGGTCTGGGATGCTGCCTTTTATCAAAACTTACGCTGCGCTTACTAACAAGCCCGGAGGAATCCCTGACTTGATAATTGGTAATAACTAACGATTTAACAAATAAAATTAAGTTAACATTTTCAAAATTACTTTCAAACTTCTTACTTCGTCAACGTCAGTCGAGATTATTAATTGCAAATTGATCCATGAATCAACGCGGGGACGTTAATATGTTTCGCCAGAGTATTCAGCACCACCTGGGGGACGACTTCATTGATGATCAAAGGTTTAAATATTCAAATATTCCTCAGAATTTCATTTTAAATAGGGAGGTTCTGCCATTTATTACGTAACGATTACGCATGTTTGAAATACTTCTGGGCTGCTTATATTATGCCCGCATTACGATGAAGTCCAAATTTTCCAATTTTCGTCTAAATCCGTAACTTAATTATCCAAAATAACAGGCATACGCTGAGCCATTCAGGGTCGTGATGAATTCCAAGCGCCCTTAACAACTAAAATATTTTCTCTTCTGCCTGCAAGAATGCTGTAGATTACGCAGTAGAATTTGTTGTTCTTGTCACTCACCAACGAGAGCTACAACCCACGAAAGGGCTATCGTTATTAGTCGTCCATCGAAGACTCAAAAATTCATTTGTATTCTTGGCTCGTTTTATATTACTTACACCACACAGAAGGCCTTGGAGTTAAACTACCTTAAAATGAAGTGTCATATTGAGGCGTTGGTGACTGGCATTAACACAAAAGGTGTTTAAATAGAGGATAACGATTCATGATAAATTTTATAATATATGTCGTAACCCTCAAGGTCATTTTTGTTGGTTCAAAGCTTAGCGAGGCTATGAGAAGTAGGTACTTGAACACGAGTAACAACTTTTAAGATAAGTACTGTCATCGCCATATCAAGTCTATCTTAAACTACGCTCGGATAAAATCGGAGATAAGAGCATTTAAATGTCAGTTCAACTGGAAGGTAAGTATATTTGTAGTATGTACCATAAAGAGTTTACTGTTTGTGAACAAGTGTGGAATTCAAGTTGTCATAACGATTTGCAAGAAAAAGGGAAAATTACATTAAGAACTTGAGATAATTTCATTGAAACATATGATAATAGTATGAAGATATCCATGCCTGCCGAAAATATGGTGACGAAATATGTAGAAATTGCCACCATAAAAAAATATGCCTGAACCGAGAATGCGCCATATGGGGTTATCAGGTTGAAATCATATGAAATATATGTAATACCTTGGACATTGGTATCCATTATTTTGACAATAATCATGCACTGAGCGGGGATTTGAGTTTCATTCTTTCACAATCATCGCTGTTTTTTTACCTTGGAAGGTTTTACGACAGTCCTTACATTTAACTTCCAATTTACAGGGTCACATTTTAACTTTTCTCCAAATATTGCATTTACCTCCCATCAAGTCGTATTCGAGATTATAGTGCCTTCTATCTCTCTTTATGTCGTCCAAAATTCCTATCCTCTTCCTTCCTCTTACGTACTTATACAACGGTATACCGAGCCCTCTAACCTCTATCACGCTTTACAAAACACGTCCTCGATCCGCTTTTTCTGCCTTCACTGCATCTTCGGGATTGTTTTCCTTTACTATCCGTCAAAATCCAATACGTCCTCTTTCCAAATAAAATTCCTGATGATGTCGACTATTCAACGAAACCTCGATGTGGAAAATTTGCGCTACAATTCCTCTTTTTTCTCTTTAGTCGCCCAATTCACCTGCTAGATTCTTCCCTGAAAAGTTTTTATTGCAAAACCAAATTTATGTCCCTTTGATAAATAATAATACGTGCATAAGGAGGAAGGTACTGCCATATTTTTAGTTAAGTTTAAAGAAACGTAATGTGTTGTTTTTATTTTGTCTGCATTGTTATTTCTTTATTGCATGCAATAGCCTATAAATGATAGGATGGATACATGAAGAATAGGATAATATAATAATTGTCATACAGGATACCGATAAATAATTATCATGAAAAAAAGGGGCACTATCATATTATGTTACGTCCACCCAAACAAATCTCTGCTCGAAGGAATACTCGCAGTGAAAATAATTTTATAAAACGTCAAAAATAGTGAATAAAATTTGTTGGACATATTCTGGGGGTATCAAATTTATTTTGAATACTAGTGTATGTAGTGAATAGTCTACACGACTACTATCTTCCTTCAAAAGTCGTGTGACAATTTTATTACGGAAAATTAGGTGACCCCCAGGTTAAGAATTATTATCCGATAAATGGAGCTTTTTACGTTTGATTAGATAGACAACGTAATCGTATTAGTGCGTCGCCACACTGAGGAATTACTAAACGTTCAACATGCATTTAAGGTCACGTGCTATCACAAGTATCATGCTCAATGGTTTATCTTCGACATTATAGTCTTGTGCAAAATAGCTACACAGGCCATATTTATCAGCAATATTGTGAAGGCCATGCCGCTGCATCTTATGCACATTTCAACCTTTGATTCCCCCGCCGAGGCGGGTCCTAGGCGAAAATATAAAAAACGCCAAAGAGGGAGGATTAGAGCATCCACGAAGATCTTGCAAATCAAAAAATCAATGGAGATCACTAGATATCTATAAAAAAACCATTGTCACCAAGATGAGTAGGAATTGCCATGAGAAAAAAGCCACCTGGACCAGGAATGGAACCTTAGGGTTGACGGACCACGCTACCCACACTTCATAAAATTCTGCGCATTGACTCAATTGGACAAAGGTCAAGTGCATTTTTTTCTCGGGGATATTCCAGCATATTTTCAACCTTCTAATTTTTGGCAGAGGTTAACACTTTATGTTTTTAAATTTTATATCTTTAAAATCAAATCCATAAACTTCCAAGGAGACCTTTGCATTGGATTTTTTAACAAAAAGATTAAATAATACAATTACAAAACATTGGACAACACATTTTTAAACTTCATTCATTCATTCAAGTATTCTACCAGCTGATTGGTAGGTTCTTGGACAGTCCCCATTCTGTATCCCAACCTCATAGAAATTGTCTCACTTTCCCTCCTAATGGCCCGTTTTTAGATCCCTCTTCAATTCTTCATATCTTCTACCTCCTCTTATTTCGTCCAGAATTCCTATCCTCTTCCTTCCTCTTCCACGCTTCCCCAGTGTTCTCCCCTCTATCACTCTCTTCAACATGCCCTCTCCTTTCAAAACCTCCTCCATCCATCTCTTCTGCCTTCTCCGAACCTCTGCCACAAGCTTCCTCTCCTCTCCGACCATATCCAGTACCTCCTCGTTCGTCTTTCTCACCATCCAGCTAACCTTCTCCATCCTTCTCCAAACCCACATCTCAAACGCCTCAAGTCTACGCACATCCTCCCTTCGCAATGACCACGTTTCCGACCCATATAGCGCCACGCTCCATATTAAAGTTTTCACCAGCCTCTTCTTTACGTCTCTTCTCAGACCCCCCCTCATCAATTCCCTTCTCTTCGAAAATGCTTCTTTAGCGAGCGCAATTCTGCATCTGATGTCCTTACCACTAAACCCATTCTCCTCCAAAATACTACCCAGATACGTAAACTGCTCGACCTGCTCTATCTTCTGCCCTCCCACCCTTAAGTATATTCAGCCCCACCTTCTTACTTCTAGAAAATCTCATTACTTTCGTTTTCTTGTGATTGATCTTCATCCCATACTTTTCGCACTGCACCTCTAATGCATTCACCATAGACTGTAACCCCTTGGCAGACTGGCTGACCAATGCTTGATCATCTGCAAATCTCACTGATTTTATCAGCTCCCCTCCTACCTTTATTCCTACCTCCTCCTCCCCCCATGCCTCCCTTACCATTTCTTCTGAATACACGTTAAAAACAACGGCGATAGTGGGCACCCTTTCCGTACTCCCCGTTCTATCGTGGCCCATCCCGATTCTCCATTAGCTACCCTAACCTGCGCCGTCTGGTTCATATACAAATTCCGAATCAGACGCCTGTCCCTCCAAACGACCCCTAATTTCTTCAACACTCCCATTAATTTCGTCCATTCCATCCGATCAAACACCTTCTCGAAATCTACGAAGCAAGCAAAAACATCCTGCCCATACTCTAGGTTTCATTCTACTAGCGTCCTCATCATCGCTATAGCGTCTCGCGTTCCCGTTCCTCTCCTAAACCCGATCTGGTCGTCACTCAGGTATTCCTCTGCCTTCTTCTCCAGTCTTCTGTTTATAATTCTCAGAACTACTTTGGCCGCGTGAGATATTAAGCTTAATGTCCTATAGTCTTCGCACGTTTTTGCCTTACTCTTCCTTGGTATAGGAATTAGTACAGTCTTCGCGAAGTCTTCCGGCCACACTCCATCCTCATAAATCCTACGAATAAGCGCAAAAAGTTTTCCTCTTCCGTTCTTCCCCATGCTCTTTAAAAACTCTGCAGGTATGTCATCTATTCCCACCGCCTTATTCCATTTCATTTCTCGTAGAGCTCGTTCGATTTCACTATATAGGATACTTGGTCCGATGCCATCTCTGTCGATGTCGTCTTCCATTTCTATATCTAACCTATTGGGCCTTATTTCTTTACCATACAGCTCTTCCACATACTCCTTCCATCTCTCCTGGATCTCTTTCGGTTTTACGAAATCCTTTCGGAATTTCGGCAAATTGGTCCTTTCCCGCCTCGTCTGTTATCGTCGTAATTCCCCTTCTCTTATTACCACCGGTCAGTTCCTTTACTTTCCTATATAATGCATCTGCTCTTCCCTCCTTTTGGTATTTCTCTAACGCGTCGATCTGTTCTCTCCACCACGCCTCTCTTGCTTTCTTTGTTTCTCTTCTAAGCCTGTTATTTCATTCTCGGTATTTTCTCTTACCTAGTTCTGAGTTTACGCTCTTCCATTTCCTTCTCTCCTCCATCTCCCTGATCATCACCTTCGTGATCCACGGTTTTCTAATTTTAGTTGCACTCACTACGCCTACCGTTGCTTTCGCCGCTTCTACAATTCCATTTTTCAAACTTCCCCATTCATCTTCCACTGATCTAGCTACGTGTTTCTCACCCATTATCTCATCAACCTTCTCTCGATACTTCTTCTTCATTGCCCCAGTTAATGCCTCCGTATTCCACTTTCGTACCCTCCTTCCCATTCTTATCTTTTTCAGTTTTACCCGACATTTCATGACTAATAAGTTGTGGTCTGTGTCTGCATAAGCTCCTGGATAAGTATGCGAGTTTTTAACACTATTCCTGCATCTGTGACGAACCATTATATAATCTATCTGGAACCTATCTGTGTCTCCCGGCTTCTTCCAAGTGTACCTACGTCGAGGATGATGTCTGAACCATGTATATGTAATTACTAGGTTATTTCTACGGCAAAATTCCACAGCTTTCTCGCCCCGGTCGTTTCTCCTTCCTAGCCCGTAATCGCCCACCTCCCTCCCATCTCTTCCTTCGCCCACCACCGCGTTCCAATCCCCCACTACTACCAAGTGCTTACTCCCAGGTATCCTACCAATTATTGCATCTAGCTGATCGTATACCCCATCTACTTCCTCCTCTTTATGATTAGAGGAAGGCATATAAACCTGGATTATAACTAAATTCGTTGGATCTGCCTTTAGTTCCACGACTATTATCCTATCACTCACCTGTTCTGCATACACTACTTTTCTACCTAGTTTCCTATTCATTACGAATTGCAACCCCGCGCTGACTTTCATTCCCTCCACTATAAATTCCCCGTAGACGGAGGAGGGCTTGACCCGGTGTGCAATTCGACAAGAATTCCTCTAATAAATAATAATAGCAAACTAACTTGGTGTATCTACATACATTTTATTTTTCTCAACCTAGTTTTCGTCCAAGTACAACAGCATCACAGGACAACATCGGTATTGTATCAACATAATCAACATAGTTACTTTCCTTCTCCACATAAATTAATCCAGCCCTGCAAGCGGAACCACAAAACATTGCTGCTGGACTCGTATACTTATCTTATCTTAGCCACACAAAAGCTACGTCGAGGAATATCTATGAAGAGGATGAATATACTGATTGTTATTAGCAGCTGTATAAATATCTGAGGAGAGATTGGGTTGTACTTTTCCTTTTAACGAATTCATCAAGAAAGTACGTGCTGAGCAGATTATTCTTTCGAGCGTCGCTGAAAGTCACGTCATTGGAAGTCAACTAATCGCTCACTTCTCTGTCTTTCAATTTTGTCCCAGTCTCACTGTATTTAGTGTATTTTATAGTATTTTAAAATCGTAAAAAAGATACCATCTCAGGCTATACTTTGTTGGAGCGATACGCTTACTCATCATTAATATCTATAGGTAAAAGTGAACAAAATTACATGTTACCGTTTTGGTTTCCTGGCAATTTAATGCTACTTGAACACGTTCCCTAATGGCTCATTATATATATTTCGAAATTGTTTTCCGTAGATACTTAAAAGCTCTTACGAAAAAGTAGAACCGATGCTAAAATTGGACTCACAGACAATTGCTAACGATAAGTCGTACGATTATTACGGCGATACAATATTTAGCATTGGCCGCATTGTCAGAGAAACTTTTTCCAAGGGACATACACTGAAGTGGATGCAGGACAGTCTTCTCAAATTCCACCATATCCCAATCAGGAGTTCCGACCTGAATTTCCGTCATCATTCGGCGCGAGTGGAATAGATGGAAAAGACAAACACTTATGGTGCTTCGGCAGGACTAATGACCTAGAAAGCTCTTTCGGGGGGCGCGTCTCATTTAAAACCAGTCCACTATCGATCCACGAGCTCTTTCAAGTGCTTGACGGGGAAATAGTCACTTTGCTCACTGTTCATTGCTATTTCTTCCCAGTGAGATAGTAATGTTGAACATAAACTTAAAAAATACTGAATTATAAATTAGGAATAAATTAGTATGGCGCCAGTACTAGCCTGGACAGGATTGGGGAAAAGTTAAGAACTGGGGAAATGTCAACTTTTAAATAGATAATAAAACATCTTAAATTGTAAATATCATCGTTCGCCAGCACATATCGTAGTAAACGGCCAATTACTCGAAATTAAGACCACCAAGGAGTCCTATTTTTCATCTCATTCTCATTATATAACCTTATTGAGATAAATGATGAAAAGAGGAAATGAATTGTGTTCCGGTAGAATAGTAATGCGCAATCTGCTGTTGTTGCAGTCGTGAATGGTCCGCGGTAAGAAGTTCTGAGGGGCTATTCTGTTAACTTTGTCGCCCATCGACAAACGTCAACTGTCTACCATCGACATTTACTATAAACCTCATATTTCACGACGGGTTTGACAGTTTAGGCGACATCCACTTTTAAGCGCCGATCTTGGTCTATAAATTATCGACTTTCGTAGCGCATATTTGGCGGTGGTTTATTTTTATTTAGAACCGCTGGCTGAAAACTCCATGATTGTCGACTATCGATAGAGATGAGGTGTATTGGCCCGCCAATCTCGATTAAGGCCGCAGTGGAGACAACATTTGTCGACTGGCGACAAAAGTTACAGTGATACTTTATCCCTCTTGTTTTATCTTGAGCGTTACGTCTGATGAGGTGTATAGATATAAAAGATGACTCCATAGTCCTCATTTCACTAACAATAAGGTCGCATTGCTATCATAGAGTTTTTCTCTACTTAATGAACCAGGATAAAAGCATCCACCTATCCAGGGCACGTTAGGCCAGAGGGATAACGCTCCATTAATTACTATTACCTACTTTAAATACTTCCTGAGAGTATGGAATTTCTTAAATAGGTACAACTTACTTTTGGATTTGTTGGCGGATGTTTAGTTTTAAATCTGATTTCCCTAGATTTTTTAATAATGAATATGGCGTAATTCCATTGGTTGATTTGATCAATGGAAGGATTTAAATTTTTGTTTATCTCTATATTTCTTCTAGCTCTATTGCAAGCGGCTTATATTTAACAATCCTTTTGTGGTTTTTATTCTGCAATTTAGCATCATTCGGGACATGGATGTTGATGATACATGTTGCATTGTGACATTATTATTATCTTGTCGCTTCTATCTGAGCTGCAGATAAAGTGTGAGGGTTAAACCACATCCGTCAACTTCACCTGTAAATCGCGCTATCTAAATTGTTCAAGTTACCTCAAGCCTTGAGTGTAATCTTCGTTCCTTTAGCGGATGCCAATCCAGTGCATCCATTACCTGTGTTAGGTACACCACCTTTTTGCTCGCGACCGTTTTTTTTTAACAAAGCGCGCGAATTTTCTTGATGGTTCGTTTGTGAAATTAATCCTTCCTCAAGTTCTAAAAAATTACGCAGCTTTCCTTAAACATTCTATCTTTGAATTCAAAACCAGGAATACCGTAGAATGGGAATATATATACTTTGCGTCACTTCTCGGAGTATTTTTTGAACGAAAAGAACGAAAAAAATGCACAGGCCATCGTTTTGGAATAAAATATATTCGCATGGTTAGTTAAATATTAAAAAATCGACATTATTATCTAATTTTTTCTTCAAAAAAACCTGGCGGAAATTTACAAATTTACTTTAATACTGACGTATTCGGCAACACGTGATTTAATACCCACATTTGGCATCATCTTATCCATATGATGATGTCACCCATTCCAAGATGGCCCGTTCTTTTACATAGCACAAGACACGTCCGGGATTTCTCATGCAACTTCTCAGTTAAAGAGAAATGTTTGGCACTCATCATTTCTTTGAATCGTCGACAGCCATGGGTAACGCCATTCGAACTGATTTGCGTGACGTTTCGCGTAAAAAAATCCGTGCAGTGTAAAATTTAAAGGGAAAGACGTCCGTCACGGCATCCCGCATCATGGCCCGGGGAGAAGGCTGCAATGTGGTAGGCCCTTTAGACAAGGTCTCAGTCTTTCCCTCAGCCTCAGAGGAAGATGCGTCCTCAAGGCCAAGGTCGCCGGATGATATGGGAGAAAACCTCGCAAGAAGGACGAACGGGTCCACGGAGAGCCGAGACGGCGCAAAAGCGCCCCCATTCGCCGCCAAAACTGATCAATATTCCCCGGGTAGGTGCAATCCTGCATGCCGTTAGTAGGCCATGTGTGGGTCGAGAATTTAGCTTCCCCGCTCACACAGAGCTCGCTTCCCAATGTTTCGTCATTTGGTGTACCACCAATCGGTTTGTGCCCTATTTATTTCCAATTTAAAAAGTAATATTGATGATAATAAACGGTACCTAATATTTAAAACGTCAAGTTGGCTATAAGACGGTTGAGAAATGCTTATTTTGACGCTGCGATGAAAAATGCAGACCGCAATGTTGGCTTTGATTTTGATATCACTGGGCAGTAAAAACCGTGCACATTTCTCTTACAATATTAAACTAAATATACTTTATTTACGCATAGACAATACGCTGATTATTTATCACGTGGTTGGTTTTTTGGAGAGTCGAACGACGACTTAGGATATTTCCGCCAGTGTAGAGAGGTGATTAAGTTGGTCATAGTAGGATTTCTCGGAGAATGGAGGAAGGGTAGAGAGAACCCCAGTGTCAGTCCTAGCCAACTGTTCACGAAAGTCGCCAAGGGTTCTTGAGTTATTCGTCCCTTAAGATGGAGCCTAGAAGTGCCACATAGCGCCTGGTAGAGATAAGGGTTTCACTGAAAAAAATAGTGCAACTGTCGCGTTTCGAACTTTCGCCCTCAGCATTAGAAGCCAACATTATAGCGACTACCCCATCTAGATAGATTTCGTCACTCGATTTTCTACCAATAGATTGGGGGCTTTTACTCCATTGCTGGTTGATCGCTGATCTCGATAGACAAAATTTTATTTTTGTCCACTATTTCGTAGTTGCACACTGAGCATCTCTGAAGCTCACAAGCACTTCATTTATTTCAAGCTTATTTCACACAAATCTGCGCTTGTACCACCGGGAAAAAAATGTATTAGGATAGAAAAGGATGGTAGGGTTGATGTGAGGAGAGAAGTCGCGGCACCGGCTTGGCATGATCTTGAAGAGAAATTCGAAGGAGACCATGGTTTAACTTCCCATCTTACGGACGGAGCACTGCGCTGAAAGTGCTCTCCTCGAACCACTCAAGTAGAGATGGGACTGCGAGTGACAAATTTCTGTCACAGCCGGGATACGTACCCGGGCCCTCAGCCCGCGAGGGAAGCGAGTTCCCTAGCTACCGTGCTCATACAGCACCCTTTTTAATGAGGCCCCTTGCACTTTTTGCCTCCCTAAATGTCGTCCCTGTTTACTCCCTTTCTCCCCTGCGCTTACTCGGCATGCTCCTCTATATGACGCCCTTTCCCTCCTAATATGTCATCCAATCCTTTGCGCTGCCTCCGAATCTCCGACACAACTCCCTTCCCTCCCCTATCTTGCCTAATACATCCTCCCTTGTCTACCTCGCTAACCAGCTAACATTCTCCATTCTTTGACATACTTGTATCGCTATCTCCTCCAGGATACGCGCATTCTCTTTCCGCTAAGATCAAGTTTCAGGACCACTTACCGCTACGCTAATTTGGTTTGGTTATCTGAGGAGGCGGCCGACAGCTGAGGTAATTTGAGCCGTTAAAGACAAGTGGGGAGGTTAATATTATTATTATTAGGGTAATCTACGGGTCCAAGTAGGTTTGAATGGAAGTGAGTAAAAATCCTCTATATTTTTACAGGCGCAGACCTCAATCTATCTCCACAATTTCTTTCTTCATCTCAGCGTACGTTTTCCTTCTCTTCATTCCGTTCATGAAGTCTATTCTCTTTCTTCCCCTTCCCCTCTAACCCAACATCCTACCCTTCGTCACAGTCTTAAGCAAACCTTCGCCCCTCATTACCTCTTCCAACCACCAACTCTACCTCCTCCTAATCTCCAGCAGAAGTTTCCTCCCTCGCACACCATACATAGATAGCACTTCCTAGTTTTTCTTCCTTTTCGTCAATTAAACTTTCTTTATTTTACTTGCCACCCACATACCAAACGCCTGAAGACTATTCTCGTCCTTTTTCCTCCGGGTCCACGTTTCAGCACCATTCAATGCTACATATTCATATTCTGCCTCCTCTTAACATCCTCACTCCCCATCTTCAGCTCTTTGCTATAGCTAAACGCTTCTTTTGCTTGCGCAGTAAAGGGTAATTAAGGGAATGGAGGAAAGTCGGAAAGAAATCCTGCGTTGGATTTACCCTATTCTTAATGAAAGGTGCCAAGGGGACCATAGTTTTGCGTCTCAACCCACGAACGGAGTTCACTGCTACACTTAAAGTGCTCTCCACATACCACCTACGTAGGGATGGTGATTCTACAGAAATATTTCCACCAATTTCCACCTCTATGCTTCGTAGTGAGGCAAAAATAAACTTTTCTTTGAACCTTTGTCCCCACCCCGTCATCTTCTTCCTTATTTTCAGCTTTCGGTAAGCGAGGGTCCTTTACTGAGCAAATTTTCATATTTATATTAAAGTCACTTCAAGAACCTTGAATTTGGTTGTTTACACCGTCTTGCGTCAATCTGCACTTATCATACTGGAGGTTGTTTCCCACAATTCTCATTTTATTAAGAGACGTCAGGGTACAAAAATCACGTAGTGTAAAGCACTGAATCTAAAGAATGGGTAGAATTCAATTTTCATTACTGATACAGGAATAAGAACCAGGCTCATTTTCCATCTCATTACAGAAATAAACCAACAGAAATCGACCAGGAGTCATTCACGGCGACGGCTACCCAGGTATCGTGAGCATTATTTAAAGCAAACGATTTTTAAGAAACTAGAGTGAATGTCGAATTTCGCTGCCGATACGCAGATGAGGATCGCTAGTAAGTACCAATCGGCCACCGGCTTCCATTGATTACAAGTAAGGGTCAACCTTCGCGGCGTGAAACCACCTTCATTGTCATAACACTTGCCGTAGATGAGATTTTTTTTAAATTGGCTCACTGCTATCAAACCCTGTTTTTTGCCCAGAATGCAAACTGAATTTCGATGCAAAATGAATCATTCAGTTCCCTTCATAGATGAACATGCATTTTATGAATTATCGCAACACGAGTTACGTCAACTCATTCTAATATAACACATTCGTTAAGTAACATTTCGAGTTTTTGTTCGGTCTTTGTAATTTTGGAATTTAATACAAGAGATTTTCTATAACAAAGGGTATCCAGCATGGTAATCCGAATACAAAACTCGTTATAATAGAATGCTTCCATATTAGGATAACAAGTGACGCAATGTGCGCAAATCGAAAAAGCTTTCCTCTAGTTCTTTCCGAACCTAAACAGAAGAAAAAAAGTGTCATTCCATCAAAGGTTTTTCCTTTCACTACTGGGATTTGCTGGGTAAGACTTTTTTTCAAGAAAGGATTCCGAAATACTATGACTTGGACGTGGTCGTTCGCTCTTCCGAAGTCTCATTTTGCGCTCGTTTCGATCTACTATCCCACGATGAGAGCACGAGATCCCAATCCAGATATTATTGACTGTTGACGAGGAAGCTGTCAGCCTTCCCCATTGCGCCCTTCTGTCCCGCTGAACAAGTGGGGTACAATGAGAGCAGGAAATAAAAAGAAAAACATTTCCGCAGATGAGGGGACTTCGGACGAAAGTCACTCGCCGTAATGGTCTCGTTCCCAATTGTAAGTCGTTTTCAATGAAAATAAGAAGGGAAAAACTTTCTCTTTTACAATCGGGGGGTTATTTTGTAATCTCACCTTTTTAGTAACTCTTAGTGGAAAGGCGGGAGATCCGTTTCCCTCTCTTAATGAGCGGCTCACGAACGGTTCGTGAATTGTCCAAGTTTCAATTACCTTATATCAAATAAAAGATGCCGAGACTAGCGAATATCCAAATTGCTCAACATCTTACGGAAGATATATTACACTGTACATACCACGAAAATCTAAATACAGTCAAAACTACAAGCGACATGTAAGCGATCACTCAATATTTAAAAAAAATTAAGTGCATCTAATTAGTGTTCGATTCACAAGCACTGGAAATATCTACCAAGACCGTAGATTTTAAGGCAATATTTTTTAAAATTATTAAATTATGGTATAAATAACTGAATTCCATACTCCATACACTGGGGGGTAGGCACACGAAAACAAAGGTATCAGCAACATTGTTAGGGAAATATTGATACGAAATATATACACAGATAATTCAAGCTAATAATAACATAAGCATTTCAAACAATGCATACCTTCAAGTGCCCCATATATTGGAGTTGAAAATGCTGAAGTTCTTCACGTTTAGCAAATTACAACAATACGATTTAAAATCGTTTGTATCTTTCGCGCCCTTGTTTATTTTCCAACTCAAGCTTCAAGTGGAAACGATGGTGGCTCCATGTCACGTTCTTTATGACAGGTGAGATGGAACTAATGGCAGGCGAAGATAATGAAACGGATCAAGAGTCGAAAGATACGGATCAGAGCGGATGAATCGTCTAAAAGACCAGCACATGACCGGCAGTTCACCGCTTGAGATCCGAAGATGGTCACGCCGCCTGGGTGACGGAGTTGAACTACGAATAAGTGACATTTTATGACGTATTCTCACTAAAGTGAGATTAAAAAATAACCCCCCTGATGACGTATGGTTTTTTCAGAATGGTTTCGCTTCTGAGCGTTTAAACATTTCATGAGGACATAAGTGCCGAAAACACGGTATAAATGGAAAAAACCCGAAATATTTGGACTATTTAGAACAAATGGCAATCACGAATAATGTGTCCGAACCAATAGGAAGAGATGGATATAGAACTCCTAAATTATTCAAAGAGGTACGTCATAGGGAATTTTATTATATCCATGTTTTCGTCTACCTCTCGTCATGTACAGTTTCTCCGTTTTTTAAGGAATTCTTTCCCTGAAACTTATTTGACTGTATACACCAATGATTGTCTGATAGAAGTTTAAATTGGATTCAAATGATTACCGTAAATCTCCACCTCTGGGATCAGTTTCTTTCCCTGAGCAGCCAAAAGCTTGCCATAAAACCTTGATACTCAATAAATTCACATGATCTGGTTTTATCTATTTGTTGTACTATAGCCTCTCCCAAATTTGATTCCGTTCCCCACTAGGGATTGGAAAATCGATTTCGATTTTAATCGAAAATCGAAAATCGATTATCATACTCCGATTTTCGATTTAATCGAAGTCGACTTTTTGTTTTGAAAAACCGATCAAAATCTATTCTAGCCGATCGATTTTCGATTTTAGCTTGCTACAGCGTTTGAATTTTGCCAATCGAGCTGCGCCAGTTCGTAAACCGCCCTCCAGTCGACCGAAAGTCCAACTCTAAACCACTACAAGCTTGGAAGGAGATTAAGGGAGAATATCCCCACGTATACAAACTAGCCAGTAGGATTTTATCTACTTATAGTTGCCTCTACCGTGCCGTGTGAGCGACTATTTTCTCACGCCGGGTTAATTGCAACTCAGGTGCAAAATCGATTATCCGGAGAACATTTAAACATGTAAGTTTTCTTAAGGTCCATCCCTGAGGAACACTGTTTCCACGGCTTTGCAAACAAGAAATAAATAAAATCCTGTTTTTCATTTTGTGGTATGCCCACTTTTAAATATACAATTCTAATTGCTACTAAACTACATGTAATTTTCTTGTTATATTACCTATATGTTTATAAGTATCTGTAATGGATTATTACTTTCCTGTATATCTTATTAATATCTTTAAAATAATATATTGTACTGTATTTGGTTCTAATTCCTAGTGCTTCCATTAACCCATATTTTGCATTTTGTTACAACAGCACATCCGTATTTCAGCAGACAATTATTTTACTATGAATAAATATCGATTTCGATTTTTCGATTATTTTGGGAAAAAAATCGAATTTTCAGAAAATCGATTTTAAAAACCAAAATCGAAAGTCGATTAATCGAAAATCGATTCTGGATTTAAATTTCCAATCCCTATTCCCTACTGACAGAAGCCATAAGCTGTAACTGCAAGCATATTACGTCACTTTTCCCAAAAAAAATGTTTGCTTAGGGGCATTCAGGATAGACGCCCATAATTTAAAAGCAATTTTGGAATCCACTCGCCCTCCATGTCCCACTTTAGGAGGTTTTGGCAGAAAACTTCCCCCTTTAAAGGAGACTGTCTCAGGCTTGAATTTGTGGAATCTTTCCATACTCAGAAGAGAGGAAAAAACTCGGCTATTTCAAATAAAATATTTTATTTCAAGACTCAGGTTTCGCTGCTGTGCAGCATCTTCAGGTGAAGAGTAACGAAGCTCCACCTGAAGATGCCGCACAGCAGCGAAACCTGAGTCGTGAAATAAAATATTTTATTTGAAATAGCCGAGTTTTTTTCCTCTTTTCCCCCTTTAAGTTATATAATATTTCTGGATCCCTCAACCTTAGTACTACGTTAAAAATAGTCACCGTTCTTAAAAAATATGAAATAAGACTCGTTAACCTCATTTAATAGAACGGTTGCCACTGGTCACGCATAGTAATATGATCATATACCTCAGGGGTATGGAGACAGATGTGTTAATATATTATAGACATTTTCTTCTACCTGCCTAAAGAGTTGGAGTCGAAAAAAAATTTAAATTGGATCTCGATGAATAGGATAAAAGAACACTTGCACTGTCTCTTAATTTAATCTTCAGATACCGAAAATTAAGAATAAAAGAGCCAGCGTCACCAAATTATGTTTTTTTTAGTTCTACTGCCTAATTTTTCTCCTTACAGAGCATCCATGCATTCATTTTTTATTTATTCATATTCCAATAACCGCGACAACTTTTCCGGTCTTTGACACACGTACTACGTACGACAATTTGCTCTTCATTCAAGTATTCTACCAGCTGATTGGTAGGTTCTTGGACAGTCCCCATTCTGTATCCCAACCTCATAGAAATTGTCTCGCTTTCCCTCCTAAGGATGGCCCGTTATTAGATCCCTCTTCATATCTTCTACTTCCTCTAATTTCGTCCAGAATTCCTATCCTCTTCCTTCCTCTTCCACGCTTCCCCAGTGTTCTCCCCTCTATCACTCTTTTCAACATGCCCTCTCCTCTCAAAAGCTCCTCCATCCATCTCTTCTGCCTTCTCCGAACCTCTGCCTCAAGCTTCCTCTCCTCTCCGACCATATCCAATACCTCCTCGTTCGTCTTTCTCGCCAGAAATTCGGATATTTTGCGGAACCAACTTCATCAGCTGGTTCACTTATTCAGAATATTATATCGTTAAGGTAGACCAAGAAGGATTATTATTACAATGGGCATTGGTATGTTATTGCAATCTGAGGCTGATTCCATAACGGACTTATGAATAATATGGTATAATTTATCTATGCCATACGTACTAAGAGGAGGGCGTATTGAAAATGAATGGTGTGCTGAAAAGAGCAATACAATGGGAGAATGTTGGAAAATCGTGGAAAAAGAAGTGAAATAACGGGATTTTCGGGCGACACAGGAGAGGGCGGGAGATACGAAGAGCTAAAGAAAAACGCTGACATGGAAAATGGTTTGTTAGTTGGGTTAAAAGCCAGGTTTTTTGCACCATTAAGAACTACTGAGTGGGTTGTTAGGAGACGGATTATTCGGGAAATGCAAGAAAATGTTGGCCATTGGCCTACTTATAACGGAATGCAATGAGGGGGTCACAATTTTACGTCTCATGTAACGAATGGGGCAATGCTCTTGTAGTTCTCTCCACGTAGTTAAACATTTAGGATCGCAATTACACTGGAAAAAGTGTCCGCCAGTGCTGGGATTCGAACCCGAGCCTGCCTCATGGGAACCCTAGAAACACATCAAACCGACCATCAGATAGTACAGTCTGAAATGTCTAGATATAACTTCGCGATGAGGAAAAGTTTAAACAAAGGCTGCCCAAGTTCTGCAGTTTAGTTGATATACTAGCAGATAATGATTCTATTTAATATACTATCTCTGCGTACAGTAGACTCCGAGAGCTTCGTGCGTCATGAATTTCGTAAGCGGGCGGCCTGGGCTGGCGGTTTCCGTCGTAAAAAATTTGGGAAGGTTAGAGGGAGGAATATTTTATTAACCTTGAGTGTCTCCACCTCTCTCTCACACTCTCTCTCTCTCAATGCTCACCCACCCTCGATATCCTGCCGCACCGCTTCGACCGTGAGTACAAATTGGAGGATGTTTACACACGGGTGTGAAAAGAATTAGGTGAGATATTCGCGAGGGGAGCGAGCAAAAATTTAGGATCCCTTTTATGACTCTGGTTAAAAACAGGGTCCAATGCCATTTAACTCAAGAACCTTCGGTTCCCATCCAACATCAGGGGGGTTATTCTGTAATTTCACCTCATGGAACATGACGTCACGGATCGCTCCTTATATGGAGAATATTACCGAGAGTGGAGTTGTAAACCTTGTACGCCAGACGGCGATACCATCGACTCGTTCATTTCGGCCGAGAATGATTCATTTCCCAGTTCTTTCGGTCGTGGAATTGAGCTTCCTAATCGCCTGCTAAATGCTAGGTGATTTGGCGCTGCTGTCGTTTCCGAATTTGCAGAAATACCTATCGTGAAATTCGCAAGGTGAGTTTGCTGTTATTGTTTTTGAAAATTACTTTGTATATTTGTCCAAGTTAACCTCTGTAACTTAATAGATTTTCTACTTATACGTTTTCCCGAGTTCCATGATTGTCTTTTAAAGTCAACCGTGACACACCACCATGGGAAGTGGCAGAATTTACTCCGTGAGTACTTCGAGAGCAGAATAGCTCTCATTTATTTGAGTTGGTGCTCTTCCGAAAGAGCTATTTCGGAAGTGGAATTACATCATTACCTCCCAGATGCAGGCAATCATAGCACCGGAGCCTCAATAACTTTCGGGTTAGTAAATAGCGAAATTGAGAGCTACATCGCCTTTATTCAGTGAATGTGGAAGTGTGGGGTAAATACTGCTCATTACTGCAACACATTTCGGATTTTTCTTATCGAAATGCTATTTTTGTCTTTATAAGTACGGTACGTAGTAGATCCATACATCGACATGGAAGTCGAAATTGCTCGTTTTATGATCAGGTTAACAGGCATTCGTTGTGTTATGTAATTCCTAATTACCCTCTCAATCACTATGCAAAGGATCATCATACTCCTTCATGAAGAGTTTTCGAGCGAGAAAATTCCTAAAACCATACTCGAGAGACCTATTACTGTCAAACAATTGGCATACTTTCAAAGTTTCGTGTGCCCATCAGCAAAAGTCAAAATTCGCGGAGGCTACTCCTCAAGTTACGATCGGATGTGTAATAATAGCCTTTGAATGTGTTTCTCGACTTTCCATTTTAATTTTTCTGATAGATTTCGCAGAAAATATTTTGAAAATTTCACTTTTCTTGATGGAACTGCAATTTCGGGTGAATTAAAAAAAACAGATCTGAAGGACTTTTGTAATTGGATAGTAATATTTTATTTATTAAAAAAAGGACATGAATTGAGTTCCTTATTCGCGGAGGAACTAATAAATTTCTATCACAAATCACTGATATTTGTGTTTGTTTATTCAAAGTGGTATTTCTCGAAATCAGTACTTCTCACGGGCAAAAGCTAGAGTATTAATATTATCGAAAAATAAAGTATGGTGGTAGTTAAATTAAATGTATCTTTCACTAAAAGTTCTATAACCCTATGCTACCTTTATAATCCCGTATTATTCCATATACCACAGATGTAAGGAGGATCTTTCAATCCAGGGGCACCTATTTGCGTTCGACTTGAGGGAAAGATGTTTCCGGCTATCTGAAGATGTGGATAATCCATTAGCGATCGACGACCGTGAGGCAACGCAGGCCGCGCGCACCGTCAACAAATGAAAACGCTCCGTGCGTAAACACTTGGTGCACATTAAAACTCACTCAGTCGAATGTGGGAGAAAAACGAAGAGGAGACAACGCAGTGATTCCCTAAGTAAGTGTGCACCACAGTGTCTTTACAGGGCTGTCAGAGAAATATTGAAACAGCTTCATAATTTATTAGAGTCTAATTAATTACAGAAAAAGAAGTCACCTACAGAAAAAAGAAGTCTTTTACATAAAAAAAAGGTCGCATATTTTTGTTAAAAATCTAAAAATACCAAAAGTGCCATAAGATGCATCACTGCGAAGTTCGAAACTTCAAAATGCGCCAAAGGAAAAGGAAAATGTTTCAAAAGTTTTCAATTTCAGAAGATTTACAGTGATTTGCAGACTCATTTATCCCATTAATTATTAATTTAAAACTTAATGAAATGAGTTACAAATAAATGAACGAATTTGTTCAATAATTCAGGTACATGAGTTTTATCTATTTATCTCTCTTAGTTATGATTAGTCACTCTTTTACTTAGGGTAGGGTGCCGTGGGCAAATCTTAATTTTTGAAAGGTGCCGTGACTCAAACAAGTTTGGGAACCACTGAGGTAACGATTAGAAAGGGGCAGGAGAGGAAGTTAAAAGGAGACGGAACGGGCAGTGCCGGATTTAGGGCAGCGCGAGACTGCGACCGAACGTAACACAACAATTTAAAAAATATTTTTCTTACATTTTCAATTACTCGTAAAACTATTAAACTACAACTACCTCATACTTGTAAGTATGAAAATGTAAAAAAATATATATATATATGTTGTGTACATTTATTTGATGCATAAGTGTTTCATTTCTTAATTCACGTGTAAATAGTTACGTAAATATTTAAGGAATAAATTAACAAAGTTGATATGTGAAAGGGGGGAGAGAAGGGGCCGCCAAAATCTCGCACAGGGCACCGGGACGGCTAAGGCCGGCACTGGGAAGTTTTGAAGTCAGTTTGATTGGGTTGCTTAGATGGGAGGGTATGACTGAAGAAGCGGAGTGAATAATTCTCAGAAATGCAAGTGAAAAGTTCGCCAAAATGCAAAAGAATTTCGCTAAGGAGATATGGATGTGGGGTCATTCGGGTGGACATTGCGGGGCCCCGGTGGGAAACGTCGCTGCCGTCCGCTAGGAAGTCCGCAGAGAAAGGCGAATTGCACACTCCTCGTTCAACACAATTACTAAAACTCTTTGAAAACTACATCATCGAGAACTGACGGAATTATAATTTAAAGCATCACTTCTCGACGCTTAAGTTATATGATTTTCTTATCACTCCTCACTTACCGAGCACTGCTCCATTTAAAATGTTGAAGTTATTATTTTTATTTTACCATATTCTCATCCCGATTTGATTTTCATCAACTTTAAATAAAAATAAAAGCTTGATCCAATGACCACTTTCTTGAGTCCCTTACGGCGAATAGTTTTTTTTAAATCTACTAGCATACAGCGGTGGGGATGAAAGCACCAGCGCACATTGGTCGGAAATCGAAAAAAGCCGGACATAAGTCCAAAATTGCTTTTTTTGAGATGAAGACTTGAAAATCGGCAAATGCACTCACAAATGATTACTTATCAGCGCAATATCTGCGCAAGATTTAATCAGTTTCCCATTTTTTTTTACAACTTATCATAGATGAATTAAATTGCCAAGTCATTTATTTGCATATCCTCTTCGCCACGAGCATTGTCACGTGAGATTATTACCCGGTGTTATCAGTATCGTGAAATAAGAAATGAAAAACCAATTGAGTCTCAAGTTCAAATAAATCCATCCCTCCCGCATATTTATCTAGCATGTCGCTCAGTAGAATGGAATCACACAGAATCCGAGCAATTTGGGATCACACAAAGACTCCTGAAACCTCATGGAATCATGTTGATTTTCTCCTCACGCATGAACTTCGGAGAAGAAACGAAGTGGTATGTAGGTAAGTTTGTCGAAATGATTTTCTTAAGACAAAACATTTACATCTATAGTTCATTTCTTAAAGGTTGTTGGCGTTGTATAGGGCAGAAACGTGGACCTTGATAAAGGAAGACATAGGATAGGCTGAAGGATTTAGAGATGTGGGTGTGGAGGAGGATGGAGAAGGTGCGTTGGACGGAAAGTAAGACAAATGAGGAAGTGCTTGACATGGTGGGCGAGGAGAGGAAAAGATAGGGATGAGATGAGATTAGGGGATGAGATGAGATAATAGATGAGATAAGGGGAAGGCAGGGTAGGTGGCTGGAAGCAGTAATGAGGGGCGATGGTTTGCTGAAGGCCGTGATAGAGGGAAGGATGTTGGGTAAGCGGGGAAGGGGAAGAAAGAGATTAGGTTTTATGGACGGGATGAAGAAAGGTAGGACTTATGCTGAGATGAAGAAATAAATACTAGAAGTAGATAGGGCACGGCACGTGTAAGAGTCCGTTGGATATTCTCAGACTTTCATCATAACCTACCTCTAACCGGTAGATTACTCTAATGAATGAATGAATAACTAGTTATTCATAGGAGATTATATACTATAATTTTTACTCATGAAACTAAGCATAGATTAATTGTTATTTTCCAAGTAGAAAAGTTCCTTTAATAACATTAAAGGCTACGCGGTGTCATCAAACTTCCCTTTTCGCTCGAACCTCGGGGAGTAAAGGTGTAGGGTGTAGTTGAGGAAAGGGGAAGGGGGAAGGGAAAGAATAAGAATCCCAGATGATGCCTTTTCTGGATACCATGCATGGTACCCCGGCAACACGCATACTATCTCAAGAGCTGAATGACGTTCATAATTTGCAGCTTGATTCCATAAAGTATCCAAAGAAAAACTAATTTACCACAGTTACACGTGCTCTGATCCGTTAGATCAATCCAATATCCTCACAGAATCTTCAATATAGTATATTTGGGAGTTAGTGACAGCATGCATAGCTTATAAACGGCGAATTCGAGGAGTTAAAGTCGACACAACTTGAACAATTCAACGGAGTCACGACATTTCCTGGTCCTGCTGTGTAGAGTCGGGCCGCGACGCGCGATCTAAAGATCGAATTTATTATCCGCGTCGCAAACATTTTTCAAAGATTTTTTTCAGAATAACCTTAATATGTCTTTACTTAATACTCTTCATAATTTACTCATTGCATATGTTCGTAAAACTAATTAAAATGACTACTTTATGTGAAATATTTCCTGAAAAAAGCGTCCGACATTTCGTGACGTAATAGCACACAAAAATTGACAATAATCTCTTAATCCTATGCATATGACAGGAAAAGCACCATTATGACAGATGGTAATGTTTTTTATTTTATTAAAATCCTTCCATTGCTCCACTATCTGCTTAAATTATAAGAATTTCAAAGAAAAATCAAAACGTGTTTTTTTGGAAATTTGGTCATGTTTGAGCCTCCGTATCTAAGTAACGAGTACAATCTACGAAGAATGACTTACTATTTCATAATTAGTAATCATTGTTTAGTATATTTGCCAATTTTCAAGTCATTATCTAAAATAAAGCAATTTTGGACTTCAGTCCGGCTTATTTTCGATTTCCAACCACTATGCAGGCAGCGGTCTGAAAACGTCTTTCCTGGCGTATTATATACCCTCCTTAAGATGGTAAATAGATGAAATTGAAAGGGTAGTATTTAAGGGAAAAACTGTGTACGTTGTATGTTGGCACCATGGTCTAAAGGCTGTTCATTTATTCATTAGAGTAATCTACCGGTAGGTTGTGATGAAAGTCAGAGAATATGCAACAGACTCTTAAGCCCGTTTTACACGGAGCACGTAATTGCACAATCTGATATACGTACGAACATGCATTTCAAATTGCATCGTATGAAGCCGTGAATTGCAAGAACGCATGCGCGAATGCATGAACGCAAAATGGCAAAATAGCCCCTGCTCTATTTCGAAAATGATTGTACGCCCGATTGAGAAAAATGCAGTTTGAAGTTGTGCAATTTCGTGCCCCGTGTAAAACGGCCTTTACACGTGCCGTGATCTATCTACCCCTAGCATATCTTTCTTCACCTCAGCATAAGTCCTGCCTTTCTTCATCCCGTCCATAAAACCTATAGAAGGCTGTTACAGGCGGAAATGTTTTGTGGAAGTGAAATGGAGGAAGGAAGAGAATAATCACTTAAGTCGATGTGAAGTAGATTTTAACTACATATACCTACGCCATTCCCATACCAGCCGCCTGATGAATATGAAATTGGGTTTATTAGGACGCCGGCTTATGATAATGCAGTAGCAAATCGGTATGGAGTTCTAGAAGAGGAAAAAGGTTTAATAATAAAATATTAATAAGGGTTAATAATAAAACTGTTCGAGTGCTTCTACTAGATTTGGTATTCAACGTGTCATTTTTGCGAGCCTACAACAATTTGCCTACCTTCCTATAATCTACCGATATATTGCCGAGTCTTAATAATCGATACACAGCGCCTTCAGTAACGCATGTTGCCTTACACCTTCCCATGAGACATAATCCAATTTTTTTCAACTCTTCCTTTCTACTTACACTTTCTACTTAACACTTGAGCGGCGACAATTACTTATAAATAATTTTTTTTATAAATAGCCTTATTGAAAAATCTAGTTCATCTACTGTTGGTAATGAAATTTCTTAGCAGTTTCCCACTTTTTTAAAATTAAATATTGGTTTGTGCGATCAGTTTCGATGTTTTATGTCATTGTCCAGCACGTTATAATAATACTATTATAATACTTGTATAATACTAGTATTATAACGTGCTTGACAATGATGTAATACATCGAAACTGGTCGCACAAACCTATATTTAATAAAAAAAAGGGGAAAACTGCTGAGAAATTCATTACTATGAATGAATTCCACCACATCTGCTCTGATACAACTTTATTCATCTACTGTTGGGTTCATGGGTAATTTAGTTGCCATAATGCTACCCAATCTACTGAATTGCTCCATCTGTCCCAGTTTATGTACTGTTACTGTCGCATTTTGGCAATGCCTTTAGCTTACGGTAACAATTTCCTCAAAAAAGCATTCCTCAGATTAAAAAAATATATTATCGAACTATTTAATTAAAATATAATGTTTTATTCGTCTAATCTTTAATATACCTAACCATATATCACGGAGATTATGAACTTCGAGTGTGCAAAGTTTTATAAAATTAGTAATTCACCACATATTTAATAAATATTTCGCGGAATATTTTACCCCTGAAGTCAGAGATAAAGTTTCTCCGTTTTTACTAAAACTTCAATTGTCCAATTTTATTTCGATATAGGTATATTTAATCCATATCACTCGGACTGGTTTTGTTTTACACCTAACGATTACTTATAACCTGCGTGTTTCTTGCAAATCAATATTTGAGGAAAATATTCTCAATAATTTTGTTTTCTTGTTTTATATTTTCATTACATATCCCTCTCACTGGTTTCTCATGGACTCTAACGATAAATGAAACCTCTTGGGAGACGCTAACCAGTGAGTGCTTGAATATGAAATTCACTGTTTGTTAAAGTCGCGCAGATGCAACCGCATAGGTGAGTTCATGACCCACCTCAACTGGGAGTTCATTCATTTTTTTCTTCCAAGAGATACATAAACTAGTTATTATTTGCTGCAAATTAAGGCAATAATTTAATTTAGCGTTTAATTACGCAGTTAAGCGTAATTTATAATGTACGAAACATTTCATAGGCCAGGAAAAAGTAGCAACTTACCAAATATGCTACGTCTGAAGAAACGGGGTGCCATGTAAGGTGATGTCATTAGGCAGTATCGCGTCAATATGATTGTTTACATTTTCAGAAACGTGACCTCGTGGTATAGCATATACGCGCTACATGTAAATAATGCCACAAGGCCTTTAGGTATTGTTAGTAAATAATTACTTAATATAGTTAATACGCACATAAAAACATGGGCAAATTTTAATTTTAAGGGGCATGGTTCCGTATTTACTGCCTAGTGACGTCAATATCACTTTTAACATGGCAGCGTGTCTTATTCAGAGCAGCGTCAAAATGTCCTCCTCAAGTATTTTATAGATAACATTCCGTTTTAAACAATACCACAAATTATCATCAGCATTAATATCCCCACATGAACTTTCGATTTAAGAAAACTTAGCAAAAATAGTGAGCAACCCTGAGAGCTTGTAACATTAACAAAAAAATCCAAGCCCTTGTTTTCACTATGTTCTGAGTTATCGCAAACTGTTTGCTACTCGTGAGTTACATTTAAGTATTCTACCAGCTGATTGGTAGGTTCTTGGACAGTCCCCATCCTGCATCCCAAATTATGAACGTCTCTTTTCCCTCCTAGGGAAGCCCCTCTTAAATTCCTCATAACCTCTACCTCCTCTTATTTCGTCCAGGATATCTATCCCCTTCATTCCTCCTCCACGCTTCCCCACTGTTCTTCCCTCTATCACTCTTTTCAACATGCCCTCTCCTCTCAAAACCTCCTCCATCCATCTCTTCTGCCTTCTCCGAACCTCTGCTACAAGCTTCCTCTCCTCTCCAACCATATCCAATACCTCCTCGTTCGTCTTCCTCGCCATCCAGCTAACCTTCTCCATCCTTCTCCAAACCAACACATCTCGAACGCCTCAAGTCTACGTATATCCTCCCTTCGCAATGACCAATTTTCCGACCCATACAGCGCCACGCTCCATATTAAAGTTTTCACCAGGCTTTTCTTTACGTCTCTTCTCAGACCCCCCCTCATCAATTCCCTTCTCTTTGAAAATGCTTCTTTAGCGAGGGCAATTCTGCATCTGATGTCCCTACCACTAAACCCACCCTCCTCCAAAATACTACCCAGATGCGTAAACTGTTTGACCTCCTCTATCTTCTGTCCTCCCAACCTTATATTCAGCCCCGCCTTCTTACTTCTAGAAAATCTCATCACTTTCGTTTTCTTGTGGTTTGTTTATCTTCATCCCATACCATTCGCACTGCACCTGTAAAGGCTAAAATACCGTAAATGCAACTTCGCCCACAATTCACGCACACCCATGAGAGCGAGCCGACCGAGGAGGGAGCCGACAAAGGATTTCCGCCGGTCGCGCTCGTTTCTTGGCAACCAGACTGTTTTTCTCTTTTCCCATTCGCAGAGACGATTACGAAGGCAAACGGGTCATTTCGAGTCGTGCGATGGCGGTCGACGGGTTCGACCGAGGAGGGTGTGGGATAGAGGGGAGAAATCCCAACGAGCGGTGGCAAACTTCGTCGTGGATGGATTGCGAAATCAACTCCGAGCCCGGGGGCATTGGGTGGGAATCTCTGAATCGCACGCGAGAAAAGATTTCCCGGTCATTGGACATGTGTCATCCATTGTGCGGCACGTGGATCTATCTCTCTCGGCCGTCCTCACAGGACAGGAAGGGAACGGAAAAAAAGGGTTGGGAACTGGACCCTCGCGGACGCGGTAAAAAAAAGCACAGCGATGACCACGTAACTTGCAATATCCCGTGTGGACCGCATCCCGACGGGTCACCTTTGCTATCCGTTTCTACCAATTTGGCTCCATTCCTGAGGCTGCAAAAATGTATTAGTCCCGTCTGCGCTGACAATGAGTTTCTCAGGTCATAGAATCACAATGGAGCAATCCAGAGATGGAGTAAAATAGTATTGTACATGGGTTTAGGGAAATTAGTTTTAAATGTGCGTAGCCTCGTGCGTGGCGTGTTGGAAAGGGCCCAAATAAATTAAAAGTTTTATAAACTATGATCGTGCTATTCCATTGTGGAGTAACTTATGTCGCAGAACGTGTTCAGCCTCACTTCCTCACAGCATTTGCTCCCGTTATTGAGAAATGAACCGATGGAATGAATCAATATACATAAACTTGTTTTGGAAGCAGTGCATATAGTGAATAGTAAGACGTAGCCAATAATAATAAGCAATAAGTACATAAATTTGGCTCGTAGGCTTCCGCGGATGTAGTGTTGACTGTTTCTTTTTTTGGGATTCGTTCCGCGATGTTTAAAATAGCAAAAAACAATATTTCGCTGGTCCTCCTGCCAGCTTCATCAGGTTAACTGAACTGATTCCTTAGTCTCGCTCGTCTTTATACATATGAGTGAGGACTCCCATTGTTGCCGGAATTTTTAAATATGAAAAATTCGTTGAAGATTTCTACTCAACGTGTAACCGTCTTCTCGGTTGACGTTCTCCGGTCTCTTCGCAATTTCTATAGCCTCCCTGATTAATCTTGGGATATAGCGTACCTCCTTTGATATTAATTTTGTCTCCTCAAAGTTGAAATTATGAGTGGGGCCGCGAGCCACTCCGTTTTTTCGTATTACGAGCGAGACTAAGGAATCAGTTCAGTTAACCTGATGAAGCTGGCAGGAGGACCAGCGAAATATTGTTTTTTGCCATTTTAAACATCGCAGAATGAATTTCGAAAAAAGGAAACAGTCAATTAGTACATAGATGATGATGGCGGAAATACTCGTCATGTATGCCTTTCACCTGTTGCATTGATTCAATAGCACCATATGAATAGTATGTTCTACAGAAATATCTATAGTGCGTTCATCAACTACGTTGCACCATCAATAGGGCATTTAATGGAATAAAATAATTATAATATTGACGTCAATATCATTACCACAGGAGTTATAGTCAAGCTTTGATACTTACCCGTCTCCGGGCATGGGGAAATTTTGCACTTTTTCGGAACCACCTTGAGCACGTTACTCTCAAATTAGGGCTAGTTAACGATTGGCGACGATGTGAGCTTCAACTTCATCCGTAATGTTGAAGCATTGGTGTTTACGAAGGCGTTAACGATCGCGTGAAAGGGAACGACAGCCGTCAACTTCATATTTAAACTAGTTCCTACTTTAACGTACACGATTGATCCTGTGCATGCGCAGTACGTGCTTTGACTACACATAGTCATTCATCATTCTCATTCTCTTCTTGTATTTCCCTCGCTTCTACGACAAGTACGCCATTAATAATCCACTTATATTATTATAATATTGATCTGAGCAGGTTAATTTTTGGCGTCCATTATTCTGGGTGCATTTCCATAGAAATCCACGAAAATTAGCGTAGCGTCTTTATGTTTACATTCACGACGGTGGATATTTATATGAGGCTCAACAGACTGAGATTACTGAAGATGGACGACGATTTCCGACGCAAGGTCCGGTTAACGGGCGATTGTACGTAAAACGAAATCGTGAACTTGATGACAATTCACGGTTAACGATTCAAGTCAACGCTAATCGTGAACTGGGCTTATCTCTCAATTTGCTTTACAGTATGATCTAATTCATCGTCTCTTTATTACGAGTTCCTCCTTTCATTCCGTCCAGAGTCACAATAATTTCTTCCCTTTTCCTCAGCTATCCAACAATTCCCCACTCATCCCTCCAGTCACTGAAAAGTACAGCTCTACTTAACGAGTCTTTATCACGTTGTTTCTAGTTAGAATTTCTCCATTAAAGTTCTCCAATTTCCTTCAATCCGCAACACTTTCGTTCGTCTAAAAATTACACGAATGCGTTTAGAACCTCCAGCTTTCTGCCTTCTACCGGGATTTATAGCCATAATGTACCTCAATGGTGATAGAATTTTGATAGTGGCCTAAGTTCTGACTTCTCACCCGCTACATTCCCGGTTCGAACCCCGCCAGCGACGGAGATTTTCGATGGAATCTCGATACCTTCTTCGGCCCAATAAGGAGAGCACCCAATTTTCAGTCAGATTAGACGATATTTGTTTAGATGATTTAATGGTAACTTTTACAAAAACCACAACGTAAAACACACACACACACTGTCTGTGTGAGTGTGTGTGTGTGTTTTACGTTGTGGTTTTTGTAAAAGTTACCATTAAATCATCTAATATGGAATACCACAAAGTTAAAAAAGAACTTGTATTATGATATTTGTTTATCCCTCGACGCCTTTCGTGTAAGTAATCTCATCCCAACACTGGATTTTTCCTCATCCTTCCTCCTACTCTCGAATGCAAATGCATTCAGTTGTCGGTCGCCTTTGTCGGCGTCGGCTGTGACGAGTTCAACCCAAGTCCAGAATTAGTTTTTGGTAATTAATTCATTACAGTAATCTACCGGTTAGAGGTAGGTTGTGATGAAAGTCCTCAGCATAGATGTTAAAAAGTAAAGGCGACAACGGGCACCCTTGCCGCACCCCGCGACCTATAACTGCCCACCCTGATTCACCGTCCGCTACCCTTACATGAGCCCTCTGACCCATATATAAGTTTCGGATGAGTCTCCTATCACGCCAATCTATTCCTATTTTCCCCAGTATCTGCATTAGTTTCTCCCAGTTTACTCTGTCAAACGCCTTTTCGAAATCTACAAAACAAGCGAAAACATCCTGATTATGCTCTATGTTTCTATCTATAAGTGTCCTCATTACCGCAATCGCATCTCTGGTTCCCCTCCCCTTCCTAAACCCAAATTGGTCATCGCCTAAATAGCACTTTGCTCTGCTCTCCAACCTTCTATTTAGTATTCTAAGCAACACTTTTGCTGCGTGCGAAATTAAACTGATTGTTCTATACTCCTCGCATTCTGACGCTTTCTTCTTCTTCGGGAAAGGTATTAACACTGTTTTCACGAAATCCTCTGGCCATACTCCTTCCTCGTAGATCCTGCGAATAAGTTCAAAAAACGATTTTCTCCCCCTACTACCTAGATTCTTCAGTAGCTCCAAAGGTAGGTTATCGGTTCCCACGGCTTTTCTACCCTTCATCTCTCTTAGTGCCCTCTCTATTTCACTCTCAAGTAACTCTGGTCCGAGGTTATCTTTATCTATTGTTCCTTCGTCCTCTAGCTCTAGGCTAAGGGGTCTATTCTCGCTGCCATATAGCTCCTCTACGTATTCTCTCCACCTTTCTTGGATATCTTCCTGTTCGATTAATATCTTTCCTGTTTTGTCCTTAACCTTTGGTATCGCTTGACCTCTCTTACCACCCGATAACATTTTCACCTTGGCGTACAAAGCGCCCACTTCCCCCTCCTCCTGCATCTTTTCCATTTGCTCACATTGTCCCTTCCACCAGTTTTCTTTTGCCCGATTGGTCACTCGCCTGAGTTTATTATTCAATTCCTTGTACTTCCTCTTGCCTACGTCGGTGTTCACGTTTTTCCATATCCTTCTCTCCTCCATTTTCTTCATCATTTCTTCTGTAACCCACTGCTTCTTAACCCTCTTCTTTTCCACCGTTCCTATTGCTTTCTCTGCCGCTCTTGCAATGCCTGTTTTTATAACCTCCCATCTCTTCTCTATGGTTCCCATCCGATTCTCTTCACCTATGTTCTTTTCTACTAGCTCTTGGTATTCCCTCCTTTTCAACCCTTTCAATGCTTCAAGGTTCCACCTCTTTATCTTCCTCCCTTTACAAAGCCTTTTGAATCTAACTTCACACTTCATCATCACCAAGTTATGATCCGAGTCCGCATCCGCCCCTGGATAGCTACGAGAGTTTTTTTACACTGTTCCTAAATCTCTGCCTCACCATTATATAATCAATTTGGTATCTCCCGGTGTCACCCGGCATTTTCCATGTGTACCTACGCCTGGAGTGATGTTTAAACCAAGTGTTTGTCACTACTAATTTATTTCTTCTACAAAATTCAACTGCCTTTTCCCCGCGATCATTTCTTCTTCCTAGCCCAAACCCTCCCACTTCTAATACGTCCCTCCCTTCTCCCACCACTGCATTCCAGTCACCCATCACTATCAGGTTTTTCTTCCCCGGCACTTCTCTAATTATTTCTTCTACTTGCTCGTACACCTCTTCCACCTCTTCCTCCCTATGGTTTTTGGTAATAATAAACGAATTTATTTTTTATTCAAAATTTACTATGACCAATTATTTTCTACACCGTTCGGAAATTTTGACTTTATTTTTCTTGTCCCGAGCCCTCAATGTGTACTATTTCGTCCCCTATCCGGGGCCACATCCGAGGTTGGGACCCTAGACAGCTGCCTAGTTTGCCTAGGCAGAAATTCGTCCCTAGATGCAAATTCATGCAGCGGTAAATAAATATTTATGAAATGACTCCTTCCCCGTTTCCATGAATGTCCTCTAATCAGGACGGAAGACGTTCGAAGGTCAACGAGCATAAAATTGCTTAGCGTTAACGACAGTCAATCTACATCTACATCTACATCTACATCTACATACTACCCCGCAAGCCGCCTCAATAGGCGTGTGGCGGGGGGTGTTAGGACACCAGCCGTTTACATATAAAAAGGAAACGCTCTATGAAATTACGCCTTGCATTTATTAAAGTCCCTTATTGTTCGGGGGAAAAACGAATTCCCATACCTATCCGTTCGGCAAAATATCTCTCTTAATTTATCGTTTCTGTCGGACCTGGAAATATAGTGGGGTTCTAATATGATGTTCTCCGTGTCGCTCTGAAAGATATCTATTCTCAATTGCTCAAGTAATCTAAGCCTAGCGCGCAGCCTCCGAGTCTCTAGCGGTTCCCAGCCTAATTCGTTTAACATCTGCGTAACGCTGTCTGTACGCCCGTAGCAGTTTTTGACGAATCGCGCAGCTTTCCTTTGTATTTTATTAAGTTCCCGAATTAAGTCTTTCTGCACCGGATCCCATATGCTTGCTGCATATTCAAGGTGTGGCCGGACGAGTGCGAAATAGCACCTCTCTTTTACTTTTTCATCTGAGAATCGTCCCACAATACGCTTGACGAATCCTAGCTTCTTCAGAGCTCTGCCACAAATATTTCTTATATGTGTTCCCCACGATAGGTTTGAGGTTATTGTAACTCCCAGATACTTAACTTCATCTGTCGCCTTTATCTTAACGCCATCCACAGCATATACACGGGGATAGTTGGACGACCTCCGCAAGAAATGTACCGCCGCACATTTGCTCAGATTAAGTTCGAGTCCCCACTCTTGGCTCCACACATGAACGTTGTTTAAATCCGATGATAGAATTTCAAAGTCAGAGTGATCATTAATTTCGCGATAGATTACAGCGTCGTCAGCAAATAAACGTATTTTACTGCTAATTCGAGAGCATAGATCATTTATGTATATAATGAACAAAAGGGGTCCGATTACGCTTCCTTGTGGGACACCTGATGTCACTTTAACTGCATCAGAGCTAATTCCGTTAAGAACTACTTTTTGCTTACGATCACTCAGAAAGTCGCGTATCCAGTTTACTACTGTTTCGTTTAGGCCGCATGACTGTAATTTGTATAAAAGTTTGTTGTGAGGTACCGTGTCGAAAGCTTTCTTAAAATCTAGGAATAATGCGTCCACTTGTGTTTTCGATTCACCAGATTTGAGAACGTCATGAAGAAAGAGCGCGAGCTGTGTTTCACATGATCTACCTTTCCGAAAGCCGTGCTGACAGCCATGAAGGAAGTTACGACTGTCCAGGAACGTCATGATATTGCTAACGACGATATGTTCGAGTATCTTGCCTATAATAGACGTTAATGAAATTGGTCGATAGTTCCCTGGGTCATGTCTGTTTCCCTTTTTGAATATCGGTGTAACGTTTGCAATTTTCCAGTCTATTGGTATCTTTCCTTCAGACAATGACTTCTTGAATATTATGTCTAAGAACGGTGCGATCTGTTGCGCTAATTCCTTGAGGACACGCGCGGGTATTCCCTCCGGACCCGGAGATTTACTATTTTTGATCGACTGTAGCTGTTTAGTTATCCCATCACATTGAATAGTGATTTCTTTCATCGGTTCCTCAGTGAATGAAATGTCGAAATAACATGGAGTATCGTCTGTAGTGTATACACTTTCGAAGTGGGAATTTAACGTGTTAGCTTTGTCAATATTATCGGTGACAAGTTTGCCATCTTTATCAAATAACGAATCTACGGTTGAAGATTTTCCCTGAAGCTCTCTCGCATATGACCAAAAAGATTTCGGATTTTCTTCGAGTAATTCACCAAGTACTTTTTTCTTGAAATTTCGCAATGCAGTACGCATTGATTTCTTGGTTTTTGAGCGTTGTGCAGCGTAACTTTCTTTTGCTTCAAGTTCCTTCGATTTGTCACCTAACGTAATGGACTTTTTGAATAAGTTGTACAGTTTTCTCTGTCTCTTAAGGTCCCTCCTAACATCATTGTTATACCAGCGAGGTTCTTTACTATCACATTTCAATTTTCGCGGAATATATTCGTTGATTCCCTGGCGTAGAATTTCTAAGAAATATTTCCATGATGCATCAGTGCTTTTGTCCTCTGTTTTAGCTACGAAGTCAGTGTAAGAATCATTAAGCATCTCGCCAAATTTTATGAAGTTACATTTATCGAATAAATAAATATTGCGTTTCGGTTTTACAGCTGACTCTACTTCAAGTTTTAAGGCTGCAAAAATTACTCTGTGATCACTTATGCCATCAATAATATCGAGTTGTTTTATCAACCTAGGATGGCTTACTGCAAAAAGGTCTAATATTTTATTTCCTCTCGTAGGCTTGTCAACTACTTGGGCGAGTGAGTGCTTAGTAAGTGTGTTGAGTAAGATCTCGCTGATTTCCCTATTCCTTGAATTTGGCTTTACAGTGTAAGAATCCCAATTTATAGATGGCAGATTAAAATCTCCCCCAATAATGATTACACTTTTACTGTCTCTCAAAGTAAATGCGGATATTTGATTTTCTAATTGGTAAATAATATCAGCTTCGGAGTTTGGAGGTCTATAAAAAGAGCAAACATGTATACTCCTTTTGTTTCGTTGTTTAATTGTACACCACACGCTTTCTATTTCATTATCAGTTATTTCATGGGCGGTGCTGTGTAAATGTGATTTAACTGCTATAAAAACTCCGCCACCTGTCCTATCGCTTCGATCGCATCTGTAGATTTTATATCCTGGAGGAAAAACTTCGCTGTCACTTATATCCTCTGTAAGCCAGCTCTCCGTTCCTATGACCACGTCTGCGTCCTGAAATATATGCTCGATTTCAGCGCGCTTGTTTTTAACGCTACGGCAATTAACTACTACAAAGTTAATGTCATATTTTGTAGATTGAGTGTCGGTTGGTTCTTTTCCACGCTTATGGGTATTAGGTGGACGAATTTCACTGGAAGTGCTTATTACATTTGATATAATTTCTTTCGCTGGAGTACGCGTTTTGGGAATATTGTCGCTATTTTCCGGCTTTAGCCCTTCTAAGTTTACTTGGATGTGAACATTTTCGCAATGCGGACTTCCTCGGAGGCTACGTTCGGTTAAATCTTTACAAATCCCACTAGATGACCTACCCTCTAGTCTAAAAAATATCTACAGTGCTCAAAAATCCTACGAGCCACCCGTTCAGACGCCTCGTTGGAATAATGCACCCCAGACGAGTTGAGGGGAGCCCGGCACGATCTAAGCACCGGCCGAAGATCCACGAACTCTGCCCCAATGCTCACACAGAATTTCCACAGCCTCTTGTTGATCCAGGCAATCCTGTCCCAAACTCGAGGGCCGCAGTCAGTCCGTGGAACAATGCTGCAGATGGATAGTCGCAGATCGACACCAGTGCCCCTCCGAACGCGTTCCACCTCCGAGTTTAGATCCCTAAAGGAATCCAAGATCTCATCGGCTCTACGCTCGGAAGCATCATTGGTGCCGACATGGGCCACCACCCGCAGTCTAGAGCAGCCCGTGTCCTTCACCGCTGCTTTTACCACCGCCGTAGAATTGGGTACGATTCCCCCTGGTATACACCAGGAGGTGACCCGTTGGTCCGCTCCGTCTCTCCTTGCCCTCTTCTCTAACTGGGGGAAAATCCGCCGGACGTTTGAACTCCCTAACAATACTATCCCTGCCCTCCCAGCCCGGCTGCCGTTCGAAGTTGAGTCCCTTGCAACGGGGGGTTCGTTCCTGACCTCGCTAACTGGCCCCCCAGAATTGTCCTCCGACAAAACCGCGAAGCTGTTGCGAACGGGGATGGGATTAGCCTCCGCTTCCCCCACTCCCCGACTCGGCCGAGCCACCGCCCCCCGCCCTTGGGGCACAACCACCCACTCGGGCCCCAGGCTGTGAGTCATCCCCCGACCCGAAGACCGCACCGTCTTCCCCAGGGCAATCGCACTTGCTTTCGCCCCCGGGCATGCCCGGGACACCACCTTGGTTCCCGGGAGAAACACTACGACCACCGGATCCCGAGAATCCCCCACAACCCGCAACCCGGGCGTGTATCTCCGCAACCAACCTCTCAAGTTCGGCGACACGTGCCTCGAGGAGGTCGCTCTTCACCTTGCTCTTGAGGTTCGCTACAGAGGAACAAGGGCCGGCCATACTATTCTACAGGCTTTAGCACTTAAACGATGTGAATTTACACTAAGTCCTCTAAATGTATAAGGCGGGTATAAGCGAATCAAGCACGATACGCAAGGTTGCGTAAGAAGTACTTTCTAGCAAAGTAGTTAGACGGTTAAAGAACAAAAATGCGATGGATCAGTTACTAGAACACGCACGCACGTATAGGACCAAATGATTATTAAAAGTCAATATTAATACCTAGGAACTATTAATAATTTTAAGTTCTATAATACTACTTAACCACAAAAGCAAGACAAATTATAACTAAGCAATCACGACAAACTAGTAAGACACTTGAATAAAGGAAAATAAATTAAAGAAAATAAGATGGTCAGCGACTACTTATCCGTTACACCGTCAGCTGCAGGACCAGGCTGCTTCACAACACTACTTCACTTCACAACACTACTTCACTTCACAACACTACTTCACTTCATAATACTACTTCGCAAAATGCGATTTCAAAAATAACACACTAAAAACACTGCTGCACAAATCTAGGTGATCGGTGCCGCTGCTGGTCAGACAGGGAGTCAAATAGGTGATCGCTGCCGGTCAGAGTAGAAACCGGTTTCAGGAGCGCTCAGTAGACACAACCTCACCCTTCGAGAGCTGGTTGAAGGATCAATGTCCTGACTTAGGATACCTTTACAAGCAAGGAGGCAACGCAAGGAAACATACATACTACTTGTGACGTATGGCGTTGTAATGATCATGAGCGAGTACCATTTCAAAAATAGACCAGAGATAAATCGAAGCCTTTGAAAGCTTGTGCCGCTCGTGGATGCTGGAGATCTTATTGCCGGATAAGAAGCGAGGAATTTTCTGAAGCATGGAAATGAAAAATGGACAAATGGGACACCATATCACTAATCTGAGGTCTAAATTTATTGGGTTCAACTTAAAACTCAAAAGATCTGTGGCGCAAAGGAATTTTCACAAAAAACAATCTCCGAAAAATTGAAAGGCGTCCTTTGCCCATCTTTCCAAAAAATATCTACTTTTTTCTCGTTTGTCTTAAGACTGCACCAAACTAGAAAACAACATATATTATCGGAACAGCTGAAAAAAAGCTATTGATAAGTGTTCGGTCCAATTATCGATTTTCAGGCATTCATTTTTGCATTCAGGGTACCTTATCTCATAAGCTGGCTTGGATAGACCACTAAACTAAACAAAACCTTCCCGAAAGTTGAGCTTCACGAGCACGCACCAACTCTCTTCACGATTTCCTACGACAGTTTCTCATATATCTCATCTCTTTTCACTCCAGATAAAATTATTATTATGGGAGAAATTAAAACACTTATTGTTAGTAGTATTCCACAATGATTTATTAACCCACAATGATTTATTAACCCAAAGAGTTAGGTTAATAAATCATTGTGGAATACTACTAAGTGTTTTAAATTCTCCCACGATATGTTTTTCCAACAAGTAGAGCCGTCAACAGTTGAAATAAAACGATTATAAAACGATTATAAATAAAAATTATATACATTTCTATTCCCCGCTTCCCTATATTCACCTTTCAGGCTCTCATTGCCTCAAATAATATGCCCTAATATTTTTATCTACTCTCTGTATCTTTACATAACTGCCACCTATGCCGTTTCTCACACAACCTTGCCGAAAACTCTTTCGTTTGTTTTTCTATCCGTCCACTTTACTAAAGGTAGTTTAAGTGAGATATCATTTCACATAAAAATCAATGAATTTGTTTTCATCATAAAGAAAAATATCTCTTCTTTCCAATAAAAACAAAATGTCAGCCACTTTGGTGATATTTCAATCAAGATACTACCCCAGTAGCTAAAATGTTCCACTTTTACCAGTTGATTTTCTCTTGCTTTTATCCTTCTTTGTTCTCAATAGCTCATTACCTAAGTTTCTTAAAGATTGATCTTTATGTTGTCGAAGCGATTGAAACCACAAAACCACCATCAAACGCTGCGCCAGTCTGCGGTTTTGTATGATAGACGATGCCGAGAACAGCTTTCGAAACACTGTCACTAAACACCTATTTATTTTTCGCTGGAAATGCGTTCTGAATTTTCCAAGGTTTCTTTCTAGAGCCTGGGAGTCAAGTAACCCACGGGATAAGGGTTGAATGACATTTTTTTCTGAAAGAAGCACCTGTCAATTCTTGAAGACCTTCGACAGTGACTGTTACGAAATGGAGGGGAAATCAGAAGGAAACGTCTTGCTATGAGGTGATAAAGATTAAATGAAGAGATACGCTTGAGAGAAGAGCCTTCAATTCGTAAGAAAATTCACCAAGAGCCATAGAAAAAATGATCAGAAATCAATTACATTTCGAATTGAAGGACTGATGGACGGATACAATAATGTCTATGTGTCAATAGTTCTGATATTCAATTCACTTGGCTCCTTAACCATCAAGTTACTCGCAGCAAAATCTATGCCATCACAGTTCATTTCTCTCCAGATATTAGGATACGTGAATTAACCACCTAAGGTAAATCTCTTCCTTGAACTACGACATTGACGTGGTTGAAGGGCTATTGCGTTCCAATGACCCCTAGAGCTGGACTGGCAGGAGCAAGTACATTGCTCCTGGTAGGGCCACCCATACCAGATAGGTCGAAGGGTAGGAGCCAGACGAAAGGTAGTTCCGTGATGGTGTCACGTTAAAAATACCGTTGGGTGGCGTGGGAATACCTCTCATCTATCACTTCCTAGAATATGAAAGTAATCCACAGAGAATTGATTCCTGGCAACAACGTGACGCCGCCCACTAGGGCGGGTGTCGTGCCCGGCAGCAAGGGAGGCAAAGCCTCCACGGTGGTCATCACACGAAATCCTTGCACAGCATCATCATCGGCGGAAACAAGGGATAGGAGGGAGAAGAAGAAGAAAAAGAGAAAGAGGAGGAGGAAAACAGCGGTAAACATAGGAACTTGGAACGTAAGGACCACGATGAGGGTCAGGAAGCTTGAAAATATTAAACAGAAAATGGAAAAAGGAAAAATTGATGTTTTGGGATTGTTCGAGGTGAGATGGAAGGATAGCGGGGACTATTGGAGTGATAACTACAGGGTAATTTATAGTGGGGGTGATGAGAGTCAACGTGGGGTAGGCATGGTACTGAACACAAAATTGGGGCTGAGGGTGGTAAACATTGAACAGGTGAGCGACAGGATACTAGTGGTAGAAATAAAAGCACGGCCGACGAATTTCGTACTGGTTCAGGTATACATGCCTACGAGCAACCATAGGGAGGAAGAGGTGTACGAGCAAGTAGAAGAAATAATTAGATAAGTGCCGGGAAAGAAAAACCTGATAGTGATGGGTGACTGGAATGCAGTGGTGGGGGGAAGGGAGGGACGGATTAGAAGTGGGAGGGTTTGGGCTAGGAGGAAGAAATGATTGCGGTGAAAAGGCAGTTAATGTTGTAGAAGAAATAAATTAGTAGTGACAAACACTTGGTTTAAACATCACCCCAGGCGTAGGTACACATGGAAAATGCCGGGTGATACTGGGAGATACCAAATTGACTATATAATGGTAAGGCAGAGATTTAGAAACAGTGTAAAAAACTCGCGTAGCTATCCAGGGGCGGATGCGGACTCAGATCATAACTTGGTGATGATGAAGTGTGAAGTTAGATTCAAAAGGCTTTGTAAAGATAGGAAGATAAAGAGGTGGAACCTTGAAGCATTGAAAGGGTTGAAAAGGAGGGAATACCAAGAGCTGGTAGAAAAGAACTTAGGTGAAGCAAAGCGGATGGGAACAATAGAGAGAAGATGGGAGGTTATAAAAAAAATCGTAGGAGCGGCAGAGAAAACAATAGGAACGGTGGAAAAGAAGAGGGCTGAGAAGCAGTGGGTTACATAAGAAATGATAAAGAAAATGGAGGAGAGAAGGATATGGAAAAACGTCAACACCGACGTAGGCAAGAGGAAGTACAAGGAATTGAATAATAGACTCCGGCGAGTGACCAATCGGGCAAAAAAACTGGTGGAAGGGACAATGCGAGGAAATGGAAGAGCTGTAGGAGGAGGGAGAATTAGGCGCTTTGTACGCCAAGGTGAAAATGTTATGGGCTGGTAAGAGAGGTCAAACGATACCAAAGGTTAAGGATAAAACAGGGAAGATATTAATCGAACAGGAAGATATCCAAGAGAGATGGAGAGAATACGTAGAAGAGCTATATGACAGCGAGAATAGGCCCTTTAGCCTAGATATAGAGGATGAAGGATCAATAGATAAGGATAACCTCGGAGCAGAGTTACTTGACAGCGAAATAGAGAGGGCATTAAGAGAGATTAAGGGTAGAAAAGCCGTGGGAACCGATAACCTGCCTTCGGAGCTACTGAAAAATCTAGGTAGTAAGGGGAGAAAATCGTTTTTTGAACTTATTCGCAGGATCTATGAGGAAGGAGTATGGCCAGAGGATTTCGTGAAAACAGTATTTATACCTATCCCGAAGAAGAAGAAAGCGTAAAAATGCGAGGAGTATAGAACAATCAGTTTAATTTCGTACGCAGCAAAAGTGTTGCTTAGAATACTAAATAGAAGGTTGGAGAGCAGAGCAAACTACTATTTAGGCGATGGCAAATTTGGGTTCAGGAACGGGAGGGCCACCAGAGATACGATTGCGGTAATGAGGACACTTATAGAAAGAAACATATAGTATAATCAGGATGTTTTCGCTTGCTTTGTGGATTTCGAAAAGGCGTTTGACAGAGTAAACTGGGAGAAACTAATGCAGATAATAGAGGTATTAAGAGAAACTAATGTGGTAATAGAGGCATGGGATGAGCTAGATGTGGGAATGAAAGTAGGAGGCCACCGGATAAAGTCAGTAAGATCCGCAGAAGACTAGGCGTTGGTCAGTTGGTCATCGAAAGGTTTGCAAACTTTAGTAGATCCATTAGAAATGCAGTGCGAGAAATACGGGATAAATATTAATAATAAGAAACAAAAGTAATGAGATTCTCTAGGACAAGGCAAGCGAGGCTGGTGATAAGAGTAGGAAGTCACAAACTGGAGCAAGTAGAACAATTTAATTACTTGGGATATACGCTAGAAGAAACAGAACATAGTAGAGGGAAGGATGTTGGGTAGGCGGGGAAGGGGAAGAAAGAGATTAGGTTTAATGGACGGGATGAAGAAAGGTAGGACTTATGATGAGATGAAGAAAGAAATACTAGAGGTAGAAAGGGCACGGCAAATGTAAGAGTTCGTTAGATATACTCTGACTTTCATCATAACTTACATCTAACCGGTAGATTACTCTAATGAATGAATGAAAAGGTAAATATAGAATATCGAGTATATTTTGTGTTAACGCAGTTCGTTAATGCGTTAATCACTTGTATGTAGGAATGTATAAACTTGTACCCTACAATTGTAATTGAATCAATGACATAGGTATATTCAAAGTATTTTATAACCGTCGCAACAGTAGGTATTCATAGAATGAGAATTCATCCACTACTAATACTACTGTGACTAAATGCGGCACAAGACGATACATGATACGTTTCCTTTGATTGAAAAACTGATCGACGTGTGTTCTGGGAATTAATAGAATAATTATATTTACATTTTGTCTACGGCAATTTAGGAAAAATAATAGCCGCACAGGACTACATTCATTCAAAAGTCCATCACTCACCCGATAAGCCGGCTAAATATGTCATCTATTATTTCAACATGCAACTTATTTCAACAGAGTGAAATACATGTTAAATTATTATTATTATTTTAATAAACAGACGAAGTCGAAATCACAGGCTACTCTTCCCAGCTATTCGTAAAATACAGCTACTAATTTAAAATTTTGTTCGGGAAGTCATCCGTATGTGGCCTTTAAATGTCCTGCACGCACCTATTATTAACAATTATTCACAAATATGTTCAATAAGGCACACTTTTTCCGTGCAAAAATATTCTCTTAATAATGAAGCTTATTTCACCTTGAATTAAATATGCATATATGTACTTCATTTCATTCTTCCAAAGCCCTCGACGTATTATTTCCTTGGTCTCCCTCCCTCCCCTCCAGTCGAAAACTAGGTGTGTATTACATTGTTTGTGGAATATACGAAATATTTTCATACCTTCAAAACATTTTTATGTCTGGTGTGTAATTTTGAAGAGAAATTCGTGGATAAAATTGTTGGTGGTAACAAAAAAAGATCTTAAACGAATTGAAGACATTTAATTTTAAGCAATCTTTAATGTTTATATTTACCTATTATACTCTGAAATATCCTGAACGTTTATACTCTGACTATCCTTAAATATCTTTTTAAAGAAAATAGATTGATAGCAAATGAAGAAAGGTGTAATCCTGGGAAGGATTTCCAAGGATGGCGGTTGGCCCTATGTATTTCTATGGTATTCACCTTCCCCGAGAAGATTTCTTAAATCGGAGGAATTATTTTTTAACCAGCATGTAAGCAAACGATAAATATCGACTACGGACGGCACAGGCTCCGGCCGGGAGGGATAATTGCTTCGTGGCGACGTCATTACATAGGTAACAAGATCCTCGTGATCACCACGTACTCCTCTGGGATCACTATCATGTCAGAATTTGGGTCAAGCCTGGGCGTTGATTTGCGAAGAGAGAAATTTGGTCGGCAACAAAGGCAACGACTTAGCGACCTTCGTCTTCTGATATCGTTGGACGGGTTCCGGTCCATGGGCAAACTGCCTTGACAAAATCTCCACCGTCAAGGTCGGTATACCCGGTCGTAATAAATAATGTGAACAAAAACATTCATCTCCGTAATTATATAGGGTCAGTATACAAAAGTATTCTCCTCCCAAATCAAACAAACGTCAGTGAAAAATCGAAGGATAAGCATAAATGTTGGCGAAACTCAGAGGCCATGGGGTACCTGAGAAGTGTTAGTGGAAAAAATAGGTAGGATACGGTTAGGAATGAGTGGGTCGTGAAAAAATCTGTGTTGGATACTCCCGTGAATGACGTATATGACAGGATCGTGTTTCGTTGGCTTGGTCATTCTGAGAGAACAGACGAGTGATCTTCGACGTATAATTATGGATGGGAGTCTTATAGTGAAACAGATTTAGGATGGTGGAGTCAATGGAATGGCAGGAAGTAGAAAGGTGAAGAGAGAAAGTCATGGGTGAAAGTTGTGGAAGAGACCCTTTAGAGGAGGAATATCAGAAATCTTAAGAACAGCAGAGAGTGCATACAGCAATACATGAATATGAAAGAAGCAAAAGGTGCACAAGTGTTGGGCATTTTGGAGGCAATTACTATAAGAGAAGAGAGTATATTTCGTAGGCCTAACATCATTAACTAAGTTCTTCGACTATGCTTACCCCGAAATGAAATGACGGTATGAGTATGTCTGTATGTATTAATTTATTAATTCGGGTGCATGACATAGAGAGGATGGCCAAGCGTTGTTTACCCGGCCAGCAAAAGGATTGGAGTCATCCGACGCGATGCTAAACCAGTGCAGAAAACATGCTTGATTGCAAGGGAATTTTTAAGAGGAAACATTAAAAAGATCAATTATAAATAAATTGAAGTACGAAGTTTTCCAGAAAAATATGGACAACATATAGGTGAATTCCCATTTTAGTTTTCTACCAGCTGATCATGTGAACAGATCACATCCTAACCTCTCATCTCCTTCTTCTAACGTTTCCTTATATACATAGCTCACCATTAGGTCTCTCTGGAATTTCTCATAGTCTCTGCCTCTACTTAAGTTGTTCAAAATTCATAATTGTATTCCTTCCTCACTTCCCCAGCGTTCTCCCCCCTATCACTCTTTCAAACATTCCTTCGCCTCTCAAAACGTCCTTCATCCACCACTTCTGTCATCTCCGAACTTAATGCAAACGGATGCGAAAGATATTATTACCATAAGGGTAATATACCTGTTAAGGTAGGTTTAAATGGAAGAAATTAAAAATCCTTCAGAGTTTTACAGGCACAGGCCCATATCTCCTTCATTTCATTCTTCATCTCAGCATACCTGTCACTCTTCATCCCACCCATAACACTATTTTCTTTCTTCGCCTTTCCCATTTAACCAACGCTCTCCCCTGAATGACGGGCTTCAGTAACCCTTCACCCCTCATTAACACTTCCAAGCACCCACTCTGCCGCCTCTTAATCTCCTCCTGAAGTGTGTTCTATGATTGACGGAAAATAAATCAACGCCCGAGAAAGTATATTAGAATCACTGATTATCCGAAATAGGTATCTGTGAAAAAACTGTAATGAGATATCTCAAAGTATACCTGGATTAAGACTTCTAGAATGGTAAAGGGAAAGGCCAGAGTTAGCCTGTTATACCGTCGAGACCACTAGACTTCCTCACTATATCAGTGAAATCGACTTCTCAGATAAAATAAGGGAGCTAATATAGAGAACTGATGGGTTTTAATACTTTCTTTTTCCTCGCTCAGTTTGCGATGGAGGGAGAACCACGATTAAGCACTCTAAAATTTGAATACAGCATAATTACTCATTTATTATGTACATTTTTCATTTGCAAAAGCATTTGGCTGGCATCTTCTCCCTCCTTGCTACACATTATGTGGCATCTTGCAAGCTGGAACGCAAATAACCATCAACATAATATTCTGCAAGCCATTAGAAGGAAGTATGTGTGGCAGGGGGTGAGTGTTAACAGGGACTATAACCTACTATACCTCCCTCTCTCTCTCAACCCGATCATATAAGCCTCAAGTACACGGGGCGAGTTCACAAGCTAACAAGCCGGTTTGTAAAAAGCCAGCGAGTCGGCGAGTACGCTAGTAGTCGAGTACACAAAAAAGATCCCACTTGCTCAGTAGCCAACTAGCTGGAGTGTGGAAACCGCGTGTTGTCGTCTGTTGACCAATGCTACTGGCAACTTGTGCACAAGCCACTGTGAGCACACGTGGCTAGTTTACAAGCTAGCTCACTCAAAATCCGGCGAGTGGTGTGTAAAGTCGCCGGCAGTTCAACTTTTTCCAGATCGTTTTTACAAGCAGCTAACGGAGCGAGTACATCGAGTACACTTGACTAGTTTACGAGCTGCTTGTGAAAAAGCCAGCTTGTAGCTTGTGAACTCGCCTCGTGTACTTGAGGCTATAGTAGAGTAGTAGCAGGGACTATATCCTACAAATATTAACGAAACTACGACTATTAATGCATTAGTAGAAACCTGTCAATACCTGTCAGGGGGTTCAAAATTCACTTCACTATAGGTATGCTATCAATGCCGTAGAGACGATGGGTATCAGAGTATTTTGTATCCACGTAAAATATTCAAGTAGGTGACAATAATCTTAGATTTACAATAAATGAGAAGAGATAGGGACAGAACGGGAATGACTTGCGAAATGAATGTAGGTTGAAACTATGTGGCGATGAGGAGGACGACAATGAAGAATTAAGTTTACTTTGGAAAATCTTGAAAACATTTGGTTGTTTACCTTAAATTTCCTTCGGCACGACCTCGAGAAAGATGAAGAAAAAATTGCCATCGTTCTACAACTATTTTCAAGTGCCTTGGAAGAGAGAGCTTTTGAGTTGAGCATCACGTGATTCCTTAATAGCCCTGAATACCCTCTCCAATCTCTAGTATTCAAATAGTTATTTTTTTCATCGATGATCAAGCCCCATTTCGCGTGTCTTTCGAATGGCGTAACTGGGTCAACAAGCTGTCCGTTAGAGAAAACACCATTCCGTGTGACTCAGCAGACCTTTTTGATGTTAATGCGCATGGACACTCTCCCAAGGATAAGTTTTCCACCGCATTTATCTCTTTTTCTGACCCTTAAGGACGCCGCGGCTCGGATCACTCCTCTAATGATGTGAATACTCTCAACTCAAGGACCTTGTTCCCTCGTAGGAATACCAATGAACTTGACGAAGAGAGATCTGTCCTCAAGGAGCTGCCAAGTTTAGGGCCACGGGAAAATTCTTCCGTTAGCCTACATGACTTTTAAAACTGTCACGACAGTGTCATTGTCATCATTCTGCAGAGTGACTAAAAAGAAAATTTATAAAAGCGGCTACGTGAGTGAGTGAGTAAACGATGAAAATTATTAGTTCGATTGAGGGATGGGATGTGACAGGTATTTTTCGTCACTGCTCCGATTGTGACCACTCCGACCCAGTCACGGCGACAAAAACCGGTGATTTTGTCACGCGGGTGGTTCTGGATTAAAGCTATGCTTACATATTCCGAGACCGACCGCTACGGAGCACGCGTAAATAGACACAGCTCCGAAACAAGCTAAATCACGAGAGCGACACAGCTCCGGAGCGACACCGTTCCGGAACTACGCTACTACGACACTATTCCACATCCAGAAATAATAATAATAAGATCCACAAATCCAGAACGGCGGGAGCGACAAAACTCCTCCGGTACGGAGCGGAGGAATACGAAACGATGTATTTCATGTAGCTGTGATTTCGCGAATCCTATGGCATCGAAAACCGACGGCATCGCGTCGTAGCAAAAATATCACCGTGAAAAAATCACAGGTCGTACGAGCCCGACACCCGAGCTCTAGTTCGAGTTCGCCAACGCCAGATGATAATTTATACGTTAGAATTATCAGTTTTACGGATGAAAATGATGAAAAATTTACATACATACGCGTTTGAATATTATTCGCGCGATTTCCTTTCGGTGAAGGCAAAGTAAAATAACCGAGTTATTACTTTCAGTCCTAAAAAAATTGGCACTTTTTATAATTTCGTAAAATTTTCAAATAACAGCCTAAAAGTACAAAAATTGTATTTGTATCTAAAATTAATTCTTTTAAAAAAATTAAATTCACGGAGGAGACCAAACAAGTATGACGATCAACGGCTCTTCATAGCAAAATGTCACTTTTCGTTAAAATACCCAATACGTGAAATTATCATGTTAGCGACCAAAATTGGTGCGTTACAACAGAAATTCAATGGTTTTTCAGTTACGGTGTAAAGTAGACACTAGAAGAAAGTAATATTCCGGGCCATTCTCGTAAGGATCGAATGATTCCACATAATTAAAAATTGAAACTAATTATGAATACATAACAGTTTAAGAAAAATTACTACCACTTATTACGACGAGGTGATTGAATTTTTATCAAAGCAGATTTCGTTTATGTTTGAGAATTTCCATGAGGAAATTTTAGGCGGCATGTTTCTCCACTCCAACTCGAATAAGAAGACATTCCATTGCTTCAAGTTTGTTTCAAAATGAGGAAAACAAATGTAAATGAAGCATTAGATAGCCCCTAATGTGGGGATACGGTCAGTTTAACTATGCACTAACTGTAATAATAATAAAAGAAGAAAACTTACATTGAACTATCATAAACAGAAACAAGAAAATGTAATGACAAAAGGCAAAGGAAGCTTGGATTGAATGAAAAAAATAAATTTTTTGCATGTTTTGAAAGATACATGAATTACGTTTTATGCAAAATCGTTCCGCGAAATCTGCGAGCAAGGTGTCGCTATGCCCTCAGAGGATATTGCTCTGTAGAGACGACGGCCCGGCATAAACACCCACTCGACCCAATTCTCGCATCCTTCTCCCATGATGCATCCTTTCCTCATTCAATTCCCTCTTCTTCTCTTAACTGATCATCTGATTCGCGAAACTAAATTATTACATCGCTCGGGCCGTCGACCCCACCAAGAATGCACCAGCCGTGACCCACATAATATTTCGACGGACCTCAAAGCCATTATGTTTATTCGCGAGTTTGAGGAGTATTAATCTCCGGACACTCGCCTCGTGAGTCAAAACATGCGCCCATGCTGCCTCGAGATTTATAGAGATGTAGACCTCCTCCGTTAGTTCGCTGAATTACATGTGATACCTATATTGCAGCAGCTGGCACACCCAAACTATAGTTTACATTATTCAATCCAAATAGACAAATGTCATTTGTACCCTCTTCTTTCCATTTTCTTCTCAGGCTTATCTCTATTTCCTTCAGTATATCAAATGATTCCATCTATACATTGTTCCGCCATCTTTTCCTTGGTCTAACCACACCTCTTATTCCACCTGGAAGCTTATCTTTGGCAATCTTAACTATTCTTACGTCTTCCATTCTATCTAACTGTAAGTAATCATTTCATTTCTAGCTTCCACCCGTTCACCCATTCGTTGACATTCTCTACATGGCAGTCCTTTGTGATGTTTTCACTTTTAATAGTATCCAATATATACAAGGTTTTCCATGAGAATTTTCGTACGATTTTTATTACCGCGCTTTCTAGAAATCTTTTAGTATAATATGTCTCCGATTTAGTCTCTGCCGTATAGGTCAGTATTGGTCTCATATTCAGTATTATCAATGTGAGATACTTCATCAAGTTATATAAAATCAATAAAATAATGCCATTGGGGGCTAAAGGCATCTTTATGTACGGGTGTCCAAGGGACACAAATTCTCCAATTTCTAAGTCAGAGTAGTGACTCATTGGTTAAACGCGTCCTGATTATAAGTTAATGGTAATTATTAATTTGACAGATACAATCTGCAATCATGCTAAAGGAGCATCATCATCATTATCAGTGGTCATCAATCCGAAGATTAGTTTGCAGCAGGCCTCCATTCCACTCACCTCTATACCATCCGCTTAGTTCCTACATGAATAATCACTTCGAGGTCCTTCATGACTTGCTTGTTGTATTCCATTCTTGGTCTTCCTCTAGAATTTTTCCCATTTATTTCTACTAAGAAAATTATTTTCATTAGGCTCTTGTGTCGCAAAATGTGCCCAGTAAGTTTGTCTATCCTTCTTCCCAAAGTCTGTAAAGGAGCAGGAATAAAAAAAACGGTCTTCAATGACCTTTATGTTCACAAATCCAACATGATAATTGAAAGAAGTACTTCCGATTTCGTTGAATTGGCCTTCTGCATTCTTCAAGGAAGCGCCACCGGTCCCTAATAATCATTAATTTACATTGTAGCTAAATTCTAAAACTATTAGTAGAATTACTCTCAGCTCTAAATTCAGCCATGTAACAGCATGTAAATAATAAATAGACAATTGAATTCTTTCGAAATATCTACGCCTAATATCACAGCCATTTGTCAGCAGCGGGGTCATCAAAATTTCACCGTAATTGTTGACATATTTTCTTAGAATCATTAATAAACCGCTCCGGCCACTTTGAGCGAAACATCCCTTCACCTAGGCCTCATTTTAAAGATAAAACTCCCATCTTTCCAATGATATAAAAATATTAACCCCTTACCGAACTACTTTTCGAGCAATTTGCCTAAAATTACAAACTGTTTTACATGGGATAGATTACGACAGAGCGCTCCAGAGGGAGAATATTGAAAAAATTAGGAATTTATAACACCTATATTTCGTCAAAAAAACTAACGGTGCGTAGTTTGTATGTTTTTTCAACTATTTATTAAAACTAATCTAATATCCACCGCAGTAATTTTTACTGAATCACAAAAAAACTGCTGTTTTGAAGGCTTTATAGCCGAACGCCGTGAAAAAATGAGTCAAGTTAGAGAGTTAAGTATATATATTTATTTAATGACTAACAATATTTGTCATATATAACTATATATTAATTAATGTGCCATTAATGGGACAACATTTACATCGTACTTCTTAAAGACGATGAAATTAAAAAATAAAATTCGAACATGGTCTCCATCATGACTCGGATAATATCTCGCTCAAACTACATCAACAGAATATTGCATTAAGTTTGTAAACATTTTAAAACGTAATATTGTCACCCAAAACTTAAAACCAAATCTTACAAGCACTTATTCTTTCCTTAATTGATCCAAGTTTCCTTCCTCTGTCTCCGCAATGCTTACAATGAAGTTTATAAAATATATGCTTACGTATCCTGTAGCTTCATAACTCGCAAAATTTATGTGCCTAAAGGATGGAGTAGGTAAACATGGAAGTGACGGCGTGTGGAAAATTGGATAAATTGGGGAAAAAATAATGGACCGATTCCACGCAAACTCACGATCAGCCGTGACTCGACCATCTTCAATTCCCACAAATTTTAGCACAAAGGAAAACTTAGATTCGAAAATATGTTTCGCAATATAATAGCCATTATTATTAATAAATTTCAAAGTTAGGGTGCCTCAAATATCATAAATTAGGGTAAAATGGCGCGACGCAGCTCCAAGATTCGGATGTAATGACGATTTCGTGATAAGGAGACGAGAAGACTGAGTGTTCTACTAACTTTTGACTTCATAAATATCTTTTCCCAACTCTATGCAAAGTTAAATTTCACCTATTTTCTATAACTTTATCTCTTTTATGGACTAGTAAAATTTTTTATTTTGTTTGAATGAGACACTTAAAAATTCCGCATGTAAGACTGAAGCACGACCAGGTTTCAACTTTTTAGCTTCATCATAAACTTTCAAACCTGGTCGTGATTACATTTTATATGTGAAATATCTAAGTGCTTCATTTAATCGTATGTGACGCTGGAAACTACCTCGTACATTTTTATTAATTCTTAAAAAATACCAGGCTTAATTTTACTGGAGAACCGTGACATAGGACTGCGCGTAGAATGCAAAAGCTTTTCCTTGAGTCACACAAGTGAGGTACGATGGAGCGACAAACATTGAAAGGTGTACGGAAAGGTGAACCTTTTACGGATAGTGAAAAAGCGATATTTGACAAGGCGTTCGAGGTGGTGAATACATTTTTATGCACTTCAAAACTTCACCTTTCAAAAACAAAATGTAAATTTTTGGGTTCTTCAGTCCAACGAACAAAACATTCTTGCAAGTTTTATATAAATGAGTAGCGAAAATACCCGTTGATTCTCAACGGAAGGAATAAAAGTAAGAAATGATAGTGTAGTGTTGTTCATACAGAAGATAAACTGATATTACACTTCGTATCCTTATGGAAATTGCCCGTATAATCGAAGAAAAAACTCGAGGTCTAGATGTTCGAACTAAAAACATTTTTTAGTGATAGGCATACTTTCCCCACGTATTATAAAAAAAGCAAGTTAAATAATGCCTTTGGCCGTCAATCAGATGGTATCAATGTGATATTTGGCGCAACTTTCATATTTTACTTAGCGCCAGTAGTTTGATTCCATATTTGGATTCGACGATAACAGTAAGATTTTTCGTTAAATTTTATAAATGCTGGTGTATCCGTCAAGTTTCTGTGATGATCATTTACAAATGAATTTGGCAAAAGAAATAGTGCCTCTAATCGGTAAATATGAACATTGAATGTTCTTAATATTACATTTCATCACAAAGTCTTTTCTCCAGAGGCGACCGACGGGGATGTACTTAATATGCGAATGTTTTGACTTGTCCGGGGCCAAAATCATCCATAAGATACGAGGGCAATGTCACGTCAAGGCCCTGATATGGTGACCGGATGAGCAAGAAAAAGATGATTAAGTCTTCTGGGTTGAAAGTCAAAACATTACAAGTTGACTAATGGTGGAAACTAATGCGAAACCAACTCAATTATTTCTTTCTATTAACTTTTTCCATGGAATGTAGTAAACAAACACATGCTTTAAACATAACCACAGCCCTATAATAGTTAATAGCATCATTAATTCGTGTTTTATTTATATTTTGTTTACTGAAAACCCAGCGTTTCTAGGTATTTTACACACAATTATTGAGTTAGGTAGATTAAAGAAAACTACGTGACATTTTGCAAAATCCTGTGTTAGCAATATTAAACACCCCCCGGAGGACTCGCCTAAACACTATCACGATCGTGTGATATTGCATTTACTCTATAGCAGTCATTAGCCATCAACGACACATGGAAAGGTTGGGATGAAAAATATCCCATCTAAATCCTCATTGAAATGTTTTAATATTGATGATTTAACGTGAGGCGTAAATGCCGTAGCATAAGTTTCTATTCCATTTTTATGATTCGGTTTCCAAGTAAATAAATTTTATTGTTGAATTTGGGGAAAAATTAAGATTTTGGAGCTAAAAACCATACTTTTAGGAAAATAACCAGCGCATATGGAAATCGAATGGAAGAATTTAAAACTTTGTTCTTTCAGTCCTCTGATAATAAACATTTCAAATCTAAAGCATGAGTTTAAGAATTTGAAAAAAGCAAACAAAAAACCTCTGCACCAGATCCTATGCTTTTCGTATGGAAGTTAAGGCCCAAAGGGTCTACCCACACAGGGGCCCTTGGGACCTTTTTAACCTAGCCTATCTTTGTTCCAGTGTTCTCATGCACATGGGTACCAAATTACATGGTAATCGCTTCAGCCGTTTTGGAAGTTTTTTTTAACATAAATACATACATACATTCAGTTTTACATATATATAGAAGATAGATTAATAAGAAATTAATATATTAATAATGCCGTTGAAGAATAAATACCTACTCACTTTTCTACGAAAATGTCAAATCTTCGTCCCCAAAATTAGGATTTCCGTACAAAAAAGCTTTCATTTTTTGCATAGGTATGTATGGACAAAATATATTATGAAACGCGTAATTACGTCATGAAAGAGCAAAACGATATTAAGGGAATATCCATGGATAAATAGGAAACAAAAAGGAGTATTATATCATTCTAGTGAATAGAACGGCCACCGACTTCAAGTCCCGGCTCGACATCGGTGCTCGAAAATATTAAGTTGCTGAACTTGGCTAATCAATGAAAAAATCTTAAGTATTTTTTGCCTAGGGATTGTTTCATTCATTATTTACGGTGGTGTACGCAAGATTTTACCCTATTCATAAAATCGTATTAACTATATTCTACCTTCATTGTTTAATATCAGCAGCCGTAAGAAGCATGTAAGTAAATATTGTAATATTTATAGCGCAAAAATATTGTTTTCTATGACTGAAATTCTCAGCAATTAACTAAGTATACATACATAACTATACATACATAAGTCTTTAACTTGATTCATTTTTTTCACGCCGTACGGTGAAAACGCCTTCACAGCCGAAGATTCTTTTGCGATTCTGTAAAAATTACTGCGGTGAGTAATTGGTTTATTTTTAAAATAGTGGAGTATAAAAAATAGTCTCTCTGGAGTGCATATCCGTACCATTTCCCATGGAAAATGGCTGGCAATTTTTTGGAAAATAACTCGTAAAGTACAGCAAGTGGCTGATATTATGTTATCATTGGAAATATGAGATATTTTTCTTTATGATGAGGTCTATTTCATTGGGCGTTATGAGAAGTGATATCTTTCTCAAACTACCTTAACTCAATAGATTTTCATCCCTTAGTTTCCACCTACACGGGAGTAGCACTGAGAACGGATTTCGGCTCGGGACCGGGAAAACATCGAGTGTTGCATACCAACCTCGTCTCCGTGGCCTTCGCGTGCCTCCGATGAGAAAGTGGGAGTGGCTCCCGTTTGCTTTGGCAACGCGCACTCTTCCGCTGTTATGCGTGTACCGCTCACGCGTTTCGGCGACGAGGAAATCGAGATCAGCTGTCGCCCGCCACAAGGGTAGTAGTACTGCGCGTTTGTAGGCCAAACCGGTATTACTCTTTAACACTAGAAGGGCCAGACCCGTCATTTTGACGGGTAACCTCTACTTACTTAATCATATTGCCTATAATTTTTTTTCTGTCGTCTTAATTTTTTCTGACTTTTATTTATTTTGTATGGTACGTCTCCTGTTAAAATATAATTTAATTTTTTCACATAGAAATGGAGTTATACCACCTGTCTACCTTAAAGGACCAACACCCGTCAAAATGACGAGTTAGGCGTTTCTATTTTATTTGTAACGGTTACGCGTGTTTTATCCAGGAAATCACTACGCTATATTACGTCTGGCCTTTTTGATGTTTTAGTTAAAGAAAGTTAGTTTAGTTTTTGATGTTTTAGTTAGGGAAAGAAAAGGCAGAGAAGGGTTATATCGTGCGTGGGTGGCCTTACAGCGCATATATGAGTGTGGCATCAGTAGCTTTCGCAAGGCTTACGGGAGCAGTGCTTTTCCCCGAAATTATTTGTAAAAAATTACTCATTTGTATTTAAAAATAAATAAAAAGGTTATATTTAATGAAGTTATCAATTAATTTTAACATAAACAAAGAAATATTTAAAATAATTACTACCCGTCAAAATGACGGGTAATGGTCCTTTTAGGTAGCCATACAACCTCGGTCCTTCTAGTGTTGAAAATGCTTCCCTAATAAGAGCATTTTTTTCTTTTCTCCGACAAGGTGACTGATATTTGCACCGCGGACAAGACAACATCTCCGTCTGCTCCGATGAAGCGTTTGCTGCCCACCATTTGCGTGGAAGAACTGCGCGCATGTCGGTGAAACCTGTATTACTCTTTCATCTGCTTCCCTTAATGTACTATTTCTTTTCGATTCTCCGACAGGGCGAATGATATTCGTATCTCGGGAAAGACAGAATTGCTCCGACGAAGCATTTCTGAATGCAACTTTTTAAATGAACGGAAACGTCGGCCGTTATGGACCGATATATGGAGTTCGTTCACTCGATAAATCTCAATTTTAATCGTGCATTCGAATATGGATGCAATATATGAATTATAATAAAACCATTCTATGCAATAAACTACGATTACTCTTTAACGGAATATGAAATCGAAATTTGAGGTGGCTGGAGCCCATTCCTAGGACCTGGGTTCGAATCCCGGCAGTGGTGGATTAATCATTGTGACTAAAAAACGTTTTTCGGATGAGTTCTTCGACTGAACAGTATATGTTAATTTTTACTAACTGTAAATTATGAATGTCCGCTACATGATCATATTTATAATCAGAAGATTTACATAAATGTGGGCAACGGCCAGCTACGATGGAAACACCGGTTCCCGATCAGACACCGAAGTTAAGCATCGTTGGGCTCGGCTCGAGTTTGGAGGGGTGATCCTCCGATACGTCCGAGTGCTGTTGTTCCTGTCTGCACGTGGCAGACAGTACACGCCCGAAATGACCTTAGCCGTCGAAGCACGTTAAAACAAAAATACAAAATACTTTCCTTCCCTGTCTCCACGAAGATTAAGTAATAAACCATGAAGTAGAAGAAGCATGTATGGAAGCTGACCGACAAGTGATGTCATTTGCGCCGTGAAGGGTAGGGAGATTGTAATAGAGAGGATTATTAATGGTCTAGAGGAAGAGCAGAAATGTTCTGAATTAGAAAGGACTAAATGTCATGTTTAGGCCTCAGTACTTAGGCCTGTTCAGAGTTCGTATCCCCATCTCACTAGACGCGGCACTTCATGATCAGAGAAGTACAAAACATTTTATTTTCAATCCAAGACGAAAGAAATCTAGCCGAAGAGCCGACAAAAAGGATTCCAACCGTAAGGGGCCATTCAAGTATTACGTAAGACGTTTTGGGGAGGGAGGGGGGTTGGGATTTTCTTACGTTGTCATACGTAGGCGGGTGAGGGGGTCTGAGACATAGTCTTACGTGAGATATACAAGTCACTTCTGAATTCGTATTTTATCACATTTTAAAATTATTTTCGTAGGACAAATATTTCTTATTTGGATCACCGGCGGTACGCCTGAATGTAGGTTAAACTATAGAAAAACGTACAACAAATTCGTTGCGTTCATAAGTTTGGAGATTTCATATTTTCATATATATAACATTTTTTGCGAGTTGTACGTACAGTAAATCGCGAAATATCGAAAAACCGTATCGATATCCGTGATTAGGCCAGTTTTTGCGCATTTTGACATGGAAACCCCCATAGTTTACTATCTATGTCAATTGTTTAAAAAATGTCTGATGACTTACGTAAGATTGGGAGGGGAGGGTTTGTGAAATCTTACGTTGTTTGACATGGGGGGGGGGGTTAAAAAGTGGTCAAATTCGCCTTACGTAATACTTGAATTGCCCTTAAACTGGATATCCCTGGTTTTTTTTCTATTCCCCCGGGGAGGAATAGATTCGCGGACAAAAGCGGCGACGGCCTGTTTGAACCCGCGGAGCGCCCCCGACACCACCGTTCGGGCGGGGGGCGGCCGGGGGGCGAAGGGGGCTTGGTCGAGGCGCAATTCCTGCGTGCGTCGTCGCCCTTGAAGAGGTCAAGGATGATTGCGACGGGATGCGGGCACTCTCCGCCACTCACTCACGCTCAATCTTTCTCCGGGAATACAGAAAGCGCTCTGGGGCCTTATTCAGTAAGGACTCGACGCGGAAAAACCTCGGTAAATCCGTGGATTTGACGTCACAGCCCCCAAAAAATCTCCGCTATTGAATGGCTCTATTTGAAATTTTAGGGGCTGTGACGTCAAAATTTCGTCAATTCCGAGGCTCGGAAATTCCGAGAACATACAGAATAACCCCCCAGGGGGGCTATACTCTATGTTCTCGGATTTTCCGAGCCTCGAAATTGACGAAATTTTGGCGTCATATGCTCTAAAATTTCAAATAGGGCCTTTCAAAAGTTGAGATTTGTCTGGGGAAGTGCCGCTACATTCACGGATTTACCGAGGTTAGACCATGTCGAGTCCTTACTGAATAAGGCCCCAGGAAAGACACGATCGAAAAGCGTCTACGACAGGAATCCATGGAATAGGTGGGGGAGGGGGGGTTCCTTGTCCCTTTGCATTCAGATATGCATTGGGACAAAAAGAGCAATGCTGTGCGCTGCACGAAGCACGGCCCCGGAAAAAGGGATTACTTGGAATAGGAGAGCTTACTCTAGCGGACATCTTCAATATCACGATAAGTGAAATAATTATTAATTACAACGAAATGAACTAAAAAATATTGGAAACAATAAATAAATGAATCGCATCATAAAATTTAGCCAGTGAAATTTGAAAACAGACGTGAATATATTTGTAAATTGGGCCCAATATCGTTACTTGAGAAAACGTTGGTTTATTTGTGTTGAAGTGTCTAATATTTTGCCCAAATTAATGTATGAATTATTGTGAAAAGTACTGCAAAATGCCTTATTGATATATATAAATATTTATTATTTACGCCTGTGAGCGGTTTGAGTGAATGAATGAATGGTTGTATGGCCGGAATGGCTCATTTCTACTTCTTGGGCTCTGCGTGCCCCGAAACGCCTTTTCTGTACCTTTACCACTGTCTGTGTGCCTGATTCAAACTTTGATTTCCTCTTCTGTGTACGTATTTTCGTCTCTGCCGGTGAGTGAAATTTCCCTGCGCCATCTCTCGGCGACATTTAGGTACTACTCTTGGGGGTGTTTGATTCATATAAACCCCCGCCGATTCCAGTGTTTCTTTAGTAGACTAGACAGTTTAGTGGTCAGAGCATCCGGCGCGAAATCGGAAGGTCCGTGGTTCAATTCCCGGTCTAGTCGAATGTTTTTCACTTGGAATCGGCCATCATTCCATCTTCACATCACCATTGTGTTATCACATTTTATGTGTTTCCTATCCTCTTTCTTTCACCACCTGTTTGAACGAAATATTTATTATTTACGCCTGTGAGCGGTTTGAGTGAATGAATGAATGGTTATATATATATATATAACCATTCATTCATTCATATATATATATATATTAGGCTAGCGCTAGTATCACTTTCCTGTTACTCGCCGTCCATAGAAGCAAACCCGTCGCCGTCGCCATTTCGTCTGTGATTCATTTACATCACTACATCAGTTGAGCCGGTTGGGCGTTGCGTTATTTGATTCTGTGGAATTGTTTCACTGTTCAGTTCAGTTGGTTAGTTTAATTTGTTTTTTAGTTTAGATCTTCTGTTGCTAGTGCTAGTAGCCAGATGCACACAAGTTCTCTATAGTTCTCTGACTCTGAAGACAACACATGCAAGGTAAGATAATATGTTTCCTTATGTAGTTACGATAAGTCATAAGGCTTTTGCTTGATATATATATACTAAGGGTGAATATTATTTTTATTTTGAAAGCACATGTTTCGAAATTCGATAGGCCTAAAACTTATACAGTAATTGGCTGCTGTCCGCTCCGACAATTTTTACTTTCCATATTTTTACAAACAAAAATGTTTCTTGAAAAGATGGCCTAAATGATCTGCTTAATATATTATATAGGAGCGGAAGGTACCCGTTGAAATTCAACGGGTGTGAAAAACGTGAAACTTATTTTATTAGAAAACCGCAAAGCCTGAAGAAAAACTGTATGCGTGGTCATTCTAGGAGTTCGTAACCTATCTTGTTTATCTCGATGATTAAGTGAATGTATCTAAGTTAACTGCACTCTAACACTTTTAAACATATGAATAACTCGTGACGTTAATGATGTAGGAATTGGTCTAAAAAACAGTTCGCAATCATAATGAAAGGCATACGGTTTCACTACGTGTAATACATGTGAGTATTAAACGATAATAAACAACGCCGTGTTTGTTGTAGCAACAGAGGCATTATTACCATTGATATTCACTGCACGTAAATATTCTTGCATATTTAATTGTGTATTCTATTAATTCCTTTATGTGTAACGTTTACTACGTAAGTGTTCTCTCATATACATGCAGTGCCCCTTTGAGAGCTACTTTGAGAATAGACGTTGAAGAGTATACTTGATAAATATGCATTGACTTTATCGATTACCCCCCGAAGCAATTTATCAGGGGGACCTTGGGACTCTGGGCTCTTCTTATACGGATTTTGCTTCTACGTACTATCATGGGCCTGCAGGAAAGCGTGATATTTAAATGCTAGAGGCGTGAATATTCTATGAAAATCAAATCTCTGGTTGTCAAGGAAATATGTTATTGTTGATTTCAGGGAATATGTGAGATTTTTCAACTGAAAACATGAATTTCAGAAAAATACGGAGCGTAGAAGAAAATCGATTGATAAAATTAGAAATTATATTGATTCAGCTATCCGATAAAAAAAATTCCAGCCCTATATCTTGAGTGAATGTACTTTTAAAAAGCAAAAAATGAAACCACTGCACCGAACACAATGCTTAGCATGGACCACCACGGGGGACCTTCGGGGGCCTTTGGGGGCCTTTGGGGGCCCTTAGGGCTTTTTAATATAGCATATGATACAACCAGATATTTATTCTATCTACATGCCAAATTTCAGCTCAATCGGTCCAGTAGTTTTTGCGTGATGGAGCAACAGACAGAAAGAGACCATTACATTTTTATACATATTAGTAAGGATCACACCCTTAACCCTGAAAAAATAGGGTTTTGGTTAATTGAACCCTACAGTGTTTGTTGTCTACCAGTAACAAACATGTGTTCCAAATTTCATCAAAATCGGTCCTGTGGTTTAGGAGGAGATGTGGAACATACATACATACATACATACATACATTGACTTTTATATATATAAAGATGTATATGCCATTAAAACATGTATATATATATACATACATACATGTTTTAAGGATAACCATTTCCTTTTTATAAGGGGGAAAGGTTTACAGTACGCAACAAAGGGGTTTGACTGAGCTAATGGAAATCGGAGCTGAAGCATTCACTGCTCCGGATCAACTGTAATGAGACATCAAGACGGAGCTTTTTAAGAATGTTGGCTGGAATTTTGGCGGGCCAATGACCTGGAGAGATCTCAGTCGTCACCCGAGGGCTTATAGATACGATCAAATTTCAGCAGGACCGCACGTGATGGCTATGTGCAGCTCGAATGAAATTTGAACTTTCACTTTCTCACGCGATGAACGGCGCGCCATTTACTCTTGAGCTGTCGCAGTGATTAATTTCCTCGAGCAAGCAGAGATTTCGGTGATTGCCCGTTAAGTACCAGCCGCATTGAGCGGCAAACAGCATATTGCGGAAATTTGGCCTCAACGCAATAGGTATCTCCAAGAATACGCATGGGGATCGAGGTATTTTGCATCGAGGACAACATTAAATTGGCGCTGGTCTTTTCGACTTTAGAGCTTGAAAGAAAGGCATTTTTATTGAAAAGCGATGGAAAACTTCACAATGCATACAGGTATGAACTGCATGCATAGGGAACATAAAGAGTGTTGTCATTATGATTAGAGGTAGTCTACCGATTAATGTAGTTTCAGCTGGAGATGAGGTTAACTCTGCTTGATGAGAGTTGTTTATTGACCACTATTTTATATTTTGATGTTTTATGGAGAATTGGTCATAAATGTCACTTTGCTTCTCTTGCCAACGTTTTGAAACTCTTTTGTTTCATCTTCAGGGCTTGAGGTGGAACACTTAAGATTACCAATTCGGACAGTTTTTATGTACCTAATTGACATTTGTTTTTGTTGACAAATGTCAATATAGGTACATAAAACTGTCCGAATTGGTAATCTTAAGTGTTCCCCCTCAAGCCCTGAAGATGAAACAAAAAAGTTTCAAAACGTTGGCAAGAGAAGCAAAGTGACATTTATGACCAATTCTCCATAAAACGTCAAAATAATAACTCCGCTGAAATTATGTAGCCACAATTCTCTCCGCCTTACACGATTTCTTTCTTCAGCTCGCCATACGCCTTCCCCCTCTTCAACCACATCCATAAAAGTCTATTCTCTTTCTTCGCCTTCCCCGCTTACCCAGTGTTCTCCCTTATAAGGCACGGCCCTTAGTATCTCCCATCTCGTTCTTCCTCCTTTCCGTCTATCGCATTATTCTCCATTTTCCTGCATATCAGCTACAACGTTTTCGGCGGACATTTTCTCCTTGATTACTAAATCGATATAACTAGCCATAGTAATTTTTATTAGGTAAATAACTTCGTCGCATGTGTATATTATCATGCGGTTTATAAGCTGTTTGAGTCTAATCGCTTGACCCTAGTAGAAGGGCGAGTAATGGCCTACTACCCCTACTACCAACCGCCGCGCCGGGTAGCGCTCTCTGTTTTCGGTGTAATGTTTATCTTATAAATATGGCATTGATCTTAAAAAATGACTACTCCAAATATAACTGAGAGTTAATGAACGCATTCTTCCAGTGTACTCCGGAATTCGTTTCAATACTTTTCTTTCGAGTGTCAAGACTATATCTGCTTACGTCTCTTGCCAGACTCTGGATCGGGATTTCTTTGCCGAAGAGTTTACATGTCGCATATCCCCAGTCTGGAGAGAGATTGTTGTATTTTCGAAATTCAGTTCCCTTGCAATAAAATTTTTATTCCTTGGAATGATTCCCCTTAACGATATGAATGTTTTAGAAAACTCTGTCATATTCCTTTGATAACACCAAAGTGACCTGCACAACCTTCACGGATTTTTGCGAAATATTACAACAGCTATTTCTACCGCCCAATGTAGACTGTCACTAACATTGACTCGACACCATTCCTTTGAATTTTCCAGTACAAGATATGTATAATGTTATTCGGGGAATTGTCAATGCAGAAATTTATGAGTACTTAACCGCTACACATAAATACATATGAAAGACGTGACGATTTAACACATATGATAAAAAAAGGAATAGTAGTAGTATAATCTGATGTTTGCGCAATTTTTTATCATTCTATGGTATTATTAAAAATATAAATAATTCTTAATAATTAGATGGTCAGGAAGAAGTTTGGACTTACAAGATACCCATGAAAAAAATCTATTTTTTAATACCTTTATCTGGGCCACCAATGCCAGATTGGTCGAAGGTTAGGAGAGAGACGAATGGTAGTCCGCGCAGCGTCTGTACCTCATTGAGGCAGCTACAAAAGGCGTCTGACCCCAGTGGGGCAGCCTCTGAAGTGATGGTGTCACGTAAAAAACACTATTGAGTAAGGCCACGGAATACTATCTCAATTAAAACATAAACCTTGAAATTATGGCAAGTTCTCTAATGATAATGAATCCTGGCAACTACGGGCCAGACGGCCGGGCGTCGTGCCCGGCAGCGGTGGGAGCAAGGCCCCTGCGGTCGTCATCACACGAAATCCATGCTCAGAAAATTCAGCAGCAGAAGAAAAGAAGATAAAGAAGAGGAAAGAAACAGTCAGAATAGGCAAGTGGAATGCTAGGAATATGCTGAGGGCGGGGAAGCTAGGGAATATAAAGAAAGAAATGGAGAGGGTGGGTGTAGACATCATGGGCCTGGGTGTAGTAAGATGGAAGGATGACGGGGACTACTGGAGCGATGACTATAGAGTAATTTATAGTGGAGGGAATGAAAGTCAGCGCGGGGTTGCATTCGTAATGAATAGGAAACTAGGTAGAAAAGTAGTGTATGCAGAACAGGTGAGTGATAGGATAATAGTGGTGGAACTAAAGGCAGATCCAACGAATTTAGTTATAATCCAGGTTTATTTGCCTACCTATAATCATAAAGAGGAGGAGGTAGATGGGGTGTACGATCAGCTAGAGGAAATAATTGGTAGGATACCAGGAAGTAAGCACCTGGTAGTAATGGGGGATTGGAACACGGTGGTGGGTGAGGGCAGAGATGGGCGGGAGGTGGGCGATTACGGGCTAGGAAGAAGAAACGACCGCGGCGAGAAAGCTGTGGAGTTTTTCCGTAGAAATAACCTAGTGATTACAAATACATGGTTCAGACATCATCCTCGACTTAGGTACACTTGGAAGAAGCCGGGAGACACAGATAGGTTCCAGATAGATTATAAAATGCATCGTCACAGATACAGGAATAGTGTTAAAAACTCGCATACTTATCCAGGAGCTGATGCAGACACAGACCACAACTTATTAGTCATGAAATGTCGGGTAAAACTGAAAGAGATAAGAATGGGATGGAGGGTACTAAATTGGAATACGGAGGCATTAACTGGTGCAATGAAGAAGAAGTATCGACGAAAGGTTGATGAGATAGTGGGTGAGGATCATGGAGTTAGATCAGTAGAGGATGAATGAAAAAGTTTGAAAAATGGAATTGTAGGAGCGGCTAAAGCAACGCTAGGCGTAGTGACTGCAACTAAAATTAGAAAACCGTGGATCACGAAGGAGATGATCAGGGAGATGGAGGAGAGAAGGAAATGGAAGAGCGTAAACTCAGAACTAGGTAAGAGAAAATACCGAGATTTAAATAACAGGCTTAGAAGAGAAACAAAGAAAGCAAGAGAGGAGTGGTGGAGAGAACAGATCGACTCGTTAGAGATATACCAAAAAGAGGGAAGATCAGATGCATTATATAGGAAAGTAAAGGAACTGACGGGTGGTAATAAGGGAAGGGGAATTACAACGTTAACAGACAAGACGGGAAAGGTGATCGTAGAACCGAAAGAGATCCATGAGAGGTGGAAGGAGTATGTTGAAGAGCTGTATGGTAAAGAAAAAAGGCCCAATATGATAGATATCGAAAAGGAAGACGACATCGACAGAGATGGGTTCGGACCAGGTATCCTAGATAGCAAAATCGAAAGAGCTCTACGAGACATGAAAAGGAATAAGGCGGTGGGAATAAATGACATACCTGCAGAGTTTTTAAAGAGCATGGGGAAGAACGGAAAGAGAAAGCTGTTTGCGCTTATTCGTAGGATCTATGAGGATGGAGTGTGGCCGGAAGACATCGCGAAGACTGTACTAATTCCTATAACGAAGACGAGTAAGGCAAAAACGTGCGAAGACTATAGGAAAATAAGCTTAATATCCCACGCGGCCAAAGTAGTTCTGAGAATTCTAAACAGAAGGCTAGAGAAGAATGCAAATGAATACCTGGGTGACGACCAGTTCGGGATAAGGAGAGGGACGGGAACATGAGACGCTAAAGCGGTGATGAGGACGCTAGTAGAAAGAAACCTAGAGTATGGTCAGGATGTTTTTGCATGCATCGTAGACTTCGACAAGGCGTTTTATCGGGTGGAATGGACGAAATCAATGGGAGTGTTGAAGAAATTAGGGGTCGTTTGGAGGGACAGGCGTCTGATTCGGAATTTGTATATGAACCAGACGGCGCAGGTTAGGGTAGCCAATGGAGAATCGGGATGGGCCACGATAGGACGGGGAGTGCGGCAGGGGTGCCCAATATCACCGGTGCTTTTTAACGTGTATTCAGAAGAAATTGTAAGGGAGGCATGGGGGGAGGAGGAGGTAGGAATAAAGGTAATTGGTGAGCTGATAAAATCAGTGAGATTTGCAGATGATCAATAATTGGTTAGTCAGTCTGCCAAGGGGCTTCAGTCAATGGTGAATGCGTTAGAGGTGCAGTGCGTTAAGTATGGGATGAAGATCAATCACAAGGAAACGAAAGTGATGAGATTTTCTAGAAGTAAGAAGGCGGGGCTGAATATAAGGGTGGGAGGGCAGAAGATAGAGCAGGTCGAGCAGTTTACGTATCTGGGTAGTATTTTAGAGGAGAATGGGTTTAGTGGTATGGACATCAGATGCAGAATTGCCCTCGCTAAAGAAGCATTTTCGAAGAGAAGGGAATTGAAGAGGGGGGTCTGAGAATAGGCGTAAAGAAAAGGTTGGTGGAAACACAGATATGGAGCGTGGCGCTATGTGGGTCGGTAACTTGGTCATTGCGAAGGGAGGATGTGCGTGGACTTGAGGCGTTTGAGATGTGGGTTTGGAGAAGGATGGAGAAGGTGAGCTGGATGGCGAGGAAGAAGAACGAGGAGGTATTGGATATGGTCGGAGAGGAGAGGAAGCTTGTGGCAGAGGTTCATAGAAGGAAGAAGAGATGGATGGAGGAGGTTTTGAGAGGAGAGGGCATGTTGAAGAGAGTGATAGAGGGCATGTTGAAGAGAGTGATAGAGGGGAGAACACTGGGGAAGCATGGAAGAGGAAGGAAGAGGATAGGAATTCTGGACGTAATAAGTGGAGGTATAAGATATGAAGAATTGAAGAGGGATCTAATGGCGGGACATCCTTAGGAGGAAAAGCGAGACAATGTGTATGAAATTGGAATGCAGGATGGGGACTGTTCATGAACCTACCAATCAGCTGGTAGAATATTTGAATGGGAAAATCTATAGATTAAACTCTTTTCAACACTAAGGTTGTTTGTTCATACTGGGCACATTTTCTTTTTTTTAATTACGTTCTGATCATAATTTGAAAAATTAAAATGCATCATTCATAATTTACAATTGATAAATTTCAATTCACATGAGAAAAACACTGGATCATTTCTTATTCTCTTGACAATATTTTATCTATTGACCTTCCAATTTGAACAGCCCATTCATTAGGAACCAGAACAACCGGACTAACAACTTCTCATAAGTAATTTTTGTATTTCCCATAGCCTGCGAAAAGGTAACAAATACGAGATATTTACTGCATAGCATTGCATTTTACATCAAAAATCAGTGTTATTAATTTCCTGTAAGGTTAGTTCACACTGGAAGGTCATATTGATATCGTATATCGACACACTCTCCGCTACATCATTTATCTCAAGTGCACAGAATATCTGCGAAGTCTCAAGGTCATTTCAAAGTGGACGGGGAGCCATTCATTAGCAAGTTAATGGTCTCCAAGCAACGGCGAGTGCTTGTAATAAGGTCTAACTCTTTCTGGCGTACCATGGGCCGATCACGAGGCAAATATTAAGAGTTTAAGAGGGAAAAGGGCGGGACAAGGAAAGTTGAGCATGGTTAAGCAGCAAGGGAGGTGCACACATATGCGCTGCTCAAGCCTCATGAAAAATTCTTTGCACAAGTGTTCAGAAATGACGATTTAACCTTTGTCGTTTAAAGCTCCCAATTTCCTTCTCGATATGGTCTCGTTATGGCGTCTGGGAGTTGGGAGCTAGGAAGGAACTGACCTAGGACCAAACAAAAGAACATCTTAGACGATGTTTCGTAGAAAATATGTACACGCCAGCTACGCTAACACATTTTGAGCAAAAATTCACCGCTGTAAAATAATTCATTCGAATATTTCCGAAGAATCGAAAATTATGCCTTTCAAAGGACGTCGGATAAAGGGAATTGTTTTCAAAGGTAGCGAGATCTAAAAAGCAAGTCAGCATAAAAGATTTAAATAGAGTAGAAACATGTAATATGTACTGTGGACAAGAATCATACCGTATTTACATGGCTGCAAAACCCATAATTAACTCGGTAGCAGAAGCTAAGTTTCAGCAAGAACAAAATGTTTCTCTAATTCTCAGCCGGTAACTGCCATAACTCGCCTGGAGGTGAAGCTAGCAGCTGTTGACTTAATACTGTGTAATCAGATAACCAGGTGAAAATTGATGATTGATTTAAATGTGAAAGCTATTCCGTATACTGTTAGAGTAAAATATTTATTCATTTTACAAAATTTGCAAGCTCATTTACTCGCTGATGATAAAAATTACCTATCATTACTAATTATGAAATTGCACGAAAATGAGGTGTTTTGCCAACATTCAACTGTAAATTTCAAATTAACGCTTACCTAAATACTTGATACATATAATAAAATAATCGTCTAATAGTGTTGAATCACTTGTGAAATGGAAGAGACAACATAATGAATGTCCGTTAAATTGTCATTTTTACAGGTGAAACCATTTTCTTATTCCGCACAAGGTTTAAATGTGCGATATTACCAAGATGATGTAGCACATCGAAACCTGGATCACAACAAAAACAAGTGATTGCATATGGAAAGGCATCAATATTTAGGCAATCCATTGGCACTATAATATTCGGGGATATGATGAAAAATTACATTTGTACAAAAAATATGTACTCACATATTTCTATTCAATTTTACTTTTTACAAGACTTTAATTTTTCTTCTCAATATTAGTACGAGACATAAAATTTCAATATTCATAATTCAATTCTCATAAAAAATGGGCTAAATTTTATCCATAACTCAAATTTGATTGGGTACACTTAAACTTGTACCCAATACATTTCGACCGATTTTAATACAGCCTGCCACGTTATTTGAGAAAATGAAGTTGCTTCCAAGCATAATGAAGATCTGTTAGCTATCGTAACCAAGGAATCGCATTACTGCAGCGACTAAAATCAGACTTAAGACAGTCATTCAAAGGAATATGAAGACAATCATTCAGCAGAAGATATTAAGGTGGTTGAAGCGATATTTGTTTACCTACAGATGAAACTTTGCATTCATGTTCTCATTAGTGATATCTATTGATAAAAGTGAAAATAATTCAACCATACCGATTTGTTTTTTGTCAGTTCAATGCTATTTTAACACGTAGCCTTACGGTTTATAACGTATCTCGTAGTAATTTGATTCCATTGGTACAGACGTTTCTTCTAAACGCGACATGATACATTACTTATCAAATTTATAATCGTTGACACCATTTATTTACACCATTTACAATATTTTGACAACAACACATTCCGATATAATTTCTTCTACATTTCGAATACAGCACCGAAAACTCTATTCATAACACGCTTTAATTAAGGAGAAATTTTTTAAATACAATTCTTGCATAATTTCCATTACTGCCTGTACCATGAGTTCCAACGCATAAACTGAACAATTTAATGAAATACGGTCCAAAGTGTTTTCTTCGACTTAAAAAAATATTAAAATGTGCTACCAATGACCCACGATTACCACACCAACCACCTTAAAATATAGAAAATATGGTAAACTTCAAAAAATTGTTGAGGCGGGAACAAGGGTCATCTACAAATCCAACATGTCTGTGCGCCTTACTGATGGTGGAAAGGTTATCATTTTCCATTCATGTTTGAAGCCAGTCAATTTACTGCACAAGGGAGATACATAAGTATCTACGGTAAAACTCAAATGTAACTCGCTTGCTAAGGACATCACTGGAATACTGCCGTAACTACAGCATTGAGCTATGGAATCATATCCATCAATAAAATAGCCAATGGCACAATTCAAGAAATATTTTTTTTACTCAAATAAGATCAATTATCAAGCAAACGGTTGTAGGCGTAATTTGGTGAAATTTATCCATTACGGAAGAATAAAAATAAATTCATTTACTCCACTAGTATTTATTATCACGACTCGGGTTGCAACACTTGGTATCATCTTCAGGTGTAAATACGATTTTGGTTAGGGTATATATACCAAATCATGGCAAAGGTGAAGATGACACCAAGTGTTGAAACCCGGGTCGTGATGATAATTACTAAAGGAGTTAATGAAGTTATTTTTATTCTTACGTAAGATCAATTATGACAAACAGAGCAGAGCATATGCCTAGATACATACAAAACTAGGAGACCATCAGAGACTACACGGATGAATACACTTGTTGCAGGCAAAACACTGATAGATAGAGAGGGAAGTGAACATATAAGGAAATAATACAAAATAGGAAATAATAATGACTGTGAAATTAAATGAAAAAAAGAATGACATATAAACGGAATGACAAGCGACGGATTAGTACATATCGCAAGAGATAAACTGCCCACCGGTAGAAGAAATGTAGGTCGACCAAGAAAAAGGTGGTGCGACCACTTAAACTGGAGAAGGCTGCGATTGAAGAGGAAACAGACCACGAGCCTACTATAAAGGAAGAAAAAGAAATTTGATGGCACTTTATCACAGATCTGTGTGAGACTCATTACCCTGGAGATTAATCAAAATCTCCCTTTTTATTGGGCTTTGAATTCTGCCCGTATCCGAACTTAGTCCCTACGGGATCATGTTGAAACTTTCCTATTCAAAACATTTACTATCCCGCCATAATTTCTCTCTTGAGCTCTTTATAACTTTTGTCTGTCCTTTTGTCGTAAAATATTCCAGTTTTTTTCCTTCCTCCTCCACGGCCAGCCAGCATTCTCTCCTCGATCACCCACTATAGCTTGCCTTTCACTCTCAACGCATTCTTCGCTCACTTCCTCGTTTTCCATCCTCACTACACACTTACGATCACCATCCTCCGTAGTACTCACACCTCATAAGCAAATAAAGTATTCTGACGTGAACATAAACAATTTTTTGTTTTTATATTCTTTATAAACTAAGAATCACCAGAATTTTTCACCGCCGAGAACTCGATACTTTAATATACGCATGACGCGCTCATCTCAGTCCTATCTTTCGAGATTTTAACTGTTGGTGCGGCCTGAACACGGTCTTAATCTCATATCTTCGGAGAATATCCCCTATCCTATTCGCCACGCCATTTATGTAGGGAAGGCAGGCTCTCTTCGGGGTGGTGATGTCGTCATTTCTCGTGGACACTTGATTCAGAAGAGTTTCGGGTGGCCTTGTCCTTGATTTTTCTAAAAGCTCGGGAGATAGCTCCGTCGTCATATCCCTTCTGGCGGCGTAAAATGGCTTCAATATTTCGTTTCTCAGTTGGAAAAATTCCGTTGTCACTTATCCAGACTCCCCTGCAAATTGAGGGAGTCTATGAAATCCCCTGCGGAACATGTGATGAGAAATACATATCGGGGAGACGGGAAGTAATGTCAAAAGCCGGCTTGAGGAACATCGACGGGCCACTCGTTTGGGACAGACATCGAAGCCGGCAGCTGCAGAACATGCAGCCATGGGAATTGAGATTGTCTTTGAAAAAAACAAAAGTGATCGCGAAGGTCAACAGGCTCAAACCCAGGCTGTATCGTGAGGACATTGAGAAAATAAAAGAACAAAGAAAACTTCAACACACCAGCAACAATTTCCTTTTAAGAAGTCACCAGCAGAGGTTACGAAACGTCGGGGCAAACCTAAAAATCACGCGGCACACTCGAAAAACATATTGATCTTCTCAATCTGTCAAATGTACATATTTATAACGATAAATATCCTATTAAAAAATCAATGATCATTTAAATGAGGCATGACAGACTATCATCTAATGCTAAATTTCGTCGTATTTAATGGTAAATAATTATTCAATTCCAATTTACCATTGGTAAAGTTCTATTACACGACGCTTTTCGGTGGTTTACACCAATATCACGTTTAAGATTTGCACTCGGAAATTAAGTAAAACATCGAATTGTATTTTGCAATAGACCTTTTAAAGTGGAATCAAGTGGAAGACTGCAACTTCATTATTCAACACTTCATCACATATAGTCAGAAACGATATCACATCATCGCATTTTAATATATATTTGCTTCAATAAATATCACTGTAGCTCGCATTGCAAAATAGTGGAAAATTTCCGAGAAAAAAAGACACCATATTATTTTTTTCAAAGAAAAATTAATATTTGAATTTTAAAAATGCCAAAGCGTATCGCGGAGCTGCGTGCCAATAGTAAAACAGCGATTGCTTATTACTTAATTGAACAGACGCACCTGTCACGCTTTTCCCTTACGAAAATGACAGTTGGAATAGGAAACGAAAAAGAAAAATTACAATAGATTGAACACTAACCTTTCTCTGTTTCCCTTTGCTCTCCGACGTCAGCTCAAGCGGTTTCACGTTCAGCGCATTCTCCAGTGGATCTGTGGCTCCCGCCAGGTTGTTCTCGCCGACACCGGCCTTGTCGTTGCCAATCTTGAGACCGGACAAGGAATCGCTTTGGTCGCGGACCTCAGCCGCCGACGGGACCCTTCGGAATCCCTTGGGCAGTCCAACACACCCGTTGCTGGCCGACATGCCGACGACGATAAGTTCGCGGGATCCTTAGTCGGCTGTGCCGTTGAGGATTTTGCGTTCGTTCCACCCACGGGCGAAACTCACGAGAAAGAGTGTTTTTTTTTCGGTATCGAAAGGGTCGATTTCTTAAACACGCGGTTAGCAATTACGATCGTTGTCGAAGAAGTGTTTTCTGCACGGCGTATCGATCGTTAACGGGACGATGTCAACAATGCGTCTAGGGCGCGGGACTCGTGCCTGCTCTAGGTCGTATGAATGAATGAGTTGTTTCCCCTCTCAGACGACGGCTGTTGTGTCGGCGGAAGAGGGCGTCTCCCAGACCCGAATCAATCTGGCCGGCCGGTTCTCGTATTTTCTTTTATTTTTCTCTCCCTTTCACTCCGAGTGACGGAGGGGAGGAACAGGGGGGGAGGGTGGGGGAAGGCAAGAGGAGGGGTAAGGTGCAGAAAGCGAGAGAGAGAGTGTGGGAAAAAGAGACGTAAAATGCACGCCGCCGGCTTATGGGAGTGATCGTCACGGGAATGGTCACACAGAGCCCTGCGGCACACGGGTTTATATACACGCGTAGCGGCGCCCTAAAGAGGGTGCGCAGGAAATGTTTTTCTAGCCTGGGGGCGGGCAAAGGTCTGGGTTCGCAGGGTTCACGCTGATTTGAGGAGGGAAATTTTCTCTCTCGCCCAGCGATGGGCACGCGCGATAGTGACTTCCCACTGCCGACGCGTGAACGGGTTACATGATTCCCGCAGAGCGTGGCGGGACGGTGCAGCGACGACGGTGACGCCATCCCCGCAGGACGGCGGCAGGCTAGGGAAACTCCATGCGCATGCGCGCGAAGGCGTGTCGGAGGCAATTTTCGCGACAGATGAACGGAAGGACGAGACGAGAGGGGTGGTGATTGCGTAATCCAATAAACGAGACGTAGAGTGATGCAATTGGCACAGCGAGGATTCGCGGGAAGTGTTGAGAATTTGGTTTATTAGAATGGGAGTGGGTACATTCATCAATGATTGCGTTGCATACGGAACATGATCACAACAACGAAGTATTTGGATGAAAGGAACGTTATAATCATTGATGTTCAACCAATATCGGTAGTTTTTAGCAGCAGATATTTTGCGATGTACGCCTTGCCTTCAATAGCGTTGCTAGGGAGAGGAGGGTACAGTCAGCGGATGCCACTTTTTTCAGTGCGGCATTTTTGGAATTAAAAACTATATTAAATACCTATATATTGTAAGAAAAGAAAAACTATCAACCATTCTGAAAATTATCAATTACAAAAACTATAAATAGCGATATAGCAATGTGTTTATAATATCTGTAGATCATTAACTAACAAAAGAAATTGATTGAAGACGCTGAAATAGTATATTTAACGATTTTGCTATAAAAAAGTAAGAAAACTATACTTTTAATTTTGGATTTCCATTGTTAAATAAAAGTAATAAGACTTATTTTATCATAAATTTAATTATCTGAGAAGTTAAATTGTATCTAAAAAGGTTTGATGCGTCTTGTCTATTTACCGAAGGAAGTACTACAATTTAAGTTCAAAGGTATTTAAATTTATGATAAAATAAGTCTTATTTATTTCACTTAGCAATTGAAATGCAACATTAAAAGTATAGTTCTCTTGCTTTTTTATAGCAAATAGACAGACCGCGGGCGACTCAAACTTCTCCGAACTTAAGACCTTTTCATTCGTCTGTCTCAGTACCCATCTACTCCATACTCACAGCTGAGAAGAAGAAATCAAAAATACCATTGATGTCGATAAATTGATGAAAAATTGGTATCTAATGGACATAAGTAATTTTCAAAATCGAATCAAAAAATTTCGCGGATTCCGAGGACATTCGAGTGCCTAACGTTTTTGAATTTCCCTCTCGGCCCGACTAACTTTCTAACTTGACCTGATTTCACCTTTGGAGAACAGAATGATTTCTATTAACTAACTCGTTATCGCCAACTGGGGGCGTAGCTCAGATGGTAGAGCGCTCGCTTAGCATGTGAGAGGTGCCGGGATCGATACCCGGCGCCTCCAGATTTTTTTCACTTTTCTTTTTCAAACATAATGATGGAGAGTACTGGTGATATTTTAATGTTTTCAAATGAATGCGTATGAGAATTAATAGTGGGATAAATAGCTACTTATATGGCCCCTGGAAGACTTAGCCACGTGAGACTGTTTTAGATCAATAATTGATTTTTTGCGTGAAAGGGGGATTTATTTAAAATATAGTAACGGTAGTAAGTCTCTTCATTTGAAAATATTAATCTCAATGATTTGAAACTTATTTTACGATCGATATGTGTATTCACACACTTATCTGTCTCCGTCACCGCGATAACCTCAAATGATTTCTCTTGCAGGATGTATATATTATATTATTTGAAATACCAGTTTAAATTTTTACTACACATCTGGACAAATGAATAATTTTTACTCCTCAACTCTTGGTTATATCCCGGGTTAATATGTGCTGAAATTACACCTGGGTACATTTTCAGCGCATATTGACCGGTAGTGCAAAACCTAATGCATAAATTAGTAATTAATAATGGTTACTTAAATCTTTTTCGGTGTTGACACTCGGAACTCGACCCCTGGAAGTCTTAACCACGTGAGACTGTTTTAGATCAACACTTGATTTTTTGCGTGAAAGGGGGATTTATTTAAAATATAGTATCGGTAATAAGTCTCCTCATTTGAAAATATCTATCTCAATAATTTGAATTTTTTACGATCGATAAGTGTATTCAGGCACATATAAGTCTCCATCACCTCAACGGATTTTTTCTCTTCTTAGCAGTCGCAACATGCTCGCGGTCAGTGCGCAAGACAAATTATGATTTTTAACTGCTTATCATTAACAAAGTATATGGCATTTGAGTGCAAACGTTTTATTTGCCGTAGTTTTCAAACATTTTGCAATTCCTTTATTATGTCAGTAACCTTAAACGACATCACAAACTGTTTCCGCAAAACCGCACATATAGGGGCGTGAATATTTTTGTAGCAACAATGAACGAAGGATGAATAACCCGTCCAAGGTCACGCAACAATAGCAGCAGTTTTACCAACCTAAGACTGATTAGCTTGGGCCAAACAATGGCTCATTAGCTTGTATTGAGAAATATCCGTCGCACAAAGATTACACACTGTCACATATAATGAAATTATCAATAAAACTTAGAAGTTAAATTGGGTCCGTTCTGAAAAAACTGTGCCTGATAGAAGAAAACTAACAACAGTTCTGAAATCAGCATATTCGAGTTAGTTATTATCACTTAATAGTTTTCCGTCATCTGATATCATGCACACTAGTGATATCTTAGCAATTATTCATTTACCTTCAATCTGTAGAGCTGTGAATTTAGCTATAATACAATTGTTTAGGAACTGTTACCCTTTTATTTGAAATTGCGTTAGTTGGATAGTTGTTTTTTTTGCATTTGTATTTGTTAACCTGTAATTAGAAGTTATGTAACTTCAACGAATTTTGAGCGTTCTTTTGGTAAACTGAAGCAACTTGAATATCAGATAAATTCTTTTTCTGTTATTGCTCATGCTTTCCAGTGATGATATTCCCCCTACTCGGCAATCGTAGCCGGATTTTGGTTTACATTCGTTCTGGGTTTTATTTTTCTGCCTTGAACGGTGTATATTCGTTGAAAGTGGCCCAATTTTTCCGAAATACGCCATGCCGGTGCTAGATTATATCCTTGGAAAAATTAGTGCGAAAAAGAAGGGCTTGTCAGCTGTCCTCAATGGACCTGACGTAAATTTCGACCGATGCAAATGACCACAGTGGTCGGTAGTATCCCCAATTAACGAAAACGAACCATCCAACCAAAAGAAGGGCTACAGTTTGATGAATAGAAGGAAAATATAAGCGATTTACTCTCAAAATATTCGTTATGACTGTGAAGTACTTAAAGATCATTTACTATTATCAATCTTGAAAAAAATCAGCAAAATAAACAAAGCACGACGCATAGGAGATCGGCACGTGAAAAATAGTGGATGCCTATAATAACTTCAAATCAAGAAATTTCTACCCAATTGGGCATCGAACTCGTGAACTCGAATTTACTCTATGAGATGCGAACTCTATGGAATGACTTAACCCTGCCATCATCGCTATTCATTGTGTAAGGGTTAGGCTGGCGCGAATAGAAGACCCATGACTTGGTCATGAACAAGTCGGTATTGCCATATTTATAAACTCATATTATTATTCAAAATACGTGGATCATGAAAAAAATTTCATCTTTGAATAGAATATATGTTTAAAATATTTTATGTATAAAAAATTGAATTAGTTCAGTGAAAACCTTATTATGCGTTCATCAAATCTTTATATACATTTTAGACGGCTAACAACTATATCACATGCGAAATAGATAAATGTATTTTTTTTCTCTCCTACAGTAAATCACCCGAGTGTCATCACCGCAAAAGATTTAAGTGACCATTATCAATTACTAATTCATGCATTAGGTTTTGCACTACCGGTTAATATGCGCTGAAAATGTACCCAGGTGTAATTTCAGCACATATTAACCCGGGATATGACCAAGAGTTGAGGAGTAAAAATTATTCATTTGTCCAGATGTGTAGTAATAATTTAAGCTGGTATTTTAAATAATATAATAGATACATCCTGCAAGAGAAAACATTTGAGGTTATCGCGGTGACGGAGACAGATAAGTGTGTGAATACACATATCGATCGTAAAATAAGTTTCAAATCATTGAGATTGATATTTTCAAATGAAGAGACTTACTACCGTTACTATGCTAACATTATGCGAGAAGAACAACAATTTGTAGCCCTTGGAAAGTTAGCGTATGTTTTCCTTCATCCATTTTAATAACGCTACTTCCTACAAATTACAGTTAATTATTGACATAATGACCTCAAAATACAAGACTTTAAACCGTAAGATATCATTATTGCGTTATATCTCTTACCACTGCATGGCAAAAGAAAAGGCAAAGATCCTAAAATAGAAAAATGAAAGGATTTTCAACTATGGAGCACTATAAATGAATTATTTTATATTTGATATTTTTGGCTACTTATGATTCCACTGTTCATTAATGGGTTAAACGTAAACATGATACTATCGAACCGACTAGACAAGCATGTGTAGGATTTTCGGGTAGGAAGTATAATCTTTCAATTACCTCCTCCCCAAGTGATGGAGAGTAAAATTCGTTGTACTAGCGCCAATATTCACGCCCCTAGATGTGCAGTTTTGCGGAAACAGTTTGTGATGCCGTTTAAGATTACTGACATAAAAAAGGAATTGCAAAATGTTTGAAAACTACGGAAATAAAACGTTTGCACTCAAATACCATATACCAAATGATAAGCAGTTAAAAATAATAATTTGTCTTGCGCACTGACCGCGAGCATGTTGCGACTGCTATGATGAGAAAAAATCCATTGAGGTTAGCGCGGTGACTTATACGTGCCTGAATACACATATCGATCGTAAAAAAAGTTTCAAATCATTGAGATCGTTATTTTCAAATGATGAGACTTATTACCGATACTATATTTTAAACAAATCCCCCTTTCAAGCAAAAAATCAATTATTGATCTAAAACAGTCTCACGTGGTTAAGACTTCTAGGGGTCATATAACAAGCCATGTATTCCACTATTAATTCTCATAGGCATTCATTTGAAAACATTAAAATATCACCAGTACTCTCCATCATTATGTTTGAAAATGAAAAGTGAAAGAAATCTGGAGGCGCCGGGTATCGATCCCGGTACCTCTCACATGCTAAGCGAGCGCTCTACCATCTGAGCTACGCCCCCAGTTATTAAATACGAGTTTGTTAGGAGAAATAATTCCGTTTTCCAAAGGTGAAATCGGGTCAAGTTAGAAAGTTACCCGGGTCGAGAGGGAAGTTCAAAAATTTTAAGAACTCGAGTGCTCTCGGAATTCGGAATAATTTTTTATTTGATTTTGAATGTTACTTACGTCTATTATAGACCGATTCGTAATCGATTTATCGACATCAATGGCCGTTTTGATGTCTTTGCGTGCTTCGTCAATTTGTAACACCGTGTGGACTTCGCTTTCAGACCGGTCGATAAAAAAATTAAAACGTCGTTAATGCTGAGTCCGTGAAAACGAAATTAAACTAGTCACAATATTTTCATTGCAGAATGTAACCGTCATCTATTTCGAAACAGTGATCAATAGTCTTTCTTCCACAACGTTCTCAGACCAGACTACTCCTTCGTAGATCCTAAAATTTATTTCGGAATATCAGCTTATACAATTTTCCAAACTTTGATACTGTCAATTCTTTCGAGTTCCTTAGCCTTCATTTCTCGGAATACTTTCTCTATCCAGCTATCAGGTAATGCACAGCCAAGGTTACTTCGTGTGTAGCGTAAAATGTCTTCGCATTATTGTTGTTTTTATTATTGGAATTATAACAGTTTTCTCGAAGTAATTGCGTGTCTCGTAAGTTTATTACACCGTGTGGACTTCGTTTTCTGACCGGTCGATAAAAAAATGAATTAAGGCTGTTAGTGAAAACGGCGTTGGACTAATCGGAGAATTATATTAGCGGAATTAAGCCGTCTTCTTTATTATAGCAGAGATCAAGACTCTTTTCACGTATTTTTCCGACCAGAATTATCTCTCTCCCTTATCTTCAACTGGAGAACCAGAATGTGAGTCACAGCTTCTCTCCATTCCTCTAAATACCTCTTCCCCTTCTATTGCTATAAAAAGCATTTCAAAACATGAGTAGTGCTGTTGCATTCTGCTTACGGGAGATATTTGTGAAATTAGTTTCCATCATTTATTTACGTTAATTGAATCCTATCTTTCCGTTCTATTTGTTTAAACTAAAAGCTATCTAAATAACACATATGGAAAAGCATAGGCATATGGAAAAACAGCGGCTTATTTTAATGTGACTATATTAATTATTCCGGGATATACTCTCATGATTTAGATAGAATATAGTTTAAAACAGAGATGAATCCAGAAATAAATCGCATGGTTGAAGAAGAGTGCATCATTTTGGAAGAGATTTAGATGGCAGGCCAACAAATGGCAGGAACAAATTTAAGTAAATGCAAGATACTTCTACCTTACGGGTATATCGGCCTAGGTAAGTGTAGCATAACAGAGTAAAGATTGTTTTCTTTCGAAGACAAAGAAAGCGAGGTTGGTTATTAAAGTAGGAGGGCAAAAACTGGAGCAAGTAGAACGATTAAACTACTTAGGTAGTACGCTGGAGGAAAATGGGCCTTATAACAAGGAGATTTTACTATTAAGAGGAAAGTTGTATATATTCTTCCTTTAAAAAAAGAAAAGTAAAAATCCATCCTTCAATCATTCACCTGGACCCTCCCAACCTCTTGCTTACCTCCACCTAATCTCCAATCAACCAACCTGTAGCCCATCATCCACCAAGATATCTCGAACCTCCTGCACCAGATTAAAAGTAATATTAAATATTAAATCAATATCCTCTCACAATTTAAAACAATCTCCACACCACGCCAATGTTTAGAGAAAATATTACAGTAGTAAAAAATATAAAAAATAAAGAAAATATATTTATATACATCTACATAAAAATGTATAAATAAATAAAATATTCCAAGCATTATAAAAATATATATATGTATATTATAAAAAATATATATGTATATTATAACAAAATAATATTAATATCCCGAGCATGATGGAAAAAAGAAAAAAAATTAGGATAAGAAATTTAATAACAATTCACACACACTCTCGCTACTAATCATTTCATTCATTCAAATATTCTACCAGCTGATTGGTAGGTTCTTGAACAGTCCCCATTCTGTATCCCAACCTAATATAAATTGTCACGCTTTCCCTCCTATGGATAACGCGCTATTAGATCCCTCTTCAATTCTTCATATCTTCTACCTCCTCTTATTTCGACCAGAATTCCTATCCTCTTCCTTCCTCTTCCACGCTTCTCCAGTGTTCTCCCCTCTATCGCTCTTTTCAACATGCCCTCTCCTCTCAAAACCTCCTCCATCTATCTCTTCTGCCTTCTCCGAACCTCTGCCACAAGCTTCCTCTCCTCTCCGACCATATGCAATACCTCCTCGTTCGTCTTTCTCGCCATCCAGCTAACCTTCTCCATCCTTCTCCAAACCCACATCTCAAACGCCTCAAGTCTACGCACATTCCCCCTTCGCAGTGACCAAGTTTCCGACCCATATAGTGCCACGCTCCATTCTTTTAATAATAATCGCTTTTTAATACGCTGACTAATGTTGGGGTAATCATTATTTTTTTTTTTAAACTACCGGTAAAGGTAGAACTACCTAAAAATTAATTTACACACACGCAATCCTCGCCCTTAAAAACTTTCCCAAGAGTCAATTCAACCCCCCTTTCGGGAGTCGATGCTAACAAGGGAATGTAAAGTCGGCCAAAAATGAAACCAGTACAAACAAAGATGGAGATAGAGCTCTAGAGAGAGGCGTTCAGACATATGATGAGAGCTAATAGCCGGGACATTGAATGAAAATAACAGACTGGCAGACTTTAATATGGAGAGTGGCGTTGTATAGGGGACTATTGAAAAATGAGAAGAAGAATAGGCTGCACGCGTTGTAGACGTGGGTTTGGAGGAAAATGAAGAAAGTGCGGTGGACGGAAGGGACGAGGAGTAAGAAAGTGCTTTGTTATGGTGGTTGAAGAGAGAAAACATCTGGAAGAGACAGAGTTGGTGGTTGTAAGGGTTAGTGAGGGGCGAAGGGTTGCTGAAGGCCGTGATATCGGGGAGAATAACATTCACCTATATGATCCTCAGCTTGTCCCACAAATCTCAAAATTCTTAATAAGCCTCTTAACTTCTTCATCAGCATTGTGAAAAACCGCAACCCCTCTCTTCGTAATCTTACCAAGCATGATCTGCTCTCAAAACTTGATATCGCTCCCTTGCAACGTCGCCGCACACTTAGTGACCTCAAATTTTTCCATAGAATCATGAACGGCCGCTTCAGGTCAAACGACCTTCTATCAATGTTCTCCCTCCGGGTCCCCTCACGTAAAACAAGGAACTCTTCCCTATTTCATCTACCTCACTCCCGTTTATCAGTGACTCAGAGATCCCTTACCTACCGGCTACCTCTTACCTACAATTCCCTGAATACCCCATCTATTGACATTACATCCTCTTTTCCAACTTTCACAACCGCTATTAACTGACTTCCTATCTAAATTCCCCTTCCTATCTTCTTCCCACCTAAATGTCACAACGGATGAGTTGTTTATGAGATGATGTTTCGATAACTTATTGATTTTTCTTTTTGTTGTTCTGTGTAAAGTCATTTAATGCTAATAATCCGATGTAAAGGTCATCTTGACTGTTTTTGGATTTATTATTAAATAAATAAATAAATAAAAGAATTTTGTGAAATTAAATATGAGGAATGAAAGAATAAGGAATCGTGACGCAATATAGTCGTCAGCTTAGAAGAGAATGAATTGTAGAACTGCAGCATACCAATAAACGGATTGATGACTGATGATGAAGCTCATGATTTCAAATGAACGCCATAACCACAGAATATCAAATTTTTCAAAAGGCAAAATAAAAACGACTGGCTCATGTCCATTCTCGAGGTCTGGACGTGTTAACCAGCGGTCACCGCAATCCCAGGATATGCGAAACCGAGAGCGGCGTGGCCAAAGGTTAAGTCCGCATGAGCGATTACGTTTGACATGAGGCAGCTGGCTTCATCGCAGAGAATTTTGGCGGCTGGATTTGCGTCTTTGAATAGAGAATCTCATCGACAGATGGTACGATAACTGGTTTAGTTGAGTGCCTAGGAAACGGTGGGCTTTAATCAGGGCATCCTGGTAGGCATGGAATTCGAGGATGGCTCGCATACTTTAAAGATTTTCGGAGACACAAAATATTTTAGCCTCTTCCCTGGTTGATGAAAAATCCTCACTGACGGAAAACGAATCCAAGACCGCCAGATAGTCCGCGAGTTAGCAATAGCCTCGTCGCCAATGGCGATTTCACAAATGGAAGTTCATTTCCAAGGATGACTCGAGTGTAGCGATTGGTATCGCTACTTGCAGGGCATCGTTCTTCCTAAACGCTGTATCGTAATATTTCGTAAAAAAAAGATAGACGTAAGTAAACAATGAATATGGGTATTTAGAAATTAGCCTAATTTTGGCAATCGACGCGTTTCTAAACCGCACTCAACTTCCGCAGGCATTTGGTGGAATATATAAATGTTTATAAATGAAATTAAATATAAAACTACATCGATTACAAAAATTAAGTTTTTTAATTGATGGCCGTGATAGATGGTAGGATTTCGGGTAAGTGGGGAAGGGGAAGATTAGATTAAGGAATAAGATTAGGTTTTATGGACGGGATGAAGAAAGGTAGGGCTTATGCTGAGATGAAGAAAGAAATACTAGAAGTAGAAAGGGCACGGCACGTGTTAGAGTTCGTTGGATATTCTCTGACTATCATCACAACATACCTCTAACCGGTAAATTACTGTAATGAATGGATTATTTTATTCCTTCTTATACAAGGCAAGAGGAGTCACAAGTCTTTAAAGTAAGAAATCCCTAGCAACAACAAGCATCTATATGGCAACACATGAATATGTAGTTACATTTCTAGCATTAAGTCGTCTTTTTAAAACTAATTTGCCGATTTGATAATAGGTGGAGTTTTAATCAAATGATTAAAACTCTATATGATAATATGAGATATTATCGCAGAATTTAAATGCCACCTGCAAACAAAACAGAAGGCTATTTTCGAATAGTGATCGATAGTATACCGATTACTTTCCCCGTAGACCCCTATTACCATAGAATTCTATGCTTAGACATCAAAGTGCTATTTACAAGGTCCCTATATGGCTACTGCCATAGAAGTATCTTCCACGAGTACAGCCGCATAAAAAACAAACAATATCCCCTAACATATCGAATCATCTTTGAGAAACCCGATCTTTGATTCCTAGAGCTTTCATACAGCATTTTAAGAGTTGCGAACCCTTAGTAGCAATTCCCCAGTTAATGTCTTCCTTCGTCCCAGTGATTCAAACGGTCAACCTCAATCTAAATGAAAGAATTCCAGGGCGTTGTAAACGAAAGTAAAATGATAAAATTCTGGGTTGGATGTCAAAATTAAGCTCGGACTTAATCCAAAACTTTACCCAGCAAAATAGAACGTCCCCATGAACTCCAAACCAAAATTACTATATTCATGAAAGATTTCAGGTTTTCCCGGTGAATGATTCTGGAAAGTTCTCCTCGATTTTCCCGCCGGGTTAATGTCTACACGATGGCCAACCATGGTCGGCACTTCGATGAAAGACTTTCTCATCATCAACAGCAATAAGGTTGATGGGAAAGTCATCCATCGAAACGTCGGCCATCGTGCAGACGTTAACCCGGGGGGAAAACCCGAGAAGAAGTTACTCGAACTATTATCTTTATCCTACGTGTTCAACTGCTCCTTATTCCTCCTTCCTAATCTTGATTTAGCGGTTCCCAATCAGTGGTCCTCATACCCCTAAGTGGTACACGGTTGGTGGTTCAGGATGAACGCGAGAAAAGCTAAGTAATGGTGGAAGTGTTGTGAGCAAATTCCCTCACAGTGAGGGGTCCAACTGGCTCCAATGCGATTGACGATTTCAAGGTGTACGCTGAGTGGAATTGGACCACCAAGGGATACGAGAGACGAAAAAGGTTGACAACCGCTGTCCTAGATCCATGATGGCGATGGCTGAGGAGTAAATAAAACTTCACCCTTAGACTTTGCCCCTCTGTGCTTTGTCCTAGTCTTATAAGGTTATGTAGTTCTCGAAGTAAAAAACGTTAACGATAGAATTTTTTTCTTATCTTAAAAAAAATTTAGGATGACATATGGATATATTGAGAAAGGATTGATCAAATCTTGATGTGTTTTTGATTGAACTGACTGGCATTTGACCATAAAATATTGGTTATATCAATCAATTTTTTTCCTGAATGTGTGGGGGTAGAATTAAACATTACTTTTAAATATGTTCCGAAATACGCAGAGTTCAGTTGGATAACCTGCATTTTTTAAAGAGTGTTATAAACTAGATGAGATTATGATGAATAATTCGACTTATAGCTGCCGAAGCATACGACTTAAATGCGACTACATACAATATGATTCTAAGGAGGCAGAAGACGTGATTGGAATGCGCATTTATAAGTGAAGGGCTGTTGGAAATGGTGACGGAGGGGGAGGAGGCTCCACTCAGAACCCAAGCAGGGATAGGGATTTCACGGAAAATCTAAGCCACTGATGGAATTCAAACCCAGACCCATGAGATGGAAAGCCAGAATTCTAGCCACCAAATCAATCCGATCCTCATCGAAAATAAAGCTATTGTGTTACGCCAAGAGACACGTAAATTCGACTGGTAATTTTTCAGTGGACTACGAAAATCGATTTGCGTCTCTCTTTTATTTGCGTCGAGTGAATTTAGGATTTAAATTTTAATTCAAGTTTGTTCCACCGTAAATTTTTAAAAATCTATTTGTTATATTTTCTCGCTCGAGTATTTCGTGCCCTTAGAATGCACAGGGATAGATAGTTGATAGGGTTTCCCGTTATCCACTTCTTCTTTGTTCTCTTTAGCTTTTCCCTGTGTCCAAGGGTCGTTGTTCCTTATTTTCCTTCCCCACTCCTTCCTGTCCCTCGTAGTCTCCGCACTCATTCTTTTATCCCTCATGTACAATCAATCTACAATTACAATCTACAATCAAGCTGTACAATCCTTCCACCTTCTCCTAGGTCTTCCTCTGGATTTGATCTCCTGGATTATGTAATTTCTAATCCTTTCCTTCCTTGTGTATCCCATATCACATCTTGGCATCCTCATTTCTGCCACATCTAGTTTCTTCTCTAACATTTTCTTCACAGGCCAGGCCTCACACCCATACATCATGGCTGATCTCACTACTGTCTTAAAAATCTTTTCATTTGACCTTTTCTTTATTCTTCAGTAATACTGGGCACGTGACACTCTTTTCCAGTTGACCCATCCCACTTTAATTCTGTGTTTTAGCTCCCTTTCCAAACCTCAACTCTCGGTGACGTAGGAGCTAAGAAATTTGCACCTACCCTCCCTTCAAATAATAACTCTATCCCCTCCTACTCTGCTGTCTCCACAAAAACTCAGATAGTCCGTCTTTTGTCTAATATTCTTGAGGCCTCCATCCTCCACCGCCTCTCTCCAATTTTCCAATGTTTCTTCCACCTTATTTTTTTCTTTCCTCCCTTATCACAACATCGTCTGCATATGCCGGACCAAAAAGCCAAATTCTGAACGTTTTCGGTCATTACGTCCATCACCAAGTTGAACAGGTTGGGACATAAGGTCGACCCCTGGTTTAACCCGACTGTCACTGGGAACCTTTCTGTCACACCGACACAGGTTCTTACTTAGATGTATGCTCCATCATACATGTTCTTTACCGATCTGATATATTTCTCTGGTACTCCCTTCACTCTCATACTTCTCCATATCTCCTCTCTCGGCCCTGTACCGTATTTTTTCTCCAGATCTATGCACACGAGATGAAGGTATCTTTGTTTCTCTCCATACGTTTCAATCAGCTGCCTTAAGACAAAAAGAGCGCCTGTCAATCCTTAGGCTGCCATAAACCCAAACTTGAGATCGTCGTTTCCTCCCCGATCCGCCTGTCCATGATCCTTTCCCAGACCTTCCTTGTGTGCGGTGTTCAATTAATCCCTCTATGATTCCTGCAATCCTGAATATCTCCCTTCCCTTTATATATAGGGACCATCACGCTCTCTCTCCAAGCCTCATATATCCCATTTTTTTTTAATAATTTAACTTTTATAAAACCACTTCTTCATTTAATAACATACATGACCCGGGTTCCGATGAGTAATCATCATCATCAGGCGTTTGTATTTATGTTTTGTTTGAGTAACTATGGTAGCTGTAGTTATGTGTCGTCAGAGGAAGGGGGTAAATGAGGAGAGGAGATGAGGTTGTTCGAAACGGAGGCCAGGAGGAGATCCTCCTGTATCCTCTGTATCCAAAGACCTCACACATATACGGCAGGTAAACCTGCCGTATATGTGTGAGGTCTTTCGAAGCCTTGTCTCCTGATTTTGCTAAACCGAATTCTCCAGTCCTCCCGGTGTTTCCAGCTCTTTACACATCTCGTACGCTATTCTCTCTCAAGCGATTGCAACATCCCTCTTTGCCTCTTTCTTCCTCCGCTTATACGCTTCTCTGTCCTCTCTGCAATGAGATGTCACATTTATAAAAATACTCCTTTTCCTTCACTGCCACTTTCACCTCATCATCACGTTGATGTTCCAGCGACTTTTTACGTGACGCAATCCAACCTATTGTTCCCCATTCAAATTCTCCATCCGCTTCACAAACCTGAGTCATCCGGCTCATGCAAATATTTCTAATAAAGCATGCATATCGTCTCCATTCTACCCTTATATTTTTCTACTCCTCAGAGAATTTCGTCTTCTTACTATTGATCTTTCATCCCATGCCTTTCGCACTACTGTAATGTATCACTGACTGAATCCCTTTGGATGACTGACTAAATAGCGCTTGCTATTTTGCTTATCTAACTGAATTTATCGCCCTCCCCCCCCCCCAACTCAAGTCCCTACTTCTAAAAACAACCTCACTACTTTCATCTTCATGTGACTTATCTTCATCCAAAGCATTTTACAGTGTAACTCTAATGCACTCATAACTGACTGCATCCCCTTGGCTATTTGGCTTCCCAGCACTGAGTCATCTGTGAATGTTGCTGGTTTTACCAGCTCAACGACGTGATCACGCGGATACATATCATTGGAATCGCTTCTTTGTTTGCGTTGAGAGCGCGCGTAAGGTGGATCTCACTCTTCCTACGTCATGGCGCGTAGTGTTTTCATTGAGATCCAAGTCATCCACACCCAATAACCTTGGGGATTCGATGGGAGTTGTGGCTCGATTCATGCTGCTTGATCTCGGAGTAATGCCTCTCTCATCGCCTGAGTGAGTTATGTGCAAAGCTCGAGTACTTAGACTCCGTTTTCTTACTCGCAGAGAGTCAAAACGATTACCGATATTATATTATCATCGATATCTCGAATATAGTGCAATTTTTGTCTCCGATATACAGGCACCTAGGAAAGTATCAATCGTCCTATATTCGAGCACTTTTAGCTTTAACAAATCTGTGTATTGCTCGTCTCCCTACGCGTTTCGGCGCGCCAATTTAATATCGCCATGTTAGAATGAATTGGACGCTCGTGTTAAGACGCTACATATGTAATAGTACACAGAAAAAGCTTGTGTAGTATAAAATAAAAATAAATAGATTGTGTACGTGGAGTCGACTGAGTGGCCCTTAAATGTTTCTGTATCCCTCTTCAAATACAGGGTAGTACCGTATTTGGGTTCAAACAAATTCTTCCTTTGTCAACCTACCCTCTGATCCTCAACGGCTGCAATGACCTCAGTTGTGGGTCCCCTCCAAATATACCAAATCAATGTTGATATCGAAAGGGATTTTTCCACATGTATAACGCGTTGATCCGTTGTCACGACCGAGGGCGATTAGAACGTGACGCGATCGCTACGCGTGACGCGGCGAAATATAAATAAATTGCAAGGTACGTCACGTCGAATCTCTCCCCAAACCAGCGTTGGATTATGTTTACACATGCTCTTATCTGTCCGACAATCAATTCGAGTAGAGCCAGGGTCTTGCGCGGATGGGTTTAGACGCGAACCGTCGCTGGGAGCGATAGCAGCCGCAAAAAAAGCAATATTTTGGCGAGTCATGGACTGGGAGTGTCCGTCCACCGAATTACTCCTCATAATCTTCGCTGGTTTCCCAAGTGCGCAAGGTTGGGTGGGGAGCTCAAAGAGATCCATTCTCGAGTTCTTCAGAGTTATTAACAACCTTAAGATCTCTTTCAAGTACCGGCACAAAGGAAGTGAATGTCCAAAAAAATAATAATGCATTCTCCAGTCTACTGTCATTCATTCAAGTATTCTACCAGCTGATTGGTAGGTTCCTGGACAGTCCCCATTCTGCATCCCAACATCATAGACATTGTCTCGTTTTCCCTCCTAAGGATGTCCCGCCATTAGATCCCTCTTCAATTCATCATAACTTCTACCTCCTCTTATTTCGTCCAGGATACCTATCCCCTTCCTTCCTCTTCCACGCTTCCCCAGTGTTCTCCCCTCAATCACTCTGTTCAACATGCCCTCTCCTCTAAAAATCTCCTCCATCCATCTCTTCTGCCTTCTCCGAACCTCCGCCACAAGCTTCCGCTCAAGTGCCAGAGAGCGATGAGACAAGTGCCGCGACCTGGCTCTGGTCAGCGCGAACGCTCAGGTCATCGATATTTCCTGTAAGCACCCTGCTTTTATTCGGTCCGCGCTGGTGCTGACACCTTTTTCCACTTTCCAAGTCGACCTGTGAACATTCCCACCCATGAATATAGAAACCACCAATCCAAAGTGTGACAGCACCTCCCCTACATTCCCCACTCCTCCACTGGTCAGCTGTTTCCCCTCCTGCGCTGAGAAAGTTTACCGTGAATAGACTAGCCTTCTTGGAACCTGACCGCGGGAGAAGGACGTATCTGCTTGGTGCCACATGTGACTTGTGTTCGTCTTGCATAGACTAAGTTAACGGTATTTAACCTACGGGCTTGATTTCTTTTGTAATAATTATGGTTATATAAATGCTGTTATTGGAAGTTAATCAAACTAGCTAAGATTGTTGTCATTTTTTTCTCGTTTCCGCCCACCAATCGCAATCAATTCACTCGTGACGTCAAGTTTCAGTGGCTTGCTTTGCAAGGATGTCCCGCCATTAGATCCCCTTCAATTCTTCATATCTTCTACTTCCTCTTTATTTAGTTCAGAATTCCTATCCTCTTCCTTCCTCGCTTCCACAGTGTTCTCCCCTCTATCACTCCCTTCAACATGCCCTCTCCTCTCAAAACCTCCTCCATCCATCTCTTCTGCCTTCTCCGAACCTCTGCCACAAGCTTCCTCTCCTCTCCAGCCACATCCAATACCTCTTCATTCGTCTTCCTCGTCCCCCAGCTCACCTTCTCCATCCTTCTTCAAACCCACATCTCAAACGCCTCAAGTCTACGCACATCCTCCCTTCGCAATGACAAGTTTCCGACCCATATAGCGCCACGCTCCATATCTGAGTTTTCATCGGCCTTTTCTTTACGTCTCTCCTCAGACACCCCCCCTCATCAATTCCCTTCCATTCAAAAATTCTTCTTTAGCCACGGCAATTCTGCACCTGATGTCCCTACCACTAAACCCATTCTCCTCTAAAATACTACCCAGATACGTAAACTGCTCGACCTGCTCTATCTTCTGCTCTCCCACCCTTATATTCAGCCCCGCCTTCTTACTTCTAGAAAATCTCATCACTTTCGTTTTCTTGTGGTTGATCTTCATCCCATACTTTACGCACTGCACCTCTAACGCATTCACCATTGACTGTAGCCCCTTGGCTGACTGACTAACCAAAGCTTGATCATCTGCAAATCACACTGATTTTATCAGCTCACCTCCTACCTTTATTCCTACCTCCGCATCTCCCCATGACTCCAATACCATTTCTTCTGAATTCACGTTAAATAGCAACGGTGATAGTGAGCACCCCTGCCACACTCCCCGTCCTATCATGGCCCATCCCGATTCTCCATCGGCTACCTAACCTGCGCCGTCTGGTTCATATAAAAATTCCGAATCAGACGGCCGTCCCTCCAATCGACCCCTAATTTCTTCAACACTCCCATTAATTTCTTCCAATCCACCAGATCAAACGCCTTCTCGAAATCTACGAAGCATGCAAAAACATCTTGCCCATTCTCTAGGTTACTTTCTACTAGCGTCCTCATCACCGCTATAGCGTCTCGCGTTCCCATCCCTCTCCTAAACCCGAACTGGTCGTCACCCACGTATAAATTTGCCTTCTTCTCTAGCCTTCTGTTTGTAATTCTTAGAACTATTTTGGCCGCGTGGGATATTAAACTTTTTTCCTATAGACTTTGCACGTCTTTTCCTTGATATTCTTCGATATAGGAATTAGTACAGTCTTCGCGAAGTCTTCCGGCCACACTCCATCCTCATAGATCCTACGAATAAGCGCAAATAGCTTTCTCTTTCCGTTCTTCCCCATGCTCTTTAAAAACTCTGCAGGTATGTCATCTATTCCCACTGCCTTATCTCTTTTCATTTCTCGTAGAGCTCTTTCGATTTCGCTATCTAGGAGAACTGGTCCGATGCCATCTCTGTCGATGTCGTCCTCCCTTTCTATATCTAACATATTGGGCCTTATTTCTTTACCATTCGGCTCCTCAACATACTCCTTCCATCTCTCCTGGATCTCTTTCGGTTCTACGATCACCTTACCCGTCTTGTCTATTATCGCTGTAATTCCCCTTCCTTTATTACCACCCGTCAGTTCCTTTACTTTCCTATGTAATGCATCTGATCTTCCCTCTTTTTGGTATATCTCTAACGAGTCAATCTGTTCTCTCCACCACGCCTATCTTGCTTCCTTTGTTTCTCTTCTAAGCTTGTTATTTAATTCTCGGTATTTTTTTACCTAGCTCTGAGTTTACGACCTTTCATTTCCTTCTCTCCTGCATCTCCATTATCATCTCCTTCGTGACCCACGGTTATTGAATTTTAGTTGCAGTCACTACGCCTACCGTTGCTTTCGCCACTTATACAATTCCATTTTTCAAACTTCTCCATTCGTCCTCTACTGATCTAACTCCATGATCCTCACCCATTATCTCATCCACCTTCTCTCGATACTTCTTCTTCATTACCCCAGTTAATGCCTCCGTATTCCACTTTCGTACCCTCCTTCCCATTCTTATCTTTTTCAGTTTTACCCGACATTTCATGACTAATAAGTTGTGGTCTGTGTCTGCATCAGCTCCTGGATAAGTATGCGAGTTTTTAACACTATTCCTGTATCTGTGACGTACCATTATATAATCTATCTGGAACCTATCTGTGTCTCCCGGCTTCTTCCAAGTGTACCTACGTCGAGGATGATGTCTGAACCATGTATTCGTAATTACTAGGTTATTTCTGCGGCAAAACTCCACAGCTTTCTCGCCCCGGTCGTTTCTCCTTCCTAGCCCGTAATCGCCCACCTCCCGCCCATCTCTTCCTTCACCCATCACCGCGTTCCACCCATCACCCATTACTACCAGGTGCTTACTTCCTGGTATCCTACCAATTATTTCCTCTAGCTGATCGCACACCCCATCTACCTCCTCCTCTTTATGATTAGAGGTAGGCATATAAACCTGGATTATAACTAAATTCGTTGGTTCTGCCTTTACTTCCACGACTATTATCCTATCACTCACCTGTTCTGCATACACTACTTTTCTACCAAGTTTCCTATTCATTACGAATGCAACCCCGCGCTGACTTTCATTCCCTCAACTGTATATTAGGTACTATATAGCCATTACTCCAGTAGTCCCCGTCATCCTTCCATTTTTCCTCACCCAGACCCATTATGTCTACACTCACCCTCTCCATTTCTTGCTTTGTGTTTACTAGCTTCCCCGCCCTCAGCATACATAGTCCTAACATTCCATGTGCTTATTCTGATTGTTTCGTTCCTCTTCTTTTCCTCTGCTGCTGAATTTTCTGAGGAAGGATTTCTGTGCGATGACGACCGCAGGGGCTTTGCTCCCACCGCTGCCGGGCACGACACCCAGCCCACTGGGCTGAGTCCAATAGTTTCCAGTATTCATTATCATTTGAGAAATGTCCATAATTTCAAAGATTTTGTTTTAATTGAAATGGTATTCCGTGGCCTTACTCAATAGTGTTTTTTACGTGACACCATCACTTCAAAGGCCGCCCCACTGGGGTCAAACGCCTAATGCAGCCGCCTCATTGAGGTACAGACGCTGCGCGGACTACCATTCGTCTGTCTCCTAACCTTCGACCAATCTGGCATGGGTGATCCTACCAGGAGCATTGCTCCCGCCAGTTCAGCTCTACTAGTAGGGGTCATCGGAGTACGCAAGCCCTTCCACCACGACTAGGTTGTAGTCCAAGGAAAGAATGGAATCGGGTACCACTAGCTAAAGAGGGAGCTAACTTTTTTCTACAATATTATACGAAAACAAATATCACTTTCGTATTTCTTGCGATTTTATTTTTTAAATAAATTGCAAGAATTATCCAATATATTTTTGCATAGAATGTATATCTTCTTTCTGTCTCTCTAGAATATATATTCTTATATTCACACTATTTTGTGTTCTTAATGTCCTACTTATTCATCGAATATACATTTACCTAGTGCCAATTTATGAAATTATCTCTTTAACTCTTTATTTTGTTATTTCAGTGACTGAAACTTTAGCTATTGTATCCGATTCCAAAATTTCAGTCACTGAAATAACAAAATAAAAAGTACTTGAAGAGATAATTTCATGAATTGGCACTAGGTACATGTATATTCGATGAATAAGTGGGACATTGAGAACACAAAATAGTGTAAATATAAGAATATATATTCTAGAGAGACAGAAAGAACATATAAATGTCATGCAAAAATAAATTGGATAATTCCTGTAATAAAAATAATAAAACGCAAGAAATACGAATGTGATATTTGTTTTTGTATAATATTGTAGAAAAAAGTTAGTACTTGTTGCAACTATACGTCCACTTCCGAGTCATCGGCCTGAGATCCCCAAGCCGGCGCGCGCTCAGGTACAAAGAGATGCCCACTTCATAACCCTATGACATATTTTTAAAAATGTCTATAGTAAGTTGCTATCACCTGTAGATTCCGTGCCGTCCACAATGTGGTCATAAACTATAGGCTATGCAAAAATCAAGTGCGAAGGTCTTATCCTTATGAGCTTGAAGTTTGAACAACATCGATTACGATTAGGTAATTGCCCTACATAACGTCGGCTAAAGTATTATTATAGTACTGACAAATTTTCAGTATTGACGAACAGCATTCTTTTCTAATGAGATGAAGAACAAAGAGTAGAGCGAAAAGTATGTCATACAGTATTTAAATGGCGAAGCTGCAAAAGATTTTGCCATAGTATTATGTGCCAGTTTATGAGGCTCGCTTTCCTGGATGAAAATTTAGTATTGCCCTCCATTAACTGCATTTGTACTTTAAAATATTAATTCATTCAAGAAACCACTGCCATGTTATCATCTCCGGTGCGCGCTATGATAATTAGAGCTCCATGCGATATCGCGGAATATATATATTGGAAATGTGCTCCCGCATTCGCCTCCCTCGCCAGTGTTGCGGACTTTTACCGAAACTAAAAAGTATGAAGAAGAAAATCGGTTTCAAGTCCTTCATTTTTAGTGGAATGATAGCCATATCAACCAAAACAGTCGGTTGAGGAAATAATTTTCGATGATGCGATATAGTGATGCCATATCACGACCCCTTTTAAAAAACCACCCGCAGTACATGCCACGGATTACGCGGGGATATGGATTTGCGAGGGTTCTGTATTTTGATTAATTTTTTTTGCGATAGGTTTGGGTTCTTTTTTCTTGCTGCGAGCCAATATCTGCCGTTGACTTAGCAGGGTGACTCTCAAAGCGTGAATCCCCAGGTAGTAGTAGTAGTATTTTTGTTTAAAGTGCTTTGACGGCTAAGGTCATTTCGCACTTACTATCTGCCATGTACAGACAGAGGTAACAGCAATCGGAGGATCACCCCTCCAAACTCGATCCGAGCCCAACGATGCTTAACTTCGGTGACTGATCAGGAACTGGTGTTTCTATCGTGACAGGCCATTGCCCCTGAAGCCCCAAGTCTGGGAATGTTCAGTTCTCCCATGGGATGGTCCAAATTATAATTGGTATCTGAAGCATTAAAGTTCCCAATAACAATGAAGTTTTAAACTCTATAAATATAGTACAAACACCTACCTAGGCCACAAGATGCATATTTTCTTTGGCTGTATCTAATGGGCCAAGGGTAAAGCTACGTTTTCATACACCCAATATTGTGTTACCGTTGGAGGTGCCGATTCCTCTACTTTTACTGAAGACTGCATTGCGACAGCAAGCTAAATAAATATGCACTCACCATCAAACATTTATTATGGTAGATTAGATTGCTGTTGGGGGGGCCTTCGTCAGGAGCCCGGGCACTTAGACCTTTCTTGGTCCATTGTGCCAACCCCATGCCTGTCTGCCACTTGCAGACAGGGGACAAGAGCACCTCGGTAGAGGTATGGAGGATTGGCCTCCCCCTGCCTCACCCCAGTACCAGGTATGGAGGATGTTCTCCCTCCAACCGGCCCGGGTCTCCCTCCGGCCTCCCGGTATAGGTATGGAGGGAGTATCATCTCTCCATCCATGCCTGTTGAGGTATGGAGGAGGGTCACCCATCCAACCACCGTCTGGGCCCAACGTTGCTTAACTTCGGAGTTCTGATGGGAACCGGTGTTTCAACGTGGCTAGGCCCTTGCTCTTTATTATGGTAGACAATGGCACTTCATTACTGTTCTTATTTTTTGAAGTTAGCTATCCCATTTCCTTCCTACAAATTGTCACCATTTATGGACATTATTTTTTCTTTTAACCTAAAATCTAATCTGAAATATCACAATACCTATATTGGCTGATGCGATAGTGTGTATAATCATATAGTCAGATGATTAAACTCTTGTTAAACATTTCATATATGCAGCATATCTGTAAAGTTGTTGCCACCTCACTATTTTTCAATCCAGTTATTCAGACTTCCACCCAGGAGCCAGTTTAATAACATAAGAGTAGAATTTTTAAAAAGGTTTTTGACATATTTTCGAAAATCATAACTGAAAATTTCACTTACATGATACTTTCAACTTATAATATAAGACACTGTTACTTTACTCCGTTACTCCGTGGAACTCCTTCATTTTAATAATAAAAAAGCACTTGGTTGTTATTTTTTTACTTTTAACTTATGTTTTAAGTTACTAAGAGTGAAACTGCTGCCTGATGCTTGCTTAAGATTGTTCAGTTGAAAATAATGTTGGATGGTGAGAGTGTTGTCATTGCTTAGTGAGTCTAGGTGAGTGATACTAAAAGGTGGCAGATGTCTATGTGAGTCTTGGAGAGAGATACAAAGGGTGCTTTCAGACAGAAGTCTTAGTCACTGCTAACCAGTCTCCTGGAGACTGGGTACACTGTAGACTCTGGAGAGACTAGACGTGCATGCCATAACGTCAGAGAGAAGGCCACTTCTCCTCCTAGAAGGAATGGCAATGGTAGTGCAATGCTAGTAGTGTTGCTCATATGTAAGTTCACGCACAACTCTGTGGCTCACATGCCTTCCCTTAGCCCCCAGTCTCTGAGCAACAGCAGGGGACCAGCAACTGGAACTCACATGTAGCCAGTCGGTTGCAGGGAGACCGAGGACCAACTGAAAACCCTCATTGTTCCCAATGTACCAGCTGTCGCTATCAACTGACACTACTGTGTGAAAGCAACCTAAAGGTAGGTCTGGGCGAGCTCCACTCAAAAGATGGCAACACACTGTGTTACAAAAAGTCAGTAAGGCTGGGGAAGATAATTGAAGAATTTATAGAATCCAAAACTTTTCCTTTAATCACAATAAAACTATAAACAAATGCGTGATTATTTTTATTGTTATCTTAATTTTTTGATAAAAACACATTCCATGCATTTTTGTCCACAGTCAAACAAAGTTTAACACTTTTAACAATACCCAAGAATGGGCATTCCTGTCTGAATATCAGACACATTAATGCCACATGCAAGACATATATTACAAGGAATTCACAACTGTCTGCAAACCATTATGCATTCTTTGTACACATTTTCCCCTCCAAGTTAATGCTACCAATATAACTAACTGAAACCCACAATATAATACACTATTCAGTCAAATGACCAGAAATTTAACATTATTTTCTAAACTTAGAGAGTAAAATGAAGATATATGCTATGTAAACCTCAATGATGAATGATGCAGTCAAGTGATACCAGTTTAAGCCTTTCAGCCATTGTGTGCATCAACTTTCAAAAAGGGCAAAGCTCTTTATTTATCCTCCCAAGAAATAAATCTAATAATGCACATAAATGACAGTTGGTGCCTTTCAATGATTCCCATTGCCAAAGGCTCAATTTGAGCAAGATTCAGAGAGAATATTCCTCCGAGGTTTTGCAGGCTGAATTCGACATAGCTTATCTCAAATGAAGGTTTCTGGTAAGCAAGAGCTAAATTAAGTTAATGAAATTGATTGAATATATTTTCCATGGCCTTAAGGAGTGCCAAGAATCCCTACTTAGTGACAAAAAAATTTCATATAAATAAAAACGAATGAGGAAAGTATGAGACTGAATATTTCAATAACTACGGTTTATGCTTGGCATATGTTATTGCTATATTATATGATCAGCGATTGTTTATGCCATTCTAATCCTTAAGCTATGGAAGGCGTCGTAAGCATAACAAGGTTTTAGTCTTTGCAAAAGAAATCAAGTAAGTAATGCGTCTACCCAACACAAAGGCAAATTGTATCCTCATGAACTTTTAACTTAGTTTCAATGAAAATGTAAAATGCAAATGTATCGTTCAGAATCTGCTTCATCTGAAACACAGCCCTATCAAATATGACTCGCAAAACCACAGTTTGACAGAAACAAACTAAATTAGATTTCATTAAAGGCATTTTATACATATCACCCATCAGAGTTCACTTCACTGTGGAATGGAGAAATGAAAAAGATACATAGATGGTAAAAAAAATCAGACACCAACTCAATTTTGGTTTTCAACATAAACACAGCATAACACTAAGTTGCAATCAATCGTACAACTATAAACACATGAGCAACCGCATCCACTACAAGTGGCATACTTCAGTGACAAAAAAAAACAATCTTGCAAAGTTGATTGCTGCTCAGATAAAAATAATATTTCATCAATATAATTTACTCTACCTTAAATAATTAGCTATCAGGAGATATTCCCTCTTCTTTCAATGGTAGTTTTTATAAGACCAAAACATTTCCTAATTCTTAAGACAAAAAAGTTAAGAATGATCCCTTTTTAGTGCCAAAAGGAAATAAAATAATTTTGAAGTGCCTCACACCTACACGCATGACCTCTTCCTTGACATTTCAGAAGCACTCACCACTGTCACTATCATCGTACACTGTTAACAATAAGTTCAAAGAATTTTTCCAGGTTCCTTCTACACACATGTACACCCACACATTCATACGTCACACAGGAAGATATTCTCTCTTGATAAATTTATTTTTTTGGTCACACAACCAGTCTCCACTTGAATCAAATGTGAAGCAAAAAATGAATGCTGGGAATCAAAGATTCCTCATGAAGATGATGAGTAGGCATGAGTGTTGAAAATGAACAATGAGAAAAATACATCAATAGTATATGGGCACTGGCAGTGATGACATCCATTGGAAGAGCAGAGTTAGGAAAATACACTATGACAAAAGCATGCCCTGAACAAAATCACAAAAGTCTGAATACCTAACCAATATTCATTGTTGATGAGAATGTTACAAAACAAATTATGAAGTACATGAATAATGTTTACACATCTGTTTCACTTTGTAAAAAAGTAATTTACATATGAAGTACATATTTCATTAGTTGATCAACAAAATGAATTAGTCATAAGAGGTCGGAAACAAGGATGGATTTATCTCTCCATGAGTATTTAACAAGTTGATGTGAGTAATACACTGAATGATTGGTTGAGGTTGAAGAAGTTTCATAGTTCTCCCCGATGCTAATGTGTTATTCATAAGTCAGGAAGATACATTTCCCTCCAATAAGAAATAACATTTTAGGCTCATTATTGGATATGAATGGCAACAGCTATATAATGAAGTACATTTATTCATGGACTTGGGTACTTGAATGTTTTAACTTTGAAGCACATGGTGAAAAAAATTCCATCAAAAACAAACATAGCACAACAGAAAAACAGTAATGTCATCAAAGTGAACACTAAAATCCCACAATAGTTACATAAAAAAAGTCGAGAAACCTGATCACTTGATGACACTTTGAACAAACTGAAATAACTGAAGCACATATAACTATGTAGATATTTATGTAAATAATTATGAATATGCTTATCACAAGTAAAACATAAATGGTCACAAATATTAATATGTATCAATAATCTGGTGTACTTTACGAAAGGAATGTACACTATAACACAATAAAAGCACATATGCATATTGGTAAAAACTAAAAATGTTCAAAACATGAAGACCATTGATTGTAAATCCTTGATAAGTACCCAACCAAAAGTAAAGTATGAATATAGGTTAAAATCAGTGGCATGGTGCCTGTGTATAGCCTGTTCCTAGCACGATGCCTCTTATAATGGTGACAGTTCCTATTTATGAAATGTCATACTTCAAGCTAGTATGATAAATTCTTGTAAGGTGTTCCCAAATGCTGTATTAATATTTAAGATGAAGGAGGAGGAAGGAATAGTAGATAGAAGTACCTAAATTCCTTTAATATTATTGATCTGATAAGAACTGAGGGAAAAGAAATAACTTCTGAAGCACGAAGTTTTACTTTTTGTATTCCAAATACTCCCCCTCTTTCTCTCACCTGATATCTTTTGATATAGAGTTAGTCATTCTTGCTTTTTTATCAGTGCTGGACATGTCGCAGAAAATCATGCCATTTGGCAGTCAGCTTATCCAGTTGTAAGATTGTGTAAGTAGAGCATTTTGAGGCAATTTTTAAAATACATTTTCGAGGGGAATTATTATGCCAATTTCTAAGAAAAAAAGTTTTTTTTTTTAATTTTGCTCCAAGGTCTCTTAGTTAGAACCAACTTTGTGGTAATGTGGAACTGCCACTCTTTATAAGGGCCTACGAACATTCATTGTCATTTATGTTTTACTCGAGATATAAGTAAGCTAATGCAGCACAAATTAATGCTGGTTTGAGTCATTGATGCATCCCAAACATTATATTTTTTATGGAATGTACTCCATTATCTACTCTCATCACCTATGGCATAGTCAGATTTCCAGTCATTACTCGGTAGTTTATCCCTGCGATGATTTTCCAAGATGCAAGCATAAAACCATTGATTTAGCAATTACCTTGCAACTTTCTCCAACCATTTTATTAATATTGTATGCTGAGTCAGACACAAATTAGTATGTATTGAATGAATTCTGCCCATAAAAATTATATCCACCCAGAAAACACTCTAGAGACCCTAAGTGAATTTATCAAGTAATTTTCATAGTGAAGATAAACTTTAATTTTTTTAAATCTATTCCATTATTCGAGCCATAAATGCCACAGTTAATGTAGAGTCATCTGTTAACAGCATAATGGTACATCGTAATTAGCATATTTAAATTTTTATGATTTCTTCTAGTATCTTAACAGGGTGTTAAGAAATTAGGCTTTCGATTCCGTTCACATACACAGTTAAAATCAATTTTTCTAGCACACAATAAATACTCTCTCGTACTTACTCAAACTTCAACTCCTTAACCATAATCTCAGTCTTTACCCATAATTTTACAAACCAGACGTTCATTCTAACTTAATTTCCAATCAAAGCACAAAACCTTTCACATCATATCAGAAATACAGCCATTTTTTACAAAGTCACCCTTAATGAATGCTAAAATAGATTTCAATCACTTAAAAAAAAAACATAATGAAAAAATCGCACAAACCTCACGTAATTGCAAGGTCTCACTTTTGAGCTAGGTGAAAACAAAGATAACTTATTTTCTACACGGTAAATTGGGAAGTTAAAATCAGTGTAGGCCTTATAGTTGCTTATCAATTACAAAAACATGAAAATTTGATGAAGTTGGCAAATGTACACAACCAAATCGGACCGTGATTTTTTTTAGAATTGGAGTACCCTGAATCAGAAATTCTTAGTAAAGAAAAATTACTACACAAAGGAAAAACAAAAAATTCAACATCCACTGAAATCACTTAAAATGTGATTCACTGGCATTTTGATTTCGGATGAGACAGATTGTAGTTACATCTGGAGCATGTTCCACACTCACCCCATCCAAGATTTAAATATTTGACTCTTAGGCAAACATGCACTCAGCAAATTATTTACACAGTTGATACCTCACAATTGGAGAATAGTCTTTCAGATTGCTTTTTTTAACCTTTGTGTCTTCAACGGAGGACAAAAACCTTCCAAAGATTTGGAAAGTTAATTTATCTCTTGGTCAGCTCAAATAGCATTGCCTGTAAAGAAGCAGATTTTACAAATTAAATGTATTAATGGCCAATAAAATAACAACAGAAGCACAATTTTTAACTACATAATATGTAGTTTCAATGCAAATTAGTTAGCACCGTTACGTTTTTCAGAGCTCAAGCATTCAAGCTGCTTTTATCTCTACTTATAAAATGAACTTAACAACACAAGAGATGTCTATGCGATGCTAATTTAAAACATTCTTTGCTAGCTGATAAAAGCACATTGATATTAACCCTTTTGCTCCCATGGCCTTTTCTATTTTCACTCCCAGAAAGCTCGTGGCAATTTTTAAAAATATCAAATATTTGCTTCAATATTGTTTGTAACTCTGTTTAATCTGTATGGAAATTTGTTAGATACTCATGTTAAAGAAATTTGTTAGATACTCATGTTAAAGATGTTTAGTTAAAACATAACAGTATATACAGAGATAAAGCAGCATTAATGTTTTTATAAAACTAAGTTTAAATGAAAGAACTTTTTGTATGAGACAATACATCAGCACCTTGAGCTTTTCGAGGCAACTTGCAGAAGTCGATTTCAAGGCACCTTGAGCATCTAAGGGTTAATGAGAGTCATATTACATTATCTTCTGACAAACCCGTGAGTGCCCACCAGCTGACTGGGAATGAACATAAAATGTCAACCATGAAACCATCAACATAGTTGCCGACATCTACATATTCCATAATTTTATATGTTAATGCCTGAATGGTTGGATATGGTCATTTTTGCTTGTTTTATGAGGTGTGAACATCCTCCAACGGTTATTTGTAAGACAAACATGTTTATAGATTCATAGCATTCATTTTTATCAAATATAAAATCATTCTATTAAAAAACATGGCACAAGTTATGCAAACACAAATATGGCTGAATGAGACAGTTGAAAACTGTTATGAGAAAGCACGCAAAACATTAGTTTTAAGAAGATGAGGATTAAGGATGAATGATAACAACCACAGTCGCGTATCTTTAATCTGGCACCACCAGGACCTAGGTGATGCCAGATTACAGATTTTCTGGATTATAGGTGTTTCATGTTTTTTCACGCAATTAGAATGCAGAACATGCAATCTAGTAAGCAATACCTCTATGATATCATTCTTTTACTGACTGTATGCATAAAAATTATTATAAACATCTGGTTTTAACTTCGTAAATCATTGTAAGATACATAATACTTTTCCGGCGAATCTGTTGATGCCCCTGATAACATGGGCCGTGTCGGACATCGAAATGCCAGAAAAAATGGAACCTTTCACCTGTTTGGACACACCAGAAGCTTTTTTTTTTTCACAAATACTCATTTGCAGAAAAAATATATTTGTTAACATCATGAGAAAAATTTGAGCATACAGATATAAACATGAAAACTATGAAATATTTGCATGACGGAACACTTCTTGCTGCGGCCGACTGATTGATGCGATTGACAATCAGTTGTTTCATTGTTTCTGATTCTATCGCCGGGAGTTAAGAAATTAAGGTTTATTTCAATGGAGCAGAGTATTTTGCTTGATCCACATTGGTTTTAGGAGGCTGGTGAGGATAAGCTTCTACTTTTCTGTGACCGATAAAGTTTAGTGCCGTCACTTCAAACTTCTGGCATTGCTCCACCCACTCAGATCGGACATAGCCAATAGCTGTGCATATGTAGCAAAGAATTTTAATGAAGTTTATTGTACCTTATAGCCCAAGAATAAGCAATAAAACAAAATATTTAAGCATGACTAAATGTGCGTGCCATGTGCGTAGCCGCAGCAAGCCACTAAACTAAAAGTTGCAGTTTCTCAGCCAACAGCGAAGACTTCAAACTTAAATGTGTGTAACTTAATGGTATACTTAATTCATTTAGATTTTGTATACAATTATTTTTTAATGAAATTACCACAAAATACTTATAAGTTATATCATATTCCAGCAATTAAAGGAAATATTTTAATGAAGTGCAAAGTCAAAATCTCTTAAAACAATGTTCATGGGAAAGATATTTTGATTTTTCAGAATATGTATGAGGTTATTTTTGCAACACTGCTGGACTTTAGGTGTTCCCGGATTACCAGATTATGGGTGCTCAACTGTACATAGAAATTAAAATTGATTTTCACTTGCAATGGAACACTCACCTAAGACAATAAATAAGAATTGGATCCTAAGGTAAATCAGACAAATTCTCGATAAAGAGGGTTTACTCCCTTGATTGGTAATGGATGAGCTTCTGTGTTAAATACCCAGTCGTCAAAGGATATCAAGCTATCATCACTGAAGAGCAGGTACAAGTACTGAAAAGAAAAATATGCATTAATCTGAGTACTGCAAGAGTATCATAGTATAATAAAAGAACACAAAATTAGATTAGCAACAAATCCTTTAGGCACACCTGAACAATGTTGGGTGACAGTGGTACATATAAATAAATGTTACCATTGTTATGAAAATTTTTTGGAACAATGAACTTGTTTTGCACAATCTTTCAGTCGCTGACACAGACTCAGATCAACATGAGGAAATATAATAGATTCACTAAACTTAAAAAGAGAATGAAAGGCTAGGAGATGGAATTTTGACACCCTTACTGGTGTAAAAGTAGAAAATATCCGGAGTAAGTGGAAGAACTGCTGAGTGAAAAGTGGGACATTGAAACTGTAGAGGAATAGTAGTACAGTACACAGAGTCATATTTTCGCCAAAATCCAGACAAAATTCCTAACTCTCTGAATATTGGCATGTAAGTAGTTTAGGGCTTATAGAAATGGGAAAAAAATTGTTTCGCGCAATTCAGTTATCAGAACTAAAAACATTTTGCATTTTAACCCAAAAATTCAGTTTTTTTTTCAATTTTCTCGAAAAGTATGGGTGCTATTCACACTCGATTCTAACAGGGTAAAAGAACACGCAATTCCGCATAAAAAAGCATATTTGGAGTTTTTTCCAAGATTTGCCTGATTTAAACAAATCGAGAAAATGTCCCATGTAAAAAATACGGAAGGAGACCAAGAAATTGGCATTTAACAATTAGAAAGTATATAAAACATAATAAGAACATTGTTTAATGAAATTCATCCATGAAAATCCAGTGAACTCTTGTTTCTTAAACAATATTATTGAGGAAACAGTTCCCCAGGCTGAATGATTACTACAGCATCGATGAAAAGGGTTAGGACTTTCGAGAATAAATAAACGGTTGATTATGTAAGCATAGTTAATACTTTTCAATGCTAAAAAATTCACCGTCTTCCTCAAGTTCATTTTGGGTTATTGGAGCATCGGTTTCATCATCATCGGACTCATCGCTCTCACTGGCTATTTCTTTATGAAATTGGTATATGAATTTGTTAAGCATGAGACACACAATGAAGTGCAGAATAATCCATTCTTCTTCATTTGTAGGGCAGTACAATCATGGCTCACGTTCATTGTACAGGTTCAAATAACATGTACTTACTTACTTTGCTGATGAATGTTCTCAATCTCCAAAACTGAAAAATCTTAACCAATGCTTCACTTTTACTAGTTAAATTTGAAAACTCTGAAATGCCGGTATGTAAACACACGTCAAGTAACAACAATAAACCGGCTTCTGTCGTCTCCCGCAGTGCCGCATTCGCGCAGCACGGTGCCTCAAGAAACTCTCGCCTCATGCAGTCGAGAAGGGGACTTTTGTTGGAATGAGTTCTTTTGTCCCGATAATCCAAGCATATGCTCACTATATATGGAACGTATCGGGGTACTCGTCCTCATGCGTTTCCATGCTTAACATATTATCCCGAGTCCTGCAGTTTGATAACGTTCTAATTTTATCTAAAAAATTGAAGAATTCGTGTCTTTGTGCATTTTTTAAATCTCAACAAATTTGTCGACCCCTAGCGAAATTTGAGAAACAGAATCGTCAAGACAAGGTCTCGAGGATCAATTTCCTTAACTTC